>CM060902.1:321095778-322357520 GCA_030737815.1 Allium fistulosum | reverse complement strand
AAATATGGTTCGGTATAGTTTGAAGGACTACTTGGAATCATTGAAGGGGTTGCTTCGGGTCAGGGAAGCATATACTTCAGGTCATTCCAGGCTTTACTTTGGGTTTCTTAGTGATCAGTAGTATGGTTTTAGGATCGACGTTGGGTGGATCGGAATTTGAGTGGCTCGGCCTGAGTGGCTCGGCAAATGTGGCTCGGTGGTGATCTGGGTCGGCATTTCTGGATCGGCCATGTTAGAGTGGATCGGTAGGAAGGCTACGAGACGACATGGAGTGAATCAGCATTGGAGTGGATCGACAGTGAGGTGGATCAGTTGAGGAGGTTCGGTCGGTCAAGGAGAGGATTTCATGCATGGGTCGGCCCTTGGTAGAGGGTCGGTTATCCTTGGTTCGGCCATATAGGTTCGGCCTTGGTGGTTCGGCCTCGATGGGATCGGCCTTGGTGGACTGGTTATATGGGATCAGCATTGGTGGTTCGGCCTTGGTGGACTGGTTATATGGGATCGGCCTTGGTGGTTCGTCAAGTTCTGGTTCGGTCATGCTAAAGTGGCTCGGTCTTGATGGTGTGGCTCGGGAGGATGGTGTGGGTCGGTAGGACGAAGTGGATCGGCATGTTGGAGTGTCTCGGGTTCGGTATAGGATTATATAAGGTCAGCTGCTCCTTTGCTTCGAGTTATGGATAGGCTCACTTCGAGTCAGTACCCCGGCTACTTCGAGTTGGCTTATTGAGGACTTAGGGTCAGTCGTGATAAAGGATGTTGGCTCGGCTATGGTCTTAGTGGGCGCGTATCACTTAAGAAGCCCAGTAACTTGGGTTTTGCCTATAAATACAGCAGGAGGGGCTTCTGAAAAGGGGATCTTCATTCTGTTTCTCTTCGTCTTCTATACTAAGACTGCTCTGCCATTGTTGTTTAAAAAACTCTGGATTGTAACTGTAATTGATTCTAACATCGATAAAAAGGAAATTTCTGGAGTGGACGTAGACCGGAGTCAGCCGAACCACTATAAATCCGCTGTTATTATGGCTTTCATTTTAATTTTGTCTGTTCTTCATATTTATACTCTCTACATACATTCTATCTGTTATCTGTGAATGTTGGTTGGTGCTTTCACTGGATTTGGGTGTTAGTGACCAAATTTGGCACTAACAATTACTAAAAACTTCTTTTAATACCAAGATTAGTATTCAATATATGAATTAATTTATAAAATTATTTCCACAAATTGTTTTTCCAAATACAATTAGGGATAGCATCTCAAACTCATATATTATTTAACCTAATCTTATTTCTAAGCTTAAAAGTTTTCCCCTTTTAACATTCAGAATTTTCTTCCAATTGATTTAAGTAAATGAATCATGTTTCTATTTAGCTTTTATTCGTTTGGCTATTTAAGGATTCTACACTTACTGGTTTTCTCACTTAGATTATAATGGTTTTTCATAGTCTATTCAAAGAATTATATCAATGGAGCAAATCTTAAAAACAATTTCCAAATGTCATAAGCAACACATAATGTTACCTCCCTATTTATTCATAATAAATTGCATTGACCATTGGCTGCAGTGTAGATTTAAAATCAACATCGCCTTGCCATTGTTCTTGGTGAACACTAGTATTTAGCATCTAAGCCCATTATTAGATTATTAACTCAAAATGCCTATCTATATTAATATTTCAATCCTTTATAATATTGAAATACACTTAAATACCCAAAACCTTAGCATATACATATCTTTGTATGCATTTCCAATTATCATTTTATTTTAAATGATATTAGTTTCAAAAAAAATTATTCCTTCTTGATTTAACTTATATCCAAAGATAAAATTTTCCAAAATACTATTTTCTAAAAAGAGCATGTCCAATTGTCTTGTTCGAATGTTTAGGAATCCCAATTGAGTATGTTGGCCAGACGCCCCGACTAGAATCCTTAAAGCATCCAACCGGCAATTTGACACCCATAAATACGCACACACACTCTTCAAAAATACTCCTTTAAAATAAAGAATACTTATATCTTTTTATATCCCATTTTATACATATAATAACAAGCTTATAATCATCACCATTAAACATCTTATAGAAAACTCATAGGATGGTATTTCCTAATTAGATAATGATTGCATCAAACAATTCTTAATCAAACACTTTGTTTAGAGTAAATGATAAATTATCTGCTTTTTGTTCATTGGTAATCAAATACCAAAACCTATCTCCATTTCCTATTGATTAAATTTTTATAATTACAAGATTCGATCCATGATTATTTTATATCTAAGAAATTCAATTTCACTTACGGTGATTTTCAATATGAAGATACTGCAAGATATGATTATTAATCTTTAAATAGGATTCTAATTATCAAGGAAAATTCTTAACTGGATTAGAATTTCCCAATATTAGAATGAGTGACTCAGCCGCCAACCAACTACACTTTAGAAATGGACAAGATTGGATCAAAAGTTATTCAGAAACCACATAGATTGATATTAGAAATTTCAAAGGAAGAAAGACAAAAGGATGAGTACCCAGAATGCATATAGATATTCTCTTATCCTATAGGAGATTGTTTCTATTACCTACCCCCTGAATCCCAAAGGATAGATCCTTAAGCTCTACTGAGAGAAGATTTTCATCCCTGATATCATATTTTTTTCTGAACTCAACTCTAATACCAAGCTATGATGCTCCACCCAAAGACCCACACTAACAAAGGGTATTACTGAGTAATACCATCTGCTAATGTAATAGGGCTAGTTAGGAGCAACCATCCGTGAATTTTTCTTTAAGCGAGTATTGCGACGTCGATTTAGGTGCTAGTTTTTTTTTGAGTCGACATATACAATCCAGGCTTAAAACAAAAACCACGGTGTCTATAATACTAATTCAGAACAATATACAATATTCATAGAACACAGAATCATAGAGTATAAAATTTTCACAACGGAATATACAATGGATACAAACTAAATGGAGAAAATAGATACATGATGTCAACTACAAGACTGTGGTCGTTATGGATATACATAAGAACTACATCTCATGGATACAAATATATACATTTAAATGAGTCTAAGCTTGATACAAGATACAACACTACAAGATAGGTACATATAAATATGAGAAGATAGTAATATGAAAGATAACTAGATAGCTGGAGTGGAATCCTCTCTAAAGCTATCTACTGAAACACTTGAAATATCTTGGTCTGACCCGAGTATTATAAAATAATAAAAAGGTCAATCTAGACTATAATGAATGAGTTAGCAAGATAAATGATGAATAAAGTGAACTAGAATTCAAATATAATCATCAAGTTATGTGTCAACAAATATCAAGTTCAAAACTTCAAGAGTGAAATCACTAATTATCAAAACTCAAAATAGTTTCTACAAGCAAAGTGCCCGAAACTATTTGGTGATAACACAAATAACATCGAATCTAGGAATCAAAAATAGAAATCCAGAAATCTTAAAAAGGGAAAAAAGGTGCCAAACTCCAAGATTAGTGAATAACTTCACCTACATGCATGTAACTCCAAGATAGACGCATAAGTCTATAAACATCAAGATAGGTACGAGACCTATAAACATCATGGTAGGAACAAGTCCTATAATCTCCGAAATAGGTACGAGACCTATATCCAAACTCCAAGATTAGTGAATAACTTCACCTACATGCATGTAACTCCAAGATAGACGTATAAGTCTATAAACATCAAGATAGGTACGAGACCTATAAGCATTAAGATAGGAACAAGTCCTATAATCTCCGAAATAGGTACGAAACCTATGAATATCAAAATAGGAATAAGTCCTATAATCTTTGAAATAGGTACGAGACCTATAAACATCAAGATAGGAACAAGTCCTATAAACATCAAGATAGGTACAAGACCTATAAACTCCAAGTTAGGTACAAGACCTATAGAAACTCCAAGATGGGTGCAAGACCTATAGAAGTCCAAGGGCGAGTCATAAACTAGTCAATATAAGAGTCATGTGCTCCCAAATAGCAATCGAATAAGTAATGACCGTGTGTCCCATACCATACGAGTTTACCTAAACATTCACTATAAGTTAGTAAACTCCACTCGTGTGTATAAATGGATCAATCGAAAAAGTCCGGAAATTTAACTAGCAAAACAAACGTGAGCGTTCCATACCACTTGTTTTATTAAACCATTTAAATGATCTTGTCATTCCATTGATAACGCGCTATTTTTATAAAAATGCTTTGTTTTAAAATCCTTCTTGGAAAATATGGTTCTACAGGCTATTATGGGTATTGAAAGTCCTTGTTAAATTCTTATATGAAAATACAATTTTAAACTATTATTCCAAATCATTATAAAACCATTATTATTCTAAAGAAATAGGTTATTATTAGGGGCATTTCATCCGAAGGACAAACTTTGCAGTCCAATTAGTTTCTAGGACACACATTCAAAGAAATTACTTTCAAGGCCAAAGTCAGAAAAATAATTACTTTCAAGAACAAAGTCAGCAGTCCAATTACTTTCAAGAACATAATTTCATAGGTTTTTAGGCCCTAGAAACTAATTATTTTACGTTTTGTCCTTGAAAGTAATTATTTCAGTTGTGTGTCCTATAAACTAATTCCACTTGCTTAAGAGACCCTTGTGGCTAATTTCCACTTATTATTATATACATATTTCTAAATATCCTTTGTATAGAAAAATATACTTGTACTTGAAAATACAGGAAAACGGTTTGAAATTGGAAATAGTTCTCTTGAAAACTCAAGTTAAAAAAACGTGCAATAAAATTGTGTGTTGTAGCATGGATCCATAAAGCATTTCTATGGAGTAATAAGAACCCAATATGAATTCACAAATTCATATATCAAAACATAAAAAATAAGAATTAGAAACCACTAAAATAGACACCGAAATCATGTCTAGAAACAAAGAAATTCAATCCGTGTAAACCACATAAATACATGGATCCATAGAGTGCGGCTCTATATCATCTCCATATATGCATTACATAAATTAGAAAATGAGTTGCAATAGATACTATAAGAAGTGCAAAAGATCCTTCAAAACACAAGAACAAGCATCAAAGAACAAGCGATGAATAGGCGAGCAAACGACTGGTCAAAGGGGTGTCTCCTTGAGCTGAAATAGCCCCAGGAGATCACGTGTAACAACCCGCATATTTCATGATTATATATTTAAATGTTTTATTTAAATATAGCATCATTAATCGGATTAAAGTCCAAAATGTTACTTTTTGTAAACAGTCAAATTGGGACTCGAGACCACTTCCATTGAGTTTAAAACAACGTTTACAACTTTTTTGAGTATAAACATCGATATGTTTGAAGTTGAGTAGAATTTTGCTATTTTTCTATTTGGGGCTTTGGGTTTGGGTTTCATCCCACTAACCCAACATAATACCCTAACTCAACTCCTCTTCATTCATTTCATTCCTCATTTCCTAACACCCAAGCTAAAGAAAAATGGGGGAAAGAATGAGAAATAGAAATTCCTAAACCCTAGTTTTGATTAGGAAACTCAAATTCAAGTCCAAATCAAATAGAAGCTTAGGTAAGCATCCTCTTCATCTTCTCCATCTCTATCTCTCTTCAATTTCAGAAATTCCTAAACCCTAACTTAGGAAATATTTGCTTATTAGCTTAGATTGGAGCTTCTTGAGTTGAGGTTGAAGAGGAATTGGCCTTTCCTTTGTTTAAGAGCTTCTCGTTCGTTGTTTTTGGGTTTAAAGGTGAGTTTTTGAACTCACATCTACGTCTATACTTTCATTGTTGTTAGGTATGAATTCCTAACATTTATGCATGTTCATTTGCTTTGGATTTGAATTGATTTGGTGAATTTTCCAAATTTTGGTGTTTGAAGTCAAAATCTTTAAAGATCCTATCTTGGATATTTAGACGTGTTATTCGGGGTGTATCGAAGAGCCTATAGGCTGGGTTGACGCTTGGCATAAATCCCTAGTCGTCGGTTCTCGTCTGATCGCTCCCGAAACGTTTTGGCCATCTTGGCCTAGGCAAACTGTTGCCCAGGCCAGGTGACCAGACGTCTGGATATCAAGTCCAGACGTCTGGTTATAGACCTGGAGGAAAAAATAATAAGCACGCAGAAAATAGAAATGGCAGAAACATATTCCAGACGTCTGATTTATAGGTTCAGACGTCTGGATTGGGTCTCAAACGTCTGCCTTGAAATTTCAAACGTCTGGGAGGGTTTCTGGAGAATTTCCAGAAAACAAATCCAGATGTCTGGATTCTAAACCAGACGTCTGGAACTGTTCAGTTTTGCCTATTTTTTTAGTGAACTTCCAATTTTAATCGATTTTTGTTGATCCGGTTAGTTGTTATCACTTATTATCGACTTTGATGACTTCTTTCTTTGGATTTTTTGGGAATATCCATTTGATGGATTTGATATCGATTTTTATGGATTTAATTCACATTCTCGTATGTGAATTTTTAGTGATTGATTGTTTTTACAATAATTTCTGTGGTTTGTCACTTTAAAATACAAAGGTTTCTATACTAGTAGTAAATACTCAAACTCTTTCATTCAAACGATTTCAACACTACTTTTAAATACAAAGCTCGTTTTTAAAACCGTTTTCCAAATCTATTAGTATATACAAACTTTTACCTCATTCGTATGAGAAATCTAATTAAATGGCTTAGCAAAACAATTGGTATGAAACGCTTGTGTTTACTTCGTTGGTTAATTCTTGGACTTGTTCGATTGAACTCTCGTGACAATTTTCGAGTGGAAGTCTACAATTTGTTCGTAAATATTTAAGTTAAGCTAGTGGTTATGGGACATGAAGCTAAACTCATTTATTTACTAGCTTAGTGTAAATTACACTTATCGATCAATGATGATCCTCTGGTGATTTAGACTAGCGATGTGCGATGTCTTTTTGTCCGCGTGGAGGACTGTACCCCGTTTGGAGGAGTTTCGGCTCATAGTCCGCAAAGGGGGACTATACCCTGTTTGGAGGAGTTTCGGCTCATAGTCCGCAATAGGGGACTATACCTTGTTTGGAGGAGCTTCGGCTCATAGGAGGAGATTTGGCTCATAGTCCGCAAGGGGGGACTATACCCTGTTTGGAGGAGCTCCGGCTCATTTTATGGGATAGCGACCCATTTGTGATACACGTGTTGGGGAGTTTTCATGCTCTCGTTTGTGATAGGCCTTCCCCTTTTTGTGATTTCTGGATTTCTAGTTGATGATTTCTAGAATTTATGTTTCACCGAGTTTTGCGATTGGCATTGATATGTTTTGTCAATATTTGTGTTTTGGTGAATAATTTAAAGAATATGACACTCTTTTTAGTGTTTGAGAATATTTAAGATATTATATGATTTTTGTTGTTATCTGATGTATACTTGTCACAGTATGGCATTATTGTTATCATACATTTTTGTCATATCTCTTATCCTATCTCATTTTATATGATATTTATAGCTAGACTGATCTATTTATTATTTTTCTTCTTAAATAATACTCGGGTCAGACCGAGGTATTTCAGATGCTCCTACTTGACTTCTTATCAGGGACCATCATCCGACTTTTGGCTAACTACTTTATATTAGTAGTTTTTGTTTTTATACATTCGAGATAAAGACTCCTTGATGTATACTTATTCTTTTGTCTAGCACTTATATCTATTCTTTTCTGATGTAGTGGATCTTGTATGACCACTACTTTGATGTACACTTCTATGTGATATATTCATATCTGTTTCTGCCTTAGTGATATGAATATCTGTGACTGGTTTGTGTTATGCTTATTTCTATATTTGTTTCCGAAGGCCATAGAGCCACTGTGTGGTAGCTTTGAGTTTGTATTTGATACGTCGGATTTCTTCTTGAAATGAAATGCATGTTATACTATTTGACATATCGGTGCTCGCACAAAGCAATTACACAGATGGTCGCTCCTCAATAGCCTTATTCTTCGCGCTAGTCGACGGCATTACCCCGTAGTGTCCTTGGCTAGTGTGAGTATAGAGGTGGGGCATCACAGCTTGGTATCAGAGCCAAACTTCGGAACAATGTAGAATAATCTAGAAAGGATCATTGTCCTAAGTCTTTCTTAGGAGTCGTGCCTTAGGACTTAATTCGAGTCATTGGACCCGTACTATCCTATTTATTTTTGTGATGCCTTGTTTTATCAATCAAGTTTGTTTGATATTCTGAGAATAACATTTTTCCTCTTCTTTCTTTCTTTCTTAAAGAAGAGAAATGGTTAGACCAAGCCATCCCAGCGTCAGTCAATCCAGTGCTACTCCTCAGGATGGAGTATTTATGTCTGCCCAGCAGCTTTTAGATCTTGTAAAGAATGCTCAAGCTGCCAGACCCATTCCAGAGCCTACTCATCCTAAATCTGGGTTTGCACGCTTGTGCAGAGATTATATTGATTTGGGTAGAAGGCCATTCAAGGGTTCTGAAAGCGTTATAGAAATCCAAGCTTTGCTTAGATCGTGCGACCGCATCTTTTCTCGCATGAATCTTATTGATCTTCATCGAGTCCAAGTGGCTTCTAGCATGCTCCAAGAAAGATCATTAGATTGGTATGAGCTTTTGGTTTTGGAAATTATCGAAGTGGACCTTACTTGGGAGCAATTCCGGGAAAGGTTCAAGTTGAAATTTGTGCCGGAAGCTGAAAAAGTAACTTTAGCCTGACGCTTTATTGACCTTATTCAAGGTGAATCTTCTATGGCAGATTATGTCGCATCTTTTGAATCTCTCTCTAAATATGGGGTCGAGTATATTAATACCCCATTGAAAAAAAATCAGAGGTTTGTCTATGGGTTGAATAAGAATCTCAAAAAGCCATTACATCTGAAACTAGAGGTTTCTTTCAATTAGCTTGTTGATATCGCTCTTTGACTCGAAGAGGCCGATAAAGAAAGTGATGTTGAAGTTGTGGGTGCCAAACAGAACTTCAACATCAATAAGAAGAGGCATCCCTTTATTAAGTTCGAAAGTCCTAATCCCAATAAGAAAGTGAAGCAAGTAACTTCGGTAGCAAAGACTCCAATCCCTAATCGTAGATAATGCTACAATCATGGCTCTAAGGACCACTATATAAATAGGTGTCCAAGGCCTATTTCTTGCCGCTACTGCAAAAGTTCGGATCATTATATATCTTCATGTCCCAAACTTCAAAGCAAGAGAGAGGGAGAGCTGAATGTTATGCAAGCATCAAGTAACACTTCTCGTGGTCAAGGTATTTCTCATTCTATCATTGATGACATTATTTTGTTTCGTGATTATCATATTCGAATTCTTTTGATACGGGTGCATCTCATTCTTTTATATCAAAAGAACTTGTTGATACTTTTTCTTTAATATTATGGGTTTGATGACTTCACTGAGAATTGCGAATCCAGTTGGTGGATACGCAACACTCAGTTTGCTTTGTAAAGGTGTCGAGATTATTTTATGTGATTATTCTTTTCGAGCCGATTTGCATGTTATGCGTTACTTAGGCTTTGAAATTGATTTTTGGGAAAGGATTGGCTTAATCATTATGAAGCCCATATCCTATGTCCCGAGCGGACTATCCATCTTTGACATTCTCAATCTGTTAAGTAGGTTTTTAATTTTTTTTCTTAATGATTTCAATTTCCAATTCGGTGACATCATTTTATTCTTTAAACCCACATGATGAGGAAAATGTTATTTCTCTCATGCAAGTAGTTTGTGAATTTTTTGGTATTTTTGAGCTTGTCTTAGGATTATCACCAAAGCAATCTATTGAGTGGTGCTGAGGTCTTTTCAGCTCGACCTTACCATCGGTTTTCATCAGCTACAAGTTGCGGAGGGTAGCATCCCATTTACCGCATTCCGCACTCGTTATGATTCTTATGAGTGACTTGTGATGTCATTCGGTTTGTTCAGCTTATTTCATCCATCTTATGAATCGAGTATTCTGTGAATATCTCAATGAGACCATCCTTGTATTCAGTGATTATGGATGAAAACAACAATTTAAAATTTGCAAATCTTTTTAATGAGATATTTATAAGTATAATTGGATTTTGTTCTTAAAACGAGCAAAGAATATTCGTAAAATTTTTAAGAGACATGTTTCTCATATAGAAGATGACTTTGTGTTGTTTTGCCCATTGAGTGCTTTAAGAATTCTGGTCGATGCGCTTGATCACCGTTATCGATAGGAATCTCCTAAACGCTATGATAAGATAGTCAGACACAATAAATTGACTTGTAATAAGTAAATTTTTCTAAAAAGATGATTACACAAAGTTAATTATAATTTTGAAAGTCTTAGCTTTTCGGGAAAGAGGATCGATTAAAAGAACTCCTTTCTGATGCTCCTATTCTTGTGATTCCCGAAGGGAACCAAGACTTTATTATTTGTACCGATGCTAGTCGTATTGGTTTGGGTGCCATTCTCTTGCAAAGGGAATGAGTTATAACATATGCTTCTTGACAATTAAAGCCTACCGAGACGAGATATGCCACTCATGTTTTAGAGCTCGCGGCTATTAATTTCGCCCTTAGAATTTGGCGTCATTATCTATTGGGAGAGAAAATTTGTTCTCTACTCCGATCATAAATCTTTAAAATATTTATTTTCTCAAAAGGAACTTAATTTGCGTCAACAACGTTGGCTCGAGTTCCTTGCATCTTATGATCTTGATATTCTTTATACTCCGAAAAAGGGTAATCGTGTTGTCAATGCCCTTAGTCGTAAGCAACAAGCGGTTGTTTCCATGATGGTATCCGAATGGAATGATCTTGAGACTTTATTCACTTGTAAGATTCGAGATCGTGAATCCAATTCATGTTCATCTCTTGTTTTATGTAGCCTTGAGGATCATCCTTCTCTTTTAGCACCGCTTATCGTCCTCAATCCGATGGACAAATAGAGTGTGTGAATCAAACTCTTGAAGATCTTCTTCGCGCATGTGTTCTAGATTTTGGTGGAAGTTGGGAAAATCATATTTCTCTTGTTGAGTTTTCCTATAATAATAGCTTCCAATCTAGTATTGGTATGGCTCCTTTCGAGGCACTATACGGAAGGCCATGCCGATCTCCTTCGTGTTGGATTGAAGCCGGTGAGAAGCTGGTTTTAGGTCCAGATTTTATTCGTGTTTCACCTATGAGGGGTGTTGTGTGTTTCAGTCGATCGGGAAAATTAGCACCTCGATATATTGGTCCATTTCCCACCACCGAATGTATTGGTTCCGTGGCTTATCGCCTTTTATTACCAGCTCAATTTTTTGCTATTCATGACGTATTCCACGTCTCTCAACTATGGAAATGCCTTAGGGATTCCGATTCTATTCTTGAGCCCGGTGTAATTGAAGAAATTGAAGTTTCACCAAATTTGACTTATGAGCAACATTCTATTCGTATCATTGCTTCGGAGGTTAAACGCCTTCGAAATAAAGATGTTCCTCTTATGAAAGTTCAATGGTCCTCAAATCCTAAGGATTGCTCTTGGGAATCCAGATAATTCATCGAGCGAACACATCCGGACTTACTCTCTCGTGCTCCTTAAGGTGAACTTCTCATTTCAAAATTTCTTCTTTTGTGTTGATTATGCCTTAGTACGATTGTTACTTTTTATTTTCTTCTTAAGTATTACAAGGATGCAATTTCTTTAAGGAGGTGAGTCTGTAACAACCCGCACATTTCACGATTATATATTTAAATGTTTTTTTTGAATATAGCATCGTTAATCCGATTAAAGTCTGAAATGTTACTTTTTGTAAATAGTCGAATTAGGACTCGAGACCACTTCCATTGAGTTCAAAATGACGTTTACAACTTTTTTGAGGTATAAATATCGATATGTTTGGAGTTGAGTAGAATTTTGCTATTTTTCTATTTGGGGCTTTGGGTTTGGGTTTCAGCCCACTAACCCAACATAATACCCTACTCAACTCCTCTTTATTCATTTCATTCCTCATTTCCTAACACCCAAGCTAAAGAAAAATAGAGGAAAGAATGGGAAATAGAAATTCCTAAACTAGTTTTGATTAGGAAACTCAATTTCAAGTCCAAAATCAAAGAGAAGCTTAGGTAAGCATCCTCTTCATCTTCTCCATCTCTATCTCTCTTCAATTTCAGAAATTCCAAAACCCTAACTTAGGAAATATTTGCTTATTAGCTTAGATTGGAGCTTCTTGAGTTGAAGTTGAAGAGGAATTGGCCTTTCCTTTGTTTAAGAGCTTCTCGTTCGTTGTTTTTAGGTTTAAAGGTGAGTTTTTGAACTCACATCTACGTCTATACTTTTCATTGTTGTTAGGTATGAATTCCTAACATTTATGCATGTTCATTTGCTTTGGATTTGAATTGATTTGGTGAATTTTCCAAATTTTGGTGTTTGAAGTCAAAATCTTTAAAGATCCTATCTTGGATATTTGGACATGTTATTCGGGGTGTATCGAAGAGCATATAGGTTGGGTTGTCGCTTAGCATAAATCCCTAGTCGTCGTTGCTCGTCCGATCGCTCCCGAAACGTTTTGGCCATCTTGGCCTAGGCAAACTGTTGCCTAGGCCAGGTGACCAGACGTCTGGATATCAAGTCCAGACGTCTGGTTATAGACCTGGAGGAAAAATAATAAGCACGTAGAAAATAAAAATGGCAGAAACATATTCCAGATGTCTGATTTATAGGTTCAGACGTCTGGATTGGGTCTTAAACGTCTGCCTTGAAATTTCAGACGTCTGCGAGGGTTTTTGGAGAATTTCCAAAAAACAAATCCAAACGTCTGGATTCTAAACCAGACGTCTGGAACTGTTCAGTTTTGCCTATTTGCCTATTTTTTTTAGTGAACTTCCAATTTTAATCGATTTTCGTTGATCTGGTTAGTTGTTATCACTTATTATCGACTTTGATGACTTCTTTCTTTGGATTTTTTGGGAATATCCATTTGATGGATTTGATATCAATTTTTATGGATTTAATTCACATTCTCGTATGTTAATTTTTAGTGATTGATTGTTTCTACAATCATTTCTGTGGTTTGTCACTTTAAAATACAAAAGTTTCTATACTAGTAGTAAATACTCAAACTCTTTCATTCAAACGATTTCAACACTACTTTTAAATACAAAGCTCATTTTTAAAATCGTTTTCCAAATCTATTAGTATATACAAACCTTTACCTCATTCGTATGAGAAATCTAATTAAACGGCTTAGAAAAACAAGTCGTATGAAACGCTTGCATTTACTTCGTCGGTTAATTCTTGGACTTGTTCGATTGAACTCTCGTGACAATTTTCGAGTGGAAGTCTACAATTTGTTCGTAAATATTTAAGTTAAGCTAGTGGTTATGGGACATGAAGCTAAACTCATTTATTTACTAGCTTAGTGTAAATTACACTTATCGATCAATGATGATCCTTTGGTGATTTAGACTAGCGATGTGCGATGTCTTTTTGTCCGCGTGGGGGACTATACCCCGTTTGGAGGGGTTTCGGCTCATAGTCCGCAAAGGGAGACTATACGCTGTTTGGAGGAGTTTCGGCTCATACTCCGCAATGGGGGATTATACCCTGTTTGGAGGAGCTTCGGCTCATAGGAGGAGCTTTGGCTCATAGTCTGCAAGGGGGGACTATACCCTGTTTGGAGGAGCTCCGGCTCATTTTATGGGATAGCGACCCATTTGTGATACACGTGTTGGGGAGTTTTCATGCTCTCGTTTGTGATAGGCCTTCCCCCTTTTGTGATTTATGGATTTCTAGTTGATGATTTCTAGAATTTGTGTTTCACCTATTTTTGCGATTGGCATTGATGTGTTTTGTCAATATTTGTGTTTTGGTGAATAATTTAAAGAATATGACATTCTTTTTAGTTTTTGAGAATATTTGAGATATTGTATGATTTTTGTTGTTATCTGATGTATACTTGTCACAGTATGGCATTATTGTTATCATACGTTTTTGTCATATCTCTTACGCTATCTCATTTTATATGATATTTATATCTAGACTGATCCGTTTGTTATTTTTCTTCTTAAATAATACTCGGGTCCGACCGAGGTATTTCAGGTGCTCCTACTTGACTTCTTATCAGGGACCATCATCGTACTTTTGGCTAACTACTTTATATTAGTAGTTTTGTTTTTATACATTCGAGATAGAGACTCCTTGATGTATACTTATTCTTTTGTCTAGCACTTGTATCTATTCTTTTGTGATGTAGTGGATCTTGTATGACCACTACTTTGATGTACACTTCTATGTGATATATTCATATCTGTTTCCGCCTTAGTGATATGAATATCTATGATTGGTTTGTGTTATGCTTATTTATATATTTGTTTCCGAAGGCCACATAGCCTCTGTGTGGTAGCTTTGAGTTTGTATTTGATATGTCGTATTTCCTCTTGAAATGAAATGCATGTTATACTATCTGGCATATCGGTGCTCGCACAAAGCAATTACACAGATGGTCGCTCCTCAATAGCCTTATTCTTCGCGCTAGTCGACGACATTACCCCGTAGTGTCCTTGGCTAGTGTGAGTATAGAGGTGGGGCGTCACATCACGCCACCGGTGCACTGGTAGAGCCTATCGGTTTGCTGGTTGGACCATGGCCTGGAGCTATCACATCTCCAGGTTGCCCTCTGATCAGCGGTGTTTGGTCCAGGTAATCTGTGCAAATGATTTAGGGTGTCCATACGAGCATTTCATACAATTTAATGGCATCAAAACATCCACACGATTAGCAAATATGATTGACCACTCGTCTAGGGTTTCAGCAAATATGAATATGCAACAAGAAACTTGAGTATCACAAAAGGTTGAAAGCACTATAATCATAGATTCAACTAGATTATCAAACAGCAACATGCATTGAATTATAGCTACAAATGTGAGGTTAACTCGCCAATTTAACTCATATTAAATGCAAAATTGCCAAATTCTCTAAGGCTACGATCTTTTAGCCATTACCCTAGGTTAAACCCAAAAATAGGATAGGATAGGATTACAACCTATGACAAAACTGAAACTAATAATCAAACTTAAGCACACAAAGAGATGGAGAAGATTACCTAAACTTGTTTTCTTTTATTATTGATCAAAAGCCCTTTGATTTGCTTGAGATTTGGGGAAGACTCTATTCTAGGGTTTTGAATAAAGGAGGGTTTTTGTTTCAAATTTTTAAAACTGAGAAATTAGAATGAGAATAAGCTGCGTACTTGTTTCTCTTCTCATCTATTTGGACCAAATAGGGTTTGGTTATGAACACATTAACAAGGTATTGCAATTTTAAGAAAGGAGTTGCAAATTTCTTCTCATCATTTATAACACACTACTTCATGTCAACAATGACTTTATAAATTATAATTTGATTTCTCAAATTTAATCAAATACTAACACACCAAATTAAAACAAATCAAACCTTGAATTCTAATCCAAAGATGTAGCCTAATCGCTGCCCGAATACTGCAAAAGAACCCTGGACCAAACCCCCTTCAATTTGGCCACAATTGATCAAAAATACTTGTCAAAATATGTCCAATTGGTGCACCTATTATGCCCACCGGCGCACCTGTTGTGGCCAGCTGAAACAGGCAGCCTATTAAATGTGTTTTTCTGATTTTTGTTTTGCTTGTATCTTACTCGTTTTTAATTAGATTCTAGATCTGTTTTCTTCTAAATTTAGATATGATTCTATACTACCTTTTTACATTCAATTTAAGTTGGAATAGAAATCATTTCAAAATTGTTGTACAAATCGGTGTATTCAAGTTAGTTTCCAGAAAATTGAAATATAGCATTTTCACATATATATCTTCAAACCACCTTTAAATTTCATTGTAAATTCAAAATAAAATCATAATAAGACTTGATATATCAAATTGTACTTTGTAAATATTTTTATATAATTTTTATATATAATTTATATATTTATTTCAATATAATTCATTTCATAGCTCAAAACATTGTTTATTTTCCATTTCTCACTAAATAAATCATATCTCTTAGAATATATATCTATAAATCCATAACTAAATTTCTAAATTCATATATATATATATATATTTGTGTGTGTGTGTGTATTTATGTATGTATCTTAACTTTAGAAATTAGTTTTTATATCATTTTGATGTGATTTTATATCCCAAATCATTATTACACAAAACCGGACTGATTTTCATTTATTATGAAATTGCATCTTTATAAATTCATATAAATTAAATGTAATTCCACAAAATAGTTTTTAGACTTGATACCCTCATATCAAACTTCATAAAATAATTTTGTATCCATTTAACATGATTAAATGTCCTTAAAAGTTTAAATACAATTTCATGCCTGTTTTCACATATTACAAAATATATGTATATAAATTCATCTAAATTATATAAAAATGCATAAAATATATTTATCTCGACCAGGGTTGTTACATTTCAAAACACCACAAAATGCATTTGAATTAATCTAATGAATCGAAATTACCATTGTTCAATTTCCATAAAAATCAAGTGCGTGCTTCACTCTACAATTCTTTATCAATATTTGCAAAATATTTTGAATAAATTTAAAATAATATTTAAAACAAACTTTGATATTTATTAACCTCCAGACATTTTCAAACCCATGCATTCTTTCATTGCATCCAAAACTTAAAACATGTAAATAGGATCAATGCATACAACTCATTATCAATCATTGGTCAAACAATAAACCATTTCCAACAGTTTTTAACAGCAATTCAATCACGATAGGCTACCAAGCCAACGTTACTCAAGATAAAATCAAATAAACTTACAATCATATTATTAAGAATAAATAGTTATACTCGCTATATGTATATTTATATTTGAACCAGTCTCCTGGTTATTTTAATCGTCATTGGTTATGTTCAATCACCATAATTTTATTTTAAATTATATTGGTTAATAAAGGAGGTAACTTCATTCACTGGAAAATTTATATCAAAGACAAATAGAGTTTTAACTTACTTATCATCACTGTTATAACCTCCTACTAACATTCATAATCCTATTCACCATCACTGCCTAATTCTTCCTCCACAACTAACCCTAAATTGTGTCACCTGTCATTGCCACGCACAGCACCAACTCCTTGCACCGCCAAACCTTGCCTGCGACATCTTCAAACCTTACCATGCATAACTGTCGAATCTAGCATCCTCTGCAAGTTCGCACATAACACAAGGTTGCAGTCCTCTGCATGATGTCACGCCTTCTCTAGCCTTGCGTCGTAGCCTCTGCTATCTCCTCTTGACATCGTTGTTGTGAAGAGTGCGACAACGCTTCCCTAAGCATTGTTTTTTTTCTGTTTCTTTTGCATTATTCATGAATTGGTTTTTAGGGCTGGGGGAAGAAACGGGGTTGGGTTTTATTAGGGGAGAAGGCGGTACAATAAAGGATAAGAACGACAGGGTATGGTCCAATGAATTAAACATATGTTTTATTTTTATTTTTAAGTATACCAATACTTCTACTTGCTTATAAATCCAATGAATTATAATCATTTTTTTTACATCCATTTAAAAATCCACTCGGCGTTTATCAAGTTTTTATTTCATTTTTGTAATGATTTTTCTTTTGTCAAAACATCTCCATTTAGTTTTAAACTATTTAAAAATAATTGTTTTAATCCTTAACACAATTCCAAAATTTCATAATAATTATTTATTTTGCCAAAATAAATTTTCAAATAATTTTAGATTTTTAAGACACAATGCAAATTCAAAATTTGAATTTTAAATCAGTATTCTTCTTTTATTATCGAATAAATCTAAAATTTAATTTATTGAATCAAATTCAACAAAATATCCAAAATAACTTTTTAACTATATTTATCGGTTTCAGGTTTTAAATTTAGTTTTAATTTCAATTTCAAACTTCATATTTAAATATTTGAATATCTAATTTAAATATCCATTAAAATCCCAAAAGCGATTTTAATATATTTATTTTACTCCGAAACAAGATGTTACCATAACAGTGTTCCAACCCTCTCTTTTAGGTTTGTTTGTCTGACAGGTATAGCTAGGTAGTGAATAAGGTAGTCCATGGTTTTATAGTTCAATTCATTAGCTACCCTGCTTGCATCATTTGAAATGTCATTAATGACTATACCGAGCTTTTTAGAAAATTAATTTTAAGGGCTCAGAGCAATTCAAAGTCATATAAGGTAAGTTTTAAGCGATGCGATATGGTGGGGGAGATGAGAGAAAAATAAGAGGTGTCATCTATATATTGGAGAGTGGAAACTCCACCAGAAGTAACATCTCTCCCAAATCTCGGCCCTTAAAATTAATTTTAAGGGCTGAGAGCAATTCAAAGTCATATAAGGTAAGTTTTAAGTGACGTGATATGGTGAGAGAGATGAGAGAAAAATAAGAGGTGTCATCTATATATTGGAGAGTGGAAACTCCATCAGAAGTAATATCTCTCCCAAATCTATGTAGGATGTTATTATATAGTGCTAATTGATTATTTTGTTAAATACATCTGCTGCTAAGTTAAAAAGGAAGGTGAGAGGGGATCGTCCTGTCGAAGACCCCTTTTGGATTGAATTTTATTAGCCTTAATCTCATTTAACAAAATGGTTGACACACTAGATTTCAAGGTGAGATCAATCCAAGAGAACAACTTTTTGGTGAATCCCCTCACTTTCCTGTAACCAATAGAAAGCCCTAGTAAATTGAGCCAAAAGCTTTGGCGAAATCTAATTTAAGGGGAGCACATGTGATATTTTCCTAATGGCAATATATGTTAAATTCTTGAATGGTGGCTACCCCTTCCATAATATGCCTACCTTGAATAAATACCGTTTGTGATTTATCAACCAAATTATCTATTTCATTCCTTAACCTATTAGCTAGAACTTTAGTGATTATTTTAACAGAGCAGCTAATTAAGGATATCGGTCTAAAGCCTATAGTTCTCTTAAATTTATTTTAAGGATTAGAGCATAATAAACCTACCCAATTGAAGCTTTCCAGTGCAAAGTTTGTCAAACAGGTGCATTACGCCGTTTTTGATAGAGTACCAAATTTTTTTGGTAAAAAACAATCGAGAAGTCATTAGGACGAAGGGCTTTGTCACTAGCCAAGCCATTTATGGTTGTCCAGACCTCCTCTTTCGTGAAGCAGGTTACTAATTCGTGAAAATAAGGGTCCAAGTTCGGATATAAAGACGACCAATCTGCCTGAATTCTATGTCTACATTTGCTACCATAAATTTCCTTACTGTGATCGTGAAAATGTCATTTAGTTCAACCTATTTGTTAATCTCTATTTCATTAACTTTAATTGATTTGATGGGATTATGACGGCGTCTGCCATTAGCCGTATGATGGAAAAGTTTAGTGTTTTTATCCCCTTCATCGATCCGCTAAACCCGGGTGTGTATTGTATGAATATATGGCTTATGATATATGGCTATGGCTTAGTTTGAATATATGGATATTTGGTATTATATATTGTTCCTTTCATTGTGATTTCTAAATTATGTAGTTAAAGCGTTACTTTATTTATCTTTATCACAAAAACCAACTATTAGTCATTTTCGGCTTTCCTGGTTTAAGTATTGTTTGAGCGTTAAAACAAAAGATCAAAAATGCTAGGTTGTTACAGGAAGTCTAAGTTTTCTTTTAGAATTTCCAAACTTTTGGATGACATGAAGTTGGTTGGTAAGAGAGAGCCATGATGGTGAAAAGTCAAGAGGGATATCCAACACAAAAAACATTTGGGTAGCATCTCTTTGGAAGATAGTTGCAATAGTGAGAATAGGGACCACAAATTTGCTAGGGGAAGGCAATGTACCAATAACGGCCATTGAGGAAGAAGTTAGCACGGAGCTAGAAGCAACTAACATGGGTGTCGAAGTTGAAGCACCGACGATGGCAACGACTCTATTGGATCATCGTCTATCCGTATCAGGTACCTAAAGCTGAATGCAAATTTAGAAAGATAGATGTCATATAAGGTATGATTATTTTCTATTCTATTCCTATATATGTATATGATAGTTGTGAATTGTCTAACCCCGTGCGATCGATGTACAATGCCCAACAGACATTATCGTGTGCTGATCTAGTAGACTCTGCATATCAACTTAAGGTAGGTAGTGTCCTAAATGTGCATGTATGTCATGTGTCCTATATGGCATGCAATAATGAATTGTACAATACGAATAATCGCTCATGCTAGAAAATGAATAGGTGTGTGGATGAACATACACTCCTGATGTATGATGGAACTGTGTGTAATCATAACTACTTATGTAGAGACTACATTTGTAGTTCCAAATTAACCATTTAGGCGGGAACTCCTTATCTTGTCGATCCTTGCCCGAAAATGGATTGAGTTTTTCAGAAAACAAGGATTCTGGGATCGCTGGTAGGAAATGGTGATGGAATGTGCATCCTTAGAATATTAATGATTAAAAATGACAATATCCTAAAAATCAACAACTCATCCCATATCGATTGACACCGCCATCGACCAATGGTTTGAGTGATCGATTGAAATTGCTGATATTGATAAAGAGATCGATGCCAAATGCTTATGTATGGGTTTATAGTACCAAATCAACAAAGATTAGCTCTCAAATCGATATCCAAAACAATTCTCATTGCTCAACTATGGATTGGACATGGATGGATGGGCCTGAAATTGATGGAGAAATGATAAGGATTTGTGTGGATTTGTGTGTAGATCGACTACCTAAAAAAGTTTAGAGTATTTAGTATAAATTTGAATAAGTTAGATTCAATCTAGGTCAAGAGCACGTAGACAGCAGGGAAGTCGATGACACAAGGTAAGCAAGTGAAGGAGAAAAATGACTAAGAGTTTTTGTTCATATTAAGAACCATCGATTAATATTGATCAATCCCATATCAATAGGTACCGACTGATCAAAACTGGTTCTTTCTTAAATTCCTTTAAGTAAATTTGTCTCGTTTTATTTACAATTAATTTTAGTGTGTTATGGATTATAGCCTACACATGAATGGAATTCTCACTTGAAAAAAAATGAATTCTTATGACAGTGAGGATCATAAAATTATATTGGTTGGATAGACATGACTTAACGACCTTATGAATTTAAGCATTCTTTAAAAGACACAACTTTCCATGGAAACGACTGAGTAATGGATGCATCTAATCAAATCAATATTTGATTGTATATCTCTTAATAATTACGTTTTATATTCACAAAAATATACTTCAAGGGATAAGTGTTATCTATAACTTTTCACATACAATGAGTTGTGGATGTTGGACTTTAGTATGATGAAGAAATGAATGCAAGGCTCATGGATGATCGAGTGCAAGATGGTACAAGTAAAAAGTTGAAAACAGCTAATACCATCAAATGGTACCGATCGATGGCATGGACCAATATCGATCAATAAATCTTTCAATTCTTTGTGGATAGGCTTTGGATTCGGGTTTCATATCATGATTTAAAGCCATGTAATGAAGAAACGATGGACCAACAGAAAATATGATACAAATAGAAGTAAGTTAGAGATAATCTCTAAGTTCATCAGTCAGCATGGATCGATAGGCTATTAGTTGGTACCGATCGACGATATATTTTCTAGTGGCTGAGTCAACAAATTCCTAATATTTTTATTATTTTCATGGATCTAATGATGATACTTTTCTTACCGACTTTCTAGATGAACGAGGGTGAATTTGAAGCCCTGGTTCCTCTATGCCAATAAATATTCCAAGGAACATCATCCATAAAAGAGGATCAAACTTTTCTCACTTATGGAAGACTTTGCTAGTTTATTAACTCAGATTTGGTCTTGATTATGAGTTATTGATTGTAATTCTCTTTGGAAGTTAGTGAAAACATGAAATAAAATCAAATTAAAGTAGACATACGCTACGCCAAACTAGTATGAAAATCTCTTGTGTCATTTCTTTGCTTTCTTATCTTATATTTTATGTATTATGCTAGATTCTTGATCTGAGATTACATAGGTTGAAATCACAAATAATATAAATTAGAGGCTAAATCCACATATATAAAAAATCAATGATACATTTTGAGTGTTGATTCTCTACAGCCTTTGTGGAGTGTTAGACAAATTTTTGACTAACAATATGCTTCTTTTACAACTATGGATATAACATTGTTATCAAAATGTTTTAATAATGTCTACCTAATATTGTAGATGATTCTTTTTTAGCAGTCCTGCTATTCTTAATGGTGCACGAATCATGTTTTCATCTATCGCTTGTTTGATTTTAAAATAAGGGAGGCTAAATAAATAGATGACACAATATTTACCATGGTTTGACCAAATGATCAACATCCACAGGTTCAATAATTTTCATCATCTTTCATTCAATAGTTTTCATTGTCTTTCATTAGTATTAGAGATTAGGATAAATATATAAAGTACTAGAAATTATTAAATACAAAAGTGGAGTAATTTTGCCAAATAATATTCATTCACAAGTCAATTGTATAAAGAATTTTCAATCATCAAAATTCCTACTTAATGATTTTTATTTGATTACTTGACGATATATATTGCTATTGATTTTTTATGGATTTTGATCAAAACCTGTCCTTAAATTTAGTAGTCTTTGTGAAGTACAAAATATGAGCCTTTTATCATTTGCAATTAATGGTTTTTCTATAATTAAAAACTAGTGTGTATGCACAATGTAATATTGTAAATTATAGTATTTATACTAGTAATGGATAAATTAGAAATTTGTTATGCAACGTACAATATATTCAATGAAATAAACGAACTATAAGTTAAAATTCTTAGTATGGTTTATGTTTAATTTATGGTATATGGCATATATATCTTTATATTATAGTAAAAAAAATATCATTTTTATTAGTATGAATATGATATACATATTGAAACCGACATATTTTAATGATTTTAGACGAATTAACAAATATTATTTTACTATATGGACTTAAAGGTAAATGGTAGGAAGAAACTGAGAAGGAATAAAAAATTGTATAAATCTTAATACGGAGCTATTAATTTGAAGTTGAAATCATAAACTTGTAGTGCACCATATGATAATTTTTTTAAGATAAATGATTATAATTGATTTACAAATTTACTTTGTTATTATTGTTTATGTACATAATTTAGTATATGTGACTTATATATTTTTATAGCCAAATGGAAAAAATAATTTCGTTGTTTCTGTTAATATGAATATACACACACACATATACATATACATATACATATATATAATTGATTTTTTTGGATGTATTAGAAAAATAGACCGATTGTTTATTGAGACTATTAAAATAGTTTAAATTTGAGACTTCGTAAGTAAGTTAAATACATGGATTGAAATATAAAATATTAGGAAATAGTTGATGGGGTTGTAAATAATTGTAGAAATGTTAAAGTGTATGACCAGCACCACTGTTCCAATGATTAGGCATTTCGACTTTGGTGAGAGAGGTCGCGGGTTCGAGTCTTACTGTAACATCCCTCATTCTGAGGCTTAAAACTAAAATGCTACAGATGTTACAGTCATCTATACTATTAATTTCCATATTCATACATAATCCTAAACGTTGCCCAGGTTCGGATAAAATATAGTTATTACAAAATACTCCAAGACAACATGTGAAGATTGTGAGAAATGCGGATTACGGATCTTAAGGCTGGAATAACACTAGAGGGAGGGTGAATAGTGTTTTATGAATTTTTAAATCTTTTTGAATTTTATTTAATTTAAAACCAACAAATGCAATTCACAAACACAGATATAATCACAGAATCAGACACAGATGCAAATACTAAATAAAAGCAGCAAAGGAAAGAACACACCAGGATTTTATACTGGTTTGGAGTTACCCTACATCCAGTCCCGTACAATCGTACGGATTTCTTATCAAAATAATCTCCCAGATTACACCCTTGGTTTCAAGGCTACGAGGTACACCCTCCTGTATTCGAGTCCAGGGAAAACTCTCTTGATTTAACCAGGCTACAAGATCACCTAATTGATTTACGGGGCTACAATCACACCTAATTGATTTCAAGGCTCAACCGCACCTTTTACTCAACAGTTTGTTTTACAAAAGATTCTATAACTCTGAATAGCACTGAGATCTTATAGAGAGAGTGGCAGAGAATCAAACAAGAGATAATCAAGTTTGATTCACTTGGTATTTTGGCAGAGTATAGTTTAGGATTCTTTAGAATAAATGTGGAAGATGAAGAGAGAAAATAAATGAAATCTGGTAAAAATTCGTTTAGAACTTACTGGTATTTATAGTAGAGCAACAACCATATCTATTCATGAAAGGATACGACGAATAGACACTTCTTTTGAAAATTGAAATTTGAAAATAACGGACACCATGTCGACATAGGGGGTTGAGGGATGTCGACATGCTCAAGGCAAAATTGATGTTTTGATTTTCTTATTAAAATTGGTTTCTATAATTTGTCAAACAATTTCTAAACTTTGTAAATATATTTGAATATAGTTTAAACATATAAAAGAGTTTAGAAAATAATTTTTAATATATATAATCTTAATCTATAAAGTGATTTAAAATCTGAGTATATAAATATTTTAAAGCTAAATATTTAAAACAAGAGATGGTTTAAAAACAAGGACAATTTTGAAATCAAAATATTAAAAATGATAAAAATAGTTTTCAGTCTAAAATATTTCAAACAAGAGAGATGTCTTTTTGAAAAGAAAGTTTTGAAAACATTTTTAAAAAACAAGAGATATATTTATGAAAAACATTTTTATAAAATTAGTGGATATCAAAATAGGACCACTATATGTTCAACTAGATATTATCGTGGGTTCCATCCCACTAGGGTTCCATCCCTTTAACAGGCTCAAAGTGGATTCCATTCCACGAATAAATTTCGAATAAAGATGTAAGTGCTTTCAAAAAGTTTTAACATAATTCTAGACTAACTACATTATCTTGTACTGTTGGAAATCTTGAACTCTTGATAACTTGATTTCTCGATACTCATGATTCTTCAATCTTGATATCTTCGATCTTTAAATTCATCAGCCTTGTGTCTCTATACTATATAGTCTTCATTCTTGGTACCTGCATGTTTATATTCTGCATATACATATATATATCTAAACCATAACGTTAGTATTTATATTTTATAACAAGTCCTAAGGTTGTTGTCATCAAAACCATCATCTCAAGGACTAACAAAGATGCTCTCTTGGTTGATCAGAGTTTACTTGCTGACAGATATATATTCTGCCATTACATACATTCAGACAGAATGAAACAATAACACACTAGACAAAATAACTCCTTAACATAGCTAACTTGCCTCCTGCACGTCTTCGGAAGATTTATTCATCAACCTAGAAACCTATAAACCATACACTCGAAATACTCAAATGAGCATCTGAGAGTTAAAGGGGGAAAAAACTTCGGGTCAGACAAAAAGTCTGTTGTAAATAATAATATGTAATCTTGAAAATAGATATCTATTGAGACCATGCCGCTGAGCGGAATGGGTTTTCCACTCACTAGTATCTTTTGAAAATATGTCAATCAAAATCATGCTCCTGAAATCAAAATGGTTAAACAAACCTAAAATAATCATATGCATGCATGCCACATGGGCAGATCTGACCAGTATGTCTTAATCAATAGATTATATGTTCCTACTTCATCGTTTTTCCAAGGTTACTACTAACCTATATAGTTGACTCAGCCTTACCAGATATACCAAATTCTCCCATTAGGAGGAAACTGGATTGTCTGTTCGAACATAATCTTCTTAGTGTAAACTTGACTATCCGTTTATCTCATAGTTTTGCTAGGCTCAGTATAAACCTAATGGTTTTGCAAGCTAAACAATAATATATCTAATTTATAGATTCCCTCTATGCATAAACCTACTTTTAGTCTTTACGCTTAACAAAACCCTATACACTAGAATTATGGATCAATATCAACTAGAGGCTAGTAGTTGAAGCACGGGGCATGACCTACACCAGTCTCATTATCTGGTTTTCTAATCTCTAATCCTTAAGCCAAGGTATCCTATCACAATTTATCTAACGGTGATAACAATAATTATCATGTAAAACCCTGGGCTAAAATACCATTTTTATTTCCTTGAAAATGTAAGTATTTATAAATGATTTTTTCCTTGAAACCATATTTTAAAACAATGAAAACATAGCCCTTTTTACTTAGTCAAAATCTTATACCAAAAATTACAATTCTTTTCAAAATACCTTTCTTGACTTACGATATCAAAAGGAGGTTTTCGAACCCCTTATACCTTTGCCTATCACGCCTTAAAAATAAGCTATTTGATTTGCTAACATGCGGCATCAATATTGCCAAAATAGGTTGTCACGCCCTTAACATCGGAGCTTTGAACAAAGTATTCTGGTTTTTATAAAACATAGGGCCATAGGGCCATAAGGCCGAAATCATGATTTCCATTATATATATTATATTATACATACACACATATCTATGTGTGTGTGCTGTCACACCTATAAAAACTTAATATTCAGTTTGCATAATATATGGCATGAGGCACAGAAAGTAAAGAATATCGATCATGATAGTTTTCGGCATCATCGCCTCAAATGAGTTGATGTCGAAAATAATACTTGGGGCAACATTTCCATAAAACACTTAATGTCCACTTCTTTAAAAACTGTGGCGACCTATGCCACTAATAGAAAGGATGTCGGAATATATAACTTACGGGATCAATGTAGCCGAAATCAAAGGGTGACAAGGGGTATCAATCCTTAAAACAAATAAAAGCATGTCGTATTTCAGTTCTGAAGGGTTACGAAATCCTTGATGTCGAATGTAGGAAGGCCAAAATCCTATGCATCCATATGAATTGATTCATTCCATACCTACCTAAGTAGATATCACATGCATACCTTCATATCGATGTTGCACTTCACCATGGTTATCGATATCGCCATTATCAAAGTATGATATCCCAAACAGGTGACATGGCAATTTCGTAAATAACACAGAAACTGTTTTATTTCTATTTAAAGTCATTTCTTTTCAACAACTCTTAACCCTTATCAAGTTTTTATTAGATAATAATATACTTTACCAATTTCCTTCCAGAAAAACTGCTACAAGGTTGATTTACTTTCTCAAAATAATTTGTAAACTCATTCTAATAATATTATTTCATAGTTTTTCTAGCTCAATAAATTCATAAAAAATCATAATCGCCTGGAAAAAATCCCTAAAAATAAAAAAAATCAGAATTAATATATTCTTTCACATATAAAAATTTCAAGATCAAATCATTATTTAATAATTTTTAATAATTAAAACCCAAAATAAATCATTTTCCTTATTTAGGAAATTCATAAAATATTTATAGAAGCTTGAAAAATTATGAAATTAAAAACACATTTCCAAATTAATGTTTTAAGTATCATATCCAAATTTCAAATTGATTGGATGTCATAAACTAGGTTTCTACACTTAAAACCTACCAAATAATTTCATAAATAATCCAATAAATTATCAAACATGCATATAATACAACAATCATTCATAACTTAGCATAATATCGTCATATAATTTAGATTTAAGCATAAAACTGAAACAGAAAAGCAAAAGTGAGATGAATAACTATTATTCACCTTGATTGGATAAAGAGATTTGAGACTAACCGTTGATTAAATTCCCTTTAGCTTTTCTTTTGATTTCCTTTACTTTTCTTCTCTTGTTTTCCTTAGTAATGGCCAGTCTCAAGTATGTTTTAGTTTATATGAAGTGAAATGGAATAAGGAGAATGAGAGAGGAAGAGTTATGGTTAGGAAATAAGTGTTATTCCTATTTTACACCTCACATTATTCCTCCTTCTCCTTATGGTTTAATTAATCTTATTAACCAATTTTTTAAGGCACGACCACATCTAATTATCAAATCTCATTCTCTTTATCTTAATACATTATTTTGTTTTATTTATCTGATTAAATTTCCTAAATAATGTTAATCAAAATTAGGGGTGTTACACTTGCATAGGATGATTCGAACATATATTTACATGTAGTAGGTTGTATACTACTTAAGACTTGTAGTACTAATATGTACTACCATCTAAGTACCCAATTTCAAAAAAAAGGTGTATGTACTTGAGCCTAAAACAGAATTTTACATGCAATGCATGATAAATTTATTGAGATAAATAAATAATAAAATAGTTTTGTTAATATTATTATGTACATTATGTATGTTATATAATATATATATATTTTTGAAATAAATATGATATATATATATATATATATATCTGAATGAAAAATACAAATTTACCACCTTTGTTGATACAAATATGGTATATATATATATATTGAGACCGTTATATTTTAGGATTTATTCGATGAATTAACGAATATTTGTTAGTTGAATTTATTCGAATAGTTCAAATTCATTATTACATATATTTGTTAAAATATATTGACTTAAGTGTACAATGTTATATGATATTGAAAAGCACTTTGTAAACGGCGGTAGAAATTTCAAAATGTAGGTACTTGATGTTAGAAAAGAATTTTACAATGAAAGCATTAATATACCGATACAAATGAATTATAAATTAAGTCTAATTGGTACTTATGTATATAATGATGTTATGTGATAGATGTATTTATATACCAAAATGAATTCTATACCCTTTTTGTTAATATGAATATGGTATAAATATTGACATGTTTATATTTCATGATTCATTAGACAAATCAATGAATAATAGTTTACTGATTTTATTTAAATAGTTTTAAGATTGGGTAATTAATTCTAGAGTTAAATGTAAATATTAAAAGAGAACCTAGGAGGTTCTTTAAAAGGTTATAGATCATTTAAAATGAAGTAATTGAAGTAGAAAACGCATATTTTTTTAATGCGCTATATGATGAACCCCTTATGAAATAGTTTATGTAACGCATTCTATTAAGACAAATGAATTATAAACTAAATTTTATTTATTATTGTTTAGTAGAAATTAGGATAAACTCCTTACTTTTGAACTTAATACACGAAAATTCTTTCTAAATATATGTTTTAAGTTACACCCCTAGAATTATTTTCGATGATCTTTTTTTCATTCTTTTTTTCTTTTGAAAATAAAATCTGAATTTAATCACATGTTTTTATGATCATTTATTGATATTTTTTTGCAAAAGTGCAAATATTTTATTTCTTTTGCAAAAATGAAAATGTCTGTAGTCTAGTTGAAACTAAAAATATGAAAGCTTTTTAAAGCATATTTTTGAGAAGGAACGGTTGCATATTTTGAAACTTAAAGAGGGTGTTTTATAAAAGTTCCTTATTGTTTCTACATATGTTGCATGTTATGTGACTTATGTATCTTATTTTAATTGAAAAATAAATTTAACATTTTTGTTAATATGATTATGGTGTGCATACTGAAATGTTTATATTTTTATAATTTAGTAGACAAACTAATGTTATCATTTAATTGTATTTATCTAATTAGTTTAAATTTTAGACTGCGTAATAAATTTAAATATGTGCCCTGAAACGTAAAATATTAAAAAAGTGAAGTGGATTTTGTAAATTATTGTGGTAATTTCAAATTAGGTATTTTGGAGTTAAAGTAGAATTAACAATGCAATGTATGATAGAAAATTTGAGATAAATGAATTACAAACTAAATCTATGATTATTATTTTATGTGATTTATGTATCATAATCAAATAAAAAACTAAGTTTAGCATTTTGGTAAGTACAAAAGTTATACATATTGAAATTGTCATCCTTTAGTATTTATTAGAAATATTAATAAATATTAGTCAAATGAATTTATTTAAATGGTTTAAATTTTGAATTATGTAATTAACCTAAATGCACAGACTAGAATATAAAATGTTAGGAGGTAATCGATGAATTATTTATAAACAATTGTATAAATTTTTAAATGTATGTCTCAAAATGTAAAATGATAGAAGAGATCTAGTAAAATAAATGGGAATTGATAAATTAGTGAGAGGAGAGAAAATTCTAGAATCAATAAAAAAGCTAAAATTTCTTTTACTTTACAATTGTTTAATAGATAGTATAAAGTAAATAAAATTGATTAATAATGATAACGTTAAGTAAAGTATTTAAGCAAGCATTTTCTATTTACACGCTTTTATCGAACTCAATGTTTCATAAATTAAGTGATGTAAATAAAATTTGAGCTTTGTAAAGAAAAGACCATGAGCGGTCGTACTGCTCAGAACCAGCCCTAATTTGATAAGCCCTAATTTTGATACACAATAAAACGTTGGCTGAATTAGGTCCTAAGTATGTTGTTTGAATTTCCCAATCATGGACTTATAAATGAATAATTCACATGTACAACGCTCGTGTACCAGTACGAGGGAATTAACAATATGAAGTTTTGAAATTAGCCATAGTTCATCAGCTCAGTTAAAAAAATTGATTTAGCAAGACACAGACATTTAATTAATGGAAATTGAGCCAAGTTCTAAAAAAATATCTACACAAGTTAGGGCAAACATTTCAGAGCTTAACGGTTAATATTTTTCTCAATTCCAAACAACAAAGCATTACATAAATTACACCGCTTATCATGCACCATTTTTACAGAAACAAATTTGTACACAATAACATCTTATTTCTGATTATTGTCAGCAAAAACGTCAAAAAAAAAAAAAAAAAAAAAAAAAAGAATAAAACACATTTCTTAACATGTAAAACTTGATATCAGCTGGCTCCAGTTTGCACCATAGGAAAAAAGGCCCAGTCTTTATTAGGCACTGCCTCCACGGTTGCCCCATCCGAATTACTGAACTTGAACTCTTTACTTGCAGCAAGCTCACCGGAACTCTCAATCCTCTCAACCAACTCATCATGGTTGATCTCACCGAAATGCCCACTTCCAATTTTGGGTTCGTTACCGACCTTTCCATCACTGAAAGAAGACTGCAACGCACGTGCAACTTCGACAGCAGTCAATTCAAAGGAAACCCTGTTATTGAAATTATTATTATTACTACAGAGTGGTGCTTCAGGCAGGATGGCTGAGATCTGACCATCAAGAATGGACCCATTCTTTCTGGAATGCAAGTCCATGTCAGGAGGGAACGGAGATGAAGCACCGGAGCAAACAGAGCTTGGTGAGATCAGGTGACCGATAGGGCTGCCAGGATACCAAGGGTAGGAGCTGAACTCATTGGATTTGGCTTCGCTTTTTTTACGATTGGATTCGAAGGAGGAGAGAAGCTGAGCGAACGGGACTTCTGGAGAAGAAGGGGTGGTGAGTTGGACGGACTCGGGAGGTGGGGTGAAGGGAGCGGTGTTGGGTTCGGTTGTGAAGGTGGAGAATACGGGGGGTGAAACCAATTGGGTTTCGTTTGCGTAGGGGCCTAGGGTGAATATCGAAGAAGGGTTGGCTGGTGAAAGGGAGAGAATGCCTCCGGGTGATTGGGTTGAGGAAGGGGGTTCTGAGTTTAGGAAGGAAGCCGGTGAGGAAGGTGGCACGATGAATGGGAGGGTTAGCGTTTGTGTTGCTGTTGGATTTTGTGGAACAGATGGATTTGGTCTTGAAGGAGTTGGTTCGGGGGCTAATGATGCATGATTTATGCGTTTTGTGTTTTTTTGGGACCCAAAGCACAGGTATACACTTAGAAAAGCTCCCCATCTCTTCCTCTGTCATCAAAGATTTATGTTAGAAGCATGAAAAATATATGTTTTTTTTTTAAACCCTAGCCACACTCTAAACAATTATCGTTAATGTATAATTATTGATTGACAATCCTACACCCTCCATCAGTCAATGAGCTGAAGGAGGCAATCACACTTTCTTTTGGGAGAATTTGGCTAGCATTGCTTTGTTTTGGTCTGCAACAGAAGGTGCTTAAAGAAACTTCAGCTTTTTTACGAACTCAATGTGAAAGAAAAAAGAATTTATCTATATCACATTACGTCCAACGTAAGCTTAGGCAAGCCAAACATAAAGGATACATCTATATCACCCCCAAACTGTTTGAACTTCCAAAAAAATATAGTCATTTTGGATGTAAGACTTGTGCCCAAAAGACATGTTTAAATACAAACCTTGAACCTCTATTTTCCTTAACTACGCTTATTAGTTTCTTTCTTTTTAACAAACTTCCTTTTTTTTCAAACATCATTCCCCTTCTGTAATTGAAATTGAATCTGGACGTAAAATCTGAATATGATTCCGATGAAGTTGCCGATGATCTCAAAGCTATCAACAAAGTAATTACGGTCCAATTTCAAAGAACATCTCGAACTCCACACCATACATCTTACACAAGCCAAACGTGAATGCACGATGTCTCAAACAGGCATGATAACATATGTCGATATCATTTCCAAATGAAGATTCATTGTATCAATTTCAAGTGTCCTCGTCAAATACTATCTAGTAACTTCCACTTCATTTATCCATTTTTTTTAAAAATTTATTGGAATGTTTATATACATTATTAACCATGAGATGTCACGTAGAATGGTATGTAGCTGATAACCAAGCAAATATTTCCATGCATATAATGTTACATAATGTGTTACTTATGGTCAAACATATTATTAAAACTAAAACATTTTACTATTCAAGATGAATTGTTGTCCTTTCTTTTGAAATGTCATAGAAGGTGTAAACAGAACACATATTTTTAAACTTTAAAGATTAAGGAAAGCAGCTTTTGTAGATTGAAAAACTTTCCTCACACAAATTGTTCTAGTTGTTTCTAATTTCAATTTAACATTTAGTTTTGTAATGTCCAATTGAGGTTGTACATGGGAATGTACTGCTCATGACAATAGATTGTTAAATCATGCTATTGAAAAATATTCAACCTTTCATCATTCTTCATCCAACAAATATCATTTGTTAGATTCAAGTTACAATATAGAAATGGTTATCTACCACCTTACTGCAATAAACAATACAACAGTCCACATTTACATCAAACTCCTAATGATCCAAACATATGATAATGAAATCCTTTTAACCATCCAAGTTCGTGTATGCCTATTGAAAGGGCATTTGGAGTTTAGAAAAAGAAATTCAACATTACGAGACGGATCAACATATAGTTTTGAAAACAAGCAGTTTTTGTAATTACAAAATATGTTCTTAATATTCAACAATGGAGATCCTGAGTATGAAGAAAATGCAAATGCAAAGATTCCTCTGAATCATGCGGTATAATAGAATCAACAACGTAAATACATGATCGTACAAGTTCACCAAATGCACAACATATAATTTCAACATGTGATGCAATTAGAGTCTCTTCCGTTGCAGCAGAACGATGTTCATTTGAATTTCGATTAGTAGTTGTATTAAAATTGAATAATTGTTCTATTTAATTTCGTAGTTTTCCGTGGTTGTATTTTAATTTGTAGTTGTACCTTAATTTCAGTTCTATATTTAGGCCTGTCAATGGATGATTTCGGATGCGGATAGTGTCATATCCGCATCCGCATCCGAAATCATTTTCGGATATCGGATATCCGCATCCACGGATACAGACGGATATCGGATAATTATCTTATCCGCCAACGACCGATAAATCAAGAATTACAAAAAGAAAATTTTAGTTTAATATAAATATTATTCAATCACATTTATTATAAAAGTGTTAAAAATTAACAAATATGGTGATAATAAATAGTTTCAAGCAGTAAATAAGCATTTAGTGCATATAATATAAACTACCAACTTAATAAAATAATAAATGAATATCTTTCACTGCACTAAAATAAACATAATTTGAACTATAATCTTGATAAGCACCGGACGGATAAATTTTTGAATGTGGATGTCTTGGCATCCGCATCCGTTTTTCCAGATATCGGATATTTATCCGCTTTTCGGATGCGGATGCGGATGAATTTCGGATTTTTCGGGTATCCATTGACATACCTATCTATATTCCATAACATTTATTGTTGATTATTTATTGATTATTAACTACAAACCATTATTTATTAATTGACTAATACAAACTAATTAAATGAATAAAAATAAATAAATAACAAAATCTTACATCTAAACTCAACTCCAGTGTTCAAAGTGTCCAAATAAGTAAATTCAATGAATCACCGTTCGTTGAACCATTCTCGTTCAATGAACTATCATCCTTAACTAATCATAACTATTGTTCACCGTGCTATTGTTCGAGAACAGATCCATAATCTGTTATGTTGAATGAAAATAAAGACAATAAGATATAATATCAAAATAGATAATGAAAGTTAAACTTACAGCAATTTCACAAGTCACCACAAACGCAACCATGAAAGGAATAATTTAGAAAACAATATGCATTGCAGAATTTAGCTTCACGGTTAAGAATAATATCACGAAATTTAGTATTGTTGCTTATGACATACCTGCTATCGTACTATGTTCAATCACCATTCATAATTAATGCCATTCAGATATTTTAATAGTATCCAAATTTTATTCTAGCAGATACAGTTTCACTACTCGTATTTCAACCGTTATAAAATACAGATGATACTGTTCAAATCCATATCCACATTCAATTATAGATAGATATCAAATACTAACGTGGTAATTGGTATATCCAATATGTATTCAGAGCTACTATGGTAACGGTAATTTTACAATTATCATACCAGTACCAAACCATTATTAACAAAAAATAAATAAATCAGTATAACAGTACAGTGAGTATAACTGCAAATTTACCGTCAATGTTGGTATATCAATGGTAATAAAATATCAAAACCATCAGTAATAGTAAATTTACCAGTCATTTCATATTTTTATTTTGTTAACCATAATCAATTTATATTTTACAACTAAAATATACTTTAGGATAACAGGTGACTCATTTTATGATTTTGTAAACTTCTTTATCTTTCAATTATTTTGAACCTTACTTTTATATGAAGATTTTATGTATTTGTAAGTGGCAAATGTTGAATCAACCATATATACATATACGTTATCCAGTAAAACTGAAATTAAACATAGCAGCAAAAAACAGCTAGACTTTTGAAGACCACATTCAAACTAATCAAATGAAGCTTCGTCCAAGTTGTTTTAGCTACATTTTTTTAAATAAACCACATAAACTGCCGGTGAAAATGTTGAGTGGGTTATGTAATTTCAGAATATAGGTTACCCATCGTATGGCTATAAAGTTAGGATGGGAACAGCTTTGAACTATGGATCCATCAAGCAAGCACCTTCAATGTCATGTTTACAGGACAGCAACAAATCAAGAGTAATAACCTCAGATTTCCCAACTGTTGTGTGGTTTGTATTGAATGATTAAAGGTCACAAATTCGAGCACTGATAATGGTGATGAACAGATAAAACCCTCCTCAGATTTCCCAACTGATGCGTGGTATGTAGATTAAAATTCACAAGTTCGAGCACTGATAACAGTGATGAACATATAAAACCCTATGGTTTACATGGAGTATATACCGTGGGTTTGGTGCACGCTTCCTAAGAATTTACAACTGAAGTTGGTTCTTTGAGTCTTGAGAAAAATGAAAAGAAAAAAAATAAAGAGTGATAAGGTTAGGAAAACTGCTACTAGTTTGTTCGAACTATATACAACATGCATAATGTAGTACTTGGTTTTAGTTGTCTTACTATGTAATTTTATGAAGAAAAAATGGTGACTGGTTTGCGCTACTAAAAGTTATGTTTATAAAGTGTTCTACAAACAACAACAATAACTAAGTCATTATTCCCAAACAAGTTGGGGTCGACTAGAAATGGAACCCAAACAAGTGTTTTACAATGTAACAAAAATTAAGAACTTCAGTAAGTACTAAAAATGTACTTAATGCTTCACAGTTATAATTAAATAAGACAGGTTTATAAATAAATACAAACACTTATTGCAATACAGTAAGTGATTAATGACATTAATCATTTGTTATATAATAAATAAAGAAAGCCTGATCTAAATAATACTAAAAGGACATTAATTTACCCAGATTGGCAACTACTTGAACAACTCTAAGCCAAAATATAACCAATTTTAGAACGAAAATAAGACATTTTTTTTTCTCAAGTGCCTTGCCAAACGGTCACCAACTGTTGCCCAGGCATCTTTGGCAAAAAACAAATACCATATTACGTAAAAGAACAGAATAAAAAACACGTACTTCAATCAGACTTTTAACTTTATAATGGATTCTAGAAAGCACGCATTCATAACCCAATCAAACCATTCTAAAAAAAGGAGAGGAAAAAAAATGTTGACACAAAACTGTTACTAAATCTGGATTAAACTGATGTAAATTTTATGCCAAATATTAGCCTCTGTAGAATATTTATCGGAGTGAAGCTTCTTTTATTTATTAATCTTTAAGCATTTTAAATTTATCCAATGTTCAGATTAAGTTTTTAATTACTTACCAAATGCAGCGGACAACATACAAGGAAACAATAATTTTAGATCAGATCAAATGAAGCTCCTTTTGAGGAATCCAGATTCAAAAATGTATCATGAATAGTCTGACTTTTTTATATTAATAGATCAAATACAGCTATATAACCAAACATACCAAATGTCAATTCAGATAGATCAATATCCTAACATCCCCAAATACATCGATTTAACTTGAAATAATCAAAAATCACTAAAATTAATCAAAAAGAAAAACAAATTTAAAGTTAAAATTTACCGGAACTGTAACTTGCTGGACACGATTCTCTGCTGAAATGATAGCGCTTGCTGCCGCATTCACAGTATCCACGCTATTATTACCTCCTCTCATATTTCCTACTTCATCAAATCTCTAAAAAAAATTCTGAAATCTCTCTAATTCATCCAAAGTTGACTTCAAATCTGATCAAAATCAAAGATCGAACAAAGGATTTATGTACAGATGAATAAGTTTGGAAATTAGGGACGTAGCTATCGGGAGCTATGAAGGTCAAACACGGCAAGAAACCGTAATTTCTATAGAATTACCAATTCCAACCACTAAGAACAACGAGTATTCTGTATACTGGTGAAGGGTATTTCGGTCTCTGTAACAGACGCGTCTTGAGTTTCACGTTGATCCTCTCGTGTGAATTGTGGGAACCTCGACCAACTTGCACCTAAAAGCTAAAATTGGGAAATGTAGATGCTCTCGAATTTGTCAAACAGTCAGTTTACGTGGTTTAGTGATTAGTGATATATAAAGGTTTGACTCAAGAATGGTACTAAAAACATATATTTTTTGATTCATTTCACCCAATCCTTTACCCCACGTATGTAATCCAACATAAAAGAGTGCGTCACCTGATTCAAGAATGGTAACATATTTTATGATTTACATTACCTCATCTTCATTTTAAGTGTTTACTTTGAGTTATCTAATGTAAAAAATTATGTAACTTGATTGGATCAGTAAAATTTTACCCGTCGACGTTATGTTTTCAATCGATTATTTTGTTTTTCTTATTATCACAATTGGTAGTATATCGTTGATCGGTTATAAATTATTAAACTCCGTGTATGCATCCACTATTAATGGAGTGATGTAAAGTTCATTCTTGTTTATTTGTGTTTTTAATGATTCGAATAAACTGGAGTACAAGTGATAATGCATTTAACACCATTTTTTTAAAAGGGAAAAACACTTTCTAATGGGTAAAAAATCTTATTTCAAATTCATCAACTAGTAGCTTAAATCTTTCCTATGCATATGGTGTTTATTGTAATGTACTATGTTATATATTTTTTAATGAAATAAATAAATTAGAGAATCAAACTTACGGTTCTAAAATCCGTGGAAATACACATTAAACTTACAACGCATACTTCATGTAAAGTAAGGGGTGGGTGCCGACAGTTATTATCTAATATTCAAATATGTGACTATTGATTAGTCGGTTATGCTACTTATCAACGAAGCAATCCCTTGGGGCAAGTAAAATGTTATGCACGAATAGTATTTAGAATATCGAGTATCAGAGACTCATCTCTTTAACCAAACTTAATCTAAATAAGTAGCAATCATCTTTTATAAAGTAATTATTGTTACACCTTATTTCATTAATGTAGATCCATATGTTTGAGTGATTCAACTGATGATTCGACGATTCTGAAGCGAGAACTTTTGACTCTTTATTGATTTATATGCGAAGTCTTTGCCAAATTCTAGACTCAAGTTGAATTCAGAATCAACCAAATTGAATCTAGAATTTATGTTGTAATTCGGTTGGAGTTGTTATCTCAACCAGTAATAAATATGGTGGATGTGAGCACTTAATTTAGGCCGAACCACTTTAAAAATATTGTGTGTTTTATCCTTATCTATCTAATTCTTACTATTTTGATTCGTTTTTATTTGACTATGGAAGTTTGTCCATTTCACGTGCAAATATTTTTTGGTGCTTTCATACAGAAAAAGAATTCAAAGTCAGATCTGATTGCTACTAGGATTTGAAGAAAATCTCCATTTAGATCTGCAAGAAATGGCTCCATGGAAGGCACCTTCTAGGCCTGGAGTAGTTATTAAAGAGTATGATGGTTCAAATCATAAAGCTAATGAAACGGTTCAGAAAAATCAAGGAGAGACTTCTCAGCTATAGGAAGTTGTTACTAGAGTGGGGAAAGATCACATTATGGTTGAGATTAATAAGAAGATGATGGATAGTCATCATGGAAGAAATGAAGAAACAGTTTGCTAACTTAGCGCAACCCTCATAGTAGAAAGGACCCCACAAGCAACGTAAGGAAAGGAAGGATTCTTCTTCTTCGGACTCGGATGAAGGAAGTTCATTGCACCGGAGTTACAAGGAAAGGAAGCAGAAGGTGAAAAGGGAGCGTTGGAACAAGGAAACAGGTTGGAAGAGTTCGAGAAAGCGCTCCAACTCAAAGATCGGTCGGTATCGACCGACCTAGATGGGTCGATATCGATCGATCCAAAAGGCTGGACTTGAGTGAGACTTAAGCGGAATTGCAAGATGCTGATGTTATTGATGGTAAACAGGGAGCTAATCATCAGGATGTTGCTGCAGAAGCAAATGTACTTGGGAATACTAAAAGAGGACGTACTCTGTGCTGAAATTATCGAACTGTGCAAATGGACTCTCTAGAGAATGGGAGAACTAGATCTTGTTGTGTTGATCATGAACGTTTGCTTATGTAAACACGAGGTGATTCACATCATGATCATCGCTCGGCATGAAACGTAGGCAACAACGATTTGTTGAACAAGACAATAAAGAGACTATTGCTGCAGAACCAACCACAAAAAGATGATAATTGAGGATCCATGGCTAGTTAGAACCCATTCACTAATGACATTAGAGTTGCTCTATATCCGAAAATGTTTGTCATGCTGATGATGTAGATTTTTAATGGACTGACTAACCCTATGCAGCTTGTTTCCTGGAGATTTGACCAGGCAACTGAGCACCCGACATTGGCAGGTACTCGGCATCTATAGTACTCGGCATCTGGACTACTCGGCGTCAACTAGTGCTCGGCATCTCATAGTACTCGGCGTAGTACTCAGCATTTCATAGTACTCGGCGTAGTACTCAGCATCTCATAGTACTCGGCGTAGTACTCGGCATCAGGTAATACTCGGCCTCAGGTCGTACTCGGCAACAGGAGCACTCGGTACTCAGAGGAACTCGGCAACAGTAGTACTCGGCGTAGTGCTCGACATCCAGTAGAACTCAGCGATAGGAGTACTTGGCATCCAAAAGACGTTCGGCACACACGACTACTCAACATGACTGTATCGTTCGGACAGAATGCTTCGTTCGGCCAGAATGCGTCGTCCGGCCAGAGAGCACTGTTCGGTTTAGAGCTTCGGATGGAGGCACGTTCGGCTTCAACAGACAACCATTCTGCACTTCCCACACATCAAACACACCGTTCGACATAGAAGGGATGGTTCGGCATAGCGGCGTTCGGCATACCTTGCTCGGCATACAGCGACCACTGTTACTCGGGCTAGAGTGTTCGGCCATCAGCCCACTTGGGAAGTCCAGCCCATATTTGTCTATAAATAGAGGGGCAGGGTCACAGTGAAAAGGGATCCTTTTTTGGGAGAGAACACTGGGGAGACTCTGCCATTTTTGAGACTCATCTTCTCTACTTAACAACTTCATTCAAGCATTTGATTCACGAATTGTATTTGTAATCATCTATTAAGAAGATCAATAAAGTTTAACCTCAAAGTGGACGTAGGCAATTATGCTGAACCACTATAAATTTGGTGTTCTTACTTTCTGCATTTAAAGTAGCATTCTCTTCTCTGTTTAATTTGTTTTCATCACTTATATCTCTACACAATCTTTCTCTAAGAGGTTAGTGACCAATTTTGGTGCTAACACTTTGGTGCTTTCACTGAGAGTTGAATTCTCAGACCTCAAGGATCTGCTTTGAAGCTACTGGATTGAACAAATCCCCCAAAGAAGATCCGACTCATTGATAGGACATCCGTTGATTCTACTCAGAGTACATACCAATAACTCTACAATGGCAGGACCACGTACCAGGTCAGCTTCTCATAATGCGGATGCCCGCGAGACTACTAGCGTGCAACAAGCAGGACCTAGCAACCAACCAGCAATTCCGGGTGAAGGAATTGCTGCCCAGGACCAAACTCCAGTTGTCACCAGAATAGAGTTCAACGGCTTGATGAGAGAGCTCAGGGAAAGCAGGAGACAACTAGGAGAGCAAATGCAAGCTAACGCCAACCTGATGGCACAGCTCACTCAACAGCAGCAACAGAATGCTGGGGGCAATCCCGCTTCTTATTCCTCATCTGACAGCTCTATTTCCTCTGATGAACCTCCCAGGTGCAGACGCCGCAAGACTGAAGCTGCACGAGCAGAAGCTGCTGTTCAAACAGCTAGAGACCGTGACCAAGCAAGAGCTGGAAACTTCAAGACCGGAGTACAAATGGAGGATGGAGGCCCAGATCATCAAAACGCTAACGATGTCGAACCTCAAGACGCACGATTGGCAGATCGCCAGGAGAGGAGGCATCAGCATGGACAGGCGCGTAGAACAGACTCTAACCTTCCGCCTTCCATACAGACACCAGATCTGACAGCCATGATCAGGCAATTGATGAAAGAAAATCAGGGCTTATTGAACGATGATTGGGGAGTGTCAAGAAGTCACACTCCATTCACGGATGTTGTGTTACAGGCGGCGTACCCAAGAAAGTTTAGTATGCCAACTATCCTTGCGTACGAGGGAAAGACTGACCCCAGATAGCATGTCATGAGGTACGAATGGATGATGGATTCAGCTAGAGCAAATGATGCCACCAAGTGTAGATGCTTTCCAATTACTCTATCTGGGATCACTACTATGTGGTTTACCCGACTTCCTCCGCGGTCTATATCCAATTTCGAGGAGTTGGCAAAGAAGTTTATTGAGCAGTTCAGGATACACACTACTCGTCCGAAGGACGTAATGTCTCTGTCAAGTGTAATCCAAAGTCCCGGGGAGTCATTGAAGGAATATTTACAAAGGTTCCATGTCGCGGCAACTGAAGTCAGTAATCCCAATGATCATGCAATTCTAATGGCTGTGATGAGAGGTGTGGATCCGGAGTCTGAATTTGGAGACTGGTTGGCAGGAAAACCTCCGACCACACTAGAGCGTTTCTACTCAAAGGCACACCAATTCATAAGGAGAGAGGAAGCCAGGTGGGTAAGATGAGATAAGGCACCAGGACTTGTCCAAGAGTCTATGAAAAGCAATGTTGCTGTGAAGCAGTCCGGAGACAGCTCGGGAAAGGTCCAAGTCAATGTCCAGAATAATCCTGGGCAGCCTAAGGAGTTCGGAGGAAGAAATCAAGGGAAGAAGAGGGAAGCGGGGAAGTGGAAGTCGAGAATTCCAAGCTACAGCGAGTATACTCCGCTGAACGCGCCACTTGAGAACATTTACCTATCCACCTGCAATACTTTTCAATACAGAAAGCCACGTCCAAAAGAATCAACCGAGGAACAGAAGCGGACCGGGAAATATTGTCGCTTCCATGAGACTTATGGGCACAATACGGAAGAGTGCAGACACCTGCACGACGCTTTCGAGAAATTGATCAGGCAAAAGAAGTTGCAAGAATTTGTGAAGGATCCACAGGAAGGAGGACAAGGAACGTCCAACCCGGGTCGCGCACCAGCCCCGCATCATCCCGAGGAGCCTGCTCGACCCGTAGGTAGACTAGTCATAAATACAATTATCGGCGGACCTCACCCTGCAGATAAGAATTGGCAAGAGATGGAGCGATATGCAAGTTCCCTGAAGCATGCAGATTTTGAGTGCTGTTCGAACGCGGAGGATGGGACCCCCGCTAAGCAGCAGCACGTAATGACAGATGATATAGTGTTCAGAAACAGAGACGCTGATCAGGTAGAGGCTCCGACCATCGACCCGATGGTCATATCTGCGACGATCGGACCAGCATATGTGAAAAGAATTCTGATTGATTGCGGAAGTTCTGTCAACATAATCTTCAAGAAGGCTTACGACCAAATGAAAATGGAAACAAAAGACTTGAAACCATCCAAAGCTCGTATTCACGGTTTTAACGGCGCTGCAACCGATGCAGTGGGGTATGTCGAATTACCAGTTGAACTGGGACAAGGCGAGCATCGGAGAGTGCGAATTCTACCCTTTGTAGTTTTGGATGTGGATTCTCCATATAATGTTTTCTTGGGCCGGCCGGCCCTGGCTGAGTTTAGGGCAGTGTTAGCCCCGTGGTGTTTAACTTTGAAGTTCCCAACTGACAAAGGAGTAGGTATTGTTCATGGCGACCAAGCAGCTGGTCGTTCCTGTTATGTGGCTAAGCTCCAAGAGGCCCATCGGAGGGAGAAGGGAAAGGTTGCGGACAATCCCGTCCGCATCCTTAATATGGATAATTGACAAGTAGTGCCCGAGCCCTGGTTCGGGCACAGTTCTCGGATCTTCAGAGACATAGATCCGAGAGACGACGATGAGAAACCCAGGGAAGAGAAGGCATCACCGGCCGAGTTAACGATTGACATCTCAGTTAGCCGAGACGACCCTTCGCGAATACTAAAGATCGGGTCACAGCTTGGTCCCGCGATGACTGAAGACCTTAGCGACTTCCTCCGGGCGAATCTTGATGTTTTCGCCTGGACGCATTCTGATATGTGTGGGATTTCTCCCGCCATCACGAGTCATATGTTGAACATAGACCCGAAATACGTTCCAGTTAAACAAAAAAGGAGAGGAATGGATCCGGAGAGGTCCGCCGCTCTCGGAGAGGAGGTGGACAAACTCAAAGCAAATGGGTTCGTCCGCGACGCCCTCTACCCTGAATGGGTATCCAACCCCGTGCTGGTAAAAAAGGCAAATGGGAAATGGAGGACTTGCGTAGATTATTCCGACTTGAACAAAGCATGCCCAAAGGACAGTTTCCCGTTGCCTAGGATCGATCAGTTGGTCGACTCCACCGCAGGACACGAGCTGTTATCATTCATGGATGCATACTCAGGGTACAACCAAATCCCAATGCATATTCCAGATCAAGAACACACCAGCTTCGTTACAAATGTCGGACTATATTGCTATGTAGTGATGCCCTTTGGATTGAAGAACGCAGGAGCGACTTACCAGCGTTTAGTGAATCGAATGTTCAAGGACCAACTGGGTAGAACGATGGAAGTCTATGTGGATGACATGCTCGTGAAGTCACGATGGTCAAACGACCACATTCGAGACTTGGCTGAAATGTTCGACATACTCAGGTTTTATGGGATGAAGATCAACCCTTTGAAATGTTCCTTCGGTGTTGCATCAGGGAAGTTTTTGGGATTCATCGTCAATGCTAGAGGAATCGAAGCTAACCCAGAAAAGATCCAAGCTATTCGAGACGTGCAAGTGCCCAAGACTATAAAGCAGGTATAGAGCTTGAACGAAAAAGTAGCTGCGTTAAGTCGATTCATATCCAGGGCAACTGACAAGTGCATCCCGTTCTTTGATATAATAAAGAAAGGAAAGAGGAATTTCGAATGGACGCCTAGTTGTGAGGAAGCATTCCGGGGTCCGGTGAGGCATCTGGAGAGTCCACCAATGCTGTCAAAACCAGTAAACCACGAGATGTTGTACGCATACTTGGCTGTATCCCCGCATGCGATAAGCACGGCTTTAGTTCGTGAGGAGGATCGAGTCCAGAGGCCGGTGTATTATGTTAGCAAGCGTTTAACGGGGGCAGAGAGAAATTACCCTAACATCGAGAAATTGGCTTATTGCTTGGTGATTGCGTCACGTAAGCTGCGCCCATACTTCCAAGCACACTCAATCGGTGTTTATACCGATCAACCCCTGCGGCAGGTACTCCAACGACCAGAAACTTCTGGAAGGTTGCTAAAATGGAACATCGAGTTAAGCCAATTCGATATCGCCTACTTGCCACGGAGAGCCGTACAAGGGCAAGCATTAGCAAACTTTACCGCTGAGTTTACCATGCCCGTTGAACCGGGTAGTCACGACGTCATTCCCCCCGTTCGATGGAAATTATACACTGATGGGGCATCAAACGACCGTTGCTCCGGCGCGGGCGTAGTTCTTATAACTCCGGAAAACCGATCAATCTGTTATGCTTTGAAGCTCGATTTCCCAGCCACAAATAACGAGGCAGAATATGAAGCACTCATCGCTGGCTTGAAACTCATCGGGGAACTCGGGATCAGAGCAGTTGAAATCTTTTGTGACTCACAGTTGGTGGTTTACCAAGTGCGGGGAGACTACCAAGCAAAGGGACGAAAGCTTGCTCCGTACCTTGTTCAGGTCCAAGGACTACTATCAAATCTTGAGCGTTATGACATTTCACATGTCCCACGCGAACAGAACAAAGAAGCCGACTTATTAGCTAAGTTTGCAAGTTCCGACGATGCACAACAAATGGGATTGTATCCCGTCGAAGTCTTGCATGCCCCGAGCATAGATGAGATGAAAGTCGATCGCGTGTTGGAAACAGAAATCGAGAAGGAATCGTGGATAACCCCATTCAAACTGTACCTGACGACCGGAGCCTTACCAGACAAAAGAAACGAAAGACGGCAGGTCCTACGAAAGGCCGCGCGATACGTAATGCAGGATGGGTCAATGTATCGAAAAGGATTCTCAGTTCCATTATTACGATGCATCGCTCATGATGAGACAAAGCGGGTCTTAAGGGAGGTTCACGAAGGGGAATGTGGCGACCATACTGGGGGGCAAACGCTAGCAAAGAAGATCCTCCGCTATGGATATTACGGGCCAACCGTAAACCGGGACGCCGCAGACTATGCAAGAAAGTGTGACAAGTGTCAAAGATATGCGAAAATCCCAAGGACTCCATCAACGGAACTCACACAAATGGTTAGTCCCTGGCCATTTTCAATCTGGGGAATCGACATAATTGGCTCTTTGCCTATATCCAGAGGTGGCGCGAAGTACGCGATAGTTGCGGTTGACTATTTTACAAAATGGGCTGAGGCAGAACCTTTGGCCACAATCACCTCTAAGAAGGTTGTTAACTTCGTTGTACGAAACATTATATGCCGCTTTGGCCTTCCTCGCACCATCAATACGGACAACGGGACGCAATTTGAAAGTAGAGAGTTCAAAGAGTTCTGTTTAGAGTACGGCATCGAGAAAAAGTTCGCCGCAGTTGCACACCCGAAAGCTAATGGACAAGTCGAGGCCGTTAACAAAATAATCAAGTCCATACTGAAGAAGCGTCTGGAGAAGGTTGGAGGCAAGTGGGTAGATGAACTCCCGACAGCATTATGGGCATATAGAACTACTCACAAGTCCGCGACCGGCCACACTCCATTCGCCTTGGCATACGGCTCTGAAGCCGTCATACCCGTGGAACTTGAAGTTCCATCGCACCGAGTGACATACTATGATCCCAATACAAACCATAATCTCTTGTTGGAATCACTGGACTGCATCGATGAAAAGCGTAAAGAAGCTAAATTAAGGGCGGCAGCGCATAGACACCGAGTCAAGCGTTATTACGATGGCAGAGTCCACCCAAGGATCTTTGATGTGGGTGATCTCGTTCTAAAACGAGTCTTCCCGGTACCATCACGTATGAATCCCAGCTGGGAAGGTCCGTACGCCATTGAACGGAAGCTTGGAGAGGGAACATTCAAGCTAGCGACCATTGATGGCACGACGCTCCCCCGAGCATGGAACAGTGAACATCTGCGGCACTATTACATTTAGCATGTTTTCCTTCTTGTTTTAGGCACTGTTATTTCCTACGTGTTTTCGTTCAGTTTTAGCTTAGTTTCTTTTTAACTATGTAATCAAGCAGTCTAGTTGTTTTCATTAATAAAGGCTTGAAGCCGTATTTTCTACGAATCGCTAATGTTTCTATATCTCATGATCGGATGACGAATTACATTATCATATACGATATACAGACTCGTATAAACGATTCCAAATCTCCGAATCCCCAGAGCGCGGATCGGAGTACTCTAAGTCCCCGGAGCGCGGACTAGAGTATAAACGACTTCAAACCTCCGAATCCCCAGAGCACGGAGCGGAGTACTATGAGTCCCCAGAGCGCGGACTAGAGTATAAACGATTTCAAATCTCCGAATCCCCAGAGCGCGGAGCGGAGTACTCTAAGTCCCCGGAGTGCGGACTAGAGTATAAACGATTTCAAACCTCCGAATCCCCAGAGCGCGGAGCGGAGTACTCTAAGTCCCCAGAGCGCGGACTAGAGTATAAAAGATTTCAAACCTCCGAATCCCCAGAGCGCGGAGCGGAGTACTCTAAGTCCCCAGAGCGCGGACTAGAGTATAAACCATTTCAAATCTCCGAATCCCCAGAGCGTGGAGCGGAGTACTCTAAGTCCCCAGAGCGTGGACTAGAGTATAAACGATTTCAAATCTCCGAATCCCCAGAGCGCGGAGCGGAGTACTCTAAGTCCCCAGAGTGCGGACTAGAGTATAAACGATTTCAAATCTCCGAACCCCCAGAGCGCGGAGCGGAGTACTCTAAGTCCCCGGAGCGTGGACTAGAGTATAAACGATTTCAAATCTCCGAATCCCCAGAGCGTGGAGCGGAGTACTCTAAGTCCCCAGAGCGCGGACTAGAGTATTAACGATTTCAAATCTCCGAATCCCCATAGCGCGGAGCGGAGTACTCTAAGTCCCCGGAGCGCGGACTAGAGTATAAACGATTTCAAACCTCCGAATCCCCGGAGCACAGATTCAGGAAAAAGTCCAAGTACTCGAGAGATGTGGGACGAGAAGTATGCCACATCTAGAAATGTTTGAACGACACGAGAATGGACTGGGAGATAATGCAACTCATAAGAACTTGAGTTACGACTACAGTTAGTCAGCAAACCAAAGAAAAGCAAGAGAATCATTCAAACGAAAAAGAAACTTAACTTTATTCGATAAGTTCAAAATGGGGTTACATGGTTACTCCTACAAAACTCAGAATTCAGAGTCCATCTATACAAACTACAAGCTACAGAAGATAAAAGCAACTACAAGACTCAAGCAAGAAGCTCGTTGAACGAGTGTATCGATTATTTCTTCGATTTCTTCTTCTTGTCTTCCTTTGTTTTGTCCGATGACTCCTCTCCCTCATGCTTTTTCTTGGATTTCTTGCTTGCTAAAGAAGCGGAGTCAGGAGTAGGAGACGGAACATCCAGTGGTTTGAACTTGCTTGGGAGAATGATTTTCAAAGGTCGGTTCCGTGGGTCGGTCAGTTCCAGTATTCCAGGTTCAACTTTGACCTCAACCTTTTTCTTCTCCTCTTCGGCAAGGCGATCCTTCATGCTCACCTTTGAGGTATGCTCAGAGGCGCCAGTGATTTCGACTTCGTCACTCCCTTCAGCAGGAGATGAAGTGTCAAGCTTATCGTCATCTAGCGCCCCAATCACTTGAGCATCGGGACCAGGAATTACTCCCGCATGAACAGCGTCGCTTGTTTTCTCTGCCTCCTCATTGGCGTCATCACTCCTCGGAGTTGGCTCGGCGTCAGAACAACCTACATGAAAATATAAAGGATGGGCGTTAGAACGAGTAACCACCGCTGAAAAATGACGGGATCTTTCAACTTCTAGAGAAAGAAGAATTTCCTACCAGGTTCCGGTTGGCTATCGGTGGCGCGTGGGGTTTCACCCTCCAGGATAGGGGATAGCACTTGAGCACCGAGCCCGGGATCTTCGGGGTCATAACTAGCATGCTGCTCGAATGGATCAAGTGTCGGCCGACCGACCGATTGAGCGGCGGGAGGAGCAGTAATATGAGGAGCAGTAGTATTGGCCCCAGACGGGCCGGCTTAATCATTTTTCTCTTTTGGAAGGGGAGAGCCTTTGCTATAAAGTGCCGATGCTGCGGATAAATCCGATGGCTCATTCCCCCTAAGGAACTCCTTCACCAAGGCATCCTCATCGACCTCTTCGGAGCCCGACTCGATCTTCCTGATCCTTATCAAAGTTTCCCAGGCCTCAGCTAGGGACTCGAGGTAGCCGTCGCCCAAGAATGTTAAGTCGCGATGCATAAGGACGCGGGCTCCATATTCAGCAATCAACGGGTCAAACATGCTTTTGACCTCTTCCCTGCCGGCCTCTACGGCCGCCTCGAGGCGAGAGTCAATCTCCTCCGCAGCCTTTCTTTTGCCCTCCTCACGGGCCTCATCCTTCATTTTCTCAACCCCAGCAAGTTCGTCATCGAGCTTCGTTTTCAGGAGACGAGTAGCAACGATTTCATCACAGTATCGTTGTGATTCTTCTTGAGCAGCTACCTTGTCCTCCTTCTCCTTGGAGAGTAATTCTTTCAGCTCTCTAACTTGCACGACGAGCGCGTCCCTCTCTTTTTGGACAGAGTCTTTTTCTAGGGCGAGGGCACCGCTGCGCTGGACTGCTTCATCAAGCTCCTTCTTGTGAGCCATCTCTAAGCGAGTAACTGCCTCAGCAGTATCTTTTGCGCTTTGTTCAGCGGCTTCCAACTTCAACTTGTACGAAACGAGCTCTACGTCTTGGTGCTCGATGATGTTTTTGTCGCAGCCAGCCTCCAGTTTCAGGCGATCAATCTCACGTTGACGCTCAACGGACACCTCCGAGATCTTCTCCACCAAGTGCACAAACGCGTCATGTTGAACATAGACGTCGTTATTGTAGGCAATGGCACTCTGCTTCACATGCCCAGGAATATGGTGAATAGCCGGGAGGAACTTCAAACCGTCAAAGCAAATTTTCGGAAACTTGGCCCTAAGATCGACCATCTTTTCCGCGACAGTTGGATCAACCGTGGGAGTAGGGGAAGGAGGCTTTGGAAGTTCTTCCCTTTTTCGTTGTTCCCGAACTTGCCTCGTATTCGATGAACCGGAGTGTTGTTCTCGAGGAGCATCAGATTGGTAACCCTTCTATGAAGATTTCTCTTTATCCGGCATAGTTGGAGGAAGAGGATCACGGGACTGCGAAGATTGAGAATATGCCTTCTTGCGGTGAGACGACTCACGGGGACGATTGTCTCTATCTTCATAATCGTCTCTATCCCTGCGTCTGCCTGAACCAAAGTCCCATCCAGAGTGATGAAATATGGAAGAGCCATGAAGGCGATCGAGTCCGTGAGAACGCCCCATATCACCTGCAAAGAATGGAGATAACAACGAGTTAAGAAAAATCCGTGAGATAAGAAAAAACTTGAAGTGTATGATGGAATGCGTATGTGCGTGTGTGTCCTAGTGTTTCCCCCGACGGACCAGTTCTTTTGTCTTTGCTAATTGGAGTATTGTCTCCTTGGGTCGGGAGTTGAACTCCCGCGTTGACTTTAGCGGGCGAAGAAAACTTGAGGGCTTCAGGATCGTCAAACCCGTAATTAAGAATGTCATCGGGAATAGACAGGTTCGACAGGCCCCTCAGGGAACTTTCCAGGTGCTGTGAGGAAGCCTCTTTCTTAGGTGGGATAGGCATGACTTTTGAAGTGCCACCAACTTTCTCCTTCTGAACTTTATATTTTAACTTCTTCTTTCCCTTCGAAGGGGAGGATGACGTCTCAATATCTTGAACTTCGACTGCCGGATTCCAAGCGGGACCCACATTCTTGCCTTGAGTCTCAAGAGCTTCATCTTCTTTGCGCTCACCTTCTTCGTGCGTATCGGGAGTGCGGCGCGACGACGATCCGGCCTGTTTTTTCCCTTTACCGGACGGAGGTTTGGGAATGGTGACACCTTCTGGAAGGCTGATCCGACGACCAGGGGCTAGCAAACCAAACCCCGACAGTGATTCATTTGAGATGATAGTTCGGATGTCTCGTTCCTCGGCAGGAAGGGCTCTAATGGCTTCAACAGCCTCAGAATATCCTCGGCCTTTCGGACGCGGGTTGATACCTGAAAAGATGAAACAAAGAGTTAGGAAAAACATAACTCCGGTTAAATGCGAATAGTGACTCAGCAGAGAGACTTACTGCCTTCAACCCATCTCCTCGCAAACCCAGGAGGGCAGCGCACATAGAACCATTCCTGTTTGTACAGGGCGAATTTACTGCATGCCCCTGTCAAGATTTGGCATTTGTGGTACGGCTCGAGGAACATAAAGGAAGGACTGTCTTTCCGTCTCTTGATCATATAGATGTATCTGATATCACCAGCGGTTGGAGGTCTGGAGAAGACGACCATGAAAAGTAAGTAGGTCCCATATAGAAATGCATGACCGTTCGGGTGCAGCTGCGAGGGAGCAATGTCGATATACTGCAGTACATCCCAGAGGAATAAATTAAACGGAGGCACGCTGCCCATCCAACACATGAACTTGTTACAGGCGGTATACCCGACTGGGGGCAAATGGGGACGATCGTGTCGCGAAGGGACTAACACGTCGGCGAAAGGGATCCCATGAATAGAGCATATCCGTCGAAGAGAAGCTTTGTTGATCTTCGAAGCTTGTGAATCGATCGGATTGTCTAGAAGGATCGTTGCCTCCAGGGCATCGGGTGCTAAGTTATGAGCAGGAGGAGTCAACAGATTAGAAGTATCAGCGGCTTCTCGCCTTGATGATGGCCTAAGCCTGTCAGATATAGTGGCGGAGCTAGACTTTCTTGACATCCTCAATAAATAATGAATCTGGCTAAGTGCCCGAGGAAACTATACTCAAAAGACGTTGAACGTTAGAATTAACAACACGAACTTTCCCCCCCCACGTGATGTGTGAACTAGTGCAAGGAATCGTGTACAAGCAATAAGGATCTAGAGATTTCAAACATATAAAAATGAGCTGCAAATCGTCGCCTTCGAAGACCGTCATCGCTGATCGTCTCGAAAAGCCCGCCTGGTGGTGATTACAGTTCTAGATACAGAAAATAAATAATTGATAAAGTGATCGGCATTTAAGTAGTGTTCGGCAATTGTATTGTTCGGTCTAGGTTTTGTTCGAAGGGGATTGTTCGGCATGTATGATTGTTCGGCATGTCAATTGTTCGTTCGGCATTTACAATGTTCGGCCTAAGTATGGTTTGACGTTTATCATTGTTTGGCTAAAGCGTTGTTCGGCTGAAGTCATTGTTCGGCTAAAATCATTGTTCGGCTAAAGTCATTTTTCGTCCTAAATATGGTTCAACATTTGAGTAGTGTTCGGCCTATGGATTGTTCGGCATTTGAGAATGTTCGGCCCTGGTTTTCGTTCGACTAAGTTATAGTTTGGCATTTTGGTGAGTGCTCGGCCTGGGTTTGATCGGCCAAGGTAGTGCTCGGCAGCCTTTCACTCCACCGTCCGGCGCATGACGACGTACGCCGGAGCAATGCTACGCCAAACAACACCCTTACCTCCTCCAACACCTTCATTCTTTTTTCTTCCCTTAAACTTCGGTTCGACACGAAGAAACTAAGCCCATAGGTGGACATACTCCTAATCATTCCTCCTCGCATCATTGTTCGGCAGTAAAGACGCAATAAAGACAACCTACTCGAAAGCTTTCTACGTGGCACACTCGGCCATATCGTTTGAAATCCACTTGAAGCGTACGAGGAAAAATACCTAGTTTGCAGATTGGAGATTAGGATGGAGTAGTTAAATTTTTAAATCCGGACGACTGAATAGAATTGCAAGTCTTCAAAGAACGGCAGAAGTAAAAAAGTAAAAGGGAGAAGAAGGAAAAGACATGGTTTTATAGAGAAGAGAGGTGGAAGTCGAAGGGGCTATACCCGGTGGAACCGGTCAAAGTCTTAGCGTTCGGCATCAAAGCGAGGTGTCACTCGGCACATGAGGATTGTTCGGCTTCGAACGTATCGTTCGACGTCCATACCACGCTCGTCACACATATTCTCGAGAAGGCATCTCCGCGGAAAGTTAGTCTAGGTCCAAAGCGCATCACGTTCGGTCACGTAATACACTTTGGGGGGCAAGTGTTTCCTGGAGATTTAACCAGGCAACTGAGCACCCAGCATTGGCAAGTACTCGGCATCTATAGTACTCGGCATTTGGACTACTCGGCGTCAACTAGTGCTCGGCATCTCATAGTACTCGACGTAGTACTCAGCATTTCATAGTACTCGGCGTAATACTCAGCGTCTCATAGTACTCGGCGTAGTACTCGGCATCAGGTAATACTCGGCCTCAGGTCGTACTCGGCAATAGGAGCACTCGGTACTCAGAGGAACTCGGCAACAGTAGTACTCGGCGTAGTGCTCGACATCCAGTAGAACTCAGTGATAGGAGTACTCGGCATCCAGAAGACGTTCGGCGCACACGACTACTCAACATGACTGTATCGTTCAGACAGAATGCTTCGTTCGGCCAGAATGCGTCGTCCGGCCAGAGAGCACTGTTCGGTTTAGAGCTTCGGATGGAGGCACGTTCGGCTTCAACAGACAACCATTCTGCACTTCCCACACATCAAACACACCGTTCGGCATAGAAGGGATGGTTCGGCATAGCGGCGTTCGGCATACCTTGCTCGGCATACAGCGACCACTGTACTCGGGCTAGAGTGTTCGGCCATCAGCCCACTTGGGAAGTCCAGCCCATATTTGTCTATAAATAGAGGGGCAGGGTCACAGTGAAAAGGGATCCTTTTTTGGGAGAGAACACTGGGGAGACTCTGCCATTTTTGAGACTCATCTTCTCTACTTAACAACTTCATTCAAGCATTTGATTCACGAATTGTATTTGTAATCATCTATTAAGAAGATCAATAAAGTTTAACCTTAAAGTGGACGTAGGCAATTACGCTGAACCACTATAAATTTGGTGTTCTTACTTTCTGCATTTAAAGTAGCATTCTTTTCTCTGTTTAATTTGTTTTCATCACTTATATCTCTACACAATCTTTCTTTAAGAGGTTAGTGACCAATTTTGGTGCTAACACAGCTTCTAATGAAGTACAAATGACATATTAATAATGCTTATGCGGATGATGCAATGAGATGTAGGTCATTACCCTCTTCTTGAAGGGACTTTCCACGATGTGATTCTGTCGGCTTAAGTTTGGATCCATATCATCTCCCGATGAGTTAGTTGAGAAGTTTATGAAATAGTTTAGGGTACATTTTTTTTTTCAACTGAAGGATGCAATGTCCTTGAAAAATTTGCATCGGAGGTCCGGTGAGATCTTGAAAATATTTTTGGAATGGTTCAACTCCGCCATGATGGAGGTGAAGAACCAAAAGAAAGAGGATTTTTGATGGCTTTGGTAAGAAGAATCCATGGCCAAACTAATTTTGGAAAATGGCTTTGGATAAAGAACCCAGCTTCCTCAAAGGAATTATATAGAAAGACGAATCAATTTCTATTTTTAGAAGAGGTAGAAGTTGAAGAAGGAGTATCGCCGGTGGTCAGGCTAAACCAACAGTATCGTATAGAGTAATGTGACTATCAAGCAGGGTGGCAACGGCGTTGGAAACAATAATTATAGAAATGTAAACAAAGAAAGAGTCCTAATTTCGATGGTGGCCAAAAGCAAGTTAATAAGAAGCGATTGAGGTTCATTTTCGAAGGAAATTACACAGAATTGAATGATTCCATTGAATATCTACCTTATTAGACATGGCATGGAGAGGCACAAGAAGCCTGCCCCGAGGGAGGCCATCGAGGAGGAGAAGCGCTCTGGTAAGTATTGTTGCTTCCATAAGATCCACGGGCATAGTACAAATGAGTGCAGACTTCTCCGTGATGTAACTGAAGAGTTGATCGAAAAAAATTGCAGTAGTATGTCAAGAACCCGCAGGAAGGAGGGCAAGTTAATGATAATTTTCCCATGGAAAATGGAGTGGGAGTAATCCAAGTAGGCTAAAGCATAGGTCGACAGTGCTACGTTATCGAGCTCAGAGAGGCATGACGAAGAGATAAGGGGAAGGATGCAACAAAGAATCTCTACATCAAATCTGCAGATGCATTGCAATTGCCACTAAATCCTTGGCTCAGGTCCATTAGCAAATACTATAAGGCTATGGACCCATAGAAAGAGTAAGAAGAGGTAAGGGTGGAACTGGTGGAGTTGATGGTTGAGGCCCAATAGATGATGACAATCCTTCGAACATTCTCAAAGTCGGATCTCAACTCAACCTAAAGACGAGGAAAGAACTGGTAGGATTTCTCCAAGCGAACAAGGACGTATTAGCTTTTACACATTCGATATGTGTAGAATTTTTTCTAAGTCGTATGTCACCGACTGAATGTGAACCCGAGATACCCTCTAAAGAAATGGAAATGGCGCAGCATGGAACCAAAGTGATCCACTATTGAAGGAAGAAGTGAATAGGCTAAAGGCAAATGACTTCATCCACAATGCGTTATATCCGAAATGGGTATCAAATCTAGTGATGGTAAAGAAGGCAAATGGGAAATTAAATTAATAATTTTTAAAGCTATTCTGAAAATAAATTAATATTTTTAAATTATTAATAATTTAATTAATAGGATTAATTAAATAAGTAATTAATTAAAAGTTAATTACTAAAAAATATATATATATATATTGATTTTTTTTGAAAGTGATATATATATATATATTGATATATATGTATGTGTGTATATCTTAAAATATCATTTTCAATGAAAAACATTTTCAAAAAAAATATCTCAAAATGTTTAAGGTACATAAAATATTAATTTTCAAAATTTATTGAGAAATAATATAATTAAAAATGTATTAATAAAATGAATATTTATTTGATAACTATATATTAATTAATAGTTAATTAATATATCAGCGTATGTATAATGATATATGTATATAAAACTATAAATGCTATAGTTAATATTCATTTTAAATTATTTAAGAGGAACAAAATAAATATTTTAAATTCTAATAATTTAATTAATTTGTTAATTGAATTAATAAATTAAAATTAATTAAATAAGATAACTAATATATTATGTATATATATTAAATTATAAACCGTTATATATGAATTAAACTTATATATAATACTAGTATAAATCGCATGCACGTGCATCTATAGAAATATTCATTTTCATCTAATAAAAAATTAATGAACGGTACCATAAGTGAAATAATTTAGTTGACTGTATTGGTTGTAAATTGATAGTGAAATTCCGTTAATGGATGAGTGGAAAGGGGATGGTGGTTTATGTTGCAAACAAATGATGAGATTCATTGAGGGGTGAAGGGTATTTTTGGAATTTCAAAAAGACACCGTGCAAATCATATTCGTTGAATTCTCTTTATTAGTTGTAGAGATGAATGTATTACTTAAGTGGAACTGTAAGCAACCTAATTTAGGTTTAAGGAACAAGTATATGCATATTATACATATACCGTGATTTCGAATGTGTTCGACATTTGAATGCAAGGGTATTTCTTAAAATACACCATTCCCTAAATTGATATCACTCAATGTATATAAATATAATAAAGATTATGAATCTTTGATATATAGTGTTGTCATCTACCACTTATACATTAATAGATTACTTGCATACTCTTTAATTGTTGAACAAACTCAAGTTAGGGTTATGTGTAGTACTATTAACATATTGACTAGACGAGGTAAGATACATGCATGTAGTTGTTGAGTAAACTCAAGATATGTGCATTACACTTAGGCCATCCTAAAAAGGTGGGTATGAATGAATAATCTCCTTCAATTTGTTGAGCAAACTCATTGTCAAGATTGAGATTAGGACAAAGACAACGAGTTAGGAGTTATATATGATACAACCAGCAAAGTGTTTTCCATCACTTGCGGACCTATTATTTGTTGAGCAAACTCAAGGTTAGAATCCTAAGGCAAGCGAGTCCTAAAACCCACTAGAAGAATCAGAAGAATTCTACGTTTTTCTTAGGGTTTTGAGAAAATAAAAATATAGTGGGAGCCTTAATAGAAAAATGAAATAGTAACACTTAACCTTTGTAATATTGTAAAAACATATGCAATGTAAAGTTAAGATAATCTACATAGATAAATTTGTGCAACTAATATAAATCTATAAAATGCTTATAAAATAAAATACACAAATGAACTAAAATAAAATTGAAAAAATAAATGTAAATATACACTTAAAAATAAATCTTTTGGCATGTTGTCACTTCAAGACCCATGTAAGAGCCAGATAATACAACTAGTAAATACATTTGTACCATGGTCGTTTAAGAGTTTATTTGTCTAAGATTGTGTATTGTCTTTTATGAGCTTTGTACTCTTAAGCAATACAATAATATGGATATTTGATTCATATTCAATCGCATATAAATGTTATATGGTGAATAGTCATGATTCGTAACATATGAAACTTCAATGAAATTAGTTCATTCGAAGTAAGCAAGTAAACCATAGTGCGAGATTGAGTATTTAGTATGATTGATTACAATAAGGATCTTGTTATGTTAGATGTAGCAAATACCAAGAGCTACAAAATGTACCTAGGAATTCAGTCATTGAAAAGTTAATTTGATCAGTTTGCATAAAGTGCAACTTATTCGATATCTTTAAATGTTAAGGATGATCGAATGTATTTTTGTAAAGAGTTTGCTATGGTCTTATAGCAAGGGTATCCTTTTGACTGGGTAGACCATTTGAAAAGGAAAGAGAATATCCAAGTATGGATGTAACTTAGGTACAGTTTGGATGAAGAGAGTGAATGGTCATCCCTACTTCATGAAGAGACAATGGAAAGGAGATCGTATAAAATACTGAAAGATACTTATTATGGAATGAGAAATCACTACAACAAAAGACCCTACGATAGCGCCCGAAAAACACTATTAAAGGATATTATAGCAGTTCGATAAACGCTGTATAACGACATGTGATTAAAAACAACCAACATTAGATAGCACAAAAAAGTGCTATAAAAATTGTTAATTTCATAGCGCAAATATTGCGCTATGTTATTTATTTTTATAGCGGCAAAATAGGCGTTATTTATTAATATCACAGCGCTATTAGCCCGCTATGAAATTCGTTATTAGCCACAAAATACTTTTTATTTTTTCTAAGATAGCACTAATATTGCGCTATAGAAAGTGTTAATAGCAGATTATTAACGCTGTATTTGAATAGGTTATTGTAGACAGTGACTTGTCACAACTCCAATATGCCGCTATAAAAAGTCAGCTACAATAGCGCTTGTACTTTGCTATAATATCTTATTTTATAGCGCTTATTGGCTTATCATTCATCATTATTTATAGCGCTTTTTGTAATACCATAGCGCTTTTTATGGTCTGCATCTTTAATACTAACAGATTTGATAGTGGCCATTAGGCGCTATTAAATATTATAGCGGTTTTGAAGTGCTATAATTTAATTTCACAATTCAAAAATTTTCTACATCCTACTAATAAACTACAGTATTAAATACCAATATCAAAAGGCACAATAATAATCATAAAAGATAATAAATATAGAGATGTAATACATTACATTAAACATACCAAATATTCATACACATCAAAACGTAGTAGCAAATATTTTAAGCACACCCCAAAAAATAGTAGCATAGTTTAACAAAAAAAACAAGTACATATTTGATTGTTTGCATTAAAATGAAGATCACAACTTTAGCATCTTCTTCTTTCACACACCTGCAAATAAGATAAATAATTACATTAAGAACGATACATAATTAATGATAGATGTTTTTACATGTAACAAAAAACTAAATTATTGCATATTATTGCATGTCTCATTTTATATTCGTACATGTTACTATCCATTTGAATCTACATCAAAATTTCTGGCATAAGTTGGTAGCCAACTGACTTTTATTAAGTCAGATAGCTAATTTACTTTTGGACAGTATCATGTATATTTGAAAATTATGGCTTCTACTTGTTTTATGTGTCTACCATTCACTGCGCCCTTCAATCAAGGGATGTAATTAATCATTCAAAACTTAAGAACCACTAAAAAAATTCAAAATATTAAGTACGTACTTATAGACAATGTGTATAAATTTTGTTTATTATAGTGTTGTATCCAACCGCTCTGCCAACTTCACCCATTCCCCACCCATTTCACCCATTCCCCAAAATCAAGAAACATCGCCATCTTCAACCCACTCCAACAGCAAGCCACTACGTGAAGACTACATGGATCAGTTTGTGTAAAGTTGGAGGGTGGTAGTGGTAGGGAGCCCCATGTATGTATTTTTGAAAAAACTAAAGGCAGTCAAGCATAGATTGAAGCTTTAGGCTAAAGGACACAAGAGTACTAAATAGGAGGTGGAAGACTTACGTAATGAATATGCAGAATTGCTAAAACTTTTGGAGTGAGATAATTCAATTGTTGTGCAGAATAAATTAAAGGAGGAAAGACTAAATTTGGAGAAGGCTATCTATAAGCAATTTGTTGATACTAAACATAAATCTAAAGTGGATGCATTTTCCTATGCGAAGATATCCAGTAAAAAAATGCTAAAATACTCGAATAACCGTATAACAGTTTATGGTAAAGTTCAATCCAGATGAATTTGGTGAGAAAGCAGTTGTGTATTATGAGAACCTTTTCAATAAGAGCAAATGTAAAGTGATGCCAAAAATTTGTTTGCAGGAATATCATTTCAGAGTATGGGAAATTTTATTTAAATGACAGAATAAATAGTTATGAAATAAGAAATGCAATCATGAGCATTATAGATGATTCTTCTCCAGGTCCGGCTGGTCTGAAGGCAAAATTTTATAAAATTCACTAGGACCATATTTAATAATACACACCTCAACATCTCCCCTATCCGTAGTTGCCTGCACTTCATCATACAAACTGCCTCACAACATCATAACAGAAACCTTCCAACCACTCATTAAAACTACCAACTATTCAATCTGTCACTGCTTCAAAAATTTCCATTACTTCACTAACTTCCACTTCACCCTCGTCTAAATCTCTACAACATTCCTCACTCATGGCCTGCCCATTTCAGTCAAATAACCTCCTTTAACCAAAATCACCAATTTCAATCACACCCTACATATCATTGCAACTGAACAAGCCAAACCATTCCAACCATCCCTCTTCAATCACCCTGCAACAAAGACCAAACACGTCAAACAACTCCACTGCCAAAAATAGGCAACATTCATCACTACTTTATTTTCCATGTTTCCAGAAATTCCTCAAACAACTCCCCAACCTAAAATATTTACCTACCATCACCATGCCTCCATCCAATCAAAAAAACAACCTTATCTCCCACGCCAGACCCAAAATCAACACCAGCCCTTGTCCATCAACTTACAACCCAGTTTCAACTATACTGCTGCTCACCTCCTCACCCCCTACAATCCACAACGCAATCACGCAATCACTTCAATCACCAACTAGACTTCTTAATCACTTCAATCACCAGTATTCCTTTTTATATCCTGCCTAGCTATCATCTATATAACTTCCACTGCCACATGATTTCCATACAATTTGACTTGGCAAATAAAGCTAGCCCTCTAAATTTATGGAGTAACCAAATTCATGGATGTTTACTTGGCAAATAAAACTAGCCATCTAAATTTACTTGGCAAATAAAGCTAGACCTTAAACATAGATAGATATATATATATATATGTGTGTTTATAAACAAAGTAGATTATACTTACTGAAAATTCATGTCATTACAACATGTGCAGCAGGCCAAGCTATTATAGAACCAATGGCGTCTTCCATGTATTGTAATTTAGATGTTTGTCTCCATAGCACAGCAGTTGGCTCTTTGACAACCTCTATCCAAACTTTGACTACAATTGGTCCCAGTGCATATGCATATGAGACCTTATATACATTTAAATATATGCTATAAACACAAGTTTTTATCAACTTACTATAGTATCTGTAGCAGTCATATTCACTGGTTCACCGTTTTTCCGTGTGCGAGATTTGATCCAAACTTGACTTCTCGTGACGGAAGAGCAATCGCCACTCTGCTTTTTCTGCATTCAAAAGAACATCAAATAACAAACGTATTAACTAAGAAGTTCGCAAATATTACAGTAAATAAAATTACTCTTTTTTTTACCATATCTTCAGCAAGTCAAGCCATTCCTTTACGACTGCATGTATGTGGCAACTGTTTGTCTCTAATAGCTCTGTTCTTCATGCTTAATGCCTGAAATAAGAGATTTAAATACATTATCAATATCGTTTATGTTCTTAAACTTTTACAAAAAAATAGATAACAGTAATAAAAAATACCTGAAATTCCACACTTGTTTTTGACTTTACAAATTTCTTCCATTCAGTCATACTTTTGATGTTACTTGGTTTCAACTGAAGTTTTTCCTCCATGGACTTTGCTTTTACTATTTGGCGAACTAGTCTACATTTTGACGCCCTCCAAATACCTCCCAGTTGCTTAAATATCAATGTTTTTTGCCAATCTGCATCCAGTTTAAACCTCGCCTGCAACATTTTTCATAACAAGTGTCAAAAAGTAATAATGGGTGCTCTTACCTACATAACACTCAGCAACAATATAAAATATTTGTTTGTACGTCTATTATAAATGGTATATATCTGATACCTGTTATATATTCTAAAAGATTGCACTATTGGAAGAATAAAGCTAACATGCATATTGCATCATATACTCAGCTATGCCTCCAGACTGGTTTCAGTTAAGTAACATTTCAGAAGGTTAAATATTCAAAATGTTAGTTACCAGTCAAGATATATATGGATGGGAAGTGTCAGTCAGGAACCGTTACATATTCCTCGAAACATAATTAATGCCTTAGGCTTTTTAAACAATCTGATTAAGATTGTTGTACGGTTCTCTATCTGAAAACTTTTTTTTAAAGGGGATAAAGAAGGGGAAAAAAAATCTACCCACGATATCTGGAACCTGGTATTGTGTAACCACGATATACAAATTCAGTACATGAAGTATGAACGAACTTAGACTTTAGTATGGAAGTGATGAATAAAGTAAGTATTGCATCAAACTATATATATTTTGGCAGAAGTTTTATTGTGCTTGGAAACTGATATTCAAATATAGTTTATTTTATTTTATTTTACAATTGTATTTTGGAGCTGGTATGACTATATGTATAACGATGCCATTCTAAAATAAAGTTTACAAATTATTAAAGATGCATGCGCTGTGCCATAACTAGTTCGTTAAGCATTTATTAATTAAAGAGTGTGTGTACGGTTTTGATAAAATTCATGAAATCAACAAATAATTAATTAAGAAATAAATATCAAATTAGGGGCACATCAATTCAATTTGCCAAGGCCTGATCAATTTATATAAGTTTTTTTTTTGCTTTTTGAAAGTCAAAATCTATTCATTTTGACTTTAAAAAAATAAAAATAAAACCATTTAAATCGAACTTAAAGAATCATAAGGATGCCCTCCTTAAAACAAGTGTGCCTGCTAATTGCTTTTTAAATATAGTTTTTAATTTTCATGTGGCACTAGTTCATCTACAGTTGATAACGAAGCAACACTTGCTTTTAGCCATGCTTAGCATTTGTTATATAAATTAAGGGACTGATTTAATGGTCACCCAAATCCAATATTGGGACCAGTTCATAAAGCAAAATTTATAACAATATCAAAAATTAGTTATTAATTATTGAATGAATTTTTTTTGATTAGGACTAAGTTTAAAAATAAATTTTGCAAAGCAGACTATTTTTGAAACTTATTAACAAAATAGTTGATGCATAAATGAAAAAATGGTGCATTTGTTTCAAGCTTAATCTGAATTGAAGTACAGTCGATGCTACATAACATTTTCCATGTCCTATACAGTCGTCTGTTTTATACTGTACAATAAGCGGCTTACATTTTGTTAACTGTAGTTTACATACTAACGCAGTGTGATAGTTAGTTGAAACTTGGTAACCGCAGGCAAGGTGTGATAATGCAGCGCTACGCGAAATAAATGAATATGTAACTGACAGCCAGACATAATAATTTTGTGGTAAAGACAAACAAAAAGCATTGCAGTTGATGCGTAAATGAAAAATGATGCATATGTTTAAAGAATAATCTGACTTGAACGACAATGGCTGCTACATTACTGTGAAGACCCAAAAATTATTGAGATAAGAATAATTAGATTAAAAATCAGAAAAAGGAAAACTTTCAAATATATATATCTTGGAAATAAACAGTAAGAAGAAATGGTATTTCAGAGGGAAGAAGATGTATAACTGAGTGTATATATGGAATATATATGTATATGTATATTACCATATGTTGTATTTAAATATATATATACCCAGAAAGAATAAACATAAAGTAAAAAGGAGAGAACACCAGAGTGATTAAAATATGAACACATTTACATATCAAGAGAAAACAGTTGGTTTGAAATAATTAACCAGAGGTTAATTGATAGAGAGGATACACATATATATATATATATATATTATAGCTTAACATAAAGAAAATAAAATAACTCAGTAAAGAGAAAATTGTTTACAGCAATTAAGTAAAGAGAAAATGATGTATTCTTTGATAAATTAAAATGCTTAAAAATATATATATATATATAAGCCACATGAAAATAATACACAAGTGAATCATGCAAATTGCATGCACACAGGGAAAGTGGTGGATAACTACTTTTACCAGAAATAGAAACCAAGGGAAATGGCACATTTAGCCATAACAGCACACAAAATTCTTTGAGTGATGTGAGGATAAAATGGGTTTTTCCCTTCAACAAAACCCTAGTGAAATGATTTAAACCAGGAGTAGAAGTAGAGGTTTTTCTCTGGGGAGAAAACAGAAAACATATAAAAAAAAGAAAAGAGTAGGACACACACTGTTTGCAATCTTAGGCAATCTCGGGGGAAAGAAGGGAAAGGTGAGTGATTAATCAATATCATGAGGTTAAGGCATTAAGACCCAAGATAAGGGCAGCCATCTTATTTTTCTTTTGTGCTTGATCAACTTGTTTTCTTTCTCTGAATTAATGAATATTGAGCATGGTTGGTGTATTGATAAATCTTTGGTTGCTGTTTTGATATGTTCTATTGACTGTTTGAAAATAGTAATGCCATGATCTCTGAAATGGATCCAGTACCATGAACCATCAGCTTGTAGTTATGATAGAAAGATAAACACAAATTTTATTATGAAGTGGGGTAATATTGAAAGATAAGCTAGGCAGTGTGAACAAAGGAGGTTCATGCTTATGTCTAGTTTGTTTTAAATTAGAAATGAACAATGCAATAAATTATTTATGTGCTGATTTGTTCAGATCTGAGGCTAAAAATGTTTTAAAGGTTTTTCTCTAAAAACCCTACCCTATGTTCATAATAAAAATTAATCATGAGAATTTAATGGAATTTACTGGATTTGTTAAGAGATCATGACATTCTGGAACACAGGAGTATACACGTGATAAAACAAAATTTTGAATGAAGCAACTGGGAAGAAGAATGAAATAAAAACATGATCATTATGTATGAATGCATGGTCAGTTGAAATCCCTGAGTAAGATTAACTTTCTCTGATTTATAGAAAAAGAAAGAAAGTAAAAGCAATTCAAGAGTTAATGAATCTTTCTGAAATAAGAAATGAGACTGGTCACTAGATTATAAAACTAATCTAGGAGGAAAGCCTTGATCTACCCATCATAAGGAGTATGATGGGTATGTGCATGACTTGTTTAAGTCCTATAGGCCTTTGTGCAGGGGTTAACAGAATTGAGTCCCTTGCAATGCACACATGGTGTTCAATGGCAAACAAATATGACCAAAAAAATTGGATTGATAAATCAAGTTTTAATGTTGAGTTATGGAAATTAAAATGAGTTAATTCCATAAGAATGGGTGTACATGTATACTGGATTGAATGATTGAATGGTTGCTTGTGTGCATGAATGTGGTAGGAGCTTAGATACAAATATTTATCCAGTTATATCATGAATCCAAATTTCTTCAAGTATTTTAATACCCTGCACTGCAATTTAAAAATGACAAAATATTGCATTTTGATTTCACTCATACCAGAATTATATTCTGACCCTATTTGTTGCTTTGTAACATCTGGGGTGTCTCATTTCTATGGAGGCAGCTCTAGATGTTGCTGCAGGAAGGATGCATAGGAAACTTGTGTGCATGGGCAATTGAAGATTACTTGCATTTAGAATGTTTAAGGAGTTTTTAGCAGATATGTTGTAATAATTAGGCCAGGCCAAAAAATATCATTATGGTTTAAGTATTATCTGGATTGATATGTGTTTGTTTTTCTGAGAAGTGAACTTGTAGGAATCCTTAAGTATTATTCATACTTGCATATGTGGGTTGCTATTTTAAAAGAGTTGAATCTGCATAGTTTCTGGTGGAGAAAGATATAGGAGATCATGTCATGTAATTTTGATATGTGCTCATGTCTCCTGTAGAAATGTTTGATGAACCTTAAGAAAAATGGTAGAGCAGAAACATTCATAGGAAGAAAAGAATAGAGTAAAAATCAATGAATTTGTAAAGGTTGAATTGAATTTAAACTGGCTAACCAGTAGGCTTAACCATGACTTATAATTGATATAAGTCCATGCAAAGGCTGAAAGGCATAGCCTGAATCTGGTGGGGCATTTGATTTTCCCCGGTGAAAACATGTATTGCTTGGGGTAATAAGCTCATTTACCTGCTTAGTAATTGTAAACTCTACTGCACCTATGCTTAGCTAATTCCTGCTATTTTGATACTTAATTCAAATCTGGTAGTATTGGGTCATAATCAAAACCTTTGATAAATTATAAATGCATATGGTCTTGTTTGTAATGAGCATTTCCACCATTCAATAGAACAGTGACCACAACATTGTTCTCTTCATTAGAAAATATCAAATATCTTCATCGTAAGTTCACCTGGAAGTCTTGCATTTTGTCTGATTCTTTTTACTTACTTGCGACAAGTATACTGACTATACACATGACCTTAGTTCATGTTTAGCATGATAGTTAAGTTAGTACTCTGATATAAAAGTTGCTTGAAATTGAAATGAGTAGAACAAGCTAACCTAATAAGCATGAGTTAGGTTGAACACTTTTACCCAGTATAGAACAACATGTATCAAATCACAAAAATCCCAGAATTAAAAGGTATAGCTTGTAAATTCAGGGGTCAATTCATTTGTGAGGTAAATCAAGAAAAATAAGAAAACCAGTAATATTTAATCCTAAGGATAATCAAGCTGGAGTTCTAAAAAGAAATATAAACATATGATAAATAGAAAAGGCTATGTGACACCAAATCTCTAATATGAGAAATAAGGTGGAAAAGAGTTTCTTTGCTATTATAAACCACTCTGATAGGCAAAGAACCATTTATATATCTTCATATATGTAAATGATAGAATTTATTTAAATACTGATATACTTATATTAGTAAAATCCAGGATCTTGGGAAATCAAATCAAGAGAAGTGATCCATTGTAAAAGTATATATATATAGGCATTTAAAAAAAAATCTAACAGAAAAGTTACTATAAATAAATGAAATAGAAGTGGGTCACTTCAGTTGGTATCAGAGCTATGTTGTTAAAACATAGCACAAATATATTATCCAATTTTCTTGAAGGGATAAAATTCCAAAACAAAAATAAATATATATACAATATTGATGGAAATAAATATCCACAGAAGAAATAAGTTGCATAGAATAATTAAACTAGAAAAATGACTAACTAGCTATGCAATTGAATAGTGAATCATGGTAGGAAGACCACCAAGTCATGGAGCAGGACCCTCCAATACAACACCAATGGTCAATTTGCAAGATTTGGTGAGGGCATTCAGAGAGGGAGCAGTGCACAGGGAAGAGAATCCTCATGAGGAACTAGCCAAACTGTTGAAGACATTTTCAAATTTAGGAGGCAAGGATTTTGAAGGCACTGAGGGAGTTATGGGAGTGCAGACATGGCTGAGAACTTTGGAAAGGATATTTGCGGATATGCAAATTAATGACCAAAGGAAGAGGCAGATAGCTTCAAGGAGACTTAAAGGAGCAGCTTTAGATTGGTGGGAGGTGATCATCACAGGAAGGCCAGAAAATGAGATAACATGGGATCAATTCAAGGAGATGCTTAAGGCAAGGTTCATTCCAGCAACAGCTAAGGCAACATTGCTTGAGGAATTTATAAGGCTAAGGCAGGGCCCTTGAGTGTGACTGAATACACTCAAAAATTTGAGAGTTTATCCAAGTATGGAACTATGCTCATAGGAGATGAAGAATCAAAGAATTCAAGGTTCATCCAAGGATTAAATGCAGGATTGGGAAGAGCAATGTTACCATACAAGGATAAAACATTTTATCAAGTCATAGATCTTGCTCTTTCTTTTGAACAACATGACAATGCAAGGGAAAAATTTAGGAGCACGAGGAACAACAATCAAAAGAAAGGAAAGAATAGAGCACATCCCTATGACAAAAAGAAAATGGATAAGAAAATGGAAGGAGCAATCACTGGAGAAGCTAAGAAGAAAGTCACTTGTTACAACTGTGGCAAAGAAGGACACATGAGTAATAAGTGTCAAGCAGCCAAGAAGGCACCATTCAGCTGCTATAACTGTGGGAAGGAAGGCCATATTAAAAGGAACTGCCCAGAATTCAAAAGGGGAGCAAAGATAGGAGCACTTGAAGGCAGAACAAAAGCAACTGCAGTAGGAAGTCCTGGCCAATTGGAAGGTATACTTCTAATTAAAGATCACCCCATCTCAGTTATATATGACACTGGAGCAACACATTCATTAATATCCCAGGACATAGTGAATAAATTGACTCTCGCATGCTATTTAGTTGATAATCCCTTGTTTATTCAGAGCCCACTAGGTAGCTCTTGTTTGCTAGGGTTAAAATGCTTGGGAGTGGAATTAAACATAGGAGGAAATGTGTTTAAATCTGATTTGTTTGTACTACAATACCCCGGACTAGGAATTATTTTAGGGATAGATTGGTTGAGCAAATTCAAAGCAATTTTAAATTTGGAAAACTTTACTATTTCTCTAAAAACAGAAGATGGTAAAAATATTTTAGTCATGAGTGAAATTGCTAAAATCAATTATTGTAATCAAATATGCAGCATGACTGAGAAAGAATTAGAACTGGAAGATATAAAAATTATAAATGAATATCCAGATGTTTTTGGTGAAGTCATAGGTGTTCCAGAAAATAGGCAAGTAGAATTTCAGATAAGACTAATCCCAGGAGCAAGCCCAATCATCAAGAAGCCTACTAGGATGGGTCCTAAAGAATTAGTGGAATTGAAGCATCAGTTGGAAGAACTGGAGCAGAAAGGCTTCATAAGGCCTAGTAATTCAAACTGGGGTTCTCCAGTTGTATTTGTGAAGAAGCATGATGGTACTTTGAGGATGTGCATTGATTATAGGGAATTAAACAAAGTCACCATTAAAAACAAATACCCACTCCCCAGAATTGATGATCTATTCGATCAATTGAATGGAGCAAGAATCTTTTCAAGGCTAGATTTAGCCTCTGGGTTCCATCAAATGAAGGTAGAGGAAGAAAGTATTAGGTACACTGCCTTCAACACAAGGTATGGATTATATGAATTTTTGGTGATGCCTTTTGGATTGACAAATGCACCATCATATTTTGTAGATTTAATGAATAGAACATTTAGAGATTTTCTAGACAAATTTGTAGTTGTCTTCATTGATGACATATTAGTGTACTCAAAATCAGAAGGAGAGCATGCAAAACACTTGCATCTGGTTTTGTCTAGATTAAGAGCACATGATTTAAAGGCAAAATTCTCTAAATGTACATTTTGGCAGAATGAGGTAAAATTTTTGGGGCACATTGTATCACAACATGGGGTTAGTGTAGATCCAACCAAGGTGATAGCAGTGCAGTCATGGAATAGGCCCAAATCAGTGACTGAGGTGAGGTCATTTTTGGGAATGGCAGGCTATTATAGGAGGTTTATAAAAGACTTTGCAAAGATAGCTATCCCATTGACCCAGCTAACTAAAAAGGAGCAACCCTATGTGTGGACAGAGAGGTGTGAACAAGCTTTCATATCTCTGAAGAAGGCACTGGTAGAGGCTCCAGTTTTGCAAGTGCCAGAGGGAAATGAAGAATTGGTAGTTTACACAAATGCTAGTGGATCTGGGTTGGGGGCAGTGCTTATGCAACATGGTAGAGTCATAGCATATGCATCAAGACAACTCAAGCCAAATGAAGCTAAGTATGCTACGCATGACTTAGAACTAGCTGCTGTGGTATATGCATTAAAACTATGGAGACATTATTTATTAGGTGTTAAGTTTGAATTGTTTACTGATCACAAGTCACTTAAATATTTGTTTTCCCAAAAAGACTTGAACATGAGGCAACATAGGTGGGTAGAATTTCTAGCTGCCTATGATCTGGATATATTGTATACCCCTGGAAAAGCTAATAAAGTAGCAGATGCATTGAGCAGACATCAAGCAAAGTTGGCAAGCTTAATGATGACAGAATTCAAGAATTTGGCAATTCTTAGTGAGGTGGAAGTGAAAGAAGAAACTAGTGTATCAGAGAAGACACACAGTAAGATGATTGAATATGGTAAGTTAAGCCTCATCTCCTTAAAATCAACACTGGTTGATAAAATAGGACAAATGCAAGATCAAGATATAAATTTGGGGGAGAAAAAGAACATGATATCACAAGGCATGATAGTGGAAAACTATGAGGTAGATGATAAAGAATATTTAAGGAAAAAGGGGAAACTCTATGTACCAAATGTAGAGGAGCTGAAACAAGAAATTATGGATGAGCATCACAAAACAAAATATACAATCCATCCTGGTGGTACAAAAATGTACCATGATCTCAAGAGGAATTACTGGTGGCCAGGAATGAAAGGAGCAGTAGCAAAATATGTGGCAAATTGTTTGACATGTCAACAAGTAAAGGCAGATTATCAAAGACCCTCAGGTTTACTCCAACCTTTGGAAGTGCCTACTTGGAAATGGGAAAGTATATCAATGGATTTTGTGGATGGTTTGCCAAGGACAAGAAGGGGCAATGATAGTATTTGGGTAGTGGTGGATAGACTCACAAAAACAGCACACTTCATCCCAATAAGTTCTAACAGAAATGCTCACAAGCTAGCTCAATTGTTTGTGAAAGAGATAGTGAGATTGCATGGCATCCCCAAGACTATCATTAGTGATAGAGATACTTTGTTTACTTCAAGGTTTTGGAGTAGCTTTCAAGAAGCCATGGGGACAGAACTAAGCTTAAGCACATCCTACCACCCACAAACAGATGGGCAAACTGAGATAGTTAACAAAGTTTTAGAGGATTTGCTGAGAGCATGCATACTAGATTTTGGAGGCAACTGGGAGGATCACATTTATTTAGCTGAGTTTGCTTATAATAATAGCTACCAGTCCACTATAGGAATGGCTCCATTTTAGGCTTTGTATGGGAAGCCTTGTTTATCTCATGCATGTTGGATGGAGGCTGGTGAAAGGGTGTTGCTTGGCCCAGACCATATAAAGGAAACTTCTGCAAAAATTGAACTAGTGAGGCAAAGAATGAGAGTAGCTCAAGAGAGACAAAAAGCATATGCAGACAAAAGAAGAAGGCCAGTAGAATTTGAGGTAGGAGATTATGTGTTTCTCAAAGTATCACCAATGAGAAAAATATTGAGGTTTGGTAAAGCAGGGAAACTGTCACCAAGGTATATAGGACCCTATGAAATTGTTCAAAGAATAGGGGTTTTAGCTTATAGGTTGAGGTTGCCAGAGGAATTAAGCAAAATACATGATGTATTTCATGTATCCCAATTGAGAAAATGGGTGCATGATAAAGAGTCTATTCTCGAATCTCCTACACATGTTGAAATTCAAGAAAATCTAGTTTATAAAAAGGAACCAGTGGGCATTGTGGCTAGAGAAGAAAAGAAACTGAGGAATAAAATAATTAAACTAGTTAAAATCCAATGGAGTTTGGATGGTAATGATTGCACTTGGGAGGCTGAAGAGAGGATAAAGGATAAATATCCTAAGCTGTTTGCTGCTTAAGGTATGCTTAAAAATTATTATGAGACCTTAAAATTATTTAAGTATGTTTGATTGATTGAGAGTAAGTAAGTTCCTGAAATTTCATTTAATAGAAATTAAGCTTTGTATACATTTGGATGGAAATGTATGAGAGAATAATTGTGGGACACAATTCCTTTTAGAGGGAGAGTATGTGAAGACCCAAAAATTATTGAGATAAGAATAATTAGATTAAAAATCAGAAAAAGGAAAACTTTCAAATATATATATCTTGGAAATAAACAGTAAGAAGAAATGGTATTTCAGAGGGAAAAAGATGTATAACTGAGTGTATATATGGAATATATATGTATATGTATATTACCATATGTTGTATTTAAATATATATACCCAGAAAGAATAAACATAAAGTAAAAAGGAGAGAACACCAGAGTGATTAAAATATGAACACATTTACATATCAAGAGAAAACAGTTGGTTTGAAATAATTAACCAGAGGTTAATTGATAGAGAGGATACACATATATATATATATTATAGCTTAACATAAAGAAAATAAAATAACTCAGTAAAGAGAAAATTGTTTACAGCAATTAAGGAAAGAGAAAATGATGTATTCTTTGATAAATTAAAATGCTTAAAAATATATATATAAGCCACATGAAAATAATACACAAGTGAATCATGCAAATTGCATGCACACAGGGAAAGTGGTGGATAACTACTTTTACCAGAAATAGAAACCAAGGGAAATGGCACATTTAGCCATAACAGCACACAAAATTCTTTGAGTGATGTGAGGATAAAATGGGTTTTTCCCTTCAACAAAACCCTAGTGAAATGATTTAAACCAGGAGTAGAAGTAGAGGTTTTTCTCTGGGGAGAAAACAGAAAACATATAAAAAAAAGGAAAAGAGTAGGACACACACTGTTTGCAATCTTAGGCAATCTTGGGGGAAAGAAGGGAAAGGTGAGTGATTAATCAATCTCATGAGGTTAAGGCATTAAGACCCAAGATAAGGGCAACCATCTTATTTTTCTTTTGTGCTTGATCAACTTGTTTTCTTTCTCTGAATTAATGAATATTGAGCATGGTTGGTGTATTGATAAATCTTTGGTTGCTGTTTTGATATGTTCTATTGACTGTTTGAAAATAGTAATGCCATGATCTCTGAAATGGATCCAGTACCATGAACCATCAGCTTGTAGTTATGATAGAAAGATAAACACAAATTTTATTATGAAGTGGGGTAATATTGAAAGATAAGCTAGGCAGTGTGAACAAAGGAGGTTCATGCTTATGTCTAGTTTGTTTTAAATTAGAAATGAACAATGCAATAAATTTTTATGTGCTGATTTGTTCAGATCTGAGGCTAAAAATGTTTTAAAGGTTTTTCTCTAAAAACCCTACCCTATGTTCATAATAAAAATTAAACATGAGAATTTAATGGAATTTACTGGATTTGTTAAGAGATCATGACATTCTGGAACACAGGAGTATACAAGTGATAAAACAAAATTTTGAATGAAGCAACTGGGAAGAAGAATGAAATAAAAACATGATCATTATGTATGAATGCATGGTCAGTTGAAATCCCTAAGTAAGATTAACTTTCTCTGATTTATAGAAAAAGAAAGAAAGTAAAAGCAATTCAAGAGTTAATGAATCTTTCTGAAATAAGAAATGAGACTGGTCACTAGATTATAAAACTAATCTAGGAGGAAAGCCTTGATCTACCCATCATAAGGAGTATGATGGGTATGTGCATGACTTGTTTAAGTCCTATAGGCCTTTGTGCAGGGGTTAACAGAATTGAGTCCCTTGTAATGCACACATGGTGTTCAATGGCAAACAAATATGACCAAAAAAATTGGATTGATAAATCAAGTTTTAATGTTGAGTTATGGAAATTAAAATGAGTTAATTCCATAAGAATGGGTGTACATGTATACTGGATTGAATGATTGAATGGTTGCTTGTGTGCATGAATGTGGTTGGAGCTTAGATACAAATATTTATCCAGTTATATCATGAATCCAAATTTCTTCAAGTATTTTAATACCCTGCACTGCAATTTAAAAATGACAAAATATTGCATTTTGATTTCACTCATACCAGAATTATATTCTGACCCTATTTGTTGCTTTGTAACATCTGGGGTGTCTCATTTCTATGGAGGCAGCTCTAGATGTTGCTGCAGGAAAGGATGCACAGGAAACTTGTGTGCATGGGCAATTGAAGATTACTTGCATTTAGAATGTTTAAGGAGTTTTTAGCAGATATGTTGTAATAATTAGGCCAGGCCAAAAAATATCATTATGGTTTAAGTATTATCTGGATTGATATGTGTTTGTTTTTCTGAGAAGTGAACTTGTAGGAATCCTTAAGTATTATTCATACTTGCATATGTGGGTTGCTATTTTAAAAGAGTTAAATCTGCATAGTTTCTGGTGGAGAAAGATATAGGAGATCATGTCATGTAATTTTGATATGTGCTCATGTCTCCTGTAGAAATGTTTGATGAACCTTAAGAAAAATGGTAGAACAGAAACATTCATAGGAAGAAAAGAATAGAGTAAAAATCAATGAATTTGTAAAGGTTGAATTGAATTTAAACTGGCTAACCAGTAGGCTTAACCATGACTTATAATTGATATAAGTCCATGCAAAGGCTGAAAGGCATAGCCTGAATCTGGTGGGGCATTTGATTTTCCCCGGTGAAAACATGTATTGCTTGGGGTAATAAGCTCATTTACCTGCTTAGTAATTGTAAACTCTACTGCACCTATGCTTAGCTAATTCCTGCTATTTTGATACTTAATTCAAATCTGGTAGTATTGGGTCATAATCAAAACCTTTGATAAATTATAAATGCATATGGTCTTGTTTGTAATGAGCATTTCCACCATTCAATAGAACAGTGACCACAACATTGTTCTCTTCATTAGAAAATATCAAATATCTTCATCATAAGTTCACCTGGAAGTCTTGCATTTTGTCTGATTCTTTTTACTTACTTGCCACAAGTATACTGACTATACACATGACCTTAGTTCTTGTTTAGCATGATAGTTAAGTTAGTACTCTGATATAAAAGTTGCTTGAAATTGAAATGAGTAGAACAAGCTAACCTAATAAGCATGAGTTAGGTTGAACACTTTTACCCAGTATAGAACAACATGTATCAAATCACAAAAATCCCAGAATTAAAAGGTATAGCTTGTAAATTCAGGGGTCAATTCATTTGTGAGGTAAATCAAGAAAAATAAGAAAACCAGTAATATTTAATCCTAAGGATAATCAAGCTGGAGTTCTAAAAAGAAATATAAACATATGATAAATAGAAAAGGCTATGTGACACCAAATCTCTAATATGAGAAATAAGGTGGAAAAGAGTTGCTTTGCTATTATAAACCACTCTGATAGGCAAAGAACCATTTATATATCTTCATATATGTAAATGATAGATTTATTTAAATACTGATATACTTATATTAGTAAAATCCAGGATCTTGGGAAATCAAATCAAGAGAAGTGATCCATTGTAAAAGTATATATATATAAGCATTTAAAAAAATCTAACAGAAAAGTTACTATAAATAAATGAAATAGAAGTGGGTCACTTCAATTACAGCTGCCCTATCCTATACGGTCATGTGGTTTATAACTTCGAATAATTTATGAACCAAACAAAGTACAATCTAACAGGTTATGCAGATAAGTTATAGTAAAAAAACATTTTGTAAACTGTGTAACAGCAAGGGATAAAATTTGACTAACTTTATGATACAACTAAAATAGGTAAAGGAAGTGATAGACAAAGAGGAGCATAATTTCAGGAGGCTTACTTCATATAGCAATTTGATGAAAAAAGTGGCATGTCAGAATAAGTGCGAAGGAAACAGAAGACTCAGAGCATATGGTCGGAGAAGGAAAGTGGCAAACTACAGAAATAGGGATAACTGGGTGGTAAAAAAATTGTGGTTGCAATGACGGCAAAGTGACATGACGAATAGCTGTACAGACATGACAAATAGTGACATGACGATTTCCAGATGTTGTACAGACTAAGTTTAAAAATCAATAAGTTTGTCTTATACAGACATAAGATGTTGTACAGACATAAATAGACTATTTTATTAACAAATTTTTTTGATTAGGACTTAGTGAGAGAAAATGGTTATACAGACATAAGTAGTTGATTTTTAATAATAATAATTGAGCTTTTAACTACAGGAGAAAAAAGCAGGTAGCAGTTGAAGCATTAAAACCGTTGAAAATGAACATTATAAATTTCTGTATGGGACAGCTTGACTCAAACTGATATTAAAACATATTTTCAGGTAAAACATTTATTAGTTAAATAAGCTGTAGATAAAAATATATATGTCACCTGAATGCTTTCCCATAGAACATCTTTCAAATCATCACCAAGCTGCCTCCAATCAGTTAATGTAACCGGAACCACTTCTCGTACAAGCGGTCCTAGAAAGGAAGACAACTTGATTGACCCATCTCCTATTGCTTCACCTGCACCATTAAATTCAACTTCGATTACCTCCTGAGAGCTGAATGGAAGCCTTCTAACTTTAGTTGGTCCTCTACTCTTTTTTCCCCCATTTAGGCATGCATCGTGACCTTGCATATGTCTCTCATCATTCACTGCACCTTCGATATTTTCTTCCGGCTGAATTGCATTGTCTTCGACTATTTGTGGGCTGTCATGTAGTTGAGCATTGTTGTTTTGTTCGTTTTGCAACTGATCATTTTCCAATTCTTGTGGGTTGTCTTCGTTATGAATCTCACTATCTCTTGCAATGTGTTTGTTTGGTGCAGATTTGGGGTCTTTGACTTCTTTTTGCATGTCAGTGCGCTTTCTTTTTTCATAGTCCTGCCCATTTTCTATTATACAAATTGATCATGTTAAGATTCATGAATATCACATTATAGCACCGGTCAATCATGCCAGTATATAGCGGCCAACAACTCTCTTATACTCACATTCATTAAATCAAAATTTGGAAGAAATAATAATTGATTACAAAAATTTATAGTTGTTGTGAAATTTCACCAATAATCTTAATATAAAAACCAATTTCTAGAAGAGAAAAAACTGTCAGAAAAATACTATAATCTTCTTAAGAAAATGTCTATTTTCTTTAGAAAATTCAAAATTTGGTTAATTTTATTCTATCATACGACCATGTAACATCATGATGGCATGTTTTAGAATATTTAGCTCATAAAAATTACCCTGCACATACAGCATACATATACATTACTGTCTTCACCTGAACAAAGACATGAGAACCTCTATATATAAAAAACAATGGATCATGCACTATGAAGACTTTTTTTTTCAAATGTGTACTTAAGTGGCTCTTCATGAATAAATAAAACCCCATCAATAGGATTCAACTAGTTATTTAATAGTAAAGTCAAGCACTACTATTGATGATTTGGCATAAAGTTTATTATCAAAATTGTTCCCCAATTGTTTATTTTATGATTTAAAACATTGTCAATTGAAAGTCGTCATCACTATCATCAGTTTACCATCCTAATAACAAATACGATCGATATTTTAAGCACCTACGCCAGTTATATTGGAGGCTTACTATGTACACAACAGGTTGGTACATGTCCACTTTTTATTACTCCCAAAAGGGAAATAGCAAGCTGCCGAAGCAGACACAACTCACACAAAGAATTAACAGGATTATCATAGCTTGAAACTAGAAGCGCAAAAACTATGACCAGACCTGACTAGCAATACACGATTACAACTTTACTGTGGCATAGAAAAAACATACAAGGTGACACAACTGCTGAACACAGCAGAAACAATGACCTTGCACTGAAACATACAGCACACTTTACCCAACATAAGAACTAACGAGCCCATTTTCTATTATACAAATTTTTAATGTGACTGTCAAGTGTCAATCACATATTATTTTTCCAGTCAGCTACGTTGTCGTTGAACATCCCATAATAAGATAAAACAAAATACTAAATGACATACCATAGATTTGAGCTATGATGCATTTACAAAATATCATCAATGTTAAAACACAACCTTCTTTATAAATAAATACATATGATATGCAACTAAAAAACCTGGATGATATGCAACTTGTACATAAATATTGAATTTTGATGCATTCTACTGCTCATGAGGTAAATATAAAAAATTGCATTGCCTAGAAAATTGTATAACAAAGTTTATCAGTTAATTTCTAAAGATCATTAGACGTAAAAATGCTACATAATCCGCACAACTACATGCATATGAATATTCCATATGTATATTTGTACCACATAAACCTAAGTGTCATTGCTATACTGCTCATGCATTTCTTTTGACTGTTAAATAGGTTCTATTGTCTAAAGAAAATTGACTTACTTTCAAATAAGCCTCAAATGCAAATTATAGTGAATAGAGTTGAATGATGATATTTGTGGCAATAATTATAGTGAATGCAAAAAATAAATGTTTACTTTGTAAAAATAATGCTGAAAGTGTTGATCATTTGGTTTTCGATTGTCCCTATTCAAAGCACATCTGGTTTATTGCCAAAAGGGTTTTGACATTCAATTTTTGTGATTCAATTCAAAGCATCAGAGAAAGCATACAGTACATTCAAAACAAATTCAAAGCCAAATCAAAAGACTTCAAAAAGCATCAATCTTGTTAACTATTGTAGTGTATCATATATGGCGAGAAAGGAATCAAATTATTATTATTATTAGAATCCATATTCTCTGAATATTAAATTATTATTAGAGAAACTGACAAACAACATTGTTTTTTCAGATTAAATGAATGCAGGTAGAAAATACTGGATATAATTGACAACATCAATTTTCAAATTAAATAAATGCAGGTAGAAAAGACTGGATGAAAAAAAAACATAGCAACAAGATGAAGTGCATATGTACCAAAAAGAAGAAAGATACTTTATTTGAGAACTGCATATGTACAAACTTTAATCACTTTAATCAATGAGGACTTGCTAGAATGACAACCATAAGAACTGTGATTACCAAATCCATCAGCAAACCGAGCATATAATAAGAGTAGCTTCCTAAACTTAAAATTTCATAATTTGCTCCTATATTTACAACTCTATTTAGCTGTCACCCATATATCATCAGATTCATTCATATGGATAATAATGTACATATGGCACACATGACTGCATTTAGCAACATGTTCAATGTCTGCTAAAACAATCTACAAAAGAAGCGAAAAGAAAAGGAAAAAATTCAAGAGCAGTGAAATACAACACAAAACTGTTCGACCAAAGTTAATAAACGGCAAAAACCCTAAAATCATAAAACAGACTAATAACCAATTAGAAAAATCAAAAAATAAAATCGAGCGCTCACCTCCTCACGACGCTTCTTGAATACAATGGAACGCGGCTAGTTGAATACAGTGGGACGCGGTCGCCTCTGGTCGTGAGAGGAGAGATCGAACAGCAGAGACGTGGAAATTGATTAAAACAGCGGAGATGAAAGATCGGAAGTTGTCAAATTTAGGGTTGGAAATTTGGAATGAAATTGATTAAAACAGCGTCTGCGTGATGGAGGGAAATGAAGCGTGATGGAGGGAAATGTATATTTGGGGGGCGGGCTATCTTTTGCAAAGCGTTACTTAGGTTTGGGTTAGGAAATTGATTAAGTCAGTAGAGAGTTGAATGAGAGTTAACCACATTAATAGCGCTTTACCATGTCGAGCTATCTATTGGCGTAATAAGTAGTGAATTTTGTTGTAGTGAATGTAATTTCTACACCAAATGTATTTTCATGTAGAAAATTATTTTCTATGAAAGTTAGTTCTTTGAGTTTAAGATATTTGATCTGAAACTCTCAATTGTTAACTAGTTACAGTGTATGAAATAAAATTATGTGATAAGTGGTTGAATGGAACTTCACATTTCTTAAGCTATTATAGTAATGGTAGGAGTAGTGGGAGTATATCATATGACACTTCTTAGTGGATACATCAGGTTATAAATTATTTATAAAACAATAATTATTTTCAGTATCGATTGAAAGTTGACATAGTTTTATTTCAATGTGAATATTATCAATATTTATTATAAGTTAAATCTACAAAAATGATGTTTGGTTTCATAACAAAATGATGCATTAGAAAACATAGAAGTATCTAAAATCTTACAATTATTTTGGAATTATTGACTAAGCCACAGTTTTGAGAAATAATTCTTTAATCATGTGATTATAATTCATATGGTATCGGTAAATTGTATCTCAAATGATTAAGGAAATGTAACGAACCAGATTTTTGACCCTCGAAAATCGACACTAATACGTCCATTGTATCACTTGCCGAATATTCAAGTGCTAGAAATACCGATTTGTTAGGGTGAAAGAAGAAGGTAGAAGATAGAAGAAAACTAAACAACATGGAATCTCACAATACAGTGAATAATATATAATACAACAATGATCTTTACAAAAAGGAAACATCTTTATTCATATAATATCATAGTACACTAGGCTTATCTTAAATTTGGACAGTTATAGAAACATGTCCTTACATTGACAAACATACAGACTCTATAATACAGCAGAAGAAAAATATGCGTGAATACGTCCTGGGCCACCAACTCGACTCCATAGCTCCAAAGCATCTAAAGCTAACTTGGCAAACATGCTTGGCCTGAACTGAGTATTACATGAAATAACGTCCGAGTGAGTTTGGTAAACCAACATGAGTAAAACTCGATAACAAGTAACAACCAAACTGGTTTCTACATTTGAAAACCTTTCAAACAAAGGGTATCTCGTAAGACCATACCGCACATAAAAACGGATGGGTTTTACCTTACGATAACCAAAACATTTTATATCAAAATCCAATGATATTATCATAGTGTCTAGGTTTAAAGTAAATAGATAAAATAGCTGAAATGCTTGCATCTCACATTCCAACATACTAGGCTCTACAATCGAAAATGTAAGGCACGTATTGGAGAATGGAATCCAACTAATGACTGGGCTACTGGGGTACCGCCGGCCACAATACACCTTTAGAAAAATGTACCAAGGTCGTACCTAACGACCCCTGCCAACACAGAACTGGCCTACCCCTTGCTGGATAGTACCGAATATATCATCACCCCGGTTGCTTTGCAACCTTTAACCGAGCACTCCCACGTACACGAATTCATTGATGATTGTGTATATGTCTAGAAGGGTGATGATATACCCTAATGGGTGCGACCCACATAGCCCTGTTGCATATCCCATGTTTTAGTCTTTCCCCATTGATGAGGCTTGAGGCTACATTTTACCTTTCTAAATAACAGTCCCTCTTGGAATGCTAACACTGCCCTTTAGGCAGTAATGCAGTGCCAACATTCATCCATATAAGTTGTCTAGGATAATGACAAACCGAAGGCACTATTTCTACTACATCCAATTTGGAATCACCCTCAAGATTAGTAGCAAGCAGCCCTTGTACTTCAATGGCTCCGTCTTCGATCCCATGCTTCAAGATGTCTTCATTTCGAAACTCTTGAGTTGGACCGAAGTGGTTTCCGGATAACATATCCGATCCCGGTCTCTTCGAAACAACTTTCGATATTTTTCGGTAAACTCAACCTTGGTTCTGTAGGAAACAAACAAACAAATGACAAGAGCGGAGTTCACCTCCTAACCATTTGTAGATGGATTTTCTTATCATTCATCCTAGAAGAACGAACGAGTTTATACGTACTGTATAGCACCTTTGACGGAAACTGTACCATATAATTCTCATGTTTCTCCTAGATATTTCCAAAGTTTAGTTTTGGGTTCAGCTTTGATAATCGGTTATTTAACTATCAAATAAACAAACATTCAATCATGGTTTAATTTCCATATGGGATCCACTAAGCCTTTATTAATTATCTTTAATTAATAAAACCACTTTATAAAATCTGATCACAAGATCTTTTCAAAACACTATTCCCAAAACCCTTTTGTTTTCTTTATACTTGGAAACCTTTATATACTTATCTCAACGGTATAAGTATATTACCAAAAAAAGTTTCTTTTCATGCCTTGAAACAAAATCATATACTTATCTTATCAGTATATATATATATATAATTACAAACCTTTCAAAGTTTTCTTCTTTCCAAATCCCATATCAAATAACCAAACATTTCTTCCAAATAAAACATTCTGCTTATCCTTTATCAAAAATTCCTTTTTTAAAAGCTCGTCTCATATTTCAATTAGCTTATAACTTTCAAAATAAAGTTATAACCCACTTTTATAAACCCTTAAGTTAATTTATAAACCTCTTTCCAAATCTCTGAAATGATTTATAAACCTTTTTTCTATTTTAAAACTCTTTATATATACCTTTCTATACTCCTTTATAAAATATCCTTTATAAATATCATTTACAAAACATCATTTGTAAAACATCTTAATAACCCTTTTCGTAAGAAAAACCCTTTTCTATAAACAAGTTATCATTAAATACCTTTATAAGAATTATATAACTTGAAATACCATTTATAAAACCTTGGCCTCAAATTAATTAAAGAATTAAAGTAAATTCAAACCATACTTTATAAATTCCAAATGAGGCTAGTAGTCCCAATGATACAAATTTAAGTTACCATTTAATTTCACTTTGATTCCCAAATCACATAACAATTATTTACATAAGCTAGCATATACGTAAATACAGTTCATATCCAATCAGGGAATAACACGTCAATATAACCAGTTGGCATATACAAGTCCAAATAACATAACAGCAGGATAGTGATTTATCCTGCTAAATAGATGTCCAAACAATTCAATCAATTTATAGTAGAATGAGAATTTATTCTACTTAACACATGTCCACACAATCAAATCACTTACACTATAGCATAATGGTGTTTTGTTCTGCTAACGGATGTTTAATTCTCCTAATCATATGGGTTTCTTAAGGGTCCGGACAAGAGATCCTTTGATATGGAATCGATTTACTTTGAAAAAGAAAATTGATTAAAACACATTCTGTTTGGTTTAAAATCACCTTTGAAAAGTTAAAAGTATATTTAATTAGCTTAAACCCTAACTAAATCTTAATTAATCCAATTTAAATCAAGATTAAATCATAAATAAACTCTAATTAGGCTTAATGAACTTGATTAAGTACTAATTATATTCCTAATGCAACTTGGTTAAGGTTAAACTAAGTTGTTTAAGAGTTAAACCCTAATTAATTAAATATTAATTAAATAACCCATTAGTTAAATAAATAAATAATTAACCATTATCTTAATTAAATAATTATTAATCACTTAATTACTTCTTAACCCCATTAATCACTAATTAAAACTTTATAAATCAATTAATAGCCATTAACTTAACTTAAGTGATGATTAACCTCTAATCACCTTCTTAATTACCAATTAGATGCTAATTACCTTTTAATTAACTATTTAATTAATTAATTATATAACAACTCAATTACTTTTTAGTATTACTAATTAAGTTTGAAAAACTTTGTAAACTAATTTCAAAATAAAACAAATTTGAAATAAAATTCAAAACTTTGCCAAACTGCATCCATATCGATTGTCGCTATGAGTGCAGTTTGCTCTAACCCACCTTTAAGCGAAGCCACTTTACTAAAACCATACTATTTCATGATTGAAACATACCTTAGTAAATTTTCACACTTTAAAATCAATTATGCAAACTTTAACCAAAATCTAAACTTTAAACTCTTGAAACGAGTTTGATTTCAAATCCGACCTCAAATCAATCGCGACTACACACAAAGTTTCATTTTTTTTCCAACCCATCATGACTATAGTCGAGTTCATCATCAACCCTTTTTATTTACACATCACATTCATACAACAAATTGTATACATATACCAATATATATACAATTACTAACTTTGCAATAACACATCCATTATAGTGCTAACACTAACCCATACATTAATACTTATCATCACATTTTAAACATGCTAAGATCCAACATATATATAACATACATATAAATAAGGATAAAAACAACATATAAATGAAAGTTCTTTCCAAAAGATTAGGAATTTACTCACGGAAAGCTATCCAAACTCTCGTTAAATTAGAGTATGACATAGCACTTCCATTCCTAAGCAACAAGATGGAGTCTTGAACCCTCAATGCACTAGGTAGGCTCGGCCTTGAAGGGAAGAGAAAGCGAGACTTGTTTTGGTAAGTGTAGGATCTAGATTAACCCTAGAGGGGGGGGGGGTGGTGAATAGGGTTATAGCAAATTTTCTCTAATTTAAACAATTAAACACAAAACCAACTGCAGAGAAGTAAATATGCTGAAAAGTAAATCACACACAAAATTTACCCAGCTTCGGCAACCCCTGCCTACTGCTGCATTCCCAGATTTCTATTAGAATTAAACAGTCTCCCGCTTACAAACACTCTAACAGACTCGCACACCCTGCTCCGCCTATAGAGTTTCGTAAACTCGCACACCCTGCTCACTGAACTAACCCTAACTAGACAATCTGACACTACCTAAACCCTAGGTGGTGATTTACCCTGTTTTGATTCAAAAAGTACAAACTTAAAAACTGTAACCCAAAGAAAAACAGGAGCAAAGATTAAATTGAAATTTAAATCTACTTTTGATCCAAAAAAAAAACTCGGGCCAAAATTAAAACTCCTTTTATCGGCCCGCTCTTATTTCCTTCTAGCCCACAATACTTCGGCCCACTTTTATTTGTTCGATCCCCTTTCTTATTTGCTCCGGCCTGATCCTTTTATCTGATGAAAAAAATGGCGATTAGAAAACTAGGGCTTCGGCTTCGTTCTTTGTGACTGGTGATTTTGGACTTCGGCTCCTCGAATCTCTGTTGCTCTGGCGAATTTAGAATTGAGGCTTCGGCTCCTCTTTGCTTGATTCTGGAATTAGGGCTTTCTGATAATGATGCCGGTCGATGTTGTTGCTCTGTCGATTGATCGTCTCATTGTTTACTACACTAAGCAGCTTCAATTTCGTTCTCTGATCGAATCGAATGTTTGCGGCTCCTTTTCGAGTTCGTCTTCCTCTTCGCTCTGAAAATTTAGGGCTTTCGAAAATTAAAGGCGCCGCTCTGTCAAATTTTATTGTTGATGCTCGCGGCTCCTCCTCTCGAGTTCGTCTATGATACTGGTATGAGATTTTCACTTCTTTCTTTGCTAGTTTTGGCTTGATTGAACTCGATGATTTTTATGCCAGTGATGATTGGGTGATTTTATAGGGTTCGAAGTCCTGAGTTTTCGTTCGTACGAATTAATTTGAATTCGTCAATACTTTTACTTGGCTGCTTCGAATCACTTTGATTGCTTGTGATTTAATCTGACTTTGTCATATGCGTATATTTCGTTTTTTTTTCTATTACGTGATAATCACGGTATTGAGTTTGAAACGTACACCTCATCTCTGACCTGTTCATCATATTCTTTGATTATCTTGGTTTCCATGGCATTGATTTCGAATTTGTAATTTGCGCTATCTCTGACTTGGTTAATTGTAGTATGTATTCCTTGAAATATTTTCGTGCTTGATTTCGAGCTGTTTGATTTTTGGTATTCCACGATGTTGAAAAAACTGACTTGTTCGACTTTGGCTTTGACTTGACTTGAGGCTATATACATGTCAGTTTTGTATTTCTCGATGTTGATTTCGATTTGACCATAATGTTGAAATTGAACTGGTCATTCTTCACTATGGCCTTCGACTTTACATTTTCTTTGTTGTAATTGGACGTGTACTTGTAGTCTTTATTTGTGTACTTGAGTCTGCAGTTCATTATCCTGTTGCATACATTGCTGTTGTAGATGTTGATGTTGTACTTCACTATTTTGGTTTTGTGGTTGAAGTTGTAGCTACTGCACTTGTTATTGACACTGTTGACTATGATCATCATGTAGCCTGATCTGGTGCACCTTGTGTGCTGTGACATTGTGACACTATTGCATTGTTGTTGAACACAGGGTTGCTCTGTGCTTTGACATTGTAGTCTTGGTCATGTTGGTTTCATCTGAGTGTTGCATATCGTAGCCTTGGTTCCTGTTGCACTTCACCTGTGATATTCTGTCCGGTCATTGCATTTGGTCTTTGATTCGTGTTTAAACTGATCGAGTCTGGTTTCTGCATTTGTGTTCTGACCATATTCATTTGCATTGTGTAGTTGATCATGTTGCACTGTGTATTTCTGCACTTGACACTGTCGAACTTAGTGTTGTATTGGTTTTGTACATTTTCCTCGAGTCTGATTTGGTGCTTTGTTCATTTGAGTCATGTTAGCTGTGGATCTGGTTTGCCTTTGATTCATGCTGTACATATTGAGTCTCGCTTGAGTTGAATCCAGTTTTAAACTCGGGTTTGACCTTGTACTAATTGTTGTGACATTATTTATATTGCACCTGAGTTGAATCCGTCTTTTATTTGGGTTTGACCTTGTGCTCACCTGTCCCTGTAGCATTATCAAGTGTATATCAGTGTGCACGGCCTTGTGGCATGTATAGTGATACACTGTGCATGTCACATTGTTCGTGTGTGATGAATTCAAATATAAATGATGACGAACAACCTAAATAACTGAGGCAAATAATATTTTCAAAATCCACATTTTATTTTATTTTGCAAAAATATTTCTTTTTCAATTTACTGCGTTAGTGAATATTTTTGCAGATTGCTCAGATACGGGATTCACACTGAAGTGAAGTTGAAGATAAAACTACGAGTGTGAGTGATATGTAGTGAGGAACTGATGTAACTATGAAATTGTGATGTAATTGTATTGTGACTGAAATTGTATAGTTATAGTGAGAGATTGAAATTGTACTATCAAAATTGTAATAAATATTTGTTTGAATAAAATATTCGTTTGAATTCCAATTCTGTGTTATTTATTTTATTCAGCAAATATTTATTTTATCTGTGAAAAATAAAATAGTACAATATCAAATACATTTAAATGAATGTATATATGTTTATTATCATCAAACAAAAAACATATACATGCATATTCCACAATCTCCCCTTTTTGATGATAACAAACATATATTTAAGATTTTGACTATTTTAAATGTATTTGATTATTCAATTTGCTCCCCCTATTTGAATGCTCTCTTTCTACACAATACTCCCCCTACATATATGCATGAGAATAAAATATTCAAATGAGCCTTGATGCAATTAGAAAATCTTTGACCTTTATTTTCAAAATCTTAACTTTTCTCTCCCCCTTTTGTTATCAGCAAAAGAATAATAGTAATAGAAAAATAGAGATATAGTGATAGACATTAATACAATATTAAAGCTCAATCGAGTGTAAATATTAATTTCAATAAGAAAATCAAACAAAAATCATAAATACTTTAATTGACGCATATTCCACTTTAAAATGATAGGATGATATCATAAGACCATATAGTTGTGTCTATTTGTGGTATATTTATTTCAGGAAATTTGAATATCTACTAACCATGCATAACCGTTAGGACTTTTAAATGAGATTAGTAGTATTCTAAATTTTTATTTTTATTTTAAAAATGAATTTAAGTATCTTCTAACCACGCATAACCGTGAGGAATTTTAAATGGGATTAGAATCAACTTGCCTATTTAATTAATCAATTTTGATATGCGTTCCATACATGCATAACCGTGAGGACTTTTAAATGAGCATGGAAGCACATAATCAAAAATCCAAGTAATTCACCCATGCATAACCGTGAGGACTTTTAAATGAGAGTGAATATTTTGGATATTATTATTTATTGTTAGAAATATAATAAAATTGAAGCACAAATGATTTCCCGTTTAAACTACCACATATTGACATACTATATTGACTTTTGATGAGTGATGGTCGATAGAAAAATGATAGAAATAGAAATGATCATGGAATATTTATCAACAAAAAGTTTTTATAACTCTTGTTTAAATTTCTAAAGAAATTTTATAATTATACTTTCTCAAGTCATAATATATGATTAATATCAACACTCATCTTATTTTCAATCACTATCTATCTTTTTATATAATTATTAGAAGGTCAGATCAGTTAATCAATTTCAAAAATAGTTATAAAATCAACTTTTCTTAAATAACTAATCTGATACAAGGTCAACAGAAATTATTTTCTAGAAGGGGTTCTTAAGAAAAATTTCTACTAAAATGAAAATTATTTCAAGTGAAAAACATGCAAATGTTTTCTTTGAAAAATGATGCAGCAAATGAATGTCTCGAAATATAATCACGTTCCACTAGTAATTTTTCTATCAACTACATTACCAGTGTGATCTGCATCTGACTTTAAATTTCACTCAATATTCACTCGTTGGATGTCATAGATCAGAATGTGAAATTTCAACAAACTATCTCAGAATTATTTTCAACAATTTTTAAACGAATTTTTCTTGACTTTGAATTGAAGTCGTGTTAACCATCAAACAAATATCATAGTTTCAGATTTAGAAACCGTAGGATCAACAGTCATTAAACCATCATCATTATTTCAAAACAATTTCTTGAAGTTTCACCAATTTCACAAAGTTTCAACAATTTCAACAATTTCTTAAGAACCTTTTTATAGCATGAGTAATCAGAAACCAATTAACATCATAATTTGACCAAACAGATTAAATTCAATGATGAAAAAAATGGTTGGTCAACTTTTAAACACAAATCAAAGTCATAGATAAGAGCAAGTCATGTAAGATCATATCAAGTAAATTAGAATCTGTCAACCATCATAATTACTTCGAGTAAATCCATTTAAAGATGAAATCAAAATTAATCATCATCAATCATTTCACATAACTGGCTGATTTAATTCAGATTATGGTGCAGATTTTCACATTTTATCTATCGTTTGAAAATAAATACAATTACCTGTTTTACCTGTACGATAATCTTTCGTTGTTTGCCCATTATGAATCTGTCACCTTTATATTAGGCTAAGGAACGTTGATTTGTCACCCGTTGTGTGTCTGGAACAGCCAGAATCCAGAAAACACTAATGTTGTTCCTTAGCCTGCCACCACACCTACACTGTAAAAGATTTTTGTGACCTATTTGTTTTTATAGGTCCATGGTTGTTACTGGCAGAATAATTTGATAAATATGTTTGAGTAAACCCAAAACTATTAATATATGTTCCTTTTGGCACCCAAACTTGTTTTGTCCTTTTATTCTTGTTCCAATAGACATGAAATTTGTTTGTAGAATTCTTAGGAGCCCAAACTTGTATAAATTTTGTGTTCTTGTTCATATGACTACAATTTTCAACACGATGACCAATTATTTCACATCTAGCAAAGACACTCTTACCTTTTGCATTATCGTCAACTTGTGTTTTCCCAAAACCTAGTCCTTTTCTTTTGTTAGCAAAAAGTTGGTTTCCCAATAACATGTTGAATGATTTTTCTCCTCTTGAAAAGTTATTCAGTGATTTCTCAAGATCTTGGACTTTGGTTTTTAGTGTTTTGTTTTCAGTCACAAGTGAGGTGCACCTATTTATAAAATCCTTTTTCCTAGTGTCAATGGTTTCCTTAAGATTCAAGTTTTCTTTTTCAAGATTCTCAAAGTTATTCTTCAGTTTTGATAATTCTGAATCTAGAACTTTACAGATTTTACAGTCTAGATTTTGAATATTTTCAAGTTCAGTTTCTAACCTAAAATTTTCATGAGCAAGTTTTCTTCTATCAGATTTTAGTTTTTCAATTTTAGAATCAAGAGCATCAACTGTTTTAGTAAGATCAAGGCACATAAAAACAAGTTCTTTGTATGAATAGTTACTTACCTCACTAGATTCCTCTGAGCTTGCTTCTGAATCTGATTTTCCCATAAGACACAAGTTAGCCTCCTCTGAGCTATCATCCGAGACTTCCTCTCCTTCTTCATCATCCCAAGTTGCTGCAAAGGCCTTTTTCTTCTTTTTCTTTCCTTTGGTGTTTTTGAGAAGTGGACAGTTTTGTTTGAAGTGGCCAGGCTTATTGCAGTTATAACAAGTCAATTCATTATCGGAATTGTCAGAATCTTTTGACCTATTACCATTTGTTTTCTTCTTGCGTGGCCCGAATTTTGACCATTTTCTAAGATTATTGACAGCCATTGCAAGCTCTTCAATTGGATCTTCTTCTTCTTCATCACTCTCTTCTTTGCTCTTTAAGGCAATCGTCTTCTTCTTTGAGTCGGAGTTGTTGCGTTCCTCCTTTGTTTTTAGCTCAAGCTCATATGTCATCAAGTTGCCAATCAACTCCTCCATGCTTAGTTTACTCAGATCTTTCGATTCTTGTATTGCCATCACTTTTGCCTCAAAGTTCATTGGTAAGACTCGTAACACCTTCCTCACAAGCTCTACCTCAGTGAATACCTTACCAAGCGCTCTAGCATTGTACACCAAAGTTGAAAAGCGTCCAAACATGTCCTTTATGCTCTCGCCTTTGTCCATCACAAAGTTCTCGTATTCATTGCTGAATAGGGCTAGACGAGACTCCTTGACATGAGAAGTTCCTTCATGTGTCACCTCCAAAGTATGCCAAATTTCCTGTGCTGTTTTACAACGAGAAATTCGATTAAATTCAGTTTTATCAAGAGCACAGATCAAAGCATTCATGGCTTTAGCATTTGTGGTTTTCAATTTCTTATCGTTAGCATCCCACCTATCCCTAGGTTTAGGAATCTCAGTATCACCTACAGTTATAGTGGGAGATGTATAGCCAGTTTCAATAATGTCCCAAATATCATAATCAACAGAACTAAGATAAATACTCATCCTAACTTTCCAGTAAGCATAATCATTCCCATTAAACATTGGTGGCCTAGCAATAGATTGCCCCATAGAAAAAGCATTATTCGGTGGATTCATGACTCTAGAGTTAAAGAAAAAATACCGGGCTCTGATACCACTTGTAGGATCTAGATTAACCCTAGAGAGGGGGAGTGAATAGGGTTATAGCAAATTTTCTCTAATTTAAACAATTAAACACTAAACCAACTGCAGAGAAGTAAATATGCTGAAAAGTAAATCACACACAAAATTTACCCAGCTTCGGCAACCCCTACCTACTGCTGCATTCCCAGATTTCTATTAGAATTAAATAGTCTCCCGCTTACAAACACTCTAACAGACTCGCATACCCTGCTCCGCCTATAGAGTTTCGTAAACTCGCACACCCTGCTCACTGAACTAACCCTAACTAGACAATCTTACACTACCTAAACCCTAGGTGGTGATTTACCCTGTTTTGATTCAAAAAGTACAAACTTAAAAACTGAAACCCAAAGAAAAACAGGAGCAAAGATTAAATTGAAATTTAAATCTACTTTTGCTCCAAAAAAAAAAACTCGGGCCAAAATTAAAACTAAATTAAAATTAAAACTCCTTTTATCGGCCCGCTCTTATTTCCTTCTAGCCCACAATACTTCGGCCCACTTTTATTTGTTCGATCCCCTTTCTTATTTGCTCCGGCCTGATCCTTTTATCTGATGAAAAAAATGGCGATTAGAAAACTAGGGCTTCGTCTTTGTTCTTTGTGACTGGTGATTCTGGACTTCGAATCCTCGAATCTCTGTTGCTCTGGCGAATCTAGAATTGAGGTTTCGGCTCCTCTTTGATTGATTCTGGAATTGGAGCTTTCTTATAATGATGCCGGTCGATGTTGTTGCACTGTTGATTGATCGTCTCACTGTTTACTACACTCAGCAGCTTCAATTTCGTTCTCTGATCGAATCGAATGTTTGCGGCTCCTTTTCGAGTTCGTCTTCCTCTTCGCTCTGAAAATTTAGGGCTTTCGAAAATTAAAGGCGCCGCTCTGTCAAATTTTATTGTTGATGCTCGCGGCTCCTCCTCTCGAGTTCGTCTACGATACTGGTATGAGATTTTCTCTTTTTGCTTTGCTGGTTTTGGCTTGATTGAACTCGATGATTTTTATGCCGGTGATGATTGGGTGATTTTATAGGGTTCGAAGTCCTGAGTTTTCGTTCGTACGAATTAATTTGAATTCGTCAATACTTTTACTTGGCTGCTTCGATTCACTTTGATTGCTTGTGATTTAATCTGACTTTGTCATATGCGTATATTTCGTTTTTTTTCCTATTACGTGATAATCACGGTATTGAGTTTGAAACGTACACCTCATCTCTGACCAGTTCATCATATTCTTTGATTATCTTGGTTTCCACGGCATTGATTTCGAATTTGTAATTTGCGCTATTTCTAACTTGGTTAATTGTAGTATGTATTCCTTGAAATATTTTCGTGCTTGATTTCGAGCTGTTTGATTTCTGGTATTCCACGATGTTGAAAAAACTGACTTGTTCGACTTTGGCTTTGACTTGACTTGAGGCTATATACATGTCAGTTTTGTATTTCTCGATGTTGATTTCAATTTGACCATAATGTTGAAATTGAACTGGTCATTCTTCACTGTGGCCTTTGACTTTACATTTTCTTTGTTGTAATTGGACGTGTACTTGTAGTCTTTATTTGTGTACTTGAGTCTGCAGTTCATTATCCTGTTGCATACATTGCTGTTGTAGATGTTGATGTTGTACTTCACTATTTTGGTTTTGTGGTTGAAGTTGTAGCTACTGCACTTGTTATTGACACTGTTGACTTTGATCATCATGTAGCCTGATCTGGTGCACCTTGTGCGATGTGACATTGTGACACTATTGCATTGTTGTTGAACACAGGGTTGCGCTGTGCTTTGACATTGTAGTCTTGGTCATGTTGGTTTCATCTGAGTGTTGCATATCGTAGCCTTGGTTCCTGTTGCACTTCACCTGTGATATTCTGTCCGGTCATTGAATTTGGTCTTTGATTCGTGTTTAAACTGATCGAGTCTGGTTTCTGCATTTGTGTTCTGACCATATTCATTTGCATTGTGTAGTTGATCATGTTGCACTGTGTATTTCTGCACTTGACACTGTCGAACTTAGTGTTGTATTGGTTTTGTACATTTTCCTCGAGTCTGATTTGGTGCTTTGTTCATTTGAGTCATGTTAGCTATGGATCTGGTTTGCCTTTGATTCATGCTGTACATATTGAGTCTCGCTTGAGTTGAATCCAGTTTTAAACTCGGGTTTGACCTTGTACTGATTGTTGTGACATTATTTATATTGCACCTGAGTTGAATCCGTCTTTTATTTGGGTTTGACCTTGTGCTCACCTGTCCCTGTAGCATTATCAAGTGTATATCGGTGTGCACGGCCTTGTGGCATGTACAGTGATACACTGTGCATGTCACATTGTTCGTGTCTGATGAATTCAAATATAAATGATGACGAACAACCCAAATAACTGAGGCAAATAATATTTTCAAAATCCACATTTTATTTTATTTTGCAAAAATATTTCTTTTTCAATTTTACTGCGTTAGTGAATATTTTTGCAGATTGCTCAGATACGGGATTCACACTAAAGTGAAGTTGAAGATAAAACTACGAGTGTGAGTGATATGTAGTGAGGAACTAATGTAACTATGAAATTGTGATGTAATTGTATTGTGACTGAAATTGTATAGTTATAGTGAGAGATTGAAATTGTACTATCAAAATTGTAATAAATATTTGTTTGAATAAAATATTCGTTTGAATTCCAATTCTGTGTTATTTATTTTATTCAGCAAATATTTATTTTATCTGTGAAAAATAAAATAGTACGATATCAAATACATTTAAATGAATGTATATATGTTTATTATCATCAAACAAAAAACATATACATGCATATTCCATAGTAAGGTGGAGCGACTTCGGATAAACATCGAATTCTCAATAATAAACCCGAAAATAGGTCATTTGCAACTGATTTTTGGGCTAGTTACTCACGGAATTTTGAAAAGGATTTAAAGAGAAAGTTATTGGAATTTCTTTTCTATATCATTTTAAACAAAGAATCACTCATTTTCTATTTGTTTTGAAGAAGTTATGATCAAAAGAAGACGGGTAATTTTCGGACTTGAAATTCTAGGTGAAAAATTGTTTTGCAAAGATTGGGTATTTTGATATAGCTATGATAGAAATTTGAAAAAAATAATCAACTAGAATGTTGTAGCCATTAAAATTTCACACAGTTTCAAAAAAATAAAAACTCCATTTGAGTTAGAAATGAGTAAGAAAAGGTTGGTGTAAAGAGGAGGAAAAATAAAGAAACATATGGGCTATTTATAGGCAAGATTTCACACATAATCACTTTGTCAAGTCACATCACAAATCTTTTATAATATACATATATATAATTATGTTTAATTACATCGCTCTTTTATATATATATATAATTATGTTTAGCACATCATTTTCTTATATATATATAATTATTATGTTTAGCCACATCACTTTCTTATATATATAAGTTTAATTATTAATTAACTAAGATGTGACAAGAGATAATTATGGTTAATGATTACAAATCTAAGGTGTGACAATACTTAATATATATATTTATATAAAATGTTTATTATTTTTAAAACTATGTCTTGTCACATCACTTACTAATCCAAATTAATATAAGATAATTTATTTCTAAGTGTATTATTATCTAGTTAATTAACCCTTATATATATGTACATATAGTGCACAAAGACGAACAACATTCCCGATAACTTTTCGGTATCGAACGGTCGAAATTTCGGAAAACGTTCTTCGGTCACATTTTCCATTTTTCTATGAACTATTTAATTTGGTAAACAAATTTTGAAACGATTTTACCATCATTATTAATTAATTAAAATGAGTTTATTTTCATTATAAAACCTATATATTGAATATTTAAAATTAATTAAATATTCACTAATCAATGTAGTGAAATTCCAGGTCGTTACAGGAAAAAGCACTCATTCAATGGAAGCCGCATAAGAGTTAGGGAACCCATAGGATTGATACATACAAATGCATTCGATTGTAGATCTAATGATACCAAAATTGTTCCCCATATCTCATTGAATTCACTGATGAATTATCGTAGACATGAACATATGTATTTAAAACACATGTAGTATCTCTATGATAAGTTCATAAAACATAAAACAAAAGTAAATAATATGACGTGCAAAAGAAATAAAATAATTCAATTTAGATTAAATAGGCAAGTGTATTAGAAAAGAGTCTGAATGTACCTACAACGAATAAAATTCAATTTCAAAAGGCCACTCCTCCTTATGGTACATAATGATGTATCGATAAAGAGTGATCGAACTTTGTTGGAAAAAGTATGATTGATAATGAGTGGGGCTGAGTTAACTTCTTTCTATAAGGATGTGTACTAAAGAGTAAGTACATAAGGTTGAATTTAATTTCATCTAAAACAAAGTCTACAAAATCATATAAGATTCCTATATATCCTAGGTCAAGAAGTTAACAGGTTGTGTGAATCGAAAGACTACACGTAATACTTGTTCGTAAGGGATCTTGTGTGGATCATCCTAAATGAGTTCGGGACTGATTAATATTGATTGACTAATTTTTTTTTTGAACATAAGTGCTAAGGTTAAAGTTGGGCTTGGTTATGAAATCAATACAAGTGGAGATGAACTAAGGCTATAGTCATGATGCAATTCACAATAGCATAATTTGATATATTCAACATAAAGGTCTTTCAACGTAACAAAGTCCAAGTCAAATATCCAATGCGATGATAATTCAAATTATGTTAAACAGGAGTCCTTTTTTGCAAAATTCTTGATTACAATTTGCCCTAATGTCCATGTATCCCCAATTTAAGGCTTCCTTTACTAAGTGGAAAAAATTATGGAAATGGTGGAGAAGGAGAACTTGAGAAAACCAGCCCTTTTTGGTGGGGGGATACCCCTCTATTTATAGAAAATTTGAGTTGCTGGATTCTCGATATGTGGCACTCCATTAAAAGTAGACGGTTGCGATAGGTCCATGTGGCACATGATTGAAACGACATATGGCACATTGGTTTATGGATTTTAGCTTATGATTGTATGCGGTAGCTTTCTAGAAACCTTCCACGATGGCTATAATTTGCTTTCTCAAAATGACAAGTGATAGCTCTGACTTATCACGATAGCATGGATTTATTACTTCAAGATATTCTTGATAGCTTATGATGGCCTTTTGGAACTCCCCACAACCACTTTAATTCATCATTCAAATATGGTACACGATGGCTTTACTAAACCTCCCATAATAACCTTGTTTTATCATTTGGATGTTAAATTTAATTACCTTGGTTTGTCATTTAGAGATAACATGTGAAGGCTTCGTAGAACTTCCCACGATGGCTCTTTTACCTTATCCAACGATTGCTTCAAGAACTATCACGATGGCTTCAGTATGCTTTGTAACGTTTTTATGAAATACCCCATGATGATTCTTTGATCCACATTATAATGGCATCAATAAACAAATCACGATGGCTCTATTCTTTCATGTTCAAAGTTATCACACAGAAGCTTCTACAAATTGCTCTACGGAGGCTTCCGCTCTAACTGTCATGAAGGCTTTGATTTCTACCATGCGATGGCATCAGTTGCCCTTCAATAGTTTTCACATGAACACTCCCTCATGGCTTTAAGGAACTCTTCATGATGGCTTATGAGGAACTCTTCATGATGACGGTAAAGGAACACTATATAATTTCTTTAAGGAAATCTCCACGATATCTTTGGTTTGACACCCAGAGATTGCAGATGAAAGTTTCATGGATCTTCCCATGATAGCTTCACCACTTTGTCCTACGATCGTTCCAAGAGTTGTATTATGATGACTCAAGTGTGCTATATGATGACTCTGTGAGATGCCTTGTGATGACTCCAATAGCCGCGAAAGCTTTGCCGCTTCTTATCACGATGGCTTTGATTTCTCTTGCTCAATTATTATCATACGAAGGCTCTCCTAAATTACTTTGTGGTAGGTAACATACTTGGGTATAACAGTAAGTTTCATAAACTTAAAAACTAAATCAGTTTTATATAGCTAATTCATAAAAAATTTATGAATATCTATTTCATTGCACCAAGAGGCAATTGTTATTTCAGGAAATGCCAACTTTACGTGTAACAACCTGCATATTTTACGATTCGTATATTTAAATGTTTAATTTAAATATAGCATAGTTAGTCGGATTTTAGTCCGAAAAAGTCACTATTCGTAAAAGAACAGTTGAATTAGTGAAAAGTCTTTGTGGATCGAGATTCAGAGATGTCTATTTGAGAAAAACTATCTTATAGGGATTCAGACGTCTGAAATGAAGCATTCAGACGTCTGAAATTGTTCGAGTCAATCCAGAAAGGAAATAGGCTAAAATTGCCATTTTCAGAGGTCTGAAATGGACGATTCAGACGTCTGAATATTGTTCTAGATAACTCATATTTTTCCAGATTCAGACGTCTAGTTTGGAAATTTCAGATGTCTGAATCAAGAATGAAGTTGAGAATCAACAATTTGGACTCGAGACCATTTCCATTGAGTTCAAAATGTTGTTTGCGACTTTTTTGAGTATAAGCTTGATATGTTTGGAGTGGGTTGAATTTCACTATTGTTCACTTAAGGCTTGGGCTTTTGGGTTTGGGTTTCACCCAACTCATCCTATAACCTAACTCAGCCCCCTCTCCTCTCCATTCACTCATCTCATTTCCTAAACACTCAAGCTCAACTGAAAATGGGGGAAGAGAATGGGAAATAGAAATTCCAAGCCCTAGATTCAATTGCAAACCCAAATTCTTGCTCCAAAATCCAAGAAAAGCTTAGGTAAGCATCCTCTTCTCCTTCTCCATCTCAATTCCTCTTCGATTTTTGAAATTTTCCTAAACCCTAACTTAGGAAATATTTGTTGTTGAGCTTAGATTAAAGCTCCTTGGGTTAAAATTGAAGAGTGATTGTTCTTGCCTTGCTCTATAGCTTCTTTCTTGAGTTGTGGGTTAAAAGGTGAGTTTTTGAACTCACATCTACATCTATATCTTTGATAGTGTTAGGTAGCAATTCCTAACATATCATCCTTGTCCATTTGTCTTTGAATTGAATTGGTTTAATGAATATTCCAATTTTTGACGTTTGAAGTCAAAATCTATGAAAAATCCTTATATGGATGTTTGGGCATGTTGGTCGGAGTGTATTAGTGAGTCTCTAAGGTTGGGTAGTCATTTGGCGTAAACCCCTAGCCATCATCACTCATCCGATTGCTTCCGATATAGTTTGGCCATCATTGGCCTAGACAAAGTATTGCCCGAGCGCCAGTTTCAGACGTCTGAAATATACGATTCAGACGTCTGAATCTGCTTGTCTCAGCCTAATTTGCCTATTTTGTGTGGGATTCCAATTTTTGATTGATTCTTCTTTCTCCAATTAGTTGTTTCACTTTAGTGGACTTTGATGATTCTTCTTTAGATTTCGTACACGGGTTTTTGTAAAGAGATCTTTTTAAATGGTATTAAAAGCTCATTTCTCCAACTTATAATTTCTATTTAAAACACACACACACACAATTTTGCACTTCGAGCAAAGAGGGAGGAGAATTAAATGATTAAATAAAACGCGTGCTATGAACACGTGTGTTTATCTTTCTAGTTAATTCCTAATCTATTCATTTGACCGTTTTGACCTTTGGGGTCTGGTTTACCGATGAAATGAGGTGAACTTTGTACTGCTTTGAGTGTGAAATTGATTAACAGTTAGTAAACCGTTTAGTGCGAACGTGTGGTATGGGACTCACGTTAACATTTTTCAGGTTCCTTTCTGAGAGTTGTGACACATTCTGCCAGTTAGTGGTGTCCAGTACTGGGCCTCCGGACCTTTGCCACTACGGTTTGTTCCCTTCAGGGTTTGTTGCCTTCAGGGTTTGTTGCCTTCGGGGTTTGTTGCCTTCGGATTTGAGCCTTCGGGGTTTGTTGCCTTCGGGCTTGAGCCTTCGGGGTTTGTTGCCTTCAGGGTTTGTTGCCTTTGGGTTTGAGCCTTCGTGGTTTGTTGCCTTCGGGTTTGAGCCTTCGGGGTTTGTTGCCTTCGGGTATGTTGCCTTCGGGCTTGTACTTTCGGGTTTGTTGCTCTATAGTATCGCTTTTGGAGTTGGTCATTCGTCACCACTCGAGTGATATTTGGGTTTGTTGCCTTCGGGTTTGTGGATCCTTGTTATACAGTACTGAGCTCGAGCATCTTTTGTTTCTTTGACAATTATATTTCCCTAGTGTATCGCCTTTCGGTGTAGGTTCTTTGAACCACACGATATATATATAGCGACTACCTTATGGAAACTTGTGTTACCTTTATTGGTATTTGTTATTTACCTTTTTGGATTGTTATGGGATATGATATTCTTTGTTTATTTGAGTTGCCGACGATATGAGGCTGGTTTTGATTCATCTTTTTTCAGATGATTTGGTTATCTCTTTGGAGATATTTGTGGTACTTTATGACTTTGTATGTTCATTATCATTTAGTATATCTAACTGATTTGTTTAGCTGGACTGACCCGTGTATTTTATACTCGGGTCAGACCGAGATGTTTCAAGTTAGGTACATTGGACTAAGCCTATTTTGCTTCCGCATGGACTATTCTGCTAGCTCCTTTTTGTTATAGCTTTTTGTGTAGTCTTTTTGGGCTGTAACTCTGATACGTATTCTTTTGACTCGTCTGTATATTGTGGTTTGCTTTACCACTTGACATGTATCATTTTGTAAACTCTGTAATGTATCTGTATATGTGTGAATGCATGTGATGATCTACTGTTTTGTGATGTGTATTACATTTGAGTTGTTATATTTTATTCTGATAGATCCTCAGCCACCTATGGCTTTGTATTTAAGTATTTATTGGACATGTCGATCCATTTAAGTAAGAAGTGGCAATTGTCGGCGTGTTCAATAAATAATTAAGACAAGGCTATAGATGGTCGCTCCTATCCAGCTCTATTCTTCGTATTAGCAGACGGTGTTACCTAGTAATACTTTTTGCTAATGTGGGTCTCGGAGTGGGGCGTTACATCACGACAAAGGAATTTCTTTTAGAAATTATTGGTAGTAAAGTGGATTTGGATACGATCCAAAGATAAAAATGATTACAAAGGATGAAATGATATCGATCAAACCTAAAAGGACACAACTAATTAGAATGTCTAATAAGAATTCTCTCATTAAAGAGAAACTATGATTTTCTCATCGATGTCAAGAAAATAATTTTCTTAGTTGTCAATAAGCCATTAAAAGCATTGATTCTACCATATGGCATAATGTGCAAATCTAGAATAGGTTCCGAGTATATTATTTAAAATATATTTTGGTAGTTGTATCTGAAGTGATAAGATCCATCAGCCACAAAAGTGTCTCAAAGAAGAAGACACTACAAGAAAATAGGATATTTATAGCACTAATGCATAGCGTTTTCGCCCCTAGTCCTATTAAACCCATTTGGAACAAAAAACTTTAAAATACAAAACGCTATGCATTTCCCGTATAGTCACAAATTAATATTAAATTTCTGTTAAACGCTATACAAATTTAGACCGTAGATTAAAATACTTGCATTCGCGGGTTCTTTTCATTTCCTTTTTTCGTTTGCCTCTTAAAATTTCACTTCCCACCGATCTTCCTCATCTTCCTCTTCAATCATCGCAAATCCTAGTAGATCGCAACTATCAAAAAAATGAAATCCATCGCAAATTTTATTATCCGGCTTCCTCATCTTTGTTCGATTGCAACTGTCCATATCTCAACAGGTCAAACCCTAGTTTTGCTCTCCACCGTAGGTAATAATTAGCTCACTTCATCTATATGAATTGTTCTTTGCTTGAAATCTTTTTGCTTAAACCTCGTTGCTTCAACATCCGCAGATGGCTTCTACTCATATTTTTTTCTAATTTCTTGAGATAAAATTTGCTTCTTAAGTTGGGTATTTACTTTAAACCAGTTGCTTTTGAGTCACTATGTAGAACATACATGAAATTGAGTTGTGTGTTTTGATTATTGAGTTTTTGACATATAAACATAACCAGGTGTGCATGTATAAATTGAGTTGAGTATTTTCTTTGATTTTCATGAATTAATTCTTCATGCGTTGCCATTATTTTAATTATTTTCATGAATTAGTTCTTCATAATAGAGTTGGGTATGTAAAGAGTGGGTGGTTGAAAAGGTTAGGCTTTTCGGGTAAGGGCAGGGTAAGGATAAAGCTGGGGATAGCGAGACTGAGATAGGGGTGGGGGATAGAGACGAGTTTGAATAGAGGTGAGGTGATGGGAGTGGATGCAAATGGGAAGATTAGGAGTAGGTTTAAGTGGAGAGATGGCAAGTTGTGGACTGGTGATCCTACTGATATGTTCCTGCTGACGACTGTCATTATTTACATTCTTTATTTTCTCTTTTTTTAGTTTTTTTTTTGCATATGTGTACATAAGGCCTAGTATATAAAACTTTGTAATTGTGCTAGGAGATAGTACTGTATAAACCTTGAAACTGCAGAGTGGTAAGTTTTTCTGTTTTAGGGGTAGGAAATCATATTTAGTTGAGTTTGTATTCATGCTTATTGTTCTTTCTGTAGGATCTAATTTATCTCCTGTGTATGGATGTTTTTATATCCGTATAGCTTTATCCTTCACACACAGGTTTGACAATATTTTTAGCAAATAGCAGTTATAGAACATTCTTGTGCATACTAAAGGACCTTCTTTCTGTTAGGGTGGGTTGAATATGTTAATTTTGCTTTACATTGATGCAACTTTTGAATTTTCATCTAGCCATGTACATAAAAACACTGAGTGGACAACCCTAAGAATTTCTTATATTGGTATAGTGGTATTCTCAGAGGTGGACCTGAGTAAGGGCAACTGGGAACCGTACTAGACCCTTGGGCCCTACTTCATACAAGATCCAAAATTTATCAGTACATTTTTTAATGCATTGGCTTTTGGTAGAAAAACAAAGATATGGAATTCAAACATGTTTGTCTCTACCTCCTACCGAGAACACACATCAACTACTGCATTAGAGGTAGTAGCAGACTTATCGTGATCTAACCACGATTGTTGAGAAAGAGAGGCTTCCGTTTGTACACGAAACTAAAATGCATCAGATTCAGTAGTAGATTGAAGAGAAAATGCCATTCTTGGGGCAAGTGCTTGAGCAGGGACTAGTGCAAAGCCTTGTTAAGAGTGCTTGAATAGTGCTTGAATAATGGAATAAAAATCGGGTTACATAATTGAAGGTGCAACTTTTGAAAGATAAGCATTAGGCACCGTAACTTGTACATGAGGAGCCTGAATTTTATAAGGGTGTTTGGGGGCATGATTTAAGACCTGAGCATGAACAGAAGCATGTACTTCTTCACTTGAGCTGCTAGTTGAATTCGCAGCATGGGGTGTGACATGTTTTAGGTTAACAGGCTGGGATATGACTGCAAAGCATGCAATTACGTTAAATATGAAATATGGTTAAGAGGCTGGGTGTATCTACAGCATGGGGTGTGACATGTTTTGGGTGCATCAAATCATTGAAGGAATGCTAACACTGTGCATCATCAGCTTCTGAGTTCTGGCCACGATGATGTGAACAAAATTTTGCATTAGAGGGCTCAGTTGCGAACACAACAACATGGTGAGCACATATTAGTACAAGCAGCAAGGCAGTTTAGGACGGTCGCTGCACATTGGCTTAAGCGATATATAGGAGCTTTAAATACTACATTTTCAATAGATTGAGGCATTATGTTAAGGTATCTATGACCACAAGAATGAGCGCTTAATTTAAAATATCTGTTGTCATTCAGTTTTGGCAGATAAGTCCATCACTTTACGAATTTAACACTCACTAGTCACTAAGCACCTAAAGGTATAAGAAGATCAGGGCACACATGGGAAAAGAGAGCTCATTATAGTGATGTCCAAAGCAGATCCCGATAAGCTGATGATCAAAGTCGATAAACTGTGAGTTACTTTCATATTCTTATTTCTTTTCTTTTCATTTCATTCAATTATTATTCTGTAGTTCATATCTTAACGCTAAAATCTCTAACCTAGTTAAACTATGCTAAAAAAGAAAATGGGAATCAGGATTTTGATTCGAACTGAATCTTCGAGAATTTTCTGGGCAAGTGTGGAATGAAGCATGATGAAGCACTGAATCACGCATGAATAAAGCAAGCATGAAATGTGGTCGGCTGAATAGAAGGGCGTGGCCAAAGCACTAAATCAGTGTGAACGTGAGCAAATATCGGCATTGCAATCTTGTGCTTTCTTGTTGCTCCAAGTTATGAGAACCGATGCACACAATTCCATCCTTTTCTCTAGAGTAAGAAAACCATACACCCTTTTATTTTTTCCCTTTAATTTGAACTATCATTTCTAGTGTTTTTTGTTCAATGTTTTGGTGTTTGTCTGATTTTTTATTAGATTCGCCCAATAGACAAGAAATTTTATTATCAAGTAGGGAACTTTTAAAATTTGCTGATAATACCAACAACAACAATATGGATGAAAACACAAAGGAAAGCAAATAAGTGAACAACAATGGTGAAGATCTATAAAGTTTCGACCAAATCCTGACATACTTGTTCCTAAGTTTAATGTTGATGGCCATGTAATTTATAATCCATATTTTTTACTAACATTATACTTCAACAATGATTTCATCAATCTTTGTATGTAATTCATTGTTTATATTTTCTTTATTGTATAAATTTTGTTAACATTAGTATGAATTACAAAAAAAATTAGCGATCCATAAAGTAATTCTGACGTTGGCAATTCCTTAGATGTAAAGATTTCAAAGAATAGATTGAATGATGAGTTTTCGGATGGGTTTATTGTTAATTGTAAAGACTTGGGGATAAATCCAGTTGACCATTTACATGTAGATTCATTACCGCCTGATCCATTTGTAATGAATCATATGTGGAAATTTCATTGTCATTAAGAAAGCCAAGTGAAGAAGAAAGCCTGAATGCTTGTGTAATATTCACCGTACTTGAATGCATACATTTTCCATAATTGAGTTTGCTATTTTTCTAAGAATGTATAAGGAGGAAAGTCTATATATATATAATATCTGATTGGATAATATAAATATAGATGGATTAAGCAAAATATACGATATTAAGAAAGAGGTTGTTTACAATATCTACTGTCAAGCAAATGATTAATTTTCCTTTGCATATCTTTAAATATTATAACAAGGATGGGTGTGTATAAGAGTTACTACCAAATTTATGAACCTGTGGCATAACGTCTTCTTAAAAATCCATTGATGGTCACTTAATGTAATGTGGGTTTAATGCAGCAACCATAATACAAATGTTAACGGTAAATAAAAATGTCAAAAAAAAAACATGTTTAATTGAAAGTGATGTAGATGACAATCTTGAAACCAACAAAAATCAATTGATCAAAATATTGGTTTTATAATTGAACAAAATATGGGTTTAATTCCATAGCCTAATATCAAGTATATGGAAACATGGCTAGCTGGCTCAGTATGTAAAAGCAAAAGATTAACAGAAATAAATTTGTAAATTTTATATTACTAATGGAATCTTCTTTTCAGAGTTGTTGTCCTCTTGCATAACCACCTTGTAGGCGTTTACAACTATTTGCTAATTCAAATATCTAGCAGGTACCTTCACATTTCTCTTGGATCTAGCATCAGTAGGCAATGTTTCTAGTTTACATGCATCTGCTGTAGTTTCATGCACAATAATGGGTGTACTAATATATGTTTATTGTTAAACTAGATCGTGTATAAGAGTGTACTGGTTTGGTGGAAACATAGCAATAGAGCGTTCAGCTCTAGCAATTACTAATGTATTTTTTAGGATGCACTATAGCATATATGCTAGGCTCACACATGGTATTACAATAGTTATTGTTTGGTAGTTACTTATTGTTGTATAATTTATGCTAGAATGGTAGCATGAAACATTTCTTTTTAGGGAACTTACGAATGAAGATGAAGTGTGCTTATGGATGGTATGTCAATCTTAATCATTTATTATGTGATGAATTTTACTGAGATGCATTAGCAATCTTCTTACATTTGGCCAATCCTTCGTTTGCATGATCAAGCAGCTGCCAGTTTTGTCGTGTTTTCTTGAGCTGCTGCTTATAAATCATCGGTGTTTATAATAATGTTGATAGATGATTATTCAATATATGCATGCATTGTGTTGCATAAATCTTATACAATCAATAGGTGACACACGATTGATTAGGTTATAGTCATGGGTATTCAATATTGGTAATATTTCATACCGATTGATTTGGTTTATTTGTAGATGTGTGCACTATATTTATATTAGTAAATGTGTGTATTATATTTTCATACTTGTTAATATCAACCTATGCATCTATAAATGTGTTCACTATGTTTATATATGTAAATGTGTTCACTACGTTTTCAAATTTGTTAATATATGTAAATGCATAGATTCAGCATAATTTCAAATTACAACGGATAATATATGCTTACATATTTTTTTGGCATAATTTTTATTTTAAAATACAACTATTAATTTCATAAATACATATTCTTTTTGAATAGACTAAAAGTAGCAGCACAAAGCCTTCATGCAAGCTATATGATTGGGTTGGAGGTGAAGAAGTAGTTGCTGAAGGACGCTTGTACTCTAGCGATCCAAACCAGCTTGTGAATGGCGTTCCTATTGGACCATCAGCTATGGTAGTTTCTATTGATAATCCAAACAACCCCAAGTCCTTTTTATGGAAACCAACAAATAATATAATATATGTTGGAGATGCCGTTGGTAATAAAGTTGCTTGGCTAAAATCAAAAGTGGTTGCCGAGAAAGCTAAAGCACCATCATTTGTTTCTAATCGTGGCAACGTAACATCTCATACGGTAATATGTTTAAACATAATTATAGCAACTTGTTATCAAATTTATTAATATATATATATTAAAACCATCACTTTTCTTTTTCTTGTTTGATAGAGTGGAAGGCCAGCCCCCAAAAGCAAATGCAGGCTGATTGATGTTGGTGGAACAGGAACAATAGTTGCCGAAGGGGTTGTGGCTTCAACCGATCCAAATGAAATGGTCCATTTTTTTCAACTTGGAAGAGACGCCGTTAAAGTTTGGGTAGTGAATGCTACAGTTCCCGATGCAGTTCTGTGGAGACCATCTTATGATCTTGTCTGCATTGAAGATGCTATAGGCTCTACAGTGGCATGGCCAACCTCAAAAGTTGTGATAGAATCAAGTTCTAGTAAGTATAATTTTTTATACATATATACAAATTTCACTAATATATTGATGAAAAAACCGCAATTAAAATTGTTCTATTTGTTTATTCATGCAACTTATGACAGTTTTTGAAACTAAGAAAATAAATTTTGAACCTTATAGACGAACAAAAGTTACTCATAAAGATAGAGTATATTCATACTCTTTTTGGGTTAGGAAATAATATCACAAATAATAATGAGTCTTTTAGGTAGAATCTATCTTGTACATTTCTTGGCTTTGAAAATAAAACTACTATAGAAGACGTTAGCTTGTTCATGATATGGAAGTCTTAGTTAAGGGATGAGTTTTCATGATGTGGTGTAGGATGAAGTGAAGAGTTGCCACGTGATTTGGGTTCGTTGGTGGTGATTTTGGTTTGCAGTGGTTTTGGTAGTGTTTGGAGGAGTATGGTAGCTTGGTGCGGTGTCATGGGTTGCTTGGTTTTGTGAAGTGCAAGGAAGGAAGTGTTGTAGTTATTGGGTGGATGGTTGTTATGGCAATGGAGAGGGAAAATTTGTTGTTTTTCAGGTTGCAGGTTGGATGAACTTGTTCTTGGAATTTAGGCGATTTGTGAAATGCCTGAAGCAGGCAGAGGTTGTGGGATATATGGTGATAGGCAATGTTTGGATCAGTTGATGATGTCAATGTTTGGATCAGTGAAGTTTGATGGTCTGGGTGGTTTCTCTGTTGGCATCAGTGTGCAAGCTTTGCGATGGCAGATGTGTATGTGATGATGGTGGGTATGTTTATGGAAGAGGTGATGGTCATGTTTAGTGGGTTGTATGAGAATCAAAGATGAGGCAGTAAGGTTTGGGTGAAATTGTTGTAGCAGGTTGTTGTAGCTTGTGGTCTGCAGTTAAGTTGCACAGTGAGGTGATGTTGGAGTGTGTGGCAAGGAGTTTGATGATGTTAGTATGAACAGAGTTGTTTGATGAAGGGGGTTTTACAGTGGTAATATGGTCAGTGGTTGGATTGTGATATGAGCTTTCAGTAGTGTCTAAATTTTTAAGAAACTATGAGGTAAATTATACCAAAAAGTTATTGTTAGAAAGAGATTGTATAAACAAACAAACCCATAAAACAAATTTTAATGAAGAACGAAATTTAAACAAGAAAAATCAAATAATGAAATTCAAGAAAATCAAAAGAAATAAAATACAAATTTGAAATCAACAATCGATACTTGTGGTTTCTGTTGTGAACATTGGAGAACCAAGAGCAAGGATATAAATTTCAAGTATGGGTTGGTTGTCTAGGTTATACTCAATGTTACACCCTTCTTTTTACTAGTTTCCTAATGTTTCTATAGCTACCTTAATGTTCATACAGCATATTTCAACTGAAAGTTATCACATTTCTCATGTTCCTACTTTAACAATCATCTGCTTAAGTACCGAGTTCCATATATGGAAAATAGTTGCAAAGCTATGACATTCCCAATTAGCAGATGCAATCCAACTGAGCAGTAATTTTGTCAAATGCTTGCACTAAAACAATATCAATGATTCAACTTGCTTTTACTTTGGAGATTGGCTTTTATTTTTAAAAAGATACTACTACCAAGGAAAAATGATGTGAATACCATGTAGATTTTTCTTATAAGCTGCGGTGCATGAATTTATTGTCCATACTGAAGCTATTTAGCTAATCTCATTCGGTGTATTATGATTTAATTGTACCGCAGAATAAATATAAAATGAAATAAGCTACTACTTATTTGTGCGATGGTTCAAAATGTTGTTCGACAAGACTTAGTTAAATTGAAACTGTGGCTTCAAGTGTAAGGCTTTCCTTGAAGCTAAATCTAAACTTAAATTTTTCTTTGGTACAAATATCTATGAAAAACTAAACCAATCTCAAATCTGTTATTAAGCGTGGCAATTTATTTGGATAAAAATAGAGGATAACTAAAATGGTATTGGTAAAATTTAAACAATAGAAGCCTTGCACTAGTTGATCTTGATATTTATTCAGGTCTGCTTGCAAGCTGCAATTTGTTGTGTGGTACCTTGCACCTGATTTTATGGATTATATTACACTAGTTGATCTTCGCAACTTCAAATTTAGTATATTCAACCCGGAACTGTCATTGTCTACTTTGTCATTTAATGCAGGAACTTGGTTAACACTGAAGCAACCTGGAGAAATGTTTAGATCCTTGCAAGAATCTTCTATAGCAGCCATTTCCGTATCATCATCTCCATAACTGAGTATTTGTGTCCATTTGTTAGACTATTTTGAGCTATTATCATGTGACCATGTCTTGTAGTATTTGTGTTCATTTGTTAGACTATTTTGAACTATTATCATGCGACCATGTCTTGTAGTATTTGAAATATTAGCAGAATTATTTGAAACTTTTCCACTGGTTTGATTGTGTATTTTCAAATTAGAATTCACTACAACGTTATCATTGTTACATATAGTTGTTGTCATCTTCTCGATTTGTTATTTTTGGGATCCACATTTTAATATATATATATATATGTGTGTGTGTGTGTGTGTGTAATGTGTATACATATATCTATCCATCAACAAAATGCTGAAAATTGAATGTGTGTAATGTGTGTAATGTAGTATATATATATATATAATATAATATAATAAAATGAAAATTGAAACAAATGCTGAAAATTAATATTATATAGAATAGCGTTTGAAAAACGCTATTGATTCATCAAACGCTATCGCAACTCTATATGAGATGTAAGATTTATGCATCAAAAACGCTATAATAGAATCAAAAACGCTATAGTAGAAAATAAAAACGTTATACAAGCATGACAAGAAATGCTATCGAAAAACATTGTAACGCTATAACATGGTTTGATGAAATGCTATAAAATGTGCTCGAAAACGCTATAGAAGTTAAATGAAGGATTATATTCCCTATAGCGTTTAAGTTTAATAACAAAGAAAAAACACTATGGTAGGTTGCAAACGCTATGCCCTTTTGTAAAAGCTATTAGATATTATAGCGTTTTCCTTCCTGCTATGTAATGCTACCAGCCTACCATAGCTTGTGGTTCCACGGCGTTCTCTGAAACGCTATGGTATCCTGTTATAGCGTTTTTCAAATGCTATGAAACCCATAAACTGTTGTAGTGAGACCAGTACAGTTGGATACGGTAAGCATGTAGTAACATCGTAAATTTCTGTTGTTAGAGTTAACATAATAGATTCGTCATTCAACGTACATAAGTTAATTCAAATTTTACTCGTAAAACTATCGCTCGATATGATTTTGACTTTTGGTATATGTATATTGAAGCAGACTTCTAAATAATAGTTTAGAATATGTTATTTACGCTTATCAACCAAAGTATCTTGAAGTCGGTGGGAGCGATTCTAACTTTGTGGGATGAAGAGAGTGAAGTCATTTATGCCTCTTAAGAAATATCGGAAATGAAAATTGTAATAATAAATTGATACTTAATGTTGGAATGAAAAATACTATTTTTATTCCAAAATGTATTTTCATATGGAAATTTTTTTCTGCAAGATTTTTTCTTTGAGTTCAAAATATTTGATCAAAGAACTCATCATTGTAAACTAGTTGCAGTATATGAAATAAATAATCTATATTAAGTGAATGATGGACCTACAAATTTAGTACGATATTATAGCAATGACATAAATAGTGGGAGAGTGCCATGTAACACTTATTGATTGCATCAAGTTACAAAAACTGTCTTCGTAAAACCTACTTCACATTATTTATGAAATAATGATTATTTTTCGGTGTCAACTAAAAAATAGACATAGTTATATTTTAATGTGAATATTATGAATATTCGTTTGAAATAAAACTATAATGTAGGTATTTGTTTTCACAATAAAAAATGATGTATTAGAAAATACCAAAGTATCTAAAATTATTTACAATTATTTTGGAATAATTGACTAAGCCATAGTTTTGAGAAATGATTTTTGTTATATGATTATGAATCGCATGATACTAGTTATTTATATCTCAAACAATTAAGGGCTATACACCATTTAGTGGAAGCATCATAGGGATTGATAAACTCTTTAGATTGACACATATAGATGCATGCAATTGTAAGTTTGTCAATACCAAAGAGGTTCCATGTTATTTGTCGTATTCACAGATGAGTTATCATAGACATGAACATGTATATTTGATACACATGTATAAGTCTATGATAAACTCATAGAATATAAAATGGAAATAAATAATATAATATGCAACATAAATAATTCAATTTGATCGAATGGGTGAGTTTATTGGAAATAATTCTTGATGTATTGATAAGGTGCAGTCGAACTATGTTGGACAATGCACGGTTGATGATGAGTGAAGTTGAGTTAAACTATTTCTATAAGGTGTGTACTTAAGAGTAGTACATAAGGTTAAAATTAATATCATCTAAGGAATAGTTTACAAAACCATACGAGATAAGGGTTTATAAGAAATCCATACATATACTAGGCCAAGGAGTTGGCAAGTTGTGCGAGTCGAAAGACCGCACGTAATAATTGTACGTAAGGGAACTTGTATGAACCGATCCAAGAGAATTTTAGAAACGATAGTCATTAGATGACTGATTTATATTATGAACATAAATAGATTATGAACTAATACAAAATCAGTTTTATGTAAGGCAATTCATAAAATGTTTATGAATGCCCGTCCCAATGCATTGAGAAACAACCATTGTTTAAAGAAATACCAACTTTGTAGCGAAGGAATTTCTTTAAGAAATTATTGGTAATAAAATGAATTTAGATATGATCCAATGATAAAACTGATTACAAGAGATAAAATGAAATTGACCAAACCTAAATGAACACAAATACATTAGAATGTCTAATGGGTATTGTTGTACATTAAAGAGAAACTATGAGTTTCTTGTTAATGTCAAGAATAAATAATCCTTGTTTGTTTAATTAAACCATTAAAAGTATTGACTCTATGATATGGTACGATGCGCAAATCTAAAATAAATTCCAAGTACATTATCAAAATATGATTTTGATAGTTGTATCCAAAGTGATATGATCCATTGGACGCAAATGTGAAGTTATAAGAAAGCAAATGCAGTTGGAATATAGTGAGCCATGTTGATAAGAATATTACCGTGAATTTCAATTGTTGAAATTAACGTAATAGATTCACATTTGATATGCTCAAGTCGGTTCGGATTTTACTCACAAAATTATCGCCTAGTATGAATTTATGTTTTGGTATATATGTATTGAAATAGAAAGTTTTGAATATAGATTTAGACTAGTATGTTTGCACATAACATCCAAAGTGTCTTGAAGTTAGTGGGAGTGATTTTGAGTTTATGAGTTTTTGGGTATGATCCAAGAACGAATACGAAGTATCATTCTAAAAAGCATCAAATTTGAACAAGCATTTTGATAAATGTATCAAATAGTTTGATTATCAATCAAAATGCAGATGAAGCGTATATTCATGAGAAAGAAAGTTAAAAGATGCACAGATATTTTTAAATCATAAGCAAACAACGCACTACTAATTGTTAACGATGTACTTGTGTTAAAATCAGTTTTAGTTATTTTAATACTCAACATTGACTTTGTAAATAATGTCTTTTATAGTAAGTATAAAAGATATTGGAAATGTCCCAAAACGATATGCAATGACACCATATTAAAATGTTTAATATGGAATATGTCAGATGGATTCCTTATGCATTGGCAATAGGAATTATCATAAATTTTATGTTGTCTACGATATCGTGATTTTTTATGTATTTGATACATGAAGCAGATATCGAATCCTAATTCATATCACTAAATGATATTTTGGAGTATTCTCATTTATGTATGAAATACTAAAGAATTGTTTACAGAAACAACAAACTCCTTATAAAGAAGTGTTCAGACTCAAGCTTTATAAATGGTATTGTGTAATTTATCAATAATAAATTCAATTTAAGAATCTTTAAGTTGGAAATGTTCGTAATGAAAGACTGTGGCTGATTCAATAAAAAAAAGGCTAAGTACATTGCCTTGAATAGTGCTGTAATAAAAGTAATGTGTATAACTATAAATGCACAAATTTATAACTAAACCGAGGGTGATTCCAAATATTGAGAATCCTATAACATTATAATATGGTAACAATATCATGATATAGTTTGTAATAGAACTTAGAGCTCATTGGAAGTTGAGAGACATATTCCGAATTGTTCCACATGATAAAACAGTTTATCCGTATTAGAGAGAATTGGTTGATAAAGTAGATAATTGAAACATTATAGCATACTCGTTCACTGATGGACTGGCCTAATTGGTTTTAAGGAAGCCGACTAGAAAAGTTGGAATAAGATTCCATAATTGACTCCAAATCCAAGTGGGAGATTGATAGAGTTAGTGGTATGCCCTAAGGGCAATTATGTAATTTGTTAGATATATCTAACTCAATAACCAATCTTGTTCGAAATAAAAGGTGTTTTCTTTCTATTATATACCTGATATAATGTATTATATTAATTAATTAATTTAATTAAAAGTTTATTTAATAGAAAAACCATAAATAGTATGTTTGTGATAGCAGTTACAAATAGTTATAATCATGAGTATTGTATCACAATATTGTAAAATACACCATTTTAAATGTTCCTAGTTAAGATGCATCGAGACTGGAGTATGTAATGCTCTCAAAATGTTAGGCAGCGTGTTACTCTTAACTGTTGGGGGCAGTTAGGGGTTATGTACTGATAGTTACTGGATAACTATGGAATGACTCACTCGATAGTTTTTTTTGTTAATATAACCAAGTCAAACAGAAAATATCAATGTGATTTACACAGTTCTCTCGACTTGAGAATATTATCGATCTTCAATATGAAAGCTCTGCTCTAATTATAGTCAAATCATGGCATGGTGTCCATCGAGTGACTATAGTTGGGTCGAGTGGAAATATTGGAAGTGAAGAACTATTCAAGAGAGGATCCGTCTCCTTAGTTATATGAGGTTAGTATCATGGTCAACTCAAGTCAACTCAAAGTTAAAGCCTTTGGCTAGAGCATTTCGGTTGATAATAATTGTTATTACTGAACCAAGGACTTTGTGTTTGGACTATAGAGATAAATATGAACGATATTGGAATTTTGACCATTACCAGTTTCCATAAGTTCAAACTGATATGGTTTTGACGAAGAGAATTAGTGTAAAATAAAAGTCGCAACCGGGTGACGCTTAATAAAGTAAAATTAGATTTTACCGAAACTAAGTAAGTGATAAATTTTGCCAACATGTCACACCACATGATAAGTGAAATGTGAACGTTAGTATTCAAATAGTTCGATATTAATAGCTGACCGAATTTACACATGATGAGTCACATAACTGAAACGATGAATCCTCCTTTGACCAAGCAATTTAATTAATTATAATTGTTATAACTTAATTAATATTTATGTAATGTTAATTATAAATTTTGATTACGATTTGATGAGTAAATATTATTAGATATATTTATAATAGTTATAAATATATCAATCAATATACGATATCAATGAGCGATTAAATTGGATTTAATTGTATACTATTTTATTTGGGCTTAAATGGGTTCAAGGCCCATCATAGGGCCTGATATTTTTGATAGTAAACATAGGTATAGGTGGCTCAAATTAGGTTAGAAAGGGCTTGATTTTGGATGGCTCGACTTAAAGGAGAATTAGTATAAGATGAGATTCACACTTCTCTCCTTTCTATCCACTATATAAGCAACTCTAACCTAATTAGATTTAGTTTTTTTGGTGCCTCCTCCTCTGTGCTTGCTGGCCAACATCCCTACTGGTCTCTCTCCATCTCATCAAGTTCGAATCAAGTTAATTCAGTCGCTATCCGATAGTTGGTGGTCAATGGTTTAAAGACTAACTATTTGTTGAATCTGAAACAGTTTCAAAGGGCAGAAATCATCTTTTCAAGGTGTACTTCAAGGAATTGGGATTAAGTTATGTTACTAATCAAAATATAGTTATTAATTCTCAATTATATTGTTTTATTATTTATGTATACATGATATATATTGTTAGTTAGGTGATGATTCTGATATGCATGTAATATTGTTACAAAGTTGTTTGGTTGTATGCATGTGTGTGTGTGTATTTAAAATAAAAAATAATATTTTTTATCAAATATACATTATGTCAGTACAGCTTTGAATAAAAAATATAATTTTTTATTTTTATTAAATTAATATATATTATTCAATTACATACATATAGTCTGTAATTAATTACAACATCAAACTTCAATAAAAAATTGTCATATAATTTTTTATGTAAATAATTAATGCTATGATAATTTTCGATAGTGGAAAAATATTGTTATTAATATTTTTAATTATTTAATATTATTTAAATCGGTTTATTACATAAATAAATTATCTTAATTTAACATAAAATTATAAGAATTATATTTATATTTTACAAAACACTATTCATAGTAAAGAAACTCTTGGAAAAAAAAATTAAAAAACGTTTTCATTTTAAAAATAATTATTTAATTTTGGCTAGAAAAAAGATAAATCATCGTGAAATTATTTTAAACCTAAAAAAATTATGGAAAAAAATTTCAAAGTATAAAATATCATTTAGGATTTTCTGAAAATTTAAACTTTTGAATTAAATTTCGAAATTAATTTTTAATTAATATTTTACTAATTTTGTAATGGATATTTAATTAAAAGTATTTTAAAATCTAAAAAAATAAATTATTTTCTAAGCTGTAGTATGTAAGACCTGGACTTTTATATCTAAAAAAATTATTTTAAGTATTTATTAATTTATATATATGTATATTATTATATGTATATTTGTATTATATGTATATTTGAAATAAAAATTAATATATTTATATGTATATGTACATATGTATTACTTACGGTTTAAAAAAATTAATTTAATATTTATAGATAATTTATTTATATTTAAATAAATCTATCATAATAATATGTGTGTAATATTAATATTTTATTCATATGATTATATATAAAAATATATAAACAGATATACAAATATATGTACATACTTATCTAAAATTATTTAAACAAAACTTTAGATATATATATATAATACTTATACAAATAATAGTATTTACATACATACATATACTTTGAACAATACATACTTGCATATTGGATGAGCTAACATGTCTGTTGCGATGTAAATCCCGACATCTATACATGAGCATGTTATACCTTGCATGGGTTGATATGTTACACATGCACACGCATAGGGAGATGTAGGTGTGTGTATGTGATACACATATATAAATATATCATAACATAAATTAAATAAACTATATATTTTACAAATTTAAGTAAAATAAAAGATATTATTTAAATAAAATATAGAAATGTTCTAATGAGTTAGACTTCATAAGCCCAATAAAGATCCAATAAGGTTTTTTTTGAAATTCACCCACAACTTCTGATGTGCGCTGACCTAGTTCCAACACAACAAGCATCAGAGTTAAGCAAATATTTTGATAAAAAATCAAATGGTTTGAATTTCGGTCAAAATGTAGAGGAAGCATGTGTTTATAAGAAAACACTATACTAAAATATTTGAAAACTATAAGCAAATGAGAAACTTATGATTGCTAGCGATGTACTTGTATCGTTTTAGTTTAGTTGTCTAATTCTCGATATCAGATTTGAATTTGATGTCTTTTATAATTAGTGTAGAAGAATGTTGGGATTCTCCTAAAACAATATATACAGACATCATATTAAAACGTTTAATATGGAGCATGTAAGATGAATTCCTTATGCATTGGTAATAGGAATTATCGTACATGTTGTATTATATACAGTATCACATTTCACTTATGCATTTAATACATAGGGAAAGTATCAAATCAAAATTAAGATCACTAAATGTTTGTTTAGAGTGTTTTCAAGTATTTACAAAATAGTAGAGAATTGTTTATAGAAACAAAAAACTCCTTAAGAAGGAGTGTGCAGACTCGAACTTCATAAGTGATATCGAGTACAGTATGTCAATCCTAAATTCATGTTCAATCCTAAGTTAAGAACTTTAAGTTGAAAATGTTACAAACAATAAGTAGTGATTGATTTAACCAAAGGTTAAGCACGTCGCCTTGAATGGCATTGCGATAAAAGAAGTATAAATACATGCATAAATTTATAACCAAGCTAGTGAGGATTCCAAATATTGGTAATCCCATGACATTATTATATGATAACAATGTTGTGATACAGTTTGTGAAAGAACCTAAAGCTTAGTAGAAGTTGAAAACACACTCCGAAGGGTTCCACATTGATAAGGCAGTTTATTAGTATCGAAGAGAGTTAATTGACGGAGTAGATAATTAAAACAATATAACATACCCGTTCACTAAGGAACCAACCCAATTTGCTTTTGAGAAAACAAATCGAAGGAGTTGGAATGAGATTCTATAATTGGTCCTAAGTGCATGTGGAAGATTGATAGAGTTAGGGATATGCCCTACATCAATTATGTAATTTGTTACATATGTCTAACTTAATAGGCAATCATGTTCATAATAAAGGTATTTAATGTCTATAATATACTTTGTTATATTGTGATAATTAATTAAGTATTGATTTAAAGTATATTAAATAGAAAATCCTTAAATGATATGTGATAGTAATTATGATGTGTAGTGATCTTGAGAAATTTATCACATTTAAATAACATATTATTTGAAATATTCATGATCAAGATGTTTCAAGCAAGAATATCAGTTCATCCATTGAGACTAGAGCATGTAATTCTCTCCAAAAATTGGGTAGTGTATTACTCTTGGCTGTTGGGGGCATCTAGAGGTTACGTATTGATAGTTTTTGGATAAATATGGAATGACTCACTCGAGAGTTTTCTATTAGTTAATATAACTAAGATCAAACAGAGAATCTCGAAGTAATGATGTAACACGGTTCCCTCAACTTGAGAATACCTTGGAACTTCAATGTGGACATTCCACTTTGATTATAGTTATATCATGGCATGGCGATCCATCAAGTGGGTATAGTTGGCTCTAAGTCGAAGCATTGGAAGTGAAATATTATTCAATAGAGAATTCATCTCATCAGTTATATAGTGTGCACCTGTAGTCAGTTCAAAGTCAGAGTCTCTGGCTATAGCAGTTTGGTTAATAATAATTATTATAATTGAACCAAGGATTTGTGTTTGAACTAATCAAGTTGAATGTGGATGATATTAAAATTTGACCTAAACCAAATTGCATAAGTCCTAAAGTGATATAGTTTTGACGAAGAGAATTGATGTAAATAATTGTTACCACCGGGTACCACTTACAATAGTAAAAATATATTTTTCCCAAAAAGATGTGTAAGTGATAAATTCAGCTAAAATGTCACAGCACTAGCTAAGATGACATGTGAATGTTAATATTCGAATTGTTCGATATTAGTCGATGAAATTTACACATTTTAGTCGCATAAACGTAATGGTGAATACTCTAAAAAGCACACAATTTAATTAATTTATAAATATTTTTAATTAATAATTATTTATGAAATATTACTTAATATATTTTTATTTGATTATTGTTTGAATGCCACTAGTATTTAAAGGATATTGTATATATAAAAGTTATGTATGCACGTATCAATGTACGGTATCGATAGAAAAATTAAATTTTATTTAAAGCTATTAATTATTAAATGGATTTGGAAATTTTGAGGGCCCATATAGCCCCTATCTTGGTCGGCCATACCTGATAAGGGAAAGGGGACCTGATCGTTATTTAATGGGAAATTAAAGAGGGAATATTTTGAGGAAGGAATTGGAAAAGTTTCAATGTTTCCTTTAAAAAAAATTGCTTTCATTCGTTCAAAATTCTTTCTCACAATTCATTTTTCCTTGCTCTCTTCCTCTCCTTTGGCCTAAATTCCATGACCTCCAAGGCATTAAATTCCCAAATCAAAATCAAAACAAATTAATTAAAATAAATATAAAAGTGGTGCTTCAGATCATTGCAATTTTTGAACGTGATTCAATCAGATCTAGGAATCTTTCTTCATACAAGGTGTGATTTTTGGCTTCATCAAAAGATAATTTTCAATCTTTTTTAATATATGTTACAACATGTTAGAATGGTTTAGATCTCCTATCTATAAATATCATTATGATCATATTTTACATCTTGTTAATTTAGTTTAGATCTCATATCTTATTCAATGAATTTATATATGCTTATGTTATCCAACCTTTTATTTGTTATTGTTTAAGAAATTAAAGTTTAATGAAAAGAATATTTTCAAATCTAGGTCCAGTTTTATTTAGTTGAAATATTTGTAACATATTTTATATACAAATATAAGTGAAATATATATATAATCCATTTGAAATTATCTTATGAAATTGAATATAATTTTCATCTATATATTAAACATCAAATACTTTTGGTTGTTATGTACATATGTTTATTTATATTATTTTAGTCCAAAATTATAAAAGGACTTTTATGCATAATTATAAATCTAATATTGAATTTCTTCCTAATTCCAAAGTAGATTTCAAATTTTTATTGTAAATTGTAAAGCATATAAGTTATAAGTTATATATAAACATTATTTTAAATTTAAATATAGTTTGTTACTATTTATATAATAACACATATATTTTATTTCGGTTCAAAATTTATAGAAGGACTTTTATGTAATATTACAGATGTAATTTTGAACTCCTTTTTAAGTCAAAACTAAATTTCAATTTGTTAATTTTAGATTTCAAAGCATATAAAATAGTCAAAATCAATTTTAATATGTGTGTGTGTAATTGTTATTTCATATATAATTAATAACAACTTTGGAAAACAAAGACAGGACAAATTGGAGATTTTGGATAGTGACACTGGCGATTTTGAAATCTGAGTTCGCTTTTCCTTCTTCCGTCGTCTGAGTTCACTTTTCCTCCTCCCTTTTTTCATCCACCTCTATTCCTCTCGCTTTCCCTTCCTATCGTCTCTTCCCATGCCTAAGAAGAAGAAGTTTAGGAAATTTCTCCTCTTGTGTTGATGCCACCTATTATTGATGGCTCAAATACTGAATTAGAGATTGATTATGTGGATCTTGGTTGCAAAGCTTCAGAGATTGCTATGGGTATGCAAGGCTTGAATCCCTTTCTTGCTCTTTTGGCTGGTATTGATGCACATCTCGATTCTAGCCTTCGCCTTGAGTGCAGGTCTGTTGCTCTAGGTAAGCACTCTTATCTCCATCGTTAGCTTCCTCTAGTAACACTTCTTGTTGGAATGAGAGCACTATTCACCTAAAAAATGATGTTGGAAATTATGAGGATGTTGGTGGAAATAATAATGCCGCTATGGGTGCTTCCATTTGTTTGCTGCCTGTAGTTGATTTGGGTATGGGTAAAGAATGGAATGCATTGCTGGATATGGGTGTTATTGCTGATGTTACAGCTAATAAGATGAAGTCTATTCCTACTTCAGATTCTACTGTTCCTAATAAAGTGGTTCGGTGGACATTTTTGTTCACTACTTTGTCGAGAAACACATGTGAGTATGTGCCACGTTCGTTTGATATGGTGGTAGTTGATGGGATTATGGAGCCTCCACCAGTGGTGACTCAGGCGGGGGTTGATTATTGATTGGATCATCTGGTTGGTTTTTTCTTAGATTCTAACCCACCTTATTCTGTAGTCAAAGAGCACGGTTGGAAAGTTTAGAATACTAGTGGTAGTCTTTAGGCCGGCACTGACAACTTCATGTTTTTCTTCAAGTTCTCCAAGCCAAAGGAGCGTCTCCGTGTCCTTTGTGTGGAACTGTAACGAATGGGATTTTTGACCCTAAAAAATCGACACTAACGCATCCTCGGTGTTCATGTGCCGCAAACTCAAGTGCTGAAGCGTTAAGGGAAAGAAGAAAATAAAGACAAAATGGAATTTTACACGAATAGAATAATATATATTATTTTAACATATATTCTTTACTGTGCAAAATTTTAAATACATTTATCAGAGTTTAACTTAACATCAACATGGACAGTTATAAATCTCTATCCCTATAAATTCAAAATACAATAGTACATAAGTATGGAGGAAATGGATAACAATCTTCAAAAGAATCTTCTAGCTTCATGCTTCGAGCTCTTTCAAAATGCTCCAAACTAAACCTGACTACTAGGCTGTTAGAAAAATAAGGCACCCGGAGTTTAAAGGAAAGAAAATAAACCCCAGGTCAGTCATGAGACTGGTGTGAGAAATTCAAAATACGAGTATTTGAAAACAAAGGGTATCTCATAAGGCCACGCTGCACATAAACACGAAACGGGATTTTACCTTAGAATAACCAAATCATTTCAACGTAAAATCTAGTGGTATTATTTTTAATGACATTCTTTGAAAAACCTTTCAAATAAACATATTCAAATGACCAAAATTGTTACATTGGTTAAATTTGACGGCATAATAGGTTTACAACTAAGTCTGAAGGTACTTATTGGAGAATGGATTTCCAATGAATAGCGAGGTAAGCGACGACCTCCCGTACAGTACATTTCTAGAGGAATGTACCGAGACCACCAACATATGGTCCTCTTCAAATTAAGACCATCCTACCCAAGGCCAACAGATGGTACGGATAACATCGAATATGATATCACCCCCACTGTTTTCAACATCTCCGAGATGTCTCATAGCATACACCACAAAATTTAAACCCGACATTATAACGAGTAGAAATAAATAAATCAAGAAAGGTGATATCATACTCTAATGGTTGCAAACCACTTAGCCTTAAAGAAACCCCTATTTCATAATTCCCTTGGTGTGAGGCTTGAGGTAACGTTTAGCTTTCTTAGAATATTTTCAATTAAAATGCCACATTGCCATATCCAATAACACACTGTTGATTTTAACAAAAGTACAACCTCTGAGCTCATACGTCTCAAAGAAGGGTGTTAAGCATAAGAGGGGTTACCTCATACAACACCAACTGATGTACCTTTGTAGAGATCAATGCACTGTATTCTTAGAAATGCAATGTCAAACATCCATCCATACAAGTTGTCCAGGAACAGGACAAACCAAAGGCACTCTCCTACCACATCCTGTTGGGCATTACCCCTAGGATTAGTAGCGAGTAGTCCATGCAAACGAAGATCCCAAAACACCACTGCTATTTATCTTGGGAGCTACTTAGAAACTATCAACAAATAGTCCTTCCTTTATGAAGATCCCTGCCTTCAACTTCATTGTCTTTAACATGTCTTCACTTTCAAACTCGTAAATTGGTTCGAAGTGGTTTTCGGATATGAATCGCCCAAATTCGACCCTAGTTTCTCCGTACCACTTATCGTTAAAAAAGATGTTAATTTGGTAGGAGCTTATCATTTATTTAATTAATTTCTCTTTATCAAAAAATATCTTCTAGATATATATATATGTGTGTGTGTATATATATATATCTTTTAAACATTTCTTTTCGGTATATACAGAATCACTAAACCTCTCTTATCAAATCCTTTGGTTACTTAAAACCCGTTAATTCTTGGAACAATTCCAAATCATTTCATCCTTTACTTACAAAGATTTCTTAATTCCAACATATATTTTTAAAAGGTTGAAACTATCTTACCTAAGATGGTTAATCCAAATTAGTTAGTATTCAAGTAAAACGGATCCATAGAAATTATACTAATTTTACTCGATACTAATTTCTGTATTCAACTTGTACTATCCATCGAATAACGGTGGAATCACCTTTTAAATTCATATGATTAGTACGAATGCCCTCACCGGAATTTAACACCATGTATAAGAAGATTATCTCTATTCAATCCAAGTTGCAATTCATTAATTATTACAAAAAATTAGATCTTTTATACTTGTCTCGTTTCCGACATTTCGACCTTATTTATCCATTGCCTAGGAAAAATGCCAGGTGAGCCTGGACACTGGTTGCTCTTGAATATCTCCTTACTTTAAGCACCTCATATTTGGATCTCACGAATAGAAAAATCCAGTCTACTCATCGGCTTTTAGAGCCAAGATTAAATCACTTGATTATAACAGCTTTTCTTTAAATCATTTATTTAAACTCTTTTAAAATAATTATAACACCTCCAAATCATCTTCAAAATACTTAATTATTTAATTAAAAATATTTATAAAAGATTTGGGAAAGAGCACTTAAGTATAAAGTTATATTTCAAAAGTTATTAAAAGTGCTGCAAATAGTGCTGCGAATGGTGCTCTAAGCTTATTTGATAAAAACAACTTTTCTATCATTTAGAAATAAATTTTTGTAACACAAATTTCTTTTAAAATTTTTAAAATATTTATAGAATTTATTTCATATTTTTAAAGAATTAAAAATATCATTTATATAGAATTTATCGCTTTGGTTTTCGAACTGCCAAACCACGACTATTTTGAAAACTTCTTTTGCTCATATTTCAAAATATACTAAACGAAATTTTGATCCTTTTCTTTTGTTTGAAAGCTATGATTATAGGAGTTTGGAATATTCTTATTCCAAAGAATTCCGAATCCGAACCCATTGTTAAATGGATTTAACTTTCTGTAGCGCGAAATAATGAACTACCATTATACGACGCACCTATTTTAACTTAAATTTCAAGTTCTTTTCAAATTTTATGAAATACTTTTAAATGTTTATAAAATATTTCTAAAGCATTTTAAACCATTTTAAATCATTTCAAAGGGGTTTAATGATTCCATATCACTTTTATAACTTGATTCGCAAAGTTATTTCCTTGTGTAATATCGACGTGTATTTAACGAGGCTTGTTCACATAATTAAACATTATATTAAAATAACTAATACTTGATGATCAAAGCATAGTAAACATCCGTAGCAATCATATCACATCATCATTTTATATATATGTAACGATACGATCTTTCGACGTTCGAAAATCGACATTTATACGTCCACTGTATCAACTGCCGAGCAATCGAATGCCGGAAAACCGAATTGTTATGGAGAAAAAGAAGAGGTAGAAGAAGATAGAAGAAAAAGAAAGAACAAACAACAGAAAAACACAGAACAGGATATCAGAATCTCACATATCGCAGCGGAACAACATATAATAGATAAATGAATAATCTTTAAATCAAAGAACTATATCAGTTTATACATTACATCATCATCAGAGTTTACAACAACAATATACATCCATGGACAGTTATACAAACTTGTCCTCATATAGAATACACAGCAGAATAAATAATATCATATACAAATGCTATGTCTCGCCATCTAGCTCGCCACTGAGCTCCACAGCATCTCCTGAATCCAGAATGACCTGATAACCTAACTCTAGACTGCCCATGTGGAAATTGGTGGGCACCCAGAGTTTAGGAAGGAAACAATAAACTCCAGGTCAGTCATGGTGACTGGTGTGAGAACTAAAACAGTTATTTATCTTTAAAACAACAACACATAGGAAGTGGAAAATATCCGCAATGCTTTTGGAAAATGAAACTACCATAAGACCTCCCGCCACACACACAATGCAAACGCAGAATTGGAGGAGATTTCTTCTTATGATAGTCAAACATGCTTACTACGCAAAATCATTGGATTATTATTATTAGTGCATAGTGCATGAAAACATTTCGAAAGTATAATATTAATCTTAGCCAACATACAACCATTATTGTATGCCTACTATAGCTACTATGTTCAATAGCAGGTTACCGCCACATTCTATAGCAGGTTATACAACTAAAACCGTACAAGGTTCGTATTGTTTCTTTGGATTTCCAACAAAGGGTCAGGCAAAGGAACTTCCTTACACCGAAATAGAAACGCCTCTGGAAAGACGCCCCGAGAGTCAACCTGCTCTCTGCAACACAAGGCCGACGCTACCTCACGCTATACAGCTGTAACTAGGTAGCTAACACACGAGCTATGTCATCCTCCGATTGTTACCGACCTTTATCCGAGGATCCTCAATTACAAAGCAACAACCACAAAGTATAATAAATTTGTAGCATCCACATAGGTAAAATATCTAGGCTCCATACCATGATATCACCTTTTATCCAGAAGGAAATGACATACCCTAGGGGCGCGACCCCTAACAACCTTGCCGCAACATTCCTGTTTCGACCATTACCAGGTTGTGAGGCTCGACGAAGTCTCGTCCACAAAGCCACGCTTTTTCACAAAGCCACGCTTTTTCACAAAGCCACGCTTTTTCACAAAGCCACGCTTTTTCACAAAGCCACGCTTTTTCACAAAGCCACGCTTTTTCACAAAGCCACGCTTTTTCACAAAGCCACGCTTTTTCAAAAAGCCACGCTTTGATCAACAATTGATCAACAGCACTTCGTATGCCACATTACCAAATTGGGAATGTATCACTAGTAACCATCAACTACATAACCTTTAAGCTCGTACGTCTTAGAGAAGGGTGTTAAGCTAAGAGAATAAATTCTCCGCCACCAACAGAAATGTATTTGATAGAAACCAGCTTTACATCTCAAAGTGTAATGTCAGACACACATCCATACAAGTCCGTTCCGGGATCGAACGGAACCGAAGGCACTTCCAAAGAAGCCCTTGCAATCCGGATATTCACTAATCACGTCCGAACTTCCCATCACAAGAAGAGTGATATAAATCTCTATACCGGAGCAACTCGATGCAGAGACATTCGATAGGTTGTCCTTTCATTTTCTCAAATACCCGGTCTTCAACACCGGTCTTCAATATGATCCATATCGTCGTATCACTAATTCGGAATGGGTTATATGACACAAAGGTCTTTTCCCGGCTAACCCGAATAGTGAGCACAATATTTAAAACATATGGATATAGGGATTTCAATTAAGTCACAACTTATTACCCAAATCCTTTCCTTTAAATGGTTTAGACAAATTACCATTTTAAATCATTAAACAAAAAGATTTACTTCATAAAGTTTACCCATTTTCACAAAGATTCATTCCCAGATTTCCAAATCAATTTCCCTTTCAATTGGATTAACCCATTAAATCTTTAAATTAAGATTTAATTTATAGCTTTCAAAACTATTCACAATTCAAGTCTTTTATAATATAAAAGATGCACCTTTTAAAATCGTCTTTGATTTCAAAATAAAGTTTAATCATCTTCACAAAGGTTAATTCATAGTTTTTCCAAACTATTCACAATTTCATTTCTATTTGAAATGTTTAGATACAAATTGGAAATCTTTTCACTTTATGAAAGCCATTATCATTTGAAAACGGATAGTTTTCGTTTTGGGAAACTCTGGTTACATTTACACAGGTTAAAGCCATTCAAGTATAAAACTTGAATTTAAATTTAAATTACTAAAACCATATTTTAAATGGTTAAAAACCCATATGAACACCTTTTATAATTTGCAAAATCTTTTAAACCAAAATTCCCAATTCATTGAATTCAATTTCAAAATATTGAATTCAAATTTAAATCAAATGATTTAAATTCCAATTCTATTAAGTTATTTAAAATAACTTTTATTTTTGAATCTCGTTTTCAAAAACTTTCAATTCCAATTCCAAAACTTTTTTGGATTCAAAAATTCAATTTTCAAAATTGATAAAAATATGTGACTTAACCGATTTCCACGTGAAATCCACATTTGTGTGTGTGTATTGTGTAGTCCATGGGTTTAACACAATAGTGCAACAACATTCAACCATCACAGATCAAATAGAATAATATAATTGATAAGCGGTATAAACTATAACGCTTATCTTTTATTCACAGATCGCAGATATATAAATATCATAGATAAACAATTCACAGATCACAACACAAATCGGGATATATCAAAAAGCATCACACATCAAAGATGTCAAACAATTCAACATCCAATAAAATCCAAACATCCATACGTAGGATTAATTAAATTTTCTGATTAATTCAAATCAGATAAATTTCAATAAATCAATTTCCAAACATTTTCAAAAGATTTATTTTCAATCACCAAAAATCAATTACCAAATAGATTTCTAAATTTATTTCCTTTTAAAATAAATTCCTTTTTAAGAAGATAAATTCCTTTATTTTCCAAACTATTTAAAAATCCAAATTTTAAATAAATTCTTCAATTTATAGATAATATTTCCGAAATCCATTTATTAAGCCCTTTTTCCCAAATTTGAAATTTAATTCAATATAATTCAAAAATAAAACTTTATCTTTTAAAACTCCTTTTAAATTTATCCAATTATCAAAAATAAATTTTTCGATAAATTTTCAACTTAAATTTCAAAAATCCAATTTCTATTTATTTTCGGTATCCAACGATACCAAAAATATATCCGGCTAAATTGTAGCCGTCAACAATTCCAATCACAAAAATAATCATACGATGATTATAAATAATCAACACACAACATATGAAATAAATTCAAATGTTTGAGGAATCTAGTTGGATCCCTCCAACCTGTTTCCCTGCATCCATAGATGTTAGCACAATACCAATTCCACTTCAATGTGGAATATCGCGATATATGGGATTTATAAATATTATCCGCTATTATACGGCGCAATAGGGTCTCATCCGCTATATAATGCGGGAAATCAACTCCAAATACATATATAATACCAATTCCACTTCACTGTGGAATTATCGCGTTATATGTTTTTAATAAATAACCTCCGCCTAATATACGGCGTATAGGGTCTATTTAACACAATAGATAACAATTATCATCCAATTCACACAATCAACCAATTTTAAATACAACTATTTAAAATTTAAATCGAAACAATTATTCGATTGAGTGAGAAATTCTCACCTTGAGTTTTGTCGAGCGTTTGAAATTTTAAATTAAATCGAATCGTTCGATTTAATCCAAAATTTTAGCTTGCTCAAACTGACTCCAGACCTGCGCTGCAGCGTAGATCGCGTCGCTGCGATCCCGGCGCTTCCAAATTCGTCGAAATCTGATATCGTATGATAAAGATATGGCAATTTAAAGTTTATACAATTTAATATATAAATTAATTTACATTTTTATTTTTATTTCAAACCCTACTCAATCTGGCCGTCCAATTCAGAGATGAAATCGTGGCCGGTCGCATTTTCTTCCCCTTCCAGTGAAACACGCGAACAAAGACAACCCACCGCCGCCGTTTTGTCTCGAATTTCCCCTCCCTCTACGATCGTCTATACGACGACCGAATGTTGCCACATCGATGCCTGGCCCAAGGCGCACCTCCACCTTGAAAGCCGATGAACTCGGTCGACCCCTGCTCGAGAATGACGAGCTCGAATGGCGACACCTTGAATGAAGATTGCCGATGATCCATGCCACGATATCCAATCATAGCCGTTGGATAGGTTCATCTTTCCATCTTCTACAATATTCTAGTTGACAATTTCTTGAATTGATTCGTGGATTTGAAGAAAATTAAGGAGAAATATCGGTGTTTCTCGGCCATTAAAAATCTAGGGCCGGCTGAACGTTTTTAACCTAGGGTTTGTTTCTTGTTTGCAAAAGAGAAATAAAACGTCCTTATATAGAAAATTTCTCAAAACACTATTCATCGAAAATTTTCCGAACTCCAAACGAAGCATGCCGGCTGGCGTTTCTAAGGTTTACCCCGCGTTCCAAACACAATGGAACGTGTTTCGGAAGCTAATTCGGTCATATGTGCGAGTTACGGAAATAAACGATCAAATTTAAATCAAATCGATTTAAACCGATTTCGATGCGTTTTGGCTTGCCCCGGACAAACCGTAAATCCGATTGACATGAAATTTGAAACCTTACAATAATATCACATTACGGATCCGATGAAACTAGTTTCGTCAAAATCCGAGACTATTTGAAAAATGACTATTTTCACTAGTCAATTAAAAATTAAAATATTCAATTTTCACAAATTAACTTTTAATTCAATTTTAAAAGTTCACAAACATCATTATAACTCCAATATGATTTAATATAACTTTATAAATCATTTTTATACACATTAAACCCAATTTCCAATCATTTCTGTAATTTCAATTATTAAATTATCGATTTAATTAAACAATTAAATCTCTATATTCAAAATTTAATTCATTTGACTTATAAATCTTACTATTTAATATTTAAAATTAATTAAATATACGAATTTCAAATGACAAAAATTCTGGGTTGTTACAATCTTCCCTCCTTAAAAGAATTTCGTCCTCGAAATTGCAAAGTAAGAAAAATGCCCTAAATTCATTACCCTTTCAAAACAAACCGTTCAAATTAGATTTCAAAATCACTTAAGTGTACAACTTCCCCAAAATCAAATAGTTAAACTCTTTCAAAAACTTTACTAAGTTTTCAAATCTATACTTAGTTATACTTTTCAAAACAAACTATATCATTTAACTTTTAACTCCAAATCCAAAATTTAGTTTTCACAAATTTTCCATAATTTCTCGAAAATTTTCTAACGCCTTAAATTTTCAGAAAAATTCGCCAGCGTCTCCTTTGCGCGGTTCGATCGTAGTAGGATCACCATAGACATAAATATATATACATCGACCCACACGGTCGGAAAAACAGAAAAACAGTTCATATTTCCTATTTTTATTGCGTAGGCGTACCTTTTTAGCATTTTTAAGCAAAGCAGTAATTTATTAAGCATTTTAGCGCGACCAAATCAGCCAAACGGTAGCCCCGGCACCTGTACTTACTCAGTTTAAACACGTAAGTGACATATATACAAAGTTATTAACAATTTACTCTTTTAAACAATTACAACATATGCATATTAAAAGAAATGCATACTAAACAAGGTTGATAAGCAACTTATATAATTTCGACATCACTTGTAATTGTTTACAACCAATTCATATACAATGACATTCATTTATTCATCTTCAATTAGTTTACATTCACTAATTTAAATTCAAGTTGGTTCACTTCCAAATCAAATTAAATTCAATTACTTTAGCTTTCAATTTCACAAATTCCATTTCATTAACACTTAATGAATTATACTATATACAATCAACCAACAATCATATAACAATCAATGTATATTCAACACAACCAAATTTATTCACTTTGTTTACTTTACATTCAATTTGGTTCAACATTTTTAATTTTCCCAATTGGTTTAATATTAAATTGGCTTTCATTGAATTTTCAATTGATTAGCTTTTAATGAATTAACACTTACATCCATTATTCCATATCATTTTATTCACATTCGATTGATTAACATTCAATCCATTTATTAATTCAATTGCTAATTCATTTTACAAATAAAGTTGAATCTCTTTTATATAACTCAAGTTCACATCCATTTAATAAATTCATTTTATTAATTTACTTTGATATCAAAATTAACTTCATTCAACATTACTTAAGTTATATTCCAATTAAACATCATTTGTTTAATTTAACTTAAATTTCCACTTATAAGTCCAATTCAGATTCCAATTCTAAAGTAAATTCTATTTAACTTTTACCAAAGTCAAATTTCATCAATTATTCAAATTCAGATTTTTGCTTAACAAAATCGTTTTAACCACTTTAATAATTGGTTTCACTTTCATCTTCTCATTTTATAAGTTATACAGCCTATTTATTTAACTTCCAAATCATATTATAAGTATAAAACTCATTTCACTTATATTTATCAACCTTAACTTGGATTTTTAATTTAATTTTTTATTTATCACAACAAAACTTCAATTTTTCAATTTACTATGGTAGCAAATCCATCACACAGAAACTCGAAAATGATACTGATGATGCTGCAGTCATCACCCTTATTATTTCCCAGCAACAATAGTGAATTCAGTGCTTAAATTCTTTTCAAATTTCCCTTCTTATTTATAAATCACATTTATAAATCTTTTTCTTATATAATTTCACTATTTAACTTTACTTATACAAGATTATTTCACAACTGCAAATCATATTAATTATAATTCCATACTTAATAATTCATTTGCTTATATACTTCATTCTTTCATAATTGTTGTTTTTATTTAGATTATTCAAACAACTTTTATTAACTTATATATATTCTTACATTTTCAACAACCAAACAATTCAATTTTTATATACACTTTAATAATTCTTGGAAAATTATTTCCTTTATATACAAAATATAATCGAGGTAAAATTATTTCATTTGCCCAATTTAAAATGATACTATGTCGACTTGCCTCGTTTAAGTGTTTAGAAACCCCTATCGATAATATGGCGTCCCACATACCGACCAGAATTCACAAACAGCTCAACGGATAAGCAAACACAATATAAAACAATTTTATATTCACTAACAAATACGCACTCGTATCTATTATTACACTCACACTCATTCTAGAGTACTACTGACTCTATCTCTAATGAGTAATTCCCAATAGAGCCAAGGTTATCGCTTAACCATATGCTCTGATACCACATGTAACGATACGATCTTTCGACGCTCGAAAATCGACATTAATACGTCCACTGTATCAACTGCCGAGCAATCGAATGCCGGAAAACCGAATTGTTATAGAGAAAAAGAAGAGGTAGAAGAAGACAGAAGAAAAAGAAAGAAGAAACAACAAAAAACACAGAACATGATATCAGAATCTCATATATCGCAGCGGAACAACATATAATAGATAAATGAATAATCTTTAAATCAAAGAACTATATCAGTTTATACATTACATCATCATCAGAGTTTACAACAACAATATACATCCATGGACAGTTATACAAACTTGTCCTCATATAGAATACACAGCGGAATAAATAATATCATATACAAATGCTACGTCTCGCCCTCTAGCTCGCCACTGAGCTCCACAACATCTCCTAAATCCAGAATGACCTGATAACCTGACTCTAGACTGCCCGTGTGGAAATTGGTGGGCACCTAGAGTTTAGGAAGGAAACAATAAACTCCAGGTCAGTCATGGTGACTGGTGTGAGAACTAAAACAGTTATTTATCTTTAAAACAACAACACAAAGGAAGTAGAAAATATCCGCAATGCTTTTGGAAAATGAAACTACCATAAGACCTCCCGCCACACACACAATGCAAACGCGGAATTGGAGGAGATTTCTTCTTATGATAGTCAAACATGCTTACTACGCAAAATCATTGGATTATTATTATTAGTGCATAGTGCAGGAAAACATTTCAAAAGTATAATATTAATCTTAGCCATCATACAACCATTATTGTATGCCTACTATAGCTACTATGTTCAATAGCAGGATACCGCCACATTCCATAGCAGGTTATACAACTAAAACCGTACAAGGTTCGTATTGTTTCTTTGGATTTCCAACAAATGGTCAGGCAAAGGAACTTCCTTACACCGAAATAGAAACGCCTCTGGAAAGATGCCCCGAGAGTCAACCTGCTCTCTACAACACAAGGCCGATGCTACCTCACGCTATACAGCTGTAACTAGGTAGTTAACACACGAGCTATGTCATCCCCCGGTCTTTACTGACCTTTATCCGAGGATCCTCAATTACAAAGCAACAACCACAAAGTATAATAAATTTGCAGCATCCACATAGGTAAAATATCTGGGCTCCATACCATGATATCACCTTTTATCCACAAGGAAATGACATACCCTAGGGGCGCGACCCCTAACAACCTTGCCGCAACATTCCTATTTCGACCATTACCGGGTTGTGAAGCTCGACGAAGTCTCGTCCACAAAGCTACGCTTTTTCACAAAGCCACGCTTTTTCACAAAGCCACGCTTTTTCACAAAGCCACGCTTTTTCACAAAGCCACGCTTTTTCACAAAGCCACGCTTTTTCACAAAGCCACGCTTTTTCACAAAGCCACGCTTTGATCAACAATTGATCAACAGCACTTCGTATGCCACATTACCAAATTGGGAATGTATCACTAGTAACCATCAACTACATAACCTCTGAGCTCGTACATCTCAGAGAAGGGTGTTAAGCTAAGAGAATAAATTCTTCGCCACCAACAGAAATGTATTTGATAGAAACCAGCTTTACATCTCAAAGTGTAACGTCAGACACACATCCATACAAGTCCGTTCCAGGATCGAACGGAACCGAAGGCACTTCCAAAGAAGCCCTTGCAATCTGGATATTCACTAATCACTTCCGGACTTCCCATCACAAGAAGAGTGATATAAATCTCTATACCGGAGCAACTCGGTGTATAGACATTTGACAGGTTGTCCTTTCATTTTTGCAAATACCCGATCTTCATCACCGGTCTTCAATACGATCCATATCGTCGTATCACTAATTCGGAATGGGTTATATGACACAAAGGTCTTTTCCCGGCTAACCCGAATAGTGAGCACAATATTTAAAATATATGGATATAGGGATTTCAATTAAGTCACAACTTATTACCCAAATCCTAACCTTTAAATGGTTTAGACAAATTACCATTTTAAATCTTTAAACAAAAAGATTTACTTCACAAAGTTTACCCATTTTCATAAAGATTCATTCCCAGATTTCCAAATCAATTTCCATTTCAATTGGATTAACCCATTAAATCTTTAAATTAAGATTTAATTTATAGCTTTCAAAACTATTCACAATTCAAGTCTTTTATAATATAAAAGATACACCTTTTAAAATCGTCTTTGATTTCAAAATAAAGTTTAATCATCTTCACAAAGGTTAATTCATAGTTTTTCCAAACTATTCACAATTTCATTTCAATTCGAAATGTTTCGATACAAATTGGAAATCTTTTCACTTTATGAAAGCCATTATCATTTGAAAACGGATAGTTTTCGTTTTGGGAAAAACTGGTTACATTTACACAGGTTAAAGCAATTCAAGTATAAAACTTGAATTTAAATTTAAATTTCTAAAACCATATTTTAAATGGTTAAAAACCCATATGAACACCTTTTATAATTTGCAAAATCTTTTAAACCAAAATTCCCAATTCATTGAATTCAATTTCAAAATATTGAATTCAAATTTAAATCAAATGATTTAAATTCCAATTCTATTAAGTTATTTAAAATAACTTTTATTTTTGAATCTCGTTTTCAAAAACTTTCAATTCCAATTCCAAAACTATTTTGGATTCAAAAATTCAATTTTCAAAATTGATAAAAATCTATGACTTAACTGATTTCCACGTGAAATCCACATTTGTGTGTGTGTATTGTGTAGTCCACGGGTGTAACACAATAGTGCAACAACATTCAACCATCACAGATCAAATATAACAATATAATTGATAAGCGGTATAAACTAGAACGCTTATCTTTTATTCACAGATCACAGATATATAAATATTAAAGATAAACAATTCACAGATCACAACACAAATCAGGATATATCACAAAACATCACACATCAAAGATGTCAAACAATTCAACATCCAATAAAATCCAAACATCCATACGTAGGATTAATTAAATTTTATGATTAATTCAAATCAGATAAATTTCAATAAATCAATTTCCAAACATTTTCAAAAGATTTATTTTCAATCACCAAAAATCAATTACCAAATAGATTTCTAAATTTATTTCCTTTTAAAATAAATTCCTTTTTAAGAAGATAAATTCCTTTATTTTCCAAACTATTTAAAAATCCAAATTTTAAATAAATTCTTCAATTTATAGATAATATTTCCGAAATCCATTTATTAAGCCCTTTTTCCCAAATTTGAAATTTAATTCAATATAATTCAAAAATAAAACTTTATCTTTTAAAACTCCTTTTAAAATTTTCCAATTATCAAAAATAAATTTTTCGATAAATTTTCAACTTAAATTTCGAAAATCCAATTTCTATTTATTTTCGGTATCCAACGATACCAAAAATATATCCGGCTAAATTGTAGCCGTCAACAATTCCAATCACAAAAATAATCATACGGTGATTATAAATAATCAACACACAACATATGAAATAAATTCAAATGTTTGAGGAATCCAGTTGGATCCCTCCAACCTGTTTCCCTGCATCCACAGATGTTTGCACAATACCAATTCCACTTTAATGTGGAATATCGCGGTATATGGGATTTATAAATATTATCCGCTATTATGCGGCGCAATAGGGTCTCATCCGCTATATAATGCGGGAAATCAACTCCAAATACATATATAATACCAATTCCACTTCACTGTGGAATTATCGCGGTATATGTTTTTAATAAATAACCTCCGCTTAATATACGGCGTATAGGGTCTATTTAACACAATAGATAACAATTATCATCCAATTCACACAATCAAGCAATTTTAAATACAACTATTTAAATTTTAAATCGAAACAATTATTCGATTGAGTGAGAAGTTCTCACCTTGAGTTTTGTCAAGCGTTTGAAATTTTAAATTAAATCGAATCGTTCGATTTAATCCAAAATTTTAGCTTGCTCAAACTGACTCCAGACCTGCGCTGCAGCGTAGATCGCGTCGCTGCGATCCCAGTGCTTCCAAATTCGTCGAAATCTGATATCGTATGATAAAGATATGGCAATTTAAAGTTTATACAATTTAATATATAAATTAATTTACATTTTTATTTTTATTTCAAACCCTACTCAATCTGGCCGTCCAATTCAGAGATGAAATCGTGGCCGATCGCATTTTCTTCCCCTTCCAGTGAAACACGCGAACAAAGACAACCCACCGCCGCCGTTTTGTCTCGAATTTCCCCTCCCTCTACGATCGTCTATACGACGATCGAATGCTGCCACATCGAAGCCTGGCCCAAGGCACACCTCCACCTTGAAAGCCGATGAACTAGGTCGACCCCTGCTCGAGAATGACAAGCTCGAATGGCGACACCTTGAATGAAGATTGCCGATGATCCACGCCACGATATCCAATCATAGCCGTTGGATAGGTTCATCTTTCCATCTTCTACAATATTCTAGTTGACAATTTCTTGAATTGATTCGTGGATTTGAAGAAAATTAAGGAGAAAGATCGGTGTTTCTCGGCCATTAAAAATCTAGGGCCGGCTGAACGTTTTTAACCTAGGGTTTGTTTCTTGTTTGCAAAAGAGAAATAAAACGTCCTTATATAGAAAATTTCTCAAAACACTATTCATCGAAAATTTTCCGAACTCCAAACGAAGCATGCCGGCTGGCGTTTCTAAGGTTTACCCCGCGTTCCGAACACAATGGAACGTGTATCGGGAGCTAATTCGATCATATGTGCGAGTTACGGTGTAACGACCCGTAAATTTCAACTATTTAATAACGTAATTAGTTGAAATTTTGAAAAAAATTTAAACGATAAAATTTTGAAATAAAAATTTATTATTTGGAATACGTCTAGTTAAACATAGCAACTGGTAAATTTTCGTCCGAAAATATGAAAGTTTATTTCGCGCGTAAATTCACTTCAATTTAATCAGTTAAACAGAAATGAAAATAAAACATTTTCAAAACCAAAATATTTTTACATAGAAAAATTCTAAATCATCTTCTGAGCAAGATATCAGTTGGGCGTTTTTCCAAATTCGGAAATCTTTGGCTCCGTCGATCTTATTTTTCAGCGTTTTTCTTGCATTTTCCGCTATTAAAAAATTCAAATTTTTATAATTCAATCGTACCACTGATATTTGTATATATTCCTTATATCATGGTCTGCATACGTTTTCCTTATATCATGGTCTGCATACGTTTTCAATTCAACTTATATTGGTTGCATGTATTTGTTTATATAAACATAACACTTTGGAATTGAGTCTGTTTTCTTTTAAATACTAAACCGATAATAAGTACGCGTTGGTTTGTGTGAAAATCTGTTCTATAGTAATAAAGAAAGATAGGAATCGGTTATGGTTATAGTGGGTTATAAAAAATAAAATAAAAAACCGTTGTATATATATTGATTGCATATGTTTATCCAGACATCTCTTTGGGTTTTATTTATGTTATACATTGATTTTTATAAAGTATAAAATTTATATATTGACTGCATATTTATCAATAGATATAGTTACATATATATGTTCTTTTATACCATCTACCTTCGTCAATCCGGTTTTTGATTTACTTTTGTCTATTCGTATTATCAGCTTATCCGTTGAACTCGGGCCAATCCAGCTTTGCTTTGAAATTCGTGACTGGATTCGTAACTCAATTCACCGTCAAACTTTCTATAGCCTCGAAAGGTGAGCACTCACTCACGATTAACGTTCTTTTATTCATTTAAATTTGATTTCAATTGAAACGACAATTGAAATATGCTACTGTAATTTATGCTATTAACTGTATCAGTTCACCTGTAACATCTGACACCATTATTTGTTAATTATTTATGTGATGATAATACAGTTTGGTTGATAAATGATTGATTGTTTGATGTTTATATTGGACGTTAAATTGTTAATGATGTAAGTGATATATAATTTGAAATTGACGTAGGATAGTTAGATTTGATATATGTGTTAAATTTGATTAAATGACATTGTATAATATGACCCCTTTTAATTGTTAAATCAATTGACACGTAGAATAGTGATAATTACACTTTGAACCATTGAACGTATATTTGATTAATTGTTGTAGTGTTAAATTGAAATCGAATGACAATTGAAGAACCGTATAAATATTAATGTAATAATCCTTAATCTACATGAAATGATAGTGTAGATTCTAGAGATAATTATATTAATTAGTACAAATAACAATGCGAATTAATACGGTTATTTCGGGATTATTTGAATTGATTCTTGAATTGATATTGATTGTTGTTATTGCTTGTTTATTTACTTTGACATCATCCCAGTTATCACGCTGCAAGTTCCCTTTGCTATGCTATGATTTTGAATTGAATTGGAATCAGGTTGAAATGATAAATACCCAAATTAAATCTTGACCTAGGATAGAGAATTAAATAAAACCCGATTGGTCAATAATTTGATTTAAAATTAAAATGAAGATTTTACTTGAATAAATAATATGGTTTTGAAATGAAGTTGAAATTTAATTTAATGAAAGGAAATGTTAATATTTAATAATCTGAAACAAAATATTAATGATGTAATTGATGAAAGAATGTTGTTTAATTTGAGAAATGATTAAATTAAGTTTGAAATGATTTAATAATTAAGTTTGAAATTATAATTGAGTTTGAAATTATTAAACTTTGAAATTATTTAATAATTCAGTTTTGAATTATTTAATAATTAAATAAGATTGAATTATTTAATGATTAAATTAAATTGAATTTTTGAATAAGTGAATTTTACTTCGTAAATAATTGAAATTGAGTTTCTTTATTAATTAAGTTTTGGAAATTATTTAAGTAAGTAAATAAGTGAAATTGAATTTTCTTTAACAAGAAATAAAATGTGATTTATTGAAATTAATGTAAGACTTGAAATTTAAAGAATTTGATTTGATGAATTTAATTTAATAAAATTTGTAAGTTTTGATATAATGGTGTTGAAATTAAGTAATTGATTTAATGGATTGGAATTTAAATATAAATTGTTTTGAATGATAAATTAATTTAATGAATATTGAATGAAATCGATAAATGAATTTAAATTGATGTTAAATTAAATTAATTTAAATGGTTTCGGAATGAAACTTGTATTCGAACTTGAATCAATATTTGAATTGTTTAAATAGAAATTGAAATTGAATTATAAGCTTTTGAAATGGTAATTTGGAAGTTTTGAAACGTAAATTTTGGAAATTGATTTCGAAAGACAAATGAAATGTTGATTTACGAATCGAAATTGAAATTGATTTGGTTTTGAAATAAATAAATGACCAATCGGTGAAATAATTTCGAAGGTTATTAAAGAGACCAGAATTCGGTTATGGATATACTCTCTATCTAAACCAAAAACCACTTTAATAACTATACGCGGAGTGATGATCCAAAATGAAGTGGTTGGATTGATATACGTGATGACTGAAGAAAGAGAACGATGATGGATAGCCTTGACACTTGTGTCAAATTGGAAATGACTAAAACAGGAGCTGTGCCGGGCCAATGGAGGATTAGCTACCTCAAGTGGACACACTTCTTCGAACTACTTATACTTGTTGTCGATTGGTGCACCCTTGATTTTGGGAGTGTTGTTTCACGGTGTTGCGGGCGCTGCGATGTTGCGTTCTCACCAGTACGGATCAGGCGAACGGTAGTATCACTACCTTGGGTATTGCCTCATGTGCCTTGTCATACTTGTATTCCATTTATACGCGACCACTACGATTTTGATTTGTACCTTTAGTATATGGATTTCCCTCTGGTGACTTCCGGTTTTGGGGAAACTACGGTCTTGTATATGCTTTTGGGAATAAAAATGTGTTAAGGGTGGAATGGGCCATGATTTAACGCTATTTTGATATCTTTATATTACTGATAGACATTATCTACTTATCGTACACTACTACATAGTAGATAGTTTAACGGATCTTTAAAGGATGGTTATTCCAAACATCCTTTGAGTTACTTGTATTTCAATTGCTATTTCACTTGAGTTGGATTTATTAATATAAGAATGTTAATCCTGACTCGAGTGTTTTGTATTTTGCTTTACGCTCGGGTCAGACTGAGTGTACCAGTATTCGAGACTCACCTTTGGAGTTGGAGCTTTGCTTGAAGATCCAGCCATCTATTCTGCTTTCAGTATTCGATGATTCCAGTGATGTATTCTGATTTGTATCTGATGTATCGTATTACTCTTCTGTTGTAAACTCTGATGTATCTTATACATTTATATAGTAGCTTCATGAACTACTATCTCTTTTATTTCCGCTGCAATTTATTACTCTGTGTCTGTGATCTGTGATTATATTTATTTACTGTATATGTTCAGTTTTGCCAAATTTAAATTAACAACGCGGTATTTTGAGCAATTCAATTCCGGCATGAGTGTCTACCTATACACTTATAATGGATGCAAATGGTCCAAAATATCGGGTCGTTACATACGGGAATAAACGATCAAATTTAAATCAAATCGATTTAAACCGATTTCGATGCGTTTTGGCTTGCCTCGGACAAACCGTAAATTCGATTGACACGAAATTTGAAACCTTATAATAATATCACATTACGGATCCGATGAAACTGGTTTCGTCAAAATCTAAGACTGTTTGAAAAATGACTATTTTCACTAGTCAATTAAACATTAAAATATTCAATTTTCACAAATTAACTTTTAATTCAATTTTAAAAGTTCACAAACATCATTATAACTCCAATATGATTTAATATAACTTTATAAATCATTTTTATACACATTAAACCCAATTTCCAATCATTTCTGTAATTTCAATTATTAAATTATCGATTTAATTAAACAATTAAATCTCTATATTCAAAATTTAATTCATTCGACTTATAAATCTTACTATTTAATATTTAAAATTAATTAAATATACGAATTTCAAATGACAGAAATTCTGGGTCATTACAATATATATATATATATATATATATATATCTCTGTGTGTGTGTGTGTATAAATAGAGTTTCTCACCTTTATTGAATATTAAACCTACGAAAATAGACTATATATTTGCTACAATCGAACCAGAGCATATGGAATTAAGCCTGGAACCTTGGGATAGCTCGGCCTAGCTCGGCCTAGCTTGGAAGGCGGTAGAGTGCTCGACCTTGGGTTTTGAGGTGGAATGACATGGTATATATGTGTGTATATTTTACTTTATTTTGCCATAAATTTGCAAATATTTTTCAAGGCATGGAAGTCATTAGAGAAGAGCTCTTAGATCTTTAAGAAGAAGGAGAAAGAAGAAGTGAATGGATGAATGAAATGAGAGAGCAAAGACCTTGTATTTATAGGCAAAAATGTGTGAAAAATATCTAAATGTGCCTTTCCTTTTCTACCCTCAACCCACACCCCTCCTTTCCCATCATCATACATGTTATTTCCTCCTCCCCATGTGCCTTCATCATTTCACCTCACTTCATAGCATGTGCATTGACTTTGCATAGCTTAAGGATGAAGTTTATTAAAATATCTTAGATATTTTTACCATATATGTATATATAAATGTATATTGTGTTATGTATATATATATATATATATATATATATATATATGGGTATATGTATATGTTAGGGTGTGTATGTGTGTGTTATATATGTTTACAAGACATATAAACAAGATTGCAACTACTTTGAACATCTTCCGTTCGCTAAACCGTTGAAAATCTGAAAACTGATTCCCGGTCACATTTTCACTTATTAATTAAATTACATATAAATGTAAACAAAATTTGAAAACTAAGTTCTCATCATTACTAGTTAATCACAACGATCTCATTTGATTTATAAAACCATATTAATTAATATTAATTGTTTACAAAATAGTACTATTATATCGATAAAGTGATATCAATTTTCCTTTATATTTTCAAATCAAGTATATATTTTATAAAATATTATAAATAATTTATTATCACTATAAAACTAATTAAAATGAATTATTATCATTTTAAAATATCTATTTGAATAATTATAATAATTATTAAATCATTTATATCTCAATTTAAATTCTTAAATCAATTATTAAATATGATGTCATTATTGATTGTGTCATAAATATAATTTATTTTCCAAAAATAAAATAAATAATTTTATTTCATATTCTCTTTCAAATATATAAATAAGTGTATGTATCTAGCTCCATGTGCGATTTCTGATAATTATAGAACTGTTTATTGATAAAACGATTTTCAGCCATTTTATCGATATTCTTCCAAAGTAAATATTTTCGTAAATACTTATTCAAAATAAGATTACCATTATTATTTATTGTTCAAAACATCATAATTTATGATAGAAAAACCTATATTTGAATATTTTAAAAAATAAATGTAATTTATCAAAGTGATAAATTTTGCGGGTCATTACACTTTCCTCCAAAAATAATTTCCTCCTCGAAATTATGGCGCAAAACCCGAAGGTGTTTGCCCAAAATATTTATTTTAAACTTACTCCCGTATGATGTATATAGATCATCCGTACAAAATATTTTATTCAATCTACTATTTGAATCCACAAATTTACTTCCGAACAAGTATTGATTCCCTGATCCTCTAGTGCGGACTCTGATTAGGCTTTCCGATCAGAATTTTAGATTTCTTGCATAGCTCTCAACTATGATAGAAAATTCAAGTATTCAACCACAATCCCTCATCAATGTTCGTCGTCAATAATGGAGTGATAAATCCTTTTTCGAACTGGTGTAAACACCTTAAAGTTCAACACTCGAACCTTAGATCAAAATTGTATGGTGAAATGATCTACGTACCTCATATGTACTTACTAACACTCAAAAATCTTTATGAAAACTTTTCATAAAAAATTTATCTTTTAAAGATGCTTCTTTATATATAATCACTCTAATATTTATTTCCAAATATTTTTCTTAAAGGAAAACATTTCATCCCAAAGATAAATACCTTTTCCGTTGAAATTATAATAAACATTTCTTTTTTATAAACTTATCTTAACAGTTTCTAAAAAAACCATTTCCAAAATAATTTATTAAATTGATAAATTATCTTTTATTTCTAAAATTATAATAAACTTCTTATATTATAATTTATCTCCTTTAGAAAACACGTTTTATAAATCCAATCTATAAAGTCACTTATATAAGACACATTCATAAAATTTATTTGTCTTAAATAAATTCTTTTAATCTTAAACCAACATTATTATTTATCAAACACCACATAGTCAAGTTGTGAGACTAAATTCACGAGGTGTTCGTATTTAAACTTCAATCAAAATACCAATCAATTAATGATGATAGATGAATATTACCATTCCCTTAACTACCAAACACTACATAAATAACTATATCTTTTGAAAGATATTTCTTTATATTCAAAATATAATCCTAGGTAAAATTATTTCATTTACCAATTTTTCCAAAACAAAAATCATTTATATATAGCATTAAACATGCGCTCATATATATATATTACACTCAAATTCATTTAAGGGCGTTACTAACTCTATCTCTATTGAGTCACTCATTCTAGGGTATTACTAACCCTATCTATAATCGGTTTTACCCCACCAAAGCCTAGGTGTTCGCTCAACCTAAGCTTTGATACCAAATGCAACGAACGTGATTTTTGACCCTCGAAAATCGACACTAATACATCCTCGGTATTCATGTGCCGCAAATTCAAGTGTCAGAAAACCCAACTGTTAAGTGAAAGAAGAAGATAAAGACAAAACAAAATCTTACACGAATGGAATTACATATATTATTTTAACATATAATCTTTATAGTGGAAAATTTTAAATACATTTGTCAAAGTTTAACTTAACATCAACATAGACAGTTATAAATCTCTGTCCCTATAAATGCGGAATACAATAGTACATAAGTGTGGTGGAAATGGATAACTATCTTCAAAAGAATCTTCTAGCTTCATGCTCTGAGCTCTTTCAAAATGCTCTAAACTAAACTTGACTACTAGGCTACCTAGAAAAGTAGGGCACCCAGAGTTTAAGGAAAAGAAAATAAACTCTGGGTCAATCATGGGACTGGTGTGAGAAACTCAGAATACGAGTATTTGAAAACAAATGGTATTTCAAAAGACACGCGACACATAAACACGGAACGAGTTTTTACCATACGATAACCAAATCATTTATACTATAAAAACCTTTCAAATAAACATATTCAAATAGCCGAAATTATTACATTGGTTAAATTTGACGGCATAATAGGTTTATAACTATGTCTGAAGGCACTTATTGGAGAATGGATTTCCAATGAATAGCGAGGTAAGGGACTACCTCCCGTATAGTATATTTCTAGAGGAATGTACCAAGGCCACCAACAGATGGTCCTCTACGAATTAAGACTGGTCTACCCAAGACCAATAGATGGTATGGATAACACCGAATATGATATCACCTCGACCGTTCCCGACTCTCCGAGGCATCTTATAGCATACACCACAAAATTTAAACCTGATATTATAGCAGGTAGAAATAAATAAATCTAGAAAGTTGATATTAAACCCAAGTGGTTATGAACTAATTGGCCTTAAAGCAACCCCTGTTTCACAATTCCCCTGGTGTGAGGCTTGAGGTAACGTTTACCTTCCTTAGAAAATTTTCACGTAATATGCCACATTACCATTTCCAACAACACACTATTGATTTCAACAAAAGTACAACCTCTGAACCTTTACGTCTAAGAGAAGGGTGTTAAGCAGAAGAGGGGTTACCTCCCACAGCACCAACATATGTACGTTTGTAGAGATCAATGCACTGTGATCTTAGATATGCAATGTTAGACATCCATCCGTACAAGTTGTCTAGGAACAGGACAAACCGAAGACACTCTCCTACCACATCCTGTTGGGTATTACGCCAAAGGTTAGTAGCGAGTAGACCTTGAATACGAAGATCCTAGAATAAAGGGTCCACTACTGTTTATTCATCTCGGGAGCTACTCCAAAATTACCAACAAGCAGTCCTTCTGATATGAAGATCCCTGCCTTCAACTTCATTGTTATTACCATGTCTTCACTTTTGAACTCGTAAATTGGTTCGAAATGGTTTTCAGATAGGAATAGCCCAAATTCGACCCTGGTTTCTCCGAACCAATTGTCGATAAAAAGATATTAAGTAAGTAGGTGCTTATCATTTAATTAATTACTTTCTCTTTATCAAAAAATATCTTCTAGACATATATATCTTTTAAACATTTCTTTTTAGTATATACAAAATCATTAAACCTCTCTTATCAAATCCTTTGGTTACTTAAAACCTTTTTAAATCTTGGAATAATTTCCAAATCATTTCATCCTTTACTTAGAAAATATTTCCAAATCATTTATTTAAATCTTTGACAAGGATTTCTTATTTCCAAAACATATTTTTTTAATAGGTTGAAACCATGTTATCTAATATGATAAATCCAAATTAGTTAGTATCCATGTAAAACGGATCCAAAGAAATTATACTAATTATACTCGATACTAATTTCTGTATTCAACTTGTACTATCCATCAAATAATGGTGGAATCACCATTTAAATCCATATGATTAGTATGAGTTCCCACCTCTAAATTTATCACCAAATATAAGAATATTATCTCTATTCAATCCAAGTTGTAATTCATTAATTAATATAAAAAAAATTAAATTTTTTATACTTGTCTCGTTTCCAACATTTCGACCTTATCTATCTCTCGCCTAGGAAAAAGGCCAGGTGAGCCAGGGCGTTGGTTGCTGTTGAACATTTTCTTAGTTTAAGCACCTCATATTCGGATCTCACGAATAGAAAAATCCAGTCTACTTATCGGCTTTTAGAGCCAAGATTAAATCACTTGATTATAACAGCTTTTCTTTAAATTATTTATTTAAACTCTTTTGAAATAATTATGAAACCTCCAAATAATCTTCACTTAATTATTTATTTGAAAACATTTATAAAATATTTGGGAAAGAATACTTAATTTTAAAGTTATATTTCAAAAGTTATTAAAAGTGCTGCTTATAGTGCTGCGAATAGTGCTTAAAAGCTTATTTGATCAAAGCAACTTTTCTATCATTTATAAATCCATTTTTATAACTCAAATCTCTTTTAGAACATTTTAAAATATTTATAGAATTTATTACCTATTTTTAAAGAATAAAAATACAATTTTTAAAGAATTTAAAATACCATTTATAAAGAATTTATCGCTTTGGTTTTCGAATTGCCAAGCCGTGACTATTTTAAAAACTTGTTTTGCTCATATTTCAAAATTTACTAAATGAAATCTTGATAATTTTCTTTTGTTTGAAAACTATGATTATAAGAGTTTGGAAAATACTTATTCCAAAGAATTCCGACTCTGAACCCATCGCATAAATGGATTTAACTTTCTGTGGCGCAAAATCGCAAAGTAACGTTACGCGACGCGCCTATTTTAACTTAATTTTCATTTTCTTTTCAAACTTTGTCGAAATACTTTTAGATGTTTATAAAACATTTCTAAATCATTTTAAACCATTTAAAATCATTTCAACGAGGTTTAATGATTCTATATCACTTTTATAACTTGATTCGCAAAATGATTTCCTGGTATAATATCGAAGTGTATTTAACGTTGCATGTTTACATAATTAAACATTATATTAAAACAATCAATACTTGATGATCAAATCATAGTAAAAATCCATGACAATCATATCACATCATCATTTTATATGTATGTATATGTTTGTATATATATATATATAGATTTCTCACCTTTATTGAATATTAAACTTAGGAAAACGGACTATAGCTTTGCTATGATCGAACCGGAGCTTATGGAATTGAGCCTGGGACCTTGGGATAGCTCAACCTAGATTGGAAGGCGATGGGGGTGCTCGGCCTTGGATTTTGAGGTGGAATGATATGGTATATATATGTATATATTTTACTTTATTTTGCCATAACTTTGCAAATATTTTTCAAGGCATGGAAGCCATTAAAGAAGAGCTCTTATAGTTTTAAGAAGAAGAAGGAAGAAGGAGTGAATAGATTAATGAAATGAGAGAGCTAAGGACTTGTATTTGTAGGCAAAAATGTGTGAAAAATATCTAAATGTGCATTCCCTTTTCAACCCTCAACCCACACCCCTCCTTTCCTATCATCATACACGTTGTTTTCCCCTTCCCCATATGCCTTCGTCTTTTCACTTCACCTCAGGGCATGTGCATTGACTTTGCATAGCTTAAGGATGAAGTTTTCCAAAATATCTTAGATATTTTTATCATATATGTATATATAAATGTATATATGTGTTATGTGTGTATATATATGGGTATATGTATATGTTAGGGTGTGTACGTGTGTGTTAGATATGTGCATAAGACATATAAACAAGATTGCAACAACTTTGAACAACTTCCGTTTGCTAAACCGTTGAAAACCTGAAAATCGGTTGTTGGACACATTTTCACTTATTAATTAAATTACGTATAAATGTAAACAAAATTAGAAAACTAATTTCTCATCATTACTAATTAATCAAAACAATCTCATTTGAATTATAAAACCATATAAATTAATATTAATTGTTTACAAAAAGTGTTATTATTGCGATAAAGCGATATCAAATTCCGTTTATATTTTCAAATCATGTATATATTTTATAAAACTATTATAAATAATTTTTTATCACTATATAACAAATTAAAATGAATTACCATTTTAAAACAATTATTTGAATAATTATAATAATTATTAAATCATTTAAATCTCAATTTAATTTCCTAAATCAATTAATAAATATGATGCCATTGTTGATTATGTCATAAATATAATTTATTTCCCAAAAATAAAATAATAATTTTATTCATATTCTTGTTTAAAAATAAAAATAAGGGTATGTATCTAGCTTCGTGCGCAACCTTTGATAACTATAGTTATGTCATTGATAAAATGATTTTAAGCCATTATGTCGATATTCTTCCAAAGCATATATTTTCATAAATACTTATTTAAAATAAGGTTACCATTATTATTTATTGTTCAAAACATCATACTTTTTGCCAAAACTTATAGTCGAATATTTTAAAAAGTAAATATAATATATCAAAGTGATAAATTTTGCACGTTGTTATAGACTTCTCCCCTAAAAGAATTTCATCCTCGAAATTATGATGCAAAACGCAAAGGTATTTGCCCAAAATATTTAGTTTTAAACTTACTCCTGTACGATGTATATAGATCATCCATACGAAATATTTGATTCAATCTACTATTCGAATCCGCAACTTTACTTCCGAACTAGTATTGATCCCCTGATCCTCTAGTGCGGATTCCGATCAGGCTTTCCGATCAGAATTTTAGTTTTCCTTGCATAGCTCTCAACTATGATAGAAAACTCAAGTATCTAACCACAAACCCTCATCAATGTTCGTCGTCAAGAATGGAGTGATAAATCCTTTTTCGGACTGGTGTAAACACCTCAAAGTTCTACACTTGAATCTTAGATCAAAATTGTATGGCGAAATGATCTACGTACCTCATATGCACTTATTAACATTCAAAAATCTTTATGAAAGCTTTTCATAAAACTTTTATCTTTTAAAGATGCTTCTTTATATATAATCACTCTAAATATTTATTTCCAAATATTTTTCTTAAAGGAAAACATTTCATCCCAAAGATAAATATCTTTTCCGTTGAAATTATAATAAACATTTCTTTTCTATAAACATATCTTAACAGTTTCTGAAAACAAACCATTTTCAAAATAATTCATTAAATTGATAAATTATCTTTTATTTCTAAAATTATACTAAACTTCTTATATTATAATTTATCTCCTTTATAAAACACGTTTTATAAATCTAATCTGTAAAGTTACTTATATAAGACACATTCATAAAATTTATTTACCTTAAATAAATTACTTTAATCTTAAACCAACATTATTATTTATCGAACACCACATAGTCAAATTGTGAGACTAAATTCACGACGTGTTCATATTTAAACTTTTAAATCAAACAACCAATCAATTAATGATGATAGATGAATATTATCATTCCCTTAACTACCAAACACTACATAAATAACTATATCTTTTGAAAGATATTCCTTTATATTAAAAATATAATCCTAGGTAAAATTATTTCATTTACCAATTTTGTCAAAACAAAAATCATTTATATATAACATTAACAAATACATGCATATATATATATATATATATATATATATTACACTCAAATTCATTCTAATGCGTTACTAACTCTATCGCTAATGAGTCACTCATTCTAGGGTATTACTAACCCTATATATTGAGTTTTACCCCACCAAAGCCTAGGTGTTTGCTAAACCTAAGCTCTGATACCAAATGTAACGAACGTGATTTTCGACCCTCGAAAATCGAAACTAATACATCCTCGATATTCATGTGCCGCAAATTCAAGTGTCGGAAAACCCAACCGTTAAGGGAAAGATGAAAATAAAGACAAAACAGAATCTTACACGAATGGAATAACATATATTATTTTAACATATAATCTTTACAGTGGAAAATTTTAAATACATTTATCAGAGTTTAACTTAACATCAACATGGTCTGTTATAAATCTCTGTCCCTGTAAATGCGGAATACAATAGTATGTAAGTGTGGTGGAAATGGATAACAATCTTTAGAAGAATCTTCTAGCTTCATGCTCTGAGCTCTTTCAGAATGCTCCAAACTAAGCCTGACTACTAGGCTGCTCGAAAAAATAGGGCATCCAGAGTTTAAGGGAAATAAAAAAAAATTCGTGTCAGTCATGGAACTTGTGTGAGAAACTCAAAATACGAGTATTTGAAAACAAAGGGTATCTCATAGGACCACGCCACACATAAACACGGAACGGGTTTTTACCTTATGGTAACCAAATCATTTCTATGTAAAATCTAGTGATATTATTTTTAACGACATTCTTTGAAAAACCTTTCAAATAAACATATTCAAATAGCCAAAATTGTTATATCGATTAAATTTGATGGCATAATAGGTTTACAACTAAGTCCGAAGGCACTTATTGGAGAATGGATTGCCAATGAATAGCGAGGTAAGGGACTGTCTCCCGTACAGTACATTTCTAGAAGAATGTACCGAGGCCACCGACAGACGGTCCTCTACGAATTAAAACCGGCCTACCCAAGACCAATAGATGGTACAGATAGCACCAAATGTGATATCACCCCGGCCGTTCCTGACCTTTGCGAGGCACCGCATAGCATACACCCAAAATTTAAACTCGACATTATAGCTGGTAGAAATAAAAAAATGTAGAAAGGTGATATCATACCCTAGTGGTTGCGAACCGATTAGCCTTAAAGCAACCCCTATTTCGCAATTCCTTGGGTGTGCGGCTTGAGGTAACTTTTACCTTTCTTAGAACGATTTCACTTAAAATGCCACATTACCATCTCCAACAACACACTATTGATTTCAACAAAAGTACAACCTCTAAGCTCGTACGTCTCAGAGAACGGTGTTAAGCATAAGTGGGGTTACTCCTACACCACCAACATATGTACGTTTATAGAGATCAATGCACTGTGATCTTTGAAATGCAATGTTAGACATCCATTCGTACAAGTTGTCTAGGAACAGGACAAACCGAAGCACTCTCCTACCACATCCTGTTGGGTATTACGCCTAGGGTTAATAGCAAGTAGTCCTTGAATACGAAGATCCAAGAATTAAGGGTCCACTGCTATTTATTTATCTCGGGAGCTACTCCGAAATTACCAACAAGCAGTTCTTCTGTTATGAAGATCCCCTCCTTCAACTTCATTGTCTTTAACATGTCTTCACTTTTGAACTCGTAAATTGGTTCAAAGTGGTTTTCGGATAGAAATCTCCCAAATCCGACCCTGGTTTCCCTGAACCAATTATCGATAAAAAGATGTTAAGTAGGTAGGTGCCTATCATTTAATTAATTACTTTCTCTTTATCAAAAAATATCTTCTAGAGATATATATCTTTTAAACATTTCTTTTCGGTATATACAGAATCATTAAACCTCTCTTATCAAATCCTTTGATTACTTAAAATATTTTTAAATCTTGGAAAAATTCCAAATCATTTCATCCTTTACTTAGGAAAATATTTCCAAATCATTTATTTAAATCTTTAACAAAGATTTCTTATTTTCAACACATATCTTTTTAATAGGTTGAAACCATGTTATCCAAGATGGTAAATTCAAATTAATTAGTATTCAAGTAGAACAGATCCATAGAAATTATAGTAATTTTACTCGATACTTATTTCCGTATTCAACTTGTACTATTCATCGAATAACGGTGGAATCACCTTTTAAATTCATATGATTAGTACGAGTTCCATTAGTACGAGTTCCCTCCTCAAACCAAGTATAAGTAGATTATCTGTATTCAATCCAAGTTGCAATTCATTAATTATTATAAAAAAATTTAAATCTTTTATACTTGTCTCATTTCCGACATTTCGACCTTATCTATCTCTCGTCCATGAAAAAGGCCAGGTAAGCCAGGGCATTGGTTGCTCCTGAACTTCTTCTTAGTTTAAGCATCTCACATCCAGATCTCACGAATAGAAAAATCCAGTCTACTCATCGGCTTTTAAATTCAAGATTAAATCACTTAATTATAACAGCTTTTCTTTAAATCATTTATTTAAATTTTTTGAACTAATTATGAAACCTCCAAATCATCCTCAAAATAATTAATTATTTATTTGAAAACATTTATAAAAGATTTGGGAAAGAATACTTAAGTTTAAAGCTATATTTCAAAAGTTATAAAAGTGCTGCTAATAGTGCTGCGAATAGTGCTTTTAAGCTTATTTGATCAAAACAACTTTTCTATCATTTGGAAATCTATTTTTATAACTCAAATCTCTTTTAAAACATTTTAAAATATTTATATAATTTATTCCATATTTTTAAAGAATTAAAAATATCATTTACAAAGAATTTATCGCTTTGGTTTTTAAACTGCCAAACCGCGACTATTTTAAAAACTTATTTTGCTCATATTTTAAAATCTACTAAATGAAATCTCGATCCTTTTCTTTTGTTTGAAAATTATGATTATAAGAGTTCGGAAAATTCTTATTCCAAAGAATTCCGACTCCAAACCCATCGTATAAATGGATTTAACTTTCTATGGCGCGAAATCGCGAACTACCGTTACGCGACGAGCCTATTTTAACTTAAATTTCATTTTCTTTTCAAACTACGTCGAAATACTTTTAAATGTTTATAAAACATTTCTAAATCATTTTAAATTATTTTAAATCATTTAAAAGGGGTTTAATGATTATATATCACTTTTATAACTTGATTCGGAAAGTGATTTCCTTGTGTAATATCGAGATGTATTTAACCTGACTTGTTTACACAATTAAACAATATATTAAAACAACTAATACTTGATGATCAAAGCATAGTGAACATCCATAGAAAACATATAATGTAACAACCCGCATATTTATCGGTTTTTCATTTAAATATTTTATTTAAATATTTCATCGTTCGTCGGATTTTGGTCCGAAAAGCTACTTTTTGCAAACAGTCGAATTGGGACTCGAGACCACCTCCATTGAGTCCAAAACGTCGTTTGCGATCTTTTTGAGTGTAAGCTTCGATATGTTTGGAGTTAGGAGAATTTTGCCACTTTTTACTTAGGGCTTTGGGTTGGGTTTCAGCCCAATAACCCCACTTAACCCCCTAGCTCTCTAACTCTTCATCCATTTACTCCCATTTCATTTTCATTTCCTCAAGCAAACTGAAAATGGTGGAGAGGAAGAAAGATTAGAAATTCCAAACCCTTGTTTCTCTTGCAAACTCAAGTCCTAGCTTCAAATTCGAAGAGAACCCATTGGTAAGCTTCATCTTCTTCTTCTCCAACCCGTTCTCCTTTCAATTTCAGAAATTCCTAAACCTAACTTTAGGAATGTTCTTTTTTTTTGAGCATAGATTCAAGCTCATTTGGGTTGTGTTGAAGAGGAGTTGATCTTAGCTTGTTTTAAAAGCTTCTTCTTCTTTGTTTGGGTTCAAAGGTGAGATTTTTATCTCACATCTATGACTATAACCATCTTTGATGTTGGGTATGAATTCCTAACACTATTACATGTTCAATTGCTTTTGGTTTGAATTGCTTTGGCGAACATTTCAATTTTTGATGCTTTTAATTCAAACTTTGCATCTCCTTGCTTTGATTTGTGAACATGTCTTTGGTTGTGAATCGGAGTGCCTATAGGGCCGTATTATCGATTGACAAAAAGCCCCGAAGTCCATTGCTCGATCGGGTGAAAAATGTGGGAGAGTTTGCTCTCCCACTGGGCTGAAAAACAACTTCAGCTCCTCACCAGACGTCTGCAGATATGTTCAGACGTCTGGAGTCTGTTTCAGGAAGTTCCCGAAACTTCCTGCAGACGTCTGAGCATTTACCTCAGACGTCTGGTGCCTGTGAGCGACTCTACTTTGCTTGCTTTTGCCTATTTATCTCGAGATTCCAATTTCTATCGATTCAAGGTTATCCGATTCGTCGTTATCATTTATTTTCTTCATTGATGACTTCTTCTTGGGATTTTTGAGAATGTCGCTCGACCCGCCTTCCTCTTAGGTCGTTTGGCTTCACAAGGTCGCTTGCCTTCACTTAGGTCGTACCGTTTTGACGGGGCGCTGCCCCGCACCCCGCCGTGGGCGCTGCCCCCTGGACCCCCGCGACCTGACCGGGCAGGTCGAACCCCGTATTACTCTGCGTAGGCAATCTTATATGAAAAGCATTCATCATAACTTCCATTTTGATGCATTTTGAGCTAATTTCCTTGGATTTTATTCACGTCTCCGAATGTGAATTTTTGTGATAGATTGTTCCAACAATCGTTTTATGACTTGTCACTTTAAAGATATGAAGGTTTTAATACTAGTAGTAAATATCAAAACTCTCTCATCAAATCGATTTCAACACTATTTTTAATATCAAAAGTTCGTTTTCTCAAACCAATTTCCAATCTACTAATATATATAAGCCTTTACTTCACTCGAATGAGAAATCGACTTAAACGACTTAGTAAAACGAGTGGTATGAAACGCTTGCGTTCACTTCGTCGGTTAGCTCTTGGACTTGTTCGATTGAACCCTTTTCGTGACAATTTCCTAGTGAAGATTTACAGCTTGTTCGTAAATATTTAAGTTAAGCAAGTGGTTATGGGACATGAAGCTAAACTCATATATTTACTAGCTTGGTGTAATTGACACTTCCTTATGATCATGACGATCATTCTTGTGTTTTAGACTAGCAATGTGCGATGTCTCTTTAATTCGGTTCATCGGACGTTACGCTGTACGACGTCGTTGTTCCGTTTATCGTGATTTGGTTCATCGGACGTTACGCTGTACGACGTCGTTGTTCCATTTTACTGTGTTTTGGTTCATCGGACGTTACGCTGTACGACGTCGTTGTTCCTTTTATTTTTATCGTGATTTGGTTCATCGGACGTTACGCTGTACGACGTCGTTGTTCCATTTTACTGTGTTTTGGTTCATCGGACGTTACGCTGTACGACGTCGTTGTTCCTTTTCTTTTTTTGGTGATTTGGTTCATCGGACGTTACGCTGTACGACGTCGTTGTTCCATTTCGCTACGTGTTGGTTCATCGGATGTTACGCTGTACGACATCGTTGTTCCTTTTCTTTTTTATTGTGTTTTGGTTCATCGGACGTTACGCTGTACGACGTCGTTGTTCCATTTTCCTATGCTTTGGTTCACCGGATGTTACGCTGTACGACATCGTTGTTCCTTTTATTTGTGCTTTGGTTCATCGGACGTTACGTTGTACGACGTCGTTGTTCCTATTTATTTATGTCTCTGGATCATCGGACGTTACGCTGTACGACGTCGTTGCTTCGGATTATTTGATTTCTGGATATTGATTCCTGGAATTTTATGTTTCACCAGCATTTACGATGGGCATTGATATGTATGTCATTTATTGTGGCTTGGTGAATTAAATAGAGAATATGACATTCTTTTTAATCTTTGAGAAGATTCTTGTGATATTGATTAATCTCTTGTTGATATTCAATCACGTACTTATCACAGTACGCTATTATGGTTATGATACGTTTTTGTCATATCTCTTATTCTATATCACTTTATCTGATATTTATAGCTAGACTGATCCGTTTATTATTTTCTTCTTAAATAATACTCGGGTCAGACTGAGATTTACAGGTGCTTCCTCATGACTTCTTATCTGGAGCCATCTTCTGACTTTTGGCTAACTACTCTAGTTTAGTAGTTTTTGTTCGTATACATTTGAGAGTAGACTCCTTGATGTATACATATTCTTTTGGTTAGCACTTGTATCTATTCTTTTGTGTTATTGTGGATCTTATTTGACCACTTCTCTGATGTACACTTTCATGTGTTGTATATTTATTCATATCTATTTCCGCCTCTGTGATATGAATTGTCTGTGACTGATTTACGTTACGTTTATTTCTATATTTGTTTCCGAAGATTATATATAGCCACCGTGTGATAGCTTTGTGTTTGTATCGGTATGTCGGATTTCCTCCTTAAAAGATATGCATCCTATTCTATCTGACATATCGGTGCTCGCACAAAGAAGTTACATGGATGGTCGCTCCTCAACAGCCTTATTCTCCGCGCTAATTGACAGCACTACACCGTAGTGTTCTTGGTTAGCGTGGGTATAGAGGTGGGGCGTCACATATAACATCATCATTTCGTATGTATATATATAAATAGACTTCATCACCTTTATTGGATACTAAACTTAGAAAAAGACTATAGCTTCGCTACGATCGAACCAGAGCTTATGGAATTGAGCTTGGGACCTTGGGAAAGCTCGACCTAGCTTGGAAGGAGGTGGAGTGCTCGGCCTTGGGATTTGAGGTGGAATGACATGATGTATATACGTGTATATATTTTAATTTATTTTGCCATAACTTTGAAAATATGTTTCAAGGCATGGAAGCCATTGAAGAAGAGCTCTTAGAGCTTTAAGAAGAAGGATGAGGAAGAAGAAGTGAATGGATGAATGAAATGAGAGGGCCAAGGCCTTGTATTTATAGGCAAAAATGTATGAAAAATATCTAAATGTGCATTTCCTTTTCTCCCCTCAACCCACACCCCTCCTTTCCCATCATTATACATGTTATTTCCTTCTCCCATTTGCCTCTATCATTTCACTTCACTCTGTGGCATGTGCATTGACTTTGCATAGCTTAAGGATGAAGTTTTTTAAAATATCTTAGATGTTTTTACCATATATGTATATATAAATGTATATGTGTTATATGTGTATATATGGATATATGTATATGTTCGGGTGTGTATGTGTGTGTTATATATGTGCATAAGACATATAAACAAGGTTGCAACAACTTTGAACAACTTCCGTTAGCTAAACCGTTGAAAATCTGAAAACCGATTCCCGGTTACATTTTCACTTATTAATTAAATTGCATATAAATGTAAACAAAATTTGAAAACTAATTTCTCATCAATATTAATTAATTAAAAAGATCTCGTTTTATTATAAAACCATTTAAGTCAATATTAATTATTTACAAAAGTGCTATTATATCGATAAAACGATATCTATCTTCCTTTATATTTTCAAATCAAGTATATATTTTATAAAACTATTATAAATACTTTATTTATATAAATAATTAAAATGAATTATTATCATTTTAAAACATCTATTTGAATAATCATAATAATTATAAATCATTTAGATCTCAATTTAAATTCGTAAACCTGTTGTTAAATATGATGCCATTATTGATGATGTTATAAATATAATTTAATTGCCAAAAATAAAATAAATAACTTTATTTCATATTCTTGTTTAAATATATAAATAAGTGTATGTATCCAGCTCTGTGCGCGAATTCTGACAATTATAGAGTTGTTTATTGATAAAACAATTTTTAGCCATTTTATTGATATTCTTCCAAAGTATATATTTTCGTAAATACTTATTCAAAAAAAGATTACCATTATTATTTATTGTTCAAAACATCATAGTTTATGCTAGAAAAACTATTATTTGAATATTTTAAAAAAAATATATAATCTATCAAAGTGATAAATTTTGCGGGTCGTTACAGGAACCAACCTTCATTAGAGGAAAGCCTTTTGTTGTTACTTCATGGAGTCCCTCTATCGTCAGTGCTAAGGAGTAGGTACTATCTATTCCAGTTTGAGCGTATTTTTCACATATTCCTTCTGTCTTGCAATCGCTGATTATATTAAATTGGCTAGCTAATACTATCGGGAAATTGAAATGCTTTGATCCTAATACTGTTGCAAGGGAAAATTTTATTTATGCTAAGGCGTTAATTGAAATTACTCTGGATTAGCCGCTTCTGGAAAAATTAAAGTTGGAGTTGCTGAGGATCACGTTGCTGAGGTTGTTGTTGGTTATGGATGGAAACCTGGTATTAACACGTCTTGTCGGTCCTTTAGGCACCTCTTGGAAACATGCTCTCTTTGGTCTACCGGTGCTTATTTGGCTCATGTGTCACTATTTGATAGGACCCCACTTCCAAGAGCCCCCTGTCTTGAAGTGGGTCCCGAAGATCTGCTCGTCCTCGCTTCCTCGGGATGTGCCTCTTGTTGCTCTTAAGGAGGTGGTTGTTTTGAATGCTTCTTCTGGCAAAGTTCCTCCTTCTAATAGTATTTACTGATACTCTGATGAGCAAACTTGGGTTCATGAACCATCTGATATGAGATATTTCTTGGGAGTGATAAGTACCTTAAATTTGTGAGTGTTGATAATGGTGAAGTAGGCGGTTATACTATCATATTAAGGATGAGAGTCTTGCTCTTACTAGGGAGGGTGATTTAGGTGAGGTGAAAATGGCGTTGTTCTATGATACCACTTAGGATAGGGAATTCATTTTCAGAGCGGGGAATCCAGGTTATATTCCTAATCTTGCACTACTTTTCTCTAGTTATGTTCTTGTCATTGGGCTAGTCGATGACAGTAGTAGATCCTCCTCCTCTGAGGGAGGCTAGTCTTGGTAGTTAGTAGTTTAGATGTGCTGCCTAACTCTTATGATGTTTTATTTTATTGGTAGCTGCTAAGGCGTTTATTGTTGCCTCTCTATTGTTATGTATATGCAAGTAGTTTGGCCACTACAAAACCATCATAGTTGTTCTATGCATGTGCAAAACACCTGGGTTTTTTTATAATAAAAGTGGCATGGCCCATTATAAAAAAACCAACCAGCCTAGCTAAAAAAACTATGGAAAACAAAGAAATATATAAAGGGATAAATGTATCCATTACGGAGTAAATCCCAACACCTATAAATGTACATATTAATCATGTACACTGTTTATATGTTGCACTTGCACTATACACATATAAGTGTATTTTATATGCTCATTATAATATATTTAATTTGGATTAAATGAATAAGCTTAAATAAAATAAGATTTTATGTAAAACCATATTAGATTAGATTAATAAACCCTTTAGACTTCATAGGAATAAATAGGATTTTTTTGTAATCTTCCTATTTCACCTGCTTCCGACTGGCATAGTTCCTTCTAAGGGTCGGAGGATCTACTATGCATTGAAGCTCGAGTTCTGTGCGACGAATAACGAATCAGAGTATGAAGCATTGATAGTGAGACTCAAGATAACTAATGAGTTGGGAGTGCAGATATTACATATCTACAATGATTCCCAATTGGTGATCCACCAAGTGAAGAAAGAATTTCAGGCTAAGGGGGCACAATTCGCCCCTTACCAATCAAAGGTGTTAGAACTACTGGACGATATTGAGCACTACATGATAATGCACATCCCCAAATATGTAACATCCCCTAACCCAAAAATGAACATTGATGATGATTTAGTCATCACCAAGATTATTTTCAAGCAAAAAGGGGATCGGATTTTTCACAATTTAAATAAACCGAGCAGCTAAATACTTCCATTACATAAAATTGTCTTACACAAATGTCATTACATTTCCATTTACCTAATTTGTGCCCTTGCAAGGGTAAATATAATAAAACATAAATAGTTGTGTCATGCCTGACATTTGAAGATGCCGACATGAATACTTAATCGGTTGTACAATCTGGTTTCAATAGCGGAAATTAAACAACTTTTATTAGAAAACGAGCCTCCCACTTCGTCTTTGGAGCTTTTATTCATCCTTTTCAAAAGCAACCTCTCAAACACATAAACTCAGCCTACTCGAACAAATACCCATGTGTTTTGGGAAAAGTAAAAACATAGGTCAGAAATTAAGCCCAGTATGAGTAAAACTTTACCCTAAACAATTCATCATATAATGAGACTACACCGCTGAACCATAGAATGGGTTTTCCCCTCAATATTAAACAAATACATATCATCACACAGACATAGTTATAATCATCATTACATTTATGATCCCTTTCTTACTTACCATATGACGACTTAATTAATTAGTCAAAGTGTTTAGTTTGCCTCTTTAGGCTAACTCTACTATTTGGGAATCATGTTGTGAAAAGACTTTTGAATGTCACGTATGGTCTTACACCACCTAAGTCGTTCTCATGTCAGAATTAGTCTCCCGGATGCCACTTATACCCTTATACCAAATTTCCCACCATTAGTTCTCATCAATTGTTGTGAATAGGCATTTAGATACCACTTATGGTCTCACACCAAAGTTCCGTCATTTGTCGTGAATAGACATTCGAATGTCACTTATGGCCACATTCCAAAGTTCTCGTTATTTGTTGTGAATAGACACTTGGATGCCACATATGGCCTTACACCGAAGTTCTCGTCGTTTGTCATGAATAGACATTCGGATCCCATTTATGGCGTTATACCGAAGTTCACATCATTTGTCATGAATAGTCATTCGGATGCCACTTATGGCCTTACACTGAAGTTCTAGTCATTAGAGATTATTGTTTGTTGTATTTAGCTTTTCTAAGAGTAGTTTCCTCTTCTCATTTTAATAAGTCTTTATATTCTATCTATTATCCTCTATGGTCATTTCATCCCTTTGAAATTCCTAACCATCACTTTGGATGGTGCCTTCCAAGTTGCTATTTAAAGTTCACTTATTTTACTTATAAAATCTAAGTATCACTGCTAACGTGTAACGACCCATTTTGGAGCGATCGTATGGTTAGGAACACGGTGATATTTAAAATTAATTTGGCAAAGCAAAAAGGTGGACTTTCTATTTAAAGAAAAGATAATAAACTTTTTATGTCAAATGATTTATTTTGAGGAAAATTTGCTTGTTTAGGATAAATAAATGATGTCAGAAGAAATTAAGCAGGTTTCGATAAAATTTGGGCTAGAAAATTCTGAATAAGAAAAAAAAATTGTATTTTGGGCTTAATGCAAAAGGTTGCAAAATATTTCTTATCTAATGTTTTAAAATTCAGTATGTGTCTTGAAATAGTATATAAATGTGAAAATGATATTTGGAAAGGGAGAAACTTATTTATTTAGTGATAGGTGAGTTTGGATGAAAATTAGAGCTTTTAAATTTTACAATAAAATTAAATTTCATTTTAGTTTAAAAATAACAATATGTAAACTATTCTAAATTCAATTCTTTAAACATATAAATATGGTTTTAAGTATCCATAAATATGGAAATTAGATAAAGTGAATGTTTGAGGTTTATAAAATGATAATTGGATTTTAAAAAGAGAAATATACATAAGGATATATGGATTTTAATACAAAGTTTTAGTTCAAAAAGCCTAGAAAGTTAGGACTAATGAGTTATAGCCTACTTAAAAGTTTTATTTCAGCAAACATAAGGAAAATAAAAGCTCATTTCTTTTCTCATTGGCACTTGTACTCAAAATAAATGAAAAAGAAAACAAGTAGTTTTCTAGAAGCCCTAAAATGCTATAGTCTTCTACCAAATTTGCATCCAATTCTATCAATTTTATTTCCAAATCAAAGTTATAAGCTCTATATCTCTCCTAACCACTTAATTAGCAATTAGCAATTAGCAATTTCTAGGAATAAATTTGTAGATTTGATTATGTATTCAGATCATGTTTGAAGCGAATAAGGAAGAAACAAGAATTTTTGGTGGGTAATAGAAATTATTTCAAGCTAATTTCAAAGGGTTAAAGAGAGTATAGTTTAATATTGCTCACATAGATGTTTATTTGATGATTGCATGTGTTAGAGATCTGATGTTTTGATTGAATCATAGTTGATATTTGTATAATCTTGATTATTATTGCAATTGTTGATTGAAAAGGTTGGAAGAACTTGAATATACAAAGGAGACTCTGCCGTTTGATTTTTGAATTCTAGTTAGGAGCTGAAATTTAATATGGAGGAGAGTTCAGAATTATTCAAAAAGTTGGGTGATGAAAGGGTATGGGATATGGTCGAATTACGTCATCGAATGCACAATTACGGTGTGTGCAGTAGTAAAAATTGCTGCACATAGCAGCAGTTTAATGTTTTGCCACACTGACACATCATTACTTACTTGTGAATGTAGGTGATTTACGTACCTACGGAAGCAGGTGAGTAATAGTCTCACCTGCTTGCACATATGAGTAATAATTCTCACCTATTGGGCAATTGAGAAGTGGGCTGAGGCCCTTTCTTTACAAGTGGGCCTATAACCCATTATATGGAAAGGCGTCGGACCTATTTAGGCCCAGCAAACAAAAAAATCAAGAAAAAAAGAACTATATATATATAAAATATATTTATATATTATAAATTATTTTTGTAATGAAAACTTTTTTCTATACTTTCATAAATATGGTATTTATTGAAAATAAATTGCATACATTTTTTTCAATGAAAAATTGTTTCGAATATTAAAGTGATTTTCATGAAAATAAATATATATATGTCTTTGTTATAAAACAAGTGAAGTTGCATTTCTATATGTTAACGCTATAAAATGGATGAAGTTGTAATCCTATGATGTTGGTGATAAGTTGTATCTTAATTATATTGTGCATATAGTTTATAGGCATAGACTGTATATATTGCTCTTTATATGTGTTATATGTTAATTCATATGTTGATGAACTAAAATACTGTCATACAATACAACAATGTTTGTTACATTGGCAATTATGGTTGAATTTTACCTTGTGCATTATACCTTTTTATGTACCTTATGCCTCTGGTGAAGTTTAATTATGTTGTGTGTGTTACAACATAATATTTGACAATGTTTGGTGGATCTTGTAATGTTATGAGTATAAGCATATATATAGTGGTGATGTTAAGTTCACTAAATGATGTTACATAAATGATGAACCATAATTAAAAATCCTTGATGACCTTAGATTAAACGATAGTTAGGTGGAGTTCACTGTTGTACCGGGAATAAGTAAAATAAAATGAATTGATCAAATGAGAAGAGATACTAGATAAGCAACGGTGATCGACATGTAGTATATTTGATGGAAACGATGACACTCATGTAGTATAGAATAGTACATTAAATAGGTCTTTTGGGGCACCCACAATTCTCGTTGAGGGATACCCGAATGTAAAAGATCATGTGTCTAGCTCGATCAGCATCTGGAGGAATGTGACCTTCACATAATGAGTTATATAAGTAAACTATGATCAATTCATAATAACTATAATAAGCATGAACCTTAATAATTGAGATTATGGGTGAATCACAATTGAGTAGAATTGTGATTATGGTCGCATTGAATAGAGATATGTCTCACGTATTATGACGTTATGTATGTTATATAACAGGAACTGGGGTTAATATTGAATGCTATCACATCCATTATGTATGGCATGAAACCCATTCTGCATATCATTCTCTTAGTTATATGTACACTATTACACTCGTAGCAAGATTCTAGTCCAACCTGGGGTTTGTTATCTGTTTAACAACCTCGAGTCTGACCGAGGTTGTTTTGACAAGAGGTTTTGCTATGGTTAGTATCGTTTTGGTGGAGGTTCCGTGAATGATGGTGGTTTTATCCACATCATCATCACTACATACTAACACAAAGAACACATCATCATCATCATCATCATCACTACATATAGTTATGTATATTAGTTTTGGGTAGACATGATGTGTTTATTTTGTGATGTTCATGTACTTTGACATCAGTTACATATATATTACTTTTTTATTACTTACAACATTTACTCTAGGATGTTTATATATATATATATATATGTATATGTATATGTATATGTATATGTATATGTATATGTATATGTATATGTGTAATGTTCGTCATTATTCTATCCTAAAACTATTCATGTACATTGCTTTGTGCTGATATAAGTTACGTAATATTGAGTTGTATTATTATTTTGAAACATATCTGTATAGGCCTAAGGGTATGCATATGATGGATCGCTCCTATTATGTTCTTTACTTCATGATTTCAGACAATAAACCCACCCTAATAGCATAGGAACTAAACTGAGGCATCACATAAAATGTACTAAAGCACGGGTTAGAATAGTTGACCATAGAGGAACAAGACTAAGGATGTATACCCTAAATTTGTGTGAACATGAAATATTCGAGTCAAGGGGATGGTTGAAGGGTTGACCATTGGTGTAGTGTATTTATATATATGTAATAAGTGTGTACTTGTTAGTGATCATTATGTGCATGTGTGTGTATACTTATATACACACACATATACATACATACATATACATACATACATATATATCTATGTGTGTGTACACACACACTCCTCATCTCTTTCTAACAATGCGGTAAAAATTCTATTGTTGTGAGTATGGCAAGTCCCGATAAGCCAAAAGATAATGTTGTAACTAGAACTAATAATGGCCAGCCTAGTGGAACTGGTAGTTCTGGAGTGATGATGAAGATGGAGCAGTGGATGGAAGTTATGCAGAATGTTTAGGGTGTGGGTGCTACTGTTGCACAAAATTCCCCTTTTTGCCTAGATTTCATGAAGATATGTGACGACTATACTAGTTAGTAAGGCAAGCCATTCCATGGAATTGAAGATGTTATAGGGGTTTATTCATGGCTTAGAGTATGCAAGAGGTGCTCGATGATATGAGGATCTCTAAGTAGCCAATATTGAAGCTTGCATTTAGTAAGTTGCAATCTAGTGCCCTCAACTGGTATGATGTTATGGTTACAGGGAATCCAAAAGGAGAGATGACATGGCCACAATGTAAAGAGTTGTTCAGGACTATTTCTTGACAAATGCAAATAGGGCATCTTTACTCAAAAGTTCATAGATCTTAGGCAAGGCGAAATGACTGTCCAGGAGTATGTCTGTAACGACCCAGTATTTAATTATTTTAAATTTGGATGTTTAAATATATTTTTAAATAATTGATTTATGGATTTTATAACATAAAATAAAGTGCTTTAAAATAATAATTAATTATGGTAAAATAGTTTTCAAATTTTGTTTACAAAATTAATTTGTTTAAAGCAAAATAGAAAATGTGACCGGAAATCGTTTTTCGAATTTTCGATGTCTAAAAGTTGTCAGAAAACATTGTGCACATTTGAGTCAATATATATACACATTTACAAATAAATTTAGATATATTTTGATATATAAACACATACTTAAGTTTATTAAAATTCTGATATGACATTTTATGAAAATTTAATTATGTCTAGAAAAAGGAAAATGGAAAATTTCATAACATGTCATGTCATTAGCAAACACAAAGTATACTAGCCATAATGAATGTTGGAACTAAAGAAATGAAGAGGGTAACAAGGTAATTTTTTAGATTAGGAGAGGGGGAACAATGGTTGTGATGTCGCATTCATGTAATGGAGGGCATGTACCCTAAGGTAGTTTAGTAATTTTGTGTATGCATTTTGTATAAAAATTATTTTTCATAATTTATCCTCATTTTTATCACTTTATTCTCATTTCCTAAAACCTCTCTCCAAGCTTTTATGAACGCTTAATGGCTTCCAAAGGAAATTCCTAAGTTTTAAAAACCTAGTTTATATCACTTTTACATTCATAAACCCTTGTTTAAGCTTCTCCTTTCTTGCCTACAACTCCACCTTCACAATACAAGCCTATACACACCCCAATACCACCTTGGCCGAACCTATATCCCACCCTAGCCGTGCCATATTTCCATTTTAAGCCACCAAAAACTCTACTTTTCCAAGTTAAAAGAAAAGGCTTAGGTTATACTCGAGTTATAGTAAAAGTTACCATGATTTCGTTCAGTTACGGTGAGTAAAGATTTAACTTTTAATTATTTTTTCTAAATATATTTGCATGCTTAACTTGAGTTATAAAAATGAAGTTTACATGGATCAAAACGAGGTTGGATAGTATGGATGTAATTGTGCTTGGTTGTGGTAATAAATAGTTTGGAATATGGAAGTGAATAGTCAAGTTAGTTTGCAAATTTATAATATTGTTTATGATTGGTTGTGCTATGGTTGTGATGTTTACATGTTGTTATATGGTTGTGATGTGGTCTTGTATGTTCTATACATGAATACATGATTGTATGCTAAGAAAGTTAGCACATTTCTAGTTTAAAGCGACATTATGTTATCCCTTGTGTAAAACCAAAGTCTTTGATTTTAAAATTTGCAAAATGTTTTCAAGTTTTAAAACTTAAACTTGTTAGTTTTCCAAAATAAGCCTTTATGTTTTACAAAGTGATGAAGTTTCAAAAGTTAAAGTTCTAAAGATTTAGCAAACCAAATTTCAAGTTATGAAGTTGTAACGACCCGCCATTCATTCCACAGAATGATGCATCATTAATAAGAAAGAAAGGGATAGAAAAGAGAAAAGATAGAGAAGAAAGAACTAAACAATATCAGAATCTCACAGCGGAATGAATAAATTATATTAATCACATAAGCTATTACATAGCATACAAAAATTATCAGAGTTATACAGCTTATTCATCACATACTAGACAGTTATAAACATCTGTTTAGACATTACAACTCAAATACATACAAGACACTATCACAGAGATCAACACAGCGGAACACTATATATCTACAACGCTGAAGCCTCCTGCTCCATACTCCTCCAGAATTCGTCAAAGCTAACCTGAATCCCCTGGCTACTCGTAAAAATTTGAGTACCCAAGAGTTTAATAAAACAGAAAATAAACTCCGGGTCAGACATGGGTCTGGTGTGAGTAACATGTTAAAGTTGCTTAACTTTGAAAAACCTTTGAAAACAAAAGGTATCTCGTAAGACTTCCCGCACATAAATACGAAAAAGTTTTTACCTTACGATAACCAAAACATTTGATAGGAAATCCAGTTATGTTATAATAGGGTCTAGGGTTCTCAAATAAATATTCACATAGCCGAAATTGTTATATTCATTAAATTCCAGCATACATAGGTATACAATCAAGTCCGTGATCAATTATTGGATTGGATTCCATACAATGGCAGGGCTACTGGGGTACCACCCATCACACTATGGGGCCTAGATCACCGTACCGAGGATCCCTCCCGATCCCCTGCAACACAAGGCCGGAACCATCCCTTACTGGATAGTCCCGAACAAGACAACCCCGCAGATGGCCGTCGCCAACTGCCCACTAAGTCGAATAAAAAGGAACCTCTAGACAGGGGAAAATCTTGTCCTACTTGAGCGCGACCCACTTAGCCTTGCTGCACCTCCCATGTTTTAGCCATTCCCGGTTGATGAGGCTTGAGGCTATGATTACCATATCAGAACACATCACTTAGAATGCTCATCGTCCACCTGACGATGTTCTGAAAGCATTCAATCCATACAAGTTCGTTTCGGGTTCGAACGAAACCGAAGGCATTATCTCGTTACACTCATTTTGGAATCACCCTTAGAGTTAACGACAATAACCCTTGCACTCTGAATCTTCATCTTCACTTGAGATTCACGACCTATCGTTAATTTGGATCGATGTGGTTTTCGGATATCCAAATCTTGAAACCCGATCCCGGTCTCACCGAAATCCAAACGTATCTTTTAAGGCCAAGTTGTTTTAAACTAAAAACAATTCAATTCTATTATCTATATTCACACAGATAGATAATTCATATATTCACAATAGATAATCCACATTATCATCACAAATAGATAATTCACATTATCATCACAATTCAACAAAGCATCCATATCACAGATCAGCACAAATCTCATATCAGAGATATCAAACAATCCAAGGCATCCAATCTTATTCAATCAGTTATAAGCAAAGATTAATCAATCACATTATCTCTAATTAATTTAAAATAAATTAAATTAATTACTTCCATCACTATAATCTTGCTTACTTATCAATTAATTAATTACAAACCAATTAATTAAGTATACTTCAATTATTCATCTTAATTAATCAATCTTGATTAATTATCCTTTAATTACTTTAAGTAATTAATCCTTAATTAATTATATAAATTAATTATTCTTAACCATTACAGTGATTAACCTTTAATTACTTCATTAATTAATTAATTATAATTAATTACATTAATCCTTAATTAATTATATTAATTAATTACTTTATAATCACTTATCATTGATTAATTAGTTTTAATTAATCAACCCTTAATTACATCATTAATTATATTAATTAATGATCCCTAATTACTCTTAATTAATTATCCTATTTAAATTAATTACATTAAGTAATTAATCTTTAATTAAACCACATTTATTAATCACCTTTGATTAATCTCATCCAGTAATTAACTTCCCTTAATTACTTCATTAATTAATTACTCCTTAATTTATTATATTTAATTAATCCCTTGATTAATAAAAAAATTAAACTTAAATTACTTCCATTAGTAAATCTCCTTTAATTAATTACATCCAGTAATTACCTTTAATTACTTCCCTAAGTAATTACACTTCATTAATTACATTCAAGTAATTATACTTATCAAATCACCAAGTGATCATCTTAAATTAATTAAACTAATTAATTAATTAACTTAAACTAATCACATTTATTTAATTAATTACATTTAGTAATTAATTCCTTAATTTCTTCCATTAAGTAATTATTCTTATCCTATTTCATAAATGATTATCTTTAAATTAATTAATCTAATTAATTATTAAAATTAATCACATTGATTAATTATTAAATAATCTTAAGTTAATGACCTTCATTAACTATTAACAATTCTTTAATTACTTTTCTTAAGAAATTAAACTTACATTAATCATTATTAATTACAAATTGATTAATCTTAATTACCCATTTAATTAATTTCTAATTACTTAATTAATTAACACTAAAACATTTATTAATTAAATTAATAAATTACCCTTTAATTACCTTATTAATTTAATGAATTTCAAATCATTAATCCTTAATTATCTTTAAGATAAATCATTTCTTATAAATGACTTAATTATCATTTCTAAATGCATTTGAAACTTTTTGCTTTTAAATTTTCCTTTAGATTTCATTTCAAATTAAAGATCTTAAATAATTACAAATTAAACTTTAACAAAATTTAAACAAATTTAAAAACCTTTTAAATCAAATGTTAAAGAAACATTTACCATTTATAAAGAAATTTCTAAGAGTTTGTAAACCAAATTCATTTAAATTCAAATCATTTTAAAACATACTTTAAACATTTAAAGTTGTTAAACATTTTAAATTTTATAAAAACTTATTTATTTCAAGACTAGAATTCAAATGTAAATTTGAATCCATATTTAAAACTTTGATTTAAAGCTCAGTTTAAATGTTGCTTTCAAATTTTAAACTCATTTATATTTTAAAACCCCTGTCAGGTTTAAAACCTGTAACCAAAAATGACCCGAGCCTATACTTAAAAATGTCGAGTCAAATATCCAAAAACTTTGAGCATCTCACGAAACAACTCGAATAAAAACTCGGTACCCATCCCTCCGCTTCAACCCAATACCAGGTACAAAGAAATGCACCGTGCACATGCACGGTGGCTCTGATCAACTCCGGCCATCCACGACGCCTTCCCCATGTCGGCGTTCACCCTCGAACCCAAACTCGATCACCATAATATCAACAGTAACTTGAAATCGAATTCAAGTAACTCATCACAACCAGGAACAGGAAACCCAAAACCTGGAAATAACTCGTGCTCACTCCTCCGACCATCGGAGTACAAGAACTTCCGGCCACGCCTTCGCCATCTTTCATGCTTCCATTTCCCAGAGTTCTGATGAACTCGAACCACCAGCGGTGTCTAGATGAACAAAATTCCACGACCTAACCAAAACTAGGGTTACAGGCATCACTGATCTCCCATCGCCGCCATAGTGCCTTCAACACCGTCCTGACATTTTTTCCCCAATCTCCGATCATTCCTCCATCTCCAGGAAAGACCACAAGCATTCTGATCAACTTGATCGCCAAAGGCTACTCAAAACACCCAATCTGATCAAACTCAAACTGCACATTCAAACCCAATCTAAAATCTATGGTTTTACTTCCAAAAATCATGATTTTGAATAATGTTTCAGATCATATACCTAAAACAATGATTTAAGATGTTTTAATTTTAACATAACTTAAATTTTCCTGTTCAATTTGATTTCCAGATAAATTTTAAATTTATTTTAACTTGAATAAAATTTTTAAACATAAATTTATACTGAAACAAACAACTTTTTTTAAGACTTAAGTCCAAACAGTGAAAACTAAGAACAGAGGAATCTCATAAAACAGACATGCACACATATCCATACATTATATATATACACAGAAATGCACTTATATATATATATATATATATACACACACACAAGCATATTTATTTTTAGATATTAACATGCAACCAGATTCATTCTTAAACTTTTAAAAAGAAATGTTACTCACCAGACATGCATGAAACAGAGAGCAGTGTACAGGCTTTAAGCAAAAATCTGGAATTTGAAAAAGAACTTGAATTGCATCTTTGTGATTTGATTTAAAAACTGCAGCCGCATGCTATAGAAGCTTGTTGAAGATGACTTAAGACTTGATTTTGAGCTTGCTTCAGACAAAATTCCAGGTTTGCTTGCACGCTTATGGTTACATTTTTCTTTTGAAAATGAATTATAGGTTTAAGAATTTAGTTCATGCTTTTGAATTGATTTCTGGTTTGAGGAGGATGTTGAAAATGTACAGGTTTCTAGTTTGTGGAAGAATTGATTTCAGATTTGTTTCTGGGAAATTTTACAAGCATTGATTCTGAAAATGTACAGATTTGTTTGAGTTATTTTATAGGGCGAAGGTTTCTTAGTATTTGAATTTGAGAGGATAGAAAAAGAATAGTAGAGAAGGAATAATGTTTATATAGGCTGAATTTGATTTATTAAAATATAAAAGAAGAAAAATAAAAATTTAAGGTGACACTTGTTTCTCATCTCAACATTTGTCATCTTGAATTAATATTTACTTAACACATGTTATTAGGTTACTTAATGTATTAACACACGTCATAAGTACTATTTTATTTATTTTAAATGTTAAATAAAAAGCTTTACTTAATTTATTTATTCTTATGTAAAGGTATATATGAATTTCTTTTTAAAGAAAATGTAATAAAACTAATTATATATAAATAAAAACTTATACCTATATTTAAATCCAAATTCAAATTCAAATAAAAGAAAATCAATCAACTTATATATATATATACACACATATATAACAACACATTAAATTTTGAAAACAACAATTCTATTTTCTTAAAAATCTATTTATATCTATATAAAAACAACATATTATTAATATTGTTTGAAACAAATGAATATTTATTAAAGAAGATTATTAAACCAATTTAAACATTTTTAATAAAGATTATCAAATCAATTTAATTATTTATACAGATTGTTAAATTGATATTGCCTAAAATTTCGGGTCATCACAGAAGTATCAGGTCGTATAGCGATAGTCGCTATAAACGCAGTTCGTAAAACGAACTCTCTTGCAAATTAAAATTTTTAAATCTTAAGTATGATTTTGAAAAGTGTTGAACGACTTATTATAAGTATTTAAAAATAAATATTATTTATTTATTTATTATTAATTAATTAATTAAGGTAATTAGTACTTAATCATTTGTTAATAAAGATAATTAGTACTTAAGTGTTAATTAAGTAATTTACATTAACTAATTAAAATTTAATTATTAATAGATGATTAATTATTATTTAATTATTTATTTAATATTTATTTAATAATTAATTGTCAATGGGTTTAATTATTAATTAATTAATTTCTAATTAGGTTAAACTAAATTAAGATTTAATTAAGACTCAATTAAGTTTTAAATTATTATTTAATAAAGGTTAAATTTATTATTTAATTATAACTATTTATTTATGGTTTAATTATTTATTAAATGGTTAACTATTATTATATTTAAAGGATAATGATTATTTAATCATTTATTTAAAAGTTGGTTATTGTTTAATTAATAATTAAAGGTTTAATTACTATTAATTAAGGAGTTAAATGTTATTTAATTATCGAATAAGGGTTTTAAATTTAAAAACCTTTCATTTCTAAATATCGGTTTTGTTTTAAAAGCAGTTGTAACATCCCGCCATTTTGGACCATTCAAATCGACAATAAAACCACACTTGTCGGACTTGAATAATTCAAAATAACAGATTGTTAATAAATTTTGGGGTAAATAAAATCAATCACAGAATCACAGAGACAGAATATCAGAATAACTTCGCAGCGGAATAAATAAACATAGGAGTTCATGAAGCTCCTAGATACAAAGTCTCAAAACCAATACATAATACCAAGTCTGGAAACAAATATACTTGTAAAGTTAGATACATAAGTTGCTACAACAAAAGCAAAAGTGGCGTGGAAATAACTGGAATAAAATATCAAGTAGACGATTGAATCTTCAGCGAATCTCTAGCTTCGAAAGAGGATGAAACCAAAGCTGTGGGACTTAGGTTGACCCGAGCATGAAGCAAAACACAAAACACTCGAGTCAGGACATACATACTTATAAAATGTAAATCAACTCGAGTGAACTGTAAAGAAATGGTCAGTAACTTAAAGGATGCTTGGGATCGCCCATCCTCTAAGGATCCTTTAAACTATCTACTATGTAGTAGTATACGCTATTATAATAGGGTCTAAAGTAAAGTATACTATTTAAAAATAGCGTTAAGGCTTTACATTTTCCACCTTAACACATTTTTAGGTATGCCAATAGTCTATACATGTAACGACCCGTAAATTTAACTGGTTTTAATAACGTTATTAATTGAAATTTTGCGAAATTTTAAACGATAAAATTTTGAAATATAAATTTGATATTGGAATGCGTCCAGTTAAACATAGCAACTGGTAAATTTTCGTCCGAAAATACGAAAGTTTATTTCGCGCGTAACTTTACTTCAATTTAATCAGTTAAAAAGCGATGAAAATAAAATGTTTTCGGAACCTAAATATTTTTACATAGAAAAATTATAAACCATCTTCTGAGCAAGATGTCAGTTTTTCATTTTTCCAAATTCGGACATCTTTGGCTCCGTCGATCTTATTTTTCAGCGTTTTTCTTGCATTTTCTGTAGTAGAAAAATTCGAATTTTTATAATTCAATCATACCACTGATAATTTTATACCATTTTGATCGTCTTATCATGCTGATCTCTACGGTATATTCTATTGTCAATTTCGATGTCCGTTACGCGACGAAAAATCGCAAAACGAATAGCCGTATCGGTACCATTTTAACCTTTTGAATTCCTGGTCCATTCAACTTTCCATCGTACAACACGACAGCCATTAGCAATTAATATTTACTGGAATTCAACTGATGTGGCTGTCACTATTCCCACTTCTAGGAAATTGATGAGTGAATATAATATCGTAGGTATTGAAGTAGCCAGTAGGTATTGAAAAGCCATTCATTTTCTTTTTATTGTTTCCCATCTTTCCAGCTGTTCACGTTCCTTCTTTCTCTGCTCTTTTTTTAGTTCTATGCTTATAAGAAAAAGAAGAGGTTGACAGCACATATTATTTCATATTTGCATGAAAACAAACCTGCTCCTTCTTGTTTTATTCCACTTGAAGCTTTTCTTTTTAGCACGTCACCTTCTATGTCAACTAAGTGCCAACTTCCGCCAACCTCGGCACCTCCTCCCTGTCGCCTACATGAACCACCACCTACCTCCGCTTGACCGAGCACCGAGCCACTCACGCGACCGCACCTACACCCGAGAACCTCCCTCCACCTGCAACCATCAAACCACCTTGCTTCTCCTCGTCGACGCAGTGCTTCCAAGCCGAAGCAACGCCATTGTCCACCCTTCCCAGTCACGCATCAAAACAGCCCTCCACGACCAAACTTCGGCCTTCTCCGACTTTGCCTTGTTTCCCATCAGTCACCGTTCGTTTCCCGCCTTGCTCCTCTCATGGTTGCAGTCGCCATTCTGGTTTTCAAACACTGCAACTCCTCCTTCCCTTCTTTTCTCTCACCCGTGCTTTCCAAACAATGGTTTGCTCAGGTATATGTATATACTTTTATTTTATATGTTATAATGTATGCTGCAGTTCTCTTTCCTTTATATATAACTAAGTTTGAAAATTTTATTTTTCTAGAACTTTATATACATCTTACAGTATATATATACTTTACCCTGTTATAAGTATATACAAGTTCATATTGATTTATATAATAGTGAAATTTCTAAAACTGTATAAACTTATACAATAAAGATAGTTACAATAATTTTTATATTTATTTTTATAATAATATAATTAGTTCGATTTGTATATGTGTTTGTGAAATCTTATGGATGGGTTGTTATATATGTCTTTGTTTATATGCATATTTTGTTAGTTATATAGATTTCATTACTCTATATAAGTTGTTGTATAAGTTAGTCAAAAATTTATATGTCTATTAGTATTTTATTTTTGTATATGTATATAGTATGATGATTGATATATGTAAGAGCATGTTTTTGACAGTACTATATGTGTTTAGTTATAAAGAAGAAGTAGTGTATAAACTATACTACTTGGTTTAAAAGAAAAGAAAAAGAAACAAGCTATATTTATATTATTTACAAGTATGAAGTGATAATGTACGCATGCTACTGCTATCGGCTTTGTTCTGTTTTCCAGTATATATTTGTATTAAATTTTGTAAACAAGGTGTGTGTGTGTGTGTGTATATAGTATGGAGGACCGTATATATGTATTTGCATTTTGTGGGTTACAGCATGTATAATTTGGACTGTATTTTTTATTTATTTATGCAAATATGGGCTTTAATGTATGTTTATATAAATTAGTTTATATATATAAGTATACATTAGTTTGGTTCTAAATTTTCATATAGATACTTTGTTTTATGTGTTTTAATTTAAAACAATGAGCTTTGAAATACATGTATATATATTTTATTAATAAAGGTTTGAAATTAGAATATGATTTTGTATATATATACAATTTTATATGTTATATCTATATCAATTCACATATATCATTTATCTTTATCGATCTAGTTCTGATTTGTTTTCGTCGATTCCTATTTATCAGTTTGTCAGTTGAATTTGTGCCAATCTAGCTTTGCTTTGGATTCAAAGCTCATTTCATCATCAAATCATCTCTAACCTCGAAAGGTGAGCAATCACTCACGATTAACGTTCTTTTATTTATTAAATTTGATTTCAATTGAAACGAAAATTGAAATATGCTGCTGTTAGATATTTACACTGTTATTACCTGTATCAGTTCACCTGTGACATCTGACACCAATATCTGTTATATATGCAATGATAATCCAGTTTGATTGTTAAATGACTGATTGTTTGATGTTTACAATTGGACGTTAAAATTGTAATGTATAAAGTGATAAATATTATGCAAGTAAATTTGATGTAGGATAATTAAAAATTTGAATTGACATATATGTTGAATTTGATTAGTTGAATATGACCCCTTTTAATTGTTAAATTAATTGACATGTAGAATAGTGATAATTACACATTGAACCATCGACGTATATTTGATTAATTGTTGTAGTGTTAAAATTGAAATCGAATGACAATTGAAGAACCGTATAAATAGTAGTGTAATAATCTTTAATCTACATGAAATGATAGTATAGATTCTAGAGATAATTATATTAATTCGTACAAATAACAATGCGAATTAATACGGTTATTTCGGGATTATTTGAATTGATTATTGGATTGATATTGATTGTTGTTATTGCTTGTTTATTTACTTTGACACCATCCCAGTTATCACACTGCAAGTTCCCTTTGCTATGTTTTGATTTTGAATTGAATTGGAATCGGGTTGAAATGATAAATACCCAAATTGAACTTTGACCTAGGATAGAGAATTAAATAAAACCCGATCGGTCAATAATTTGATTTAAAAATAAAATGAAGATTTTATTTGAATAAATAATATGGTTTTGAAATGAAGTGAAATTTGAATTTTTATGAAAGAAAAGTGTTAATATTTAATAATCTGAAACACAATATTAACGATGTAATTGATGAAAGAATGTTGTTTAATTTGAGAAATGATTGAATTAAGTTTGAAATTATTAAACTTTGAAATGATTTAATAATTAAGTTTGAAATTATTAAACTTTGAAATTATTTAATAATTAAGTTTTGAATTATTTAATAATTAAATAAGATTGAATTATTTAATGATTAAATTGAATTGGATTCTTTAATAAGAGAAATTGAACTTTTGAATAAGTGAATTTTACTTCGTAAATAATTGAAATTGAGTTTTCTTTTTTAGTTAAGTTTTGGAAAAAATTATTTGAGTAAGTAAATAAGTGAAACTGAATTTCTTTAACAAGAAATAAAATGTGATTTATTGAAATTAATGTAAGACTTGAAATTTAAAGAATTCGATTTGATGAATTTAATTTTTGTAAGTTTTGATATAATAAAGTTGAATAATGGATTTAATGAATTGGAAATTTAATAGAAATTATTTTGAATGGCAAATTTACTTAATGAATATTGAATGAAATCGATAAATGAATTTAAATTGATTTAAATGTTAAATCAAATTAATTTAAATGTTTTCGAAATGATACTTATATACGAACTTGAATCAATATTTGAATTGTTTTAAATAGAAATTGAAATTGAATTATAAGCTTTTGAAATGGTAATTTGGAAGTTTTGAAACGTAAATTATGGAAATTGATTTAGAAAGACAAATTAAATGTTGGTTTGCAAATTCTAATTGGAGTTGTAATTGATTTGATTTTGAAATATATAAACGACCAATCGGTGTAATAATTACGAAGGTTATTAAAGAGACCAGAATCGGTTATGGATATACTCTCTATCTAAACCGAAAACCACTTTAATAACTAACATTCGCGGAGTGTTGATCCAGAACGAAGTGGTTGGAATGATGTTCGTGATGACTGAAGAAAGAGAACGATTTTGGATGACCCCTGACATGACTAAAACAGGAGCCGCGCCGGGCCATTGAGTTTCGCCACCTCTAGCGGACACACTTCTTCGTTACCATATCTATTACTTTTGTGATTCGATTTGGGTGCACCCCTCGATTATGGGAGTGTTGTTTCGCGGTGTTGGGGTAGTAGCTGTTATGCCCAACATCAGTCCGGATCACGCAACTACTAGTATCCTAGTTGGTATTGCCTCATGTACCTTGTCATACTGATTATCCTATTCGCGACCACTACGATTTTGGTTTGTACCTTTAGTATATGGATTGCCCTCTGGTGACTTCCGGTTTTGGGGAAACTACGGTCTTGTATATGCTCTTGGGAATAAAAATGTGTTAAGGGTGGAATGGGCCATGACTTAACACTATTTTGATACCTTATATTACTGATAGACATTATCTACTTAGTGTACATTACTACCTAGTAGATAGTTTAACGGATCCTTAAAGGATGGTTATTCCAAACATCCTTTGAGTTACTTGTATTTCAATTGCTATTTCACTTGAGTTGGATTTATTAATATAAGAATGTTAATCCTGACTCGAGTGTCTTGTGTTTTTGCTTTACGCTCGGGTTAGACTGAGTGTACCAGTATTCGAGACTCACCTTTGGAGTTGGAGCTTTGCTTGAAGATCCAGCCATCTATTCTGCTTTCAGTATTCGATGATTCCAGTGATGTATTCTGATTTGTATCTGATGTATCATATTACTCTTCTGTTGTAAACTCTGATGTATCTTATACATTTATATAGTAGCTTCATGAACTACTATTTCTTTTATTTCCGCTGCAATTTATTACTCTGTGTCTGTGATCTGTGATTATTTATTTACTGTATATGTTCAGTTTTGCCAATTTAAATTAACAACGCGATATTTTGAGCAATTCAATTCCGGCATGAGTGTCTACCTATACACTTATAATGGATGCGAATGGCCCAAAATAGCGGGTCGTTACAGTTGGTATCAGAGCTTTGGTAGCTCTAGGCAAAACTCAACATATAGGGTAAATGTATTTACAGAATCACTCTCATTCGAGTTTCAATCTCTTCCTTTTGACTTGATTCCTTTGAATTTTGGAACGTTCCCTGCGATTTCGAAATTCATTCATGTCCCTCACTATTCGTCTTCTTTTAATTCTGGAGTATCTCATAACTCCATTTCGAATGACTCTTATAATGAATCGGCGGTCTCGCCAAACTTCGAATGATTTGTAAAGGGGTGAAAACTCCTTTACAGTTGGCATTGATTTACCGGAGATTTCTGTATCCTCGGTTTACGATGCTATCTATCTCCTACTATACCTGAATTCTATTTCTTGAGATCGAATGTCGATTTACCTTGGAATTCCACATCGATCTTATTCTTGTAGTCACGGTCGACCCGTTTATGGTTGCCCGCGATTTATATAAGATTATCTATTTCCTTATTCGGTTAAATAATCATCTTATCTTTCGTTCCAACTTATTCTCAAATCAAAATTTTCTTTGATTGAATTAATCAAATTTGAATCCCTATCCTTGCTTTGAAATCCGTTACTGTATCGTTGAGCGAGGAAGTGTATTTGTAAATTAATATTTTAAAATGTTTTAATATACATTGTGTTGTTTGAGTTGTTGATGTTGATTTGGGTTTTCGATCGATTCGTCTGATCAACGCTATCGATAGGATTTCCAAAACACTTGAGCAGAGCAAACTAACATAATATCGTTTTCAAATTTGGTAAATAAAATAAAAGTTTTGTATGATTATATTATATATAAATATAAGTTTTCTGAAATTAAATTGTTAATGAATTTGTTGTCAGAAATAATAATATTTGATTTTCATTTATTGTTTTGTAAACCATTGGTTATTGCATAATATAAATAAATGAATTTATGAAACTTAGTTATAATTTGATTTGGGATTTGAAAGGAATTTAAATAAAGAATTTGAGAATTTAATTTCTGGTGATTTCAAACTTTGATTTGAAGGTTTTAAAGTGTATAGTATTTAAAATATTTTCGAATATAAATCGTTTTCAAAGAATTTTAAAATGTTAAAACCAGTGCTCTTCTCTTTGTCGCTGGAAAATAATTTCGGTGATGGCGGCCGCATCATCGACATTCATTTTCGAGTTTCGAAGTGGAGATACTATTCTGTAGCTTTGCTACGGTTTGTTTTGAAAAATATTTTGATTTGAATTTCTTCAGTATAATTTGATTTATATATATATATATGGGTATCTTATTTTAAAATTTAATTTGATTTGATAAATATATTATATATCTCTAAATTGTTTAAAGTTAATCGGAAATCTAATTCTTAAATTTTGTTAAAGAATGATTTTAATTATAAATAAAACCAAAATTTGGTATAAAAATTTAAACTTGAATAATTGAATTGGGAAAATTTTATTTGTATATTGTTCAACTGCATTCTAATACAACTTACCTAAATCATACAGAAGTTGAATATGTAATTGGATAATATATAAGATAAATTGAATTTATAAATAAAATTTGAGTGTTTATAATAAATGTTATACACTAAATTTTGATTATAAAGATGTTAATAGAGTTAGATAGGATAATAAGTAAACTCAGTTAATAATGAAATAAATTTGTTTTGAAAGAATTAATAAATTTGTTTTGAAAGAATTAATAAATTTGTTTTGAAAGAATTAATAAATTTGTTTTGAAAGAATTAATAAATTTGTTTTGAAAGAATTAATAAATTTGTTTTGAAAGAATTAATAAATTGAAATTTGATCAACATATGAAAATACCTTGAATTTAAAAGAAATTAATAGATGTAAATTAATTTAAATCGAAACTTTTATGTTTTAAATTAATTTATATGGGTTAAATATATGTGAGTAGATATATTAAGTAGAATAAATTTAACAGTAATTTGGAATAAAGAAGAATTTAAATTGCTGAAAAAATATGATTATAATAAAAGACTATTCAAATTTATGGTTTTAGAAATTGTAAATTGAAGATAATTGGATAATAAGATAATGAATTTAAAAATAGTTGAGATTGATTTTAGTGAAATCAAATGGATTAAATCAATTATTGAATATCAATTAATTTAAATTTAAATTTATATGGTTTAAATTAATTGTTATTTTGTATTTCAAATCTGTTTCCTTTCTGGTTGTTTCTATTCTCCTTCCTCGTTCCTTTTCGGGGACGAAAAGTTTTGAGTGGGGGAGAGTGTAACGACCCGTAAATTTAACTGGTTTTAATAACGTTATTAATTGAAATTTTGCAAAATTTTAAACGATAAAATTTTGAAATATAAATTTGATATTTGGAATGCGTCCAGTTAAACATAGCAACTGGTAAATTTTCATCCGAAAATACGAAAGTTTATTTCGCGCTTAACTTTACTTCAATTTAATCAGTTAAAAAGCGATGAAAATAAAATGTTTTCAGAACCTAAATATTTTTACATAGAAAAATTCTAAAACATCTTCTGAGCAAGATGTCAGTTTGTCGTTTTTCCAAATTCGGACATCTTTGGCTCCGTCGATCTTATTTTTCAGCGTTTTTCTTGCATTTTCCGTAGTAGAAAAATTCGAATTTTTATAATTCAATCATACCACTGATAATTTTATACCATTTTGATCGTCTTATCATGCTGATCTCTACGGTATATTCTATTGTCAATTTCGATGTCCGTTACGCGACGAAAAATCGCAAAACGAATAGCCGTATCAGTACCATTTTAACCTTTTGAATTCCTGGTCCATTCAACTTTCCATCGTACAACACGACAGCCATTAGCAATTAATATTTACTGGAATTCAACTGATGTGGTTGTCACTATTCCCACTTCTAGGAAATTGATGAGTGAATATAATATCGTAGGTTTTGAAGTAGCCAGTAGGTATTGAAAAGTAGTTCATTTTCTTTTTATTGTTTCCCATCTTTCCAGCTGTTCACGTTCCTTCTTTCTCTGCTCTTTTTTTAGTTCTTTGCTTATAAGAAAAAGAAGAGGTTGACAGCACATATTATTTCATATTTGCATGAAAACAAACCTGCTCCTTCTTGTTTTATTCCACTTGAAGCTTTTCTTTTTAGCACGTCACCTTCTATGTCAACTAAGGGCCAACTTCCACCAACTTCGGCACCTCCTCCCTGTCGCCTACATGAACCACCACCTACCTCCGCTCGACTGAGCACCGAGCCACTCGCGCGACCGCACCTACACCCGAGAACCTCCCTCCACTTGCAACCATCAAACCACCTTGCTTCTCCTCGTCGACGCAGTGCTTCCAAGTCGAAGCAACGCCATTGTCCACCATTCCCAGTCACGCATCAAAACAGCCCTCCACGACCAAACTTCGGCCTTCTCCGACTTTGCCTTGTTTCCCATCAGTCACCGTTCGTTTGCCGCCTTGCTCCTCTCATGGTTGCAGTCGCCATTCTTGTTTCCAAACACTGCAACTCCTCCTTCCCTTCTTTTCTCTCACCCGTGCTTTCCAAACAATGGTTTGCTCAGGTATATGTATATACTTTTATTTTATATGTTATAATGTATGCTGCAGTTCTCTTTCCTTTATATATAACTAAGTTTGAAAATTTTATTTTTCTAGAACTTTATATACATTTTACAGTATATATATACTTTACCCTGTTATAAGTATATACAAGTTCATATTGATTTATATAATAGTGAAATTTCTAAAACTGTATAAACTTATACAATAAAGATAGTTACAATAATTTTTATATTGATTTTTATAATAATATAATTAGTTCGATTTGTATATGTGTTTGTGAAATCTTATGGATGGGTTGTTATATATGTCTTTGTTTATATGCATATTTTGTTAGTTATATAGATTTCATTACTATATATAAGTTGTTGTATAAGTTAGTCAAAAATTTATATGTCTATTAGTATTTTATTTTTGTATATGTATATAGTATGATGATTGATATATGTAAGAGCATGTTTTTGACAGTACTATATGTGTTTAGTTATAAAGAAGAAGTAGTGTATAAACTATACTACTTGGTTTAAAAGAAAAGAAAAAGAAACAAGCTATATTTATATTATTTACAAGTATGAAGTGATAATTTGTACTTCATTTTAAGATATATATATTTTTTTTGATTCGATTCAAATAAGACGGTATCCATGGCCGCCGCCGCACCTAATTCTCCAATAGCTGCTACCGATGATGATGATCGGGAGGGTTGGCATGAAGTTCGCCGTCGTGGGAAGCAAAAACAACCGGCTTCTAATCCTTGGTCTAACCCTAAAACCACTGCATCTCTTTTTAAACTGAATAAGGCTCAGGGTATTAGATCTTGGTCAGATCTATTTGACAAACAGGTTACGATCAAAGAAGATATTACTTTTCATCAGCCGGCAATTGATAACTCAGGTAACTTTGCTAATATAGATGATCTGGATTACCAGTTATCAAATGAGATGTGGAATAACTCAATATTTATCTATCTAACGGGTAAACGACCTTACTATGTTCATTTCAATGCTTACATTAAAAGAGTCTGGAAGCCTGAAGGATCTTGGGAAATTTATTCTAGGGATAATGGTTTCTTCTTGGTAAAATTTGAAAATCAAACTGACTTTGACAGAATTCTAAATGGGGGTCCCTGGTTTATGGACAGCAGACTTATTTTTATGAAAAAATGGGATGCTAATTTTCAATTTGAAAGAGACATGTTAGACACTTATCCTATCTAGGTGAGATTAAATAATTTACACCTATCTTTGTGGAATGCTAGGGGCATTAGTAAACTTGCCAGCATTATTGGTAAACCGTTGGACATTGATGAGTTTACTAGAAAAGTTAAACGCCTAAAATTTGCAAGAGTATTAATAGAGGTAACAGCAGATGCCACTTTTCCCAAAATAATTAGAGCAAAAGATAACAAAGGTCGTGTTTACGAGCAAGAGGTGGAATATGAATTTATCCCACCTCTATGTAAGACTTGCAGTTGTTTTGGTCACAGTGATACACAATTTCCAAACCCAACTACACAAAAGTGGATCCCCAAAGCGTCAACATCAGGACATACTAATACTATCACTACACTACCTGAGCATACTGATGACCAGGGTACAGACTTTAACCCTAGCAGCTCAGTGCCAAAAAATAACCTAGACCATATTCACATTGATGTACAACAAAACAATTCAGAAGCATGTGTTAGTACTGGAAGTCCCACTCCTGTGAGAAGTCACCCCCTGCTGGAGGAACAAAATGATTCAACAAAGCAGATAAATCGTTCCCCGTGTCATAATCTTGAGCAACAGAATGAGTTTCCATTGGATAAGCTTGCGCATCTGAATGAAACAGTGCTGAGTAATGCTGGTGCGGTTGAGGATTCCCCTGAGTGCTCAGCAGCTGTTGCTGTTCATTCACCTCAACATGATCAATCCAAGTTTGATTCCCCTCCAAAGGCTGGTATTGAGCAACCTGCGGTTCAACAAGAAAAGTCCCCTGCAAATAGTGTGGTACAGCATGAAGCCCCACATGCTGTCCAAACCCCATCTCATTTGGAGAATGATGATACACCTAATAACATTCAGGAAATAAATCAGTTGGGAATTGAATTAGAAGTTGAATCCATAAACTCAGAAGAGGAAAATTATTTATCTGAGCAGTATACCAAAGAAAACCCAAAATATATGGAACAATTTAATACCAATACAGATAAAAAAGGGAAAGGAAGAAACACATTGGCTCGTGTTACGAGGAGCCAATCTCGACACTCTTAATGTCTATTATTTGCTGGAATGTTAGGGGTCTAAATGGGGACGTTAGAAGATTAGACCTCTTCAAACTTAGAAATAAATTTAACCCTACTATTATTGCTTTTCTTGAAAATAAGATGGGGGATCATAATATTAATCTGTTTGCTACACTCTTTGGTGATGATTGGGGATGGATAGACAATAATTCGGCCTCTTCTAAAGGTCGTATCCTCATCACTTGGCATAAATCCATATGGGACCTTTCTATTAAAGATAAAGATGAACAATTCATTACTGTTAACTGTACAAATGTGGGTGGTTTGAGTTTCATATGCACTTTTGTTTATGCACATAATTGGGCTTCTCATCGTAGACAATTATGGTCCTATTTAATAAACACTTCCAAGCATATTAGTCATAACTGGATGGTCATGGGAGATTTCAATGCTGTTTTAAAAACGAATGAAAAAAGAGGAGGAAGTACCCTTAGACTCTCCCAAACGGAGGAATTCAATAAATGTACTGTAGCAGCTGGCCTTGCTGAAGCAATCCACTCGGGCCTGAAATTTACTTGGTTTAGTGGTGAAGTAAAAAGAATTGCTTGTAGACTTGATAGAGTGCTTATTAATGACAAAATTTTATCCAATATCCCTAACTTGAAAATTTCTGTTCTCCCGAGTTCAACAAGTGATCACTCTCCTTTATATATTCAATTTAATCAACATATGAATTTTACTAAAGGAAAGCCTTTCAGATATGGTAATCACTGGCACTTAATTGAAGGTTATGCCGATGTTGTTGATTTCAAGTTAATCCCTAAAACTGATGGTAATAGTTGGTTCTCCATGGTTATGATGTTAAAGGAGCTAAAGATTAAACTAAAAAGTTGGCATAGAGGTAGAACAAAAACTCAGGACACTATAAGTCATCTTCAACAGAGGTGTGAAAAGATGCAGACTCTCATTGATGCAGACCCTATAAATGATAATCTACTCTCTAATTATTACTCTACTCAGGAGCAACTCAAAGAGGCCTTTCATTTACAGGCTATACAAGCAAGACAAATGGCTAAGGAAAAATGGCTCACTCAAGGGGATGACTATACTAAATTTTTTTATGCTAAGATGTCTTTCAGGAGGAACTGTAATGCTCTTATTAATTCAATGAATGATCAAGGGGAATTAGCTACTGATATTGCTCAATTTGAACAGGGAGCCATTTCTTATTTCACAAATTTATATAATGGTGAAAATAAGATAACATTACCTCAAATTAATTGCAGGGCAATTGTAACTGATGGGGGTAGGCAGATGCTGCAAGAGACAGTCACTGAAGAGGAAGTAAGAGCTGCTGTATTCTCGATTCATACTGATTCCTCCCCAGGGCCAGATGGGTGGAACTCTAAATTCTATCAACTCCATTGGCATCACCTGAAAAACCACTTGTTAGAAGCTATTCAGGAATCTTTTAATACTGGTAAAATTCTTCATGAACTAAACCACACATTTATCACTCTAATACCAAAGGTGGAAAGTCCTTCAAGGATTGAAGACTTTAGGCCAATTGCTTGTTGTAATGTGCTGTATAAGATTCTAAGTAAAGTGATATGTAATAGACTTACAAAGGTTCTCCCTGACCTAATATCTGAATGTCAATCTGCTTTCATTAAAGGAAGACACATTTCTGAGAATTCATTACTAGCTCATGAACTGATTAGGAAATTCAATAAACCTGGAGCTGATAAGATGTGTCTAAAAATTGATCTTCATAAGGCCTATGACAAAATTAACAGACATTTTATCATTCATGTTTTACAATGTATGGAATTCCCTACTTCACTGATTAATCTTATTGAGGAATGCATCTCTACCCCCACATATTCCATTATCATTAATGGTACACCTAAAGGTTACATAACTAGTAATAGGGGTTTAAGGCAAGGTGACCCCCTATCCCCCTACCTATTTACAGTTGCCATGGAATATTTCTCATTACAAATGGAATTAGCTTGTAATAACTCATTGGTTCAACCTCTTTTTAAACTTGATCCTATTGTCAATCATTTGATATATGCTGATGATTTGATTATTGCTGTAAGAGCCACCCCAACTGCTGCTCAGTGTTTAATTCAGATTTTCAAGCAAATGCATTTATATGTGGGTCTAGAGTTAAATACTACAAAGTCCAAATGCTATTTTAGCAAATATTGTACTTCCAAAACAGCAATTTTGGAGATTTTGCAAATCAAGGAGGGTTTACTTCCTGTCAAGTACCTTGGGGTTCCTCTCTCAACTAATGTCATTACTGACAGAGAATGTGGTGAACTAGTTGGAAAGATCAGAGACAAACTTAATGGCTGGAGTTCTAAATTACTCTCATTTGCTGGTCGAATTAAATTGGTACATACAGTTATTACTGCTAAAGTTAGATTCTGGCTTCAAACTTTTCATATCCCTGACAGCTCTATTGAGAAAATTAATTCAGCTTGTGCTAACTTCATTTGGAGGGGGGGATTACATAAAGTTAGTTATGATATACTTTCCAGACCAAAAGCTGAAGGAGGTGTTGGACTTATCAACCTGAAAGATCTACGGAAGACATATCAAGTGAAACATGGATGGAAAATTATTACCTCTAACACTCTCTGGGCTAGGTGGATGAGGAGTAGATATTTAAAAGGGAGTTTTTGGACCATGCATGAGGATATTAACTCATCTGGGGTTTGGAAATGCATTTTAAGGAGCAGAGACAGTTTGAAAACATGCATCTCAAGGAAAATAGCAAATGGTAGGGATACTTATCTCTGGAGGGATCCTTGGATAAATGGTAATTCCCTTGCTGTCAAATATGGCTGGGGTATGGTTTCATGTATTGGTGAGTATGATGATCTTGTAGCATCCATTATTCAGCATAATAAATGGATACCGGATCAGAAAGGCCTCCATGTTATTGCCGAGGATGTTAAGTTTGTTCCTATCTACTCTTCTGAATCTAATGATATTTGGACCTGGAACTACACTAAAGATGGTATTTTTACTACTAACAGTGCTTGGGAAGCTCTCCGTACTAAGCATACTATCAGATTTTGGGCGGATCCTATATGGTCTCGATCTAACAACCCAAAGATGGCGTTCACGACTTTTAAAGCCATTAATCTAAGACTCCCCACGGCTGACAGACTTGCCAGATGGGGTATGGAAGTCAACCTCAACTGTCAACTTTGTAATTCCCACCCTGAATCTCACAAACACCTTTTTTTTGAATGCGAATACTCTACTCGTGTTTTAAGTCAAATTAAGAATAAAAATCAAGTCTTGCATGCTACTTCTTCCCTAGAAGATGAATTAATATACCTGAGTTCCCGCAAGAAAGAAGATTTGTTGACCCAACTGCAGCTTATTTTCCTCACAACTACTGTTTATCATCTCTGGAAAGAAAGGAATCGACGTGTCTTCCAGAAAACTGCTAAGAACCATCACCAGATTCAGATTGCAATTGAACAGGATGTTAGGATTCTTGTAAAAAGAATTAAAGGAAAGCTTTTTACCTGTGCGACAGAGCTGGAGAGAAGCATCCTTCAAAACTGGAAAGTGGATCCGCCATGATTTTTGTCTCTGAGCTTTCGTGGATGAGTTTGAAGTAGAGCCTACCTTTTGCTTTATTTTGTTTTACTTTTGCCGGTTAGGCTTCTTGTCTTTGTCTTGTATCAAGACTTTGTAAGTTTGTTCGGCCTTTGAGGCATCAATAAAATTCACCTTTTTTTCAAAAAAAAAATGTACGCATGTTACTGCTATCGGCTTTGTTCTGTTTTCCAGTATATATTTGTATTAAATTTTGTAAACAAGGTGTGTGTGTGTGTGTGTGTATAGTATGGGGGACCGTATATATGTATTTGCATTTTGTGGGTTACAGCATGTATAATTTGGACTGTATTTTTTATTTATTTATGCAAATATGGGCTTTAATGTATGTTTATATAAAGTTTATATATATAAGTATACATTAGTTTGGTTCTAAATTTTCATATAGAGACTTTGTTTTATGTGTTTTAATTTAAAACAATGAGTTTTGAAATACATGTATATATATTTTATTAATAAAGGTTTGAAATTAGAATATGATTTTGTATATATATACAATTTTATATGTTATATCTATATCAATTCACATATATCATTTATCTTTATCGATCTAGTTCTGATTTGTTTTCGTCGATTCCTATTTATCAGTTTGTCAGTTGAATTTGTGCCAATCTAGCTTTGCTTTGGATTCAAAGCTCATTTCATCATCAAATCATCTCTAACCTCTAAAGGTGAGTAATCACTCACAATTAACGTTCTTTTATTTATTAAATTTGATTTCAATTGAAACGAAAATTGAAATATGCTGCTGTTAGATATTTACACTGTTATTACCTGTATCAGTTCACCTGTGACATCTGATGTAACGTCCCAGATTTTCGCGTTCGAAAATCGACATCCATACTTTACATCGTACTCGAATGTCGTAGATTCGAGCGTTCAAATCCGAGTCGCCGGAGCTTATAACACAGTTAAGTAAATAACACAGCGGAAGAAATGAATAATACATTGATATACAATATCTGATACAACAGAATGATACAATGAATATCAATATACATCAGAGATATGATACAACAAATAGCAGCGGAAAAGAAAATGATAACATCAGCAGCGGATAATCTCCATCTTCAAAGCACTAATCCAGAAATAGCTTGAACTCCCAATAACGATACACCAAGATAAGCAAGTGCAGTCCGATCCAAAGACTGAACTAGCTCCAGATAACCTACTAATCTGACTATCTGAAAACCCCAACTCCAAATCGATCGCGTTCCCAGGCCATACCAGAACTCCTTAAACCCTAAAACATCTTCGATCATCCACCTTGGTATGTACGAGAATTCCTGACCAATTTTCCAATGATCCCCAGACACCTAGCCTTCCTCGTTCGAAATCCCGACCCTCAATTCGTCGTGGGTTGACGAGGATCAACGGAAACATGGTTTCCGTTCAACTCACTATTTCTCGCCATCTAATGCACTAAAAATCTTGAAATAACTTTCAAAAATCATATTTCGTCAACACCCTTCTATTTAGAAAATCAAAACTTGAAGATAAAAACATTAAATTTTCAAGTTTGAAAAGATCTTACTGAATTATCCAAACTGCTAATTATTTTCTAGATATAAATGTTTGAGACCATTTTTAATTCGAATGTCTTGTTGATTCAAACATTTTTCATCTATACATCCAAGTTTATAAGTGAAAGGTTAAAGAGATTTTGATTTCTTTACTTGTTCTAGCCTGTAACAAAGGAACAGGCACATATACCTGTATTCACATAATTAAGTCTACAGATACCCCTATATATATATATATAGACATATGAATAAAATCTCATGTTATATACCATTTTTCCACAGCATATATCCAGTGTCGATCATATGCAAGACAAATCATACATATATATGTAAGGGTTGAAGTGTTTTCTCAACAAATAAGAATGAAGAACAGAGGTAATAACAACACAATCATGCCCAGTTCAAACATATAGCACACTTAATCTACACATGCAAGCACTACTTGTTTTCAGAGTTTTATAAGCAACAAATCCTGCATTTTCTTAAATTTTTAAAACAGGAGTTTACTCACAAACATCAAGAAACCAAAATAAGTTAGGCTTTTAAAAATAGGAGTTGCCCACCTTATTAAAAAGAAAGAACAGAGGACTGAAGCCTAGAAGATTGAATTTGAAACTCTGGAATTCGAAACTGACTTGAATTTGAGATGCTTCAGATTTGCATATTTGCCCAGATTTGTTCTCAAACTTGAATATTAAAGTGGGTTCTCTTGTTTTAGATTGAAGTTTGTTTGTTTAAGTTTTAGTTGATATTCTTTTAGTTTTCTCAGTTTCGAATGAAGAAGCTGAGGTGAAGTTGATATGTATAAAAGAAATGAAGTAGACAGGGATTATAACTTTGTACAGGGTATTATATTGTTTGTACAATAGGGTAACACCTTATTTTGGCTTGTACAAATATATCAGAGATATTTTCTTCTTTGTGGAGGCTGGTGATATTTACTCGTGTACTAAGGATCTTGCTTTTTATATACTTGTATTTAATGCTTTGTACAATCATGTCTACAATACTATTTGTTTATGTATTGACTTCGGCTGATGGATCTACTTTGGTGGCTGCAGCTTGATTTATTTTCTTACTTTTGTTTATTTGAATGTGTATTTGTTTTGTTGACAAATATTTTACTTCCTTTTGTACCTGCTTTACAAGCTTGTCTCGGCTGGGAGATGATGTTGAGAAGATTTTGTTTCATACTTGCATATGTATTTCGTTTTCTTTTGTAATATTACTTCAAAAATAAAAATAAATTTCTATTTTATACTATATAATTTATCTTATATATTTTCGATTCTATTTATAACTTAATATCTATTATTATCATTTATTATTATTAAACCATTTAAACTTAAATTTAAACTTGAATTCAATATACATATATATTAACTTCAAATTTCCTCATATATCACGTATACATATATATTCATATATATGTACAATATTTACAATATTATTAAATTTAAATGATTTATACAAAATATACTTGAATCCGGGGAAACTCGCTCCATTTTATCGATTTATTTTACTATTTTTATCCAGAAATTTATTTAATTATTAACTTAAATTAAATAAAAATCTAGGATCGTTACAAACTTCCCCCCTTAAAAGAATTTCGTCCTCGAAATTCGCAGGCACGAAAATAACAAAGATAGACAGATTCGATCTCCTATAATTCCTCAAACTTACGATATGAATTCCAAACTCAAGTCGGAATATCTCAGAATACATACCAATTTGTCCCTCTTCAAACTTCGGTATTCAAAAGTAATTACAATAGAATTTCAAATTCGGTTTTTTAAACGATATCGTTTTAATTGATTCAATTCAATTTAAATTTTCCAATTCAAATTCATTAAAGTTTAAATCAAAAAGCTGATAAGAAACCGATGAAATATGAAGTAAAGATTTTCTACAACGATTCGTAGAGCCATCATCACACCGAAACTTCTTGTAGCTGGTACGAAGAAATCAAAAGAATTTGGAAACGAATCAAAGAATATTGATAAGAAAGTTGTTTCCACTGTTGTAGGGTATTGACCATTTATAGTCGTATTCCCTTGTCCCCTATCTCGTCTTCTTCTTGCACTCATACTCACTATCAGTGGATAGTAAGAGAATTTACTGAGACGTTCAGACGGATATCTTAGGGATACACTCATTCTAGAGTTTACTTCACTCTATCTCTAATGAGCTACTTAACGTGTTATACTCCTGAGCTAAAGTTCAACCTTAGCTCTGATACCAAATGTAACGTCCCAGATTTTCGCGTTCGAAAATCGACATCCATACTTTACATCGTACTCGAATGTCGTAGATTCGAGCGTTCAAATCCGAGTCGCTGGAGCTTATAACACAGTTAAGTAAATAACACAGCGGAAGAAATGAATAATACATTGATATACAATATCTGATACAACAGAATGATACAATGAATATCAATATACATCAGAGATATGATACAACAAATAGCAGCGGAAAAGAAAACGATAACATCAGCAGCGGATAATCTCCATCTTCAAAGCACTAATCCAGAAATAGCTTGAACTCCCAATAACGATACACCAAGATAAGCAAGTGCAGTCCGATCCAAAGACTGAACTAGCTCCAGATAACCTACTAATCTGACTATCTGAAAACCCCAACTCCAAATCGATCGCGTTCCCAGGCCATACCAGAACTCCTTAAACCCTAAAACATCTTCGATCATCCACCTTGGTATGTACGAGAATTCCTGACCATTTTTCCAATGATCCCCAGACACCTAGCCTTCCTCGTTCGAAATCCCGACCCTCAATTCGTCATGGGTTGACGAGGATCAACGGAAACATGGTTTCCGTTCAACTCACTATTTCTCGCCATCTAATGCACTAAAAATCTTGAAATAACTTTAAAAAATCATATTTCGTCAACACCCTTCTATTTAGAAAATCAAAACTTGAAGATAAAAACATTAAATTTTCAAGTTTGAAAAGATCTTACTGAATTATCCAAACTGCTAATTATTTTCTAGATATAAATGTTTGAGACCATTTTTAATTCGAATGTCTTGTTGATTCAAACATTTTTCATCTATACATCCAAGTTTATAAGTGAAAGATTAAAGAGATTTTGATTTCTTTACTTGTTCTAGCCTGTAACAAAGGAACAGGCACATATACCTGTATTCACATAATTAAGTCTACAGATACCCCTATATATATATATATATATATAGACATATGAATAAAATCTCATGTTATATACCATTTTTCCACAGCATATATCCAGTGTCGATCATATGCAAGACAAATCATACATATATATGTAAGGGTTGAAGTGTTTTCTCAACAAATAAGAATGAAGAACAGAGGTAATAACAACACAATCATGCCCAGTTCAAACATATAGCACACTTAATCTACACATGCAAGCACTACTTGTTTTCAGAGTTTTATAAGCAACAAATCCTGCATTTTCTTAAATTTTTAAAACAGGAGTTTACTCACAAACATCAAGAAACCAAAATAAGTTAGGCTTTTAAAAATAGGAGTTGCTCACCTTATTAAAAAGAAAGAACAGAGGACTGAAGCCTAGAAGATTGAATTTGAAACTCTGGAATTCGAAACTGACTTGAATTTGAGATGCTTCAGATTTGCATATTTGCCCAGATTTGTTCTCAAACTTGAATATTAAAGTGGGTTCTCTTGTTTTAGATTGAAGTTTGTTTGTTTAAGTTTTAGTTGATATTCTTTTAGTTTTCTCAGTTTCGAATGAAGAAGCTGAGGTGAAGTTGATATGTATAAAAGAAATGAAGTAGACAGGGATTATAACTTTGTACAGGGTATTATATTGTTTGTACAATAGGGTAACACCTTATTTTGGCTTGTACAAATATATCAGAGATATTTTCTTCTTTGTGGAGGCTGGTGATATTTACTCGTGTACTAAGGATCTTGCTTTTTATATACTTGTATTTAATGCTTTGTACAATCATGTCTACAATACTATTTGTTTATGTATTGACTTCGGCTGATGGATCTACTTTGGTGGCTGCAGCTTGATTTATTTTCTTACTTTTGTTTATTTGAATGTGTATTTGTTTTGTTGACAAATATTTTACTTCCTTTTGTACCTGCTTTACAAGCTTGTCTCGGCTGGGAGATGATGTTGAGAAGATTTTGTTTCATACTTGCATATGTATTTCGTTTTCTTTTGTAATATTACTTCAAAAATAAAAATAAATTTCTATTTTATACTATATAATTTATCTTATATATTTTCGATTCTATTTATAACTTAATATCTATTATTATCATTTATTATTATTAAACCATTTAAACTTAAATTTAAACTTGAATTCAATATACATATATATTAACTTCAAATTTCCTCATATATCACGTATACATATATATTCATATATATGTACAATATTTACAATATTATTAAATTTAAATGATTTATACAAAATATACTTGAATCCGGGGAAACTCGCTCCATTTTATCGTTTTATTTTACTATTTTTATCCAGAAATTTATTTAATTATTAACTTAAATTAAATAAAAATCTAGGATCGTTACATCTGACAACAATATCTGTTATATATGCAATGATAATCCAGTTTGATTGTTAAATGACTGATTGTTTGATGTTTACAATTGGACGTTAAAATTGTAATGTATAAAGTGATAAATATTATGCAAGTAAATTTGACGTAGGATAATTAAAAATTTGAATTGACATATATGTTGAATTTGATTAGTTGAATATGACCCCTTTTAATTGTTAAATTAATTGACATGTAGAATAGTGATAATTACACATTGAACCATCGACGTATATTTGATTAATTGTTGTAGTGTTAAAATTGAAATCGAATGACAATTGAAGAACCGTATAAATAGTAGTGTAATAATCTTTAATCTACATGAAATGATAGTGTAGATTCTAGAGATAATTATATTAATTCGTACAAATAACAATGCGAATTAATACGGTTATTTCGGGATTATTTGAATTGATTATTGGATTGATATTGATTGTTGTTATTGCTTGTTTATTTACTTTGACACCATCCCAGTTATCACACTGCAAGTTCCCTTTGCTATGTTTTGATTTTGAATTGAATTGGAATCGGGTTGAAATGATAAATACCCAAATTGAACTTTGACCTAGGGTAGAGAATTAAATAAAACCCGATTGGTCAATAATTTGATTTAAAAATAAAATGAAGATTTTATTTGAATAAATAATATGGTTTTGAAATGAAGTGAAATTTGAATTTTTATGAAAGAAAAATGTTAATATTTAATAATCTGAAACACAATATTAACGATGTAATTGATGAAAGAATGTTGTTTAATTTGAGAAATGATTGAATTAAGTTTGAAATTATTAAACTTTGAAATGATTTAATAATTAATTTTAATTAAGTTTGAAATTATTAAACTTTGAAATTATTTAATAATTAAGTTTTGAATTATTTAATAATTAAATAAGATTGAATTATTTAATGATTAAATTGAATTGGATTCTTTAATAAGAGAAATTGAACTTTTGAATAAGTGAATTTTACTTCGTAAATAATTGAAATTGAGTTTTCTTTTTTAGTTAAGTTTTGGAAAAAATTATTTGAGTAAGTAAATAAGTGAAACTGAATTTCTTTAACAAGAAATAAAATGTGATTTATTGAAATTAATGTAAGACTTGAAATTTAAAGAATTCGATTTGATGAATTTAATTTTTGTAAGTTTTGATATAATAAAGTTGAATAATGGATTTAATGAATTGGAAATTTAATAGAAATTATTTTGAATGGCAAATTTACTTAATGAATATTGAATGAAATCGATAACTGAAATTAAATTGATTTAAATGTTAAATCAAATTAATTTAAATGTTTTCGAAATGATACTTATATACGAACTTGAATCAATATTTGAATTGTTTTAAATAGAAATTGAAATTGAATTATAAGCTTTTGAAATGGTAATTTGGAAGTTTTGAAACGTAAATTATGGAAATTGATTTAGAAAGACAAATTAAATGTTGGTTTGCAAATTCTAATTGGAGTTGTAATTGATTTGATTTTGAAATATATAAACGACCAATCGGTGTAATAATTACGAAGGTTATTAAAGAGACCGGAATCGGTTATGGATATACTCTCTATCTAAACCTAAAACCACCTTAATAACTAACATTCGCGGAGTGTTGATCTAGAACGAAGTGGTTGGAATGATGTTCGTGATGACTGAAGAAAGAGAACGATTTTGGATGACCCCTGACATGACTAAAACAGGAGCCGCGTCGGGCCATTGAGGTTCGCCACCTCTAGCGGACACACTTCTTCATTACCATATCTATTACTTTTGTGATTCGATTTGGGTGCACCCCTCGATTATGGGAGTGTTGTTTCGCGGTGTTGGGGTAGTAGCTGCTATGCCCAACATCAGTCCGGATCATGCAACTACTAGTATCCTAGTTGGTATTGCCTCATGTACCTTGTCATACTGATTATCCTATTCGCGACCACTACGATTTTGGTTTGTACCTTTAGTATATGGGTTGCCCTCTGGTGACTTCCGGTTTTGGGGAAACTACGGTCTTGTATATACTCTTGGGAATAAAAATGTGTTAAGGGTGGAATGGGCTATGACTTAACACTATTTTGATACCTTATATTACTGATAGACATTATCTACTTAGCGTACATTACTACCTAGTAGATAGTTTAACGGATCCTTAAAGGATGGTTATTCCAAACATCCTTTGAGTTACTTGTATTTCAATTGCTATTTCACTTGAGTTGGATTTATTAATATAAGAATGTTAATCCTGACTCGAGTGCCTTGTGTTTTTGCTTTACGCTCGGGTCAGACTGAGTGTACCAGTATTCGAGACTCACCTTTGGAGTTGGAGCTTTGCTTGAAGATCCAGCCATCTATTCTGCTTTCAGTATTCGATGATTCCAGTGATGTATTCTGGTTTGTATCTGATGTATCATATTACTCTTTTGTTGTAAACTCTGATGTATCTTATACATTTATATAGTAGCTTCATGAACTACTATCTCTTTTATTTCCGCTGCAATTTATTACTCTGTGTCTATGATCTGTGATTATTTATTTACTGTATATGTTCAGTTTTGCCAATTTAAATTAACAACGCGGTATTTTGAGCAATTCAATTCCGGCATGAGTGTCTACCTATACACTTATAATGAATGCAAATGGCCCAAAATAGCGGGTCGTTACAATACAGTACCGTAGCTCACCGTAAACTGGAGCCGCTAGAGGATACCATATAGGTACGACATAAAACAAACCCATAGAAGGCGCGCTAGGGTAGGTGACACGGCACAACTAGGCAATGCCAGGGTAGATATACCAATTACACTTACGGACTGTTGGTAATGCATAGCCGCAACTACCGTCCAACTCGATCCACACTCCCGAATCAAAGGTGCGCACCAAATCAATAACAAAGTAATAGAATGGCTAACGATGAAGTGTGTCCGATTAGAGGAGCTACCTCCTTGGCCCGTCGATTGCTCCTGTTTTAGCCACCTTATGCTAACTCACGGGAGTTAGGTCCACGTAAATATACCTTTAGGATCGTCACCACCATCCTACTTCATTCTGGAATCTCCACTGCGTACACAGTTGTCAAAGTGGTTTTCGGTATCGATAGAGAGTATGCCCATAACCAATCCCGGTCTCTTTAACAACCAATCGTTATTATAACCCGTGGTTATATAAATTTCAAATGGTTTATATTTCATATCAAACTTATTCATTTCGAAACCATATAAATTCCATATCATTATTCTTTAAAATATATTCATTTTTCCAAGGTAGTAACACTTCCAAATTCATTTAATTATAACCCCTTTGAAACATAAAAGTTTATAGATCATAGCACTTTAAAAATGTAACTTTTATAACCATACATATAACCTTTAAGAAAATTGTAGCATTTAGAAAATGTCACTTTTAAGAAAACGCAGCAGTACAGAAGTGCTACTGAAAGAATTCGCAGCAGTATAGAACACGGTAAGAATTCTCAGCAGTGCAGAAATGCTACTGTAAGAATTCGCAATGGTGCAGAATTGTTACTGTAATAATCCGCAGCAATGCAGAATTGTTACAGTAAGGAAATCGCAGCAGTGCAGAATTGTTATAGTAAGGAAATCGCAGCAGTGCAGAATTGTTACATTAAGGAAATCGCAATAGTGCAGAAATGCTACAGTAATACTTCCTACTACAATAGTTTATATAATCAAATAGTACATATCTTTATGCAGTTTTTATCAAAGTCATTATATCATTCCCATTATACTACTCAAAATTTAGCTATTTGGTCAATAAAGAAACCACACCTTTAGTAAAATAACTTTGTTACTAAAATATCAAATTTAAAGCAGAAATCCTTATGCCAAGTTAAAAGTATTTTAACTTACCCTTTATTTTCTTTCAGTAAATAATATTTTATCATTTTTATTTCCCAATGATACCATTTACATTAATTAAAGCTTACATTTTTGTTTCACAAAACATTTATCATTTTAATTACTATTCCATAAATTAAAACTTACAATTTATAGGTTAGAATAAAATTCCATTATTAAGTCAAATCGGATTATTAAATTTTTAATTAACCTTCATACTGTAAATTAGATTCCAAAACTTTACATTTCCACTGTTTATTTCTTATAAAAATCTTAACACATGTAACAAATTTACAGAAATTATTACAATAAATTTTTAGTTGAGATTCATATATAAAAATCCAAAATACTTAATAATTTTAAGAAAATCATTTTAAATCAACCACGGAGTCTGTATAAAATTCTCTACCCTAGGGTCAAGTAAATACGAACATATATCATTTCAATTCGCAATTTATTAATTTTCCGGGATTTACATCATTTCAAACCCGCAATCCCAAGTTAAATAAAATTTCTCAAGCATATCATTTCAGCCCATAACAAATTTTCCTTACTCTAAAGACCGTTCGAGTATGTATCATTTCAACCCATAGCGAAGGAACTTATAGTGTGATTCCAGAATATGAAATAAACATAACAATATTCAGCATATCATGGCATATGATCATACAGGTATAATATGATACGAAACAACAAAATAAAATCATATGAATGACATAACATAAACATATGTAATAACATGATACAAACATATGAAGTAATATGATATAAACATATGAAATAACATGATAAAATCATAGGTGAAATGTCAAACTTGCATATACATATCTTCACAATTCAATTGTCATCAATTTATCAAATAAATAAGTACGTATGTCAAGTGTGATTTCTCACCTTTCTTTGGTTGGAAAAGTGATTCAAAGCGCAACACAAAAATCAACAAACTACGGACCAGTTTGAGTGAGAGGAGAATCCAAATCCGACGCTTGAAAAATAAAAATAAATTCCATACGTAAACATATAATTTTACATAGAAAAAAAAGAAAAAAGAAAAAGAAAAATAAAAATATAGATATAAACATGTGAAGAGGACTTGACTAGGGGTGCATAGGCTTGGCTATAGGCTAGTTTATTAGTGTTTGGGTTCGGCCATAAGGATTTTGGGTGAAGGGGGTTTGACCATAGGGGTTTGGGTTTGGTTAGACTAGGTTTTGGTGAAGGGGTTTTCGGCCTAGGGTTAGGGTTTTGGTAGAGGAGGGTCTAGGGTTTTGGGAAGAGGTGGAGAATAAGAGACAAGAGAAGAAGGTGAGAGGAGGTGGTGAAGGTGAGCAAATTTTTGGGAGAAGAGGAGCGGTGGAGAAGAAGATCTAGGGAGAAGGATAGAGGAGTAGTGGGTTTTTAGGCTAGGGCTTTGTGGCTAGAGGAAGAGGAGATGTTGTGGCCGAAATTTGTGGAGAAGGAGGAGGAAAATTGTGGAGGAAGAAGAGGGAGAAGTCTAGGGTTTTGGAGAAGGAAGATGAAGGAGAAGAAGACTTACATTTTTCTGTGAAGGCACAAATGAATGGATGTGGAGGCTAGCCAAAATCCTATGAGATTATATATAGGCTACTCATCTAACTAAAGGTTTTCTAGCCCAAATGGTCTAAAAGCCTAAACAAATCACAATAAAAATAAAATAGAAGTTGTAGGGAAAATAACTGCGTGTAATACGCCAAAAGTTGCAAAATTTGAGAAGCAAACATTAAAATTTAACAAAACGAAAAACTGGGAAAATGTTAAAATTAAATTCATCTTCATAAAAAAAAGTTAAAAATTCAAATTTTAAAATTTTCACAGAAAGTCAAACTTTGACCAAAGTTAACCAAAATTTGCATTTTAAGAAAAATCTTTATTTTATTAAATTTGGAAGAACATTTCACATCAAACTCAAAATTATACATTAAAATTTCCCAATTACGAAATTTAAAATAATTATATTCAAAATATTAAATAAATTTTCATTTAAAATATTCTCAAAATTTGCGGGTTGTTACACTCTCCCCCACTCAAAACTTTTCGTCCTCGAAAAGGAACGAGACACAGAAAATAAAGAAGGATAAGGTAGGACAACAAATAGTACCTGAAATAAACAATTCCAGATTTGAAGCGCGAACGCTCTCCTATGTTTCCCAGGTACAATCCCGATCATCAGTGCTCCATTGCACTTTGACTAGGTTGACAGATTTTCTTCGAAGCTGCTTCGTACCTCTATCGATAATACGAAGTGGCTTCCTCTCGACAGTAAGGTTTGGCTCAATATCCAAACTCTTGAGAGCAGAAGGCTGGACAATCAAGGATGGGTTATGGAGATACTGACGAAGATGCGAGACATGGAATACATTATGCACTCCAGAAAGTTTCTCAGGCAATTCCAAGCGATAAGCTAAGGAACCAACTCTCTCTAAGATGCGAAAAGGACCAATTAACCTAGGAGTGAGCTTCCATTTCCATCCAAACCGAATCACATTCCTTAATGGAGAGACCTTAAGGAAAACCTGATCACCCACCGAAAACTCCTCCTACGCCTGTCAGCATACTTCTTCTGTCTATCCTGAGCAATCCTCATCTTCCTCCTAATCTCCTTAACCTTCTCAGAAGCCTCTAGAATCATATCCGGACCAAGAACCAAAACGATTACCGGATTCAATCCAGCAAGATGGAGATTTGCAAGGTCGTCCATACAGAGCAGCAAATGGAGCCATTTCGATACTAGCCTGAATTCAAAAGATGGAATAAGATAGATAAATGTTTAAGACAACCTTAAACAGATATTTGAGATTATACCTGATAACTATTGTTATAGGTGAACTCGACGAGATGGAGATGATCTTCCCAAGATCCTCCATAATCAAGGACACGGGCACGATCTACTAAAATCTGATTTACCCTTTCTGTTTGATCGTTGGTCTGTGGATGGTAAGCAATGCTCAGATTTAGACGAGTACCTAAAGATTCTTAAAAGGCTTTCCAAAACTGACTGGTAAAGATGGGGTCTCTATCGCAAACAATGCTAACAGGAACACCATGAAGACGAACTATATCTCTTATATAAATCTCGGCTAAACTTGAAGCAGAATGGTTAGACCTAACCGGAATGAAACGAGCTGACTTAGTCAATCTATCCACAACTACCCAAATACTTTCATTACCTCTCCTAGTCCTCGGTAATCCATCAATAAAATCCATAGAAACTTGTTCCGATTTCCAATTGGGGACATCGAGAGGTTGCAATAGTCCAACAGTCTTCTGATGATCAGCCTTAACCTGGTGAAAACTCGCACATCTACTAACAAAAAGGGAGATATCACGCTTCATACCACTCCACCAATACAGCTTCTTTATTTTCTGATACATCTTCGTCACACCTGGATGAATAGAACGTCTGGACCGATGATTTTCCCGAAGTAACTCTTGTCTCAATCCATCGACATTCGGGACACAAATCCGATTATTAATCCTTAAAATCCCTTTATCATCAATCTGAGCTCCACTTCCATCTTGGCTATTACCACCAAACCTGCTACGAACATTCTCCTTAATAAGCCTAATTATCCTATCCTCATCCTGCTTAGCGATAATACGATCCATAAGAGGAGAAGAAACAACAAGCTGACATAACATTGCCTTCTTCCTACTCAAAGCATCGGCTACAACATTAGCTTTCCCGGGGGTATAGTTGATGTCGAGGTCATAAGAAGCTAAAAATTCAAGCCACCTAACTTGCCTCAAATTCAAGTACTTCTGGGTGAAAATATATTTCAAAGACTTATGATCCGCAAAGAGCTCAAACTTAGTTCCCAATAGATGATGTCTCCAAAGCTTCAAAGCAAAAACTACGGCAAGCAATTCCAAATCATGGGCTGCATAATTGGCTTCATGAGTCTTCAACTGGCGACTAGCATAAGCGATAGCCTTCCCATCCTGCATCAAAACGGCTCCCAAACCTTCACGACTGGCATCAGTGTATACCATTAATCCCTCATTTCCATTTGGAACGGTAAGAATTGGTGCGGAAGTAAGATTGCGCTTTAACTCATTGAATGTAGCTTCACACTTATCATTCCATCTGAACTTGGCATTCTTATGAGTTAGAGCGATGAGAGGTGCAGCAATCCGAGCAAAATCTCAATGAATCTCCGGTAATAACCGGCAAGGCCTAGAAAACTATGGATATCAGATGGAGTCCTAGGAGTTTCCTAATCCTGAAACGGAATAGGGAAGAATAAGAACTACAGAGAAAGAGATAGAATAATTAAATTCACAAAAGAAGGAAGAAAAGATAGACCTACATTGATCGCAGCGATCTTAACTGGATCAACAGAAACTCCATCACCAAAAACTATATGTCCAAGAAATCAGACTTCATCTTTCCAGAAATGGCATTTCGAGAATTTGGGTTTCAACTGATGACTTCTGAGAGTCTCGAGAACAGAATTTAAATGGACTTCATATTCCGCCTTAGACTTAGAGAAAACAAGAATATAATCGACGAAGACTAGAACAAACTTATTAAGAACATCACGGAAAACCCGGTTCATAAGGTCGACAAAGAAAGCTCGGGCATTAGTCAAACCAAAAGGCATAACTAACCACTCAAAGAAACCATCCTCAGAACGGAAAGCAGTTTGGGAATACTTTCCTCAGAGATTCTGAGCTGGTGGAAACCGGTGGAAAGATCAAGCTGAGAGAATACAATAGCTTCATAAAGCTGATCGAACATATCATTGATACAAGGCATTGGATATCTGTTTTTCATAGTGAGCTTGTTCAGCTCCCTATAATAACCACACATTCTCAAAGAACCATAAGACTTAGTGACAAAAACCACTGTTGCTCCCCATTCGGAATGACTGGGTCTAATCAAAACTTTGGAGAACAAGTCTTCGATTTGCTTCCTCAACTCAACCTTCTCGCGGGGTGCCATTCTTCTGGGAGGAAGAACTACATGTCGAGCTCTAGGAATGAGATCAATACAGAATTCAATTTCCCGTTTAGGAGGTAAAGAAGTGACTTCACCAAATACATCGGGATAGAGTTTGACCACAGGGGTAGAATCAAGATCACTAGGGGAAGAATCAAGTGAATAGATAAAACTGCCTGCATACTCCTGAGGCGTACGGCACTGAATCACCAAACGATCACCCTTATCACTAACCAGAGAAATAGTTCGGGCTTTACAAGAAATAATAGCTTCATGATTCTTCAGCCAATCTCCTCCAAGCAATAGATCAAAAGCATCGAAACCAAAAACATAGAAATCACCAGGAAAACGATAGCCAGAATGGAAGAGTTTCAAATTGTTACAAATCCTACTAAGGTTTACAGGATCACCAATAGGATTAGTAACACACAAAGGTTCGGTTGCAAACTTAGGTGAAAGGATATGCTCAAACTTATCACAAAGGTGAAATGAAACTATGCGAAGCTCTAGTGTCAAATAGAACACGAACCGAAAAATCAAACAAAGTAAAGGTGCTCTGGAGAGTACCTTGGGTATCATTAGGGGCAGGTGGTGTAGGCGGAGCATGAGTGGAAGAAGTCATGGCAAAGACTCCAGATGTCTTGCCTTTTTGATACAAGGGACAATCCTGCTTGAAGTGGCCAGGGTGCAAACAGACATGGCAAAGATCACGCCTAGTCATCTGAGCTGGAGGAACAACAGCTCTGGCTAAAGTAGGACAACTATTGGCATAGTGCCCTTTCTGATCACACCTAAAGCTAGTGATGGAAGAAAGATCAATAGGCTACTTCCGGGAAGAAGGAGAAGATCCTAAACCTGGATTCTTGAGCCAATTCTGCTTCTGACGCTGGAAATTTGACTTTCTCTTCTTAGAGTTGCTAGAAGGCGGCTGAGATGAAGGTGCACGAGCAACAGATGATTCCTTAGAAGTGGCGTTCTCATACCTAATGGCCATATCCATCAATGCAGTAAAAGGGCTGTGCACATGAGAAATCAGACGATCATAAAACTCTGGGCGAGCTCCAGCTATAAACTTCTCATTCTTCTTAAGAGGGGTATCAATCAAACTAGGACCAAACTTGGAAAGTTCATCGAACTTCCTCTCATACTCAGTAAATGACATATCCCCCTACTTAAGGTCCATAAACTCCATGTATAGCTAAGACTTCCCAGCCCCTGGCATCCACTTCGTCACAAAAGCCTCCCTAAACAAGATATCCACACTTAAGAAAGATTCAAAAGGGATAACCTAAACCAAATTCAAAAGGACAACTTAAGACAATACCTAAACTGATCCCAAGAAATATCTGCCTCAATAGTGATGGCTATAACAGACTCCCACCAATCTAGTGCCGCCTCCTTCAACTGCCATGCTGCTAACTGGCGCTTCTGAGCGTCAGTGATCTCCAAACCTGCAAAAATTCTTCCCAAACCTCTCAGCCACTGTTGAGCCTCAATGATGGTCTCTGATCCTGAAAACTTAGTACCACCTAACTGGGTGAACTCCTTATAGAGAGTAGTAAACCTAACTGGTGCAACTGGTGCTGGAACTGGGGCAACACCACGACCTCTGGCATTCCTACGATTCATCCTGGAAATTCAAGAATGAATTTTAGGACAAAGATAAGGGAAAAGATAGAAGAAAAGTTCCAACTAGACTGGAAATCCTAATCAAAGAATTCTATTAAACAAGGTGGATTCAAAAGAAGGAGGAATTCTAAGAAAAGGAATTTGATTTTTTTTTTGAAATAAGAAAATTTTATATCCAAAATAATCTTTTAAAAATCATTTAAAATCATTTAAAAATCATTTTATACTTGAAAATACGTTCTCTCAGAAAGAATGATTCTAAGATTGATTTTACACATTCTAGGGTATTGCTACCCTATCTCTAATGAGTTTTTTTGCCCCGTAGGCTAAGGTTTGCCTAAAACCAAAGCTCTGATACCAACTGTAACATCCCGCCATTTTGGACCATTCAAATTGACAATAAAACCACACATGTTAGACTTGAATAATTCAAAACAACAGATTGTTAATAAATTTTAGGGCAAATAAAATCATTCACAGAATCACAGACACAAAATATCAGAAAAACTTCGCAGCGGAATAAATAAACATAGGAGTTCATGAAGCTCCTAGATACAAAGTCTCAAAACCAATACATAATACCAAGCCTAGAAACAAATATACTTGTAAAGTTAGATACATAAGTTGCTACTACAAAAGAAAAAGTGGCATGGAAATAACTGGAATAAAATATCAAGTAGACGACTGAATCTTCAATGAATCTCTAGCTTCAAAAGAGGATGAAACCAAAGCTGTGGGACTCAGGCTGACCCGAGCGTGAAGCAAAACACAAAACACTCGAGTCAGGACATACATACTTATAAAATGTAAATCAACTCAAGTGAACTGTAAAGAAACGCGTCAGTAACTTAAAGGATGATTGTGATCGCCCATCCTCTAAGGATCCGTTAAACTACCTACTATGTAGTAGTATACGCTATTATAATAGGGTCTAACGTAAAGTATACTATTTAAAAATAGCGTTAAGGCTTTACATTTTCCACCTTAACACATTTTTAGGTATGCCAATAGTCTATACAGTACGTAGCTCGCCGTAAACTGGAGCTACCAGAGGATACCACATAGGTACGACATAAAACAAACTCGTAGAAGGCGCGCTATGGTAGGTGACACGGCACAACTAGGTAATGCCAGGGTAGATATACCAATTACCCTTCCGGACTGTTGGTAACGCATAGCCGCAACTACCGTCCAACTTGATCCACACTCCTGAATCAAAGGTGCGCACCAAATCAATCACAAAGTAATAGAATGGCTAATGATGAAGTGTGTCCGATTAGAGGAGCTACCCCCTTGGCCCATCGATTGCTCCTGTTTTAGCCACCTTATGCTAACTCACGGGAGTCAGGTCCACGTAAATATACCTTTAGGATCGTCGCCACCATCCTACTTCATTCTGGAATCTCTACTGCGTACACAGTTGTCAAAGTGATATTCGGTATCGAGAAAGAGTATGCCCATATCCGATCCCAGTCTCTTTAACAACCAATCGTTATTATAACCCGTGGTTATATAAATTTCAAAGGGTTTATATTTCATATCAAACATATTCATTTCGAAACCATATAAATTCAATATTATTATTCTTTAAACTATATTCATTTTTCCAAGGTAGTAACACTTCCAAATTCATTTAATTATAACCCCTTTGAAACATAAAAGTTTAGAGATCATAGCACTTTAAAAATGTAACTTTTATAACCATACATATAACCCTTAAGAAAATTGTAGCATTCAGAAAATGCCACTTTTAAGAAAACGCAGCAGTACAGAAGTGCTACTGTAAGAATTCGCAGCAGTGCAGAACTGTTACGGTAAGAACTCGCAGCATTGCAGAAATGCTACTGTAAGAATTCGTAACGGTGCAGAATTGTTACTGTAATAATCTGCAGCAGTGCAGAATTGTTACAATAAGGAAATCACAGCAGTGCAGAATTATTACAGTAAGGAAATCGCAGCAGTGCAGAAATGCTACAATAATACTTCCTACTACAATAGTTTATATAATCAAATAGTACATATCTTTATGCAGTTTTTATCAAAGTCATTATATCATTCCCATTATACTACTCAAAATTTAGCTATTTGGTCATTAAAGAAACCACACCTTTAGTAAAATAACTTTGTTACTAAAATATCAAATTTAAAGCAGAATTCCTTATGCCAAGTTAAAAGTATTTTAACTTACCCTTTATTTTCTTTCAGTAAATAATATTTTATCATTTTTATTTCCCAAATGATACCATTTACATTAATTAAAGCTTACATTTTTGTTTCACAAAACATTTATCATTTTAATTACTATTCCATAAATTAAAACTTACAATTTATAGGTTAGAATAAAATTCCATTATTAAGTCAAATCGGATTATTAAATTTTTAATTAACCTTCATACTGTAAATTAGATTCCAAAACTTTACATTTCCAACTATTTATTTCTTATAAAAATTTTAACACATGTAAACAAATTTACAGAAATTATTACAATAAATTTTTAGTTGAGATTCATATATAAAAATCTAAAATACTTAATAATTTTTAGAAAAATCATTTTAAATCAACCACGGAGTCTGTATAAAATTCTCTACCCTAGGGTCAAGTAAATACGGACATATATCATTTCAATTCGCAATTTATTAATTTTTCAGTATTTAAATCATTTCAAACCCACAATCCCAAGTTAAATAAAATTGCTCAAGCCTATCATTTCAACCCATAACAATTTTTCCTTACTCTAAAGATCGTTCGGGTATGTATCATTTCAACCCATAGTGAAGGGACTTGTAGTGTGATTCCAGAATATGAAATAAACATAACAATATTCAGCATATCATGGAATATGATCAAACAGGTATACTATGATATGAAACAACAAAATAAAATCATATGAATGACATAACATAAACATATGAAGTAACATGATATAAACATATGAAGTAATATGATATAAACATATGAAATAACATGATAAAATCATAGGTGAAATGTCAAACTTGCATATACATATCTTCACAATTCAATTGTCATCAATTCATCAAATAAATAAGTACGTATGTCAAGTGTGATTTCTCACCTTTCTTTGGTTGGAAAAGTGATTCAAAATGCAACACAAAAATCAACAAACCACAGACCAGTTTGAGTGAGAGGAGAATCCAAATCCGACGCTTGAAAAATAAAAATAAATTTCATACGTAAAGAAATAATTTTACACAGAAAAAAAATATAAAAAAATAAAAATATAGATATAAACATGTGAAGAGGGCTTGACTAAGGGTGCATAGGCTTGGCTATAGGCTAGTTTATTAGTGTTTGGGTTCGACCATAGTGATTTTGGGTGAAGGGGGTTCGGCCATAGGGATTTGGGTTTGATTAGACTAGGTTTTGGTGAAGGTGTTTTCGGCCTAGGGTTAGGGTTTTGGGAAGAGGTGGAGAATAGGAGAGAAGAGAAGAAGGTGAGAGGAAGTGGTGAAGGTGATGGTAAATTTTTGGGAGAAGAGGAGTGGTAGAGAAGAAGATCTAGGGAGAAGGATAGAGGAGTAGTGGGTCTTTAGGCTAGGGCTTTGTGGCTAGAGGAAGAGGAGATGTTGTGGCCGAAATTTGTGGAGAAGGAGGAGGAAAATTATGGAGGAAGAAGAGGGAGAAGTCTAGGGTTTTAGAGAAGGAAGATGAAGGAGAAGAAGACTTACATTTTTCTGTGGAGGCACAAATGAATGGATGTGGAGGCTAGCCAAAACCCTAGGAGATTATATATAGGCTACTCATCTAACTAAAGGTTTTCTAGCCCAAATGGTCTAAAAGCCCAAACAAATCACAATAAAAATAAAATAGAAGTTGTAGGGAAAATAACTGCGTGTAATACGCCAAAAGTTGCAAAATTTGAGAAGTAAACATCAAAATTTAACAAAACGAAAAACTGGGAAAATGTTAAATTAAATTCATCTTCATAAAAAAAAATTAAAAATTCAAATTTTAAAATTTTCACAGAAAGTCAAACTTTGACCAAAGTTGACCAAAATTTGCATTTTAAGAAAAATCTTTATTTTATTAAATTTGGAAGAACATTTCACATCAAACTCAAAATTATACATTAAAATTTCCCAATTTAGAAATTTAAAATAATTATATTCAAAATTTCAAATAAATTTTCATTTAAAATATTCTCAAAATTTGCGGGTTGTTACAGCAGTTTTCTTTTGCAAAAGTATTTCAAATCAAGGATTTCTTTTTCGATTACCCTTAAGTAACCCCAAATGATTATGAAACCAAATGATAGCTGTTTAGCAGTACAAAACACCATTTTACTTCTATAATAACTTGGATATGTGTTTAGTAAAACAAATCCCCATCTACTATTTTAATAACTTGGGATTTACCGTATGTCGATTGGTCGTTATTTGTTGATCCCTTTACATATCTGCTTGTTATGTAAATACCCTTGTATAACTTGGAAAGTTTAACTGAAATTGAATAAATCATTGTGGTCTCTAAGCCTCTTTCGAATATTGGAGATCATTTTTTTTATCTTATTCCTTTTTAAATAAGATATTTAAAAGATAATTATCATGGTTTAAATTAAAGTTATTATTTAATTGAAATGCTTAAGGTTTATCACCTATTCAATACGATGTTTTAAAGATAGTTCATTAACTGTTTAATTTAGGGTGTTGAAGTTATATTAATTAATAATAATTTATTTTATTTAAAGGTGTTTTAAATAATTGATTCGTTTATTAAATGAACTTTATTGATCAAAATTTATTTAAGGAGTTTTATAAATTAAAAGAGATCTTGAAATTTGGAAAGAGATTTTATAAATAATTTCGAATGTCTATGAAAGAGTTTTAAATAAACTTGGAGATTTATAAAGTGTTTTATAAATGGATTTGGAATTTTAAATGAAAGAGATTTATTAAAAGAATTTATAGAAGTAAATCATAAAAAGAATTTGAGATGGGATTTCCTTTTGCTGACCTTCTTAATTTTGATGGTATGGAGATTCGTTCCGCACTAAACACTGAAGGAATAGTGTTGGAGGTTATCTTTATCTCTAAATTAAATAACATTTGTTTGGATCCTTTTAATATGCTTTTGAAATAAGAAATCTTTCATAATGTTTTGTGAATATACTTATGCCAGTGAGATAAGTATATGAATATTTTGATAAACACTTTGAAAAGAGATTTAAATAAATGAAAGATTTATTTTGAGGCTTAGTGGTTGCTATAGGTAATTAAATCTCTGAACCGTTGTTGTTTGTATATTTGATAGTTAAATAACCAACTATCAAATCCTGGCTAGTTTTGACTCAGAAAATATGTTGTGTATATTCGAGTTCCCCGATGAGTACTCGAATACTAGTTGCATACTTCTGAGAGAACCGAGATTGAGTCAACCGAAAATCATCATTGTTGGTTCGGAGAGACCGGGATCGGATACATTATCCAAAACACACTTCGAACCAACATATGCGTTCGAACGGAAGACATCTTGAAGACGATTGAAGACAGTGCTCCTTGAAGTGCCTTTGATTTCGTTTAGACTCAGAACGAACTTGTATGGATGAATGCTAGCATTGCATTTCTACTTGGAGGGCAGTGTCAGTATTCCAAGATGGATTACTATGAGGAAATGGTAAGAGTGTTCCCTCTCAAGCCTCATACCCCAAAAATGGTTAAAACAACGTTTGCCGCAAGATTATGTGGGTTGCTCCCATTAGGGTATGATAATCTCATATCTAGAGTCTATATCTCCATGTATGGTTAGAGGCCTTTTTTGGTTGTTGATCACAACCAGGGATGATCATACTCGGTGCTATCCAGTCAGGGGTAGGCCAGTCTTGTCATACAAGTTGCAAAGATAACTGCAGCCCACTGTACATTTTATCTAGAGGTGTACTGTATGGAAGATAGTCCCTTACCTTGCCATTTGTTGAAAATCCATTCTCCAATAAGCACCTTTGGTTTTTTATTATATACCTATTATTGTTGTCATATATACACATCATAACTACTTGATTATCGGTATTTTTAACCTTAGACATTATTATAATATCACTGGATTTATAATAGAAATGGTTTGGTTACCGTAAGATAAAAACCCATCTGTGTTTATGTGTGGCGTGGTCTGATGAGATACCTTTGGCCTGAAGGTTTTTATAAAGTTAAACTTATGCTTTACTCACATCAGACTCATTTCTAACCCGAAGTTTTATTTTCTTTCCCTAAAACTCTTGGATGCTCAAATTTGTATGAGCAGCCAAGTAGTTCAGGTTTCCCTTGAATGCATTTTGGAGGAGCATGGAGTAGGTGGCTTCATCGATAGCTAGTTATTTATCTTGTTTTCACTTTTTTTTATGTATCTTATATCAATTAAGTTGGGACAAGCAGTTATAACTGTCCCAGGTAGAATTTGTACTATTATGACTTTGATGTATTATTTTGGAAATGACTACGTAAATTTTTATGTTAATTAATATATATTGTTCCATTGCGTTGTGAGATTCTGTGTTGTTTAGTTTTTTCTTGTCTTCTTTCTTCTTTTCTTTTCTCAACGATGTGTCTTTCCGACACTTTGATGATTGAGACATGAATACCATGGATGTATTAGTGTCGACTTTTAAGGGTCAAAAAGGCAGGTTGTTACAATGTCAACCAGTTCAATGCCTTGTCTAAGTATGGTCCTACATTAATTGCCTCACCATTGGAAAAAAAGAGAAATATGTCGTGGGTTTGAAGAAGAATCTGATAGAGTTTGTGGTATGCCCTAGGGGCAGTTATGTCATTGTTATGTATATCTAACTTGATAATCAATCTTATTCGAAATAAAAGGTGATTTCTTTCTATTGTATACTTAATATAATGTGTTATATTAATTAATCAATTTAATTAAAAGTATAATTAATAGAAAATCCATAAATGGTACATTTTGTGATACTAGTTATAATGTGTTGTAACCATCTGTGATTTATAATAATAAAATACTCATACCATTTTAAATATTCCTAGTTAAGATGTATCGAGATTGTATATTGATACATCCGTTGAGATTAGAGTATGTACACTCTCTAAATGTTGGGCAATGTATTATTCATGGCTGTTGGAGGGCACTAAGGGGTTACGTACTAATAGTTATTGGATAACTATGGATGACGCACTTAGTAGTTTTCTGTTGGTTAATATAACTAAGGTCAAATAGTAAATATCGATGTGACAAAATTACATAATTCTCTTAACTTGAGAATACATTGATCTTCAATGTGGAAGCTCCAATTTGATTATAGTTAAATCATGGCGCTTCGTCCATCGAATTACAATAGTTAGATCGAGTGGAAGCATTGGAAGTGAAATAGTATTCAATTGAGAATTTATCTCCTTGGTTATATAAGGTTAGTATCACGGTCAATTGAAGTTAACTCAAAGTCAAAATCTCTGGCAAGAGCAGTGCGGTTATAATAATCATTATTATTAAACCAAGGACTTTGTGTTTGGACCATAGAGTTAAATAGGGATAATAATAGGATTTTGACCATTACCAAATTCCATAAGTCCAAAGTGATATAGTTTTGACAAAGAGAATTGGTGTAAATAGTTGTCGTTAACAGATAACGCTTAATAAAGTAAAATTGGATTTTTACCGATGCCAAGTAAGTGAAAAAATTTGCCATGATGTTATATCATTTGCTAAGTGACGTGTAAACGTTAATATTCAAATTATTTGATATTAATCGTTAACCAAATTTGCACCTAAGAGTCACATAACCGAAATGTTGAATACTTTTCCCACGCGATTTAATTAATTTGTAATTTTTATAAATTAATTAATATTTATGAAATATTAATTATAAAAATTTATTTGACATGTATTGAACAATGTTAAGTAGTGTACATATAATAGTTATATAAACACTAACCGATACAAGATATCGATGAGCGTTTAAATTAGATTTAAATGCAATAAATATTGTTCGAGCTTGAAGTAGTTTTAAGACCTAATTGGGGCTTAATTTAGGCGGCTATAGGGCAGTAAATTGGGGTCTTCCATATGATGGTATAGAGAGAGGAATTTTGAATTCTAAAGGAGAGAACTAGTAAGTGAAAAACAAGGACCTTGATCCTTATTTCATTCTCTCCTCCCTCCTTTATTTATTCCCTCTTAGCATTCACTTGAGACTTTTGCATTCTTCTTTTTTCTACTCATATCAAACGGCCATCACCCTATAACAACTCTAAAAATTCAAGCATTAATTCAAATCAATTTGCTTCGATTCAATCGACGGTGGTAAGGCAATTCGAAAACTAACAACATCGGGATTGGGGTTGGATTCAAGGAGTCTATTTCTTCATTTTGATGTGTGAACTTTGGAATTTGGTGAAAGGTACTTTGTTGATCTATTAATATATAATAATGTTTATATATTCATTGTTCCATATATTGCTAGTTAGAAATATCATGAACCAGTATCTCGATAGATTGTCACATGTTGATGGTTGTATATATAAGTGTGCACGCACACACACACAGATATATATATACACACACACAGATATATATATATACACACACACACACACTTGTACGATGCTCACGGCCAAAAATATATTAAAATAACATATTAAATGATTTTATGAATTAAATCTAAACACAAAAGAATTAAATCATATAATAAATATATTTTAAATTTTAGAAAAATTTTGTTCATGCCTAAAAACTTTTAGCAACAATTAAAAATATATCGAATATTTATTATATATATACACACACTACTATTTAATTCAAAATTGATCATATAAAAAAATGTTTGTATATATATATTTATTAATAATATAAAGTTTTGTCAAATTTTATATAATATGAAATATACATTATGGGTTGAAAAATGATTTTTTTAATTTTTTCTATTAATTCTGTATGAATTTAATTAATTATAGGTTTTCAATTAATAAATTATTTTAAACCAAAAATTAAATTAAAAGAAATTATTCTCTGGCCAAAAGCAGCAACATAATATATATTCAATTATAAATTTTTATTATATATATAATTATTACTAGTTTTATGTCAGTATGTAATATACATTCAAATTAATAAATAAATAAATAATACAATTCGGATTTTATATTATAAATATTCTAAATTATTTTAAAAAATTCTATTTAAAATAATTTTATAACTTAATTATATATATGTATATGTATTTTAATAAATGCTTAGTGTAAATATTTCACAACCAATATTTTATAATGATTATATAATTACACACACATGCACACACATATATACACAGCATTTTAATGCACATACATACACACATTTAGACAATCCACTTGCATACACGAGAGCCTAACATGTCTGTTACAGTGCAAATCCCAACATCTATATAGGGCATGTAAAACCATGTACACATTACCTTTTTGCACGAGCACGCACACAAATATGTGCATATGATACATATATATAAAATATAATCCAAATACATAAAATAAAACTTTATTTATAAATTTAAATAAATATTGATTTTATTAATAGAAACATAAAAAAGTTTTAAATGAATTAGACTACATAGACCCATTAAAGATCAAATAAGGCAATTTTTTTGAAATTTACCAATTCCACCACTACGGGCTGGCCCAGTTCCAATAATGGCATCAGAGCCAAATAGCCTATATAGTCTAAATTAGTCATATTATGGTCAACTAATTAAGCTTATAACCCAGTTCGTAGGGTGTCTAAGTAAGGTTGTGTGAGTTGCAGAATTATGGATCTTAAGGTTGATTAAACACTAGAGGGGGTGAATAGTGTTTTATTATTTATGTGAATCTTTCTAAAATTATTTCAAGATTATTATTACACGATGCAGAGTCATTAATCACAGATGCAAACATAGATAAATATAAATGCAGTAAAGTAAAAAGTAGAAAATCAGAGAGATCACACTAGGGATTTTATACTGGTTCGGAGTTACCCTACATCCAATCCCTTACAATTGCTTGTACAGATTTATTTTCAAATGCTAAACTTTCAGCGGGCAGAAGGCAAACCAAATACAATCTCGATTTCAAGGCTACGAGACACACCCTCCAGATTTTCCAAGCTCTGGGTAACTCACTTGATTCGGATGGGACACAACCACACCAACTTGGATTTCTGGGACACCGGGCATACCCAATTGATTTGAATCGGGACACAATCACACCCAATCAACTATAACTATAATTTGATGGTTTTCTCAAAGACAATGTTTGATCTTTGGACATAATTGATCATATAACCTCTTGGACAACACTTTGATCTTTTATTAAGAGAGAGAGAGAGATGATTGAAATCAGAAAGTAAATAATAGAGAATCAATATAATGAAGATTGATTTGATTCTGTTTGACTTGGGAAAATTTGAATATATTTTCAGTAGAAATTTTGGCAGAGTAAGAGGAAAGAAGATAATAAGAAAGAAGTTGTTAAATATTTCATTTGAAGACCACCTATATATAGAGAATAAACAGACATGTCCATTCACGAAGAGTTACGGTGAATAAACACTTCATTTCAAAATTTGAATTTCAAAATATCGGCATGTATGTCGACATACTTCACTTGGATATGTCGACATATCCCTTTGAATCTTGAAAAACTCTTTTGTTTTAAAATGTTTTGTAAATCTTATGCTTTGTAAAATATTTTGATACTTTGTAAAATAGTTTAAACATAATTTATAAGAATTTTAAACTTTTAAAAAAACTTTTATAAAATATTTTGAAATGTATTAAAAATAATTTTGATTTAAAGAATAAAAGAATAAAAGAAATAAAGATAGTGATCAAAGGTTGCTACCAGGGACTTTAATAATAATCTATGACTATACTATACTATAGTCTTGAAATCTTCATATCTTGATCTTTATACTCATGAGTCTTCTTGTCCATTTCTTGAGTCTCTATATTGTACAGTCTTCAATTTAATACTTGTATAATACCCGAACTACACACTATATATTATATATCTATACAACAGCATTAGTTACCATATTTTATATAAATGTATTATCACTACTAAGGTTGTTATCATCAAAATCAATAACTGAGGTATTAACAATCTCCCCCCCTTTTGATGATGACAACCATTATTATAAAATATGATATAACTCCCCCTGAATTAGACAACCCCCCTTAATATATGCATATGTATATTTTATACTTTTCTCCCCTTTTGTCATTAACAAAAAAATAGAAGAAAAACTTAAGTAAAAACGCCTCCTAACTAAAATATAAAATGATATATAATTCAAAATCAATTATCTAACTTAAAAATGACTAATATGATAATAAATGATATTATACTATATAAAACATGATAATACATGGTAAAGTAAATTTTTATTAATATAAATTCAAACTATACAATTTCAATACATTCAAGTTAGTCAAACCTAATTAGTCATACAAGTAATCTAAGTTAATTCAATCCAAATACACACCAATTAAAACAATCCAAGTCAATCAAATACACACCAAATCATTCAAATCAAATCCCAGTAGTATTTATATATTTACATAATAAATACAAACCTAATAACTAGATGTTTCGTGGAACTTCAACCCAACCATCAAACACAAAGATTGGATCCGCTTTGTTGGTATCCCAATCCTCATTATCTTTGTTAATAGTACATTTTAGGTTGTTGGTTGGTTCGTCTTTGATTTATGAAGAAATCATCCACAAGCTCGCATCAAAATGCTTTTCTTGTTCCTTTATTATCTACTTTTGATTTAATTTTAGTTGTCTTTGATTTCGTAGGATAAAAGAGAGAATATCTTTGAATGATTGAAGGGTTTGTTTAAGATTTTCACATATTTTTTGATGTGGAGAAGACATATTTGTAAAAATATGTTTGAGAATGAAAATAAAGTATAGAATAAAAAGATGAAGGAGTTTTCTAGAAGAAATAAGCTTATATAAGAGTGTAAAGTCATTTGAAATGAATTGATGGATGGTAGTTATTTTTGTTTTAAAATTTAAAAAATTTCAGTTATGGCCGTTATATGTCGATATACCACCAGTATATATGTCGAATACATACCAAAATTTTCAAACTTGATGTTTTTGATATAACTCCTGTTTTTATCTTATACTATTTTATGTTTATAACTTCCAGAGACTTGATAAACATATAGAACAATAATAGATAATTTTCATTACTTGAATTTGAACGATACAACTATTTCAATGATAAAAAGGAAAAAATACATGGATTTTAACTAAAAACACACAATACAAGGCTAGATAATATAAGTAAACAACTTAGATAGATTTAGAAGGATGTAGATGAAGACGATGAAGAGCCACCAAACTTGTGAATGATCTTTCCAAATTATCCATTTTGTTGGAAATAGAAGTGAGCATTTTACTAAAGAAACATGTAAGCTTCTTTTGGTTTTTAAGAAGCTTCCCTTGGCTCCTTAGTATCTCTTTGTTAGTAGGGTTGGATGGTTTTTCAAAATTTTCTAAAGAGGAATCTTCTTCTTCCTGTTCCTCCACTTCTTTTTTCACTTCCATTTCATCTCCTTCTTCCTCCTCTTCTTGTTGAATTTCTTATTCTTCTTTCCATGCCAACCTTTGCTCCATCTCGGGAAGACTTTCATAAGGTTCAAAGATAGGTGAAATGTGCATAAGGGAAACATTTGCTTTGTCGAAAAATTTTCTAGGAATGGATTTATCTCCTCTTAAATCCACACCAAAATATAAGAAAATTCTAGTAAGATACACACCATGGAAAAGTGTGTCTTGTGTCTAGAAATGGTTTAGACAAAGTAATCTAAAATGACTTATGCCCAATTTATGCCATAGCGACCATGAATAGTGAATAAAGTTTTTAAATTTTTTTGAATAGGGTTACTATAATTATCCATCCTCAGAGTTATGCTTTGTTAAAGAATGAGACTCAAAAGTTCTTCTTTTGGACGAAGATTTTTATGCTTGAATTCAAATTCTTCATCATCTTTGAAAATGTCATGATGAACTTCACCATTTTGAAAATCAATTTAAATAATGGAGAGGTTAATTCCAGATTTACAACAAAGAATATGACCCAAAACTTAAAAATTTAAAACTATTTTAGTGCCCTGAAAGCCACTCCAAACTTGACCTTCTTCCCCTTGATAAAACTTTCCATTTAAATTTGCATAAAATATTTTTACCAAATCAGGGTAGCAAACAAAATCATTTCGGGAAGATTCAATCAAACTAAGAATATTATTTCCAAAATAAAGTTCATATAAACCATAAGAATAAAAATCATCAAATTTTGCAAACCTTCTAGGAGAAACTTTTCCGGAAGTTGTATATTCCATATAGGCCTCAATTGCATATTTCTCATTAAAGAGAAAGCCTTTTGTTTTCTTAGAAAGCCTAATGGTTTTCGGGTTTGAACTAAAGGAAGCCATTTTTGAGGAGATAAGAGTGAAATGATATTTGAAATTTGAAAATAAAGTACGTGAAATGAATGAATGGAGATAGAGTAAATAAGTAGAGAATCAAAGGACATGTACTCTAGTCAAAAAGGCATCTTTTCTGAAAATAGGAGTAAGTGAAAAGTGGAGGGAAGTTCAAAAGTTTGAATTTGAAATGAAATTTCAAATTTCTGGTGCATATGTCGATATACAGGTGGGGCATATGTCGACATAAAGCCCTTGATTTTCAAAACTAAACTAAACATGAAATATTCCTATATGCTTATATATCTATATATATTTTTAATTATCCTAATATTCTTAAATTATAGGTTATTCCTATTAATCAAAAGCAACCAAAAAAAATAAAAGTTTTAATTATAAGGCATACCAATTTTTGTTGCTTTCTATTGATCAGTTTTGATTAATCTATTGTTGTTGCGAAGCACATATTACAGTGTCAGTTTCATTGTCACTAAAGGAAGTGATTGAATCATCTAAAGTTGTTGTATAAGCCCTTTTTCTTTTTCTAGATGAGTCATTTGTCGGTGAGACCTTTGATTTATTTGGATGCGGGCAATCTCTCTAAAAATGACCGAGTTTATCACAGTTAAAGCATTTAATCGTAGTTCTACTTCCATTGGTTTTGTTTTCAGGTTTTTGAAAGTTATTCGTCTTTCTATACTACAAGAATTTTCTGAAATTTCTGGTCATAAAAGCGATTTCCTCGTCGTTGTCATCGTCTGAATCCTGATCGTCTGTCATTGCATTGAAAGCGATGGATTTCTTTTCTATTGCCTTACTTTCCCTTCTACCCTGCATTTGTGCTTCATAGGACATTAAATTGCCTATTAACTCTTCAATTGCAAGTGCCTTTTGATCTCACTCTGAAGTGAGTGAATTTAGGATTTTTCTAACTTGATCCTCTTCAGAAAAAAATTTCCCTTATGCAATTAAAGAATGAACTGTATCTTGAAATCACCAACACATGTTAGAAATGGACTCATTTGGATTCATTTAATTAATTGAAACTAATTAGTTAACATGGAAATTTTTGTCTGTTTCACTTTACTAGTATCCTCATTTGTAACTTGCAGTGTTCTCCAAATCTCATATGTAGACTTACAAATAGACACTATATTAAATTCATCTTTGTCTAGTGAACAAAATAATATATTTATGGCTTTGGAGTTATTTTGTGCAAGTACCTTTTGGTCAGTAGTCCAAGATGAAAAATCAGTCTGGTGTTAGTGTACTCATTTTTGTAATATTCCAAATGTCTAGACCATTTGACTATAAATAAATTTTCATTCTACATGGCTAGTAAGTGTAATTACTACCATTCAAAAGTTGGGGTCTAGCAATAGATTGTCCTTCGACAAAAGTGTTAACAAATGCACTAACACTTTTACTAACAAAATTACTAACAGTGTTGTTAGCCATCTAAACTTTTCAAAAATAAAGTTACAAATTTTTGAAAACCAAATGATCTGATACCAAATATGGGTTGCGGAATTATGGATCTTAAGGCTGATTAAATACTAGAGGGGGTGAATAGCATTTTATGATTTTTGTGAATCTTTTTAAAATTCTTTCAAGATTATTATTATACAATGCAGAATCAACAATCACAGATGCAAACACAAATAAATATAAATGTAGTAAAGTAAAAAGTAGAGAATTAGAGAGCTCACACCAACGATTTTATATTGATTCGGAGTTACCTTACATCAAGTCCCACACAATTGCTTGTACAGACTTCTTTTCAAATGCCAAACTTTCAATAGGCAAAAGGCAAAACCAATACAATCTCGATTTCAAGGCTACGAGATACGTCCTCCAGATTTTCCAAGCTTTAGGTACACTCACTTGATTTAGACGGGACTCAAGCACCCCCACTTAGAATTCTGAGACACCAAGCACACCCAATTGATTTGATTCAGGACACAATCACACCTAGTCAACCTAATCAACTATAGCTAGAATTTGATGGTTTTCCAAAGAAAATGTTTTATCTTTAGATACAATTGATCCTCTAGCCACTTGGAAAGCACTTTGATCTTTGATTGAGAGAGAGACGATTGAAATGAGAGAGTAAATAGTAGAGAATCAATACAATGAAGATTGAATTGGTTCTGGTTTGAATTTGAGAAAATTTGAATATATTTTCAATAGAAATTTTGGCAGAGTAAGAAGAGAGAAGATAATAAGAAAGTAGTCATTAAAAATTCGTTTGAAAACCCCCTATATACAGAGAATAAACAGACATGTCCATTCGCGAAGAGTTACGATGAATAGACACTTCATTTCAAAATTTGAATTTCAAAATATCGGCATGTATGTCGACATACTACATATGAATATGTCGACATATCCCTTCGAATTTTGAAAAACTTTTGTTTTAAAATGTTTTGATAATCTTATGCTTTGTAAAATATTTTGATACTTTGTAAAATAGTTTAAACATAGTTTATAAGAATTTTAAACTTTTTAAAAAAACTTTTATAAAATATTTTTAAATATATTAAAAATATATTTTGATTTAAAGAATAAAAGAAAGAGAGATAGTGATCAAAGATTGCTACCAGGGACTTTAACAATAATCTATGACTCCATATACTATACTATGGCCTTGAAATCTGCATATCTTGATCTTTGTACTCATGAGTCTTCATGTCCATTTCTCGTGTCTCTATACTGTATAGTTTTCAATTTAATACCTATGTAATATCTTGCACTATACAACGATATACTATATATCTATACAAAAGGTTAGTGATATTTTAGATGAATGTATTATCATTACTAAGATTGTTATCATCAAAATCAATAACTGAGGTATTAATAGGTTGTGTTTAGGCTGGATTTTTTGGTATTCATGTACGTTGTCCTACCTGACTGTCGACCTAACCCGAACAATTATATGAGCCCAAAGGCTATCCCTAATATAAAGGCCCAATTTGAATTGGGCCTTGGGCTAATTTCAAAATTGTTCTGAAATTAAAATAAAAGTTTTAAATTTAAAAGTTAAATTTAAAATGAAAAATATTATAAATGTTATAATATATATTTTCAAATTATTTTGAAAATTAAAATAAATTTTCTAAACTTAAGAGTCAAATTTAAAATAAAACACATATCATAAAATTTATAATAAAATTTTCAAAATGTTTGAAAATGTTATAAAATTAATTTCGAAATTATTATTTATTAATAAGATTAATAAGATAAATGAATTAATTAAATAAGTTAATTAATTTAATACATATACATGTGTCACAACCCGCATCCCAATGTATGGTTGCAACTACTCTATCGTCGGAATTTATAGGATTTGGTGTAATATATATATATATATAGTCAAATTACAAATACGTTCACTCAACGCTTTCTAATTTTTAAGATCGACTAACCTAAGCTCTTATACCAAATGTAATAACTATGGCGGTGCACTACCTAACGTGACCTACCCTAGTAGAGGCGTAGTCCGTTAGGTGTAACCTTGTCTTTCTCGTTGACCATGTAGGGCCGATGACGCACTCAACCTATGTACATCTCCTACTCCTGATTTAATACCAACACACAATGACATAGCATCGAGCTGCTCATTATCCTATTTAGACTGCCTAATGCAATCAAGGCAATACCCCCCCATATTCATTGAAGCAGACTCTACCGAGGGTATCACCAGTCCTCTAAACAAGATAGGGAATTAAAGGTTATAAAGGGATAGAAATAGGAAATAAAATAGTGGGGAAAAATGAAAAGTAAATCAGAAAAGATATTTAAATGAAAACGGTAAAGTACCATTAAATAAGATGTAAATGCATAGAAAAGTAAAGAAATATTATAAACAGTGAGGAGTAGAAGCACATTAATTAAACAAGAGTGAACATATATATATATATATATATTTGTGCGTATGTGTATATGTATGTATGTATATAGCCTCTAGTATGCATTTATGACGGGTGTGAATTATATAAGTATATAAATAACTTACATGGATAAGAATGACATAGTCATTAGTATAGGTTGGAATGCGAGGTCGGTAGTGTTACACAATAGAAGTCTGCCCACCGCAAGAGGCCACTAGCAATTGTGTATACACTATAGTGATGTGGGAGATATCCAACTATAGGATCCGTGGAGTATATAAGCTTGCGTATAGGTGAAGGAATACCCTCAGTAGAGTCTACTTCAATGAAATAAGGGGGATATTGCCTTGATTGCCTACGCAGTCTAAATAGGATGGTGAGCAGCTTGACGCTTTATCGGTATGTATTGGTACCAAATCAGGAGTAGAAGTTGTACATAGGTTGAGTGCGTCATCAGTCATGCATGGTCAACGGGAAAGATAGGGTTACACATAACAGACTACGCCTCCTACTATGGAGGTCACATTAGGTAATGCACCACCATAGTTGTTACAACATGTATAATATATATAATGATATATGTTATGCTGACTTGAATTGTTTAAGACAATATGAGTATACGTATGTGTATAAAAGAATTTTTGAAATTAATAAAATTTAATTTAAATTATTAAATTGAATAAAATTAATTAAAAGTTAATTAATAAATTAAAATGCATATTTATAAGATATATGTGTATTACTATAAAGTTTATAATATATATTCAATATAATATATTATAATTATAATAATCAATTAAAATATTAATTAATTAAATTAAATTAATAAATTTTAATTAATATAATGTTATACATAAAATATTATATAAGTTAATTGAATTATAAAATGTTATACAAGAATTAAACTTACATAATATAAATGCATAATTAAAGGTGGAACAAATAAGAAACCCATTAGATTTAAGGGATAAATACATACATATAGTACGTATACCATGATTTCAGATGTGTCTAACACTCAAATCACAAGGGTATTTCATAAGACTAAAACCAAACCATTTTTACATATAAGTAAATTCATAAAGTGTTTATGAATATCTATTCTGTTACACTGAGAAACAACTGTTGTTTCAAGAAATACCAACTTTGTAGCGAAGGAATTTCTTTTAAAAATTATTGGTAGTAAAATGGATTTGGATACGATCCAAAGAGGAAACTGATTACGTAGGATGAAATGTAATTAACCTAACCTAAACAAACACAACGCATTAGATAGTCTAATAAGTATTCTCACACATTGAAGAGAGACCATGAGTTTCTTATCAATGTCGAGAATAGACGATCCTCGGCAGTTAATTAAACCGTTAAGAGTATTGACTCTTCCATATGATATGATGCACAAATCCAAAAGGATTCCAAGTACGTTATCATATCATGATTTGGGTAGTTATACCCAAAGGGATAGATCCATCAACAACGAATATGTCTTCAAGAGAAACTAATGTAGTCGGAATATAATGAGCAAAATTGATAAGAGTAAAATCATAATTTTTTATCGTTCAAATTAGCATAACAGATTCGCCATTTAATGTGCTCAAGTTGATTTGGATTTTTACTCATAAAATTATTGCTTGGTATGACTTTGTTTTTAGTACATATGTGTTGAAATGGAAAATTATAAATAATGATTAAGGATATTCTATTTGCACATAACAATCGAAGTGTTTCGAAGTTAGTGGGAGCAATATTGAGTTTGTGGGTATTTCAGATATGATCCAAGAAATGATACGAATGTATCATTCTATAAGCATCAGAATTGAACAAGTGCTTTGATAGAAATACCAAATAGTTTGAATTTAAATCAAAATGCAAAGGAAGCATGTGTCTATAAGAAAGAACGTTAAAAGGTACATGGATATTTCTAAAACTATAAGTAAACAACATATTGTTGATTATTAACGATGTACTTATGTTAAAATCAGTACCAGTTTTATTGTTTAATACTCGATATTGGATATGTAAGTTATATCTTTTATAATAAGTATAAAGGATGCTGGGGAATGACTCAAACGATATGCAATGACACCTTATTAAAATGTTTAATATGGAACATGTAAGATGGATTCCTTATGTATTGACAATAGGAATTATCATACATGTTGTATTGTAACCAATACCGTATCCTTCTTATGTATCTAATGCATGAAGCAAATATCAAATCCAAATTGAGATCATTAAATGGTAGTATAGATTTACGAAGAATTATTTACAGAAATAGTGAACTCCTTATAAAGGAGTGTTTGGACTTGAACTTCATAAGGGCTATCGAGTATAATATGTTAGTATAAATCCATGTTAAAGCCTTAGTTAAGGAACCTTAAGTTGGAAATGTTCCAAATGTGAAGTTGTGGTTGATTCAACGAAAAGGTTAAGTACATTGCCTTGAATAATGCCACGATAAAAGCAATGTATAAATATAAATGCAAAAATTTATAACTGAGCTAAGATGATTCCAAATATTAAGAAAACTACATTATTGGTATATGATAACAATGAAATGATAAGAGCTCACTAGAATTCGAGAAACATACTCCAAATAGTTCTACATGATAAAGGCAGTTTATTAGCATCAAAGAGAGTTTATTGATAGAGTAGATAATTAAACAACATTGCGGATCCATTCACGAGGGGTCTAACTCAATCAATTCTCATTAAACTGATCAGAGGGGTAGGATTGAGATTCCATAGTTGGCCCCAAGTGGAAGTGGGAGATTGATAGAGTTAGGGGTATGCCTAGGGGCAATTATGTAATAGTTACATATGTCTAACTCGATAACCAATCTTGTTCAAAATAAAAGGTGTTTTCTTTCTATTATATACTTGATATATTGTGCTATATTGACTAACTAATTTAATTAAAAGTATAATTAATAGAAAATCCATAAATGGTACATTTTGAGATGGTAGCTACAATGTGTTGTAACCATGTGTGATTTATCATAATAAAATAAACATACCATTTTAAATATTCCCAGTCAAGATGTATCGAGATTGGATATCGATACATCCATTGAGACTAGAGTACATAACGCTCTCCAAATGTTGGACAGTGTATTACGCATGGCTGTTGAGGCCACCATGGGCTATGTACTAATAGTTATTGAATAACCATGGATGATTCACTCGATACTTTTCTATTTTTTAATATAACTAAGGTCAAATAGAAAATATTGATGTGATCTTGACTGGAGAATACCGTTGATCTTCAATATGGAAGCTTCGCTTTGATTATAGTTAAATCATGGTACAGCGTCCAATGAACGACTATTATCGGGTCGAGTGGAAGCATTGGAAGTGAAACAGTATTCAAGAGAAGGTTCATCTTGTTAGTTATATGAGGTTAGTATCATGGTTAACTGAAGTCAATTTAAAGTCAAAATCTCTGGCCAGAGTGGTAGAGTTAATAATAATCATTATTATTGAACCATGTACTTTGCGTTTGGACTATAGAGTTAGATATGGATGATATTGGAATTTTGACCATTATCGAATTTCATAAGTTCAAAGTGATATAGTTTTGATGAAGAGAACTAGTGTAAATAATTGTCACTACCAGGTAATGCTTCGTTATTTGGCTCCATAACCAAGCCATATTGGACGAATTGGATTGATTAAACTGGGGGATAACTGAGCAAAAATCTAGAATTATAACTTCTAGACTCAAACACTAATCGAGATCAATGAATCAAGCCATCAACTTGCCAAGGACCTTCTTAATTGCATACATACCGAGTCAACTCAAAAGATCCAAGGCCAAAAATCAAAGAACAAGGAAAGTCTTGGATTGATACCAATCCACAGCCATGGATCGGTACTGATCGCTAGTACTTACCCAAATTCATTACATGGTTCGTGCCGCATAAAGTTGGAGTGGATATTTGCCAATATATGCCATATAGGAGGGTTCACTGGTGTCCTATAATTCAAGTGATCGATAGACAACTCCAGATTTCAAAGTAACTAAACAAAGTGTTGTTTCCCAACCTTTGAAGCAAGGAATTCACCCAAGTTCAAGCTAATATCAATGCATCTAAGTTTTGTAGATGAAGTTACAAGTCAACCAAGCAACCTAAAATATCCGAGAAGGCTAAACCATTAATCCTATGGATTGGTACCGATCCATAGGGCATCATTCGGTACAGATCCATGAGATTTGTTGAATTGGCCACGATCCTTTCAAGGCAATTCCCTTTAGATGTGGAAACGTAGGGAAGAACATGGTAGAAGAAAATCACAAATCCAATGATCTTCGTTGATAAATAGGGGGCGATGGGCACTATTTCAAGTTCCCTTTTTCTGCATTCTAAACTTACGTATTATTATTATAATCTCATAAGTCATTACCGATCCATAGACTACTGATCCATAAGATCGTGTGTAAAAGCTTTGCAGAATCTTAAACAAAGTTCAAGTGGATGTAGGCCAGTGTTTAGCCGAACCATTATAATTGTTGTGTGTCGTTTTCAACTTGTTTTTCATTTAATTTCTTCACTTTATTTTTTTTCTATAAATCTTTTGGGTGTTTGTGCTAACTTTTGCAAAAATATTTTGGTGCTTCCATTGAGAGCGTATCGATTTCTTACTATTTGGATCTATTTTCTACTTTTGGATTGCTTTAGTCCATGAAGTAGATTCATTAGTTTCATTTCTATAATCCATTATTATTTAGATCTTGACAAATCTATCATAGGATTAACTGAAGTGATGGCTCCATGAAATACTAAGGAAAAGTTTGCTACCACTAGACCCACTAATGAACTTGAGAACATTGGCTCTCAACATGTTGAAGACGTTGTTTTACCCAACGCCGCGGAAATTTAGAGTGCCTCAAATATTATTACTTGGGTTGAGATGGACAATGTGATGAAGGAATTATATGAGAAGTTACTTGCAAGCCAAAACGAGACGATGAAACAGAAGAAAGAGAATTTGGCTTTGATGACTAAGATATCCCAAGTTCATAGAAGGACCAGGAAAGAGCTATCACCTTCTGATTCAGAAGATGAAGAGAACTCCTTGTCATCCGACGAGAAACATAGAGAAGGACACAAATGCTGAAAGGAAGGATGCCGGGACCTCGAAGAGTAAAGAAAACAGGGTCAGAAGCACAAATGCATCATTCGATACCAAACCATCCCTACGGATGGTACCGACCCCTCTTCTCGTGGAATGGATGTTAGGAATGTTGATGTTTCAGAAGGTGATGTTGTTGTTGGAGAAGTACCAATGTTAGATGGTTAGAACGCTAGAATTTAAGCTATAGGTGTTGATAATTCGCGTATACATTAGAACCCAGAGGTCATGGAACTAACCGAGACCATTTATAGAGTCAAACACTGAGGGAAGACCACGATTATCGTCATTCAGTTGATCCAGTAGAACTAGAATTTATGGAAGATATGGTGAGAAAGCTAGTGAGTGAAAACCAGCACAGACATAATGATGATTGGGGTTCTTCTCTATGTAGAAACCCATTCACAGAAGAGATATTATGGGATGGATACCCAAGGAGGTTTGCCATGTCATCTATGCCATCCTACAATAGGGCAATAGACCAAAGGTAGCATTTTCTAAAATACGAATGGCATATGGACAAGGCAAGAGCAGTGGATGCTATTAGATGCCGATGTTTCCCAATATTTTTAAAAGGTGTTGCTTCTATGTGGTCGCCCGACTCCCACCGAGATCCATATCCTTGTTTGATCAGTTGGCTGGGAGTTTGTCGAATAGTTTCACTTGTATACAACCTGTCTGAAGGATGTAATGTCATTGTCAAACCTCATTTAGAGTACTGGATAGTCATTGAAGGACTTTTTACGTAGATTTAATACAACAATGACGGAGGTGAGCAACGCTAAGAAAAACATTGTTTTGATTGCGTTAATCAGGAGAGTACACCCGGATACCCATTTTTGAAGATGATTGAAAATGAAACCCTCACCGACTATGGATGAATTCTATAGGAAGGCAACCCAGTATTTGTGCTTGGAGGAGGCAAATACGTTGGCTGGAAAAGTTGGTGGTAGACAGTCAAGTGAGGTGGTACAAAGTAATGTTGCAATGAAGCAAACCGAAGAGAGTTCCGGAAATGTGGCTATAAACGCAGAAAACAAAGGTAGCAATAAACGCAGAAAACAAAGGTTGCAATCATATAAGAAGCAACTAGGGAAACAGAGATAGAAAATAGAACCCCAAGAAATGTTCGAGATTCCTGAAGTATGAGGACTATATGACATTGAACAACTCAATCGAGAATATTTACCTTGCGGCGTAAAGTATGAAACATTACAAGAAGCCAACTCTAGAGGAATCAACGAAAAAGGAGAAGGGATCTGGGAAGTACAGCCATTTCCATGAGATGCACGACCATAATATGAATGAATGTAGGAATTTGCATGATGTGATAGAGGATCTGATCAGGAAGAAAGAAATTCAACAATATGTGAAAGCCCCATAGGATGGTGGCAAAGAAATGCTTAACCCTAATGACAACTGCTCCAACAGGGCCAAGCTAGGCCTAACGATAACGAGCTTAGGTAGCTTGGAAAAAGACTTGTTACAATACAATCACTGGCGGGCCTCATCTAGCTAAGAAGAGATGGAATGAGATGGAAAGGTATGCGATTTCTTTGAGGTATGTTGTACAGGAAAGTTGCTATGCTACAAAGATGGAGCTCCGATAAAGCAACTAAAGACCATGACCGATGGCATAACATTCAGAAATGGAAATATGGATGGGATTGAAGCACCCAGGCTTGGTCCCTTGGTGATATCGACCATGATTGGGACAACAACTGTGAAGAAAGTTCTTGTCCATTATGGAAGTTCTATGAATATACTGTGTAAGAGCTTACAACTAGATGATGATGGATGACCCATATCTGAAGCCTTGTACCTCGATTCAAGGATTTACTGAAGAGGCTACGGAGCCTGTACGATGTGTGGATTTAGCGGTGGTTTTAGGTGAAGGTGGCCGCAAGAGAGTGTGGGTTGCGACCTTCGTGGTGATGGACATTTTCTCTGCATATAATGCCTTTTTAGGTTGATCAGCCCTTGCTATTTTCTAGGTGGTCCTAGCTCCATGGTGCCTAATAATGAAATTCCATGTGGAAAACAAAATAAGGGTCATTCAAGGCGATCATAATTTAGGACTAGAATGCTTCATCATAGAATCAAGGGAAGCGAGGCAACGTAAAGGGAAAAGACGTAGAGAAGACTCTCTACATCAAGTCAATTGACACGCATACCAGATTTCACAGAGCTATAGATCCGAAGAAATAGCCAGAGGATGCGAGGGTAGCCCCCGTCGAGTTAACGATCAACATCTCGATTATTCAGGATGGTCCTACTTGGGTCCTAAAAATCGGATCTCAACTCAGCATGAAGATGAAGAAGGATTAACAAGGTTTCTCCGAGCGAACCTAGATGTGTTTGTCTGGACACATTCTAACATGTGTGGAATATCGCTGGAGATAGTGTGCCACATATTGAATGTGAACCCCAGATGTCTTCCTATAAAGTAGATGCGACGTAGCCTGGATCCAGAGCGATCCATTATGTTGAAAGAAGAGGTGGATAAGCTAAAAGCTAATGGCTTCATCCATGATGCTCTATACCCTAAACGGGCATCCAATCCAGTCTTAGTCAAGAAATCTAATGGGAAGTGGGGGACATGCATCGACTATTCAGATTTAAATAAGGCATGCCTAAAGGACAGTTTTCCATTGTCGAAGATCGACCAACTGGTGTATTCGACCGCCGGCCACGAATTTCTATCATTGATGGATTCTTATTCCGGCTATAACCAAATTCCAATGCACATCCCACACCAGGAACATACTAGTTTCATAACTGACTTGGGATTGTATTGTTACCTTATCATGTCGTTCGATCTAAAAAATGTCGAAGCCACCTACCAGAGACTAGTAAATTCCATGTTCAGAGATCAGATCGGACGTTCATTGGAAGTCTATGTGAATGATATGCTGGTAAAATCATGGCAATCAGCAAACCATTTGGAAGATTTGTCTGAAATGTTTAGCGTGCTCGGAAGATATGGAATGAACCTTAACCCGCTGAAATGCTCGTTCGGAGTTGCATTGGGGAAGTTCTTGGGTTTTATTGTGAACTCAAGAGGAACTAAGGCCAATCCAGAAAAGATTAAAGCCATAAGGAATGTTGAAGCCCCAAAGTCGATAAAGGAGGTACAAAGTCTAAACGGAAAAGTAGTCGCATTGAATCGATTTATCTCAAAGGCTACAAATAAATGTATATCATTTTCGATGTTCTTAAAGTGGGGAAAAAGAAACTTTGCCTAGAAGAAGAAATGTAAGGATGTTTTCAAGCCTTGATTAATCATCTGGAGAGACCACCTATCTTGTCAAAGCCTTTGGAGGGAGAAGACTTATTTGTTCATTTGGCAGTATCTATTCATGCTTTGAGTGTTGTCTTTGTATGCGAAGAGACCAAGATATGAAGGCCGGTGTATTATATCAGAAAGATATTGATAGGAGTAGAAAGAAATTATCCAAAGTTGGAAAAGCTAACTTATTGCCTCTTGATCGCATCAAGGAAACTCTGTCCCTACTTCCAAGCTTATCCAATTATGGTGTTGACTGATCAGCCCTTAAGGCAGGTTCTGCAACGGCTTGAGACTTCTGAGAGATTGTTAAAATGAAACATTGAATTAAGTCATTAGTGAAATATCATATCATCATAGGAGAGCAATCCAAGGCCAAGCTTCAACCGATTTCATTACTAATTCACCACTTGGGATGATGACAGAGAGGAAGATATGGAGTAAAGTGCTTGATGGATGTTGTCCACAGATGGAGTATCCAATGAACGTTCGGGGGAAGAAGTGGTTTTGGTCACCCTCGAAGGAACGATCGGTTTGCTATGCCTTAAAACTTGAGTTCCCACAACTAACAATGAAGCCACGAAGCGCTGATTGCAGGACTCAAGATAGCAAGAGAATTAGGGGTCAAAACTTTACACATATATACTGACTCTTAGTTGATGGTCTTTCAGGTGAGGAAAGAATTTGATGCCAAAGGAGCAAGACTAGCCCCTTATCTGACAAAGGTTCTAGAACTGCTCAATGACTTTGAGTATTACACGATAACATACATCCCCAGGGAGGAAAATATGAAAGCCGATTCACTAGCCAAGCTGGCTAGTTCTAGGGATGCACAGCTCATGGGTTTGGTTCCAGTGGAGGGATTGTCAACTCCGAGCATTGACCAAATGGACATCAATTGGATCTTAGAGGTTGAATATGAGAGGGAATTATGGATAACTCCAATTTAGGAGTATCTATTGAATGGAGCCCTTTGGGATGGAAGAAATAAATGAACAAAACTCCTATGCAAGGTTCCACAGTGTTATCCAGCCATGAGACTAAGCCATATTTGGACACATCGGGTCGGCCAAACTGAGTATTATTCGGTAGGAGCCCATAGCGACAACTATTAAGTTCAGATGCTAAGCAAAATCTAATGATGAAGTTCAAATGGAACCAGGGACATCCAAACAGAGGCTTACACACCCTTTACCAATAAATAACAATTTACAAGTCAAGAGCACAAGAAGAGATTGATCGATGTCGATCCCTGATCAGGGTTCGGTACCGATCCCTATATGTTCATTTATTCTAGCACCTACCTTATGTTGTGTCAACCAAAAACGTTTGCAATCTAGCCCATGCTATTCAGGATGGTACGCTTGCTTGTGTCAACTCGCACGAATAGTACATTAGTCTAGCGCTGATGCCCATCCCTAAACTAAGAGATCTACTCAAATCCAAACCTCTAGCAATACAAATAAGACAACGGAGATGGAGGCACAAGTCAACCAAGCGATCAAGAGTAGAAGATCGTGGTCCACAAGGCAAAGTCATGGATCTATACCGATCCTTGAAAATGGATCGGTACCGATCCCTGATAATTAATGATGTGGCTACAATCTCGACAGTTAGCTTCTCCTAGACGTGGAAAACGTGAGTTAGAACGTAGGAAAGAGCTTGCCGGTGACCTACAGCTATAAATAGAGGGATAGAGGCATAGATTTGGGGGATCCTTTTTTGTTGTTTAACAAAATTCTTGTATTCCTTTGTAACTCCCCAGATCATCACCGATCCCTAAGAACAGCCTTGTAAGAACTCATCAGAATCATCAACGAAGTTTAAGTAGACGTAAGCAAACGATTAGCTGAACCACTATAATTGCTGTGTGTTCTGTTTTTCCTCATTTTCAAATTAATTTCTTCATTTTATTCTCTATTTTTAATCTCTGGGTGTTTGTGCTAATTTTTGGTGTAAATATTTTAGTGCTTTTATTAAGAGTGGTTGATCTCAGTCTATTATGATCTATTTTCTACTTTTGGATGGTCTAAATCAACAAGGTAGATCCATTAGTTTTATTATTGCAACCTATGACTATTCATATTCCAGTAGAATCTATCGGAAGATTAATTTAACTTATGGCTCCACGAAAAGAGAAATCCGCCGCTTCCAAGCATGCTAACGATGTAGAGAACACCGGATCCCGGCATGTTGAAGAAGTTGCACGGTTGAACGCTGTTGAAATTCAAAACCCTTTTGATATGATAATGAGAGTTGAGATGGATCAGATGATAAAGGAGATGAATGATAAATTGAGAAGAGTCGAGATGAATTGAATAGGAAGATGAAGGAGGACATGCATTGACTATTCAGATTTGAATAAGGTTTGTCCAAAGGACAGTGTCCCATTGCCGAAGATCAACTTGTTGGTATATTCAACTACTGGGAACGAGCTAGTATCATTTATGGATGCTTATTCTGGCTACAACCAAATTCCAATACATGGCCTAGATCAAAAGTACACTAGCTTCATAACCGACCTAGGACTGTACTGTTATCTTGTTATACCCTTCGGTTTGAAGAATGCAGGAACAACTTACCAGAGACTGGTGAACTCGATGTTCAAGTAACAAATTATATACCCAATGGAGGTCTATGTGGACAAAATGCTTGTGAAGTCACGGCGATCGATGAACTACATTAAGGAATTGGCAGGTATGTTTAGTGTGTTTCAAAGATACGAGATAAAGCTTAACCCATTGAAATATTCGTTTGGAGTTGCATCGGGGAAGTTCTTGGCTTTAATAGTGAACTCGAGAGAAATAGAAGCTAACCTGGAGAATATCGAGGCGCTAAGGAACAATGAACCCCGAAGTCGATGACAGAGGTTCAAAGTTTGAATGGAAAGGCTGCTACCCTAAACCGGTTTATTTCAAAAGCCAAAGATAACTGCATACCTTTCTTTGACATTCTCAAGGAAGGGAAGAGGAACTTCGCTTGGACGCAGGGGTGCATGGGCACTTATCAGACTTTGGTGGATCACTTGGAGAGGCCTCCCTTCTTGTCGAAGCCATTGGAGGAAGAGGCTTGTTTATTTATCTAGCAGTTTCATTGCATGCTTTGATGTTGCTCTTGTACGTGAGGAGTCCTGAATCTAGATGCAATGTAGTACATTAGCAAATGATTGCTAGAGGCAGAGAGGAACTACCCAAAGCTGGAAAAGCTAGCATATTGCCTATTGATCGCTTCGAGGATGCTCCATTCGTATTTCTAGGCTTACCCAATTAGAACATTGATTGACCAGCCTTTGTGACAACTTCTGCAACGACCCGAGACTTCGAGAAGATTACTTAATAGGAATATTGAACTCAATCGGTACGATATATCATATCATCCTCAGAGAGAAATTCAAGGCTAGAGGTTGGTGGATTTCATCGTCGAATACACGGCTCGGGATGACACCCTAGAGGGCAGTGGAGAGCGAAATGTCTGGTGGAAGATGTATACCGACGGAGCATCCAACGAACATTTCTCGAGGGCAAGTGCTGTCTTGGTGACTCCTTAGGAGCGTCCGACCTACTATGCCTTAAAACTTGATTTTCCCGCGATGAATAACGAAGTCGAATATGAAGTGTTGATCGCAGGACTCAAGATTGCAAAGGAATTAAGAGTCAAAAATTTACACATTTTATGCAACTCCCAATTGGTGGTGTGCTAGGTGAGAAAGTAGTTTCAAGCGAAAGGGGCAGGGCTAGGTTCTTATTTAACCAAGGCTCTGGAGTTGCTAAATGACATTGAACTACACGATAATGCATATTCCTAGAGAGTAAAATGTGAAAGCCGATTCACTAGCCAAATTAGCTAGTTCATGGGATGCACGACTCATGGGTTTGGTTCCGGTGGAAGTGTTGTTAGCCCCGAGCATTGATAAGATGGATTTCAATTGGACCTTGGAGGCTGAATGTAAATAGGAATCATGGATGACTCTAAACAAGGATTACCTTATGAAAGGGATCCTTCCCAACGGAAAGAATGAACAGAAAAAACTCCACCGTATAGCTTCATAATTTGTTATCTAGGAAGTAATTATGTACAGGAAAGGATTCTCTATCCCCATGTTGTGATGTATTGCCGATGATGAAGCCAAAAGGGTCATATCGGATGTTTACGAAGGGGCCTATAGTGACCATACAGGGGAGCAGACCCTAGCCAAGAAAATTCTTCGCTATGGATATTTCTCGCCAACCGTCAACTGGGACGCGGCTGATTACGATAGGAGGTGCGAGAAGTGCCAAAGATTTGCAAGGATTCCTAGAACCCCGCTGATGGAGATTATGCAAATGGTCAGTCAATGGCTGTTCGCAGTCTAGGCAATTGACAACATTGGTGTGGTGTCGATGTCTAGACGGTGCGAAGTACGCCATTGTTGATGTTGATTATTTCATGAAATGGGCAGAAGCGGAACCACTAGCCATGATCACCAGGAGGAAGGTGACAACTACATGGTTAAGAATATAATTTTGCGTTTTTGAGTTCCAAGAATGATTATCTCTAACAACGGGACCCAATTCGACAACGCCGAGTTCAAAACCTTTTGCAATTGACATCGCATCGAGAAGAGGTTTAGGGCGATTGAGTAGCCACAAGCAAATGAACAGGGGGAAGCTGTGAACAAGATAATCAAGTCTATTCTAACAAAGCGAGCGGAGAAGGTCAAGGGCAAGTGGGTTGATGAATTACCATTAGCGCTTTGGGCTTACAGAATAACCCGTAAGTCCACGACCGGTCATACTCCATTTACTTTAGCCTATGGTTCAAAGGTGTTAACCGGGTTTTTAACCTAGCTAAATTAAAAAGGAGTTAGAACATTCAAGCTAAGCCAGAACGACTAGAAACTTGACCGGAAGGCCTAAGAAAGAAAGACAATAATCTCCAAAGTGTTTAGCCTAAAAATAAGCAAACTTTTCGGATCGACACTGATCCGGTCCAATTGGACCGGTACCTATCCGAATTAGTTGCTCATATATGCCACATTCCTTTTAAATTGTGACTCTATGCCTCTACTAAGCTCACTTAACAAGTTTGGTAGCATTCCAAACATCCAAGCTTAAGGGGTGAAGGTTCATCTAACTCAGAATACAGTTTAATCTAGCCCATAGGTGAATCATCATCAAAACAAGTTAACAAGCTATGAAATCACATAAAGAGCATCAAAACGAAGTAAGAAAGGTAGCCAAGTAGTTAAAGCATTAATAATGCTTAACTATTTGGCTCGGCACCGATATGATCCAATTGAATTGGTACCGATCCAAATAGTTTCCTTCGATAACCTCCAAACATCTTGGGCTTCCTTTGCATGACGACTACATGCTTCTGGCAGAGTGGCTTAGGCCCAAGTGCTCTCCAACCTCTATAAATACCATCCCATCTGCAAAATGAAAGGGATCTCTGGACTGGCTTCTGCAACTCTACTATTACCATTCTTCACTCTTCTTCTCCCACACAACAGCCACAAAGGAGCAACTGAGATCCTTCGATTGCCTCCAAGTACTTATGATTTAGATCTAACTTAGGTGATTCAATCATATTGTAAACCAAATCAATCTTGTAACAGCAGTCATCTAATAAAAGCTATGAAGTGGATGTAGGCTTCATTAATAGCCGAACCACTATAAAAATCTTCTTGTCTCTTTACTATTTCTGTTTTTTTACATTTATTCTCTATATTTTTTGCTCTGAGAAACAGGGTTGGTGCTTTCACACTCAACCCAAGGTGTTGATTCATTTTTTGAGTTAACATTTTGATACTTTCATTGAGAGTTGAACTTGGGCATAGATCTACTTTCCCTCTTTGAATCCGCTAGATCTAGAAACTAGGTCCATCAAATCAGCTCTATGAAGTTTGAAGCTTGCCGTTGAAGATAAATGGCAGGAAGAAAGAGAACAGCTTTCGAAAGATCCATAGGAGCTGCTATAGCTGGAGAAGAGACCAATCCTCAGCAAGTTGAAATCGACGATGCTAATAATACATTAATCGGAGCAAATTCTAGAGCTAACACAGGAGATCAAGTACCGAGATCTTCTACCCAGCATGAAGTCGTGACTAAAGGCAAATTGAATAAGATGGTTGATGAAATCAACTAAACAATGGAGAACAGCCAAAAAGCTCTTATGGACAACTTAAATGCCTTCCTAACCTTGTAATCACTAGCTGCTCCTAGAACCATGCTAGAACCCACAGCTGCCACAGAGCAAGAAAACTCTTCCGTTTCTGGTCTAAATAGAGGAAACGAAAAGCAAAAGCAGAAAGGACTGGTGGATGGAGCCGCAGGAATCGCCATAGAAGGAAACACAGCCACTCTACCAACTGCAAAACAACCTGCTACTAACTTGAATTTAGGGGCGAAAACCCCACGGGAAGATATAGCGATGGATCTCTCCGACTCTGAATATAGTGAGCAACTTGACGATGACAAGTTGGAAGAAAATGCTAGTGCACTCAATACTGGTAGGGAGGCCCAGATTTCCCCTTCCTAACCAACCACAAGATAACGGAACTTCGAGGGAGTGGTTCTCCCAAAGAAATGAGAGCCAAGGTTTCATCCCGCTTACCAAGATTGTTTGCCAAATCAAGCACTTGGCATAGTCACCGACAATCGACCCACGGACTAGCAGACATCAAAGGCATATACCACGAATATGATCAAGTGCTTGATGGATGAAAGTAAGGATAGGAGAGATAATGAGTGAGGATCCGCTCCAAGCTGGACTCCCTTCACCGATGACATTTTGAATGAACGGTACCCTAAAAAGTTTACTATGTCGACTATTCCATCTTACGATGGAACTAGAGATCCGAAACCTCACTTGTACAAGTATAGTTGGTACATGGACATAGCAAATACTTCAAATGTTGTAAGATGTAGATGTTCTCCTATCTTCCTAGAGGGAATTTCTTCTATGTGGTTCACCAGGCTCCCACCAAAATGCATCTCCACTTTCATTGAATTAGCAACAAAATTCCTTGATCGGTTTAGGCTTCACACGACACAACCAAAAGATGCGATGTCCTTATCTGGCCTATTACGGGGACGAAATGAATCTTTGAAATCCTTCATGAGTCGGTTCAACACCGCGGTGACTGAAGTAAGTAACGCAAACGAAGATATGGTATTCATGGCTCTGGTCCGCGCTATCCACCTCAACACTGAATTCAGAAAATGGATCAAAATGAAACAACTACCACAAGGAAGGACTTTAACTGAAAGGAAATCCGGTACTAGAGATTGAAAGAGGCGGAGGAGCTAGAAAGTAAACCTGCTAACCCACAACCAACCAACGCTGGCCAGAAAGGCATGGCAGCTAACCAATGTGCAAACACCTCCGGAACCGCTGCAGAAAATGCAAGGAAGGATAGAAACCAGAAAAGGAAGAACTAGAATTCCAACAAGAGAAATAGAGGTATCAAGCGATTTAAAGGGTTGAGGCCCGGAGACTACACCCTGCTCAATGATACTCCAGAAAACATCTACCTTGCGACACAAGGGATGGAGGAGTTCAAGAAGCCGCATAAAAAGGAAGCGACAGAACAGAAAAAGCATTCAGGAAAGTACTACCGCTTCCATGAAACATATGATCACAACACGAATGAGTGCCGACACACGAGGAACCTGATTAAAGAGCTGATTCTGGAAACAAGCTTCAGTAGTATGTGAGGAAACTACAAAATCCTGACCATCCTGCTGCACTCCAAGCTCCTAAAGACTGGGGAAACCAGGTTGAAACCAGTGAAGAGGAATCTAGATGGACCGACCAAAGACTCATCATCGGAATAACATCTGGAGGACCTCATCCTACGCAGAATAGTTAGGGAGAAATGGAGTGATATGTAAGCTCATTGAAACATGTTCTGAAAGATTCGTGCTTCGCGGTTGAAGACGGAACTCCTACTAAGCAGCAGAGAACTATGAATGATGATATAATATTCTGGAATCGAGACACTAAAGGAATAGAAGCTACGACCCTCGACTCCATGGTCATGATGGTAGGAATCGGACCAGCCATGGTCCGATGAGTATTGGTGGATAGTGGCAGCTCTGTCAATATCCTGTTCAGACACATGTTTGATTAGATGAAGATCAGTATGAAAGACATATCTGCTTGTCGAACAAAGATCCAGGGATTCACCCGTGAACCTAAGCAACTTGTCATAACAATTTATTTGCTCGTAGAACTTGGGGAAGGCGACCGAAGCATCGTCCTCATCCAAACCTTTGCGATCGTGGATGAAAGTCTGCCTATAATGCTTTCATAGATCGGCATGCTCTGGCATATTTCAGGATTTCTTTAGCTCAATGGTGTCTAACCACAAAATTTCTAACAGAGAATGGAGTTGGGGTGATCAAAGGAGACCATAGTGTTACTAGAGAATGCTACATCACAGAACTGTGTGAGTCTAGAAGAAAAGAAAGAGGAAGAATGTGGGGAGAACTCTCCACATTCGTGAACCTACCACATAGAAACTACATAGCCGCCCTTGGCTTAGAGACCATAGCCGATTCGACAAGGCTTTGGACCCTAGGAAGAAGAGTTTAGGGGAGGATCGGGCAGGACCGGCCGAATTGGCAGTGCCTGTCCCAATCGATATGGATGACCCAACTCGGATCTTGAAAATTGGGTCACATCTTGGAAACAAGATGCGATAAGAACTAATCAAATTTCTTCATGCCAACTTGGACGTATTCACTTGGACGCATTCCGATATGTGCGGGGCGTCACCGGAGATTTCATGCCACGCAATCAATATCAATCCCATGTATACACCAATAAAGCAGAAGTGGCGCAGCCTAGGACCCGAACGGTCTAAAGCGCAAAGAGAAGAAATGGATAAGCTGATGGCAAATGGCTTTATCCACGATGCAACCTCTCCCAAATGGGTATCCAACCCGGTCTTGGTCAAGAAATCAAATGGAAAATGGTAAACCTTTATCGACTATTCAGACCTAAACAAAGCATACCCAAAGGATAGCTTTCCACTACCTAGAATCGACCAGTTTGTGGACGGGACAGCAGGACATGAATTGCTATCATTCATGGATGCTTACTCGGGATACAACCAGATCATGATGTAGGAACCAGACCTGGAAAACACCAGTTTTATCACTGATCTAGGATTGTACTGCTACAAAGTGATGCCTCAGCTTAAAAAATGTTGGGGCAACTTACCAACGACTGGTGAACGCCATTTTCAGACATCAGATCAGGAAGACTATAGAAGTCTATATAGATGATATGTTAGTTAAATTGCGCATAGCTGCAAATTACTTGGACAACCTCGTCGAAATGTTCGAGATACTCTGTAAGTATAGAATGAAACTCAATCCACTTAAATATCACTTTAGGGTAGCCTGTGGAAAGTTCCTAGGATTCATTGTAAGTGCCAGAGGCATTGAAGCTAATCCCGAGCAATTTACCGCTTTACGGGAAGTCAAGGCCCCAAGGAACAAGAAAGAGTTACAAAGCTTAAATGGAAAAGTTGCAGCGCTAAGCCTATTCATCTCAAAAGCAACCGACAAATGTATACCGTTCTCTGACGTGCTAAAGAAGGAAAAGAAGAACTTCGAATGGAATTAGGCTTGGCAGACTTCCTTCAAAGAACTGATGCGACATATGAAGACTCCGCCAATCATATTCAAGCCTATAGATAGAGAAGACTTGTTTATATACTTAGCAGTCTCGCCCCATGCATTAAGCGTCGTGCTTGTATGTAAAGAAGCTATGGTCCAGCGACCCATATATTACATCAGTAAACGGCTCACTGGAGCCAGGAAGAATTATCCGAAGTTGGAAAAACTAGCCTATTGCCTCTTGATTGCATCTAGAAAATTACAACCATACTTCCAAGCGCACCCGATCAAAGTACTAATAGATCTACCCTTGAAGCACTAGCAGACTTCATTGCCGAGTTTACAATAGGAGATAACGAAAAAGAAATTACTTCGAAAGTGGAGACACACTAGAGGTTGTTCGTCGATGGTGCATCAAACAACTTTTGCTCGGGGGAAGGAGTCATGCTCGAAACTCCCGAAGGACGATCCATTTGCTACGCCTTACGCTTGGAATTCCCTGGAACAAACAAATGAAGCAGAATATGAAGCATTGATAGCCAGACTAAAAGTTGTAAAGGAACTCGAGATAAAGCCTATACATATCTATAGCGACTCTCGGCTGGTCTGTCAGGTAAGAGGCGAATACCAAGCCTGGGGAGAGAACCTCGCCCCATATCTATCCAAAGTGCAGGAATTGTTGAACGACATTGGGCATTACACCATAGCTCATATCCCGTAGGAACAACACGAAGACGGACTATCTAGCTAAATTGGCCAGCTTCGGAGAAGCCCAATCAATGGGACTGGTCCTAGTTGAAACTCTAACTACCCCAAGTATAGGCGAGATGGATATCGATTGGATTTTCAAAATGACCGAAGAACCAGAGACATGGATGAAACCGATCAAGGACTATCTGCTCAGAGGAACACTCCCCACGGATAGGAATCAATGGAAAAAGCTCCTTCAAAAGGCACCATGGTTCATAATAAAGGATGTAATACTCTACCGAAGGGGATTCTCTACCCCCTTGCTCAGGTGTGTGACCAACGGCGAAGCTCAGAAAATCCTCAGGAAAGTTCATGAAGGCACTGTGGAGATCACACTAGGGGGCAAACTCTTGCAAAGAAAGTTCTTCGATATGGGTATTTTTGTCCAACGGTCAACCGCGATGCAGCGGCTTATGCCAAATTGTGTGACCTATGCCAAAGATTCGGCAAAATCAAAAGAACTCCTTCAGCAGCTAACACAAATGGTCAGCCCGTGGCCATTCGTGATCTGGGGAATCGATTTGATTAGTATATTGCCGATAACCAAAGGAGGAGCCAAATACGTTATCATTGATGTTGACTACTTCATCAAATGGGCCGAAGCGGAACCACTGGCCACAATTACCACAACGAAAGTTGTTAACTTTTTCACTAAAAACATTATTTGCAGGTTTGGAGTGCCACAAAAAATCATTATGGATAATGGGACTCAATTCGAAAGCGCTGAATTTAAAGACTTTTGCAAATGCTTTTGAATCGAGAAAAGCTTCTCCGCTGTTGCACATCCATAGGAAAACGGGCAAGTGGAGGCAGTAAACAAGATCATCAAGTCCACCATCAAAAAGCGGCTAAGTAAAGCTAAAGGAAATTGGGTTGATGAACTTCCACTTGCACTATGGGATTATAGAACAACACACAAATCTGCAACCGGTCACTCTCCGTTCACCCTAGCATATGGTTCAGAAGTAATGATCCCAATCGAACTGGAGGTCCCTTCTTGTTGAAGGCGAAATTTCAATCAACAGCAAAACGAGCAGCTCCTACTCGAATCACTCGATATGGTTGATGAGAAACAGGAAAAAGCCGAGCCAAGGACTATCGCTCACCAAAAAAGGGTCTCATGACATTTCAACTCCAAGATCTGTAACCGTACCTTCGAAGTAGGAGACCTTGTCCTCAAACGGGTCTACCTTGTACCAGGAGCATTCAGACCAAACTGGGAAGGACCCTATGTGATCGGCCAGAAGCTAGGGGATGGCATGTTCAAGCTAACAACCGTTGATGGAACCCATATTCCCCATGCTTGGAACAGCCAATCATTGCATTATTTCTTTATCTAAAACTATCTTATGTATTTCCTATTTTATGCAAAAAGCCATCCCACGATACCAGAGGCATTATAAATAGGCAAAACATGCCCAACTTTTATTTCAATTAATGAAATTGCTTTGCTTTCCGAACTAATGAAACCGTGTTCGCATAAGTAACCTGCCGAGTCGACGGGGTCAAATCGACTCGAAACCATCTGTTGTTGCTTGAGATAGTGGAACCATGCTCAAGTATGCCCCGTTTGCCCACTGAGTCGACAGAAGCTAATCGACTCAAACCGTTGGATCGATGGAACTTGATCCTTGCCTTCTAGGAACTGGTGTTGCTCCGGTGACACCGAGAAGGTCCAAATCTAAGCCACGCATTTCGTAAGCCATGCACCATCTCTTGGACTGCGAAATCATGTCCAAGCGAACATGGTTATCGAGTTGCGCATCTCGTAAGCCGCGCATCGCTTCTTAGTTCGCAAAACTACGACCGGGCAACCCTCGATCCCATTGTGTGCATTTCGTAAGTCGCACAGCACTACTTGGATCAGCAAAACTACATCTGAAGACGAGGAACTCTCATATTACAAAAAGCCACGCACCGCCTCCAAAGCCGAGGAAGTAAGACTCCAAGGAGCGACACGTCTGCACAATATCCTGAACGTCAGCATTGCGATGGAATCACTTAACGGTATTTCAAGTAATCAGTGTTGCTCTGGCATCATCAATCACTTAGTAAAATTCTTAAGTGGGTAAATCACTCGCCGTAAGGCCACTAAAAAAAGCTTCACGGATATCTCAAGTCAGAAATCAAAATGTGATATCTAAAATAAGGACAATAAAACCAGAAATTCCCAAAGATAGGAATTGCAGTATAAATCCGACTGGGGGCATACGGAAGTCCTTAAGGGACACCTAGTCTCGTATCAAGTGTTCGGAGTAAGCAGTCCCGTGAACTAGGGGCACACACTCACCAGCACTCAACCAAAGTAGGAAAAACTTCACGAAACTGTTACCCCAAACAAAGAATTTTGGCAGTAATTACGGGACTAAATAAAACAGAATAGGAAAAATATCAACGACTACTCACATATACAAAATCATGCTGCATAAAAAATAGTGGTATAAAAAGGCAACAGTGCATGGAATGTAGATAAGTAGACAAGTAAAGTTGAAATCAAATTTTCAACACTTTTATTACTTATAATGTTTTCATGAACAACAACAAACTACGGGCGCCGTACTTGCACAATATTGGCCAAAGAAAGGAAAATACAAACACCACTATTGCAACAAGAAGAAATTCTAAGTGCAGACTCTGCACTTGTACAAAAGCGACTAAAAAGCAAAAGATCCACTTCACAGATACACAGACAGATCATAGCTTCTTGTCATTACCTCCCCTGCCGCCTTTCCCATCTCTGTCGGTACTTCTCAAGATTCTCCTATCCTGAGGTGATCTCGCTTTCTGAAATGTTACCACTGGCAGACCCTTTTTTGCCTTAGTGCTTGTGGAATTTATGAGAACTCTTTGACGACCTTTTTTGCTCTTTAACCTTCTCCTTCTTCACCGCTACCATCTGCTGCTCAGTTATTGGTTGCTCGGTCTCTACTTTTTTTGGTTGGCTAGCTTGAGCCACCTACTCCCATGTGTCAGTAATTGCCAAACCCTCCTCTTGAGATACAAAGGGGTCATCCAAACCATGCTGCGTTGCAATTTGCTCGGAGTGTGAACCGGGCTACGAGCCAGATGCGGAGACAATAGTTGATGCGGTCAGAATGGCAGTAGATCTGGCACTATGAGGAGGAGTAACTCGACAGGAAGAGAGGGTTGATCGATAATATCAGAATAAATGGCGGTTATCTCGACAATTTCATCCGACATAAATCGGAAGTCTTCAAACACAGGAGAAATGAGAAAATTACCTATTATGGGGGTCTGTTCATGCACCACAACTTCGAAGCCCTCACCTTTGCCCTCTTTTGATGGCTGCATAATCAAAGGAGAAGTAGAAACAATCCCCTCATCGGCACGATGATGTGAAGATGGCTCACTAGGGCTTGAAGGAAAATGCCCGGTTATAGGATTACCAGCGGCCGCGGCATCAATAGCTTCTTGTTCCCTCTCTAGTCTCAAGATTTCCTGGCCCTCCCCTAAAGCTTGGCGGGACTCTTCGTTCAGATATGCTTGAACCAACTCCTCTTTGGTATAACCGCCACCCATGTCTTGAAATTGGGCCAAACCCATGTCTTGAAATTGGGCCAAAATCTCTTCCCAGACTACGGTAAGCGTATGAGGGAACAATGGATCCAAGTAACTAAGACTTCCCTGATGTAGTATGGAGTTGACATAGAAACCCAAAATAGTAGCATCCAAGCCTTCCATCTTCTTTGTGAAGGTATCTTGAAGCTCTAAAAAACTAGCATCTAGTTAGCATTCTCTACCACCAGTTGTTTCTTCTTAGCATCCAAATTCAAAACTTGTTCACGAAGAGAGGCAATTTCTTGAGCATGCTCGGCAATGGTTTTCTTCTACATCTCAACCATCATCTTGCTTATTCCCAACTTTTCTTTTAAAGCTGCGTCATCCATATGGCACTTCTTTATCTCATCTCTAAATATGATTGCGGCTCGGTCAGTGGATTCTTTTATCTCCTTAAGAAAAGAAGGACTTTTTTCTCTCCCTCTTGAGGGTGCCATCTCTCTCTTTTTCTAGCCTCTCGATTTCCTCACCGCGATCTGCTAGCTGCTTCTTGTACTCATCCTTTTCAGACTCAAACAAAAGGATTACCTAGTAGTTGTTCTGGTTAACAGTAGACAGCTGTATGCATAATTTTTCCCATCCTTCGGCTTGCTCCAAACCACTCTAAATTGCTTGGAAATGGGATGAATAAGATTCGGCATGAACTGACTTCATATTGGCCTTATCAAACACAACCTCCCTTAAGAACAAATTAGGGAATGCAGCTTATAGATGCAGGGGACCAGCAGGAAGAATGTAAGGCACATGCTTAGAAATCTAGGCAATGGCATTCATGACATCATAAGTGGAAGAGGTCACAGCACCGGAAGCAGGGACATTTATTCCAGTAAAAACAGGATGCGGTGAAGTGGATTCTTGTTCTTGGTCTCTTTTTGGCCTACTTGACGGATCTCCCCACTCAGTCGGGCTCTTCCTCTTTTCGTAGCCACTTCTCCTATCTCTGCCTTGATCTTTCTCGGCATGGCAATGCTCTTCCGCCTCCCTCTCCTGCCTTCTCTCCCCGTCAGTCTCTCGGGGAGCATGGTACCTTGAAGAGTGTCTCTGCAAACGTTGAGACTCCAAAACTTGATCAGAATCGTTGTAAAGACCACGATACATGATTTCCACAGCAAGCGATAAAATGGCTTTAGGAAAAAGGCGTTCAATGAACTAAAACATCCTTAAAAAATATAAAGTGTATGATCCTAGTGAAGTGCGTGTTGCAATTTAACGACTCCAGCAGAATACACAAACCAGATCGGTCACCAACTAATGTTAGAACATTGCTTCATGCAGGGTTGATCTGAGTAGACTGGGAAGGCAACCCTTCCGAAGTAAAGTCGTCCATTAAGTCACCCATATTCACAAAAATGTTACTCATATCTCCCAAATCAATATCAGCACCTTTCGACAGAGAGCTCGATACAGGCTCAGCCTTAGGAGATGCTTCCTCGATAGGCTCTTTCAAAGAAGGTGATGGTGCATGACCAGGGCTTAATTCTGAGGCCTTGTAGCAAATTTGACATCACCCTCATCAGTGTCCCAATCTATTTATTCTTCATTTAGCGGATGCTCCTCACTTATTTCTCCTTCTTCCTTCTCTTCAATAAGTGGAGCCTTGACCTTCCATTGAATAAACTCTTCCTCTTTCTCTTCTGGAATCGGTGGCATTTTGGGTGGACTGTCGACCCCGAATTGAATTTGGATCTCCTTAGGGGTCTTCTCTAACCCATCATATGTGCCACTTTCTTCATTATCATCATCATCTTCTTCACCAGACATGGGAAGAGGAAACAGAATGGGTTCGGGCTCTAGAGTGGGAAGGAGCGCTAACGAATCAAACGGATCTCCCAAGGTGTAAAAGCCCACATTGGCGAAGGTTCTCATATATGAACAAGAATCTAATCGTGCGCTCCTGAGCATCGACCGCTTTCAAGGTTCTAAGAACGATGCCAAGTGTCAGGTCCTTGTTAATTTTTGGAAGAATTACAACGAATATACCACCATTCAGAAAACTTATAGCAATTAAAGGAAAATCCAAGCATGGTGAAGGAGACTTACCCCCCGTAGTCCATAAACGGATGAATCCTTCTAGACACTTAGCAAAAAAGAATTGATTCTTAAATGAAGGAACTTTGCCGAGAAGATCTAGTATAAGTTTCCGGCTATGCTGCGCTTCAATAAAACAAGTGATGGATTAGCCTCTCTCTTCTTAAACAATAAAAGATGCTGCAGCTCAGCGAAGCTTGGGGCACAATTAAGCGTCTGCATGAGCAGAACATATAAGCACGTCAGCATGGCATATCCATTTGGAAGAATCTGAAATGGGGCCAACCCTATGTTCTGAAGTATTGTCATTAAGAAGTGATTGAACGTGAGCACTGCATCGTACAAGCACATATATTGGTGCCAAGCCACGTATCCAGAAGGTGGCCTATGAGAAAATTCTCCTCTCGATGGTAGAAGCATATCATCCTCTAGGATAACATACTGCGAACAAATGCTTTGCAACATCCTATGTGTAAGAATTATAGGAGCTTTCTCCGAAGGATCAAGCAAGACTATGAAATTAGGAGGAGTGCGATCAACGACGAGACCGACTGGAATCAGAAGACCATATTGACATGAAGTTATGGAAACGGTGGATCTAGCTGGGAGCGACGATGACTCCGCTTCAGAAAGAGGTGAGTTCCCCTCAACCGATTTGCACCGAGAAGATTTGCGCGTCATTCTATATAAGAAAGTTTATGTTCAAAATGGTTAGGTACGCCTAATCTCTAAACTATAGACCCATGCATGGTTAGCACTTGAAATCCGGGAGAAAATTGACGTGTACCAACCACCGATCGGATTCCAAGTGTTAACCGGGAGTGTGTAATGTGTAATCTAAGTGAGAATGGATCCGCTGTCCTAAATGCTGTTAACAAACATTCCGTGTAGATGGCTCATTCACACCGAAAAGAGCGATCCGTTTCACCCCTTAATTTCATTTCTTATATACTTACCCGTTATGAATCAATGATCGATAATGGATCTATTGTCTGAAGCGACACGAAAAGCCCGTCCTATTCCAGGTACACTGACTGTGCAGTGACAGGACCAATCCAAAGCGAGCGAATATAGATCGATGGGTCCGAATCAAGTAAAGAGTTCTCAACATAAGTCGATTTTAGTTCTTTAGAAGGTGATAACAGCATGAACTGCACACAAGACGCTACCCTAAGCTATTATTACCTCCCAGAAAAACCAAAATCAATCCACAGGATGTTGTGCCGAGATCGACTATGTAACTCGATGCAAGTCAATTCTGACTCTATGGATGAAGATAGCAAAACATGTTGAGTACCGGGGCAAAATCCTAGCTTCGTTCCGTGAAAAATTCAAGATTTGGTTTGTTATCTTCTTCCACAAAGTCACAGTCAACTCTAATCTTCCACTGTATCCCTCACCAACACAACTTCATCACCAACCACTAATGTAGTAAGACGCCAAAATCATGCTACCAACCTTCGAATTGGAGAAGATAAATCAATCTTTAGTTTAGGGAGACCCAAAACTAGGGTTTCAGTTGGATTGGATTGGTAGTATCATGGAGGTAGAAGCTTTGGCGGCAGTTCCTTGCTCACGTCGGCGGTAGTTTCAGAATGCGGCGGCTAAAGGTGTTGGTGGTGAAAGCCGACGGCGACAGTTCCTTAGTGGATGAGATGCTCGGATCGTCTCGACTAAGGGTTTGGTTCGAATGAAGCAAGACCAAAAGTGAAGTGACTAGGTCAGGTCGATTGGTAAATAAATAAATAAATGTTCTCTGGCAAAAATTTATCCAAGTACTTGGATCGGTACCAACCTGAATTATTTCGCCTATGCCACACCTAATTTCTCCAACATGACCTCCTTGATGTTCGTATACATCCCTGAAAAGCTCAAGTCCAAATTACTAAGTAATCACGAGCAATGAAGATCCACATTGAAAGCTGAATAGCTCACCACCATATCATGAGATAGCTCAACACGATCAATGAGAATCCTTAAAATGGAAACCTAGAGACAGTCAATTCCATAGCACACCTTGTTTTCAAAGAAATCATACTTTGGAGGGGGCAAACGTTAACCAGGTTTTTAACCCAACTAAATTCAAAAGGAGTTAGAATATTCAAGCTAAGCCAGAACGACTCAAAACTTGACCGAAAGCCCTAAGAAAGAAAGACAAGAGTCTCCAAAGAGTTTAGCCTAAAAATATGCAAACTTTTCGGATCGGCACCGATCTAAGCCAATTAGATCGATATCGATCTGAATTAGTTGCTCGTATATGCCCTATTCCTTTTGCATTGTGACTCTATGCCTCTACTAAGCTCACTTAACAAGTTTGGTAGCATTCCGAACATCCAAGCTTAAGGGGTGAAGGTTCATCTGACTCAGAATACAGTTCAATCTAGCCCACGGGTGAATCGTCATCAAAATAAATCAACAAGCTACCAAATCACATGAAGAGCATCAAAAAAAGTAAGAAAGGCAACCAAGTAGTCGAAGCATCAAAAATGCTTAACTATTTGGATCGGTACCGATCCGATCCAAATAGTTCGCTCCGATAACCTCCAAACTTCTTAGGCTTCCTCTGCATGACGAATACAGGCTTTTGGCAAAGTGGCTCTACCACAAATGCTCTCCAACCCTTATAAATACCATCCCACCTGCCACATGAAAGGGATCTCTGGACTGGCTGCTACAACTCTGCCATTACTATTCTTCACTCTTCTCCTCCCACACAACAGTCACAAAGAAGCAACTGAGATCCTCCGGTTGCCTCCAAGTACTTGTGATTTAGATCTAACTCAGGCGATTCAATCTTATTGTAAACCAAATCAATCTTGTAACAACAGTTAGCTAATAAAAGCCATAAAGTGGACTTAGGCTTCATTAATAGCCGAACCACTATAAAAATATTCTTGTCTCTTTAGTATTTTTTCTTTTTTTTACATTTATTCTCTATATTGTTTGCTCTAAGAAACAGGGTTGGTGTTTCACACTCAACCCAGGGTGTTGATCCATTTTTTGGGTTAACAAAAGGTAGTGATTTCGATCGAATTGGAAGTACCTTCTCATCGGTTAACTCATTATGATCCCAAAACGAACAAGAGGCTCTTGTTGGAGTTACTTGACATAATCGATGAGAAGTATGAAGAAGCTAAACTAAGAGCCGCTCCCCATCAAAAACGGGTGGTGTGAAATTACAACACCAAGGTTGGGAATTGAACTTTTGAAATTGGTGACCTTGTCCTTAAAATAATCTTCATTTATCTTAAGAATATGGGCCTGAGCTGGGAAAGTTTGTATATGATGGAACATAAGCTTGGAGACGGAACATTCAAGCTAGCGACTGTTGATAGAATTTCACTCCCATGGTCATGGAATAGCGAGCAGATGCTATTTCACTTGGAATCTAACTTTGTAAATATTTAATCAATTTTGATGTAACAAGACAGAATCTGTCATTTCTTGTGAATATAATACAATATGACTTCCAAAATCTATGAATATGTCTTAACATAACTGTAAACCAAGGCAAACATGAATGAATCTGCATGTGCATAATGTAGGTACATAGGTACCCAGAGATAGGTGCCGACCAAACTTCTACGTACCACGATCGGGCCCATGAAGTAAAATCATTCCAGGTGTCCAAAGATAGTCACCTTCTAACTCCTCTAACCTACGATTTGGTGGAAGGAGCATAAACATCTAATGGTGGAAGAGACAGTTCACCCTAATGGCTCATGCCCTGAGTTTAGCAGAGCGCATACACCTTGCTCTGAGACATGCAAGATCTCATACGAATGTCTTAAAAACAAACGCTTAAATCACCGCTCCAGGTGATCAACCCCGATCTATGCTCGGAGTTAGGTATGATCGCATGCAAACATCCTAAAGAGGGATGTTTGATTCACTAGTTCAAATAACCAAACTCGATCGAAGCCCGAAGTTAGTCATGGTCGAACAAGGGTGCTAGCAGATATGCACCTGTGTCAAAACTCCTCAGTTAAAGAGATAATATGATGTCAGCTGTAATTGCTAGTCAAATGGAAATTGATCAGAAACAAACAAGATAAGCTATCAACTCAGCTAAGTAATAGTAAATAAATGATTCATGTGCATATAAGTGAAAATAATAAGTGCATCTCTTGATATTTAGATGAATTAACACAAGGTTTGAAAGAGAAACAAGTGTAAAATTTTATTCACATGCTGCTTAAACCAAAAGCGAGGGTTGTACTCGCACAACTTTAGCCAATATAAATCAAACACAACAGAAACTAGGGAGGATGTGACTAAACCTTTTCCTCCTTTTCGACCCATTCTTCTTCTCCTCCGAAAAAGGCGTATTGGACTCACCAGATATCGTTTTGTCTTTCCCTCTACCTCTGCTGCCTTTTGGGAGGTCACTTTCTAAGGATCCAGGGGCACGATTTTTGCGCCACTAGAGGTGGGAAGTGTTACTGGAACAAAGATGGGTTGACCGGGAAATGACATGGACAGAGGAGGGATAGTTTCAAATTTCTCCTTCTTAATTTCCTTGGTGAGCATGGACTAGGATGTTAGCATCTCCTACATAGTGGGCCCTAAGGAAGGCTCAAAAGACCTGACTATGATGATATGCTCCTTGACCTGAGCTCCCTAGAGGTCACCCATTGTCTCCTTCTGCAAAAGAATGAATCATTTTTGCATCAGGACCGGAAACTAGAACATCTAGAACTGATTGAGGGGCAGATACAATCACAGATTCAGTTATCAAAACTTGTTGGTCCAATTGCGGACCTCCTTTGGAGAGAGAAACAATGGGAGGCTGACCTAAAACTTGAGAAAAATAAAGCAGAGATCAGTAACATCAACCGGTATCATATGAGCCATCTCAGGAACGTGCGAGATTAATGAAATACCTCCAAGAGATACAGATCCAACATAAGTTGGCATACCCCCTTCTGCAATGGGAGATAGCATAAGCAGCCTCAGAAAAAGGGGTTTGTCAGGATTGTATGCAGCCTCTGTCATGGATGTTGGAACCATGGAAACTCCAGAAGTGGCCCCGGTAGTAGAAACGATCGTTGAGTCGGGAAGGATTATGGCGCTTTCAATAACTAGTGGTACCGAGGTCAAAGGATCGGTGATATTCACAGTCGGATCATGAATAGTGGATCCAAAGTTCTCAGCCTGATCTTTCGGAACCCCGAAGGCTAGTTTGGGATGTATAACATACTCACTAGCTTTAAGCGCCTCCAAGTGCCCTTCATCTAGGAGCTCGAGCTTCAATCGCTCAACATCGACTTCAGTCCTACCAGATAGCTCTCCCATTTGCTTGATAATCTCTTCCATGTTAGAGCCAAGGCTGTAGGGTATCCATCATCGAGCCATCTCAAGTTCCTAAACCTGATAACATTCGCATTGTAATCAATGATTATTGGCTCAAAATCATCCTCAACCCGCTTTTCAATAGCTTTGACCAGCTTTTCAACATCATTTATCTGGGCTTCTGTAGCATCTCTCGCTACGCGAGTGTCCACTATGTCCTCGCATTAGCCCTGGGCTTGTGAAAGGGCTTTGTCTTTCACTTTCTTTTCAATCTCTAGCAGCCTTTTCAATTCTGCCACCTCTTTTATGAGACGATCGCTCTACGGACAAGATGTGATTTCTATGGTGAGCACCTCAGTTTATTTTTCATGGATTTGTTGCTCCAGCTCGGCTGACTTAGTCAGGTCTTCGACCTTTTTCTTAGACTCTTCCAACGATTGGTTTAGCTGCTCAACTTCTCCATCATGGTTGGCTATGATACGCTTGTCCTATTCGGTCGAGAGTCATGCCTTCAAGTTCCACTTTCCTTTTATACGAGCCTTCCGAAATGACTTCACTTATCCTCTTTCACTTGAAGTACTAGTCATATACATCATTAATATAGGCCATAGTGTCTGTTCAGATATGCGAAGGAATGTCTTTCAAATCAGGAGCAAATACGACATCATCGAAAAAGACTTTCGAGAATTTGCATTTTAGATCCTCCAAGTCAGGGTTAGAGGCGATTTCTATCTCAGTGGTAGTAGTGGTCTTCCTGGTTGGCCCTTTCCTGCCCTCTGATGGCAAGAACCAGGAAAAACCAGTCCAGATAATTACTCAGAACAACGGGGCTCAAGACGGGTTATTGCTTGCCGTGCTATCAGAGAGACCGAAACTGGGGCACGAGAAATGCCAACGGGTGGAACATCGTCAAGTCTTGTTGAGAATCTGTCCATGCTCTAAGGCAGAGGTGACCGAGACCTATATCGCGAAGGCAATTCATGAGATCGATAACCCCTGTCATGGCTCCCTTGATCTTGGTCCACGCGTCTACTGGTATCAGAATCGTAAGAAGAACCATGAGAACGGGTTTGTGATCCATGCCTCTTATGCTTCTTAAACTGGCTTTTGAGGGTATCATACATGCTCTTGCGCTCCATTGTACCTATAAATAAAACAAAAACGGATCAGCAATAACAAAATGATTGCTTAGTGCAAATTAAGCTGGTGTACTGTTGTGCAAGTGTGAGTATGTGTCCTAGTGTCTCCCCACAAGCCATGGGCCTAAAGTTTGCTAACAGGAGTGATCTCCCCTAAACAAGTGGTAGACTTAATTTGGTAAGCGAATGGGGGATCCAGTATCCCCGATGCTGATATTTCCTAAGCCATAAGAGTCGAAATCATCGAAAATCGAACCAAGGTTATCATAAATGTTTTTAGAAGGCGGAATAGGAGTTTTTTCTGTTACTATGGCCGAAGGAGGCTGTTCGGGAGTTTGTGACGTGACGATCTTTATTTTGGGTCGTCGCTTTAAGAGAAAAGCTTGGTCACCACCGCCTCCATCGCCAGAGGACTCACGACCGACATCAGCATCGCCGTTACCTCCTCCACCACTTCTCCCTTCCTTAGCATGCTCATGTACTTGTCCAGTCTTCATAACAGGACTTTGGATTGGGGGCACCCCTTGGTTTTCACCATCATCCTCTGACGAAGAACTATCGTCCCCCTCGTCTTTAGCTTCGAGAACATGGCCGATGCTGTGACCCTTTCCTAAAATATTATAAGCTCTTAAATTCTTGTTAATGAGAAGCACCCTTATATCCCTTTCTTTCGAGGAACTCTATGGAGTAAGAGTTCTCGCTAAGGCTGTACATTAGGTCTTCTTGGAACGTCTAAAATAGCAAGAAAAGAGGGCATAAATAATCAGAGCTAAAACATTGGCTTTATAACAAAGGGATGAGATTAGAACTTACGCCCAGACAATGACCTCTGTGCGAAACTAGGCAGGCAACGCATAAAAAAGAATTCATCTCTAAAGTTGCTTAATTTGTTCCAAAGGCCCGTTATAATTCTATATCCACCAGAGGGTTCCAAGTATGTGAGCGAAGGAGATTCTTTCCGATGCTTGAAGCTATATAGGTAGAAGATTTCTTGCGCGCTATGCTCGTGGTCCATGTGGCAAGAAAAGATAATGAACATGCTATGTAGAAAGTGTAGCTGTTAGGATGAAGTTGAGCTGGAGCTAGCTTCATGAATTGCAGGACTCCACAAATGAAAGGATTGAATGGTGGAACGCAGCCGACCATGCACATGTATCGGTTGCAAGCTGTGTAACCTTCAGTTGGAAGGTGTGCTCTTTGATGGCGTGACGAAACCTACACATCCTCATTTGGGATGCCATGTATTTCATATATTCTCCTAAGAGATCCTTCATCAATTTTCGAGGCAGGAGAATTTTGACGGTCATCTAAAACAACTGCATCACCCCTATCGACATCGGGGGCAAGCCCCACTGCTTGATCATCAACCTATGGAAAAGGAATCATTTGGAGACGTTATTATACCTAATGACTAGTTGAATGGGACCTGCACGGATTCATAGTTTGTCTTACCACGGGAACTGTAGTGGAACTAGATTCTGTAATAGACTCGGCATTTGTGGGTAACAAAGGACCGCTATCATAGCGGAGAGATGCAAGAAGCGTATATGATCCATAACTATCAAAGCTCAACACATAATTTATATCAAGCACATTAAAGCTACGATTATCATACTGAAAAGAGAGCCATGTAAAGTCATTGTACCAGACTCGACAGATTTCAACGTATGTCGATCAATCGAGTCTCACACATCGATGGGGGGCAGCAGTATGCAATTAAAAGTACAGTGCATGCATTTGGAATTGTGTAGTGCATCATCAAATTCAAACTGGCAATTGGATAAATTTTGGCGGAAAGTTCATTTGAAGGCAAAATCAATGTCCAAAGCGACCATCATCGTTGATCGTCCCAACGGGCTTTGCTTCGTCGACCAAGCATTGGTGACCACACGGCGACGCTTGGAAATTACACTTGGAAGCTTTAGTCATTTGTGCAAGGTAAACAAAACTGTGCAAATTTCTCAGGTAAAAAAACCCCAAGTGTGGGATCAGTGCCGATCCACAACACCGCATCTGAAAAGCTTTCTTTTTCTTCCTCTTTGCACCATGCGTGGATAATGATGCAAATAGTGATCTGCTTCAACAATTAATCTTGCCAACACCTACCTAGAAGAATCGGGGTTTCTCAAAGTCAATAATTTTGAAAAAAAATCGAGTTGGAGAAGATCCCAGCTCAAAACTGGAGGTGGCAAGGTGGCGGCGTTGATAGAGGAGTAGGGTGCAATGGAAAACTAAGGTGAAGCTTTAGGGTTGAACGATCTGATGGAAGAAAAATATTTAATGGCAAGCTCAAGCTTCAATTACTTAGAAAATAGAAAAGTGGGAGGCGAGATGAGGATTCAGTGGGTATATAGCACCCAAACTAGAAAATTAGGCAAGATAATCACTTAATTTTTCGAAGGCTAGGATCAGTACTAAACCCTATAAAAGAAATGTAAATGCGTGTGAGTGTGTAATGTAACATATATGAAAAATGATGACCAGTGTACATATGTATGCGTGTATATGCATAGTACTAGACAACTGGAACTCCAAGATAGCGAGTTCGAACTTGTAGAATCAGAAAAGGAAATTTGTTGGGAGCTTGTGAGTTTGGAATGGAAAACTATAAGGGTACACTTCAGCTTTTATAATGTCGGATTCTTACAGGCCAAAGTTAGATGAAATGCTGCAACAATTGCCTAAAGACGCTATACTTTCGCTAAAGCAATCTAGGGAAAAGATGGCATCTATTCAAAGAGAGACTTGAAACTTGGTGTAGAAATTTCAATTTATCTCGTTCCAAAACATATCTTATTGAAACAAAATACACTTTGGGGCACAAATGTTATCCAACCTTGAGACCATGCCATATTCGGATGCATCGGGTCGGCCTAAATGAGAGATTATCTGGAAGGAGTCCATAGTGACAACTGTTAAGTTTAGATGCCAAGCAAAATATAATGATGAAGTGAAAATGCAACCAGGGATATGCAAATAGAGGCTTACATACCTTTTACCAATAAGAAACAATTTACAAGTCAAGAGCACATGAAGGGATGGATCCGTACCAATCCCTTGATGTTCATTTATTTTGGAACCTACCTCATACTGTGTCAACCTAAGAAGTTTGCAATCAAGCCCATGCCATTAGGATGGTTTTCCCACTTGTATCAACTCGCACGAACAATACATAAGTCGAGCACTGCTGCCCATCCCCAAACTAAGAGATCTACCCAAATCCAAACCTCCAGCAATGGAAATAGAACAATGAAGATAAAGGCACGAGTCAACTAAGCGATCAGGAGTAGAAGATCATGGTCCATAAAGCAAAGTCGTGGATCAGTATAAATCCCCAATCGTGGTTCAGTACCGATCCCTGATAATTGATGATGTGGCCATGATCTCTTCAGTTAGCTCCTCCCGGACGTGGAAAACATGAGTTAGAACGTGGGCGAGAGCTTTCAAGCGACCTGCAGCTATAAATAGAGGTATATAGGCATAGTTTTAGGGGATCATTTTTATTGTTTAACAAAATTCTTGTATTCCATTGTAATTCCCCAGATCATCAATGATTCCTAAGAATAACCTTACAATAACTCATCAGAAATCATCAATAAAGTTTACGTGGACGTAGGCAAATGATTAACCGAACCACTATAATCATTGTATGTTTTATTTTTCCTCATTTTCAAGTTATTTTCTTCATTTTATTCTCTACTTTTAATCTCTAGGTGTTTGTACCAATTTTTGATGTAAACACACGGTTTATTGTTCAGAAAGGAATATTATATAGAAGAGGGTTTTGTGTTCCCTTTGTTGCGGTGTGTTGCTAATGAAGAAGCTAAAAGTATCCTTGTGGATGTTCTTGAAGGAGCATGTGGCAATCACAATGGGGGTAAACATTAGCGGAGAAGATTCTTCGCTATGGTTATTTTTGGCCGACTATCAAAAGAGGTGCAGCTGATTACACCAGGAGATGTGATCGACGCTAAAGGTTCGCGAAAATTCTAGGGTCCCACTAACGGAGATTACATAGATGGTCATCCCATAGCCATTTATGGTATGGGGAATTGACATTATTGGTGTGCTACCGATGTCGAAAGGCAGAGCGAAATACACCATTGTTGATGTTGACTATTTCAAAAAATGGGCTGAAGCGGAGCCACTCGCCACAATCACCACGAAGAAGTTGATCAATTTTGTAGTAAGGAACATTATTTGTCGATTCAGGATCCCACAAACGATCATTTCTGACAAAGGGACCCAATTTGACAACATGAAATTCAAGAACTTCTGCCGCAAATATCGAATAGAGAAAAAGATTTGGTAGTAGCAAACCGTAGGTGAATGGACACGTGGAAGCGAAAAACAAGATTATCAAATCCATTTCGAAGAAACAATTTGTAAAGGCCAAAGGTAAGTGGGTCGATGAATTACCATTAGCACTTTGGGCTTTCCAAATAATCCACAAGTCAATGACTAGTCATACTCCATTTGCTTTAGCCTATAAATCAGAGGCCATGAATCCAATCGAATTGGAAGTGTCTTCTCATTGAAAGATCCATTACGATCCAAAATGAACGAGGAACTTTGTTAGAATCCCTCGATATGATTGATGAGAAGCACGATGAAGCTAATTTGAGAGATGTCGCTCATCGAAAACAAGTAGCTCGACACTACAAAGTCATGGTTAGGAATCGGACCTTCGAGATCGATGATCTTGTAACGACCCAGAATTTTGGTTGTTTGATTTTGAACGTTTAATATATTTTTAAATGTGGAATTTGAAATATTAATTTATTTTGAATATAGAGATTTTGGTTGACTTAGTGAAATTGGTTAAAATTTCAAATATAGCGATTAAATGAATTTGATAAATAATAAATTTAATATTTGAAATTGGGTAAATATGTGAATCTGGAGTTAAATGTGAATGGAAATGATTTCTTAAGTTGATTTAAACTCTATTTGAATTAGAATGATGATAGTGGATTTTTGAATGGAATTAAAAGTCGATAAATTAAAATTTTGAAATTATATATATATTAATTTAATAGTGAAATTTAATATTGGAATAGTGTAAATAATTGAATTTGTGATTTAATATGAATCGAAATGGTTTCTAATATCGATATAAATTCTATTTGAATTATAATTGAGTTAGTAAGTTTAAATTTTGGATTTCAAGTAATTTCGTCGATTTTGAAAATCGTTCGATTTAGTCGACACGATAAAATAGCCTTCTGGGCCACAGTCTCGGAATTCGACAAAACTAGTTCCATTGGATCCGTAATAGTGTATTATTATCGGATTTCAAATTTCGTAACGATTGGAGTTACGTTTGGTCGTGCAGAATAGAAACGCGTTGAAATTAATATTGGAAATTTAATATTTTAATTCAATTCGAAAAGCTATCTTCCACAAATGATCGAATTAGGCCCCGAAACATATTCCATTGTGTTCGGAATAGGGGTAAAACATTATAAATGCTAGGCGGCACGCTTCGTTTGGAGTTCGTCCGGAAAAGTACGTGAATAGTGAAGATAATAATAAAATAATATATATGCACGTATATATATAAGCGCATCCTCTCAGAAAACCCTAGTTATCTGCCCTAGCCGCCACGATAGAATTTAATGGCCGAAAAGCTTTGACTTTCTCCTCCAATTATCTCTAAATCCATCCATTTTTGTGAAAAAGCTCCAACTACAAAGACGAAGAGCTCGTCGAGCTCTACCAGATCAACGGTCGAGATCGAGTAAGGAGGTCCATGGCAACAGCAAATCGATGGTGAAGGTTGTTCGTTCGTTCGCACTTTTTGAGCAAGATGGGGCGCCGAGTGCTTCGAGATTTTGGGCGTTGGTGGAGCTCGGGTGGGCTCACGCGATGGCGTTGGCCGATCGAATTCTAGACGATGGATGGAGGAGCGGTAATCGAATTTTTGATGGCGGTGATGGGCTTCATGCGTGCGTTGATTGCCTGGGAACGAATATGATGGAAAGAAAGTGCATGCAGCTATGATTTGCTTGATCTAGGATGAACGGCAGATCTGATTTTAGGTTAAGTTATATAAAAAGAAATTTGTCAATTTATTATTTTATAAATTATAAAATCTTTAAAAGTGTATATCTTTTTCATACGTTGTCAGAAATGGACGAAACAAGCAGCGTTGGAATCGTAACGACAAAGGCTTTGGAAAGGAATCAAAGTGGCATTTATTTGAAGCTGAAATATTTTTAGTTTCAAATAAAAGGTGAGTGTTTTATAACGCTCACAACGTACTAAAATATTTTATGCTAGTTAAATTTGAAATTATGAAGTGATATAAATTTATTGATCGTTGTTTGATAAATTTAATTATCATCTAAATTGTCATATGAATTAATTGTTAAAAATTAAAATTGACAGTTAAATTTGAAATTGGAATTTAATTGCCAGTAAAATACCCGATATTAATAACTATGAAATTGTTGTGAATTATTTTGACTATTTGGATGATTGATTGTGATGGATGCCAATTGATTGATATTTGGATGATTGGATGTTTATTTATATTTATATATATCTTGTTATGACCTGGTAAATTATTTACAACATATAAAACTGTAAATTGAATTATTTCGAATAAATTAAGAAATAGGTTGAAATGATATATACCTATTACACTGTGATTTGGATTGAAATGATATATATCCATCCCTGAAATTAAATTGAAATAACTGATCACTTGGCCATAGGATAAAAAATTATATACGGACACCGGATTGGTTAGATTAAATGATTTTAAAAATTTTGATTTGAAATTTATTTAAATGATTTTGATTTAAAGAAATAAAAAAATCAAATTTATAGGAATCTGATTATTTTCGAACTTGAGCTCAGAATGTAGAAATTTAAATTAGGTAATGGGAATTATTTAATTAATCGAAGTTGAGATTTTGAAGTTATAATCGAAATATGATTTGAATTTTAGAAATTGATTTTTTTTTAAAGATTGGACTTTTATTCGAACTTTGAATATCGCTAAGTAAAAGTAATATAAACGATATTTCAAATTTGAGCTCGAAATTGAATTATATTTGAAGATTTAGATTTTAAATTGGATATTGAAGGTAAATTTGATTTAAGTGCTTTGAATCGATATTTTGAAAATCGAACCCGGAATTGATAAAAATTGAAATAGTTTAAAATTTGGGAATTAAGTTGAAATTAATTTGGGAATGGGAATTTAAATTAATTTGGAATTAGAAGTGAAATTAATTTGGAATTGAGTTGAATATAAATTAGAATCGAAGTTAATTCGAATTGAAATCAAAATTGAATCGATTTAAATGGAAATGGAAATTGAATTGATTTGAATTGAGAAGATTTGGAAACTGAATTAGTTTGACTTTGAAATTATTTTCAAATAAATTACTTTAATATAAACTATTTAAAATCTACCATTTTACATATTCAATTTATTTTGATTTTCCAAACTATTTTACCTAATAAAACATTTTAAATACTTAAATCATTTTAAATCAAACTATTTTAATTATTTAAACTATTTTTAGACAATTTAAATTTTCAAACTATTTTTCTAAAATTCAAACTGGTCAAAGGCTGGAAGGTTTATATTTAAATCATGGATTTAAAATATGAATTGGGTTATATTGAAGTTATAACCCAAATGAAAATTCGAAGCAATGTTGAATTGGACTCAAAATTGAGATATTAAGGCGAAATTGATTTTGAAGTGAAATAAAATATTTTGAGTAAATATGATGATTTCGAAATGAATTTGATTTTGAAGTGAATATGATATTATGATATCAAGTATGAACTGTTTTTGAAATGTAAAAGAGCCAACCGGTGTGTAAAACGACGTTTGTTTGTTAAATAGACCGGGGCCTCTTATTGGCAAACTCTCTGTCAATATTGGAACTACTTTAACAACTATGTACGCGGAGGAGACTCCAGAACAAAGTGGTATATTGAAACCACTTTAACAACTGTGTACGCGAAGGAGACTCCAGAACAAAGTGGTTGTATTTGGCGTCGTTTGCTGGATTTAGAGAAAGAGAACGATGATGGATTGGCCTGACACTTGTGCCAATTTGAAATGACTAAAACAGGAGCTGTACCGGCCAATGAGGTTAGCTACCTCTAGCGGACACACTTCTTCGTATTACTATCATGACATTGTGATTGATTGGTGCGCACCCTCTGATTTTGGGAGTGTTGGACGTGGTGGGCTGTTAGGGGTTACCACCAACCGGGAAGGGTAAACTGGTAATATCCTACCTTGGGCATTGCCTCACGTGCCTTGTTATACTTTTATCCCTACACGAGACCCATATGATTTTTGTTTAGTGTTGTTGTATCACGGCGCATCCCTTTCCACTGACGATTTACTGTTGTTTTATATGCAAACTGTACGACAATGCTTAAAAACGTGTTATGGGGGATCAATGTAAAGCCTTAACGCTATTTTAATATTTATTTTACCGATTGGACATTTTATATAGCGTATTCTACTGCATATAAATATTTTGACGGATCCTTAAGAGATGGAAAATCCTATAACATCTCTTAGGTTATTGCACGCACGTTATACATTGGATAGAAGATGTGAAAACCCATAAACATCTCTGACGCCATGACACTCATGTTATATGATATCGATTTGACTCACATAAGAATATTTTAGTCCTGACTCGAGTGTTTTGTCTTTTCATTACACTCGGTTCAGCTCTGAGTTTTTCAGTGCATTGAAGATTATTCGGGAGGACGAAGACGAAGATTTGGTATATTATTACTATTATTATTCCTGCATCATGTCTGCTGCATTACTTTATTTATCCCTGATGTATATATAACCCTGATAAATGTTGTATAAATTATAATCAAATGTATAATATAAACAGCTTCATGAACTGTTTATTTGGTTATTATATTTTATTGTTCCGCTGCGAGATTTTGTGTTTGTTTCCTTCTTCTTTTCTTATTTTTCTTAATTAAACCCATTGATTATCTATGTTTCGGAGTGTTTAAGTCGGACATGTGTGGATTATTGTCGATTTAAGCCTTCTGAAATGTGGGTCATCACAGTTGGTATCAGAGCTTTGGTTTAGCGATAACCTTTGCTTTGGTGGGGATTACTCATTAGAGATAGGGTTAGTAGCACCCTAGAATGAGTTTGAGTGTATTAATAGATATGAGCGCGCATTTGTTAGTGAATATAAAATGTTTTATATTATGTTGACTTATCGGTTGAGTGTTTATGAATTCTGGTCGGTATGGGAAGTGCAACCGTATCGATAGGGGTTTCTAAACTCTTAAACAAGGTAAACTGACACGGTATTTTTTTGAAGAGGGTAAATGAAATAATTTTACCCAAACTATATTTTGATATAAAAGAAGTATTTCCCAGAAATTATTATAGTGTATATATTTGGATTGTTTGGTTGGTATTATTATAATCTAAATAAGATTATCAATTTTGGAATGGGTTATATAACTAATTTAAAAGTATATAAGTATAATTTATACAAGTGAGTTATAACTAGAATTGGATTCAAACCAGAATTTGGAAATTTAAATCCCGGAGATTTCGGAAAATGCTTTAAATGAATTTGAACTAAGTATTTGGGGATTTTTAAATCTTTGAGATTTTGGTAATGTTTTCCAAGGTAGTTTGTGAAGAATAATGGAGTATTATTTTGGAGATATTTTTGGATAGAAATTGTTTTAAAATAGGTTTTGGAAGTAAGGAAGCACTGAACTCACTTCAGTCGCTGGAAAATAATTCTGGTGATGACGGTCGCATCATTAGTGTTCATTCTCAAGTTTCTAAGTGACGGATTGCTACCGTAGTGATTGGCTATGATTATTTGCTTAGGACTTGTTTGGTAAACAAGTTTTGTTTTAGAAATTCTAAAAGGGATTGTTTTGGGCAAAACCAGTTGTTTTAAAATTCCGAAAGTATGATTTGATATACAAAAGTGGATATGTGTATATTTATTATTTCAAAATGATTTGAAATAAAACCGGGTGACTGAATTTTGGATTTCCATTTAAACGATTTGTGAAGTCAGAAGAAAATAAATTATTGAACTTATAATTTGACATTGATATAGATAAGAAAGGAAAATGTAAATTTTATCCTAGAATTAAAGTTTAACTTGAGAAGTTAAAATGAATAAAGTGGGTTGAAATATAACCTAAGATAAGTTAAATAAAAATAGAATTGGATTTGAATTGAATTGAATATAAAGTTTGAAATGTAAAATGATTATATAACTATAAGTTATGATTATTGAATGGAATGGATACACTTAAGCTATAAAGTGATATATATACAATCCAGAGTTATGATTATAAGATGTGAATGGACTCAAGTAAGCAATATGAGATTTTAAGTAAATAAGTTCTTGGACTTATGAATTGAGAAATGCAATGGTAAAACCAAAATGAAAATGGTTTGATATTATGGTAAAGGAATGGAAATTCAAAATTTTGAATTACAAATGGAAGGTGAATTGGAATTGAGTAAATTGAATATAAACATGAATCGTGAAGTGATTATATAACTATATGTTATAAATATAGAATGTGAGTAAACTTAAGTGGAAATTCAGGGAATTGTGAATAAATAAGGTTGTATAACTTATTAAACTAAGAAATGAATTCAATTTAAGAATAAATGAATTGAATATGATTTGGGAGTATGGATTGGATAAGATTGGGTATGAACTTAAGTTATAAAGTTGAATATGAACTTAAGTAGCGGTATGGAATGTTTGTAATAAACCTTAGAAATTTTTTATGAATTGGTTTATAAATAAATTAGCATGGATTGGAATGTTGTATAATATAAAATAAAGCGAACAAAGTTTGGTGGATAACTTGAATGGGAATCAATGGAAAATAGATATATTGATTTAGAATCAATTTAAATGGATAAATGGAAGCTTAATAAAATGGATTTGAATATAATGAATGCGGATATGAATGGAATGCAAATGAATTGATTGTGAATCAATTTGAAATTGAATATACATTGATTGGAAATGGATAATTGATTGTTTGAATCTTGTACTTGTTTCGCATTCGAAATATACATGTTATAATATGTTTGTTTTGTGAAAAACAAGTGTTTAAGTTCGTTAAAGGAATGAAATCTTATAAAAATTTCATGTTTATGAAACTTATGTGCTTCATTTGAGTAAGTACAGGTATAGGAAGCTGTTGGATAGATTTTGGTTGCGTAATTGCGTATAAATTAAGCGAACTCACTTAATAACGCTAATATAAGGTACGCCCACGCATTAAAAGAGAAAATGAAATAAATATTGATATATATTGTGTTTCTGACAGTGTGGGTCGATGTATATTATGATTATCTTATTTGTGATATTGTAAAAGGCTCTCCATACATGGGAGCCTCTGTCAAAAAAATTCGAAAATTTAGCGTGCTAGAAAATTTTAGGAAAATTTTTCTTAACTAAATTTGATTTGAAATTATAACTTTAAATAATGGAATTTGATGAATAAATAGAAATTAGTGGATTTGAGTGAGTCTAAAAGACTTAGGAAATGGTGGTAATAAAATTTTAACCAAATGGGTTTTGAAAAGAAATGGGTTTGGAGCATTTTTCCAACTTTAGCAATTTCGGGGACGAAATTCTTTTAAGGGGGGAGGAATGTAACGACCCAGAATTTTGGTCGTTTTATTTTGAACGTTTAATATATTTTTAAATGTTGAATTTGAAATATTAATTTATTTGAATATGGAGATTTTGGTTGACTTAGTAAAATGGGTTAAAATTTCAAATATAGCGATTAGTTGAATTTGATAAATAGTAAATTTAATATTTGAAATAGGGTAAATATGTGAATCTGGAGTTAAATGTGAATGGAAATGATTTCTTAAGTTGTTTAAACTCTATTTGAATTAGAGTGATGATAGTGAATTTTTGAATGGAATTAAAAGTTGATAAATTAAAATTTTGAAATTATATATATTAGTTTAATAGTGAAATTTAATATTGGAATAGTGTAAATAATTGAATTTGTGATTAAGATGAATCAAAATGGTTTCTAATATCGATATAAATTCTATTTGAATTATAATTGTGTTAATAAGTTTTTAAAATTTGGATTTCAAGTAATTTCGTCGATTTTGAAAATCGCTCGATTTAATCGACACGATAAAATAGCCTTCCGAGGCACAGACTCGGAATTCGACGAAACTAGTTCCATTGGATCCATAATAGTGTATTATTATTGGATTTCAAATTTCGTAATGGTTGGAGTTACCATTTGGTCGTGCAGAATAGAACGTGTTGAGATTAATATTGGAAATTTAATATTTTAATTCAATTCGAAAAGCTATCTTCCACATACGATCGAATTAGGCCCCGAAACATATTCCATTGTGTTTGTAATAGGAGTAAAATATTATAAACGCCAGGCGGCATGCTTCGTTTGGAGTTTGTCTGGAAAAATACGTGAATAGTGAAGATAATAATAAAATAATATATATGCACGTATATATATACGTGCATCCTCTCAGAAAACCCTAGTTATCTGCCCTTGCCGCCACGATAGAATTTAATGGCCGAAAAGCTTTGACTTTCTCCTCCAATTATCTCCAAATCCATCCATTTTTGTGAAAAGGCTCCAACTACAAAGAGGAAGAGCTCGTCGAGCTCTACCAGTTCAACGGTCGAGATCGAGTAAGGAGGTCCACGGCAGCTGCAACTCGATGGAGAAGGTTGTTCGTTCATTCGCATTTCTCGAGCAAGATGGGGCGCCAACTGCTTCGAGATTTTGGGCATTGGAGGAGCTCGCGTGGGCGCACGCGATGGCGTTGGCCGATCGAATTCTAGGCGATGGATGGAGGAGTGGTGATCGAATTTTTGATGGCGGCGATGGGTTTCACGCATGCGTTGATTGCCTAGGAACAAATACGATAGGAAGAAAGTGCATGCGGCTATGATTTGCTTGATCTAGGATGAACGGCAGATCTGATTTTAGGTTAAGTTATATAAAAAGAAATTTGTAAATTTATTATATTATAAATTATAAAATCTTTAAAAGTGTATACCTTTTTCATACGTTGTCAGAAATGAACGAAACAAGAAACGTTGGAATCGTATCTATGAAGGCTTTAGCGTGGAATCAAAGTGGCATTTATTTGAAGCTGAAATATTTTCAGTTTCAAATAAAAGGTGAGTGTTTTATAACGCTCACAACGTACTAAAATATTTTTATGCTAGTTAAATTTGAAATTATGAAGTGATATAAATTTATTGATCGTTATTTGATAAATTTAATTATCATCTAAATTGTCGTATGAATTAACTATTAAAAATAAAAATTGACAGTTAAATTTTAAATTGGAATTTAATTGCCAGTAAAATACCCGATATTAATAACTATGAAATTGTTGTGAATTATTTTGACTGTTTGGATGATTGATTATGATGGATGCCAATTGATTGATATTTGGATGATTGGATGTTTATTTATATTTATATATATCTTGTTATCACCTGGTAAATTATTTACAATATATAAAACTGTAAATTGAATTATTTCGAATAAATTAAGAAATAGGTTGAAATGATATATACCTATGACACTGTGATTTGGATTGAAATGATATATATCCATCCCTGAAATTAAATTGAAATAACTGATCACTTGGCCATAGGATAGAAAATTATATACGGACACCGGATTGGTTATATTAAAGGATTTTAAAAAATTTGATTTGAAATTTATTTAAATGATTATGATTTAAAGAAATAAAAAATCAAATTTATAGGAATCTGATTATTTTCGAACTTGAGCTCGGAATGTTAAATTTAAATTTGGTAATGGGAATTGTTTAAATAATCGAAGTTGAGATTTTGAAGTTATAATCGAAATATTATTTGAATTTCAGAAATTGATTTGTTTTAAAAGATTGGACTTTTATTCGAACTTTGAATATCGCTAAGTAAAAGTAACATAAACGATATTTCAAATTTGAGCTCGGAATTGAATTATATTTTGAAGATTTAGATTTTAAATTGGATATTGAAGTTAAATTTGATTTAAGTGTTTTGAATCGATATTTTGAAAATCAAACTTGGAATTGATATAAGTCGAAATGGTTTAAAATTTGAGAATTGAGTTAAAATTAATTTGGGAATGAGAATTGAAATTAATTTGGAATTGAAAGTGAAATTAATTTGGAATAGATTTGAATATAAATTGGAATCGAAGTTAATCCGAATTGAAATCGGAATTGAATCAATTTAAATGGAAATGGAAATTGAATTGATTTGAATTGAGAAGATTTGGAAATTGAATCAGTTTGACTTTGAAACTATTTTCAAATAAATTATTTTAATATAAACTATTTAAATCAACTTTTTTACATATTCAATTTATTTTGATTTTTCCAAACTATTTTACCCAATAAAATATTTTAAATACTTAAATCATTTTATATCAAACTATTTTAATTATTTAAACTATTTTTAAACAATTTAAATTTTCAAACTATTTTTCTAAAATTCAAACTGGTCGAAGGCTGGAAGGTTTATATTTAAATCATGTATTTAAAATACGAATTGGATTAAGTTGAAGTTATAACCCAAATGAAAACTCGAAGCAATGTTGAATTGGAACCGAAATCGAGATATTAAGGCGAAAATGTTTTAAAGTGAAATAAAATATTTTGAGTAAATATGATGATTTCGAAATGAATTTGATTTTGAAGAGAATATGATATTTTGATATCAAGTACGAACTATTTTCGAAATGTAAAAGAACCGACTGGTGTGTAAAACGACGTTTGGTTGTTAAAGAGACCGGGGCCTCTTATTGGCATACTCCTATCAATATTGGAACCACTTTAACAATTGTGTACGCGGAGGAGACTCCAGAACGAAGTGGTTGGATTTGGCGTCGTTTTTTGGATTTGAAGAAAGAGAACGATGATGGATTGGCCTTACACTTGTGTCAATTTGAAATGACTAAAACAAGAGTCGTACCGGCCAATGAGGTTAGCTACCTATAGCGGACACACTTCTTCGTATTACTATCATGACATTGTGATTGATTGATGCGCACCCTCTGATTTTGGGAGTGTTGGACGCGGTGGGCCGTTAGGGGTTACCACCAGCCGGGAAGGGTAAACTGGTAGTATCCTACCTTGGGCATTGTCTCATGTGCCTTGTCATACTTTTATCCCTATACGAGACCCAAACGATTTTGGTTTATTGTTGTCGTATCACGGCGCATCCCTATCCACCGACGGTTTACTGGTGTTTTATATGCAAACTGTACGACAATGCTTAAAAACGCCTTAAGGGGGATCAATGTAAAGCCTTAATGCTATTTTAATATTTGTTTTACTGATTAGACATTATATATATAATGTATTCTACTACATATTAATATTTTGATGGATCCTTAAGAGATGGAAAATCCCATAACATCTCTTGAGTTGTTGCACGCACGTTATACACTAGATAGGAGATGTGAAAACCCGTAAACATCTCTGATGCCATGGCACTCATGTTATATGTGATATCGATTTGACTCACATAAGAATATTTTAGTCCTGACTCGAGTGTTTTGTCTTTTCATTACGCTCGGGTCAGCCCTGAGTTTTTCAGCGCATTGGAGATTATTCAGGAGGACGAAGACGAAGATTTGGTATATTATTACTATTATTATTCCTGCATCATGTTGTCTGCTGCATTACTTTATTTATCCCTGATGTATATATAACCCTGATAAATGTTGTATAAATTATAATCAAGTATAATATAAACAGCTTCATGAACTATTTATTTGGTTATTATATTTTATCATTCCGCTGCGAGATTCTGTGTTTGTTTCCTTCTTCTTTTCTTATTTTTATTAATTAACCCCATTGACTATCTATGTTCTGGATTGTTTAAGTCGAACATGTGTGGATTATTGTCGATTTAAACCTTTTGAAATATGGGTCGTCACAGATCTCATCCTTAACGAATCTTCCCTGGTTCTGTGAATATAGACCCGAGTTGGGAAGGTCTGTATGTTATTGAACATAAGTTTGGAAATGGAACACTAAAGCTGGCGACTGTTGATGGGATTTCTCTCTTACGGGCATGGAATAGATGTAGGAAATGTGGATTACGGATCTTAAGGCTGGATTAACACTAGAGGGGGGTGAATAGTGTTTAATGGATTTTATGGAATTTTTGAAATCTTTTGAAATTAAACACAGACAGATGCAATTCACAAACACAGAGACAATCACAGAATCAAACACAGATTCAAATAGTAAATAAAAAGCAGTAAAAGGAAAGAACACACCAGAATTTTATACAGGTTCGGAGTTACCCTACATCCAATCCCACACAATTTCTTGTGCAGATTTCTTTTCAAATACAATGTCGATATTACAACCTCGATTTCAAGGCTACGAGATACACCCTCCAGTCTTCGAGTCCAGGGCAAATTCTCTTGATTTAACCAGGCTACAAGATCACCTAATTGATTTACGGGCTACAATCACACCCAACTGATTTATAGGCCACAATCACACCGTTTCCAATCACACTTTGATAGAGAGAGACTCGATACACTTCGATCTTTCGATCTTTGATTACAAATGATCCTATAACTCTGAATAGCACTGTGATCTTTGAGAGAGAGTGACAGAGAATCAAACTAGAGATGATCGAGTTTGATTCACTTAGGACTTCGGCAGTGTTTTGTTAAAATATAAGAGAATATTTGAGTGGAGAAGAATGAGTGAAGAAATGAAGAAACACTAACTTAAAATTCGTTGAAAACAACTGGTATTTATAGAAGAACAACAGTCACTTCCATTCGTGAAAGGTTATGACGAATAGACACTTCATTTGAAAATTTGAAATTTGAATTTCTACGGCTGCCATGTCGACATGGGGGGATGGGGTATGTCGACATGCCTATGTATATTTTGAAAATTGATTTTTGTTTTTAAAAGAGGTTTTCTTTCTAAAACTTGTCAAAACAATTACTAAAGTTTATAAACCATTTTGAATATAGTTTAAACTTATAAAAGAGATTTAAAAAGTAATCTTAAAAATATACACTCTACAATATAAAAGTAATATTAAAAACTAAGTATAGAATATATTTTTGAGATTTAAAGCTTATAATATTAAAACCAGGAGATAGTTTAAAAACAAGAGATGATTTTGAAATCAAAATATAAAAGATAATAAAAATAGTTTAATGCTAAAATATTTAAACTGAAAGAGATGACTTTTAAAAAGTTTTTGGAAAAATATTTAAAATAAATCATTTTGAAAATTTTGTGGATTCCATTCCACTAGAGAAGGTCGTGGGTTCCATCCCACTATTAACGCGAGAAGGTGGATTCCATTCCACTAGAGAAGGTCGTGGGTTCCATCCCACTATTAAAGCGAGAAGGTGGATTCCATTCCACAATTAAAATCCGAATAAAAAATTTAGTGCTATTATGAAGTTTTAACATAAATCTAGACACTATTACTTATCTTGATATCTTGAACTCTTGAAATCTTGAAATCTTGAAATCTTGAAATCTTGAACTATCTTGAACTCTTGATACTCATGAGTCTTCAGTCTTGGTTTCTTCAATCTTGAATTCGTCAGTCTTGCATCTCTATACTGTATATTCTTCATTCTAAGTACCTGCATATATATATATATATCCTGCATATACATATATATCTAGACAAAGATATTAGTATTTATATTTTATAACAAGTCCTAAGGTTGTTGTCATCAAAACCATTATCTCAGGAACTAACAATCTCCCCCTTTTTGATGATGACAACCTTTTTTTATAAATTCTGCTCCACCGAACTCTGATTCTACTCTAACTCCCCCTTATTACAACAACTCCCCTTTAATCTACTAGGTCCCCCTTAATCTAAGCCTATCTAACCTATTTTATAATTCTCCCCCTTTGTCATCAACAAAAACTAATCCTAAATTACATAACTACCCCTTAAACTAATACTATATCCCTATATAGGATAATAATACATTATAGTAGAATATAAATGAGAGAGATAAGAATATGAGTGAAATATAGTAAGGTAAATGTGAGAGATATGAAAATTTCAAACATAATCAGTCAGTATATTTATCAAACCACAACATTTCAATCATATATTACATACCTTGTTCAAAACAATTCAAATCAAGTCAAATCAAACCAAACAATTCAAACCACATCAAACTAAATCAAATCAAAGTAAATTAAACCATACAAGTCAAATCAAACATTTCTTGGAACTTCAACCCATCCTTCTTCACCGAAGATAGGATCTGACTTTATAGCATCCCATTCTTCATTATACTTGTTCAGAGTTCCTTCTAGATTCGCTTCAAGTTCTTCTTTGTTGAGGGCTGAATCATCTATCGAATGGCATCGAAGTGCCTTTCTTGTTCCTTTATCATGTGCATTTGGCTTAATTCTAAGTGACGTTGATTGCGAAGGATAAAAGTAAGTATGTCCTTGAAGGAATTGAGATTTTCTTCAAGATTCCCACTTAGATTATGAATAGGAGAGGCCATTATTTGATAAAATATGAAGAAATTCAATAGAAAATAAGGAGAATTGAAAATATGCATTTTTCTGGAAGAAACAGGTATTTATAGGGTTATAAGTCATTTGAAATGAAAAGACACAAGGTAGTTATGTCAATTTCAAATTCAAAACAAAAATTACTTTCTGCCCGTTACATGTCGACATGGGGGTAGTGGGTGTCGACATGCCCCTGTTGATTTTGGAAATATGCTTTGTTGCTTTATATTATGTACAAGTCTATATATATATAAACTTATATAATATAAAAGCAAGCATTCCAGAGATATTTTAAATCTAATGAATAGAAATAAACGATTATCATTGATAAATTTTAGTTAACATTACATAAACAATACATAACATTAACAAATTGAAAGATACAAACTAATACAACATGAAATGAAAACTAGAATTCGATAGAGGATGATGAAGATGATGATAATCCAAGTTTGCGACTCACTTTCCCAAAGAACTTGTTCATTTTGGTGGAAATTTTATCCAACATTTTACTAACGGATCTTTTGAGAATCCGTTGGTTTTACACTATTATCTTTTGGTTTTGAGAAGTGTCTTGTTGGATGGATTGTTAGGAGTGATAGGGTATTCAATACTTTCCAATGATGTCTCTTCCTCCTCCTCTCCTTCTTCTTCAATCTCCATGTCCTCCTCTTCTTCCTCCTCTTCTTCTTCTTCTTCTTTCATTTCTTCATGAGCCAACCTTTCATCCTTTTCGGTAAGTGTTTCATATGGTTGAAACACAAGTGGGATTTTCATAAGAGAGATATTTGCATGGTTAAACACTTTTCGAGAAACAAACTCCTCTCTTTTATAATCAACTCCAAAATAGTTAAAAATCCGAGTAAGATAAATTCCATGTTACAAAGTGTTTTCTCCTAAAGTAAAATGTTTGGGATGAAGTTCATCCAAAATAACTTGTGTCCAATTAATGTCATAGTGTCCATAAATAGTAAAAAGAGCCTTACAAACTTTTAAGGTCAGGTGCTTGAAATTTCCCGATCTTGGAGTTATGGTATGTTGCAAAAGAAGGTTAACAATTCTTGCTTTAGGACGGAAATTTCGATTTATAAATTCAAAGTTATCATCTCCTTCAAAAATGTGATGAAATGTCTCACGATCATGTTCATCAATTTGAAAATCTAAAAGATTCATTCCCGTAAACTTACAACCCAAAATATTTTCTAAAATCTCACTATTTAAAACAATTTGTGTTCCTTTAACACTACTCCAAACTTCACCTTCATTACCATCATAAAAACCACGATTCAAATTAGCATAAAACATTTTAACAAGATTTGGATAACAAACAAAATCATTTTGAGAATCATCAATTAAAATTGAGAATTTGATTCTCTTCGAAAAGAACAATGAGTTCATAAGAAAGAAAATCATTAAAGACACTACACCAGAAATGTCATTTTGCAACGGTTCTGAGCCATTGCAAAAGGATTTAGCAACGGCTTTGAGCCGTTGCTAATTTTGGTTTAGCAACGGTTGAAAGCCATTGTAAAACTTTATTGCACAACTTTGTTTGATTGGTTTTGCAACGGCTCAAAACTGGTGCTAAATTTAATATTATTATTTTTTAAATATATTGTCTTTTCTGCCCTCCTACAGTAACATTCATTTCTTTATCATACACAATACAAACATTTGCAAATTTAACATAATATCACAAAAGAAAGATCATTAAAGAAAATATTTTTCATAGATTCAACACAAAAACCAAACATAACAAATCTTTTAATTACAATGTTCAACAACAATACAAAACACTACATAGTTCAGCAGCATCAACAACAATATTACAGTATATAGTACATAGTTTGGCAACTACTTCCTCCAATCGCCTGATCATCATTGCCAATACATTAAAACTGAAATTACAAACAATATTCCTGTCAACATCCCATCTGAAAACCTATAAATAAATAGAGTACTATGAGTATACATGTCAGATCTAGCATGCATAACTACAATAGCAAATGGTCCTACATGCTTACATCTTTTATTCATAGTGCCAGGAGGGTGGAATGAAATTTGATTCTTGATTATTAACTACAGTTAAGGGTGTTTTTCTACCGTTAGAGGTTTGTACTTGTAGTGATTTTCAAAACATAATCACCATTATGAACTTGAATAAGCATGATTATTGCTTAATACATGTTGGTCATGGTAAGCGGAGAATTTTATATTTAGCCTAAACTCTCCATTATGAACTTCAATATACTGGTTGACTGTTGCAGCAATATTTCCTTCAAGTTTTCGTTTCTGATATGATAAAATAATATTGAAGTGACGTTATATCTTCTATTCAATTTAGTACTTAGGGCTGTTAACCATCATGTATATATTTATTATTGGGTACTTTTGGCACAGGTCCTTATTAAGTTTCAAAATTCACGAAAAGTCCTTCACTAAATTTCAGTGTAAATTAGGTCCCTGTTTTTTATTCACGATTATTGCAGAGCATGATGCAACATTTCATAAAAGTTGCTGACATTTCCGCAATATTTCTGTACACTGTGAACATAGTGTATGAAAGTTGCTGAAATATCAACACTTATTTATAAAAGTTGCTGATATTTCAGCAACATTTATGTACACTGTGAACACAGTTTATGAAAGTTGCTGAAATATCAGCACTTATTTATAAAAGTTGCTGACATTTCAGCAATAATTTTTCTTTGTTTTTACAATAAAACTTTGACACGGATAGTTGCTGAAATATCAGCACTTATTTATAAAAGTTGCTAACATTTCAGCAATAATTTTTCTTTGTTTTTACAATAAAACTTTGATACAGATAGTTGCTGAAATATCAGCACTTATTTATAAAAGTTGCTGACATTTCAGCAATAATTTTTCTTCGTTTCCAAAAAACAGGGACCCGCTTTACAATGAAACTTTGACAGGGACCCGCTTTACAATATGAAAGTATGATAGGGATGCCTCCCTAATTTCCACTTTATTATTTCCGTGAATACTAAATATTCTAATTTTTATCGATTAAATTATCCATGTATTTTTTGAACATGCATATTTGGGTCGTGTGGCAACGAAAACATTTATGATGTCTAAACAGCCAAACCTAAAAGATTTATGAACCAACAAAAAAAATTGTTTTATGCTTGAGCATTTCTATCAGTTGAAACAAATTTGCTAATGTATTGTCATATTCATTGTTGTCGTTGTCATGGTCTAGCCAAAATTAATCTTAGTAAGTTGGATTCTGCATTTCGTACTACCCCATATTTTTTAATGCAGGAGTGGTAATTTTATATTCTCTAGTGCAAAACGAACTCGCCATTCTTGTACAATTTACTGTTTAAAATCGCATAATCATGCCTTGCATACAGAATTGCAAAAATGCACTTGTTTCATCATTTTCACAGTGGGTTTATTAAGTTGAGCATGCAAGCTAAATTTCACTATCCTGTTAGGTAAATTCTAACAATTATTCTACTGGGTTATTTACAGAGTTTAGCAATAAAAGAACTGTATAGTTTTTGAAATAATCTAATCCACCTGGCATGCATAAATAGAGATAGTTAAGCATGAGAAAAATTAATACCTGTTACAAAGCTTGCATCTCCACAGTTAAAGAATAGAGCTTTGGTGATCCAAGTAGAGTTACACAACAATCCTACAAACTCCTTGCTCTGAAACAGATGATACAGTAGTAAAAAGCTATTTTTTTAAGCATTAATAGGCACTGATTAAAGAAATTTAATAAATATATCATCAGAAACAAAACGGTACTACGCTACATATGTCAAAGGCAAATATATCAGGGAATCTAATCGTAAAATTAACATATCATGGAATCTAAAATTAACATTCGACTATATCAAAGGCAAATACCGATTCTACTTGAAAATCAACCGTCGATCTTCATATAATCGTATTTTGTTTTGGATTCTAAGATTTGGAAGTGTGTTGGCAGTTATATCAGTTATTCATATGTTCATAAGTTTCAATTCATTTAAATTCAAATATTTATTATTTTCATTTTGAATCCAATATTAAATAATTTTCAAATTAATTTATTTCTCAACTCTTAAACAAACATTTCTTATCAAGATTATATAATTGCATTACTAATTATATTGTAATAAAACTCTGATATTATGAAATAAATTCAAATTAGACTATCAAACACATCCAATTAAAATTAGACTGAAAAACATTAACTTGCAAGAAACAGTTTATGATAGACAAATATAAGTTTAAATAGATTAAAATTAGACTATTAACTGATCTCGCGTCTAAAGATATCGAATTGAAATCTTTGGATGGTACACAAAACCACCGATTCCAACTTCACCAAAGGTCGTAGCAAGAGGATGATTTTGTTTAGCTGTGTTCTCATCTGGTGGTAGTATGTTGTCCACAACCAACTTCTCATGTGTTAGAGGTGTAGGCTTCCCATGTATAATGGATGCCGTCGAATCTCTGCATACAGAACCTATTGCAATGACCTCTAGATCAAAGTTCAGGATTTCACATTTTTGATTTGCTGAACCAGACGAACTCAATGGATTATTAGCTTCATTGTTCGGCAATCTTCCAACACTTTCCTGACGTGTCCCACTTCCTCCTTCATTGGAAGGAATGTCTGGTATGTGTTTTCCGTTATCCATGTATCCCTTGAACAATTCAACCAACGACTTCAGTGTACCTTTCATATTGTTCATCCTAGCTTTCAAGTCTTCTGAGTCTACTTTGGTCATTTTAATTTGTTTACATGCAATATTAAAAGCCTTACCTTGTGTTCTCGATATCTTGGTTCCAATACTGCAAGTCCGGCCCCTTGTATCCTTGCCAAATACTTGTGACAAGATGTCTTCATCCAATGGCAAATCTTCTTCATCACTATCATTGATTGTTTCCTTCGCTTTTGCAATTTTACCCTAAAACATGATAATACTTGAGATATTACTATTAATTGATAGGTTACTGATCTAAAACAGTAGACTGATAAAACATGTAAGCATATATGTCATAATAAATCATTATTAATTTATCATCTAAAACAATATATTGTTTAACTTACGAAGTAGGAAGAAGTCGAATCTGATATTGTACCATCTTTTTTCGTGTGAATTTTCTTCCATACTTGACGACATGTGATTTCTTTTTCTGGATTTGCACCGGCCTGCAACCAAAAAGGAAATAGACAATTGGTGGTTTAAAAAAGGTAAATTACTGACATGAACTAGATAGTGCAGGTATATGTTGTTTGTCTATCTTAACATATTCATGATGATGTATATGTTGTTTGTCTATCTTAACATACATGTCGATGAAGTAAATCCGATTGCTGCAAAATTAAGAATAAAACATAATAAAATAAAATAAAAATAGAAATAGATGTCCAAGTTTTAATTTGAAACCGAACACTTTATATCCATGCTTGTCTGCTATGCATTCCTTTTGACTGAATATTATTATATCGTCTTCAGTATTACTAAATTACATATTACATGTATGAATTAATGAATTAAGGAATGGGCATTTCTGTGAACACTGATATGTGCAAGCATGTAATATAGACTAACTCTAGTACGAGCTCAGTGTCGTCTTTGGTTGTTTAACTATTGATACAGATGCAATTTCTTGGCCTTACGTATTTTAATTCATTGTGGGGTTTTGAGTCCTTGATCATCTTTAGTTGTTCCACAAAGATGTGTATGTGTATGTGTGTGTATACACACATATATACATATATATGTATGTATGTATGTATGAAAATTGAGATAGATGTTTGCTAAGGTGGCGTAATTTTATTTATTGTAGAGCTGATTCAATACGGTAGGACTTCAAGCATGAGTATAGTGCATACCATTTTAATTCACAAGACAAGTGGTTCCATTTTGTTCATTAATGATTGCATGTTAAGTAGAAAGGAAAAGGGGAGGAAAAAAGTACAAAAGACAAAAAGAAATTTGCTTTTCTTATAAAAAGCAGAGAAGTGAAAAGTGACTTCTCCACTACAATACGAGACATTTTATTTCAAAAGGTATAAATCACATTTATATATTGACTCTAGCAAGTTTTCATTGATTCTTCTTATTTATTTATTTGTCTATTTATTTATTTATCGAGTTGAATTTATGTAGGTTAGGTAATGGCACATTCACAAAGTCCCCTTGGGCCCTTGGCAGGAAGGCTAGATTAATTTATACAACTTAATAACATTCAGATATTACTCTCAAATAAATTTATAAGTGGTAGTATTTATATATTTCCTTTTAGAAGAAAAATATTTCTACCGACAAAGAAATGATTTATACAATTTTTATTTGATTAATTGCATTTAATAGTGTTGTTGATAAGTTTGAGATCGTTTCTTGATAAACCATTATGTTTACTTTGGGTTTATTTTTTGTATGGGGTGTTAGGGGTATAAAGGTGCCAACCCTGTTGAAATATACATGAATTCAAGAAGAGGATGTTGATCGTACGTTCCTTGCTAACTTAATCATTTTACATACCATTGTTTGGATTTTGCATACAAGATTCTTTGCACTAAAAAATCCTTTTTGTTTACTGAAATGCACTGAATGTGCTAAAAATGCAGAATTTGCAGTTGAAGATCTACATGAAATCACATTTACCATAAAATTGAACACTATAAATGTGACTGGACATGTGAGTTTACAGAAAGAAGCTGACATGCAAAAGTCAGCACTTCTGAGACATTGTACGTATTAGCAACTTGATCAAAATGTAGGGTCAACATATAGGGCCAACAACTAAACATTATCATACAATAATGTATTGAGAACTAAAACTTAATTAATATCCTTATTTGCAGGTAATTAAAAATCAAATCTTATTTAACCCTAGCTGTCATCCAACTCTATCAGTTGCAAATGAAATGATTGAAGACGATTTGCATATGTGCATAATAGTTGCAACCAACTATTATGAATTAAATTGTATGCTATCTAATTCTGGTCCATTAAGTATTTAAGTACATATGTTCTTGTTACAAAAAACGTCCTACAATTAGATATGTTCACACGTGCATGCCATGAGCTAGTTATCCCAAAATGAAATTCATTTCACTCCTATGCCAGAAAACCTAATCTACCTTCATAACAACCAAAATGAAATGCTAGAAAATACATATGTTACTATCTTGTAGCAAGTGGGGGCTTAACAATAGGATTTCCACTCAAATATAGAAATATAACCGTACTACAATTACCGGCCAACAACTGTAACGGTTAGCTAGAGATGCATGTGGATTGAAACCATCCGTTGTTATTCCAAGCGTGACATTTTGTGATTCAGCAGCAAACGTTTTGTCAAAAGAATCTACAGCTCGCCATTGAAAAGTGTCACATGAGTGATGCATTACAGTTGAATCAGACTTGGCATGACCATGCCAAGTCATAGCATGTGTTATCCATGGTATAATATACAACCTCCTCAATCTAGAAATTAAAGAGAAATGTCTTAACGTCTTTTGAGGTACTTTGGTGACTCTTTTCTCTTCGTTGAATGTTGTCTTATATCTTGGTTCATTGCAAATTGGATAAGAAACTCTGTTTGCATCATCTTTCCAGTATAAAATGCAGTCATTAATGCATGCATCATAAGTTTTGTAATTCATCCCAACTTCTTTAATCATCTTCTTCATGTCGGAGTACATTGTTGGTAGTGAGTTACCTTCAGGGAGTAATTCACTTATAAATTCGAGGAGTGCAGTCAAACAATTGTCAGAAAAGTCGTACTGAGTTTTCAAGCTATTCAGCTTCACAATGGCATACAATTTTGTTATCCTCTTTGGACATAAAGGATACAATGGCTTTTTTGCACTACCAAAAAGTGATTTATACTTCCTACTTTGATTGGCCTGCCAATCGACATCAACTGTAGGCGATTCTCCAATATTATCAGGCAACGAACTTGTAGGTTGAAAATGATGAAATCTATCAGCATCATTAACCAGATCTTCCATCCTAGGAAGTTCAGACTGATTGGTACTTATGGCTTGACTAACGGGTTGTTTTTGCCTCCCCGTCGACTCTTCCCCATGAAAATGCCAAACTGTATATGATTGGAAAATTCCCCATCTAAGTAGATAATAATGAATGTCATCTAATTTAATCTTCATTTTCATATTTTTGCAATGTGTGCAAGGAAAATAATAGATTTCCTTATTACCACCATTTTCCACAACGAAGTCAATAAACTTCTGCACTCCTTCCACATATCGTATAGTTCTTCGATCGGATTCTTTCATCCACTATTTGTATATACTAGAAGACATACTGACCTGTTATATCATATATGATATGTTGTCAATTATTTTTCTATCAGCTCATTATATTATCCTATGACATACACAAACACATAACACAACTCAAACTAGTTTGATGTATAAATTCTTTCATGTATATGATATCATTTACACAGCTAGAAAATTAACTATATATTGACTCAAATGTTAATTTCATTTCTGAATAAACATTTTACCTAAAAAATAATGCATTAATATAGTAATATCGGCTATTTTGTAAAATGTAATTAAAAAAGAAGGAAAGAAAGTTGAGATATTTGGAAACTAGTTTCAAATACTGTAATATATATATATATATATATATATATATATATATAATCTCACGATAGGCTTATAGTAATAAAATTTTGAATTTTCCATTTATACTTTGTGCATTTGCTAGACGGTGACTTAATAGGCTATATCCTCAGAAGTGCAGCCTGATGATAGGTGCAAAATAGGGAAACACACATAGAACAGTAAAGACGTAGTAAAAAAACAGTGCAACATATGCAAAATCATGAAGCTGAAGGTAAAAAAATAGTGCAACATATGCAAAATCATGAAGCTAAAGGTAAAAACATAGTGCAGAACCTTGAAGCTGAAATAACAAACACAAAGTTGTATAAACAACAGCAGAATGTCTCTAGCCAGAGTCCAAACATATATAAGGAAGTTAAAAGTTCGATTGAAAATAGCATAGGTAGTAATAATGATAAATCGAGTTTATTACAACAACGAGCAACAAGTATGAATTTCGATGGAAAACTGGACACAGCAACTATAAAACTGTGCACAAATCCGGACATAATGATCAAAGTAGCGGATCTGGAAATAGGCTCCTCCATATCATAGTTGATGATACTCTTAACATAGAGATTGAAGAAAAAATAACAGCCAATAAATTAAGATAACATAGAGAATGCTTCAGCTAGGAGAAATAATAACAACAACATTTTAGAGGGAGTTGAAAGCAGAGAGCAGATTGGCAACGCATCTAAAATCCCAAAGGCAGTAGATGGATCGTGTAAATCTCAGATTAATCTTAATGAAAATTTTAAAAATAGTCTGTACTCAGACAGTTATAGTGGGTCAAAAGATGATATTAATTTAAATGATGAGGATGGTAGTTTGATTGAAAACATAGCTAATGTGATTGAGGAAAACCCTATTCTGAAAGTGGAAAGGACTTCTCTAGATATGTTAGTGAGAATCCAGAGAGTATAATGCCGGAAAAAATAAGAAGTTTAGAAGGAAAAAAAATCTGAAATTATTGCTCGTAAAAGAGATAATTGTAGGAGCAAAAGAAAAATTAAATGAAAATTACAAACTAAAATGTTAGGGTGCGAATTCAAAAAACAGAATAAATGGCATAATGAAACTCCTAACAAAACATAAACTATGTATAATCAGCTTACTAGAAAATAAATTTTCAGACGGGAAAAATGAAAAACATAACATTCCACCAAATTGGATGAAATAGCGTAATAATTGTAGTAAAAAATACAGGGAAGGATTGATCACTAATATGCAAAAGTAATATGAAAAAAATATTATATAGTTTGTGCATTTTGCACTTATCAGCAGGCTGCACTTTGTGTTTGTTATTAAGCATCTTAATTTGTGACACTCTAAAGATAATATAGGCCAATTTATGGACACTCCAAATTGTAAAATGCTAAAGCACCTATTTGTTTCCAGTCTCCTGGTTGACTTCAATCTTACAGCACTTCACTTCGTCGACTGCGTTCATGTCCATTTAGAGAACAACAGACCCAAGGTATTTGTTAATTATAAATGATTTTTCTTTATATTCTTCAATGCATGCATTCATGTACTCCGCTCTATCATATAACTAATAATGCTAACATCATCTAAATGATATTCAAGCTAATTCTAGCATGGGAACAGGCATTCCAATGACGATACTGAGCATGACCAATCATGTAAAATATTATTTCAGAGCTACTTTTATAATTATTCATTTCAATCACTTAAACATTTCTATAGCTTCAGGCTACACCATCTACTACTATGCGGGGTTCAGAATCTGATATCCGCGAGATAGTCTTGGACATCAAATTTAAATTTCAATCACTTAACAATGATTTTTTATCAATTGGCATTCTCTTTCTTCTAGTGAGCGTTTAAAAAATTTTAATTTCAAATGACTTAAAATAATGAAAAGAAAACCTTTGGTATGGTCATGATCAAAAATCAAGGTTATGTTTACCTTGTTATTTTTAGTTTTGTTATCAAATATTTAGTGAGCTGTAAATGCTATTTGACCTATTATTGTTATCAATTAGGAATGTTATAATTAAATTTATACAAAACAATGAATCATTTGTCATGTAAATAGTGTATTAGTGATAAAACTTGCTTACAATTAAATGATTCAAATCTTTAATTTGATCCAGCGTTTGGTTTTGGTGCCTAGAATATTCAAGTTTCCTATTAATAATGTACTAAAATATAGAAAAATTAATAATGTGAAATATGTGAAACAGATTAAGTATGATGTATTGGTAGTTTCATTTTCCTTTTAATCAGTTACCCTTGCTTGTTATCCAAAGGTTATACTAACTGATACACTAAAGCATAGTTAAATTAGTGCAAAAAAACTGAGAAATCATTTTATTTTTCATTTTAATGGTCAAACTTAATAGTTCAAACTTGCATTTGTCGTGTATTTTTTTATCCAGATAAGAAGTATAAGAAATTCATTAACAATAAACAATCAACTATGCAAAAAAATGTCCTTGAGTAGGAATTTTTTTGGATTATAATGGAGAAAATAAACCATACCCAAATATGTGCATCAACCATCAAACCTCATTGGCTGTAAAAAAATATAGATACTTTACAACCAAGAGCTCGATATATCAAAACACAAAATACATCAGAAACAAAACAAATATATGCATACATGAACAACATAAGCCACCTTTGTATACTACATGCACCAAATAATACAGTATCAATTTCTCTCAAGTTTACTCCAGTATATTTTTACCAAATCTATATATACAAATACACAATTGCATTTTAAGATATCCATCAAGGTATTTACAGGAAAAAAATAATCATATCGAAAACCACTCCGTAAAAAAAGGAACAGAGATACATATATTAATTATAAATATCTAAACCATCTAATTTATCTAAAATTTTGGTTCGTTCCATCCCAATGCCCTATTAAATCCCTTCATCGGAGAATTACCCAAACTCCCGCTTGCATATCCGTTATTTTCTATCACTGATACACTATTTACAGGCTTTGTAGTCTCAATTACCCCATCACGATTTGTATATTCAACAGTGGATAAATAAATCAGAAAACCAAAATTATATCTTGTTAGGAGAAAATAATTTGTGTTAGCTGATTTGAGATTTGGTAGAAGATTAGGTTTCCAGTTCTGCAATCGCCGTGGGATGAAAGCTGCACACGCCTAGAAAAGACAAGTTGCTAGATGTTGGAGAAACGATTTCGATGATTTCCACTTGTGAATTTTCTCTCCCTCTGATTTCAAGCCAATGGACTGGTGAATTCACGAAGAAGAGGAGAAACAACGCAGGGGCGATTAGGGAACACAGAGGGAATGAAAGGGAGGAGGGCGATTAGGGCAAACGTGATTAGGGAAATGAAAAGGAGGGGCGTACTGCGGGGGGTTAATACGCAAGTGGACCAACGAATTAAAAGAAAAAATAATTAAGAAAACTTTACAACGGCTTTAAGCCGTTGCAAAATTAAGAACGGCCCATAGCCGTTCTTAATTGTTTTACAACGGCTCAAAGCCGTTGCTATTTAGTAACGGCTAAAAATCGTTGCGATTCTTTCGCATGGGGGCATTACAAAACTGCAAATATGGTGTAGTGAGATTGCAAATTTTCCCGTATGGACTTTTCCAAAGTTTACATAGGTTATGTAAGCTTTGATAGCTTCCGGGTCATTGTAGAGGAATTTTTTGATGGCTTTGGACAGCCTAATGGTGGATGGGGTGCTTGAGGAAGGCATTTTTGAAGAGAGTAGAGAGCTTGAGAGTTTGAAAGAGAGTTTGAATTTTGAAATGAAAGTGAAAAGATAGGACAAAGTTAAGGAGATAAATAGATATTCAATAGTCATGTTCTCTGGTCAAGAGACATCTTTTCAGAGCTTTGGAGTTGGTGAAAAAGAGGAGGGAAATTCAAAGTTTTGAATTCAAATTTGAATTTCAAAATTCTGGTAGTGACGTCGACATAGGGGGTAGGGCCATGTTGACATTAGTCCTATACTACATGTGACTAATTTTTTTATTTTTTTTAATATCTACATATATATCCTATAATTTAATTTATATTTTATCTGAAATAATATAAATATAATAAAACTTTAATATTAATATTAAAAATATTATTAAAATAATATTATTTTGAAAATCAAATTTTAAATTCAAACAGCAAGCAATTTCAAAACATGCAAACATTCAGACATTCAAACATTCAAGCAAACAATTCAACCAATATAATTTAAATGCGTACCTATTTTTAGATCCATATTCCCGAGATCATCAGATTTATGAATAGCTATAAAGCATATATTTGAATTTTTCGTCTTCTGATCTTCATCACTGGAGGATGAGTCTGAATCGTCTAGTGTAGCAGTATACGCTCTCTTCCTTTCCTTTGACGAATCATTACTTGGAGGAAATTTCTGCTTATCCGGATGCGGATAATCTCTTTTTAAGTGGCCTGGCTCATCACAATTGTAGCATCTGACGTTGTTGAGAGTTTCATTATTATTTCTAGAATTCTTGTGATTATTTCTCTTGTAGTTGTTCATCTTTCTGTATTTCAGAAACTTTCTAAAATTTCTTGTCATCGAGGCTATTTCTTCATCGTCGTCACTATTTGAGTCTGAACCATCTGTTATTGCATTGAACGCTATTGACTTCTTTTCTGAGGCCTTGCTTTCTCTTCTCCCTTGCATTTGTACTTCAAACGACATCAAATTCCTAATTAATTCTTCAATTTTCAGCGTAAAACAGCTGACATTTGGTCGCATTGTTGATAAGTCGTCCAAAGTCTAAGTCTTAGGTCGTATGAGGGTTTGGAGCGACCTAAGGGAGTTGGCGAGTTATGAGGTAGGCGACTTAGTGAAGTGGAGCGACCTAAGAAGTTAGGTCGTGTAATAGATAGGTCGAGTGAGCGACTTAAAAGGATGGAACGACCTAAGAGTTGGCAAGCTACAGGATGGAGCGACCTATAGGAGTTAGCGACCTATAGAATTAGGCGACCTAAGGAAGTTTAGAGACCTATAGGAGTTAGCGACCTATAGAATTTGGCGACCTAAGGAACATGCGACCTAAGAGTTAGCGGTATAGGAAACAGGGTAAGTTAGCGACCTAAGAAGGATAGGTCGGCAACGACCTAAGGAAGGAGTAGTTAGGTCGTATGACCTGTGTGTAGTTAGGTCGTGAGACCTTGTGTTGAAGTTAGGTCATAACCGACCTAAGGTAGATTGCTAAGTATAGTTAGATCGCTAGGCCATTAGTCAGTTAGGTCGCGTGAGTGTTAGGTCGCGGATGCGCATGTGTTAGGTCGAAGAAGTGCGCATGCGCTAAGTCGTTAGGTCGTAGGTCGTGAGGAAGCGCATCTGGTTAGGTCGTAGAGGCTTAGGGCTGTTAGGTCGAAGATTTTAGGTCGTGGGGTTTTAGGTCGTAAGTCGTGGACAACCTAACTCCGAGCGAACGACCTAAGGTGAATTTCAGCCTATAAATAGGAGGGTTCTTCTTCATTTTTGGGATCCGGATTTCGAAGCGACGAAGTGCTGCCATTTTGAGAGCTCGACTTCTACACTTCTTCACTTCTTTTCTCCACTTTAATCTAGTGATTCCTTCCATCCAAATCGAAGATTAGATTGAAGATCCAAGAGCTTAGATTGAAGATCTACATCCATTGAAGAGGGATTTCATTGTTTGAAGCGGATTGGTGATAGATCGAGTTAGATCCTTCGCTGTCCAGATCTGAAGTGGGTTTCTTTTGGGTTGTTTAGGTGATTTGGTGAGTGGTGATTATCTCTCACACGAATCCAAAGGAGTATATCGGATCGTTGGCTTGATTTTGTGTTAAAGTAGTGATTTCCATGCATTTTCCTAATCCTAAGTATAGATCCATATAGATCCATTGTTCATAATGATTTGGCATCCATTTTACTACATGTTAACCTATGCAAGTTCATTCATCAAGATTATAGAGATATTGCTCATGTTTTCATGCTTGTTAGACTTTTGACTCTTTAATTACGAAATTGCCATTATTGTTATAATTGTCTATTTAGATCATATTTGAATGCTTGTTTACTTGGATTAATGTTTGATTTGATTGATTGCTATGAATTAGATGATTGATGATTTGATTTAGACAAGATGGTCGAAGATGATTCGAAAGCTAAGGGAAAGGCTCTTGAATTGGAAAAGCTGCTTGTGGCATATGTAGCGGATGATGAAGCTCATATGGATAGATTTGATGATGATGTTGAGATGAAGCTTTGCTATGATGATGATGAGGCGAAGTATGATATGAGATAGCCTTGGTCTAATCCAGACGGGATCATTCCAAGCAGATTGATGACTCGGTGAAATGGTTCGAGTTTGAGGATAATGGTTTGCTCGAGAGGCGCTTGAGCTTGTATGGAAATAGTCATCGAGGAGGATGACTAGAAGGCTGAGATCTCATCATTGTTGAAGGTTCTAGCATGCTCAAAGCAAGAGTACGTTGGGCAGATTCGATAGTCCCTGAAGGCTACTGATTGGTAGTCGAGTACTCTGGGCAGATTTGATAGTCCTAGGCACGGGTCACGATGACGTGCAGAGTTATGTCTAAAACCGGGGTTTCCATTAGCCCTTGACGGACGGATGAAATAATGAGCCGGTCATTCAATTAACGATGATATCGAAGCAATGATAACAGTGATAGCCAGAGTCATGGATGTTTGGTTGTATCATCATTCGGTATCAAGAGCGGTATTTTCTGGGTGCTTATCTGATCTTGGTTTAGGCCTTGGGGGTTTGTACTTGGAAAACATCGCCCTTGACTCGAGTGATAATTGCTTTATTTTAAATTGTATGCTTTGCTATGTTTGCTTCTGCTTAGTGTGTGTCTGGGGGCTATCACTGTAGAAAGAGGTGGAGTGGGAGGGTTAGATTCCTATTCCTTTTTCCTTTATGCTCTTTTGGTATGTTGTTAGTTAATTTACCGCTCACTAAGACTGTTGTCTAACTCAAGGCTTTATGTTTTAACTCTTATTGCCTTGGGCTGTTCGTCCATTTTGGGACGGGCAGACTAGGTAGCAGGTGACAGGTGTTGTTCTTGCTTTCTACGATGCTGATGACGAAGACGAGCTGGAGTATTGCATATTATCTCCTTACTATATGTACTGGGTGTTTCGCTGTTTGTATATTCTCTGAGTGTTATGTAGTGAGGCTTGATGTATTGGCTATTCAGATGTTTGTATTCAACTATTATGAAGTTTTATTGATGAGATTTTATTTGGTGAAGCTTCACTATATATATATATATTCTATTGTATTTTTGTCCATGCGCTGTGAGTAATACGATAGATTCTGCTGTTTTAATTTACCCTGACAATCGTCCATGGCTGTCTGGCACACTTTACAGCGCATTATCTCTAGGTTCAGTGCAGGAGTCGTGGGCGGTCGTCACAGATATCATTAGCCCCTTCAATTGCTAGTATCTTCTGATCCCATTTCGGAGTGAGTGAATTTAGAATTTTTCTAACTTGATCTTCTTTGAAAAGGTTCTTTCTTAATGCAATTAATGAGTACACAATGTCTTGAAACCTACTGTACATGTCTGAAATGGACTCATTTGGATTCATCTTGAATAATTGAAACTGATTGGTCAAGATAGATATTTTGGTCTGTTTAACTTTGCTTGTTCCTTCATGAATAACTTGCAAAGTTTTCATATTTCTTATGCAAACTTACAGACATACACTCTATTAAACTCATTCCTATCAAGTGAACATAGTAGAATATTCATAGCTTTGGAATTGTTTTGTGCAACAGTCTTTTGCTCAGTGGTCCATTGTGCAAAATTTGTTGTGGGCTCAATGTACTCAGTTAGTGTGATATTCCAAGTGTCTAATCCTATTGATTGTAAATAGATTTTCATCTTACATACCCAATATGCATAGTTACTACCATTAAAAAGTGGTTGTCTGGCAGTAGACTGACCTTCTACAATTGAACTAGTGATAGTGTTGACATTGCCAGTGTTGGCAGCCATTTGAAAACTTTTCAAAAATCAAATTATGAAAACTTTGAGAACCAATGCTCCGATACCAAATGTAGGAAATGCAGATTACGGATCTTAAGGCTGGATTAACACTAGAGGGGGGTGAATAGTGTTTAATGGATTTTATGGAATTTTTGAAATCTTTTGAAATTAAACATAGACAGATGCAATTCACAAACACAGAGACAATCACAGAATCAAACACAGATGCAAATAGTAAATAAAAAGCAGTAAAAGGAAAGAACACACCGGAATTTTATACTGGTTCGGAGTTACCCTACATCCAGTCCAACACAATTTCTTGTGCATATTTCTTTTCAAATATATTGTCGATATTACAACCTCGATTTCAAGGCTAAGAGATACACCCTCCTATCTTTGAGTCCAGGGCAAACTCTCTTGATTTAACCAGGCTACAAGATCACCTAATTGATTTACGGGCTACAGTCACACCCAATTGATTTACAGGCCATAATCACACCGTTTCCAATCACACTTTGATAGAGAGAGACTTGATACACTTCGATCTTTCGATATTTTATTACAAATGATTCTATAACTCTGAATAGCACTGAGATCTTTGAGAGAGGGTGATAGAGTCAAACTAGAGATTATCAAGTTTGATTCACTTAGGATTTCGGTGGAGTTTTGTTAAAATATAAGAGAATATTTGAGTGGAGAAGGAGTGAAGAAATAAAGAAAAACTAACTTAAAATTCGTTGAAAACAACTGGTATTTATAGAAGAACAACAGTCATGTCCATTCGTGAAAGGTTATGACGAATAGACACTTCATTTGAAAATTTGAAATTTGAATTTCTACGGCTGCTATGTCGACATGGGGGGATGGGGTATGTCGACATGCCTATGTATATTTTGAAAATTGATTTTGTTTTTAAAAGAGATTTTCTTTTTAAAACTTGTCAAAACAATTACTGAAGTTTATAAACCATTTTGAATATAGTTTAAACTTATAAAAGGGATTTAAAAAGTAATTTTAAAAAGAGGAAATTAGTTTAAAGGAAAAAGTTTAATAAAATTTAATTTTAACGGACGTTAAAATTAAACTTTGGTCTGAAGGACAAGCGCCAAAAATTGTATTTCTTTCGTACTTCTGTAGTTTCATTTCTTCTGCAAACAAAATTTCTTCTTCATCAAACAATGGCAACCCAAACCAAAATCAATTTTCTTCCTCAAACTAATTTAAAAGCGCAATCGACTTCAGAATCTAATTCGATGGACGTAAATCAAAATATTTCAATAAATTCTGAATAAATAAATGATGAACCTACGATTTCAAAAAGTAGGGTATCCAATGCTATGCGTACAGCAGTAAAGAGAAGGCGAAAAAATACTTCATCAACGGCTGTTGATTCGGATGAGATTGACGAAGATACAAAGAGGACGAAAAAACCTAGGGCATGTAAAACTATGAATGAAGACGAAAGGAAGACACAACAGCTTACTGATGAAAACGTCAACAGAAAAAGAAAAACAAAGGTAAAACAACTGATTATTTTTTAAAATAAAAGATAATTTTACAATGATAGTTCAACTATCATTTGATTTGTTATTGAATGAAAGATCAATGTATCATTTGATTTGTTGCATGTATAATATTGATGGTAAAAAATAATTAGATGGATACTTATTTAATGATAGTTCAATATATCATTTGATTTGCATGTGTAATATTGAAATATGAAATGATGGATGAACATAGCATTCAGTCTTTGACAGATGATAGACAATGATAAGATGAATATTTATAGAATGATAGAAATATATAGCATTGAAAAAAATGTTGGACAAACATATCATGATAGAATGATAGTTGAATATATCATTTTATTTACAGTATTTGCTAGTATAGTATGATAAATGATAGTTCAATATATCATTTGATTTACTGTTTTGATGGTTATAGAATGATAGTTCAATATATCATTTGATTTACTGTTTTGATGGTTATAGAATGATAGTTCAATATATCATTTGATTTGTATGCATCATATTAAAATATAATATGATAGATGAACATATGATAGACAAACATAGCATTCAATATTTCGACTTTAGAAGCATACATTGAAAAAAAGAAATGATAAATTTTAGTTTCATTTTATATGAAATGATGGATGAACATAACATTCAGTCTTTGACAGATGATAGACAATGATAAGATGAATATTTATAGAATGATAGAAATATATAGCATTGAAAAAAATGTTGGAGAAACATATCATGATAGAATGATAGTTGAATATATCATTTTATTTACAGTATTTGCTAGCATGGTATGATATATGATAGTTATAGAATGATAGTTCAATATATCATTTGATTTTCTGTTTTGATGGTTATAGAATGATAGTTCAATATATCATTTGATTTGTATGCATCATATTAAAATATAATATGATAGATGAACATATGATAGACAAACATAACATTCAATATTTCGACTTTAGAAGCATACAGTGAAAAAAAGAAATGATAGACAAATATAGCATTTGAAAAAATAATGATAGATGTATATATCACTAGTAAATTATGCTTTCATAGTTGTAAAAATTGATAGATAAAAATAAGAAAGCATTTAAAAAATGAGACATAAAAATAATATTATAGTTTGTTAAATACCGAATTATTCATTCACAGTTTTTTGTACAGGGATCAATAGGTAAAACATTGAAGAAAGCAAAAACAACTGAAGGAAAAAAACCAAAGAAAGTTTCTCAGAAAAAAAATTCAGTATAGATGTAGCTTGCTTCCAATGATAAAAATTTTCAAGAAAATTAAGGAAAAAGGAGGTTATCTTATAGATCAATTAAATTATTTAAAACAAACACCTTTCGAAATATTCATGCTAGTGTTTTTCAAAGAAATTTTATCCATAGCTGCTTTTACATAATCATCAACAACCTTAGATGATATAATAGAAACATTTTCTATCAATGATGAAGCTTTTAAAGTAGGGAATATTTTTTTAAAAATCAAACCTGAGGATGTTTCAATTATTTTTAGCTTACCTTTGTCTGGAGTAAATATTTTTCCAGTACCGAAAATGAGTTTACAAATCCTTCCAGACAATTGCAAAGATTTTGTACTGAGAAACTTTGGAACAATAGAGCACATCACAAAGGATCTTACAATTTCGAAGATAAATAATGTGCTAGAAACACAACAATTTCAACATGAAAATGATTTTCCAAAATTGCTTATAATTCTTGCAATGATAACCTTCTTCTTTCCTGATAACCAAAGATACTTACCATGGGGATATATTCCCTATATCTTAGATCAAAACAAAATGAATTCAGTATCTTGGCCAGTTTCAATTCATCATTCATTGATTAGAGCTTTGATAACTTTCAAAACAAAGCCAAGAAACATGCCAGGTTGTTCCATGCTCCCTATTGTAAGTATAGCAATCTAACTTTATGTTCATGCATCTATCTGTATAAATTAAATTATACACATAATATGTTTTAACAAGTAATATTTTATTTGTAGTTTTTCCTATGTGAGCATGTGAATTTGATACCTCCATTAGCAACATACTGTTCAAACTTACCTAGATTTGGGAGGTGGAATATTGAAAGCTTGAAAAAGGTGATCTCAAGAGACGCATTGATGAACATGGACAATAGAAAGGTATTATTTATCACACTAGTATAACAAATATATAATGATAGATAAATATATCTTAACATAGTGTATATCAACAGTTGTCATTTTGTTATTATATCATAACACTAGTATAACTAAAGAATGATAGTCAGATATAGCATCACATGAAAAATGACAACTATATATAAAATTAGTTCATCCTTGTATGTTACCTGATTCATTACTATTTACGTTATTACATAGATTTTTGTTGAAATAAGAAATCTGACTGAAGATGAAAAAGCACTTCTTCAACAAAATAGCCAACAAAAATTTATCCAGCTGGATAATAATGAGAATATTGGGATGCACAAAATAGAAAATGTGGAAGAGACATCAAAAGACCAAGTTGAGACAATGCAGCAGTACATCATACAGTTGGAAAATAAATTGAAGAAAAGTGAAAAAGAATTAGAAAAGGAAAAACATAAAAGAATACAAGCAGAAGGCACTGTCATACAATTGAAAAAAGAAATCAAGATTTTAAGATCAAAAGAAAAAGTAGAAATAGAACCACCATCATTTGATCTCGAAATAACTCAGGAAATTGAAAAGATGCGGAAAGAGAAAGAACAACAGGATCAAAACAAACCTTTAGAGGCAACAGAAAAATCACCAGCAGTGCATGAAAAAACGCAGAAGAAACCAAGCTCTTTAGTTTTGAGGGTTAAAAAGCGCCAACGAAGAAGTAAAATTGATTCTGATTGCCAATATGAAATTGTGTGCAGAAAAACAAAGAAAAATGTTGACAATGAAAACCAAAAGCAACAATTTGAAACCAAGGAAGGTCAGAAAGAAAATACAAATGAACAGAAACAAGAGGAACAAAATGAAGAATCAGATTATGAACATGAATCTGAAACTGAAACAGATGAACAAGTCACAACAACTGAAAATGAAGAAATTATTGATGTTGATGGATACTCGCAATCAAGTAAAACCTACAAGAGTAAGGATATCACAAAAAGCAGTATTCTACAATTATTGAATGAAGAACAGCAAAACAAAATTCTTACTTTCTTCAAATTTAAAAAAAATGAGAAGTAAGAATTCTAATATTTTTTCTTTCATTATATTTGTAATTAAATAAAATTGAAGGAAAATATAGTTATCAATTATTAATTTTCAATTACAGCACTGTAGCATATGAAAAAGATGAAGGACACAAAGGAGGAATCACAATAGTTAAATCTATGCTGGAAGCTATTCTGTTCGAGCGGGTTATAGATAGACAGGTATGCATCAAATTAAAATTATGATAACTGTCTAGGATGGGAGAATGAGTAATAAAACTAGCATTCATAGTTTTTTAAGTGCATATAAGTGTATAGAATGAGAGAATGATAGTTAAAACTAGCATTCAAAGTTTCAAACTGCATATAAATGTATTGAATGAAAGAATGGGAGTTAAAAATAACATTGATATTTGTAAACCACATATAAATATATAGAATGTCCAAGATGACTGATTAAATGATCATTTGCATTTTTCAATGCATACAATGTAGTAAACATATAAATGAAAATGAATACTAGCATTAATATTCCTGATCCAAAATAAATTAATTATCCCATGAAACTTACAACCTTTGTTGTTTGGTTTAACAGATTATTGATTGGTTTTATTACAATCAAGAGATGTATGAACACAGTTACTACTTCACCACAATGATGATGGTAAGTATAAGCTTTTTAATATAAATGTTAAAAATTAATATAAAGTATTCTAATACATATAAATGTGCAGAATGCTTTAACACATGACCAGCAAACTGTGATCAAAGACATAGTTATACCAACAGTAGATGTCATTGTCAAAGATGAATTTACAGAGAAAATTTTCTTCCCTCTACATTACGCAAACCATTGGAGCTTGTTGATGCTAAATTATGAAACAATGCAGTGGAGTCATTATGATTCAACAAAACCAAAAAATAGATCAACAAGGACTTCAAACCCCAGCTATAACCAAGCCTTCGTTCTTGTAAGAAAAGTATATTTTTGAAATCACTCTAACATTAATATACAACACTAATTTTACTTCTTGCAGAAAGACAAAATTGAATTGATATTCAAGACAAAATGGGCAGAATTAGGAATACTGAACAAAGAATTTCACAAACCTAAAATGCTGCAGCCAAAAAGCCCACCACAGGATTTAGATTCGTAAGTAAATAATTTCATTTCTTCTCTTGTTTAAACTATCATTTCTATTTTTAAATTGCAGAAGAATGCATGAAATATGCAAAATGATAATTAAAACTAGCATTGCTAATTAACAGTTCATTGATCTGCACTTATTGAACAAAAAGATAATGTATAAGCATGCACATTCCACACACATCAATGTTGTCTCTATGAATGCATTGATTAATATTGTGATCGAAATATAAAGCTATGTTTTAGAATTCTGGAGTAAAAATTGCAATATTATTTTAGAATTAGGTTTTACTGTAATATGAACTAACATTTGTATATTTGAAACAGACTTGATTGTGCGTTCTTTGTCATGGTAAACATGAAAAAACTGGACAAGGATGAGATACCAGAAAAATATCCAAAGGAAATGCTTAGAAACCTAAGAGCTGTAGTGGTGTATAGCATACTCAATGATCCACAATACAGTTGGTCACTGGAGAAACTCTGCATAGATTATACATAAAAAAAGCTGTTGCATTGTAACTTCGAAAAACTTTGGATATATTTGAACTAAACCATTTGTGCTAATTAAACTGATATGGAGTCTGATATAGAGTCTAAGATGGAGTCTGAGATGAAGTTTTATATGTTTTCCAATAATTGAATTTTGTTCTCAGTGTATAAACTGTGTAGATGAATTTGAACTTCTTGATTTGAATTTGATTTGATAATAGTTGTCTAATTTCAATGCATGAACTACAATGTATAAACTATCAGTATACTCAAGTGTCATTTTTATTTGTTTTTTAATGCTTTTATTGTATTTCTGATGTACCAAATAATGTTTTATACTGAAATGCTAGATAGAACTAGCATTATGCGAAAATACATTTCTCAGTGATTGAACAGTGATCAATAATGTGTGAATTTATCCATATCGAATTTTTATATGATTTCCAATGTTTCAACTCCATTTCAAATATGTTGACTATTGTTTACACTGTAATGATACTTATATGTAGCATTAAACTGAAATGATAAACAGATATAGGCAATTATGGATATGGTAAGTGCTGGGGTAGAAACATGGAGATAGTGGTTTTATTGTAATGAAGATATCTCATTTACAAATAACAGAAGATATCTCATTTACAAACTGAAATGATAAACAGATATAGGCAATTATGGATATGTTATTTTCTGAAACAGAGAGATGCAGTTTGCATAATGAAGATATCTCATTAACAAATTACTATTAATTATTTTTTCCAACTGCTGTTTTTAACAATAACAGAAGATATTCAGATGCAGTGTAGAAAAAATATGGGAACAGATGTTCCACAATATCATATAAACAATACATCATCATACTGAAAAATCATTACAAAACCACTTAAATAATCTAACCAAGTAATCATATAAACAGTATATCATCATCATCAAATCCTTCATTCTTGCTCAAAAGCTTACTCAGTTGTATACAATGACAGATGATTGATTTCAATGACAGAACACTGAATACTAATTATAATTAAATGCTAGTTACAACTGGCATTCAATTGAAATGATAAGTACATATAACACTGAATACAAATATCAATACCAAAATGCAGAGGAACAGCAGATATCACAAATTTAAAAAAAAATAACCAAAACATATCATATTTTATTTTCTAATGATTTCACAATGTCTAACTGCATTTTTCTATAAGCTTTAGCAGCTGTAAACTTAAAAAACTTCTCAATTGCAGTAACAAAACACATAAATTTTCTTAAATTTTTGAAGAACCAAGACAATTCCTTTTGTTGTGGCCAACTTTATTACACTGACTGCATCTGTTTCTTTTACTTTGAGAATATCCAAATCCACCACGCCTCTTTGTAGATGGTCTTCCAGCACCACGAATTTCTTTAGGAGGCCTAATCAAAACATTATTTTCAGCAACAATTGGCTTATCAAAATCTGGAATTGGATTGATAGCATTAGCATATGAAGATCTGAAAGCATTAACAGTGAAATAGTCCTCCACAAAATCATAAACTGATAATCTACACTTGTTAATGCACTTAATTGCATGAGCACATGGAAAACTAGTAACTCTCCATTGATTACAAGAGCATAAACGATTTTTAAGATCAACAACCTGTGACTTAGGAGATTTAACTTCAAACACAAATTCCGAAGACTTAAAAACTTCCCAACCAAAGCCATCTTCTACTAACTTTGACAAATGTTCCTCCATAACAGGACAAAGATATGTTGTCCATAGACAACATTCCTCTCTTCGTCTCGCCATTTGCTCCATAACTTTCACACGAATACCATCCAAACAAGAAGTTATAGGCATAACTCTATTTTCCAAAATCCATGAGTTGAAACTTTCTGCAACATTAGAAGAATACTCACCATAACGCTTTCCTTGAAAAAACAAATCTGCCCAATGGTCAAACGGTTTATCTCTTAAAAAAATTTCTACAGATATACCCCCAATATCTTTAAATTTGGAAAGATATCGCTCAAAATCATACACATTAGAAGCTCTAGCACAAAGTTTGAACAACTCCACAATAGATGAATCACCTTTACCCACCTTGACAACAGTACCAATATTCTGTTCCATGTGAAGTAAACAATAGCTATGATATGAAGAAGGAAATATTTTGGGAACACCTAAAACAAGACCCCATTGACGATCAGACATAAAAACAAAAGACCGATCTTCATTAAGCATTCCTTTTAGATGGGATAAAAACCAAGACCAATTAGATTCATTTTCGTGCGAAAAAATACCCATAGCAAGAGGAAAGAAACCTACAAAATAAAAATTAAGGATAGCTCAGTAATGAGAAACATGAATTATATTAAACATCAAAACCATTATTAAAGGTTAATAATTTCTGTTATACATAGTTAAAGTAAATTCAAAATGATATATGAATATAGAATACGTTATTTAAATGTCTTTTAGGTACTGCTGCATAAAATTTTATTTCATGTTTTTGTAAACATTTCTACCATAAACATTTGTACTATAACCAGGTCAATCATTTAATAAAATAAAGCCAACAATTCTTGTGTAAACATGGCTGCATTATAATTATGAACAACTTTGAACAATGATAGTTTAATATATCATCACTAGAAAAACAAATGAGTAAATAAAAAAACTAAAATGAAACTCATACCTTGATTACCATTTTTAGAAGTAGCAGCTAACAAAACACCTGGTCTTCCCTTCAAAGCAGCTGCGTCTAAAAATATTAATGGCCGACAATGTTTAAATCCAAGTAGACAAGCACCAAAACCAATACAAACTCTCTCAAACTGATCAGTTGAACCATTAACTTCCAGGGCCACATAACTACCAGGATTATACTTTTGCAACGCTTCTAAATACCAATGTAAATCATTATATGACATAGCATCATCGCCATATATTTCTTTCAAAGCCAATTGTTTTCCGCTATAAGCATAATAATATGAAAGAGTAAAATTGTAATCTCTTCTAAATTCCTTCATTATATCTGTTGGCTTCTTCATAGGAGCATCTCGAATTTGATCAACAATCAAAGATTTAACAAATCTACTTGAAATATTAACTTTATTAACATCTCTAAGACTGCCTCCACACGAATGAGCAAAATTGTAAGTTCTAATAAAAAACCGAGAGAGTGGACCGGGATCCGAAGAAGCATTAAGATAAAACTTACAACCATCCTTCAACCAAGAGCAATTAACCGATATTCTATCTGGAGAATTTCTTATAAAAATCAAATCATAACCATTTTTATTTGATATGCCATTAAAAACTCCCGAAAATCCTCAGCTCCATTAAAACAAAAACCAAGAAAATCCACAATAGTTTTTTGACAACCTTTCTTCAACATATCTTTCAGATAATAAGAAGAATCAGCATGTGAATCACTATTTGAACCAGAAGTACTACCAATTGAAGAGCTTTGAACACTTGCATTGCCTAAACCACAGCCAGCAATATCAGCTTCCTTAACACAAACATTTTCCTTAACAGTAAACTTAAAATATTGACTCTTCTTGAAAATTAAAAAACACACAATGCCGATCAAATCTGAATGAGTATCAATGATTATATTCTTATTCTCAAGAACATAAGATATCTCAATAGAAAATGGACTTAGATGTGGCCAAACTTCACAGATTTCAGTCTTAACACCAAACAAAGAGGAGCCCGTCGTGAGATGACAAGAATAGCAATTCCCATTATGTTCAAAAATAACTAACAAACTTTTTGATTCATCATCATAGATATCAGTACTGCAAAAGAAATTAAAAAAATAGTTAACAAACTTACTTAATATTATGACAGAGCAACAACAGAAAATGTTAAATTAACATAGCATAACAAATCAAAATGATAATTAAGACATAAATAAAAGAAATATAAATCAATTAAAAAGCAGATGATAAATGAACAGAGCACAATCAAATTACAACAAAATATGAATACAACAGCAAAAAATGCTATATAAATATAGCATAACGAAAAAAACTACATATGAAATTCACTCGTAAGATAGATGAACAGTAAAATTGTAAAACCTTAAACTATACTGAAGAAACAGAATAATACACAATAAAATCTTACCTTGCCATTGAAACAAATCTAAAATAGGAACTGAAATCTGGAAGAAGACAATCTATACAACCTACAAAAACAAAAAATATAATTACTAATCGAACGATATTTTATCAAAGAAAGATAAAAAGAATATCGAAACAAATAAAAGTAATATACCTGAATGTAACGAAATTGTAAAGATCCAGAGCACGATGAAGATCGATGATGAAAAAACACGACGAAGATGGATGACAATCGAGAAGATCGAATACAAAACGCGTCCTTGAATCGAGAAGATCGACGAACAAAGATCAGTAATATCAAAAAGAAGGTGGAGAAGAAACAAAGAGGAAAATTTAAATTTTATAGAAGTTTGTCCTTAGAAAGAAAAAAGTAAGCCCATGTCCTTTAGACGAGAAAAAAAACATGCGCGTCCGTAGGCCCAAAAACAGAAATAAAAACTTCCTTCAGCCCATTTTCCTGTTTTAAAAATATATACTCTATAATATAAAAGGAATATTAAAAACTAAGTATGGAATATATTTTTGAGATTTAAAGCTTATAATATTAAAACCAGGAGATATTTTAAAAACATTTTGAAATCAAAATATAAAAGATAAAAAAAATAGTTTAATGATAAAATATTTAAACTGAGAGAGATGACTTTTAAAAAGTTTTTGGAAAAATATTTAAAATAAATCATTTTGAAAATTTCGTGGATTCAATTCCACTAGAGAAGGTCGTGGGTTCCATCCCACTATTAAAACGAGAAGGTGGATTTCATTCCATAATTAAAATCCGAATACAGATTTTAGTGCTATTATGAATTTTTAACATAAATCTAGACACTATTACTTATCTTGATATCTTGAACTCTTGAAATCTTGAACTCTTGATATCTTGAACTCTTGATATTCATGAGTCTTCAGTCTTGGTTTCTTCAATCTTGAATTCATCAGTCTTGAATCTCTATACTGTACAGTCTTCATTCTCAGTACCTGCATATATATATCCTGCATATACATATATATCTAGACAAAGATATTAGTATTTATATTTTATAACAAATCCTAAGGTTGTTGTCATCAAAACCATCATCTCAGGAACTAAAAATAGAGAGCATCTACGATGCTATTTCGCTTAAAATTTAACTTTGTATATATTTAATCAATTCTTCTGTAACAAGATAGAATCTCCCTTTTTCCTATGAATATAAAAAAAATTGGCTTTGGGTATCGATGAATCTATGTTCTCATCGGCCCAATCATATGTTGTAAATAACGGCAAAATTAAATAATATGCATGTGTAAAACGCAGGGGTGTAGGTGCCCATAGTAGGTACGATTTGAGTTTCGTGGTTCATGATTGGACTTAAGGAACAAAACTGTTCCCGGTATTCAGAGATAGACGCCAATCAACTCCTCCAACCCATGACTTGGGTGCTGGAGTATAAACACCTAAGGATGATGCGAGATAGTACATCCTGAAAGCTTTTGCTCGGAGCTCGGTAAAGCATGACCCCTTGCCTAGAGGATGGCAAGGCCAATGATCGACACCTAGAATTAGGTAGGATCTAACATAAATGTCCAGATATAGACATTACAACCCTTAGAGGAAGGCATCATGTTTACTTAGCTCTATAGATAGGGCATATTCAATCAACGCCCGGAGCTAGGTGAGATTGGGTAAAACGCCTAAGAAATAGACGTTCAAATCACCACTCAAGGCGATCAATCTCGGTCAATGCCCGGAGATAGGAGAGACCAAACATGGATGTCTAGAGATAGGTACCCAAACTATTACTCTGCTAACATAGAGAATGATATAAAAGTCCATCGTTATCACTAGTCGAATAAAGCTCGATTAAACGGATAGACGAAAACATTTCTCAATATATAAATAGATAGACATAAGTTTTAAAGGAAACAAATCTGTTCTTTATTAACAAATTTCCTTAAAAAAAGGACGGTGGCTATACCCACACAACATCAGCCTATTTACATCGGTTCGAAGCTAAACGAAAAGCAATGAAAAAACAAGGAAAAACTACAATGAAGTTATCTTCCTCCTCTTCATCTCTGTCCTCCCTTCTCCAGAGGAACGTGTACCAGATTTGCTAGATTTTCATCTACTCGTTTCCTTGCTTTCGTTATCCTTTGGAAAGTAACCTCTTGTGTTGTTCTCCCAATCATAATCGCTCCTTGAAGACTCTAGAGCCACGCCCTGATTACCTCCAAAAATAGGAATGGTGACGGAGCGAAGATAGATTATGTGGGCATTGAGAAAGACAGAGGGGAAGGAACGTCATTAAATTTTGCTTCCTTGATCTCCCTAATCAACATGGCTTGAAACTGTTGCATCTCTAGCATTGTAGGACCCGACGAGCATTCAGCCACTCCAGTAATGATAATGTCTTCATCTCCCTGAGCTCTATGAAGATCATCGATAGCTGAATCTATAACATCTACGCCAGTAAAAAGAAAGTGAGAATGAGACTTATGTCCAAATAACCATCTTTGTGTGAAGCCGAGCGGGAAAAGTACAAAGAAAAACTCTTTAAAATAGCTTAGCTTGTTCCAAAGGCCCAACATTATCGGCAGCCCCTGGTGGGTTCCAAGAAAGTGAGTGAAGGAGACTCCTTTCGGCGCTTAAAGCTGTATAGATAACGGATCTCTTTGGCGTGGGGTTCCCGGTTCAAATGACGAACAAAGATCATGTACATGCTGTTTAGGAAAGCATAGCTATTTGGATGAAATTGGGCTAGGGCTAACTTCATCAACTGCATTACTGTGTAAATAAAATGGTTGAATGGTGGGACACACCCGACCATGCACATATACCGATTACAAGTTGTGTATCCCTCTGGTGGAATATGTGCTCGTTGATAGCACGTAGGAACCCGCATGTCGTCAAAGGAAATGCCATATCTCTTGCATATCCTCCCGAGAGACGCTTCGTCCACCTTCGAAGCTGGAGAATCCTAAGGATCATTCAAAATAATAGCATCACTTATATCGACGTCGGGGCAACCCCAACTGCGGCCTCACAAGCTAACACAAAAGGAACTATTTCTAAAGGCTACTCCGCTCAGCGACTAATGAACTGAGATCTAGATGGTGCGGAAGTAGGTTTTCTCACAGGCAATGTTATCAAGCTAGATTCAGTGTTGGACTCAACGTATCTTGATGTTGAAGGACATGTTGTCATTGTCGAAAGACGTGAGGAATGACGATGATCCATAACTATTAAGAGTTTCACATGTAAGAGATACCAGGCATATTAAAAAATCATTAATCTGCATGCTGGAAGAAGGGCCATATATAGTCGATGTACCAGACACGATAGATGCCAACATGTGTAGATTGATCGGATCTCCTACATCGACGGAGGGCAAAGATGTGCAATTCAAACTATGCAGTGTATGCATCTAATGTCGTGTAATTCAAAGAAATCAATTGGCATAAAGATTGACAGACAATTCGTCCAAGTGTCGATTTGCATTCAAAGTAACCATCATCAAAAACCATCCTAATGAATCATGAATCGTCGATCACGGGTCGACGAAATTTGTTAGGAGTTCCATTTGAAAATTTTGGAAATGCTTGGCCAATTTTACATTAAAAATTAGGTTCACTACGAAAAACTTGAGTCCGCCACAGGCGAGACTCGAAGCCGACTCGAGTCAAAGTTCGTAGGACTTAAGCTCGAATCATGCCCAAGAATAATGCCTCTTGCTTTTTGTAAATTTCAAAATTTACAAGGTGTTCCCTGCAATTCTAATTTTTGGTGTAAAATTCCCTAAGTATAGGATCAGCCCAGACCCATACAGGAGTGGAAATGGAGTTCCATAAGCGGCCATACGTGGCCTAATACAGAATCAACAACAAATGTCCCTAAGCCACGCCACCACCTACCTGAAACAAGTCAATTTGATTGGATTTGAGGACTTTTGGATCTAAACTTTGAGTAGTTTAGATCTAATAGTTATGGTGGCGCTGATGGCAGGAGGGAATAAAAGCGATGGCCTGAAATGATGGTTTGGTGGCGTGAAGATCGGTAATGGTGGCCTTAGGGATGAAGGTCTTGAAGCAGAAAAGAGAGCATATAAATTGGTTTAAGCGTTGGTTCATGCTTATATGATAGTTGATCCTTAAACATAGGCAATATAATCAGTTAAGTATGGGGTACCGAACCATGACCCATGGATCGGTACCGATCCATCAAATAATAATAAAAATATATATATGTATGCATGTATGTATACACACACATATATATATGTACATAATAAAGGTATGTGTGTGTACATGCATGACAATAAGCAAATGGAGTTCCAAGAGAACTACCTTTAGAGTTCGAAGAAATAGGCCATTGAAAATTCTTTGGAATCGGAATGGCAAACTCGAAGAGCGTGCTTTAGTTTTTATACTATGCAAGAGTTGCAAGCTCAAAATCATTCAAAGCAACACGACAATCAGTAAGAGATGCAATGCTCCGTAAGAACGGTCTAGAAAACAAACAGCGTCTATTCAGGACAGAACTTGAAATCGTGATGTATAATTCGCAATTTTTCTCGATCCAAAGCATAACTTGTTAACATAAGATATACTTTTGGGGGAAAATGTTATTCGCCTCCATAACCAAGCCATATTGGACGAACTGGATTGATTAAACTGGAGGATAACCGAGCAGAAATCCAAAATTATAACTTCTAAACTCAGACACCAAGCGAGATCAATGAATCAAGCCATGAACTTGCCAAAGACCCTCTTAATTGCATACATACCAAGTCAACTCAAAAGAGCCAAGACCAAAAATCCAAGAACAAGGAAAGTTTTGGATTGGTACCGATCCATAGCCATGGATCGGTATTGATTCCTAACACTTGCCCAAATTAATCACATGGTTCGTGCCGCACAAAGTTGGAGTGTTTATTAGCCAATATATGCCATATAAGAGGGTTCATTAGCGTCTCATAACTCAAGTGATCGATAGACAACTCCAAGATTCAAAGCAACTAAACCAAGTGCTTTTGCCCAACCTCCGAACCAAGGAATTCACCCAAGTTCAAGCTAATATCAATGCATCCAAGTTTTGTAGATGAGAATACAAGTCATCTAAGAAACTTCAAGGGATCAGAGAAGGCTAAACCATCAATCCTATGGGTCGGTACTGTTCCATAGGACATCTTTTGGTATCGATCCATGAGATTTGTTGAATTGGCCTTTTTAAGGAAACTCCCTCTGGATGTGGGACCGTAAGGAAGAACGTGGTAGAGACAAATTCGGTGATCTTTGTCTATAAATAGGGAGTGATGGGCACTATTTCGAGATCCCTTTTTATGCATTCTAAATTTTTGTACTATGATTGTAATCTCACAACCACGATCCATAAGATCGTATTGTAAAAGCTTTGCAAAATCTTAAACAAAGTTCAAGTGGACGTAGGCAGTGTTTAGCCGAACCATTATAATTGTTGTGTGTCATTTTCTTGTTGTTTTTCTTTAATTTCTTCACTTTATTCTCTTCTATATATCTTTTGGGTGTTTGTTCCTACTTTTGGCAAAAACACGCTTAATAAAGTAAAATTGGATTTTTACCGATGCCAAGTAAGCGATAAATTTGGCTATAATGTCACATCACCTGCTAAGTGACGTGTAAATATTAATATTCGAAATGTTCGATATTAATCGCTAACCAAATTTACACATAAGAGTCACACAACTAGCACGTTGAATTCTCCTTTTAACACTCTTTAATTAATTTTAATTGTTATAAATTGATTAAATTAATTAATATTTATGCAATATTAATTAAAAAAAATATCTGATGTGTATTGAATAATGTTAAATAGTGTGCATATAATAGTTATATAAACATTAATCGATACACAATATCGATACGCGTTTAAATTGGATTTAAATGCAATATATATTGTACAAGCTTGAAATAGTTTTAAGACCCAATTAGGCCTTATTTTAGGTGGCTATAGGGCAGCAAATTAGGGCCAGGCATATAATGGTTTAGAGATAGGAATTTTGAATTCAAAAGGATAAGAGAAAAACAAAGATCCTGATCCTTATTTCACTCCCCCATCCCTCCTTTATTTATTCCCTTTAGCATTCACTTCCCTTGAGATTTTTGCATTCTTCTTTTTGTTGCTTATATCAAGCCGCCATCATCCTATAACAACCCCAAAAATCCAAATACTAATTCACATCAATTTGCTTCGGTTTGATCGTCGGTGATAAGGCAATTCAGAAGCTAGCAACTTCGAGATTGGGGTTGGATTCAAGGAGTCTATTTCATAGTTTCAACGTGAACTTTAGGCTTTGGTGAAAGAACTTTGCCGGTCTATTATTCTATAATAATGTTTATAAATTCATTGTTCCATATGTTGCTAGTTAGAAATATCATGAATCGGTTAATCGATAGATTGCCACGTGCTGATGAAAGTACATATAAGTGTGTGCGTGCGCGCGCACACACACACACACCTCACACACACACATATACATATATACACACACATATATACACATATACATATATATAGACATATATATGTATCTATGTATGTATAAATATATATTTTTTGTGTGCATATACTTGAATGATGCTCATGCCCAAAATAAATAAATAAAATTATTAAAATAGTAATACTAAATGATTTTATGAATTAAATCTAAGCACAAAAGGATTAATTCATATAATAAATATATTCTAAATTTAAAAAAAATTGTTCATGCCTAAAAAGCTTTCAATAATAATAAAAAAATTAATTTTTTTGAATATTTATTATATATATACACACTATCATTTATTTCAAAATTGATTATATAATGTATGTGTGTGTGTATATACATATATATTAATAATATAAAATTTTGAAATTTTTTATATAATATAAAATATACATTATGGTTTTGAAAATAATTTTTAATTTTTTTCAGTTAATTCTGTATGATTTTAATTAATTATAAGTTTTTAATTAATAAATTATTTAAAATCTAAAATTAAATTAAAAAAAATTCCATTCTCTGGCCAAAGGTAGCAACATAATAGTTATTTAATTATAAACTTTTATCATATATATGTATGTAATTATGACTAGTTTTATGGTTATATGTAATATACATTTAAATTAACAAATATATAAAAAATTCAGTTCGAATTTTATATTATAAACATTCTAAATTATTGCACAAAAATAATATTTAAAATACTTTTATAATTTAATTATATTTAACTATATATATACTTATATGTTTATATATGTATATGTACTTTATAATTGCTTAGTGTAAATATTTTACAACCAATATTTTATAATAATTATATAATTATGTTTTACATATACACACACACACACAATATTTTGATGCGCGCACACACACACATATATACTCACATTTAGACAATCTACTTGCATACACGAGGGGCTACATGTCCCATGCGATCTAAATCTCAGCATCTATACACGGGCATGCCAAACCATGTACACATTATCTTGTTGCACGAGCACGCACACAAATATGTGTATATGATACACATATATAAAATGTAATACAAATTACATAAAACAAAACTTTATTTATAAATGTAAATAAAATATTGGTTTTATTTAATAAAAAAATTTAAAAAGTTTTAAATGAATTAGACAACATGGACCCGTTAAAGATCCAATAATGTAAAGTTATCCTGCATGTGAAAACATTATATGCCATTGTCAAGGGATATGCATCGTGCAACTACCCAATCTTAGTCAAATGGATCCAATATCCAGCCCATGGCGTCCGTAATAGGTTACTACTACTCCTTAAGTCAATATGAGCTCAGGCCTCGACCAAGTCGTGCTTGACCCCCATAGGTGCATGATGTATTGTACACCTCCTATTGTCTCATGCGAGGAAAATATGATTCTACTGTCTAGCTGGTTGTCCTAACTATGAGAGGATGCATGTTGTCATGTACTTGTAATACCAGCACGATAAAATATCCCAGAATGCAAACATCTACTTCACCTTCCCTAAAGAAAACCTGTCTAGTGAGGTGTACAGACATTCAAGTATGGAAGTCCATATCTACGGTGTGAAGCTGGGTTAGATCGGTTACTATTGCAAGAGAGTTTAAGCATCTAGTTTCTTTTGGTTTGAAAAGAATATCGAATTAAACAAATATAAAAGAAGCGTCATCAATACAGCATCATACATATCATCGTTGTCCCTATATTATATAATGTACTACTATAGATGTGTCAACGGAACAATACCACGACCAATAGCTCCATCGTCAAAATGCGGTGGATAAACAGTATCGAATGCAGGAGTCTCATACTCACCATCAAATTGAAAAGTATTCTATTGGTTCCCTCTATATCTGCATCAATCATCATGTAAAACTCTACTGGAGCAATGCCTACTAGAAAATAAGGGAGTGCGTCGTAGAAATGTCTAATGCACTTAGATCAACTACCCCAACAACCGATATACTTGCTCTATATGATAAGTAACAATGCATAATTAATATACAATTAACCAACATTGATATATTAACAATTATTTAATATTTATCATTTTATAGTTTACGATCTACAATTAGAAGTCAAGAGTGGAAAAGGATATATAAATACACCTCTACGGAATTTGATGTGGTCCATATGCGATACGCATATCCAGTTGGAAGCTTTTGTATACTCCGTAAATGGTAAATCGTCATATCATGGCTAGGCCCAATGCGAATCAAGCCAAGCAATTTTGGTTGCATGCAACGATATTTCGTCGTATTTTATAATAAAAAAAGAAAAATTGAGTGAGCAAAAATGAGAAAAGATGAGGCGTTTGAGATTTTTGCAGGCGTAAATGTTCTAACGTTTATTTAATAGACATCTGAAAATAAACAGTCGAACCTCATAAATACGCTATTTAATAGGCGTTTGATGGTCGAACTTCTATAAAAAAAAAATGGCTCCAAATTCAGATGTCTATTTAATAACGTCTGAAGCTTTGGAACCCTTCTAATAGATGTCATAAATAGGCGACTAAAAGTTGGAAAATTACCCCAATTTACTAACAAGGGTTTAAATTGGAGACGATCTAAATAGACAATGCTGGGCAATTTTTTATCCCCCTTTCCCTTTTATAATCATCACTTTCTTCAGATTGTGAATTTGTGACAATTTTAATTCTTAGATTTTTAATCTAACTTGCAACGGTGATACCATTTAGACTGGTCATTAGCTGTCATTTTATCGTTGGGCATCCAAGATAACATTCACCATGTCTTGGCTTTGAAATGGGCATGATGCTAGACGAGTGCACTGGACAATGTACAGACCACTTGCAGACATGTTTCAACAATGATGGTGCGTTTGTGAACAAGCTGTTGGAAGAGCGATCAGCGTCCGCGAATTTTTACGTCCGACGATTAAAAGATATGTCAGACGAAAAAATTAAACCAGTTTGACGTATATTACAACGTATACCGTAAAAGCGCATGCTAAGTTTAGTAAAATTATCCAAATACCCTATGAATTTCACATTTCTTTTTTGAAATAAAACTGTAATTTATATAAAAAAAATTAAAAGGAACTAAATATTAATTTTTTATGATCACAATGATATATGTCAAGATTTCCCTTTTCTAAAAGCGGTTTTTATGTCCGATCGTAATAAATGTCATGAGTATTCCTGAAACTTGATTGTTACATCCCATCCAACTACGAACCTCTGATCCAATTTGTCAACATACGCTCTAATCTCTTACCTTCAACTCAAATTGTCTGCGAACAGGCCTTTGCATCTTCACCTCGCGTGCTGGACAAAGTAAAATCAGCCTCTTGTTTTTCTGTCCAAGCCTTCTGAACTCGACACTTGATATATTTCACGTAAAAGCAGCCCCCTTTTATTCACTTGCAAAATTCTTCCTATTTCTCGAAGTTGCTTCAAAAAGCATGATAAAACTTCCCATGCATTATTACCTCAGCAAAGAATTTATAAAGCTTACCAAATTTTCCTAGGAATAAGAAAACTGATGCAACGAATGGAAAAAATAAGCAATTATTCATTCATAGGAAAAAGAAAAAAAATAGAAACAAAATAATATTCTTTTACATCATAGGAACATTACTAAACATCCGATTAGGATTAATCTCGATTCGATCTCCAACAACTTGTCCAACGTTCGAGCTAAACCCAAATGGATCGTAGTACTTATTATCTTCATTTCCATTTTCGGGTCCTCTGATCATCAGGGAAGAACCCCAATTAACTTGGTTATGGTTTTCGGACCCTAGCAAATCTGGGTTCATGCCAGGAAAGTTCATATTCTGTGAGGAGTTTCCAGAAACCCATCTACTGTTGCTGAAATTACCACCACCAGAAGGTTGAGGCATATTTTGCTGCTGTTGATTTTTTGGTGGAGGTGACTTTGGTCGAAGGCCTTCGATTTCAGGAGTAGTTAGTATGAGATGAGGTGATTCAGGAGGTGCATTTCTACCTCCACTTCCTTGCCAAACTTTACCTTCTTTGTCAACAAAATTACGAATATAACCCTGCATAATACATGGAAATTACATACCGCTGATAACTATGGTGTTGGTTTCTTGATTATAAAACTGGTGTATGATGTGTGTTGTACACGGTAACGTTGTAGCAAATTCTTTCATATATAGAAATTAGAATTTTTTATACAATGTAAAAAAAATAGTTCTAAATCTATATACAAACTAGGCCGCCATTAAAAGAGAGGAAGAGGGAAAACTAAATAAAGAGAGCTTATTTTCTACAAGAACGAAGGATTTTAATGAAGTTTTTAACCCAGATGATTCATGCTAACTTTATTTTTATATCCAAATTGTTTAGATTCTGATTTCATATAGTTTTGATGTCTTGAATGACGATAATCAAATGGATTAATCATATATATTGGATGTTAAATGACATTGTTTATGATATGTTGAAGAGTAAAACATGAATTAATCATCTCCAAATGGATTGAAATTTTAATACATCATTTATAAAATTGAATCAGTGATGGATTTTAATTTTTCATAATTTTCGGATGAAGAAATAATTTCTTATGAATCTACGAAGAAAATTGGACAGTTTTGAATGTTAATTTTACAGAAGGTAAAGGAAAACGTTTTTGATTTTTTGGTGAATTTTTGAGAATTTTTCCAAGATTTTTCAAATTAATGTATGTTAAATGGTAAGGCAGAAATATCCATAGTGAGTGAAATAATTGGAGAAGGAGATTAATTAGAGAGTAATTAAAGGAATAAACCGCAGCTGGCATCAGAGATTCTTGCCACAATATAAAAGTAACAAATAAACAATTGACATGTGTAAAGAATTAGTCAAAATGTGGTTACTTTATTAAAAAAAATCGGTTTTCCACTTAATTACCGATTTGTCATCTTAAACATGCGATAGCTTAGATCTTCGATAGCCTCACCTTAGAAGCTCGATAGCTTCATCTTCGATAGTCTATTTTACATCTTTGATAGCTATGTTTTAGAAGCTCGATAGCTAGATATTTGATGGCTATATTTTAGAAGTTTGATAGCTGTATTTTAGAAGCTCGATTAGCTACACGTTCAATAGCCTATTTTATCTCTTCGATAGCAAGACATTCGATGGCTATATGCTAGATATTTGATGGCTATATTTTAAAATTTTGATAGCTTCACATTCGATACCGTATCGTAGGAGTTCGATAGCTTAGATATGCAATAACTAACCTTAGAAGCTTGATAGCTTAGATATGTGATAGTTAGAAGCTCAATAACATGGACTCAGAAGCTCAAAAGTTACCATTGCGATAGAAAACGGTAATAAATCCATTAATTAAAATAGGTGAAAGCATTTTGAAAGCCAATTTCCAAAATGTTTAATTTGAAATCCATAGCACATGAAAGTCTAAAGAAGAATGATAAGTTGAAATGTAACGACTATTATGAAGATGAAATAGTTAAGCTTATGGCAAGCTAAGAAATGGTGAGTTAAAAAGAAAATAAAAATATTTTATCTAAAGAATTATAAGTTGATCGAAACATGAAGATCTATGGAATGTGTACGGTACACAATTAATAAATGAAAGAGATGGATCGAACCTAAAATCTTAAAATATATCCACTCATAGAGACATTGAATGGCAGCGTCGAGCCTTGGTGAAATCTGAATTCAATGGGTATACAACTATACTTGGCAGCGTGCGAAGACTTGGAAGTTTGTGAGGTTCAATTTAAAAAATTTAACTCTAGTGTGAGTAATAAAATCATAATGGATGTAATTAATGAATAAATCGGCAATGTGAAACGAAAGTGTTTCTACGACTAGGAGGGGTTGTTGACACTTGGTAAGGACGCTTGCTAAAATGTATTTGGTGTGCTTACATTCAACCATCTAGAAGAGTCTAAGTAGCTCTAGTCAGGATGGCTTCCAAGGTGGATGAATGGCCATCTTACGGATGACGTTGTTCGAGAAAGATGAATTAGTAATGGATAAACCTAGGAAGGTAATCACTAAATAAATTAAGGATAATTTGTAAATTGACATTTAGATAAAAGCTATATGATGCTTGTGAATGTGGGTGATAACTATATGCCATGGTTCATGAAAAGTTGATAAAATATAAGTTATACTTATGCTGAAATGGATGAATGTATGACATGATTCATAACTGGATATCAAGTATAGGGTATACCTAAGTTTGTAATGATGCTTATTAGGGCTATAAATTTTATATCATTGTCCGACATCCGGCTCGATCCGAGGCTGTAAGGCGTTTGATCCATGTTCGAACGATTCTCATTTAGAACACGAATTATGACAAGAAAAAATATACGAAAATATGTTCATCCGAGAATGTCCGATGTTTTTTTATTGTTCGAACATTGACCGTCTGTTGTCCGGCTCGTACGAACAATGTCCGAGCTTAATGCTTGTCCAGTCCATGTCCGTACGGATCTCTTATAGGACAGGACTAGGACACCTACGTCCGGTCTGACTCATTTACACCTCTAATGCATATATGTTTATGCTCATAATATGATGTTTTGATGTTACATGATAGGATGTAACTGTTGTTGATGATCCAGAAAGGGGAAAACCCATTTTGTTAGGCGACGACGTGGCCTCATTATATATTATGTTCGGAGAACTGTATTACTCATACCAAACTTTATGTATGATCTGTGTTTTTATTACTGTTTTCCGCATAAACTCACGAGTACTCATTTGAGTAGGCTGAATTTACGGGCTTAAGCCAGGTTTTCTTGAAGACGAATAAGACGAAGCAGAAGGCATAGTAGTTAATAAATTTTATTTTAATTCCGCTGTTGTAAAACCAGATTATATAACTGGTTAATGTGCATGATGGCATCTTCATATGTCGGGTACGTCGGTATTATCTATGTTAAAAAACTGATATCATTATATCATTTGAAAATTTGAAAATAATTCTAGTGATGGTTGCACCATCATCAGCGTTTATTTTCGGATCTCGAAATGGAGAAAGTTACATTAATGATATACAATAAAAAGTTGATATGATTACTCGTAAAATTCCTTTCTAAATATAATGTGATAGAATGGATATTGTTACATAATGTAAAAATTAAATTTTTTTAGGATAATAGTTGTGCGTAAAAATAATAATTTCAAAACTATATATGGTTAGCGTTTCGGTTATCATATATATGTTTGTATATATAATAGAATACAAATTTGACTAAGAAAAGTATTATATGAACTTTAGTGTAATATAGTGGGAAAAAATTAAAGAGGATCTTGTAAATAATTATAAAAATCATAAATTATAGGAACTTGAATGTTAAATATCGAGAGAGTTAATAAGAAAGACTTGTTCATAAAATATAGGGACTTGAATGTAAACAGCGGGGAAATTTTAATGAGAGAGCTAGAAATTCTATAGAATTAACAAGGTAGCTAGAAATTCAAGTGCCGTGGCTATTTCCTAAATATCGAGAAATATTGTAGAGATTCCAGTGTCTAATTGAATTTAATCAATGTGGCCATTTCTTAAATTTCAATGCACGGTTATAAACAGATATATCTGAGATCTGACTATTTCTTTTACCTCAATGTTGAAATTTGATGAAGATAATCCTTTACCAAGTGTTAACCAGCCCGAACGTATGTTATGGTCTTGGCCAAACAATTCAAGTCGTCTCTTGCCAAGTGCAAAATGCTCGATTATCCTGTACATATCATCAGGCTTTCTGGTTGAACCTGCACCAGTTTTAACTTACATTTTTCAGCAACTGCTAACAGCAATCACATCAAAGATATGTTGTTAATTTTCAGAACATCTGTTGCTGATATACTAAGTGAATGAAAAAAAAATGCAAACAAATATAAGCATTAAAAACTACCAAATAAAAGCAAGATACTGACCATCAGGGGGCTCTTCTGCTATGATTATGTCAGTGTCTATATTTGCATGTATGATATGTCCATCTGTGCTACGACGTACTGTTCCTTTTATTCCCATCAAACAGTGTTCCTATACAATTAAAATAGCAGTGGATTTAAGTTCATATATATCATTGGATAAACAATAAATAGAAAAAGGAGTTACAAGAGAACCATACATACCTTTGAATGTTGAAGAATGGTGTGAGAATCATGGCGCAAGCTTGGGGTTGCATTCTTCTTATTAGTTTTTACCCAACATATATCTTCGCATCTCCGGAACCCCCACTGTATGGCAAGCAGGATTATAAAAGATGTATTAAAATGATTGTTCATGTTTCAGGAGAAATACAGGTTAAGATCACAACAGGCCTAATTCACCCATATAATACGGCTATTGCCACGACGAAGCAGATGAATAGATTTTGTGCACTTGATATATGATAAAATAACCATATAACAAAAAGAACACAATTATATGAAATAATGATGGGCAGTTTAGTTTTATGAAATAATGACAAAATCTAACATTTCACCAGAAATATGGAAACTGCTCTTTATCTTGTTTGCATCAGAACAGAGCATCAAAACTTAACGACAAGGATGCTCTTTGAGCCCAAGACGATACCCAGACAAAGCCAAAATGAAAATTAGATAAAACTACACTGTAAATATTTTCAGTAGAGAAAACTATTAAGAATAACTAGGAACTACATAAAATTCAACTAATAAAATTCTGATTCATATATACCAATTGATCGAGTATATAACTATAAAATATATCATAGGCAGTATATGATATATCCAACGATATTTAAAGAGAGTTAACATCACCTAATCATGAGCAGCAAATAAACATCACTGACAAATATGAAGCAAGTGGTTCAAATCATTTCAACAACAAAAATAAGTAAAAACCAAGCATTGAAAAAAGCTCAAAAGCGGCCAAGAGTACAAAATTAGCCTTTATTAGCATTTGCAAGTGTCTGGACGACATTTCAAAAACTAGACATGATGGAGCGATCGTATTAGATTCAGACAAATAATCAATGTCTCAGAGGTGTCCAACGCCTATGACAACATAAACTGCTTCAGCTGCTTCTACCATTCTCCACCTAATTATCAAATTTTCGTTGGTTCGAAAAACCGCAAAAAAGTACTAAGGTTCTATAAATTGAAGTGAGTTCCTAGTACCCAAAAAATTATGAACAATGTGCTTTTCCTACTTAAATTTTATGAAAAAACAAGTCTAATTATATGAAGATTAAATTTTGTTGTCCTTTGATGCTAAAATTTGTGAAAATGTATATGCTCATGTTGACACATTTTGTCAAATGGTCAAACCACATAACATCACTATTATTTATCAAAATTAGCAAAGCGTCATCCCAGCTTAGTTTAATTGATATGGGTTTCTGCTTCATTTTAAATTAATAAATGTCACCACCTTTTATCAAATGCCATAATGAAGTAGATGTCCAAAATATAACAACTTTAAAAAAAATGAACTAAAATTTTGTTTTCAAGGTTAAATCGCAAACTTTATGTGTTTTCTATATGCAGCCGTATGCATATGTAAAAAGAAATTAAATAAAAAATAAAAAATCATTTTGACAGTCATTTTAAAATTCATTAAAAAAATCAAGAAAATGATCCATCTTCACCATTCAAACATACGCATCAAAAACCTTTTAGCAATACATAGATCAAATATGTTTATGATCGGTTTTATTTTTCAGAAAAAGATAATATTTTCCAATTGAAAAAAAGAACTGGTGCGTAATAAAAAGAAATATCCATTTTCTTTCATTGTTGAAAAACGATGATCCTCCTTTTGCAAAGAAAAACGCTGTTTCCAATAGTTGAAGAGAAAGACGGACTTCCGTTTACGAGAGACAGGAAAGATAAACTTTTTTCACAAAACTTCCTAACCAAAAGGAATCAAAAGCTAAATCTTCATGAAGTACTTTCTTTTACAGAAACTTCCTACCAGTAGATTATCAAAAGTAAATCTTTATAAACTACTTCATTTTACAGATAAGGTAAAGAAAATTAATCTTTAACAAAAAAAAGAAAATGAAATTCAACTTTTATACTGGTTTTTAAGGACATTGAACTTACTTTAGTACGAGTGTATTTGCAGGGAAGGGAAAGGAAGCAGAGCACTTGACCGGAGTAGGAAAACTTGATGTGAATGGAAAAGGTGTAAGTGAAACAAAAGTTTGTGCCTTTCTGGCCATTTAAGAGGAATAAAATAGTTTGTGCGTGTGAAACTTATTAATTTGTGATTAGTGATTAATTAATGGTGATATTTCAGTTTATGTATTGTTGATGTGACCAAATTGTATCATAATAGTTGATAGTTGATGTAGCACATCAAATGTGTGTGTAATGATTAAAAAACAATTAATTTATAAACATACAAATTCGTTCATTAATAGATGATGCATATACGAGAATTTCAAATACAAATTCAGGGCGATGCAATAATTTGACAAAATCATGTTGCAACTGATTCTTCCCCATGGGATCGGATATTCAATAAGTATCGATGTACTAGTTCATTTTCTCTTGTGACAGTTCTAGTTTCACAGTATTTTTGAATATAGTCTCTCGAAACAAGATTATGATCATGATCATGACAGAAAAATCACTATCATCACTGTTGTATCTTTGTACAAAAGTATGAACACCCATCGTAACAACCACCATTTTTACTTGATTATCAAAATGGTATAGTGACACGAACAATGTGATATCTTTCGAGGCAGATATTCATTTTGAAGGGGTGTCCTAAAAATAACTAAATAATATTGTGATACGGTGTACATTTTGATGAAGAAAGGAGGAGGAGAATGAAGGGAAGAAAGAAGGAGAATAACTGACAGTATAATTATTTTCATCAAGCATATCCCTTTTCATCCATTCATTGCATACTTATAAATCATGGTAAGATCTTTCTAGAAACCACATGACCAAATGGTCATCTTCTAACATAGGATTCTATTTAACCATTCTTGTAGAAAAAGAAATGTCTAACTAACAAATTTGTTATAACTAACTTTGTCTTCATTTGCCAATTAATATCATTTCCTTAGTGCTCTATATTTATTATGCACTAGTACTCCATGTTGCATTGTTGCACTACACATTGTATTAAGCCAGTAGTATTATGTGCCTTTAGGATGATTTGCCTCTGGTGTGTCAAGCATAGGCTGAACCATATCATTACTCTGTATCATTACCATTCCCTCGAAATTGACCTTGTCCTCAAGGTCGGAGATGCTTTCTATGGTGGAGAAAAGGCCATACTCATCATGGGTGGAGATGGAAAATGTGTTGTCGAATGTAATATTTTTGAAAGCGAATAGGATGTCAATATGAGGAGAGGAGAGGACGTTGGGGTTTGGGTTTTGAGGGATGGAGTGGAGGAGGTTGTCATTGGGTTGAGCTGTCGGTGAAGAGAATATGATGATGGAGAAGGAGACTAATATAAATTCGCTTGAGGTGAAATCAAGCTTGTAGAATAGGAAGTGAACAAGAATAAGATCTATGGTGAAGGTAGAGGAATGGAGGAAGGATCGGATGATAGTGACGATGCCGAGAGTCGGGATGACAAAGACGAAAGTGTCGATATTGTTGAAGAGGATCTCATTGCCGATGGTGATGGAGATGATTTTGGTTTCGGGAAAAATGAGTATGATGTCGGTGAAGGGTCAGAAGTGGGTGGTTATGAAGTTGGCTACCGAAAGAACGGAACCATCGAGGATGCCGATGACAAGATTGATGAATGAGTCGGATAAAGATTTATACCCGCTTTTAGTTTTCATTTTCATTTCCAGTGCACCTAATAAAAGCCCAAAAATCATCTCATTCGAACCCGCTTCCTCGATCTTTCCTTTACTGTAATGTTTAGCTGTAATACTGAAGCAAACAGTGGAGTGTAATTCAAATATCTTCTTTGTCATTTCATCAAACAGTTTTGCTCCTTTATTGACTGTTCTAGACAAACATTTAACTTGGCTTAAAATACAATAGCTGACCTCATATGGAATATATGAATCGTGCTTGTTTTCCAGTTGGTTGAAAAATATAGCTTCCATCATTGAATTATACTTGTCTGGATTCTGCAATAAATTCGGATCTGGAACTCCTTTCGCCTTGAACGCTGCATCATTTGGGACAAATAGCGTAAGCCCTTTGTCTTCAGCAGTCTCAAAGAAGATTTTCAAAAAACCAGAATCCTGAATAAGGTTGGCAAAGGTTTTGCATCCAGCCTTCTCTAGAAGCACAATGAGGTTGGCGATTGCAGCAGATGAGACAACTAGAAGACCTGGAAAAGCGATAGGGTTGGAAACTTTGATGACGGATGAGGGGGAAAGAGGGGCAATGAAGCTCAAGATGACGTGGACGATGACTTTTCCATTGTTGAAAATATCTGAATGCGTGATTTGGACGCTGTAGATGAAGATCTGGATAGAACAATTAGATCCGCGGTCGGATCTAACAGTGGATTGGATGGCGAGGCAGTGGTTGGGTGAGACGGTTTTGAGTTTAGTGTCGAAGCTTATTTTGGAGAGGTAGAGGTGGAAGAAGAGGGAGATCGAGAAGCCATGGAAGACTGTCAAGGTGTCGCGAGTGGTAAGGAAGAAGTCGGGGCGGGAGAGGTCGACGATGGATGAAAGTGAGGGTTTCGTGAAGCTGATGTTTGGGAATAGATGCCAGAAATTATCGGAAATCGAAGAGGAATCGGAGAACGAACTGAAACTGGTCAGGATGGAGGAAATGAAGGAGGCGAGGGAAGGATCTGGTTCTATGGCAAGAGAGGTGCTGGAGAAGAATTGGAAGAGTGGGAAGGAAAAATGATGAGTTGAAAGGAGAAGGCAGCGGAGTATCATTTTTTCGGGAGGAGGCGCAGTTGTCTGGAGAGGTCCCGGAAGGAAACGATGTTTGATTGGGAAAGGTGTGTCAGATGGCGCGCGGGTTTTGAAAGAGAAGAAGTGGCGACTTAGGATTGTGCTGATCTCGGCAGTAAGGAACCCAATGAGGAGGAGGTTTATGGCTGGGATCGGGATCAATAATGGATTGGATTGGGTTGTGATTTGAGTTGTTGGCGGGCCATAGAGTTGCAATAGTGAAAGCACCAATTGAAACGGTGTACATTTTGAAGAAGAAAGGAGGAGGAGAATGAAGGGAAGAAAGAAGGAGAATAACTGACAGTATAATTATTTTCATCAAGCATATCCCTTTTCATCCATTCATTGCATACTTATAAATCATGGTAAGATCTTTCTAGAAACCACATGACCAAATGGTCCTCTTCTAACATAGGATTCTATTTAACCATTCTTGTAGAAAAAGAAATGTCTAACTAACAAATTTGTTATAACTAACTTTGTCTTCATTTGCCAATTAATATCATTTCCTTAGTGCTCTATATTTGTTGTGCACTAGTACTTCATGTTGCATTGTTGCACTACACATTGTATTAAGCCAGTAGTATTATGTGCCTTTAGGATGATTTGTCTCTGGTGTGTCAAGCATAGGCTGAACCATATCATTACTCTGTATCATATTGACACGGCGATGAACAAAAAATTATGAGTTGTGATCATTCATAACTATAAAAACTCAACTATTACCAACATCTTGTGTAGCATATCAATTGCACCTGATGCGTGGAACAATACCATCAGCAGACAAATGTTCGACTGTGTATATTGTATATCTCTCTAATGCAATTTTGAAATCAAGGTACTGCAAGGTGACTTCTGACTTACAATTTTTAACTTGTAGAACAACATTTATAACTACATAAATATTCCTACAATTATTCAACACAGATTCTCGTGTTTACTTGCAAATCGTAGTTGTTTTCAAGACGATCACACAAAATTATAAAACACAGTTTTTTCGTTCAAAAAAATGTAACTGTGGAAGTGATGACCAAAAAGTACTTCAATCCATCTCAAAGCAGCAAATTTCAAATGTTTGTACTCTACATATTGGTGTCTCCTTACTGAAGAATATTGCCTAAGGATATGCAAATCCACTCATTTTTATAATTTAATATTCTAAATGAGCTTCACTATCAGCTAGTTCAGATAAAACTGTCTTATTTTTCAAAAGAATGCAGTGTTGTGAAAAGTAGAGAATGAGTGGAGTAGTACTTATAATGATTTTAAAAAAATTATACAAAAGATTACCATCAGTGTCTGATGCAAGCAATGCATCCTGATGGAAACTCGCGTCAGATGCAAACTTTAGGAAAAGTTACCATCGTCGGAGCCGGCCTTCTCCAAACTCCCACATTGAACGCAACATTTGCATCATGGTCAAAAATCCGCATCCAGGGCGGTGAGATTGCTAAAACTGGATGGGCCTAAGATATATTTAAAACAAAGTAGTTAATGTGCTAAGCCGCAAGGCTTGCGCCTTGGGCTTTTCTGTGCCTTGGGCTTTTTTGTGCACCTTGTATACAAGTGTGAGCTTTTTATAATTTATTCAACTATTTAAATATTTCATTTAATAAAACTATAATTCATTCATCTATTTATAAATATATAAATATTTTATTAATTAAAATTCTGATTTTGACTATTTATAATTCATTCAACTATTTAAATATTTTATTAAACTATTTTATTAACTGAAATTTAAATTAAGTCATATTTTATAATTTATTTAACTATTTAAATATTTGATTTAACTACTTTACTAAGTAAATTTTAAATTTAACTATTTCATCAACTAAAAAAGTTTAAAATTCAAAATTTAACTAATTTATCAAGTAAAATTTAAAATTTAAACCATATTTATAATTTATTTAACATAACTATTTAAATTATAGCCTAAATTATCAAATTAACTTTACAGTTTAAATTAATTTAAATTAACTTTTAAAATCTAAACTAATCAAAATTAACTGCAAAATTTAAACTAATTAAAATCAACTTCAAAGTTAAAGTTAAAACTTAAAACTAATTAAACACTTTTGTTAAACTAATTTAAACTATTAAATTAGAAGGGGAAAAAAACCTTCCGGTACAGATCAGGTTTGGCGACAGGGAGTGGAGGCGGCGGCGACGAAGAATGGCAGCAGTCTCCTTTTTTTTGTTCGAACGTATTGAAAACTCTATATATATATATATGTGTGTGTGTGTGTGTGTGTGACTGTTGTTCTCTGATCTGTTGTATTTGTTGTTGTTATATTTTGTTCTGATAGATCCGTTAGCCACCGTAGTTTTGTGTTAAAACATTTATTGAGTATGTCGATCCACTTTAGAAAGGTAAAAGAAAAAAAATTAAAGCATCCAATCAACGTATTCAATACTTGTTTAAGACAAATCTTACGGATGGTCGCTCCTAACCAGCCATATTCTCTGCATTAACAGACAGTATTACTCAGTAATGCTCTTTGTTAATGTGGGTCTCGGGGTGGAGCGTCACAGCTTGGTAGTCGAATTTGAACATCGATTATAGAAAACGGGTTTGAGTGGATTCACAATTAGGATTGGCCTACAAAACAATGTTCGCATACAGGAGGCGTGCTTTACAGCGCTTCATCGCCTCGAGAAAGCAATTGAGCTTTTCATGTGCCTCCTGTAACGGAGGGGCCTCGACATCGAGAAAGATGCAGCAGGTGCGCCTGCATCTTTCTAGCACCTAAGCACGTACCTTGACAACTCTGATTTAAAAAGGATGCGAGCTTCTTTTTATACAAAATAATGAATCCAGTGCACGATAACGGGCTCTGCGGAGGTCGATAATGTGTGTGTATTACTTATTTTGATGTGATTAACACAGAAAATGAACTCCCTTTTACAAAAGTGAATGGTGAAAATTCTGTTGTGAAAAGAAAATGACATTCTTTTCGCAAATAAATGACCGTTTCTTTTGCAGCAGGGGCTATGAAACTTTGTGAAAAAAATATTTTCAAAAGCTTTTCGTGTGTATGTTAATGGTGATAATGATTTATTGTTTCAGATTCTCCAAAAAAGTATATTGAAACTTAAAAATACAACTTTTACGAATTGGAAATTTTGAATGCCATACGTACACAACGCTTACCAATAGAAAGCCATGAAAATTATGATTTCATGTAAAAACATATCTTCAATCCTAGTTTTCTATAAAAAGTTGTACCATTTTGAAGATTAAATGAAATGAAGAAGGAAATTCATATAAGAGTAAAATAGAAAATGAAAATGCATGATAGCTAAACTTTGTTAAGTGACAGCGAGGAGGAACCAGAATTAAGAGATTTACTAAAGAAGGATGAGTTGAAAAAATGAAATAACAAAGGGGACTGGATTAATTATTCAGTTAAACCTTGCAAAACTTGAAAGTCAAATAAGAAATACTTGTGATATGGTTATATATGCATATAATATTCTGTTACAAATTAAAACTAATTAGTTCAGTCATCAAGTGCGAACATGTATGCAGCTAAAATTTCTTCCGCTGCCCATATTCCACAAATCTTGAAAACACTAGCTAAAGATGCACAGACAAAAACATGGCCAGCTCAATTTACGATGATTTTATATTACAAAAAGCTTAACAATGAAAACATCAGTGCATACCTTCTTTAAACACTGTCGTCCCTGTTCCAAGCCAACACCGTCACCAACCCAAAGAAAGATAAATGATGGAGTATCGGCAATTGCCTATTACAACAAAGCACAACAGTAAAGTTTCATATTCAAATCCAATGGCTTTATAATAATAAGAAAACATATTTTGAAAATAGAAGCACACCTCAATCTTCAGGTTTTGGATTTCTTCAAACGTCCAGTAATCTAAATGATCTGTAACACCAGGAGCTCTATGCACATACTCTTCCCAAGGAGGATCTACTAAAATAACATCAAACTTGGTTCCGAAAAACTCAGGAGTTAACACATGTTCTTTTAGATCGCACTTATAATACATAGGAGGCGTCGCAGCATTAGCAACGATGTCATCTTTTCTTTGAATAAGCTCCCTGAGCTTTGGGTAATCTTCGACAACACTTGTAAGCTCCAACTCTCTAATAAAATTTTGAGGCCTCATACCTGTGTCTACAAAATTTTGCGAATAATCATTTTGCTCGCCTCTTGACGGTGCTTTACCAGGTGGCCCATTCCGAGTCTGAGTCCAGCCACTAGGAGGCTTCTCATTCGATATGTCGCGGACAATGGGACCGGCTGTATTGAAAGGAGGACTCTGCAGAAAATTAGGAACTACTCCCCTTCCCAAGTTTTGTTGGTTAAAAAACATTGGGTGATTTGGCCCATTCCCAATATTGGGGCCAAAACTTGGGTTTCCAGGCCCAGGTTGGGGGAGTGGATGGAAATTAGGTGGAACACCAAGCATGTTCATGTCAACACCACGTGGACCGGACCAGACAAGAGGTCCAGGAAACTGAGGGATGAACACGCCAGGAGGGATAGGACCCCCAGGTGCATTTAAATTGGGCCCAACCGTCTGAATGGGTCCAAATGGTGGGCCCATCATACCGGGTGGCGGATCTCTACCAGGTGGTGGCCTCCCTCTTCCCCTCGAGGATCTCCCACCTTTTGGTCCATGTTGATGACATCGATTAAAATTGCTACTATTATTGTTTGGAGGGAGCAAACTGTTGCTGTTGAAGCTTTGTCCAGAGTTTGTTCTCTCAAGCTGTAAAGATCCTCTGCCTGCTGGAGTATTCGGAGTATTTCTTCTTGATCCTTGATCGATTACATCATGAAATCCATCTTCTTCGTTAGGAACTGAGTTGTCTATTCCACGACCAAAATTTTGATTAGCTCTAATCTCTACTGACTCGGAATTATCATTCATAGTCTCAGAGTTTAACACTTTAAAATTTTCTGACCGTGCTCTGCCATCTTTTTTATAACTAGTTCTACAGTAAGGCTTATCAGCTGCTACCCTTTCTTTATCATGTTTAGCATGATCAAATTCAGAGTACTCAACATCTTGCCTAGAGTGATGTCTTCTCCAATTGTCATTCGAAGATCTATCATCTCGATAGTAATCCCTCTCCTGCTCCTTCCCTTTACTGTTCCGTTCACTATCGGATTCTGAATGACCCCTGTCAGTATTATCTGATTCTCTATAGTACTTTCCATTCCTTTCTGGTGATCGAGACTGCTTCCTGTGTTTACCAGTTTTCTCACCATGAGATTTAGAGTTGTATCGAGGCTCTACATCCTCTGACTTCTCTCTATCTCTTCGTTTATCTCTGGATTTAAGAGATGCGGTGCTCCCTGCCTTATCCTCTTCTCCTTGAGCATCTAACTTGCCATAGCTTTTCTCGACGTCAACAATTTTATCGCTTATAGAATACAGTCTATTTCTGGCATCATCATACGATTTTTCATAATCTTTCTCTCTTCCAACCTCCTTCCTATCTGGATATCTCGATTCACTCTCTCGTACTTTTTCAACGTCCCTGTCATAAGAAGTGTTTGAGCTTGTCCTTTTAGAAGGTTCACGGAAACTTTCACTTATTCTACGATCACTTCTCTCATCTGTACTCTTCCTTGAGCTTTTTGATCGAGACCCCTTTTTCACATCATAATCAGCTTCATCTCCGCTTTCGATTATGCTTGACTTTCTTTTGACTTCATCTCGATCGCCACTGATTTTCTTTTTCCCACCATCATATTCTTCAACTTCTTCGTGACTGCTATCTTTATGAGACCTGCTAGAGCGGTGTTTTCTCTTTCCTGAAGAGTGTAATTCTTCATCGTCTTTTACCTTTCTACTTTCTCGAGTTTCTGTTCTATCATCAATGTCTTTTTTACTCCGATGGTGGCTAGATTCTGGAACCTCCATTGACAAACCTAATACCTCTGTAACTTGAAAAGACCGGCTATCACGTGTTCAAGTTATCTTGTACAACAGATCACTGGAAAGATTTATTGCACCTAAGAAGAAATATATATCAGGCGGAATACTGGGACAGTGAGATATTTATTTGTTTCATGTACTTTTTCTAGACATTAAACCTAGTAACTTACTGTCCACTTTATTTAGAACAAAAAAGTATTTTCATGCAAAAAATTCATATTCTTCTTTTTTGGCCTCAACAAAACCTAGCAAGGAATATCCTTTTCTCTCTAACATGCAGTAACCATTTAAAATCTTGGTTAGTTTAAGTGACAAAACATACAATTTAGGAAATCCATGAAGTCATAAATTCATTACACATTTTATAATGTGTTAAATAACTAGGTTAAAAGGAAGGCCTTGTTTGGTTTTAATTAGTAAAAAAAACTCTGAAATCATACAGTAATATCATATTTGATTTTGCATCTGTAGTCATTACTATGCTTGCTTCGAATATAAAATCAAATTATTGTGGTTGACCACAGCAAATCCCTTCTTTCTTTTTCCTCTAAATATGACATTTGCCTTTAAACAATATAATCCTTATAAACTAGACTCTCTTCGGGGAAAAAAAAAGATAAATATCAGTGTTGCAAGGATCAGTCTAGGCGGCTGCCTAGGCAAGGCCTGTCACCTCGCCGAGCAACTGGACACCAGTTCCAGGTGGCTCCCAGATCCACGCAGGTCTTCCCAGGGCAATCGAGATCAGATATATAATATAAAAAAAGCGATTTTCAGGTAAAATCCAAAAAAGTTGGCTGACAAATAAACATCCGTGTTGTAAGAGCATTCCCAACTACGGTTGGATTGGGAACTGACCGACCCCCAAAAGGGGGTTGGTGGCTTCATTTGGGGTTGCCTTGGCAACCCCGGGGTTATGGCCTTAACCGACTTTCTTTTAGCCGGCTAAGCATATTTTGTCTTAGCAGGCTAAAAGAAAACCAGCCAACCCCCTATTTTAATATTTTGCCTTAGTCGGCTAAAAGTAAGCCGGCTAAAGTGGTTTATTTTTTGCCTGCTGGGGGAATGGTTTTTCTACGTTGGGGGTTGGTAGATGTCGTGAGAAGGAGAATTGATGTTTGGGGGTTGTATCGGCTGGGAATGCTCTAAAAATCGGTCAAAGCGGCCTACAGATCTGAAAATTAAAATTTCTATTGTTAATATTGTGACAATTTAGAAGTAATATAAAATTTTATATATGATATCCAAATTTTTATCAAAATACTTGGACTTATCAGAAACACATATCCCCAACAAGATGATTAATCTCTAGTCCAAGCCACCTAACTATTTTTACAACATTGGTAAATATAAGGTTTGGCAGGACAAGGTGCTAGTTCTCAAATGATAATAGTGCCTCAATCTACCAAGGGTGGAGACCAACAGGATTTAGCTCTATCTAAATATGTATCCAAGCAGTACCCAAGATTTTTTAGAGTGAAATTTCAGTTCAAATGATTCCTTAAACTCTAGTGATACAATTGAATTCAGTAAAAGTAGAATAAAACCCATCTTTTTTCTTCGGAGTCAGTGGATTCCATATTACTAAACCTATGTTGTTAATTTTAAATTAGAAAAATAAAGAAAGAAAGAAACCTAATCAATGTGCTTTCATTCAAGAATCATAAATCTGGCCCTAAGTTTTAGGCAAAACACAAAGATTTGGAGAAATGGGAAAGCTTTGTTGTATGGTAAAGGTTTTGGTATTACTTTGTTGGTACAAGATACTAAGATAGAGCAACCGTTAAATCAATATTTTTCAAAACTGAAACTTTACGTGCTTAGATTCTAGGACTTTTTTTTATTATTTGAAATGGTACTTAGATACAACATATCACTGGGACAACATAACACAAATCACATGTCAATATATATTCGAATCATGCTACGCAAGTTTCGAACTTGTGACCTCTCGCACCAAAGTCGAATCACTTAACCACTGGGACAATGGTGCTTGTATAGATTCTAGGACTTATGCATGATGAATAATATATCAACCCCAAAAAGTTATACTACTTTACCATGTTTTATATTATAATTTAAACAAAATATATTCTCAAGTAAACCAAACTAATTTCAAATTATTCTATAACTAATTTCAAGTAACCCATGGTTCAACCAAAAGCATGCAGGAAATTACTTTCAGAAAATATTGAGAAACTTTTCAAAGATCTATTCAACTACCCGAGCTTCCAAATTATCCTTAACATCTTTCTTTTTCTCTAAGGGCATCAAGTTTATTCGTAACTAAAATGGATACTAAAATAATTAGACAGAAGATATAGACATGGTTTATAAATTTTCTAGGTTACGCCTAGGCTCAGAAAAAGGCTCATGCGCACGTAGTGCGCCTTTTGCAGTTTGAGTGCGCCTTTTCGCAGTTTGAGTGCGCCTTTTCGCAAAATTCAAATTTTAGTTTAAAATAGTTAAATTATAAAATATGGTTTAAAATTTAGATAATAAAATATTTAAATAGTTGAATGAATTATAAAACATGATTTAAAATTTAATTTGTAGTTACTAAAATAGTATATCAAACTTGTATAAAAGGCACACAAAAGGGCCCAAGGCTCAGAAAAGCCCAAGGCTCAAGGCTTGTGCCTTTTTGCGTCTTAATGCCTTAACTACTATGGAGCCTAAAAGAGCATCAAATTTGTTCAAAAGCGTGAAAACGTTTAACTAAAATACATGTCTTGTAAATTAAGTTTTCAAAATTTGATTGTCGAATTGTGACCAGCTAGATTTATATTTGTAACTAAAATGGATACTAAAATAATTAGATAAAAGATACATGGTCTATAAATTTTCTAGGTTACGCCTAGGCTCAAAAAAAGGCTCATGCGCACGTAGTGAACCTTTTTTCAGTTTGAGTGAGCCTTTTTGCAAAATTCAAATTTTAGTTTAAAAATAGTTAAATAAAAAAATTTAACAATTGAATGAATTATTAAATATGGTTTAAAATTTAAAATTTAGATAATAAAATATTTCAATAGTTGAATGAATTATAAAATGCGATTTAAAATTTTGTTTGTAGTTAGTAAAATAGTATATCATACTTGTATAAAAGGCACGCAAAAAGGCTCAAAAAAGCCCAAGGCTCAAGGCTTGTGTTTTTTTACGTTTTAACGCCTTAACTACTATGGAGCCTAAAAGAGCATCAAATTTACTCAAAAGCATGAAAACGGGTACGTGTTTTATAAATTAAGTTTTCAAAATTTGATTGTTGATTTGTGACCAGCTCGATTTCTAAGGATTGTCAAAATTTAATAATTTTTTGCAGGCATGATACAGCATTTCTGCAAGGAAAAAAAAAATACCTTATCCCAGTAACAGTAGCCCATTCAAAATCATAACTTTAAAATCAACGACTATAATAAATATCTTTAGTACATGGTATATTGCAAAACTAATTTTGATGGTTTAAATGTATCCGAATAAGGTTATTTCTTGTAGATATGTTGTTGATGATAAGTAGAACATGTAAAATATCAAAGTCTGGCAGTCTTAGATACCACAAAAAGAATCTGGTACAAAAAGGTAGAAAAAAACCGAGATTTTATACAGGAAACTTTTGTAAAACGCCCTCTTTTAAGTTTTTTAAGTTTCAGGGAATTTGCAGAAAACTCTGCAACACAGAAATTTGCAAATTTTCAACAACTCTGGACCATAAATATTTGCACAGAACTCTACACTAGCGATTGCAAAAATCCCGACGTTCCGAAACGCGATTTGGAAGGAATCACAGCCTTCCCGATCCAAGAGTTAAATTGGATCGCAACCCGTGTAAAATGTACGATCCTAGTTCAGAACGAAAATATTGGAGTCCAATACTGAATCGCGATTTCAATTTAATCATCGAATTGAAGCAAAATCAAAAGAGTTTTAGTTCAGCATCCCGATCTCGATTCAGCAAAAAATTAAAAAAGAGGAATAGGAAGAAGAAGCAGCAGCAAACCTGAAATGAAGATTCTAGAGTTCAGAGGCAAATTGATTTATTTTTCTCTTCTATTTTCAGATTTCTGAGTTTTCTATTATAAACCCTAAGCTTCAGTGAGGAAGATGATCCAGAGGAAGTATCAATGCTGTGTGTTGCAATCTCTAGACAATTAAACAACGCTCTATCCTATTTATGCCTCCGCTCATCCACACAAACCAGTGTTTAGCCCATACTGATACCCGTACATTACACATGTAAATTGTATAAGAGATCTCCAACCCTACTCAAATTTTAATGTCAAGTCTTTTACACATCATCAATTTTTTATTACATTCAAAAATGAATCTCCAATGGTAATGTTAATGTAATTGTAAAGATGAGTTGGCATAAACTTCACTAGACATTGTCAAGTGCAATGTCTAGTTTTAGACATTGTACTTCACATTGTGAAGTAAATAGATACATATCTTGTTAATTATTTTAATATAATATTTTTATTTATTTATAATTTGATTGGGACACATAAGCTAATTATTTTTTATGAATACATTAGCATTGGAGTTGTTTTTTCACTTTGGATGTAATTTCCAAATATTTTATATCACAATGAGTTCACATTGTGATGTGTTCTTTGACACATAAGATTAAATGGACATTACATTCAACTTGCATTGAAGATGCTCTAAGAGTTTTAATTTTGTGAATATTAGACCCATCCTTAATAAGTTTCAAAATACACAAAAACTCAGTAAAAAAAGTATGTAAATTAAGTCCCTAGAATTAAGTTACTAAGTAATTGCATATAGTTATGCAATTATTCACTGAATAATTGCAGAAATTTATGCAATTATATCCAAAAATTGCATAAATTTATGAAATTTTTTAGCGATTTTTCGATGAATAATTGCGGAATTTTCCGCAATTTTTCAATGAATAATTGCGGAATTTTCCGCAATTTTTCAATGAATAATTGTAGAAATGTCTACAAATTTTTAATATAATTGCGTAAATGTCTACAATTATTCACTGGATAATTGCATAAATGTATGTCATTATTCGGTAACTTAATTCTAGGGACCTAATTTACAAACTTTTTTTAACTGGAGTTTTTATGTATTTTGAAACTTATCAGGGACCTGTGCCAAACTGTCCCTTTAATTTTTGTGAATATTAGGCTCAGATCCCTAATAAATTTCAAAATACACAAAAACCCCAGTAAAAAAAGTATGTAAATTAGGTTCCTAGAATTAAGTTACTAAGTAATTGCATATAGTTATGCAATTATTCACTGAATAATTGCAGAAATTTATGCAATTATATCCAAAAGTTGCATAAATTTATGCAATTTTTTCGGTGAATAATTGCGGAAATTTTCGCAATTTTTTTGGTGAATAATTGCGGAAATTTCCGCAATTTTCAGTGAATAATTGTGGAAATGTCTGCAATTTTTTAATATAATTGCATAAATGTCTGCAATTATTCACTGGATAATTGCATAAATGTATGCCATTATTCGGTAACTTAATTCTAGGGACCTAATTTGCAAACTTTTTTTAACCGGAGTTTTTGTGTATTTTGAAACTTATTAGGGAACTGTGCCAAACTGTCCCTTTAATTTTTATCTATTAGATTCTATTTTTAAGGTATATTAAATTTTCATAATCACGAAAATACACCAATTTGAAGATTTTGAAATTACGAAAAACCCTTTATAGATACAATAATATACTAAGGCAAATGTGGTCATTATCATCCATCCATGTACACATTATGCGGAAGTTCTTTCAAACAGCTTCCTGTTATCTTAATTCCAAATCTAAACCCTATCTTTATTTCCCTCGGTTCCAAATTAGAATAGACGGTCTATCTTTTACTTCTTTGTGCTTGCTAAGACTTAAGTACACCTTCAGTTTCCATTACCCTATCTAAATTTGGTTACCGATGAAATTATGCTCACTTTTCAATTGATTAACAGCAACATATTCATTTTCTTTCTTTGCCAGCGATTAAGATGATTAAAAACTGACAGTGAAGCTACCGAGAATCTAATCCATTGGTAAATATGCAAAATTTATATTATTTTCTTATTCATATTTATTCAATTATCATGTTGCATTTTGCAGTTAACAGCTTTCTCCTTATGCCAATAGTTTATAAACTACCAACACAAGGAGACTTGGAGTTTGCATTAGGTAATATGCTACTAGATCTACAAAACTGAAAGTTAGCATCTCTAATTCTTATGTAGACATCACTAACATTTTAATTTATCTTTAGTCCACTGTATTATTTACCATAAGTTAAATAGATCATGATCGGAAGAACAAAAAATGGTATTGTTTCAAAAGTTTATGCATGTGTTATCTGCTTATGTAAAAGGAAATGATACGAGTACCTTTACAACATAAAATAATTATAACTTCAAGTTTATTTTAACTTAGCAGTTTTGGATAGCATTTTTAAACTATCAATGTAATATGTTGTATTTTAATATTCAAAATTTTGGTTTCTACATGTATATTTAAAAGTCTGACTAATTTTAGCCATGAAAAGAAGTTGCTAGCTATTTTCTTTGGACATATGCAGTGGCTATGGACTTTTTTTGACAATTTCTTTTTTTTTCCTTATATTTTTGCATTTCTGATATCCAGGTTAAAGATTTTGTTTAACATCGACTGTTTGAGAAAATGTATAAGCCATACTAGAAGTTACATGTAATATGGCATTGAAAGTGCACACGAACATGTACTCAGACAAATATAAAGTATTTTAACTTTGTTTATTGGTTTCTTGAAATAAAAATAATTGTTTAATGTACATAAGCATTGAATTTGTCTTCCAGGCATTCGTTAATGTTTCAAGTGTTTGTTTTCAGCAAATGAATATTCTCTTCACACCTATAACTACTATGATTGTTCAGATTATTGTAAACAACTCATGACTCTATGTATAAGTATAGTCTTGAACCAAAAAGTAATCTCAAGGTTGTATAGTTTTGAGTTGAAAATAGCAGATTCCACACCCACTTATTCAATTTTCTGTACCGCATTTCGCATGGACCCATCTAATTTTTTCTAGGTAACGAACCCCAATCACAATTTCAAATTCTAAACGGCACCAAATTCTTTATCCAAACCTTTACTCCTCTTTCTGATAACCATGAACATGACCATTATCACGATTTGACTTTTTTGGTTGTTCCAAATTATTGCTGTCACTTATACCACTTAGGACTATGCCATTCAAATGGCTAATTTGATGACCTTACTATTGTTGTACATGCTTTTCGTCCAACTTTTGATCATTAAAGAAGTTGGGAAAATAAAAGGACTTGCAAGTATTTTAGTTTAGGGTGTCACTAGGTGGGTTGTTGATATGTTAACATGAATGTTGCTGTATGAAAAGGTAGCAAGCTAATATAAATAAATCATTTTCGTAAAGATATGCAGGTTACATTCATATGCCCAATTCAAGCCTGATGAGAACGATGTCATAGTTTCCAATTTCTAGTAGCATGAGAGATTAGATTGATGATAGGGTAAAGGAGAAGATGAGAAGGTGCTCAAAATAAACGAGAATGGAACGGGGAAGAAAAATTGGGTGGAAAGGACAAATGAAGAGGTGAATGAAACTTTAGTAAAGCGACGATTTACATCACAGTTTCTATAAAAACAACAAAAAATGAATATATCACCAACTACAATGACGACGACAACGAAACCCAGCCGTTTAACTGCCTTTCTTCTATATGTCCCTCTATGAGTATATTCATTCTTCTTCCACTTTCTATAAACCGTGCATGCTTGTACCTACTATTTTGCACTAAACAAAGTTAAATCATGCTTGCTTTACACACGTCCAATGGACGTGCTATACATACTGGTACTTGTATAGAAGCGTTTTGGATTTGTAAAGAAAATATATTTTTTAGATCCTATTTTTAAGTGGTATTGAGTTTTATAATATATGTAGAGACGTTTTTGATAGTTCAGGCTAATACCAAAAAAGTGTGACACGAATGGTATTACAACTATTGTTAAAGATTAGATGTTGTTTTTCTGAAATCAGCAAGGTTGTTTCGAATTTATTTTGAAGTTGTGTATACAAATAACAATTTTTTTAAGAATCATATACAAAGGGCAATTTCAGAAGTTCGCGGTCGGACCAAAAGGTTGCGTTTGTATTCCAACTATTAATATGAGCTTTACGGCATGCGCTTTAAGCGTGATCATGCACAACTAGAATTACTGTTTATCATGACGGATTATAGCGACGGCTGCCGACGGTCCTTTCCGACGGCTAGGTTTTGTCGTGACAATTCTGTAATAACCGAACATTTACCGTCGAAAGCCGTCGAAATGTTGTCGTCGGCGGCCGTCGCAAACCGTCGCACGTCGTGAATTACCTGCGTCGGCCGAGAGCTATTTTCATTATCTTCTTCCACCTAAATCTTCCTCCAAACCCTCTCTCTTTTCCCAAGTTCGCCCACATCCGGCCGCCGCTGCCCCGCAACCACCAGAAACATCTTCAACTTCTCCTCTTCGGCCTCCAACACTTCAATTTCAGCGAAAAGATGTATTTTTTTGCTAACTCCAATTTATCCTAATATGTTAAATTAGTGTTGTTAATAAGATTTTTTGTTAACATCCCCGATGCTTTTCACAGAATTGTTTTATATGAGCTCAACCTTTCGGTTGAGTGAATTAACATTTTCGAGTGAAATGACTAAGTCGGAAGGTTTTAAGGTCTTAATTTAAACCCTGACAAGAGGGGGTTAGCACAGGAAGGGTATAAGAGATTGTTTATCTCCAATAAGGATTTGAGTGAAGATCAATCTTACTTCGACCCTACCGAAGGGTTTAAGTACGGCTCAAACATTACGGTTGGATTGGAACAATGGAATTATTAAACCTTCCGATAGGCCGGAGGGTTTAAGAAGCCATTTAGCCTCTACCGAAGGGTTTAAGTACGGTTCAAACCTTACGGTTTGACTGGAACAATGGAATTATTAAACCTTCCGATAGGCCGGAAGGTTTAAGAAGCCATTTAGACCCTTCGGTCAACTCGTCATGATTATGTGACTTCGTCCATGTCATTCCATTGAATTATATCCCCTCGGAAACCGAAAGTGATCCACATCTCCTTTGAATCCCTTCGAGAGGTTATGAACCCTTCAGAGACATCGAATGGAGATATTGCTTTATTTATCACTCCTTTGACACTTTCGACTTCCTAGGTTGATATTCCACTTGTGAAAACCTTTCAAAAAGAATGCATCATTCAAACATATTTAGATAATAATAAGAGCTGATTCAATATGCCATAGACTTATATCTAGAACTAATTCACAAGTTACATTCTCCCTTTTTGCAGTTGGTACTATGTAGTGGAGAATGAAACTTGTGAGGTTATCCAATGACAGTTTCACAGCACATTTTCGAAATAAACAAAGAATATAAGAAATAAATCATAAATGATCAGTCGTTAATATCGAATTAACGCCTAATTATGATTATCCCCAAATTCTGAGTCAATCGAAAGCCACAATTCTCTTTATTTCCTCATGATGGAATCTGATACAAAATTTAAGAAGTTAGCCCTAATCTGATTTCTAAATTAGGGTTACAAAGTAATAAGTGGAAGCAATAGTAGTTGTTGAGTAGAAGAATGGGAAGAAAATTGAATCCCCAAACTGGACCCCCTGGGGTCATATTTATAGATGTCGACGGCCTTCCCTTCGGCCTTATGCTCTCATCGGGGATGGCAGGTTGCTTCTTATATGTAGTTGTAAACCTCTCAGTCTCGACGGTAGGTTGCTCCTTATTCATCATCACGGGCCGCTGATTGTCATCGAAGGGTTTGTATTTCCCAATGTATTCATGAACCCTTCATTTTTCCTGAAGGGTTGGTCTTTTATGAGGTATTGTAAACCTTCCAGCCTTATCAGAAGGTTGCTCCCTTATTTGATTACTGCCGAGAGCCGCGCTTTTCCTAAATGTTGTCAGAAGGTTGTCTTTAGTTGACTTACGAACGCCACCCTTACCTTATACCTTTCGATACTGTCGGAAGGTATTAAACATGAGTTTCGACCGACCCGAAAGGCTTATTATGCTTTCGGAAGAGTTGTTAAAGAATCAGATGTCCTTGCCTGGACTTCTTTATCCTTTTGAGAAGGTAATGACTTCTTCGAATGATAAGACATGAAAACCTCCGTCCCTTTCGGAAGGTTTCAAGCTGCTACCAATTGTTATCTACATCCCTTCAACTCTTTCAGAAGGGTTTGGAGCGACCTTCTTTTCCCTGATCCCTATATTATATCCGACGGTTTCACAATCATTTTTCCATTTGGTCCAGGAGGTGCTTAGCAGTTTTTCCTTCGTGCTTGAGAAAGCTTCACTCTAGAGTTATCATGCGCTTTTTCTTTATTACTATTATACAAACCTTTCGGCATTGTTGGAGGGTGTGTTCTCCTGACTTTCCTTTCTTATGCGGAAGGTTTCTGAACTGCCTTCTTTTATATTCACTTATATTTATGGTTAGCATTTAGCCCCCCCCATTGTATAAAGAAGGATTTTGTTCTTTAGGACAAAGGTTCCAGGATCACCGAATTGTCCCTGCATTCTTCTGGCTAATAATGAGTAACTAAAGACTAGAAAATCCAATTTGGCATTGATAATGGAAACCTAGAAAGTCGTCTCTAGTAGTGGGCATTAGTCGATCAGGATCTTTATTTTAGATATTTAATAGTAGAAGTTCAATATATCATTTTACGTGATTAACCGTTGAAGCCCAGGATGCCACTTTCGGGACATCATTTTCTGGCAATCAATAATAGAAATTCCAGAACGCCATTTTTGGTAACTAATAATGGAAGACCAGAATACCATCTCCGGCGGTTAATAATAGAAGTCCAGAATACCAATTTTGGTAATCAATAATAGAAGACCAGAATACCGATTTCGGTAATAGAAGACCAGAACACCGTTTTCGATAATTGATAATAGAAGACCAGAATACCGATTTTGGTAATAGAAGACCAGCACACCGTTCCCGGTAATTGATAATAGAAGACCAGAATACCATCTCTGGTAACTAACAATAGAAGACCAGAATACCATTTCTGGCAAATGTTCGCGAGAAGAAGTCAGTGACTTTTCTCTAATTTTCTTGTTGAATGTGTCATCTTCAAACCTTGATGAAGTTCCGCATGCTTTTTCTTTCTCGGGCTCGAGTTTTCTTTGTCCATTTGTTATTTGTTTTAGCCTATTTCAGGCGAGGACTCTTTAGTCCAATTTTGTGCTTATTTAAGTAGAGCCCATTTCAGGCTGTTTGTCATTTTAGACATTACCGACCTTTTGGTGGTTGCTATTCTTACGCAATGCTGATTTCTGGCGGTGCCTATTTCAGGCATGGACTTTTCTTAGTCCGTCGGACATTTCATCCAAGTTTCTGGTGCGCTCGGCTAGCTTATTCTGAAGCAGGGCCTGAGGGCTTACCCGACCTCCCTCCAGGAGGTGCCTTAACCTGGCCATAGCGTGACGCGGTTAAGGCCTTGTTCGGTACCTTAGCCAGGCCATAGCGTGGCGGGACCAAAGGATTACTCGTCCTCCCTCTAGGAGGCGCCTTATCCTAGCCATAGCGTGACGCAAATAAGGGTTTGTGCTACTTTAACCTGGCCATTTCTGGTTTTGGCGCGGATAAAGGCTTAAGCCCTCCCTCTAGGAGGTGCCTTGACCTGGCCTTCTTGGCGCGACCAAGGGCTTTCTACCATTATTGGTAGCCTACCATTTTAGGTAGTCCAAGTTCTTAAGGAGAATTTCACTCACGACTATGTAGACTTTTCTTAATAAATCATAGTAGAGACGTTCTTGGAAATGCTTTATTCATTCAAAGTCGGAAAATATGGTGTCAAATGTTCTGCGTTCTAGGTTCTTGGTACCATATTTTCATTAGGATAGCATAGCTTGTAGGCTCCCAGGGAATTTCTTTGAAGATTACCAATGGACCTTCCCAATTAGGTCCTAATGGACCATCTGATGGGATTCTTGTATTGGCCATTACCCTTCGAAGGGCTAAATCTCCTTGTCTGAATGACCTGGCTTTTACTTTTGAATTATAATATTTCGATATTCTCCTTTGATATTCAGCCATTCTCAAGGCTGCTTCATCCCTTAATCCATGAGTCAGGTCGAGTGATTCCTTTCTCAATTCTTGGTTTGGATTAAAGGAGTAGGCAGTTATTCTATGAGAAGGTACCTCAATCTCTACAGGTAACATTGCTTCACATCCATATGTTAGAGAATACGGGGTATGACCCATTGCAGTTCTAGTTGACGTTCTATAAGCCCACAGAACTAGGGGTAGTTACTCTACCCAATTCCCTTTTGCCTTGTTCAGCCTCCTTTTCAAGATTGTCTTTATTGTTTTGTTAGCAACTTCGACGGCTCCATTGGCCTTTGGATGAGCGACTAAGGAGAAGCTTTTTATAATTCCATTCTTGTGGCAAAATCATGAAAACTCTTCACTCTCGAATTGGGTTCCATCGTCGAATATTATCTTATAAGGTATCCCAAATCTCGTGATAATGTTTTTGATTACAAATCTTAGCACTTTCCCAGAGGTAATTTTCGGGAGTGGTTCTGCTTCAACCCATTTTGTAAAGTAATCTATTGCCACCACAGCATATTTCGCTCCTCCCTTGGAGATTGGAAGTGGTCCAATTAAATCAATTCCCCAAACATCAAATGGCCATGGAGTAGCGATAGGGGTTAGTTGACTTGGTGGGAGACGTGGTATCTTCGAACAACGTTGACACTTTTCACACCTTTTAACATATTCAATTGCTTGGTTAGTCAAAATATGGCCAGTAAAACCCTTGCATCATTATCTTTTTGTCTAGTTTTATTCCATTAGAGTGATCCCCACAAAACCCTACGCGTGCTTCCTTTAATACAATCCGCTTTCGGGCTTCACACATCGTAAATAGGGAAGGGCATACCCTTTCTTGTAGAGAATTCCATCCATGATAGTAAAGCTCTAAGCTTGTCGTTTTAGTTTTCGCGCTTCTATTTTATCTGCTGGCAATGTTCCATTGACAATATAATTCATAACCGGAGCCATCCAAGTGTTTTTATAATACTCCTTCGTTATTAGAGTTACATGTTCTTCATTCGGTATCTCCTGATCTATCCCTTCCGATTCTGGTGCCAAGGCATGCGATCAGGTTAGCACTAATAGCTCTTGGGCTTTCTCCTGTTTGTTTTCCTCAATGCTGGGATTAGCTTGAAATCCTATAGGTACAATTCGAGTTTCAGGGGCTCCTCTCGAACTTGCTAACTTGGCTAGTGAATCTGCTTGAGTATTGTCTCCTCTCGGTATTTGATGTGTGGAAAAATCTTCAAAAAGTGCGAGCATTTTTAAATCTTTCTTCAAATACCGACTAAGTTTAGGATCCTTGGTTTGATATACTTGTTTGATTTGGTTAATCATCAACTGAGAATTGCTAAATACCTGAATCCTTAGAATCTTAAGTTGCAAAGCAAGGGTCAATCCTGCAACCATGGATTCATACTCTGCTACATTGTTAGTTGTTAAGAATCCCAACTTCATAGCATAATGTAGTTTGTGTCCATCTGGGGTGATTATCACATATCCTGCTCCGGGCCCTTGCTCATTTGAGGCGCCATCCACAAATAATTGCCCCTTGGGTTTTACATCCTTTTCCTTTTCAGATTGTTCCGAAATGAACCCTGTACACTCATTAATGAAATCAGCTAAAGCTTGCCCTTTTATAACCGTTCTAGGCTGATATGCTATATCATACCGACTTAGTTCAATTCCCCACTTAATCAATCTTCCTGAAGTTTCGGGCTTACCAAAGACTTGTTTTAGTGGAAAGTTGATCGACACCTTTACCGGATGTGCTTGAAAGTAAGGCCTTAATTTTCCAATTGTCAAAATTAAACAATATGCCAGCTTTTTAATGACTAGGTATCGGATTTCAGCATCCTTTAACCTCCTGCTTACATAATAAACTGGAAATTGCAATCCCTTGTCATTTCTAATCAATACTGATCTCACTGCATGTTTGGAACATATACAAGAATAGATCCTCTCCCTCTTCGGGGCTGGATAAGATTGGTGGATTTTCCAAATGTAGTTTCAACTCTTGGAATGCCTTTTTGCAATCTTCGTTCCATTCAAAAAAATTCTTCTTCTTAATTACCTCGAAGAATGGTATGCACTTATCAGTGACCTTTGATATAAACCTACTTAGTGCTGCCACTTTCCCGTTCAAACTCATAACATCTTTATTTGTCCTAGGTTCTGCCATATCCTTAATGGCCTCGATCTGCTCTGGGCTAGCCTCAATCCCTTGTGCACTCACAATATACCCAAGAAATTTTCCAGAATGGACTCCAAAGTTGCATTTTTGGGGGTTGAGTTTCATTTGATACTTGCGGAGCACTTTAAACATTTCATTCAAATCTTCAAGATGATCTTTCGCCTCTTGGAATTTTACCAACATGTCATCAACATAAACTTCCATATTCCTCCCAATTCGCTCTTTAAACATTCGGTTAACCAACCTTTGATAAGTTTCCCCAGCATTCTTCAATCCGGATGGCATTACCTTATAACAATAGGTTCTTTTGTCTGTAATGAACCTAGTATGCTCCTCATCGAGTTTAAACATAGGGATCTGACTGTACCCAGAATATGCATCCATTAGGGAGAGCAACTTATGTCCACTTATGGAGTCGACCAATTGATCTATTCTTGGCAACGGGTAACAATCCTTTGGACAAGCTTTATTCAAATCCGTGTAATCTACGCAAGTCCGCCACTTCCCGTTAGATTTCTTTACCAGAACTGGATTTGCCAACCATTTGGGGTATCAGACTTCTCGGATAAACCCATTTTGTTGCAATTTCTTAACTTCTTCCTTTAGGGCGTTGGTCCTAACCTTATCAAATTGTCTTTTCTTTTGCCTGACCGGAGGAATGTCTGGATTGATATTCAAGGCATGGCTCATGACCGTAGGGCTAATTCCAACCATGTCAGAGTGGGTCCAAGCAAAAATGTCCTTATTGTCTTTTAAAAACTCTGTCAATCTTTACTTTAAGTGCTCCTCAAGATTAATTCTTTCCCACTATGATTATTTTAGTAGAATCGGCAGAATCTATTAGAACTTCTTCGGTTTCTTCGGCCGGCTTAACTCTTTCCACCTCTCCTCGACAATCTAACTTTATAACAATTTCACTTTCCTCTATTGAGTTAGAATCCGTTCTCTTTCCGTAAACTGCAAAACACCTTGTAGCAATACGTTCATTAGTTTTATCAGATTTTTTCTCTACTTCGAATGATGGATGTAGAAATCCATCTTCTGAAGGCTATAAAGTAATGGAGGAATCAAAATAACAAGTGAACTCCCTATTATATTGCTATAAAGTTGCAAAATACATTTCTCGTGATGCGAATTGCTCGCCTCGGATGGTGCCCCAGCCGCTTTTAGTGAGGAACTTGAGCATTAGATATTTCAGTGAGACGAATGCGTCCACTTCGTCCAGTGATGGCCATCCAAAGAAGGCATTGTAGAATGATGGCTGATATATGATCACAAAGGTTGTTTCAAAGACTGGGGAGCATGGGGGAAGTCCCAGTTGGACCAAAAGCTTCACTTGCCCAAGTGGAGTTGTCCTCTTATTGTTGAACCCGAAGATAGGCTCGGGACTAGGTTCAAGCTTGTCCTTGGAAATTCCCATCTGATCAAATGCATGACTAAATATCACATTTACAGCACTCCCTGTATCAACCAAGATTTTTGTGACCACCGAGGACCCTATCTGAGCTGTGATCATTAAGTGATCATTGTGGGGGTGATGGATCCCCTTTCTTAATTCTTGTGGATTGGTCACTAGTGTGTGCATATTAATGTTGTGCTTTGGACTTTTGAGTGGCGGTTCCTCTTGTATAGAAAATACACCTTTCTTGGCCTCTCGAATGTATTTATTCCGGGCACTTTGACTTTTACTGGCGGGATGTGGTCCTCCATATATGACATCAATCCTGTTCTGGGGTGGACTTAGGCTTAGTGGGTCTTCTTCCTCAATCACATTCATGGCATTACCAGCAGGCTTCCTTGATTCAATGTCCAATGGGAAAGTTTGTTGCGGATTCTTCACAAACTCCTTCGACAGCCCTTCTTGAATTAAAAACTGAATTATCCTAGCTGGTACCTTACATTTGTTGGTTCTGTGGCTATTTGCCTTGTGGTAAGCACAATATTTGTCTCCTTTTTTCCGTTCAGGGTAATTTCGGGCTTTGAATGAAGTGGGGAAGTTGACCTTATCCTGGGTCATTGCATAGATGTAGGAAATTGGTCGGTTTAACGCCACCACATTAGTATTAGCGTCTTCCCATCTAGCTCTCTTAGAAATCCTTTTCGGACCGAATTTACCGCTATCCTTCTTGTGACCAAATTTCTTCTTTGAGTAGTACAATTCGTCAATTCAAATAAATTTTCCAGCTTGAAAATGGAAATCTTGAACATCCCAGCATCCATGGATAAATAACTCCTTCCAGAAAGGAGAATTAACTATGAGTCCCGAGTGGACAGCAATGAGCTTGTCTCTATCATTCATGCCTTTGGCTCACAAAGCTTCGGTGTTGAACCTCTTCAAATAATCTCCTAACGATTCTCCATGGTTTTGTATGATGTTAGCAAGTACGGTATAATCAATAGAGGGATCTTTGCATATGCAAAATTAAGCAGAGAACTCGTATGAGAATTGCTTCCAGGAATATATCGTGTTCTCGCGATATTGTCGGTACCATTTAGCCACAGCCCCTTGTAGGGTGACCGAAAAGAGTCGACATCTAACATCGCTGGAAGCATTGTATAAATCCATCTGACTATCAAACGCCATCAAATGGTCATCTGGGTCAGTTGTCCCATGATATTTCATAGTTGGGACTTTTACATGAGGTAGTATAGGAGCTGACATGATTTCGTCGATGAAAGGGGCAACCCTTTCGTTGTCGTTCACTCTTTCACCTTCAATTCTCTTACACTTGACATTTAATAGGTCCTTCACAGCCTTTTCCGCTACGTCTTAGAAGTAGGCCTCATTGTTCAAGTAGTTCCTTTTATTAAGCTTGTAGCCATCTGAAGTTGAACTTGCGGAACAATCTATATCTTCCCCTTGGACTCTTCCTTGATAATTTGCCTTCAGCGGAAGGCAACCCGTCTATTTAGATGAATAAACATTAACTTTACCCGTGTTGATTTTCAGATTCCTTCTTGGAGATTCAACTTCTTCACCCGCAATAACAGCTTTCATAGATGATCGGTGAGATAGCACTTCGTTCAGGAGATCTTTCATCTTTGCCATTTGTCGTTCTACATATACAATCTTAGCAATGTGTTCCTCTGGTTGGAGATTTTGAGTTGGAGCCAGCTATGGAGACAGCCGGACCTGAGCTGGAGGTGGAGTTGATTGAGGTGGGACGGAAGATTGCTCCTGTTCCCTTTTCCCAGGGTTAAAAGATGGTGATATGTTCTCCTCCAATGAAGTAGCATGCTTAGTAAGAGGTCCTTTTGATTTCATTTTCCTACAACAAACCAAATTTCACCATTAGTTGTATTAATAAAACAGGTCGGAGGTTCGAGCCCTCCTTCTAGCGCTAAAAATGTTAACAGGATTTTTTGTTAACATCCCGATGCTTTTCACGGAATTATTTTATATGGGCTCAACCTTTCGGTTGAGTGAATTAACATTTCCGAGTGAAATGACTAAGTTGGAAGGTTTTAATGTCTTAATTTAAACCCTGACAAGAGGGGGTTAGCACAAGAAGGGTATAAAAGATTGTTTATCTCCAATAAGGATTTGAGTGAAGAACAATCTTACTTTCGACCCTACCGAAAGGTTTAAGTACGACTCAAACATTACGGTTGGACTGGAACAACAAAATTATTAAACCTTCTGATAGGCCGGAGGGTTTAAGAAGCCATTTAGCCTCTACCGAAGGGTTTAAGTACGGCTCAAACCTTACGGTTTGACTGGAACAATGGAATTATTAAACCTTCCAATAGACTGAAAGGTTTAAGTAGCCATTTAGACCCTTCGGTCAACTCGTCATGATTATGTGATCTTCGTCCATGTCATTCCATTGAATTCTATCTCCCTCGGAAACCGAAAGTGATCCACATCTCCTTTGAATCCCTTCGGGAGGTTATGAACCCTTCGGAGACATCGAACGGAGATATGGCTTTATTTATCACTCCTTTGACACTTTGGCTTCCTAGGTTGACATTCCACTTGTGAAAACCTTTCGAAAAGAATGCATCATTCAAACATATTTAGATAATAATAAGAGTTGATTCAATATGCCATGAGACTTATATCCGGAACTAATTCACAAGTTACATTCTCCCTTTTTGCAGTTGGTACTATGTAGAGGAGAATGAAACTTGTGAGGTTATCCAATGACAGTTTCACGGCACATTCTCGAAATAAACAAAGAATATAAGAAATAAATCATAAATGATCAGCTGTTAATATCGAATTAACGCCTAATCATGATTATCCCCAAATCCGAGTCAATCGCAAGCTACAATTCTCTTTATTTCCTCATGATGGAATCTGATATAAAATTTAAGAAGTTAGCCCCCAATCTGATTTCTAAATTAGGGTTACAAAGTAATAAGCGGGAGCAATAGTAGTTGTTGAGTAGAAGAATGGGAAGAAAATCGGATCCCCAAATTGGACCCCCTAGGGTCTTTTTTATTGATGCCGACGACCTTCCCTTCGGCCTTATGCTCTCGTCGAGGACGACAGGTTGCTTCTTATATGTAGTTGTAAACCTCTTGGTCTCGATGGTAGGTTGCTCCTTATTCATCATCACGGGCCGTTGAATGTCATCGAAGGGTTTGTATTTCCCAATGTATTCATGAACCCTTCGTTTTTCCCGAAGGGTTTGTCTTTTATGAGGTACTATGAACCTTCCGGCCTTATCGGAAGGTTGCTCCCTTATTTGATTACTACCGAGAGCCGCGCTTTTCCTGAACGTTGTCGGAAAGTTGTATTTAGTTGACTTACGAACGTCGCCCTTACCTTATACCTTTCGATACTATCGGAAGGTATTAAACATGAGTTCCGACCGACCCGAAAGGCTTATTATGCTTTTGGAAGGGTTGTTATAGAATCAAATGTCCTTGCCTAGACTTCTTTATCCTTTTCGGAAGGTAATGACTTCTTCGAATGCTGAGACATGAAATCCTTTGTCCCTTTAGGAAGGTTTCAAGCTATTACCAATTGTTATCCGCATCCCTTCAACTCTTTCAAAATGGTTTAGAGCGACCTTCTTTTCCCTGATCCCTGTATTATATTGGACGGTTTCACAATCATTTTCCTACTTAGTCCAGGAGGTGCTCAGTAGTTTTTCCTTCGTGCTTGAGAAAGCTTCACTCTAGAGTTATCATGCGCTTTTTCTTTATTACTGTTATACAAACCTTTCGGCATTGCTAGATGGTGTTTTCTCCTGACTTTCCTTTTCTTATGCGAAAGGTTTTTAAACTGCCTTCTTTTAACTTCACTTATATATCATGGTTAACAAGTGTTAATTTGTAGTTGTATTTGATGGTACTACCCTCTTGAGTGTTTGCAATTGTATGTTGATTGATTGTGATATGCTAATTACGGTTATAAGTGTGTAAATCCGATAATTAAAGTATAATTATGGCTAAACTTATGTTAATTAGTTTATGTGTCGAATTAGTGATATGATTTAGTGCTAAGTGTGCTAAAAATGTCAATGTCAATTCAAATATTACTATTGAAGATTAATTATCAGTTGATAGTTTATATAACATATATAGTTTACTTGGATGTCGAATACGATAAAATTAATAAATAAATGAGTGTATAATGAAGTTTATCTTTTTGAAATATAATATTATATCTATAATTTTTTATGATTGAAAACATATAAGGTTTTATAGAAAATGGAAAAAATATATTATATAATTATAAAACAGTACAATGCATAAATGAATTATATATGCTAATATATGTTATGTATATAATCCCTTAGAGAGTTTTTGGCCCCGTCTGATAAGTATTGTATATGATCGTTATATGGATATTCGTTTTTGTCATAGAATGGACATATATATTCATCGGATATAATATTTGTCAGATTTGTCCCTGTATTGGACAAGTTACAAACACAATAAAGTAGTTACATTTTATAAATTATTTCATTTTAAACGGTTTACAAAATTTCGACAGCACTTCCTTTTGGTTCCCTGTGTACACACATTTGTGTACGATACAGGGAACAAAGGGGAAGTGCTGTCGAAATTTTGTTGAATCGTTTAAAATGAAATGATTTACGAAAAGCAATTACTACTGTGTTTGTAATGGAAAGTAGGATGACAGGCCATCAAAGTACAAACAATAAACTAAAAATTCAATATTCTATTCATAATTTGTGTCAATCCCTAAAATGCATAAATGAATGTTAATTAATAAATGATTTGAAAAATTAAATGTCAATCCATAAAATGATTAATATTATTTTTAATCTCTATCATATTGTTTTAGATAGGAAAAATAGTCGATTATTTTGTTGATTGGATCTGGATGTATCATACTCGAAGGAAAATGAGAGGCTCAACAAGGGAACATTTTTATAATGGTGTAAACATATTTATTGAATTCGCTTTAAGTAATAATGGAAACGACCGAGAAATTTGTTGTCCATGTAGTAAATGCGAATTGTTGAAGCATTTGATACCGGATATGGATTAAATTCATTTGTACCAATACGGTTTCGTACTGAATTATCTTATGTGGGATCATCATGAAGAACATATAACATCTAATCTTGTACATACAGAGGAGGAGATGGGTAATAAAATTGTTACGACGAATCTCATAGAAGATATGGTTGAAGATGTAGCACGATAGATGTTCCTTACTTTTGAAGTTGATGATGATGATGTTAATGTCGAAGAAGAACCAAATATTGGAGCAAAAAAATCTATGATTTATTGGATGTTGCTAAGAAACCTCTTTGGGATGACTGCACAAGCGATACCTAATTATCAGTAACTGCAAAATACATTGCAATGAAATCAAAATACAACTTCATGGAAGTCGGATTTACAGCTGTTATACAAGCTACAAAATGGCATACGCCACCCGATAATTTAATGTGTGAAAATCATTATGAAGTGAAAAACTTATGTCTTCTTTTGGTTTGCCATATCAAAAAATAGATACATGTTTAAATGGTTGCATGTTGTTTTGGAAAGAAGACATCAATCTGAGGAATTATAGAATACGAGGAAAGATACAAACTAAGAAAAAAGAAGAGAAAGGAAGTTCCATACAAGCGTATGCATTACTTACATATAACTTCTAGAGTGATGACACAGTGTGAGAATACAGGAAGAAGATACGTTAACACATCTAGTTGATGGAGAAGCATGGAAGCATTTTGATAAGACATATTCTGCTTTTGCAGTGGAGAGCCGTAACGTTAAACTTGGTTTATGTATGGATGGATTTTCACCATTCTCTCAATTTGGTTCTAAATATTCATCTTGGCCTATAATCGTTATACTTTACAATTATAATTTATTTTCCATTGTAGGAAAACTTTTCAGAAGCACGAGCACATATGTTGGAGGGATCGGGACGGGATTCACTAACCACCGATGAGGATGACGCGATTTTTGAGTCCATTATGGAACTTATAAGTATACCAAAAGACAAAGAAGACATCGCAGAGCTTAGAGCTATGATCACGTAGCTGCAAGAAAAAGACCACCGTCGTGCTACAGAGATGGCACAGTTGAACCAGCGCTTGGATGAGGTGCAGCAGCATGGGTCATTTTCTTCGTCGGGTGTTTCCGGAGCTGACGATGAGTCTTGGTGGGTATGTTACTTTACATTTATGTTTGGACATTTTGAACTTGATGTATTTGGATATGGTTGATACATTTTGACACTAAGTTGGATGATATGTTGGTTCGTTTTGACATGTTGGATGTTGATTGTATATATTGGATATTGGATGTTGATTGCGTATATTGTATGTTGGATGTTGATTATTTAGTGTATTGTTTGGTTTTTTTAAGTATTGAATTGGTGGGGATTGAGTTGGATATTGGATATAAGTTGATTATGTGTTGGTTGAGTTTGGATATTGGATATATGTGAAATTGAGTTATGATATGTATGTGTAGTATAGGAATCGAATGGCTGCAGCAACCAAATTTTTTTTGCCCAGATTCCGATGGCTACTGACGGTTATTTGGTAGTAAATTTCCGACAGCTAGTGACGGTTTCCGACGGTCCTCTGATGTACGTTGACACCGAAAATCGTCACAAAACCGTCGTAAATTGCTGTGAGTAACCGTCACTAATTAGTCGTTGATACCATCGCCAACCGAAGGAAAACGTGTACGTCGTAGCGACGGCTTTTCCGACGGTTAGCGACGGCCGCCGACGGCTAGCGGACGTCGGAAATGACTGTTGTTCTAGTAGTGATGGCACATGCTTCGTTCGTGAATTGTTTTTCTACAAACTGTATATGTTTAACACATTCAAGAAAAAATGATTTGCACGAACGTTTAGTTATATTTTTGATTTGAAATCATGTGTAGGTAGTTTGAATTTTTATTTCTAAGTTGCAAAATCTAATTTTTTTATTAGTTCTAATTTTTATTTGTATTATTATTTAGTAAAGAACGATTTTGTAATGGAAGTGTATTTGTTAGATCATATTTTTAAGTGATATTAAGATTTTTTTTTTAAATATTTGTAGAAAGGCGGTTTGAATTTGTAAAGAATGTTAATTGTTAGATTCTGTTTTTAAGTGATATTAAAACGACATATTTGGTAATTCACGTTGACATAAAAAATGTGACATCAAAGGTTTTACAACTATCATTAAAGATTTATTAGTTTTAATTTTTATTTATATTATTAATTAATAAGGAACGATTTTGTAATGTAAGTTTATTTGTTAGATCTTATTTTTTAAATGATACTAAGATTTATTAATGTATTTATAGAAATGTGGTTTGAATTTGTAAAGAAAATTTAATTGTTAGATCTTATTTTTAAGTGATATTATATGGGCATTTTTGGTAGTTCACGCTAACACCAAAAAAGTGTGACAGCAAAGGTATTACAACTATTAATAAAGATATATATTATCTAAATATATACGATGACTAAATAGTTGATGTGCAATGAAATATACTGATGTTAAAAATTTATTAATGTAAGTCATTTTTTATTATTATTGTGTACATGTTAGTTCGTAATAAAATACCAATTTTGAAAAAAAAATAACAATATAAATTTGAATGTAACTTAATTAAATGGAATTAAAGTGAACATTCTAAACAGTTTACAAATTATAGTTTAATATAAAATAGTACGGAGAACTAAAGAGAGCCATGGTTATCGTGTGTACATTTTTTTGTTACTAAATATCATTTTAGAAAGAAAATAATAATACAAACTTGAAGAAAATAATAATACAATCTTGAACAAATAGTTGAAGGTAATTAAACTACGGTAAAACTTATACTTGAAGCTAAAACAATTGACCATAATTAATGAGAGCCTTATTAATAATCAGGAGAATCATAAACCGTAGGGATTTGCATGGGAAATGGGAAAGCGAAATAATAAGAGATTTTACAATTCTTAAAATTCATAGGAGAGCAATAAATTCTTCCACCTTGCTATTATTTAATATAATATATTTAATAAATTAATCTATTAATAATTAGGTAACATAGAATAAATTATAGAACAAATACACACACGCACGCACGCACACACATATACATATATTATTTTAGATTATAAATATATAAAATAATGCGTTTGAATGTAAAATATTCTTTTAAATGTTTTTGAAATTTAAATAAATTATACATTAAGTATAACGTTTAATTAATTTATATGTATATTAAATAAGTATGTAAATAAATTTATAGAAAATTACTATTCCTATTTTTGTATCTTTAAGTGTTAAAATAATATTTTTGCTGTAAAATAATTTAAAATAAAAATTTCAAACTAAGTCAATTACAATTTAAATGACATACTTAAATAATTTATATATTTTAAACAGTTATAGATATTAATATTATAAAATTTTAAGTAATCAAAATGAAATATCAGTTTGAAAATAACATTATTATTTTTAAATTTCAATAAGTTATATTTCAAATTATATCAAATATTTAAAATATTTAGATAAGATTATCAAATTGTAATGCGCGTCCGCGCACGTGCGCATGCGCATATATATAATGATAGAATATAACCAAGGGCAATACTTATTTTATCTACTAAAATCATGAGAGAGTTAATAATAAAATAATAGGGAGAATAAAGAAGAGGAATTAATAAGAGGAAATCAAAGAGAAAAAAGTATTTTTTTTCTTCCTATTTTGCTGTTATTGAACTAAGCACCACATAGATAAACATATAAATTAACTAATTTAATATATCGATAGAATAGATTATAAATAATTATATTTTTCCGAGATTGTAAATATGTACAACAATATATTTGGATTATAAAATAATTTTAAAATTTAAACATATATTAAGTATAATATTTCATGGATTTATAGTTGTTAAATAAATATATTTGAATTTATAAAAAAATACATTATCATTTTCATTTTTTTATATGTTAAAATAGTATGCTTTTGGTTATAAAATAATTTAAAACATTATTTTTAAAACATAATAAATTATACATTAAATATCATAAGTAACTTATTTATATACTATTGTTAGTCACAAATAATCATATATTTTATAATTTTCATATTCTAACTGTTCAAAATGGTATATTTTATACTAAATTAATTTTAAATAATATTTCTATAGTTTCAAAAAATTATACGTTGAACATAGTACACTTTTAAATAAAGTTACATAAATTTTGAAATATACATTATTTTTATTTCCAAATTTTATGATTACAATATTAGTTTCTAATTTTTAAATAAGTTTAAATAATATTTTTGAAATTTAAGAAACTATATATTAAATATAATATTTGATTAGTATACTTATATATGTGAAATATTTGCAAGTAATTGTTTATGTAGTAAATTTCAAAATTCAAATATTGAAGCAATATTTTTTTTTGGAATAATATTAAGAAAATCCATGGTTACATGTGTACTTATGCGCATGCGAGCATGTGTATGATTATGGGCTTTGGATGTTAATTTACAAAATCGATTTTGTTGAAAAAAATAGTAATAGAAGATAGTTAAGAATAAATCTAACTATTTTTTATTTACTAAAATTATGGGTACTAATAATAAAGTAATAGCGTGTAATTTGTTGTTGTACATGGTAACGTTGTAAATCTTATATTCATACTTTGAATACTGTTAAATAAAAAATTCTATGCAATGTACGTTATATCAATCATGAATTAAACTTTCTATTATTATTTATGCATATAACCTTCGTTAAGTGATTTTCTACATTTGAATCGAAAATTCGTTTTGATGCTTTGTTAATACAAATGTGGTATGCAAATTGAAATTGTTATTTTTTAGAATTATTAGACAAATTATTTAATATTAGTTACTTGAATTTATTTAAATAGTTTGAGTTTATAGTGTTTGATTAATTCAAATATATGGATTTGAACGTAAATAATAAAAGAGAACTGATGAGAACTTTGTAAATAATTGTTGAAATTATAAAATCTAGGTTCATGAATGTAAAATCGTGGAAAGAACTAATGCAATATTTTGGATAACTGTAAAATGACAATTTATATTGATATAAAAAAACTCGAAGAGAATTGAGGATGAGGCGGAGATTTCTAGAATTATCGAGATTGTTTGTAATTTTTAAACCTTCATTTATATAGTTAACAATTTATTATGATAAATGAATTATACATTAAAGTTGTATCATATACTATATACATAAAAGATGGATCTCTCCCAAATTGTTTTCCTCTCATAATTTCAAAATCTTTAATCTTGATGCGTGTGTATATTTCACATTTAACCCTCTAATTTTTCACATTTAACAAGCTTCAACAAATTTAGTTTCAACCTATTTAGAGTTTATTTTCTTATTGGTATTACGTATAAATAAGTAAGGACTAGTTTTTTACAATGTTTTTTATTTATTATGCAACGCCCCTAATTTTTAATAACATTATTCAGGAGATTCAATTAGATAAATTAAATAGAATAATGTAGATATTAGAGTGATAAGGGGATTGAGATTTGAAAATTTAAACTAGAGGCTGAGCTTAATTAAATAAATTTTTAAAAAATAGGCTTATAAGCGTTTTTATATGCTAATTAGTGAGACCATAACGTAAGGGTATTATAGAAACTGCCGCCACCGTGATCCTATAACTCTTAAAACCCACATTCTCATTTTTCTTTATATGTTCATTTTCCAAACTCTAAAACGTGAAAACTTAAAGCTCAAGCCGGCCATTATTTAGGAGGAAGAGAGAAGAGAAATTCATCAAAAGCTAAGGAATCAAGCTAGAGGAATTAATCAAGGATCAAATCTCAAATTCCTTATCCTAATCAAGTTGAATAATAATAAAAATGGTCTCTATTTTTGTTTTTATGATCATTTGATTTCGGGTTTAAGTTTAAATCCATTCTGATGATTTTTGATGATGATATGCTTAGATTTTATTATATGTTATATTCAAACAAGTTTGTTTGATAAATGTTTTATACGGTTTTAAGGCTAAAATCGTTTTTATTGTGTTTCAAATGCCATAAGGAATTTATATGTTATGTAAAACATTATTTTGGAGATGAGTTTTAATTTTTATAATTTTTCAAGCCATGGAAAATTTATTATGAATTTTCAAAGGAGAATATGAATAAATTGGGTTTAAAACTATTTCGGCTATTATTTGAAGGAATTTGGGTCTGAAATTTATATATGTTAGATAAAAATATTAAAAGTGAATTTATGTGATTTTTTGTGATTTTTCCTATGTAATTTACTATGGAAATTAAATTATTTTAGATGAAGGACTTAAATGTTTTATTTGTTTAGCTTAAGGAAGGGCTTATTTGCTAAATTATCTTAATTAGATCTGAAATAATTAAGGCAGTTTTATTTTAGAAAGAATTTGAAAAGTTTATGACAACCAATTAATTGTTTACAAATAGGCAGGTTAGTTAAAAAAGCAATTACTTAAAAGGGCATTATAACAGTCTTTACCCAGAAATGTTGCTTCGCCACTTTCAAATGCTACCCTTCAACCATATACTTCCGCCTCAACTAAGTTGAAACCAACTAGGTCTAAACCAACCAAGCCGAAACCAATGCACAAGGTATCGATAAGTTGGTACGTAGTGGATTGGAGAAAGGCGGAATGTATGGAGTTGAAACCAATGCTTTCGAAGGGGTCGAAGCCTTTGTTTTACTCTCCAAAGATATGCGCTTGCCTTGTTTTCAAAAGGATGCTTTCGAAGGGGTTGAATCCCATTTAAATAGCATTCGAAAATGTTGTCACCTTTTTCTTTCGAAAAGAATGCCTTCGAATGAGTTACCTTGTTTTAATTCAATGCTTTCGAAAGGGGTAGTTTCAACCCAGCCGAAACTCTACTGCCGACCTTATGCCTTTCGAATGGATTGAAGTCATCAATGCTTTCGGAAGGTAGCTTTTGTTTATTAAATATATTAAGCCGCTTCCTAAAACTTTAAAAAGGGATTAATGGTTTCGATTCGAAGGCAATGGCTTCGAAAGGTCTTTCGAAGCTATCCTTCCAAATGTTTTTCTTAGTTGATCAATGCTTTCGAAAGTATGGTTCCAAAGCCATCAGTTTTCCCCAATTGCTTTTATTTAAAGGTTAATGGTTTTGAAAGTGGTACTTTCGTTTATATTCACTTTGACCCAAAAGATATTTTTTAAGATAAACCCAATGGTTTCGAAAGGGGTACTTCAAATGGTTTCAAAAGTGATACTTTTAATAGATTCGAAGCTATGCTTCAAAGAGTTAATGAGTAATGCTTTTAATACTTTCGAAAGATATGTTTGAGGGTTTCAAAAGAGATGATTTAAAGTGCTTCGAAAGGCATATGCTTAGTGTTTTGAAAAGAAGATTTGAATGCTTTCGAAGGAGGTTATCCAATGGTTTCGAAAGTAAAGATTTAAGGTTTCGAAAGCCTTCGTTTTCAAAACAAAGAACCCGATCTCATTTCTAAAGGAAAATCCATGGCAAAAGTAAAGGAGTTTTAAAATGGCCGTTAAGTATGAATTTTTGAAGAAGCTTTCCTTGATAAAATAATAGGTTAAAGGGATTAACCGTGTTTTATATGTAAATGATTTCAAGGATGTTAAACCACACATGTTCGTGTTATTATGTTGTTATGTTGCTTCTTCTAATGTACATATTCACTGTAAAGTGGACCTATGATTGTATTTTGGGAACGAAAGGGCAGAATAACCAGCTAGGTTGACCTAGTAGTGAATATAAATTGAGTTAACTCCTGAATGAGTAGAATTGCATCCAGAAAGTCAGATAGATCAGAATGTAAGATGCCTAAATACTGAATAAAGAAGTTGTCAGATAGATAGGTTCATAGTAAAACCATGAAAACTATGTTTAGGAAGAGTTATTGGCAGGGGCCAATGGGTTCATAGTAAACCCATGAAAACTATTATTAGAAAGAGTTATTTGCAGGGGCCAATAGGTTTGTAGTGAACCCATGAAAACTATATCCGAATTAAGTTATTGATAGAAGTCAATAGGTTCCTAGTCAATCCATGAAAACTAGGATATGAGGGAAGTTATTGAAGATACTAATAGGTTCAGGGAGAACCCATGAAATAATAAGGTTATTGGCAGGGGCCAATAGGTTCTTAGTGATCCCATGAAAACTATGAAAGCGGATAGGGAGTCCATAAGCTTTAAACAGGTTACTGGTAAGCCCATGAAAACTAATACGTTAATAGTGACCCTAGAAACTATAAATGAGACAGATAGTCAAAAATTAATGGGGATGGAAAATCCAGAATTAATTTACTTGTTTGCATATCATCATAATAGTTTGAATTGTTATGTTTTAACCATTATGGATGTAGAAGCACAGTATATGGCTATTATAAAATTTTGGAGGATACTAGTGAGGGGAAAACCCGTTCCGCTAAGCGGCGTGGTCTCACTAGATATCTAAATGGTTTGAGATAGTAGATTATTATTCATACCAAGCTTTATGTCCGACTCGAAGTTTATGTTTTCCCCTTAAACTCTCGGGTGCTTAATTGATTTTGAGTAGTTTGAGAGTTGAGGTTTTCAGGTACCTCTTTAGACGAATAAGCTCCCGGAGACGTGCATGAGGCATGATAGCTATTTAGAGTTATTTTCTATTTTTTATTCCACTGTGTTGTTGTTGTTGTAAAGGCAAAATTATTTGATTCCCTATATTATACTCCGATAAGTCGCTCTTGGCGTATGTTGTAATAATTATATTTTCTCTGAACGTGGTCTCGTATTGGGATTATGTAATGAATTTGAAATGATTTGAAATGGAATGTGAAAGTTGTTTGATGATTTTAAATTTTTTCCATATCCATGTGTTTTTGTTATATCAATGTATCTAACATTACCGTATTTGGTCGCCGATGATTAATAACTATGGATGACTGCTGCATCCGTAACCTTTAGTTTTGGGCCTCCAAGTGGGGGATGTTACATATTATTTTTATAAATTAAGTTGAGATTATGATTTTTGATGTGTATTCAAAATATTAAAAGTGATTTTAATTATTTATCAATTACCTTATACTGTATTTATCAATTTCTCATGATTTTAGTATTAAAATCCTTAATTCTCCTTGATTCACGTGTATATTTCACATTTGTTGCTCTAAATTTTCACATTTAACAAGCTTTAATATATTCAGGTGTAACACTATGTACCTTTGACTTTAGCTTTTACTAAATTTACTCATTATTTTAAATTCTATTTTATTTCTTACTAAGGTTAAAACCCTAACCGGAAGTTTCTTTTTTCTCTTCAATAGTAAAATATTTATTCTCTTTTTTTCTCCTTTCTTTTTAGTTCCTCCTTAATATTAGGCTCTACATGGACTCAAAATCATATTATAAATTCAATTGCACAATTCAATCAGCATAAGGTCGCATAATATGATGGTAAGATTTAAGCTTTGAGGATATTCAACTCTCATTCCCACTAAATTCACTAGAGTTTTGTTATAGTTTAACTTAAATTTTATATTTTATAGCCATTGAAAATTTATTTTGAATCATCGTAGATCTTTACTTTTTGCTGAAATTGCATTCATTATCTTGGAAGATGCATCTATACAATATTTAAGAATCGAGAGGTTCAACATATTTGGAGTTTATTTTCTTATTCTTTTTACTTGTAAATAAGCAAGGATCAGCTTTTAAATGCATTTTATTTATTATTTTTATAAATTAAGCTGAGATCGTGATTTGCGATGCGCAATTAAAATTTTGAAAGTGAATTCAATTATGGATCGGTTATTTTTTGAATAATAATCTCAACTATACTAAACCAATTGCTTTTCATTGTAATTTGCAGGCTTATTTTTGGATCTTTTATTCTGCAAATACGCATCTTGTACTATATACCTTATACTATCTTATACTGTACATATAAAAGATGAATCTCTCCCTTTTTTTCTTTATTCTTGTAATTTTAGAATTAAAATATTTAATTCTCCTTGATTTATGTGTATATTTTCACATTTAACCCTCTAATTTTTCACATCAAGCTTTGATATATTCAGGTTCAACATATTTCTAGTTTATTTTCTTAGTCCTTTTACGTATAAATAAGTAAGGCTTAGTTTTTACAACATATTTTTATTTATTATTTTTATAAATTAAGTTAAGATCATGAATTTTGATGCATATTTAAAATATTGAAAGTGATTTTAATTATTTATTAATTACCTTATACTATATACATAAAAGGCGGATCTCTCTTGATATGTGTTTTCTTTTTTCTCATAATTTTAGAATTAAAATCCTTAATTCTCCTTGATTCACGTGTATATTTCACATTTTCCCCTCTAAATTTTCACATTTGACAAGTTTTAATATATTCAGGTGTAACCACAATGTACTTTTGACTTTAGATTTTACTAAATTTACCCATTATTTTAAATTCTATTTTATTTCTCACCAAAGTTAAAACTGAAACCAGAAGTTTCTTTTTTCTCTTCAATAGTAAAATATTTATTCTCTTTTTTTCTCCTTTCTTTTTAGTTCCTCTTTAATCTTAGGCTCTATTAGGACTCAAAAACCATATCATAAATTCAGTTGCACGATTCAATCAATATAAGGTCGTATAATATGATGGTAAGATTTAAAATTTGAGGATACTCAACTCTCATTCCCCATAAATTCACTAGATTTTTGCTAATTATAGTTTAATTCTATTTTTATATTTTATAGCTATTGAAAATTTGCTTTGAATCATCGTAGATATTTAGTTTTTGCTGAAATTGCATTCATTATCTTAGAAGAAACAATATTTAAGAATCGAGAGGTTCAACATATTTAGAGTTTATTTTCTTATTCTTTTTACCAGTAAATAAGCAAGGGTTAGTTTTAAAATGCATTTTTGTTTGTTATTTTTATAAATTAAGCTGAGATCGTGATTTGCGATGCGTAATTAAAATTTTGAAAGTGATTTCAATTATGGATCGATTATTTTTCGAAGAATAATCTCAACTATACTAAACCAATTTACTTTTTCATTTGTAATTTGCAGGCTTATTTTTGGATCTTTTATTCTGCAAATACGCATCTTGTACTGTACATCTTATACTATCTAATACTGCACATATAAAAGATGGATCTCTCCTTTTCTTTTCTTTTTCTTGTAATTTTAGAATTAAAATCTTTAATTCTCTTTGATTTATGTGTATATTTTCACATTTAACCCTCTATTTTTTCACATTCAAGATTTAATATATTCAGGTTCAACATATTTATAGTTTATTTTCTTATTCCTTTTACATATAAATAAGTAAGGCTTAGTTTTTACAATGTATTTTTATTTATTATCTTTATAAATTAAGTTGAGATGATGAATTTTGATGCATGTTTTTGAAATATTGAAAGTGTTTTTAATTATTTATTGATTACCTTACAATGTATACATAAAAGGTGGATCTCTCCTGATATGTTTTCTTTTTTCTCATAATTTTAGTATTAAAATCCTTAATTCTCCTTGATTCACGTGTATATTTCACATTTGCCGCTCCAAATTTACACATTTAACAAGCTTTAATATATTCAGGTGTAACACCATGTACTTTTAACTTTAGCTTTTACTAAATTTACTCGTTCTTTTAAATATTATTTTATTTCTCACCAAAGTTAAAACCGAAACCAAAACCAAAAGTTTCTTTTTTCTCTTCAATAATAAAATATTTATTCTCTTTTTTTTCTTCTTTCTTTTTAGTTCCTCTTTAATCTCAGGCTTTATAAACACTCAAAATCATATCATAAATTCAGTTACACAATTTAATCAACATAAGGTCACATAACATGATGGTATGATTTAAACTTTGATGATATTCAACTCTCTTTCCCCCCCTAAATTCACTAGATTTGTGCTAATTATAGTTTAATTCAATATTTTATACTCTATAGCTATTAAAATTTTCTTTGAATCATCGTAGGTCTTTAGTTTTTGCTGAAATTGCATTTATTATCTTAGAAGATGCATTTGTACAATATTTAAGAATTGAGAGGTTCAACATATTTAGAGTCTATTTTCTTACTCTTTTTACATATAAATAAGCAAGGATCAGTTTTAAAATGCACTTTTGTTTGTTATTTTTATAAATTAAGTTGAGATCATGATTTGTGATGCGTAATTAAAATTTTGAAAGTGATTTCAGTTGTGGATTAGTTATTTTTCAAAAAATAATCTCAAGTGTACTAAACCAATCTACCTTTTCATTTGTAATTTGCCGGCTTATTTTTGGATCTTTTATTCAGCAAATATGCATAGTCTAATTATCAGTAATTAGCAATGAAAATAAAGAAGGTTGAAAGTTAAATTATTTACATTTAACGTCTTAAAAAACTATGGATGGCGCCTAAGTTATATTTGGATTTTAAAAGAAGATAAAAGAAACCAAATTCAAAATTTGATACTTTATTAATTCCAACTTTAAAATTTCTCATTTAATTACTTCTATTAAATACAAGTGTAACGGTTGTTTTTTTTCCTTCCAAATATAATTAGTTTTGCCTATTTTATATTCACTTTATCACATTGTATTATGCATATCTATGTAGTTCAATTCCTAATAAAAATATTCTTTTTTCCCCTCTAGAATAAAATCTTTGATTGCTTTATTCCCTTCTTTTACTTAATATTTCACTTCAATCTCAAGCTTCCCATGAAATCAATGTGACATCATAACTTCTATTGTATATCGAAATTGGATATCTCCAAGAATTCTAATCTATTTGTTCTTTCTTTTCATTTATTTTCTCTTTGAGCTCGAAATCCACAAGAACTCAAAATACTATATTAATTAAAATTGGATATTTTCTAATTCTTTTGCTCTTTTTTTTATAATTTTGAAATTAAAATATATTTCTCTTTTGTTCATGTGTATATTTTCACATTTACACCTCTAAAATTTGTCATTTTAACAAGCTGTAATATATCCATCTGCAATGTCATGTCCCTTCGACTTTCCCTTTTATTAGTTTTACTCATGTAGTCAATTTTATTTTATTTCTCTATAAAGTTCATACCTTAAGAAGAAGTTTCTTTTTCTTATTAAAATAAAATCTATGTTCTCTTTGTTTCATTCTTTTCTTTCAGTTTTTATTTAATCTTTGATTTCACAATGACTCAAAGTCATATGACTATTTCAATTGCACAATTCAATCATTAGAGAGGCTCTCGTAATGCGATGATAAGGTTTAAACTTGGATAATATTCAACTTTCTTTCCCTCTCAGTTCATTGGATTTTTTATCACTCTATGTACAACTTTTTTTATAATCCATATCTGCAAAAAAATTGCTTTGAATCATCGTAAGTCTTCACTTTTCATTGACACTGCATTTATTTTTTTGGGATGATAAGTCTGTTCACTACTTTAGAATCATACGGTACAACATAATTAGAGTTTATTTTCTTCTTCCTTTTCCCCATAAATAATTAAGTATCTATACAATATATTTTTATTTATTAGTTTTATTAATTAAGTTCAGATCATGATTTTAGATGTGCAACTAAAATATTTAAAGTGATTTCAATTATTTATTAGTTCTTTTTGAATGAATGATCTCAACTCCATTAAACCAAATTGTTTTTTTTACATTGTAGGTTTATTTTTGGATCTTTTGTTCTCCAAACATGCATAATATAACTGCTAGAAATGGCGATGAAAATAAACAATGTTGAAAGTTTAATTTTTATATTGAATCATTTGAAAATAGTGGATGGTTTCTAAGTTGTGTTTGGGTTTTAAAAGAAGTTAAAAGAAATCAATTTGAAATATTAGGAATTTAGTCATTTTCAACTTTAACAGTAGTTTTGCCTATTTTGCATTTTTCCTATTCGGTTACTTTAGCATATCTATGTAGTTCAATCTCCAAGCAAAAATATCTCTTTTTCAACTGAAGTAAAATCTCTAACCGGTTTCTTCCCTTCTTTCGTTTACTTTTCACTTTAATCTTCAGCTTCATATGGAATCAAAAAGGTGTCATAACTTCTACGGTATATATTAAAGTCGGATCTTTCACAAATCTCTAATATATTTATTTCCTTCTTTCATTTTATTTTCTCTTTAGTCTTAAACTCTATAAGAACTCAAAATACTCTATATATACATGAATATATTTAAGTTGGATCTCTCCTAATCCTTTTGTATTTTTTTCCTAATTTTAGAATTAATATCCTTGTTTCTCCTTGATTCATTTGTATATATATTCAGGTGTCATGGCATGTCCCTATGACTTCGTTTTTTATTAGTTTTACTCATTTTATCCAATTCTATTTTATTTTTCGATAAAGTTCAAACCCTAAGCAAAAGTTTATTTTTTATCATCAAAAATAAAATCTTTTTACACTTTGTTTCTTTTGTTGTAGTTTCTCTTTAATCTATGACATCATGAAAACTCAAAATCATATCACAATTTCATTTGCACAATTCAATCATCAGAAACGGTCGTAGGATATGATGGTAAGGTTTAGACTTTGGTGATATCCAATCGAATTTCCCCCTCAAATCGTTAGATTTTTTTCTTACTCTATGTATATTTCAATTTTTTTATATTGCATATTTGTAAACAGTTGGCTTTGAATCATCATGGGTCTTCACTTTTTTATTGAAGTTACATTTATTATCTCGAAAGGTTAGATTGTACAATGCTTTAGAACCGTAAGGTAAAGATACTTAGAGTTTGTGTACTTCTTCCTTTTTCCCATAGTTAAGTAAGAATTATTTTCTATAATATATTTTTGTTTATTGTTTTTTATAAATTAAATTAAGTTCAAATCATGATTTTTTCCTAAATTATTTATTTATTTCTTCAATTTCCTTATAGATACAAATGCAACTTTCTTTCCTATTCAATTCACTACATATTTTTTCTTATTCTGTATGTAATCCAATTTTTTATATTTCATATCTGTAAATTTGCTTTAAGTGAAAATATTCCTTCATTATAGATTACATATCTTCAGTATATGAGGGGATACAAGAATATTCGTCCATGTTTGTAAATCCCAATACGAATATGGATTGATGATAGTTACACATCGTATAAAGTGGCGAAAAGCCATAATGAGGTTTCAAGGTGAGATGATTACATATACTAAATAATTTGAACAATAGCTAGAAGTGTCATTGGTTTCTTTAAATTACACACACACATATATATATATGTATATGTATGTGTATATGTATATGTATATATGGTACTATTTAAGTTTACCATGTTTCACACTCTAGCTATTTTAATAAAATGATTTCAAACATATTTTAAAAGTGTCATTGGTTTCTTTAAAAAATTGATATCCTACTTCTAATAACATGATTTCAAGTATATTTTAAAAGTTTTCCATGTTTCACACTCTTAATTGTAAGACTGGATTATTAAAAATAATTTATAGTTGGAATACAGAAGGAACACATCAACTTCATAAAGTGTCAAATTCGAAGGTTCTTTGTATTTACATGTGGCGGAAGAACTATAGTCTCTTTATATTCAAAAGTAGATTAAAGCATTCTTAGAAAAAATTTAATCTAAAAGTAACAGAGGCGCTAGAGTTTTTACACTGATATTTGAAGTTCAATAAATGGACCATTAAGAGCAATTTATACTTATAACTTGTTGCAAATACTTAGTGCTACCAAACTGTATTTTTCTATGATAGTTCATTAAACACTATGATATGGTGTTCAAAATACATTTTGTTTTTTTAATGTTATTTTATTTTTCGTTCAGTTTTTATTTCATTATACTCATTATGGTGTGATATGGAGTTTTTGTGGGTGATTTTCGACTAGAAACAAGTATGTTTTAGGTAATGTATAGTCAGAACAAAATTTAATATAAAGAATATATTCTACCCAACCGTATTAGTGTTAATATCTATTTCATGTTAGTATCTATCTCATGCTACATTCTTATAGCGATAAACTCGCTATTATGATTATTGTATCATTTTTTGTATTTTAGAAACATCATTATAACTATCACAAAAAATAGTTGTTTAAAATTATGTAACTTTATCATGCTGCGTGCTTAGCATGGGTCTACAATTTACCATATATATTAAAGTCGAATATCAATCAAGATTTTTCTTTCTCTCATAAGTTTAGAACTTAAATATTTAGCTCTACTTGATTTAGTGTACTCTCAAGAAGGTCACATATCGAATCCCACAAACTGCCCTTATCTAATGTGTATTAGAATAATTTCACTTTCCTTGATTCACTTTGTTCCCAAACTTCAAAGTTTGAATCTTATTTACCTTATTTTACTTAAAATATTTTGAAACCACTCGGTTTGTAACGACCCAGAATTTTAGTTATTTGACCTTGGAATAATTAATTAATTTTAGTTATTGAAAAGTTAATTTTATAGATTAAATAACTTGAATTTCAAATATAGTGATTTATTGGATAATTTAATTATTGAATTTAATAATTAAAAATTGTTTAAATAATTGAACCTTGGGTTTTAAGTTGGATAAAAATGATTTAAAGGCTTATTTAATTTCTATTAATAAGAATGAAGATAATAAAACTTTTAAATTGGTTTAAAAAGTGATTTAACTAATTTTGAAAAGAACTCATTTTAATTAACGAGTGAAAATAGCCTCCCGGGGCACTGTCTTGAATTTCGACGAAATTAGTGTCATTGGGTCCATAATAATGAATTATATTACACCGTCAAATTTCGTAATGATCAGACGTATCGTTTGGTCGTGCGAGATCGAAACGCGTTGAAATTAATATTGGAAATTTAATACAATAATTGGGTTCAAAAAGTTATCTTCTCCATATGATCGAATTAGGGCTCGAGACTAGTTCCATTGCGTTCAGAATAAGGGTATAACATATAGAACGCCAGGCGGCACGTCTCGATCGAGGTTCGAAATTATATAGCTAGATATTTTGAATTTTAAATAATATATTTTTCTTCAATTTAACTTTACACTGCCATGACCAATCCCCATTAGCCCATACCCCCACGTTCCTTCGTACCCCCTCACCTGTTTAAAATACCTTCTCCCTTCCTCTTTCGTTCATTTTTTTCAAACCAGTGTGGAGAAAAATTAAAATCCAATACAATACGCCACAGAAAAATTTGATTCGTGTTCCTATGAGTTCGTGGCTGCAGGGGCTTCAATCGATGGTGATTTGAGGGTGTTCGATGGTGATGGGTGAGTACGGAAGCCTAAGGCAGTGACTGTTTGGCCTTTGTTTTCATATAAGGTTAGTGTTTTAAGGAGAAGGGGCTGTCGATTTGAAGACTGATGGGTGGATTTGGATTCAACGAGGCAAGGAGCAGTTGGAGGAGAAGTTTTGGGTCGTGTGATGCTTCTTTGGTCATCCCGACCTCGTGCTACAGGGTGGTGGTCCTAGAAGTCGCGTTTCGCGGCAGGGTTTCTGGCGGCATGAATGTGGGACGATGGCGAAGCTCTCGTGAAGAGGAAGCTTCCGGTGGCATCGATTCGTTGAATGATCAAGTGGATCATCGTATCATATTGTGCACGTGCACATTTGGACATTGGTTCCACTGTGCTAGAGAAAGGAGAGAGTGATTTGGGGAAGATGGAGTAATAAGGTAGAGGGGCAACTTGTAATATTTATAAAGTTATGTAATTTTTAATTTAAATTTTCTCAATAACTTATATCCATATCTCCTTAATACGAGGTCCGATCGAGACGAAACTTTTTGCGTTGCGCTCGTGGTGACGAAAGCTTCGCAATGGATCTGGTTTGGACGAATTTGGAGACTGTTGAAATTTGGGCTAAAATCGGACGTCGTTCGATTTTAGTTCCAAACCGGAATGCCCCGATGGCGGCAGAAAATTTCGGTGAATTAAACTCACCTTTTTGGATAACTAGTATGGTATATAGTCGATAAAAATTGTTGAATGATTTTTGGATGAATTATTATATTTATTGGTTGGTTTGGATATATTCCCGCCTGTTAGAGCGGATGAGACCCTATTACGTTCCCGTGTAAGAGCAGATGACCCTTTGTATACGAATCTCGCCTCGAAGCGGTTGATTTATATTTTTATGATTATATGATGTCTGTGATGCAGGGGGACAGCTTAGCAGGATCCAACGGGATTCCTCGCACTGTTGATTTTATTTTCATATATACGTTATATACGTTGCTATATGATGTGATGGATGCCATATTTGATGACATGAATTTGTTTTGCTTATTTAGTGCTATGGTGGCACTGGGCCATATTGTTTTTGGTATTTTGAAATACTATAAAATAGTGATTTTGAATTTAAATGATTTTCAAGTGATTTCGGAGAAGTATATGTTTTAATAATTTTTAAATTATTAAAAGGAGGAATTTGTTTTTAAAATAAATAAAAAGTATGATTTTTTATGTTATAAAAATATGGTTTTGGTGAAATATTTTTCTATAGAGATTTTAAATAAGTTTATAAAGAATTTTTAAAGGTGATATTTTATAAATGTAGAAATAAATTTAAAATCAAAGTTTGTAAAGATTTTATAAATGGGATTGAAGTTTATGGGTAAATGGGTTTATGAATAGATTTTATAAATAAACATATTTTATAGAGAAATATTTTATAACTAGATTTTATAGATAAATTAGATTTAAAAAGAAATGGATATAAAAATGGATTTTTTGATAGTAAATGAGTTTTATAAAAGAATGATGTATAAATCGAATTTTATAAATGAAGTGATTTTATAAAATAAAAGTTTTATAAAATAGAAAGGAGATTTAAAACATAGTTTTATAAATAGGGAAAGGATTTATGTTCAGATATAAAATATGTATTTTTATATAAAGAAAATATATTTGATTTTTAAGGATTTAACAATCTTTCAAAATATTGTTTTTAAAATATTTTTTCGTTGGAGATAATGGCTTAAAAAGAAATTTATCTTTTAAAAATAATGTTTGGAAAGTTAAAACAATCTTTCAAAGGATTGTTTGAAAATAATGTTTTTTTTTAAAATGGCTTTGAAAAGTAACTTATAGTTTTAAAGCGAAGTTTTGGAACCAAATGGAATTTAATAGTTCGAAAAATGATTTAAAATGTTAGATGTATCGAAAACATAGATTTCAACATTTATTTTTGTAATAGACGTCTTCGGGAAAGTATGGAAGGCATGGACTACAACATTATTTTTATAGTAAATGATTTTCAAAAGAAAATGTTTTATATAGTATACGGGATTTCTATATATATATAGTTAATTAATTGGAATCCTTATACTAATGTTTTGGGTTGTCGTAATGATGTTTTACGCAACATTCGTTTTGACCCAATAAAGCGTGTTTTGAAAAATATGGGGTTTTCCTTAAAAATGATTAGTAAATATACTTATTTCGAATCCAAGGTCACTCTAGGGAAGTTAACCATGCAGTAATACTAAACGCCAATCGGCCTGTCAGACTTGCTATCCTTACCTATCCACGTGTTACAACGTGAAAGTCATGCTCTTTACCCGTGCACTGTGACTGTCTATCCACGTGCTACAACGTGAAAGTCATGCTCTTCACCCGTACAATGTGATTAAATGCCTCTTACGTCTGACTGGCGCTGACTCAAACAACCTCGCAGGACCCCAAAGTTGCGCTCAGGCTCCGCCAAACTGGACTCCTATCCTCCTGTCTCCTCAGTCACCAACATTGACTTGCCCCTATCCAAAGTGTCAGTCCACCAAAAGAGCGTCCGCAGCTGGGTCGGCTATGGAAAATCCTCCAACGATCTACCTAAAGAAGCCTACGTCGGAGCACATTTATCATGTTCCATCCGCGCCGATCTGCCTGAAGAAGCCTACGATTGTAGATGCTATTTATCCTACATACTAGCAACCTATTAAAGGTAACAAACATCCTTGAGAACCTACTTGCCCGCTCCTAGTACGTACAACCAAAACTATATTTTGGTCTTAACTGCATGAAACACCTATCCAGACCTTTACAAGGTCTGCCTACCAAATCGCTTCCAGATTAATTAATATTACAATTACGGTTTACATACTGTCTATTTCCATTAATCTGCCTTATACCATTTTTTTTCCGATTTGGTTATTTCATAATTTTTCTTTTGCTTACATAAATGGAATTTCACGTCCGTTCAATCCGTATGGTTTATCTGTACTTTTTATACCATTTTGTTACAGATTTATACTTGCCTTTAGGGTCCATTTAATTCACATTTTCCACCCTAATTTACGTTCTCCTTTTTAGAGATTTAATATGTACAAAAATTTATCAAATAGCCACAAACCATTTAATTGCATAAAATTCCACTTTTTATGTTTAAGGCCGCATATGGAATAACACATATATACCAATTAAAATTCCCAATTTTGTTCTATAACCATATTCAGAATTATGTAATTATACCAACCAAATTTCCAATTTTATTCAAAGAACATATTCTGAATTTACCCAACTAACCAGTTATACCATTAAAAATTGAATAACAATTCTAATTCAATTTAATTAAACCAATCTCATTTACGCCATAAAACATGAATAAGCAATTTATACGTTCCATATTTTAAACCAAACATGAATTAGAATTGAGAAGTGGTAGAAGAAGAAGTTACAATAATTTGCATCAAACCTTAATTACTAACAGAAATTAATTCATATTATCATGCCAGAAAAGAACTAAAATTAAACTACTTTATTTCTCTATTTCATATTAATTCCCACTCACTTGACACTTGAGCTTGTATAAATTTGAAAATATTTTCTTCTTCTTATCTTCCTCTTTTTAAATTCTTTAGAATTCTTTAAATAACTCATATATATATTTTTAATTTGATTTGGAAGAGAATTATTTATTTAGTGAGAAAGAAGGAAGAAGAATACACACAAATTTTTCTGTAGACTTATGGCGACGGCTGAATAAAAGATTATGTTTTAGGTTAGATGGTTTATTTATAGATAGTGTGAGTGCATATAATCCATTAGATTTTTCTAGGTTAAATCATGTTCATACGAACACCTCATGGTTATCCACTCTGGCTCATACACGTCACTGGACCAATAGAATGCTAGGAAGTCAAAAACCATGTCACCCAGTCCAATAGAAAACCACCACGTCAGAAAATAAATTAGCTTTCATTAATTATTCCCATTAATTGATTGCATTGCAAAATTTCCATTTTTGTTGTTTGTGTGTATACATTACACTTTTTGTGAGATTATACTCTCCCTCTTAATTGACTTTACAAATTGTTTCCCATTTTATAAGTCTCATTAGATCTTTATTTTAAATATTTGCATTTGTTACCAATCGTTCCATCTTAATTTGCCAAATTTACATCCATAATAATTTCCTTTGTTATACATTCTCATTAATGTCAATTATGTCATTAATTCAGCCAATCAATTTATTCCCAATCCTTATCTATTTATCAATTGGGTATGTTACACATTTATTTACACTTTTGAATGTGTACAATTAATTAGGATATATGTATATATACATCTACAATTTAAACTAATCAATCTCTTGGTTAATTTTATTCATTCATAGTTAATTTTCTTAATTGATTGCTTATTAATTTTAACCATTCCCCATTGATTCTTGTCCGTTACAACATTTATTTGTTAAAGTTTTATCCTCCTTTCTAAATCTACTGTTTATAAACATTAAAAATTTAAACTTCAAGAATATATTTTATAAACAAATTTAGTTTCCTCATCTTACATGTTTACAATCTACGCTAATTTCCAATTAACGTACATTAGTAAATGTTGTAACGCATGTTAATTACAATTGTAATGTACATTAATTACTAATAATGTGCATTTATTGTCAATAAGTCTTTTTACCATTTCTCCCATTATACATATGTGTGTGTATTAATACAATACTCTTGTTTCCATTTAATTTCATTAATCAAATTCAGACGTTTAAATGTGCGTATAAACGCGTAAACTATTGAAATAATTCCAAACTTTGTGTATATAATATGTTTCCCTTTTTAATAAATTATACTGACTCATTTCTGACTGTGTACATATGTAATTTAACACACATCAGCAATTAATCAATCAATTATAATTAATGTTAAGTTACCAATTTCATACGTGTAATTGCTTCTGATGCCAAAACTTCAAATGGTCATAACTTCTTCATTTGAACCCTGTTTGGAAAACATTATATATGAAAATTAATCAGAAAATTGCCACGAACACAATGGTATAAGTTTCGTGGCCAAATTCCAATATTTGAAAATTTTCCATTTTTCATAGTTGTCTAAGTTTATTAATTATATTTCCATTAATTAATTAGTGTAAAAAACGTGAGATGTACTTTAATTTACACGTTTCCTTTAAATTTTCTTTTAATAATAACTTCTTCTATTTTAATTCCTTTTTAATTATTTTTTCCCTTGAAATATCGGGGTGTTACATAGGGCTACTTGCCACTAGTCCCTCGGGGTGAAATTTATCATATCATATATTTATGATGGCAGTAGTGCTTTGTTATGAAAATATACGATATGCAAGGACATCTCGCTACTAATTATAGGGGTAATTCCCGACAGGATGTGGTAGGAGAGTGCCTTCGGTTTGTCCTGTTCCTGGACAACTTGTATGGATGGATGTCTGACATTGCATTTCTACGATTACGTTGTTGACTTTTACAAACGTACATCTGTTTGGTGGCAGAGTAGGCAACTTCTCTTAGCTTAACACCCTTCTTTGAGACGTATGAGCTCGGAGGTTGTATGTTTGTGAAAGTCAATAGTGATCGAAGGAATTGCAATGTGGCATTCAAAGTGGAATGTGCTATGTGAAAGGTAATCGCTACCTCAAACCTCATCTCCCGGTAATGGCTTAAACAGGGTATGCCGCGAGGCTATGTGGTTCGCAACCATTAGGGTATGGTCATCACCTTTCTAGATTACTCTCCATATGTCGAGTATGTGGTGTATGCTATGGGATCCCGGATAGGTCGGTTACGATTGGGGTGATGTCATACTCGATTCTATCTATGCCATGTATGAGTGCCAAATAGGGATATGCCGGTCTTGCCAGATGCGGAGGATTGTTTGTGTATCCTCGGTACATTCCTCTAGAGATATACTGTACGGAAGGTAGTCCCTTACCTGCCATTGTATGAAAATCCATTCTCCAATACGTGCTTGCCAGTTTGTTTGTAAACTTATTATGCCATCAAATTTAACCAATGCAACAATTTCAGCTATTTGAATATTTTTTATATACTAGACACTAGTATAATATCAGAGGATTTGATATGAGATGTTTTGGTTATTGTAAGGTAAAAACTCGTCCGTGTTTATGTGCGGCGTGGTCTTACGAGATACTTTTATTTTCATAAAGGAAAAGTTTTTGATAACTTTAAAAGTAAATTTGAGATGTGTTTTCTCATGCTAGTTTACCATACTGATCCGGGTGTTCTTCCCTTTCAATGCTCGGGTCAAACCGAGTATATTTACAGGTTCAGTTTTGATGTTTTGGAGCTTCAGTAGACGAGCTGGAAGTCTTCAGGTCGTATTCCACGTATATGCTTATTCTCCACTGCATTGTTGTTTAAATTATCAGCAATTGTGAAGATAGATTATTATAATTGTTCAGGCTGATGATTTTGATTTGATTGGTGTACTCTGATTGATGTATGAATATTAAAGATTATAGTTTCTCTTTTTATAAAGCTCATTTATATTATATTATATGTTGTTCCGCTGTGATTGTGATATTCTGTGTTTGTTTTTGGTTTCTCTTTCTTCTTCTTCATTTCTCTTCTCCTCTCCTCTTTCTTTCTCATGATTATCCGTATTTCCCTTCGGTTTGGGGCTAGACATGTACGGTTATTTTCGGCTCTGAACGGGATGGATTTGCGGGTCGTCACACAGTTCACTTTAAAACATTTATTTTTACCACTAAATTCCATTTTACATAGAAATTTCAACCAAAATATAAGCTTCATTCTATGATCCTACATTTTGTAGCTATTTTTTTACTAAATAAGCATGATCTTTATTCGAAATTCATTGATTTTATTCTTTAAAAATATAAACTCCATTGAAAATATAACATATTGCAAACAATTATGATAATAATAGTAAGAATTATTGTTTTTAATTTAAAATGCATAACAATAAATTAAAGAAAAGCATGATAACCAGGATACACACACATATGGATTGAGTGGTATAGTTTATCTTAAGATAAACCAACAAGCTCATGTAATATCTAAGATATAAAATAGACCACTGTAGTTTTTTTTTCAAATTCAATCACATCTTATTCAAAGTAGTTATTTTAAATAATTAAGCATATATGACCTATGTATGAATTTCATTAATTCTAAGTAAATTGGTATAAAACTAATAAATATTAATCAAAACATAACGATCGTTTATTACGGATATCAACTTTGCATGCTATAATAATTCTCGTTTTAACCTCTTTTCTTCGTTCACTCTTCTAAAAAATAAAACATATAAATTCAACACCATTGTCATTTTTTACTGTATAAGAGATAAGATAAAATGTATAAAGAGCACTCACTCAAATAATCATGTGAACTTTAATTTTCATTTAAAATCATCAAATATGAAAAGCAAAAGTTGAACGAACTAATATAATTCTATATTTTGTATGAATTTAGATTTAGCTTAATTTTTTACTCTTACAAATTAAAAAGAATCCAAACATCTCAACGATCCATGAAAATACATGCTTTACATTTTTCTAAATAAAATGGTTAATATAAAGGTAACTTGAACTTTATGAATTGCTTATCTCTCGGTAGAATAATTTATTTTTTGATCATTCTTTTTTTTATTTCCACTAATCGCTTCTTTAATCTCCATTCTCCCAATTAATTATTTCTTTCATCCCTGCTTTTAGAATAAATGCAAAATAAATTGAATATAAATATTCTAAGTAAAATCAACGCTTCATTTTTTTCTATAGAGTAGGTATTGATCCATCACCATTCTTTTCTGTACGAAATTATGGTTCTTCTTTTATCATCACTACCATTGAAAACTTTATTTTCCTTCAACCTTTTAAACCAACAACCCCTTTCTAACATTTGGTCGTATCTTGATTTATTAATATTAAATGTCATTTAATAATGTATTCTCAATGCAAAATCTACTATACGTTATTATTATTTCTTTTTTAATATATTGATTATTTAGTTTTTTTACTTAATATTATTTTTATCATATCATGTGCGAAGCATGGGTTCGCACTAATTATTATTTGTTATGTGATTTACATATTTGAATAATAATTTAATTTTCACCATTTCATCACTATGAGTGCAATATACCATATACATGTTGACATGGTTTTCTTTATGATTTATTAGAAAAATAAAAGAATAATTTTAATTAAATTTACTTAAACAGTTTAAACTTAAGACTATTTAATTAGTTTAAATATATGGATTTAAATGTAAATTATAAGTAAAAAGTGAGGAGAACTTTGAAACTAATATAGAAAACAAAATGTTTAAGTACCTAAATGTAAAACGACAATAGAGAACTAAAAAATATCTTAAACAACGGTAGAAAACATAAATTGTGTTGGAACTTCAAAATAAATTATCAATAAATATATAGAGAGAATTAAGAAGAGTTGGGAAAAGGACATAAATTAACACGAGAGTTGGAAATTCTTCTGCTTTACTATTATTTAATGGATACTCCACAGAACGATCAACCCCGCCCAGTTTTGTATTATTTCTTTTCTCATGCACCCATTGAAGGTTTTTCCTCTTCTCAATGAAAAATCATAAACTGCATTCAAACATACACTTTGTTGATTTGTTGGAGTTTGGTACCAATTTTAAACGCAGAAGCTTCTCCTCTATTCTTTTCGTCATCCAATTTTTGTTAGCCGATTCCTAAATATTCAACTCGACGGCTGTTTTCGGTAATTTTACCATAATCTAAAAATTGACTTAGATCAAAGAAATTAGACTGCGAAATGATAAAGGAATGAGCCAAGAAGCTTGGAAGATGTCAAAATTTAAGAAATCGAAGTCTGGCCAAATTTTTGAAATGCAAAACAAGATGGCACCGACATTTTTTATATCGACATAATTGGTACCGATCTGTTTGATACTGACATGATTTGAGAACCATCAAGAATAATAAAAGGAAGGAGTACAACAAATTTTACTAAGTTGTGTACACCAAAAACACGTCGATACCGATATGATTTTGGATCTTGATTTGGCTACTTCGAAAGGTTGAGACTCGAGCTATGAAGAAAAAAAAGAAGTTTTGACACATTGGCCTTGCCATGTTTGGCTGCCTTGGGGAACGTGCACAATGACCTATTCTTCATGCTAGAACTTTGGATCTAGAGGAAATACTCATTCCAAACCGGGAATGGTGAAATTCATGCTAGATCTCGTCTGTGGGTAGCAACCTATCTTCAACTAGAAAAAATTTGGTCTTCTTCACCTTCTATTTCATAAGAGTTTGAGAAAATCGACATCTACTAGATTGTAACTCGTATTTGATTATAAGTTGTGTATTCCAAAGAGAATTCGTAAATAAAATCGATTAATTGGACGCAGGCCAGAGATTTTGCGGAACCACTATAAAACTTATATCGTTTTTTCATTCTAATTTAATTTCTTTATTTTAATATATTTGTTTGATTCGTTTTTTAGTGATATTGAGGTGTTGCACCAACTTTTTGAGCAATACTATAACAACCCATACCTCTATGGGCCAAAATTTCTACAACATTCTAAAGCCAAGTCCATCAAAGCACAAATCGTTGGATTTGGTACTTGCAAATAAGCATGAGCATTATCAGAGATTGATAGAAATCTAAACTCACAGCGGAAATAATACTAGAATAAGAATACTGACTATGACTACCACCTTAGAATTAATGGTATTACTTGTATAGCAGATTTCACATCAGCATCGAGCATGAGAGAAAAAGAAAACTTCTTAACAACAAAGCACATCCAGCTCCAGTGACCTATTCTCCTAAATTCTATCATGTGGGTTGTAAAAAAGAGGGGGTCAGAACAATGTTCGGGTGACTAGAAAAGTATATAAACTGTCTATAAAATAAAATTTTACTGGTTGGTTTCCATTTAATAATTATGTCACTCAAAGGTTAATAGTTCTAATCTAACCTTGCATTGCACACACGATTACTTACCTAACCCTTCCCAAGGTACAAAATACTGATAAAGCCTTATTAACCATCTAATACTTCCAAACCCATTTGCCACTTAATACTTCTAAATATGAAGTAGGCTTATATAATACCTTTAAAAAGAGAAATAGGCAGTTTCTTCCATTTAAGACCTCAATCAAGGTAGACTCCGTCATTTAAGACATATTCCCAAAGTGGTTTCCTAACAATTTTGTCAATGGTTAGTGGATCCTAGCTAAAAAAGATCTCTAACCACTATTTAAGGCTTCGGACATTTAATGTCCAACTATTATCGCATCTATCGCAGATAAAATTGTAGCCAGGTAACAAGCAGTACCCAAGCCACTTAATACCTTTCATTGGAAAATAGGCAGACTTTGGTCATTTAAGACCTTAATTACGCATACCTCATCATTTAAGATCTATTCTCAAGGCGTGCTCCTCAATGGTACTATCATTATAACGGCCTTAGCAATGGGAGAGACCATACCCAAGCCACTTAATACCTTATTTATACGGACTAGGCAGACCCCTAACCATTTAAAACCTATTTATAGGTAGGCCTTTGTCATTTAATACCTAATCCCAAGTGGGACTCCTCACTGGCACTATCTAGCTGACATTGCTTAGAAATCTCATTGGGCTATTTAATACTTCTTTTATAGAAAAGAGGCGAACCCTTCAGTCACTTAAGACCCCAAACTTAAAGCGAACCCCTCTCGAGATATCCACTATCACTCTTAATTATAAACATGGAATCTCATTAGGTTACTTCTTTTGGTAGGGAGGCGGGCCCTACAGCCACTTAATATTTCAACACTGAAGTAAACCCTTTTTGAGATGTCCTAATTTATTTGGAATCTCACTAGGTTACTTAATACTTTCATTTAGGAGAAAGACAGACCCAACAGCCACTTAAGACCTCAAACAATAAGCAAACCCTATGGAGATATCCCTTACCACTCCTAATTTCAAATTTGGACCGTTTAATACTTTCCAATTAAGAAAGCAGGCCCAATCTCTCACGTCATCATGGATCCTAGGATTTGTGATATCTCACATCAGTAGTAAGTACACCTGACTACTGGTAGCCTTAAAGTGAAGGACAGTCTTCCGTCGAGTGACTCTACTGACCTCGCATCACTAACCTACTAAGTCCAATAAACCATCCTAAGTCTTTACTTATATTATCTTAAGTAGACATTGGACTTAGCTTACTAATTCCCTTTTTATTTAAGGCAATAAGATCTACCGTAAATATTTATCTATCCATAAATCCCCGTTTAATGCTCATAAATGTAAATTTGTCAATAAAATCCTAATGGGCATTTCCTAAGAGATTAATACATGATTAGTAATTTCAAATTAGCAACTTTTTATATCTATTCCATTTTTATCAGTCTCATTAATCCATTTACTCTATTAAATTATTATTGCAACTCCCATATTTATTACCATTTATTCCCCATTTGTTGGAGTTATAACCTTTTAAATTCCTTTTCCATTAGTTAACTATCCTAAATGTGAATATTCATGCAAGCATCGTTAGTAGCCATTATTTAATTATTATAAGCGTAATAAATTATGTACAAATATTTACTTTTATCAAATATGTTCTAGTTATATATTATTGGAATCATATCTAAAAAGATTATCCGCTATAATTTCCATATATTAGCCCAAAAAAAAAGATTTAACTTTAAAAGATAACATTGTTTGAAGTTACAAGGAATAATCATTTCTTTTTATTACTGCAATAGACAGTGTAAACTACAATGAATTCATACTTTACACATCTCTTTCTATTTGCATCTATTTCTTGTTAGATCCAACGACGCATTTTTCTAAAAGGGAAAGAAATTAAACTAATTTACAAATATTAAGCGGACCTAAATTCCAAACATAGAAAAGTTTACATTCCAATAAGATTAGGGTAATAATCCAAATTTATAACATTATTATACAACCTATTTCAGATCTGGAATAAATTTGATTCAAATCAATATTCTAAATTCATATTGTTGGGACTGATTTTCAGATCAGGTTGTAAACAATCCTAAATCAATTCATAAACAAGAATATGTAGGCGATATTTATTATATTCAGTTTTTTCCCACAACTCATATACAATTATCCTATTAGGCATAAAAATCAAATAAACACCAATTGGATAATTTGTATATTATAACAACCTATAAAATTTCCCACTCGTCTTTTAAAAGCGATCCAAATCTCCAGATTTGAAGTCGAACCTTTGATTCGTCTTCAAATCCTTTCTAAACCAAGAGATATGTATAAAAGGGTATATATATACATTAGAATTGCAGATCCGATAAGAGATTTGAGATTGGGAAAGAAAATAGATACAAATTTATATAAATATATAAATTACCTCAAATACGCATATGGTTGATTCTCTTCTCTTCTCCTTTTTATTAGATTTCTACTCTTCTCCGATTTGTATGAATATAAATACAAATATCCTATCTTTATAATTTAGAAAGAAAATGGAAAAGAAAAAATGGCAGAGCTTCACTGCTGCCTTCATAAAAATATGAGAAGAGAAAGGAGGGTTAGACCTGAATTTATAGGCGCTAGAATCAACCAGAATCATTTATCAATATATATTAAGTCCGGGCCGTTGTGGCCTAGGTTTATTGTGCCCATGGTTACCTAGCTGATCGACAGATTTTAATGCATCGGTCGACTGCTACATATCGACCGGTCGTAGCGAACGGTCGGCCTATGGGCCTGGGCAAATAATTATAAACGTTAATTTTTCTTATTTATTTATTTTCGTTCCGAATTCGTTTTTCGTCCGTAACTTCTTCTTTTGAACTCCGATCGCAAAACTCCAAATATGAAAGTTTCTCGTAATTTCGCCATGAATGCAATGGTGCAAGTTTTGTGGTCAAATCCATCGTTTGTACAAATTCAATTTTTGGAGCCTAATTAATTAACTAACTAACTAATTTATTAACTAACGCCAAATTACGGGGTGTTACATTCTTTCCCCCTTAAAAAGAATTTCATCCCTGAAATTTCATCAATGACTAAGTCAAGGTTTTGGCTCTTAGTTATCGTAAACTACACAACTCATGAGTGTACAACAAATTTTGCAATCAAACGTGCATAAGTGCATAGTGTATTACTGTATCACCACACATAAAATATGTATGCACAATGGTTCTAAGTCGGATCTTCTATATGATTGCATTTCTTTTGAAAACACTTTTGAAAAATATGATGTAAACAACCTACATATATACTGGTAGTTCTATATGTATGCAGCTTTTTGAAAAAACTTTTCAACAAAAACTCCATATTCCTACAAATAGAAGTATGGAACAACTAATTTTGCATCCACTTCAAACCATCCAATAATCTAACGCATCAAAAAATCGCTCCCTAAACTTTACTCCTATGCCAAAAAAGGAATTTAGGCAGAGAATTTAACATTTCTACCATACTATAATCTTCCTTTTCCCGTAGTACAGTGGAAATTTCTTCGCTGCCCCGGATTTACTCCAAATTTTCAACGCACAAAAAGCATAAGGAGGCTTATTTTCAAGCTCTAAAATGGAATTAAGTCTAAAAATACACTTGCACGCATCGTCAACAAGGTATGAAAATAGAAATTACAAGGCTAAAATAGCTTTTCCCTTATTACCGCTTACATTTATCGCATTATCGACGCTAATGCATCACTAAATATGCAAATTCTAACACAATTTGCCATCCCTACGCATAATATGTGGCCTTCAAAATCAAAATTTTCACAAAATTTTTTCTCACTTTTCAAATTCGTATATCGTTTGGAAAATAAAATCCCAAAATATTTAGATGCACATTTTTCCTTGAAATAAAATTTTGAACAAAAACTCTAAAAATAATTTAAGAGCCAAAATAACTAAAATACAAAACTTTTTTTCTTCAAATGTGAACTTTTCAAATCGAGAGGAAATTTTTCAAAAATATTTCCTTTTCAATTTTTTTGATAAATCAAGGCACAATTTCAGCGTAGTCGTAAGTCGGTTATGCGCTAAACGCATAAACCAAATTTCAAATTTCTACAACTAACCTTTACCTAAAAATTTGACATTTTATTTTAAATGTCAACACATCTATTATTCAAAATTTTAGCTTTTAAGGAACATGAGCATTGACCCGTGATATCGAAACAACTTTATCATGTCCTTCGTTAAAATTTCCAACTATTCTAAATTTCCAGTCTTATACTGCTTTTACTGTTAGTTAAGCGTCTTTGTGAGATTCTCATATTTATATTGCTTCTCTTCTATGCATATATAGGAGTGGTTCATATATCCAGAAACAATAACATAGAAAATGAATAGAAACTCATAATATCGTGCGTGTTTTTATAAGAGACAACTAACAGTTTTACAATCCAACAAACTGAAAGAAAAGAATAAATGCGGGAAATAGAAAGATACAACAATCCTAAATAAAACACAGCCTACGAACTGTGAGAAGGTCTCGCTCTGCTGCTGAAGCTCGAGCCATTGCCCCGACCATGGAATGGCCGTAGCATGGCGGCTATGCACCCTATCTTACGCCCCTAGCGTTGCTGCTCTGCCCTAATCTCTTGGAGCTTTGCCTGAACCTGATGGATAGCAACAAGCTCGGGACTTAAGTATCTCTTGACACTCTATGCTATCCCCTACTGTTGGTGCTACTGCTCTGGTACAAGTGTTGGGGGTAGGTGGTAAAGGAATATTCATCCTTTTAATAGTGATCCGGTCGATGGCGGGACGGACCTTCCTCACTACTGGACCTCCGCTCAAATTTACCTCGTAATGCCTAAACACTCGAGTGAGTAAGTGGCAAAATGGAAAGTGAGTCCTCGATGTACTGACTCCCTGGTCGACCATATGAAGCATCAAAACACGAGCCCAATTGACGACCGCCAATTATAGCATAGGCGACTCTTCACACCGAGGTATAGATCTGGTCGAGGCTTCCCGCCTTCGGAATGATGTTGTGTTGAATGATGCGCACAACAAGACATGCAACTATGTCACAAATTGTCAGTCCTCCAATCACCAACATTTCCAGAAAAGATCTGCTGTAGAATCTCAGAATCGGTCATCTCTATGTCATCTAAATCTGCACCTACTGCAAATATCTCTGAAATCCTAGCAAAATCATCATCGGTCATCTCGATTCGAACTCCCTTCACCTTGGACTCAATGTAGTTGTTACCATCAAAATTTTTATACCCTAATAAAGTTGATGTCATTCCTATTTTTTTCATATCCTAATAAAGTTGATGTCATTCCTATTTTTTCCATACCTTAAAGAGAGAAAATATAAAAATCTCGATATTATAAACCGAAAATTACTAAGCTAAATATAAGCTCCTTTAGACTTGTTTTTAAATAATAGAAACTATTTCATATCAAAACCCCTCTTAAAAGTCAAACTTATATAAAAATATTTTAGGGTTTCCCAAAACCTTCTTTTTAAAATACAAATTTCTCGCATTGAAAAACTATTTTCTTGCCAAAAATCGATATCAAGCCTTTACTGATATATATAAATATTTAAGGATTTCAAATATTAATGTTTTATAAACTAAGAATTTCTTAACATGACTAACTTAGTGGTAAATGTGTTTCTTTGAAAATTAAAATTTCAAAACTTTCCCAAAACTAAATTTCCAAAATAAATCCTTGGAAAAAGAAATCCTTTGAAAACCCTTTTTCCAAACTCTAAGGTATTTCCAAAACATACTTTATAAGAATTCTCTCACAGGTTTTAGACTAAGGAATTGCCATTAATTATCCAAATAAAAATCCGATTTTCCATCAAAGAGGTGATCAATGAATGCACCCTAGCAAAAACTTGCTTGCGACATACAGATTCTAATTTCCCTCCCATCTAGAATAAATATGTGTCTCTGAATGGAACTCAAAATCCAAAATAAAAAGGTAGCTAGAATCTTAACCATCAAGTCGAACGCCTCCAGTCTCCGGGATTTGACTATATGTCGAACTCATGCTCTTCATCAACAGTGCTTTACGCATCACCAGCACTCCGTGGGGTACTTCGGAATCGGCATGAAAATCTTAACTTTAAGATACCAAACCATAGTTGTTTTGCCCATTACTTCGGAGTGGAACTACAACTACTTCTATAGTCGGAGCTCTAAGAATCTAGCGTAAAAATATAATATTACTAGATAGGAAAGTACGAATACATTCTCTCAATTTATCCTAATTCTCTAATCTACTAACCTGGCTCTGATACCAAATGCAACAGTCCGTACATCTATGGGCCTAAATTTCGACAAAAATCGAAACCCAATTCCATCAAAGCATAGATCGTTGGATTTGGTACCTGTAAATAAGCACGAGCATTATCAGAGATTGATAGAAATCTAAACTCACAACGGAAACAATAATAGGAGAAGAATACCGACTATGACTACTACCTTGGAATTAATGGTATTCCTTGGATAGCAGATTGTCACATCAGCATCGAGCATGGGAGAAAAAGAAGACTTCTCCAACAACAAAGCACATCCAGCTCTAGTGACTTGTTCCCCTAAATTCTATCCTGTGGGTTGTAATGGGGAGGGGGGGGGTCAGAACAACGTTTTGGTGACTGGAAAAGTATATAAACTGTCCATGACATAAATTTATACTGATTGGTTTTCATTTAATAGTTATGTCCCTCAAGGTTAACTCTTCTAATCTAACCTTGCATTGCACACACGATTACTTACCTACCCCTTCCCAAAGTACAAAATACCGATGAAGCCTTATCAATCATCCAATACTTCTAAACCCATTTGCCACTTAATACTTCTAAATATGAAGCGAGCTTCTATAATACTTTTAAAAAGATAAATAGGTAGAATCTTCCATTTAAGACCTTAATCAAGGCAGACTATGTCATTTAAGAACTATCCCCTAGGTGGTTTTCTAACAATGTCGTCAATGGTCGATGGGTCCTAGCTACAAAGATCTCTTACCACTATTTAAGGCTTTCGACATTTGTCCAACTATTATCGCATCTATCGCCGATAGAATCGTAACCATGTAATAAACAGTACCCAAGCCACTTAATACCTTTCATTGAAAAATAGGCAGACTCTGATCATTTAAGACCTTAACTAAGGCAGACATCATCATTTAAGACCTATTCCCAAAGCGTGCTCCTTAATGGTATTATTACGGCCTTGTGAGAGACTGTACCCAAGCTACTTAATACCTCATTAATACAGACTAGGCAGACCCCTGACCATTTAGCGCCTATTATAGGTAGGCCTTTGTCATTTAATACCTAATCCCAAGCGGACTCCTCACTGGTACTATCTAGCTGACATTGCTTGAAAATCTCATTGGGCTACTTAATACTTCTTTTATAGGAAAGAGACGAATCCTTCAATCGCTTAGGACCCCAAATCTGAAGCGAACCCTTCCTGAGATATCCACTATCACTCTTAATTATAAATATGGAATCTCATCAGGTTACTTCTTTCGGTAGGAAGGCGGGCCCTACAGCCACTTAATACCTCAACACCAGTAAACCCAGTTTTGAGATGTCCTTATTTATTTGGAATCTCACTAGGTTACTTAATACTTCCATTTAGGAGAGACGCAGACCCTATAGCCACTTTAGACCTCAAACCAGAAGCGAACACCTATAGAGATATCTCTCACCGCTCTTATTTCCAAATTTGGATCATCTAATACTTTCCAATTAAGAAAGCAAGCCCAATCTCTCACGTCGTCATGGGTCTTAGGATTGTTGATATCTCATATCAGTAGTAAGTACACCCGACTGCTGGTAGCCTCAAAGTAAAGGGCAGTCTTCCATCGAGTGACTCTACTGACCTCGCATCACTAACCTACTAATTCCAATTAACCATCCTAAGTCTTTACTTATATTATCTTAGGTAGACATTGGACTTAGTTTACTAATTCCCTTTTTATTTAAGGCAATAAGATTTACCTTAAATATTTATCAACCCATAAATCCCATTTAATGCTCACAAATATCAATTTCTCCATAAAATTCTAATAGACCTTTCCTAAGACATTTATGTAAGATTACTAATTTCAAATTAGTAACTTCTTATACTTATTCCATTTTTTTGGTCCCTTTAATCCATTTACCCTATCAAATTATTATTGCAACTCCCATATTTATTACCATTTATTCCCCGTTTATTGGAGCTACAACCTTTTAAATTCCTTTTCCATTAGTTAATTATCCTAAATGCGAATATTCAGGCAAGCGTCGTCATTATTGGAATATTCTTTTCCATGTTAAATTATTGGAATCATATATGTTCTAGTTATATATCTTCACTAGAATATTCTTTTCCATGTTAAATTATTGGAATCATATAAATTATTGGAATCATATCTAAAATGATTATTCGTTATAATGTCTATAAATTTTCCTAAAACAAAATATTTAACTTTAAAAGATTACATTATTTGAAATTACAAGGAATAATCAATTCTTTTTATTACTGAAATAGACAGTGTAAACTACAATGAATTCATACTTTACACATCTCTTTCTCTTTCTTTTTGCATCTATTCCTTGTTAGATCTAACCCTGTATTTTTCTAAAAGGAAAAGAAATCAAACTAATTTACAAATATTAAGCGGACCTAAATTCCAAACATTGAAAAGTTTACATTCCAATAAGATTAAGGTAATAAGCTAAATTTATAACATTATTATACAACCTATTTTAGATCTGGAATAAATTTCATTCAAATCAATATTCTAATTCATACCTTTGGGACTGATTTCCAGATCAGGTTGTAAACAATTCTAAATCAATTCATAAAAAGAATATGTAGGCGATATTTATTATATTAAGATTATATTCAATTTTTTGCCTACAACTCATATACAATTATCCAATTAGGCATAAAAATCAAACAAACACCAACGTGATAATTTTCATATTATAACAATCTATACAATTTCCAACTCGTCTTTTAAAAGCGATCCAAATATCCAAATCTGAAGTAGAACCGTTGATTTATCTCCAAATCCTTTTTAATCCAAGAAATATGTATAAAAGGGTATATACATACATTAGAGTGACAAATCTGAGAAGAGATTTAGGATTGAAAGAGAAAAAAGATACAAATATATATGTATATATATATATATATATATAACCTCAAATAAGCATATGGTCTATTCTCTTCCCTTCTCCTTTTTATTAGATTTCTACTCTTTTTTGACTTGTATGAATATAGTTACAAATATCTTATCTTTATAATTTAGAATGAAAGTAAAAAAGAAGAAATGACATAGCTTCGCTACTGCCTTCATAAAAATATGAAAAGAGAAGAGAGGATTAGGCCTGAATTTATTGGCGCCAGAATCAACCAAAACTAATAGATTGAAATATATTAAATCCAAGCCGTTGTGGCCAAGGTTTATTGCGCCCGTGGTTACCCAACTGGTCGACCACCTTGTATGCACCGGTCGATCGCTATATGTCGACCGGTAGCAGTAAACGGTTGGTCTGTGGGCCCGGACCAATAATTATAAACGTTATTTTTTCTTATTTATTTATTTATTTTTGTTCCAAATTCGTTTTTTGTCCGTAACTTCTTCGTTTGGGCTCCAATCGCAAAACTCCAAATATGAAAGTTGCTCAGAATTTTGCCACAAACGCAATGATGCAAGTTTCATGGTCAAATTCCATCGTTTGCACAAATTCCATTTTTGGAGTTTAATTAATTAACTAACTAACTAATTAAATAACTAACGCTAAATTGGGGTGTTACAAATACCATTAATAAGAACTTAGATCTGATATCGGAGAAGATGATGAGGCCTACTACCAGAGTCATTGCTGGACCAAGTTAAGCAGAGCATTGGGGCATGTAGAAGGTGTCCTATAGATTAAATCCACCTTCTATCTATGTGACTAGAGAGGATATGGAAGGAATGGTGATAAGTTTGCAAGAGAGGTTGATAGCTTGGTACGAAGAGATGATGAATGGATTCTTTCAAAGGATGGAACAATAAAGAGTAGTTGGAGTTGTTGGAAATAAGAACCGAAGCCATAATGCAGAGTAGATACATAGGAATTGGAGCAGAACAAGTAGGAACCATCCCCTAAGGGTACCAACATGTGAAGACCAGTCGGTACCGACATGTTTGGATATGGGGCATGGTCGATCTGAATGTCGAGCATGGAAGGGTGCATCAGATGGATATTTTCAAGCCTCGAAATCAAGATCAAGATGCAAGCCGTAAGGATTAGAACCAGATGTTCCCCATGGGAATGAGGGCATGAAAAAGATTTGAATCATAGGCACGCAAAGCCTTGGAGATTTCAATTGAATTCAAATGATCACTTAGCTGAGATGGTAATACAGGTACTTTGTGAGGGAGCTCCAGATCGAAGTTTAAAGGATGTGAACGGAAACCTTTTTGCCCCAGACATCTGATACGCTATGAATCCACTTGATATCAAGATTCCTACTTTGGAGTTGTATGATGGAAGGACGAATCCAATAGTTCACATAATGAGATACATCAAACACATGAGAGTGTTGGGAGCTTCAGAAGAGGTGATGGGACGATGCTTCCCATTGTACTTGACTGATTTGGCTACAATGTAGTTTAGCCAACTGCATAATGGGTCAATTAGCACATGGATCGAGTTAGTGTAAAAGTTTATGAGCTAGTTCAGAGTTCATATAGTTAGACCGAGAAATGTGATGACACTTTCAACTGTGAAGAAGAGAGAGAATTAGGCTTTGTAGAGTTATTTGACTAGATTTAACATCGAAGATTCATATCACAGAGCTGAATTTTAGCAAATGGCTTAGGAAAGTTTAACTTTCATGGGTGTTGAAACGAAGCTACCTTAGGAATTCTCCCAAGTTTTTTGAATTTTTCATGCTTGGTGTTGGCTCTGAGTCCTTAAGGCCTTTACTTTGAGTTCTTTCATGGCCTATCGATTTTGTATATGTGATATTTTTGCATGAATAGTAGTGGTGTTGCCGATTTCATCAAAATTGGTCGAATGTGGATCGATGGTTCTAAGTAACGGCCGCATCGAATGCACTTTGGCATCCAAATAGAATATATAAGTTAGCTCTTCAAGTTACATACCATGATTCGGTGTTCCTACAAAGAAAGCTCTATGTCGCTCTGGATATTGATTCCATTATCATTCACTATGCAATAATAGGTAAGATCCAACATATAGTTTCATCGTGTAACGGAGCTCGTTTGCTAGCACGAGCGGGCTATCTACACAGAGTGTTCCGTACATTGTGCTCTAAACATAGGATGCACACTACATAGACTGATACTTCAAACTGCCTAGGTTGATGTTCAAAATCCGATTGGTCAACACATGTCGACATCCGTTGGATCCTGCACATCGACTACATAGGTCTCAATTAAAGTAAATCTTTAAAGTAGAACATAGTCGACTGCATTCACCATCAAGATTTTCAATTCAAAATGACTAGATAATCTCCTAGATTTATGGTGGCACCGGCCCTTCTACCAATCATGTGGCAGGCTCTTATATGGCTTAGGCTTCTAGTCTACTCTGTCTATAGCTAGGTGTTCTATAACTCGAGAACTTCAACTATAGGCTACTCTGACAGTCCGACTGCACATCCTCAGGGCCAAGCTCCTCCAATAAATGAACAACCTATTTTGATGGTCTTGGACAATCCCTAAGACCAGACACATCCATGCTGATGATAGAGTCATTTCATTCGATCTACCTTAAGCATGGGATTCCCAAGGACGAAGTTCTCCCTCCAACGATCGACCAACGGGCTCATCTCCTACCTCCAGGCTATAAAACATGCAAATATATGCGTTTATCTGGAACTGTACCACTATTTAAAACTTCATCAAATTCTTTCTTCAAGAAATTGGGCCGGGTCCCACATACGAACATCTGAATGGCTATGCTTTACTCAATTCTCTAACATTCTCTTTATGATGCAACTGAACCGTCCTTTGGAAAAGCAACTTACCTCTTGAGCTTCAAGAAGAGGCAAGATTCACCATCCTCGTTAATAGTTGAGGCCTTCAACCACTACAAGGTTATTCAAGCACTTTACAATAAGCATAGCTACTTCAAGGATGAGTATTTTTTTGTTTGTTGCCCTGAAGGCTTCAACTACCTATGGTTGCCTAGCCATAAGTCTACTTATTCGAAGTCTCCTTTATACTTAGGTTTTCTTTACCTAAGAGTCTACCTTCCTTTCTGTATCCTTCACAGACCTCTCAGAATGAGAAGTTTATAATGAGCATGCCCATACTTCAAAGTTCTAAGGGAGTTCAGTACGAATACCGCATGAACTCTTATCTTATGATGAACACTCACCTCCGCCAATATTACCTTTTATACAATGGCAGGAGGGATATTCCAAATAAACTTCCTACCAAGAAATCTCGAGCCACCTTCGATCCCTCATCCTAACTCACAATTTTGATGATGAATATCAAGAGGCTATAGAGGGCCAAGGTGGTGATGAAAATATGGGCGAGGAGGAAAGAAGTGGAGAAGATAACGTCATCAAGGAAATAGGTGAAGGAGGAAGGGAAGTAGGAGATGAAGAAGGAGTAGATGAAGAGGAAGAGGACAATGATGATGAGGATTATAACCTTAGCAGGGTGAATCTTATGGAGAGATCTTTCCTAAAGGCACCACTATCACAGTACCTCCTCGACCCTGATTATCAAGTCTTCATAGCTTGCACCTAGTCCAAGCCTCGAACCAGTAGAAAAGGATACTCTCCATGTGGGCTCCTCCAAGAACATCTTTGGCTCCCCGAGTGATCTTAGGAACCTGTATGCTTTTTAATTCAGGGGAGTAAGCTTTGGAGTTATCCTTAACAAAAGCCCCCATGAATTCAACTTCTCTACAAGGGATATTCTTGCCAAGGGTGATAAAACTTCATCATTAGGGCACCTCGAGCACGGTCTACAGATTATTTAAGAAAACACCAGCACTATACACCCTTCTAGGATCACGATCACAAGCACTGATCACTTGTTCATACTCAGTATCTTAGTTCTGATACATCCTTTCTGCTTTTCAAGTATAATGGGTAGAGACTGTTTTGGCAGTTTCCGATCGGGCCTAAGCCAATATTGCTTCCTAATTTCAAAGGCTTACATTCATCTCCCAGGTTCACATAAAGGGTCCAATTCTAAAAGAGAAAGAAGAAAGGATAAAGAGCATTGATACGAGGAGGATAGACAGAGGCACCAAGGTAAAGAGCAAGAGCGCCGCAATGTTGAAAAAATAGTTCGCTCTGATGAATTGTGGGGTTAATGCAAGCGCTCTGTGCGTGAATCTAACCCTGCTCAACGGCGTTCCTACTTCCAACCTTCTCCACAATAACTCTGTTGACTCAATCTCCTACCACTACAGTCTCTGCTTCCTTCAAATTTAAAGAAGTTACAAGTCACATTGCTCCACCTCCACCTCCTATAGGCTCACCTATAGCTATCACTACTAGGATGCAGGCGGCCCTGCTTGACTACTACCTAATAGGGGTTATGTTTGATTACAACGTCAAACATATTACTTGCCCAAAATAAACAAAAAGATTGATAGAATTAAGGAGGTTACAGATTGGCTTTTTTAAGCGGAGAAGGCTTGCCAGGGGCCTCTTTATTGTTAATCGGATCAACCAGATGCTTATTCGTTCTTTTGACTCAAAGAGATCCAATCATAGCAAAATAGTTGCTGGATACAAGATAGAATTGGCTAACATCACCAAAGAAATAGATGAAGCTCTGAAGTCAGCCAATGACTCCAAGGCCAGAATACTCTAGTTATGCAAGGTCCACACTTAGGCCACCAACGCCATAAACAAACAGCGGTGGAAAGCTCATATTCTAAATGATAAATATAAAGGATAGTTCAAAGCTAAGGAAGAGCAACTCATAGAGCTTTAGGTAGAAGTAAGCAAATTGAAAGCTAACTTGAAGGCTGAGTTATAATCAAATGTCCAGGCTTAGATTGATCTCTTCGTTGCTAGAGAAAAGATTGTAGAGCTCAAAGCAATGGCCACTCAAATAAACAAAGAGGCGGAAGCCACTCTCCAGCAATTATTTGCTAACATTATCAAAAAAAGAACCTGAAATGGCTTAGAGAGAACTACCCAGCCACATTGGCCTACTCTTGAGAATAGATCCTTCACAGGACCAATAAAGTTGGCCATGGTTTTAGTAAAGATGACTTGAAATCACTTTTCCTAGATGAAGAGGACATTGTAGGCATGGAAGAAGGAAAGGCTATCTTAGCAGCACAAGATGTAGTTGTAGTGAAGGCTGCTGTTGAGGCTCCTGCTGGTTCTAGTGCATTGGATCAAGCATAATTATCCACTCCTATTTTGAAAGAGCCTGCAACAAACATCATCACTTTTACGGTGATCACCTTTGAGGCTGCCCTTATTGAAACTCCAATCCTGTTATATCGAGTGTCGAAGTTCCGCATCTTATCCCTTCAGTTGTTAATCCAATTCAATCTTTTGTTGAGGATTGTTAGATCAACAAATCCCTTGCTAAAGATACTTGATCCGATCAAGGTATATCTCCTACCTCTCCCATCTTCGAGAAACTTCAGTTCTTACCTGTGGACATCACTAACTTATACTATTAGGTCTGTTGAGTTACAAGTCATCCATTGCTGCCTCCTTTGTCGCCAACTACCCAAGCTCTAGGCCCAAGTGCCATTACAGCCATGTCTGCTTCCATTACAACAATGTTGATCGCCCAAATTCCTCCCTCCGGCTCTGGCCCCACTACAGAATCGAAAAAGATGAGGGAAATGGAATGGCTAGAGGATGTTGATCAATCTCAAGAGGAGGAGGTGACCATTGTTAGCAGTAAGGATCCTGATGATTCTATCACAATGTTGGATATGTTGAAGCATGAATTTGACAAGATCAAGAACAAACAAGAGCCAAGGTCTAAGACACTTATGGATGATTCTAGAAAACCATTGCCTACTCCTAGAGTTCCCTACTAAAAATCAAGCTTTACAAAGGTCATGGCACCGAAGGATCCAAACCCTCTGATCCTGCCTTCAAAAAACTAAAGGATCCATCATATGGGACGATGGAAGAAGAAGTCTCTTCTTTTGAAGAGAGCTCCATACAAAAGGAGGAGGAGAAGACTCCTAGGAAATGCCATACCAAATTGCCTATTAGGAGGAGGAGCAAGCGTGGGAGAGGAAAGTAGGTGGTTATCTTTTCTTTTTGAAAGGCAGTTTTCTTTTGCCATTCCTGTATTTTGTTCTTTTTGTTGTATGTCTTGTATATAGGCCGGAGTTGTGTGGGAGCGGCCCCAACAGTCCTTGTACAAAAGGTTTTGGCAAATAAAAGACCGTTTCTGTTTAATCCTTTTTATAATTACATTTCTTATTTTATTGCCTATATAACCGCTTGCATATATAATATAATCATCTATAATGATATTACATTTATATTATACATGCTTGTGACCGTGTAATGTCATTATTTACTGTAACTTTGTCCATATAAATAAATCTCTACAATTGCTTAGTAATATTTCATTATTTAGTTATGTTTATCGTCTCCAAAGTATTCCTTTCTTGGCTAAACAGGACTACATTTCTTCGAATAAATTTACTTTTCTTTGGATGAGCGTATCTCACCCTACCATAAGTAGAGCTACTTAACTTTGGTCAATCTCATGGCCAACCTTGTTTATTTTCAGTCAGGTTCTTTTTAACCATAATCAAGGTTGTATTTACAACAACCACTAACCTCACATCATTTTCTATCTCCAGGAAACGAGAGTGTGGACGTCTTCTCTAGACATAAACTCTTAATTTCACCTATCTTTATGTGATATTTTAAGCTATTTAGTCTATCAACCCATTTAATATTAGCTGGACATGTTATATGGGGCTATAAATGTGGTTATAACTACAAAAACTCAGTCATATGCTGAATCCTATATCTGGGAATCGATGCCCCGGATGCCTACCTCTGGGTATCCATCTTTGCTATTGTTATCTTCGAGCATTGATTAGAACCATCCACCGACCATCTTTGCTTATCTTTGGCCAAGTGTATCTCACCAAGCCATGATGTAGTTGTGTATGCAAAAGATTCAATTATACATCGATTTCTATCTCCAGGAATTAGTGTCTTGAATGCCCATCTCTGGGCATTCATTCTTGGTCTCACCTGACTTTGGTTGCCGATCGAAAGGATTCATCGGCCATCATTGCTTATCTTCGACCAAGCATATCTTGCTAAGCCGTAAGCATGGTCGTTCCTACCAAAGGTTCAATTATACATCGATTCAAATCTCCAGGTAACAATGTCTTAGATGCTTGTCTCTAAGCATCCATTTTCAATCTCGTTTATCTTATGCTTTATCGAAATCATTCACCGACCATCATCACTTATCTTCGGTCGTGCATGCCTCACCGGGCCATAAGCATAGTTGTGAAAGCCTCGATTATAAACCAATTCCTATCTCCTGGAACCAGTGTTTTGGTTACCTAAATCTAGGCATCCCTCTCCAAATTTTCCTATCTCTAAGCATCAATTAATGATTAGATGGTTAGCGAATCATTCAATCGACCCCAGTGTAATTACACTCCTCTAACCCAATCATGGATCAAAGGAGTTCATCAGTACCTATTTCCAAATACCTAGATATGCCACTAATCACGTAGAACAAAGTTAAACTTCTAAGAGCACTATTCCATTGGTTCCAAAAGCTAACTTTATCTATAAATAAAATAAATGGCAAGTCTTTCCTTATTACATTAGCCCCATTCAATTGGGGTAGCTTTTTTTTGATAACATGAGTGATACTTTATTCAAGCAGAACACTCATTTTGATGTCTCAGGGGCTCGAACCCATAACCTTATAATCTATGTCTAAAGTGCCACACCCTTAACCACTTAAGCTAGAGGTCCTTGACCATTCAATGAGGATGGCTTATTTGTAGAAACTAAATAAATCTAAGTGCAATCACGGTGTAAACACTCGTTATTCCATGTCTGTGGAATTAGAATCCCACCACAGTCGATAGCTTGAAAGTTTCATCTCCAAGCTTCTATTCAATCATATAGGGATCTTCCTAATTCAGACCAAGTGCCCTCGTTCCAAGTAGGAATCGTTTAAAAATGAGTTAACTACCTTGAAGGTATAGTTTCTAAACTTGGAATTGAAGTGTCTCGCTACTCTTTTCTGGTGAGCAGCTACCCTTAGTTCAGCCTCTTCTTATTTTTCATCGACCAAGTCAAGGGACACATGGAAGAGTTTCTCGTTCATCTTGGAATTGTAATTTTTTCTCTAGTGAGAAGGGATTTCTAGTTCTATCAAAATCATGTCCTCAACTCCGTAGGCCAAAGCGAATGGAGTATGTCTGGTTATGGACTTATGGGTCATTTTGTAAGCCAACAATGCTACTGATAACTCATCTACCCAGTTACCTTGGCTTTCATTTGTCATTTGTCCAGGATGGATTTGATGATGTTGATCCCGTAAACACCTATCCATTCGCTTGTGGTTGTGATACTGTCGAGAAGGTCTTCATAATTCATAACTATTTACAGAAGTCTTTGGACTTGGTACTCTCGAATTGAGTACTATTGTCGGTAATGATCATTTATGGGACTCCAAATCTGCATATGATGTTCCTTACCAAAAATTTGACCAATTTCTTCATAGTGATAAAGGCCAATGGTTCCGCTTTAGCCCACTTTGTGAAGTAGTCCATAACTATGATAACATACTTTGCTCCGCCCTTCGACATCAGTAGCACATTGATTATGTCAATTCCCCAAATTACAAATGTCCATGGACTAACCCATTTGCGTATGCTCTATAGATGGGGTTCTTAATATCTTTGCAAACGTTTGGCATCTATCACATCATCTAACATAATCAGTTGTGTCCCGACTGATTGTTAGCCAAAAATATTCATAGCGAAGAACCATCTTTGCTAACGTATGCGCTCAATGTGATCACAGCTTCCTTAGTGTACACCCATAAGGATTTTCTTTGGTTAATTTTTGGTGACACACCGCAGTAGCCGGGGGTTGAAAAACCTCTCCTATATAGCACTCCTTCTTGCATAATAAATCGCAACAACTTATGTAGGAGCCTTTGCTACTCTGTCCACTTAGGAGAGTCCCTTCAGCAAATAGTATTTAATTGGAGTCATCCATAACCCCTCTTCTTCCTTTGTTTCAAAGACCCAATCAACATCTATCTGGTTCATGCTTAGAACTGATAAAACTTCTACTGGAACAATTCCCATAAGTTGTGCATCCCTAGAGTTGGCTAACTTAGCTGGTGAATCGGCTTTTGTATTCTCTTCTCTAGGAATTTGTGTGATTATGTATCATACAATATCATTTAATAGTTCTAGTGTCTTCATTAGGTAAGGGGCAGGTCTTACTTCCTAAGCCTAAAATTCCATTTTGACTAAGCAAACTGCTAATTGAGAGTCGATGAGTACATGGAGTGCCTTGACTCTAAGTTTTTTGCTATCTTGAGTCCCACAATCAACTCTTTATATTCAGCTTTGTTGTTGTTCCCGCAAACTCTAGCTTCACTATAGCACATTGTTTATCCTCCCGAGGCCACGAGAATCACTCTAACTCTGGAACTGCATTCATTGGAAGACCTATCTACGTGTAATTTCTACTGGGAAAATTGGACCATTTCTTCTTTCACTTCTCCATCCCGGACGGTGAATTCAGTAATGAAATCAGCCAGTGCATGTCCACGAATCGTCCTCCTAGGATAGTAGGTTATATTGTATTGGCTTGGTCTGATATTCCACTTCAATAATCTCCTTGAAGTCTTGGGTTTTTATAGTACTTGCTTTTGTGGCTGATTGGTCAGCACCTTTATCGGGTGAGCCTGGAACTATGGTCACAACTTCCTCAAAGCAATCAACAAGCAGTATGTTAGCTTATCCAACTTTGGATAATTCATTTTTAATCTGGTAAATTGCTTACTTATATAGTATACGAGCCTTTGGATTTAGACTCCCCACGTACCAAGGTTGCAATCGGTGCGTGAGCAGATACTGCAAAGTAAATGAATAGATCATCTCCTTCCAAAGGCTTCAACAAGACTAGTAGTCTTTTTATGTATTCTAACAACTTCTAGAAAGCTTCATGGAATTCCTTCATCCAAACAAACTTCCCTTTTTCTTCCTTGAGGTTATCAAAGAATGATATACACTTGTCCGTCGCCTTTGAAATACTTTGACTTAGTGTAGTGACTTTCTCGTTTAAGCTTTGCATTTCCCTCCTTTTTTGGGGTAGTAACATCTTTCAATGTTTGAATATGATCTGGATTAGCTTTAATACCCTTGAGTTCACAATGAAACCAAAAATTTTGCCCGATGCAACTTTGAAAGTGCATTTCAGCGGATTAAGCTTCATCCCATAATCTAAAGCACATTGGGCATTTCAGAGAGGTCATCCATGTGATTCATCGATCATTGTGACTTCACAGTCATATTGTCTATATAAATCTCCATCAACTGTCCAATCTGAATTTTGAACATCTTATTTACCAGTCATCGGTAAGTAGCTACAGCGTTCTTCAAACCGAATATCATCACTCGATAACAGTATATACCAAAGTCGGTGATGAAACTCATATACTCATAATCTGGAGTGTGCCTTGCTATATGGTTATAGCTAGAGTACGTGTCCATAGAGGATAACAGTTCGTGCCCAACGTTGAGTCTATAATTAGTCAATCTTGGTGACAGAAAGATGTCTTTTGGGCATGCTTTATTCAGGTCCAAATAATCAATGCATTTCCACCGTTTTCCATTTGGCTTTTTGACTAACATAGCGTTTGATACCAGTTTAGTGTACAAGGCATTATGGATAAAGCCATTTGCCTTTAGCTTATCCACTTCTTCTTTCTATGCAACGGATTGCTCTAGACCCAGGCTTCGTCTCTTTTGTTTCATAGGAAGGCATCTTGGGTCCACATTCAATACATGACACGATATCTCCGTCGAAATTCCACATATATTGGAATACATCCAGGAAAGCACATCCAGGTGTACTTGGAGAAACCATACCAACTCCTTTTTCATTTTCAAGCTGATCTAAATCCAATCTTGAGAATCCAAGTGGGATCATCATCATCGATTGGATGTTGATCGTCAGCTCCACCGGTGCCACCCTTGCATTCTTTAGCTCTTTTTAGGGGTCTATAGGCTTGTAAAGCTTACTATGGGACCTGAGCCACAACTTGGGTGGTAGTTGTTATGCATCCGTAGTCATAATGTAGAGAACCTTCTCTACATCCTTTCCCTTCATGCGTCGCTTCGCCTCTCTGAGCCTAACAACATAGCATTCTCAACAAGTACTTTGTTGCCTTGGATAGCTTCGACTCCATTCTCAGTGGGGAATTTCATCATCAAACACCATGGAGCCAGCGCTATTCTAAAACTAGCAAGGGCCGGCCAGCCCATGAATGTGTTGTAAACCGAAAATTCATCAATTACAATAAAGGTCTGCACCCACATTATCATGCGATTTTCCTCACCCAATTCCATGTATAAGTCAATGCATCCGACAAGCCCCTTAGCCTCTTCAATAAATCCATGGATATGGGATTTACATGGCTTTATATCCTTTGGACTAGTCTTCATTCAGTCATACATCTTTTTGAATAAAATGCCAACCAAGCTCCCAAAGTTAACCAGAACTCGGTGCACAGTCGCCTGCCCAACAACGGGCATAATCACCATGGGGTCCAGCATCGGTGCTTGCACCCCGTCGGCATCTCTGTTTTTTATTACAATGTCATCATTCATCGTCTTCATTTGTTTTATCGGAGCTCTGTTTTCGACAACAAAACAACTCCCTTGCGCACACGTTTCAGTGAACTTCCATACTGCTCCATCTCATTCCAGCTCTTCCCATTAGACATGGTCCTCCAGAAATAGTGTTTATCATAATTCTACTCTCTGATCGCCTCGTTCCCTCTCCACTAGAATCAGGCTGGTCCCACTAAGCGTCCTTCCCTTAAGGTTTATTGTTTTTTCCGTCATTGTAACAACTCGTAGTTGAGAAGAATTAAATAAAGATTTAATTAATTAGAAAGGGATTTTGATATTATAAATAATGGAAAAAATAATTGGGAAGTTAAAAGGGAAAATATTTATAATGTAATAAAATAATTTAGTTAAGTAAAATTTATTTTTAAATGAAGTTAAGACATTATTATGGGTCAAAATGAATTTTAATATATAATTAAAACAGTTAAATAATATTTATGAAGTTAAATATAAAAAGTAAACAAGATAAGAACTTATGTTAAAGGAAATGATTTTTTATTTCACATTTAAAAGAAGATTATAAATTTATTATTAAAATTGGGTTTCATACGACAAATAAGAGAATAACATTTAATTGGGAAAAATTATAAATAATAATTATGGAAAAATTATGTGAAGATAATAAAACATATTTGAAGAATAAATGTGAGTTTTATTTGAAACTTTGGACTAGTTTGTCGGGAATGAAAAATTGATTAGTAAAGAAGAAATAAAAGATACAAATGGAAACATGAACAAAAATAAGCCCATTAGACCTATCCCCTTACTTAGAAAAATCTTTGCTTTTCTACATCTCATAATAACTCTGGAATCCACCTTAGTGCCTTCATATTTTTCACTTCTTGTATAAGCATCATAGAACCATTTTCCTAAACACCCAATTATGAATACCCTAACCCACCTCCTCTGAAATTCAAAATAAAAATACAAATAAATCTCTAAAAGTTCTTAAATAAATATATATTCTTCTCAACTACCTTCTACACTTACTAGCAAGAAGAAGTTAGGATGTTAATTAAGTTTAAGCTTCATTAAATTTTGAAGAGATGGAGAAAAGAGGAGGTAGAAGAAGCAATATAATAGAAGAGACTTAGTAACTCCAAGGTGAGTGCTTCTTCACTCACAATTATGTTTGAATACATGACTTTCATCTTGCAAGTTGGAGTAATTGCATTTTGTGTATGTGCATTTCTCTTAAACTCCTATATTTTCTTGCTTTTGATTGAACTTTGAGTCACATTGTTGTGCATTGGGATGATAGGACGGTAGAGTTGGGCTTAGTGATGAAATATGGCTCAAGAGGAGTAGTCGATGGTGGCCGAAGTCACTAGAATGGCCTTCAGCGTGACTTGGAAATTCGTTTTCAGGTTGTCATCGGTCCACCGGTGCACAACCTAGATGTGGTTCTGGGTCTGTGCATGTACATATTTGTTTTAATATAAATATAAATATATATATATATAATTTTAAGATAAAATAAAATTAAAATAAATGAAACAAAAATAATATCAATTAACTCTATGTTTTTGTAGAAATAATTTACGAAGATAACTAATGAAAGTTGTTGGTTGCTAAAATTATATTTGGTGAATATCTATTATTTAAAATAGCAAATAAAAATAGATTTGAAGCCTTAACAATTATTCAAAATTCATTATGAGCTTGAAAAGCATTTTTGAATGCTAGTAAATAATTTTTTTTTGAAAATTAGTATTAATGCCGGTAAATAAATAAATATGAAAGTATATGATTTTATAAATATGGCTACTTTTACAGTTAATGGAGAAGGTAAAATTATATATTTTATAGTAAGTAAATAAAAAGAGTATTATTTTCCTAAATTAAAATTTATTAACATTTTAGGAATAAAAGAATAAATTTTCTACCTTTAAACTCTGTTTATAAAGATTGGATGGTTGATTGTTGTTCTATGTAACGAGGAATTTGAATAAACGGGATTATAAAACCGTGTGATATGGGACTTTATGTATTATTTCCCTAGTTAATCTCTGAATTTAATATATAGAAAATTGTAAAGAGACATGAGTGTAATTTACAAGCTTAAGGCAAATGAATGAGCATCGCTTAGTGGTATGGGACGCCTACGACGATATTTGTTTGGTTGCTTTTTATAAGTAGATATCACTCATACTGGGACTTGTGCCATGAGTCATTGCGTATACTATTTGAATGGGCGGAGAGCCCATGAGTGTGTCTGTATATCGTGTATACTCCTATTATTCAGGGAGAAGTAAACCAAATTAGGCTAGTATCCATTCTAGTGGGCTGATTGTGGGGTCTCTCTTCGAATTCGTGACATACCTTATATCTTACAGTTGAGCCACTACATTTTGTCACAAAGGCCAAAAGTCTATTAAATTTTGGGGCATTTTCATGGTCATGACCATAACATAGCGTTGTCTTGCATCCGATGGATATTGGGTCACGATGGCCATCAAGGTAACTAAGACTATAGGAGTAGCGCTGAGAGCATGTGAGGAAGGCTCCTAGAGCAGGCTGAGAGGTTTCAATCTCTCGTCTGGTCATTGATATTATGTGTCGACGCTAAAAATGGCACAACACCCAAAGATAACCTATTGTAGGATCAGATCCGACAAAATGTATGCAAGAAAGTAAAGAGACATAAGAAACTTTATAGTGGTTCAGCAATCTATGGTCTATGTCTACTTTATATTTAATCCATTAGAGATTTGAGAGAGATTGAAGTCACAAGTACAAGGGATCGATATGTTCTTAAGCCTAGAACTGCCAACAATGTCGGTCTAAGTGACTATTGTGCATAGCGATAGGAGACGAAGAAGGAGAAGTGCCCAAAAGTCCAGAAAGACCAGGAAAAATATCCTTGTTTCATTATCATAGGGTTGATATCTATAAGAGAAATTGCTCTGCTGGTCAAAGGGCCCGCCAAATCCATGGTCCAGATGCTAGCCTGAGTATGTTGAATGGTGTTCTGTGGCCCAAACTACAATACAAACCTCTCGGTAGCGGGAGGGTGCTGAGTGGTTTTTGGGGGGTGAAACACTTTCCTTCTTCTTTAATTTTTCCTTCCTATTCTAACGCTTTTCTTTTATGATTGAGTCACTTTTGATGGTTTCCTTGATACCGCTTGTCTTATCCCGCTTTCTTCTCATAAATCCTTAGGGTTGCTCATCTTTTTTATGAGGAAAGTGCTTCATAATGATTGCTTGAGGAAGTGCTGGAAGTATGAGAGGTTTAGGTCGTGCAGAAGAGAGAAAAAAAGCTCTTGGTAATGAAAGGTTCCTCTCGGTACCGAGAGGTCTACTTTGCTCCATTCTTTTTGGAACTTCTTGAGTGGTATCTCCTCGTGCTTCCAAACATGTTCCAAGTTCGTGAGTCATTTTGTCTTCGTCTTGACATTCTAACTTCCATTGAAAATCCGGTTAGTACTTGCCCCCCATAGTACACTTTCATTAAGAATAAAGCATGCTCTAGATCAGGATAGACTATAACTTGCTATTTCATGATTTTGGTTCGTTGATCTTGAATTTCTTAGAAGCATTGCTTTCATCCTGTTGATATTCCTTAACTACTTTGCATAATTAAAATCCCAACTTAGTGCTAAGGTAAAGATCTAGGCTTAGGAGATCGTACTACGCCTTAGTTGAGTATACTTTTTCCTTTGTCGTGTTTTCTGCTATCTTTCGGGTCGATAATTCATCTCAGTACCGAGAGGCACCTATTGGTATCGATAGCTTTCAGTGCCCCCCGAGTGCTACAAATATAATACTTAGAAATTTTATCTTCCACACTTTTACTTCTTTCATATCGCAAGCTCCTTCAGTACTAACCCGACTCCATGCACTCTCTCGTGCTTGATCATATTTTGCCACCGTTAAATCCTTCGACTTCACCACTACTGACCACCTAACGTCACCACTAACTCCTGACCGCCACCGACCTCTTGCCAAAGTACTCAGGTGCAACTCGATTACATTCCAATCCCTTGCTACCGACTGCCTTCGTATACCGACCCGAATCTAAGCCTCGACCTAGCTTTAGCTGCACCTCCACGTCGTGACAATTTGTGGTGGAGGTGGTGATTGATGAGGGTTGAAGGGGATTAGTTGGCATGAAGTTAGGTCTTAACTCGAGTTCAACCTAGAATAACTCCGAGGCAAGCTTAGCTTAGCACATGCTTTAATCTCCTCTCCATGATGCTTGGCAACTATCTCCTTTCAAGACTCGGTCGATTGCGCTCCAATGTTCGAATTTTGATAGGACGATTTCCTTTCAGAACGGTCGTATTAGTTAGGCTTCAAAATTCGAGAAATTCCATCGCCTATCATCTTTATCGTTTAGATATTCTTTTTGTATAGCATTTTTCACTGCTATATTCCTGTTGTTTCTATAAAAGAAAAGCTTCATCTTTGCTTTGGACAGCGGTTTCGTTATCGATTATCCTTCGCTAGCGGGTATGATCCGATTGCATAGTTTCATTGTGTGGCATGGCTCATTTTTCTATCATGAGCGGACTATCTTCAATGGGTGGTTTGTTCATCGAGCATAGGACTACCACTGTATAGATTAGCATTTTCTCTTGCCCGACCAACATTCAGAGTCTGATTGGTCAACACTCGTCGATATTGATTGAATTCCGGACATTAATCTCACGTGCTTAACATTTGAAATAAAATATACTTGATCGTGTTGAACACCAATTTTTATTGTTTAGAATGACTCATCAATCGCCATGCTTCAAGTCTGATGAGGGTACGTCACCTCCCCCTTGAATGAATAAATTGGTCTAAGGATCTTGGATGACCCGCTAGAACAAACTCCCACAATTCTTACTCCAAAGATGCTCTTGAACATACGTCGCCAACACGGGATTCCTAAAAGCGACGTACTTTTCCTAACGCAGGGTGAACAAGCACACCGTTGGGATACACGGTATGAAATAGATACATATTCCTAGTTGGTATCATCCCTTCATTCTATCCATTTATATGCATTATTCTTCAAGATCTCGGGCTGCCTCCATCTCAAGTCCATCCAAATGGCTATGCTCTCCTAAGCTCTCTATACATGCTCTCCATGAATCGGTTTCAACGGCCTCCGCACTTCAACGAGTTAACCTATATCTTTTACACTTCAAGTAGAGGTGCGAATCACACTCTTACATGATCATTAAGGCTTCGTGTAGATGCAAGGTTGTTGAAAAGCTTCATAGCAAACGTTCTTGTTTCAAGAACGAACACTTCTTCGTCCGGTGCCCGTATGGCTTTAACGGGCATTGGTTTTCTGTCAGTATGGTTTTCTCTCCTCTTACTCTTTAGTGCTTGGATTCCTTTTGTCCAAGTACCTAACTTGTTGTCCACTTTCGTGCAGATATTCCTGCTTGAGATGATCGCGATGAGCATATTGACATCCTTAAAGCTCCGAAGGAGATTAATTTCCAGCATCCCACCATCTGATATCTCTTGACCAGCGAAAATCTTCGACGATGTGGTTTGGTCCCCCCTGAAAGGTTTGCTATTGCTGAATCGCCTCCGCCCAATGGCTCTAGAGTGCCTACCCAATCTTTTATCCCCACTCGTAGCTTTAGCGAGAAACCTAGAGGGGAAGTCGAAGGTCCATAGGGCATGGTGCATACTGAAGAGCCTGTTGGAAGGAGAGCTGAAAAGCCAGCTATTGATGAGGTCCCAAAAAAGGGACAAAGGAGTTGGAATGTAGCCAACCCGGAGAAGAGTGAGAGTAAGGGAAGGAGAGAAGGGAAAGAACCAATGTGGAAGTTGAATAAGAAAGCGCTGGCAATAGTGATAGTGACTATCACGCTAGTGCGGAGGAAGGTGAATCATTCAGAGAGACATCCTACGAGCACTCTGAACATCCCAACTCGCATCATTCAAAGCGAATCATCGTTGAAACTTCTAAGATATCCAAAGGACCAACCACGTTACCTTCAGGTGGAATAACTCCTCGAGGCTACATTCTTGGTGATGTATTCATTGGTTTAAGTCACTTTGATATTTTAATTACTGATCTTCTTGTTGAAGGTTCCCCACCTGGAGGAATTTTGAATGAAAGTGGCTAGACTCCATCTCTAATTCCTTGCCAACATAGTCTGTAGAATACTTAGGGGGGCATCGACACTCTACATTTCACTAATCACTTACACGCATCCTTACATTCACTGTACTTAGTAATTTCGACATTATTCTATTTCTCTTCTCCTTTCAAGTTCCATGGCCAGGGACAGGTATAGAAATCTATCACGTAATGCTGGTGAGTTTAAAGGATGAACTCTCGTCCCCCACCCACTTCACTCTAGCTATCAAAGTCGCAAGACCGATGATGAGAGGCAAAGGAGAAAAGAGCAAGAAGCGAAGGACAACCACTGGGCCGATAGGGAGAGAGAAAGAGAGATGGAAAGAGGGAGAAAGATAAGAGAGCCCAAAGAGGGGCTGTGTCATGCTCCATTTAAGTGACCAAGAGAACCCCATGATTGTCTCAGCTCTTCTTCTGACGTAGTTCCACCATGCATTGAGCCTCAAACTTCTTCCAAGCAACGAGTTACTACCTCCCAATTGCCGACTGTTATAGTTCCTCCCTACTCTAAAGGGATTTTGGCTCCTTCGGCTTCTCTTCCTTTAGCTCCGCCATGCCTACATGTCACATTTCCCGACCTTTTCATGCATGGCATGATGTTTGATCAAGACATTGAAAACACTCCAAAGGAAGAGATAGATCAGGATGTCCAACGGGTGCAAAGGCATGTCAACGAGGGCAATAGATGGAAAAGACTCTACTACGCCCTCTCCAATGTCAAAATAATCAACTATACCAATATTCAGTCCTTGGGCCCTGAGAAACAAACTTACAAAAGAATCATCAAGGGTCATGAGGAGGATGTGAAGAAATATAAGGCTGAAGAGATGCTGCAATAGAAGCCAAGGAGAGGGCTGATAGCCTAATGATAGAGATGAAGTTTGCACATTTCCAAGCCATCCTCATGCTGAAAGATTGCCTCAACACTGCCCATTAGGAGAGTGCTGCTCTGAAGTTGCAAGTTAACGAGAAGAAGCCGGCCCTTATTGAAAAGAATGGGATCATCCAGGCCAGGGACCAAACCATCGAAGAGCGGGCGGCTGAAATTCAAGAGCTCTGTACTTAAAAAGAAAAACTTTCCAATGATTTGTATCTTTTGAAGGCTGGAAAACTCGGTGTTGATGTTGGGCTCACCATTGCCAAGTAAGAAGTCAAGGAGCTTCATGAGGAAAAGGCCAAGGAGAGGGTGAGCTAAACATTAACCTCCAATAGTTTTACACTAGTGTCATTCTACACAATTTTTTTAAGTAGACGGTGAGTGCTTTTCCTGAGACTCTTGCTGATGCATGAGAACAGGTGCTTCGCCGAGTTGCGACATCTAGGGATAGCCTTTCTAAAGTAGAATCGATAGTCGAGTATCTCGATGCCGAAGATATTGAAAAGTTAAGCCTGCTAGCTAAGGATGATGATGATGTTGTTGCTGCTGTCATCGGGGCTTCCATGGCCTGAGTTCTTCGCGTTAGCATGAATCGTTTGTCTTGAAATCCAAGAAGCATGCGATCAAGATTCCTGCATCCCTGGGGGTTAGTTCTGAAACTACCTACGTCATTCCGGCCTTTGCAACAACTACTTCCACAAAACCCTACATTCCCTCCTCCGTAGGCCAAATAGAGAAGTACATGATCGAAGAGGTGGAACTTGTCAAATCTTCTATGGAACGAAGTCTAGGCACAAGTATATCTCTTGTTTCACTGGTCTTCGAGAAGCTTCAGTTATCATGTGAATCTTTTACCAACCTTTACTATTCTGTTTGTCAATTTGTAGGCCAACCACAACTTCCTCCTCTATCGACAACTAGTCAAGGTTTGGGATCTACAACTATCTTTACCATATTAGCCTCTATCTCTATAGGACTTGTCATCTCTGCTCCTCTCTCGATTTAGGCCCAGGGCATGATTATGAGAAAATAGCTGCCCTGGAAAACTTGGAGGATATTTCTATGTCCCAAAAGGATGACGTTGTCATAACTAGCACTATAAGCCCACTGATCATACTACCATGGCGAAGAGGTTGAAGGTTGGTTTTGAGAAAATCAAGGTGAAAGCTAAGTCTGGTACCACAAAGCCCACTTCTTCCACTCCTGTAAGCCCCACATCCAAGCTTTCCACAATTAAGTTAAGACCGCCAAAGTTCACGATCAAACCCTCCAAGAGTTCTACCAGGAAGATCGAGTTTAGAGGCGACACCCCAAGTGAAGGGTTATCAAGGATGAGCAGAAGCACAACACATGCCCCGACACTTTTGGTAGCAAGGGCAGAAAGAAGGGGAAGACCAAGTAGACGGTGCCTAGAGCTTGTTTGTGTGGTGGCTAATTTTCTTTTGTTATCTGTACTATTTTAGCTTTCTTTTGGTGGTAAACAGACCATGTTTATGTAGGAACAACCCCCGCTATATCTTGTATGTAAAAGTTATAGTAATGAAAAGATCAGTTTTGTCTTGTAATATATTTTCCATTTACCCTTCTGCACTTTTATACATTGTACATATTTTAATAACTGCCCGTGTATATATAATATAAGTTCTTGTATTGTAGTTTTCCTATATTACATATGCATGTTCCTGTGCAATGTGCTTATTTACTGCAACTCTATGCATATAAATAATATTCCTATAATTTCTTTGGTTGTATTCCATTATTAGTCATGTCTGTAATCACCAAAGCATCTCACTTGGCAAAACAAGGACTAACAGTTAACTAACTCTGTGGTCATCAGTGCTTGTGTTCGATTAATTATCTCTTGACCGATCGCTAATCCTATATGTTCAATGCTCCATGGTGATCCCATGGCCATGGGGCCATAGTTGGAATGCTTATTCTCTTTTCTATACAGTTTTGCTTTATGCTTACCCCTGTTCACAGTACTTAGCACTTCCAATGCCAAGATGCGGGCACCGATGGGATAAAACTACCATGAGGAAAATTATCCGATTGCCCCCAGTCTACGCGTGCCTTCCCTATCCATATCCTGGATCGAGGAAGTCAAATATACTTTTTTTCAAGCCTTTATAACCATGCTCACTTATCCTTAACTGAGCGTGTCCCGGTCGCTAGTGTGGTCGTTGAAATAAAATCGAACACTTCTTTTAATCTCTGAAAACTAGCGCACGAATTATCCAATTCCAGGTTTCCTTTCCTGAAGCGGCCAATTCCTAGGCAATAATCAAATCGCCGATGATGGAAGTCGAAAATCCAGCCGTGTACTAGTTTCTATTTCTATGGACGAGCAGATTAGTGGTTCAATTCCAAGAGTTTCTTCTTGGCACCGCCTATCTCCGAGCAACAGTAAATTCCTGAATGTTGGGATAGAATTATCCGATCAATCCCTAAATGGGTGTCCAAACCTTTTTGTCATTGCCCATCTTCGAGAAACGGCGAATTTCAGTAGGTTGGGACTAAATTTTTCGATTGACCTTAAGTGGCTACCCTTCCCGACGTTACCAATCTCCAGGAAACGCCAGATTCCTAGAGGGTTGAGTTTTACCTTCCTATCGTCACCAATCTCCGTGCAACGCTAGATTCCTAAAGATTAGGGTTTTCCTTTTTAGCATTGCCTACCTCCGGACAATACCAGATTCTTGAAGGATAGGGTTTCACCTTCTCGACGTTGCTAATCTCTTGGCAGTGCAAGATTCTTGAAGGGTGGAGTTTTACCTTCCCGACATCGCCAATCTATGGGCAATGCCAGACTCCTAAAGGTTAGGGTTTTCCTAACCGACGTCGCCTATTTTCGAGCAACACCAGATTCCTAAAGGATAGGGTTTCACCTTCCTGATGTTGCCAATCTGCATGCAACGCAAGATTCCCGAAGGTTAAGGTTTTCCGTCCTGTCATCGCCTATTTATGAGCAATGCCAGATTCTTAAAGGATAGGGTTTCACCTTTCCGATGTTGCCAATCTCTGGGTAGTTCCAGATTCCTGAAGGTCAGGGTTGTCAAACCTTCTCGTCATTGCCAATCTTCGAGCAACAACGAAATTTCTAAAGGCTGAGGTTGTATTATCTGATCGGCTTCTAGGAACATACTCTCCGTCCATTATCCGAGGATAGAGGAGTACGTTCCTAGTTGTACTACTGATCACGTAGTAAGGGGGGTTTGCTTATGAGAATACGGTTCTATTGGTTTAGCAAGTTGACTTTCTTCATGAACGGGAGAAGTGGCAAGTCCTGCCTTATTACATTTCCCTTAGTATCTTTGGGTGGCTTATTTGTAAAAGAAAACTAAGAAAAACTTAATGTAATAGTCCCACAGTAGGTCGCTGTTCTATGCATGCGGGATAGGGAATTCGTTAATAGTTGCTAGCTTGAATGTTCCATCTCCAAGATTCCAATCGATCGCATAAGGTCCTTCCTAGTTTGGGCTAAGCGCCCCCATTCATGAGAGAACTCGATCCAGAATGAGATCCCCTATCTTAAAGGTGCGGTTGCAAACCTTGGTATTGAAAATGTCGCGCTACCCTTTTCTGGTGGGTAGCTATCCTTAATTCTGTTTCTTCCCCTTTTTTCAATAACCAAATCGAGGGACTTGAGCAAGAGTTCCTCGTTCACCTTCGGGTCGTAATGTCTTTTACGATGAGAAGGGACTTCTAGTTCTATCGAGATCATCACTTCCGATTCAAAAGTCAAAGCGAAAGTCGAGTGTCCAGTTGTTGATTTATGTGTCCTCCTATAAGCTCATAGTGCTAGTGGAAGCTCATTAACTCAGTTGCCTTTAGCTCTAGTCAGTCGCTTCTTTATGGTGGATTTGATGATCCTGTTCATTGCTTCCACTTGTTTATTTTTCTGTTGATGTGCCACTGTGGAGAAGCTTTTCTCAATCCTATATCAGTTGCAGAAATCCTTTAATTTGACGCTCTTAAATAGTGTTCCATTATCTATGATGATCTTCTGTGGTATTCGAACCTGCAAATAAATTTTTTCATTATGAAGTTAATTACCTTCTTCATTGTGATCATTGCAAGCGATTCCACTTCTGCCCACTTCAAAAAGTAATCCACTGCAACGATAGCATATTTGGTTCCTCCCTTCGCTATCGGTAACACACCGATGGTGTCGATTCTCCAAATTGCAAGCATCCATGGACTGACCATTTGCGTAAATTCCATCAAAAGGGCTATTGGAATCTTCGCAAATCTTTGGCACCGGTCAAACCATTTAGTGTGGTCGGTAGTATCCCGGTTTATCATTGGCCATAAATATCCATAGCGAAGTACCTTCTTCGCCAAAGTCTGCCTTTCGATGTGATCACCACAACTTCCCTCATGGATTTCCTTAAGGAACTTCCTAGCCTCATCCTTGGCTATACACCGAAGAAGGAAGTTAAATATCCTCTCTTATATAGTACTCTGTCTTGTGTCATGAACCGTAGCACTTTCCAGAGGAGTTTCTTCTGATCGTTCCTGTCTTTTGGGAGAGTTCCATTGTTCAGATAGTCTTTGATTAGGGTCATCCATGACTCCTCCTCCTCTGTGGTCTCCAAAATCCAATCGACGTCCATCTGATCGATACTAGTGTTATCCCAACTTTTAGCAAAGCTGAGATACCCAAAATTGACTGAGAATCAATAATAACTAGCCATGAATGTCAACTATGCATTGCAGGATAACCATGGATATCGATGAATTTTGTCCAAGTCCAGATCAGGCCGCAATTGACAAGACATGACAAGCAAAGCCGTGAAAGCCAACATTCCAAATTTCAGGTTAATCGGAGTTCGTACGGACGTGATATGATCGATTAAAATTATAAAAAGTATGTCGTTCGTATCCATCAAGGGGTCATCATATTGGTTTGTTCGAATCCATCAAGAGCGAGCAACTTCGAATCGATAATCTTCGAATCGATCAGATTCGAATCCATCATGATAACATCACCTTGCTCTATTCGAATCCATCGGGTCTTGCATAGTTCGAACCCATCGGGTTCGTATCCATCATAATGGCCATACGTTCGTACCCATTAACCTCGCATTAATCCATCTCGTTTCCACCAAGCGACCTCATTTCGTCTCGATCACCTACCATCCACCAAGTCAATATATGCAACGGTCATCGAGGCAAACGAGGCGAAGTTTGTGGAAACCAATCGGTCAATGCGCCACTGAAATGGGATCGATACAGGAAACTCGGCACCCGAAGTGAATCAACCCAGGAATTACGCGCCACGCCACCACAAGTGCACGTGCTTCTATCGAGTCGAACAGAATGGATTCGAACCTATGGATACAGACGCGACAGCCCTAATGAGAATGAAATTCGTATCGATCATATCTCCTAAACCACAGATCCAAATGCAACGAAAGTTTCACAGTAGCTTGCGTGCAAGGTAAAGAATGTCCCTGTCAAGTTTCAGCTCGATTGGAGCATTTTTTGATCGATATGAAGTTGTTTCGAATCGATCCCAGATGGAGTCGAAACTTGGTGGGACCGGGCGCGTGGACCCACTCACGTGCCTGAAAAAGTCTCCCGAAGTTTGAGCGTGATCTCAGCCTCCTACGCCTATAAATAGCCCCCTGAAACCTACAGAAGGAGGATCTTTTTGGCCATTCAACGTCCAGACTCTACCGGATTCAATTCTACGCTTCAATACAATCACTATACTAGAAATTCTTCATTGTAACTGCTGTAATCACCTGTAACCAGCGAGGATAATCAATAAAAGATAAAACTTTGAAGTGGACGTAGGCCGGAGATAGCCGAACCACTATAAATTGTGTGTCACTGTTCTTTATTTCTGGATTGCCGTTTTTTGCTTGCTTAGATCTGAGATTTGTGTTTGAATATTGCTGATTTGTATTCATACACTGGTGCTTTCACAACACTTGGGGTTTGTGACCATTTTTGGCGCAAACACTTTGGTGCTTTCACCGAGAGGAACTAGCACCTGCTACACCAGATTTAGAGTTCAGATTTAAAAGCTTGAAGGGATCAGATTTGGGAGACAATGACTCGACAAACGAGACAAAGAGCTGAGAGAAGCCAACAAGGAGGAAGTCAAGAGGAATCCTCTGGTGGTGGAGAAGAACCAGCTTCGATCTACATCACCAGAGATGAAATGGAGACCATGACCAATCTGATGCACGAAAGAATAATGAAGAGCCAACAAGAGATGCTGCAGAATTTCTTTGAACAGATGAGAGCTACAGGGATGCAGAGCCTAGGACCAGCTACAGCGGCTATGAATGTGGAACAAGGAGCTAGGATTACGGAACCCAATGAAGGTCAGAATGCAGATCCAGAAGATAATCAACAAGGACTTGGGGGCAGACCCTCAAGATCCGATGCTGGAAGGCCTACAGATGGAGCTCAACAAGCTGGAGCTAATGCTGATGCTAACGGGCCACACGAAGAGTACGTACCAGAATACCCTTCAAGACCAAGAGGGCAACCCCAGGATGGGGATGAAAAGATGGCTGGATTAGTGCGACGACTCATGAGAGGAGGATTGTCTAGCGGAGGATTGGAAGAAGTCAGTCGGAGTCCGTTCACTCCGAATATCAGGAATGCAAGGAACCCTCCAAAGTTCAAACTACCAACGCTGAATCTGTATGACGGGAAGTCGGATCTGACCATGCATATTACCAGATACATTAGACACATGGAAGTACTGGGAGCATCCGAGGAAGTGATGGCACGATGTTTCCCTTTATTTTTGTCAGACTTGGCTGCACTTTGGTTCATGCAATTAAAGACTGGATCGATCAAGACATGGGGCGAGCTTGTAGATTGCTTCATGGAACAATTTAGGGTCCATGTGACAAGACCCAAAAGTGTGATGACTTTAGCTTCGATAAAGCAAAGGACCGGAGAGTCCATAAAAGGTTTTCTGCTGCGATTCAATGCAACGGTGGCTTCTGTAGATCGCCCGGATCCATCGATGATTTTGATGGCGGCAGTGGCAGGAGTTGGAGAAGGCACCGAATTCAAAGATTCATTGACAAGAGATCCACCGCAAGATCTTGGAGAGTTTTACCATGAAGCTGAGAAATTCATTCGATTAGAAGAATCACGAGCCAAGAGACAGGAAGTAAATGCTGCACAAGGCGAAGGAACCGCCAGGGAACAGTCCAGGGCAGACAAAGGAAAGAGAAAGCATGATGATGCACATGATAGTCCTGATAAACGGAAGAAATTCCGAGAGCCTAGATTCAGGCCATACACAGATTTGATGGCAAGCCTAGAAAGGATTTACACTGAAACTCGGGGGCAACTCCCCTATCGAAAACCACCCAGGAGAGATCCCACGGAGCGGGAACGCAGGACTGGAAAATACTGCCTATTCCATGAGCTGGACGGGCACACTACCGATGAATGCCTCCACCTAAGGGATGAGGTGGAAGAGCATGCTAGGAGTGGTAGATTGCCACAATATACCAGAGAACGGGCAACGACAGTAAGACCTGAACAACCACCGCCTACACCTAACAGGAATGATCCTGGATCGGGATCACGACTCGTCATCAACTGATTATGATGGCAAGGGCCAAGTTCGAGATTTGGACTTTGGTCGATTAGTTTTCTTAGATTTGATTTCCATGATAAACGGCTACTCCACTTACTCATGTACGGGAACCAGAGAGATCCCTAGGCATGCTCTAAGATGAAGGTAGACCGATCTGCCCGGAGAGGCAATGTTTAGTTTTTTCCTGATGTTTGAGATTGAACATCTAGGATTTGAATTTAATAAAGAAACATTTATTGAAACAAACCTTTGACCGGAGAGTTAAAGGATAAACATTAAATATCAATGTAAAGATGACCGCTTTATGATCCTACCCGGAGAGGCGGGGTCCGGAGTGCAAGAAGTGAGTTGCTTCGCCGGAGAGCGACAGGATCGACTCACTTAAGCATCATTTTCTATTCAACGGAGAGTGATTGGATCGGGATTCGATAAGAGCCCGGAGAGGCTGTGATCGGCCAAAGATTCAGGTCATGACATCGCTTAATGTTCAGATACACTGAACCGGAGTGCAAGAAGTGGGTCGCTTCGCCTGAGAGCGACAGGATCGACCCACTTAACGTTGTTTCCCTTTCGTCGGAGAGTGATAGGATGGGGTCCAACATGAGCCCGGAGAAGCTACGATCGGTCCAGAACGACCAAGACATCGTTTTACGCCCTAACTGGGGCCAGAGTGCAAGGAATAGAAAGCAACGCCGGAGTGCAATAGGATCTTTCTATTCGATCGCTAAGTCTGGAATGGGCTTGGCAAGGGTCCGGAGTGACCACCGATAGTATGGAGAGACTGTGAATTTCATTCTTAACTTCCACTGAAAAAAAATTGATAACAATTCTGCTTCGAATAGCCATGGACTTGATTGAAAATGCTATAAGCTCTGAATAAAACATGAACTCACTGCATTCAATTTGAGACTGATCAAAACACACCTTTTACCAAAAGGCATGTTTTGGGGGGCAAAGTGTTATCCCAACTTTTAGCAAAGCTGAGATACCCAAAATTGACTGAAAATCAATAATAACTAGCCATGAATGTCAACTATTCATTGCAGGATAACCATGGATATCGATGAATTTTGTCCAAATCCAGATCAGGCCACAATTGACAAGACATGACAAGCAAAGCCGTGAAAGCCAACATTCCAAATTTCAGGTTAATCGGAGTTCGTACGGACGAGATATGGTCGATTCAAATTAGAAAAAGTATGTCGTTCGTATCCATCAAGGGGTCGTCATATTGGTTTGTTCGAATCCATCAAGAGCGAGCAACTTCGAATCGATAATCTTCGAATCGATCAGATTCGAATCCATCATGATAACATCGCCTTGCTCTATTCGAATCCATTGGGTTCGTATCCATCGGGTCTTGCATAGTTCGAACCCATCGGGTTCGTATCCATCATAATGGCCATACGTTCGTACCCATTAACCTCGCATCGATCCATCTCGTTTCCACCAAGCGACCTCATTTCGTCTCGATCACCTACCATCCACCAAGTCAATATATGCAACGGTCATCGAGGCAAACGAGGCGAAGTTTGTGGAAACCAATCGGTCAATGCGCCACTGAAATGGGATCGATCTAGGAAACTCGGCACCCGAAGTGAATCAACCCAGGAATTACGCGCCACGCCACCACAAGTGCACGTGCTTCTATCGAGTCGAACAGAATGGATTCGAACCTATGGATACAGACGTGACAGCCCTCATGAGAATGAAATTCGTATCGATCATATCTCCTAAACCACAGATCCAAATGCAACGAAATTTTCACAGTAGCTTGCGTGCAAGGTAAAGAATTTCCCTGCCAAGTTTCAGCTCGATTGGAGCATTTTTTGATCGATACGAAGTTGTTTCGAATCGATCCCAGATGGAGTCGAAACTTGGTGGGACCGGGCCCGTGGGCCCACTCACGTGCCTGAAAAAGTCTCCCGAAGTTTGAGCGTGATCTCAGCCTCCTACGCCTATAAATAGCCCCCTGAAACCTACAGAAGGAGGATCTTTTTGGCCATTCAACGTCCAGACTCTGCCGGATTCAATTCTACGCTTCAATACAATCACTATACTCGAAATTCTTCATTGTAACTGCTGTAATCACCTGTAACCAGCAAGGATAATCAATAAAAGATAAAACTTTGAAGTGGACGTAGGCCGGAGATAGCCGAACCACTATAAATTGTGTGTCACTGTTCTTTATTTCTGGATTGCCGTTTGTTGCTTGCTTAGATATGAGATTTGTGTTTGAATATTGCTGATTTGTATTCATACACTGGTGCTTTCACAACACTTGGGGTTTGTGACCATTTTTGGCGCAAACAACTAGGAGTTATCTAAACTTCCACTAGAGTCAATCCCATTAGTTGCGCTTCCCTAGAGCTAGCTAGCCTAGCTAATGAATCAACCTTCGTGTTTTCCTCTTTATAGACATGCGTTATCGTCCTCTAATAGCTACAACACCTACGATTAGTAAGGGGCTAGTCTCACTCCCTTAGCCTAATACTCCTTTCTAATTTAGCAAACCACTTGTTGGGAATCACTAAATATATGTAGCATATTTATCCCCAATTCCCTCGCTATCCTCAATCCTGCTATTAATGCCTCGTACTTGGCTTCGTTATTAGTTGTAGGAAATTCCAGCTTCAATGCATAACAGATTGACCGTCCTTTCGGCGTTTCAAATACTACTTCGCCTTTAAGCAATATTCATTTGAAGCATCGTCGATAAGTAGCTTCTAATGTGGAATTACAACTACATCATCTTCTTCTGCCTCACCGTCTCGCGTGGTAAACTCGATGATGAAGTCCACCCAAGCCTGACTGTTTATCGCTCTCCTCGGATGGTAGGTAATATAATACTAGCTCAACCCAGTATTCCATTTTAGCAAACTTCCCGAGGTCTCGGGTCTGTACAATACCTGCTTTGGAGGCTGATTCGTCAATACTTTGATTGGATAAGCTTGAAAATATGGTCACAACTTTCTAGACACAATCAACAAGCAGTATGTGAGTTTTTCCAACTTCAGGTAGTTCTTTTCAGCTCCTGTAAAGAGCTTACTAATATAATATACTGGCCTTCGCCTTCTCACGTACTAATGCCGCACTTAGTGCATAACAGACACTACCAAATAAACAAATAAGTCCTCCCCATCTAGGGGTTTGGACAAGACTGGTGGTGTCTCCATGTGCCTCAACAACTCTTCGAAGGCATTCTGGCAATCTTGATTCCATTCGATGTTTTTCTTCCGTATCTTAAGGGCAACGAAGAAGGGTATACATTTATCGGTAGCCTTCGAGATGAACCGACCTAAAGCAGCGATCTTCCTATTCTTGCTATGTAGCTCCTTCTTCGTAGTTGGAGTAGTTATGTTCCTCAAGGCATCAATCTGCTCTGGATTGGCCTCGATGTCCCATGCATTCACGATAAATCCTAGAAACTTTTTTCGATGCTACTCCAAAAGAACATTTCAATGGATTTAGTCGCATTCCGTATTTCCATAGGACTTCGAACATCTCCAAAAGGTCATCCAGATGGTTCCGAGATACTTGTTCTTCAGAAGCATATTGTCTACGTTACTTTCATTGTCTGCCCACTTTGATTTTTGAACATAGCATTTACCAATCTCTGGTATGTGCCTCCAGGGTTCTTGAAACTGAATGGCATAACTCAATAGCAGTACAATCCCAAATCCATTATAAAGCCACTATTCCCCTGATTCGGTATATACATCCAAATCTAGTTATAGCCCTAATATGCATCTATAAACGAGAACAACTCATCTCCTATAGATCCAACCACCAGCTAGTCAATCCTGGGAAAAGGAAAGATGTCCTCCAGGAATGCCTTATTCAAATCCAAGCAGTCGATAAATGTTCGCCATTTCCTATTTGACATCTTGACCAACATGGGTTTAAATACCCCAATCGAGGTATAAAGCATTGCAGATTAAGCCATTTGCCATTAACTTATCCGCTTCTTCCTTCAACGTAGTAGATCACTACAGACTCAGATTGCACCTTTTTTGGTTTACTGGTATGAACTTTGGATCAATATTCAGTGCATGACACACTATCTCTAGCAATATCCTACATATATCTGAATGTGTCCAAGCGAATACATCCAAATTTCCACGGAGGAAATTCACCAATTCTTTCCTTAAGTTAGCGTTGAACTAAGATCTAATCTTCAGGACCCGAGTAGGATAATCCATGTCAATTGGAACATTCAAAGTCGGCTTTGCCGTTGCCGATCTCCCTTCCCTTTACTTCTTTCTGGGATCCATAGCTTTATCAAACTGGCTATGATTCCCGAGCCAGGGTCCAGGCTTTGGTTGCTATGCTAATCCTGAATGCGGGGAGTTCTCTCCATATTCTTACCTTTCTCACATCGTTCTGCTTCTCTCAGTTCTGCAATATAGCATTCTCTTCCAGCGCTCTGTTCATCTTTCACTATTTCGACCTAGTTTTCCATAGGGAATTTCATCACTAAACACCAATATGCCAGTGCTATTCTAAAGTCAATGACGGCCGGTCAGCCCAAGAAGGCGTTATATGTCGCATATTCATCCACTATAATGAATTTTTGAATTTGGACTACCCTACGATCTCCTTCGCCTAACTCCACATGCAAATCAATCGTCCTGATTTGTTGTTTTGCTTCACCTGTAAATCCTTTAATCTTGGCTTTGCAAGCTATAAACTCCTTCATATTGATCTTCATTTGACCGAATGTTCCCCTGAATAGTATATTCATCGAACTCCCGGTGTCTACCAAGACCCGACGTACAGTTGCTAGACCAATTCCAACTGTTACCACTATGGGGTCAAAAGTTGGTGCTTAAACTCCATCAGCATCTCTATTTCTGAATACGATATCATATGTTATCATCCTCTGGTGCTTGGCTAGAACTCCGTCTTCTACAATAAAGTAGTCCTCTTGCAGTACGTGCTTCAGTGAGTAAGCGTACCATTCCATTTCCCTTCATCTTTTCTCTACTGGATGAGTTCCTCCATTTACGGTGTTGATAATTAACTTCTCCCTTCTCCGCTTGATCCAGGTTGAATTCCTTGGACTGGTGGACCTTGGTGTCTCCCATCTTGACCACCTTCCTACGGCTCTTTAACATACTACTGGAGCTTATTTTTCCTTATCAATTCTTCAATTAGATGCCTCAAATGCCAGCACTCGTTCCTATTGTATCCATGAGCTTCAAGGAAACAACAGTACTTTTCGGAGCGCCTTCCCTGCTTGGTCGCCTCCCTTCTAGGCGGAATTTTATATCATTATGTTCCTTAAGTAGCTAGGTATATATTTTCCAACGTATTGTTTAGAGGTGTGCAATCTTCCAATTTTATATTTCTCGTGCGTTTCTTGTTGTCATTACACCTATCATCGAGGCCTTGATTCCTTTTCTTTTGGTTACCAGAGTTCCAACATTAGTTGCCACATTACCAATACTATCTCCATATAGTTTTATCGCCTCATTGCTTTGGATAACCTCCTTTGACTGTCCGTCATTGGCATTGCCTGAAGCTAGACTCGCTTCTTCCAAGCACAAAAAATGTTAGCCTTCCAATGGAACTCCTCCATGTCGTAGGTTGCTTCATCTTCAGCCATCTATCGAAATCTGTGTCTGTGTGAATGCCCTGGACCAATGAGATGAATACCAGATCCTCCTTCGGATTACATACTTCCTTAATAGCAATATTGAACCAATTCAATAACCCCTTCAACGACTCTTTGGGTCCTTGAGATAAGCTCGACAAGGACACCACGTCCTTAGGTTAGGCAGAATGAAGTCAGAATCATTCTAAGTTTTCTAGCTAATTGATCAAAATCGATATGGATCTTTGCACGAGCCAAGTGAACCATATCAATGCAACTCCTTCCAAGAAAATAGGGAAACACTTACACCAAATAGTGTCTGTCGCAGTGGCATCGTCCATGTGCCATTATACTTGAGTAAATATTGCCTAGGATCGGTAGTCCTATTGTACGATGGCATAGTTGGCATCATAAACTTCCTAGGATACTCTTTTCTTAGGATATTCTCCGTGAATGGAGTTCTGCTTGGTGTGGAGCCCCAATCCTCATTTATTCTACCTTTGCTTTCTTCGACCAACCGCTTAACCACGTCTACTTTGGATTCCTCACTGGCATGATATTCCGAAGGACAACTGTCGGAGGCTGCACCAAGCGTTTGGGTCTACAAATGATTTTGATTCGCCCACCGACATCTAGGCTCTCTGATCTCTAAGAGAACCACTCCCGCGGTTTTCCATTGACGACCGATTGGTTCTACTATAGTTGCTTGAACTCCAACTCCATTGGCTTCAATGTCCAGCTCATAATAATCACCATCAAGCTGCAGGTCCTCCTCAGAATCAGATAATTCCAAAGCCTCGTCCTCTTGTTCCTCTAAACCTCCAGTTTTCCTCTTAGTACCGGGTGGTTTTCTTTTAGGGGGATTTTTTGACTTCCTCTAGAAACTCCTTCTGCTGCTCCACTGTAACGATCCATAATTTAATTATTTTGAACTTGAATAGTCAGTATGTTTTTAAATGATTAAATAGTGGATTTTATATCTAGAATAAAAATTTGGATAAAACGTCTTGAATGGATTTTTTTAAACTGATGTAAAATGCTAGTTTAAAGATGGTTCGAGTTATAAGGCGATTAGGGGTATCAATTTATTTAAGAATAAGTTTTCCTAATAAAACAGAATAGTATAATTACTTGCCTAATAAAACAAGAAAGAATTATTAACCCTGCATAATAAAACATAATAGTATAATTAGTTGCCTAATAAAACAAGAGAGAATTATTAACCTTGCATAAAACAGAATAGTATAATTACTTGCCTAATAAAACAGAATAGTATAATTACCTGCCTAATGAAATAAAATAGCATTTATTATATTCCATGCGAATGGTTGCCGTTGGACCAAAATCTGGTCGAATCAGGTTCTGCCATGCGGATGGTTTCCATTGGACCAAAATCTGGTCGAATCATGTTATGCCATAGTTGATAAGGAGGATTCCTATTGGACCAAAATGTGGTCGAATAAAATTAAGCCAACAAGATGTTTTATATTGGACCAAAATGTGATCGAATCAAATTAAGCCATCAAGATGTTTTCTATTGGACCAAAATGTGGTCAAATCAAATTAGGCCATCAAGATGTTTTCCATTGGACCAAAATGTGGTCGAATCAAATTAGGCCATAAGGCTGGTTTCTATTGGACCAAAATCTGGTCGAATCTGGTTAGGCTATAGGAAATGACTAAAGCACCCTTCTCTTTGCCTATAAATAGCCAAGTCCATATCTCATTTTAATTCATTCACAAACTAAAGAAAAGAACTATAATTCATTATCAAAGGTGAAGTATTCCAAGTCTCCATCAAAGCAAATAGGATGTGAGTATATTCGTTGTTTTCATAGTTTAGTGGGTATAACTTATTCTGTGAGTATAATTTAATTATTTTACAGTGAGTGTAATCTTAATCTCTTTCCTTTGACTCATTCACATTTTAATGAATGTTGCGTTAACTATTGATTGTAAATTGTTAATAATAATGGGTATGTTATTATTCTTGTTTGGTGGTTTGATTTGAGCTCGGCCAGTTTATGAGCAATAACCTTGACGTTTATTTAAAGGGAACTTACACCACCTTTTAACTTAGGATTGACATTTAGTGACTTTTTGGATAAAAGGAAATAACACCCCTTTTAGCTATCTCATTCGATTAAGAGGGAGCTTCACCCCTCTTGGTCGTATTTTCCTTTAAAGATGATGGGTTTAAGTTATGATTTGAATGGAAGTTTTAAATCTTGGTTTAAAGTATTTTAAAGGAGCTTCAAAATTTATATAATGATTCAAATGGGTTATTTATGGAAAGTAAGTAGTCCTATACTTGGCACTAAAAGCCGATGAGTAGATTGATCCTCTATTTATGTCTAGGCAAGGCTAGGAGCAACCAGTGCCCTGACTTACCTGGCTTTGTTTCTATACGAGGGATAGAGTAAGTCGAGAATATTGGAAACATGACAAGTGTAGGAGATTTGATTTCCATAAATGATCTTTATAATTATGATGGTATGGAAAACATTCGCCTTTCTTGTAGACAATTGTTTTTGACCCATTTAAGTATGCTTTTGAAATATGAAATCCTCCCAAATGTTTTGTGAATATACTTATACCGATGAGATAAGTATATGGATATTTTCCAAGCATTGAAAGAGTATAAGGTTTAATTTTCATATACGATCGTTTTGTTATCCCCGATAATTGATGTCTTAACTATCAATTTCGATACCCTTCTTCCTTTTGTTTTTGTTTCGTCAATCTTTGACGATTTGTTGCTCATTTAGAGCATTGATATACTTTATCGAAAATGACTAAATAAAGAGTGAGTGGGGGCCAAGCTATGTGGGGTTGCTCCCACTAGGGTATTGTCACATCTACTCTAGATTGGTTTCGGTTGGCGCACCCTCCTAGTCATTATTGGAAAAATTCCTTTTCCTTATTTTTGATTCAAATCTTTTGATTGATTCTTTCTTAATTGCATCGGGAAGCGTCTTACGCTCTTCGCGATGTTTAATTATTTGTGTCCATTCTTTTATTCTTGGATGTTGTCCTTGTGAGGGGAAACCTGTTCTGTGTTTTTACAACGTGGTCTCACCGGTATTCTGTGTGTTATATTTTATTTTGGAGTTTACTCATACCGGACTTATTGTCTGACTCGAATTGTTTGTTTTCCCTAAACTCTCGGGTACTCATTTATATTTGAGTAGTCCGAAAATGACAGGTTTCTTTGGGCTCTTTTGAAGATGGTGGACAAGCAGGAAGCTTTTTATCTATCTAGCTATTTATTTCCACTGTTATGAGATGTTGGTTCTATGTATGTATATTTAAAAGAAGGTTGTTATAACTACCTAGACTGATAGTAGTACTTTTGTTGTAACTCTGATAACTCTATGCTGGGGAGTAACCTTATGTACTGTCTTAATTTTATGTTATATTTAACCGTTCCATTGTGAGAATATTATTCTGTTCTTATATTTTACTCCATGACAACTCGTCTTTCAGATACCTGGCAATGGCACATGAATACCATGGATGCATTAAGTGTCGTTCTCAGGGTCAAAAAGGTGGGTCCTCACAGTTGGTATAAGAGTTTTGGTTGAGCGAATACCTTAGCCTGGTTGGGATACAACTCATTAGAGATAGGGTAAGTGATTCCCTAGAATGAGTTAATCTTGAGAGAGCGTATTTGTAATTTTTATAATAATAATATTTATCCTCTACAGTCTCGTTTTAGATCCTTTGGTGTTATTTCCTTAAACCATTTTAATCCTATTTTTGTATTCTAAAGATACCTGTTTTTTGTTCAGATAATAGAAAATGAATACAAGAAGAGGAGGAAGAAGAGGATCTAGAACTAGCACGGCTACCAATGGCAGGGTACCTAGAAATGCTACTATGTCAGCTATGGATCTGGTAGAGGAAATGGTAGTGCAAGTTCAGACCCCTATGAACTTTGCGGCTTTGTGTAAGAATTTTACCACTTTGGGCAGGAAACCATTCTATGGGACTGAAGATATTCTTGGAGTGCAGATGTGGCTTCGAACTTGTGAAAGAATATTTGGAGATCTTCGATCAGAGGATGCATAGAAACGGCTGTTGGCAACGCGACAACTTCAAAAGTCGACGATGGATTGGTGGGATTCAGAAAAAGCTAGTACTCCAGAGGAGGAGTTTTCTTGGGCCCAGTTCAAGGAAGTTTTTGTAGCACGGTTTATTCCAGAAGCCGGAAGAACTTAGTTATTTAGAAGTTTCATTGACTTAAAGCAGGGTGATATGACTGTGTCGCAGTATGAGCATAAGTTCAATGCTTTGTTCCATTTTGGACTTGGATTGATATACACACCGCTCAAGAAAAATGAAATGTTTATGAATGGAATGTGACCAGAGTTCCATCGTGAAATGACCAATCATCTTATGGGTACGTTCACAAACATTATTAGCATGGCTTTGAGGTTTAAGGCTCTTGATATTAAGGAAGGAGTCCAGAAGGGTGTAGTACCAGTAGTAAGTGCCAAGCCTTTATCAGTTATACCAGTTGAAGGAAAGCCAAACTTCAAGCGTAAGTTTAAGGGAAAGAAGCAGGGTGTAGGGAAGAAACCCGAAGATGGCGCTCCAGCACAGAAGAAGCAGACCAACTTGGCCAACATTCTTTGTTTCGAGTGCAATAAGATAGGCCACTTTGCAAATCATTGCCCAATTGCCACATGTTTTAATTGCAGCCAGCCAGGACATATGAAGAATAAGTGCCCTTTTCCTAAAAAGTGATCTCAAGGACAGACTTTTACCATTGAAGAGATACCATCCACTTCTTCAGATAAAAAAGGGAAGCAAGTGTTGCAAGGTACATTATCCATCTATGATATTCCTTTAAGGGTGTTATTTGATACATGAGCTTCCCATAGTTTTATTTCTTATGATCTAATGGACAAACTAAACCTTAAATATGTTATCATAAGTAATCCTCTTTATGTGTCAAACTCAATGAGAGGTCCGACAAATCTTGACACTGTGTGTCTAAATGTACCTATTTCTTGTCGAAATCATCTCTTTCCTTTTGACTTCTTTGTTCTTGGGTTTATGGGTTTTGGAGTATTGTTGGGAATGGATTAGTTATCTAAGTTTAAAGCTATCTTGGATTGTGGTAGAACGCTCGTTAGAGTTAGTGATGCAGGATATGTTGGTGTTGATATTAGTTGTGAAGAGCCTAAGAAGTTAATGAGCAGTTTTCTCTATTCACTCGAAGTGGCTAAAGCGGAGCTAGGAGATGTGCCGGTTGTTTGAGATTTCATAGATATTTTTGATGAGGTGCAAGGTTTACCTCCTCACCATGAAGTCGAATTCCGTATTGATTTGGTTCTGGAAACTAGACCTATTGTACAACCCTCACGAAGGATGGCTCTAAAAGAGAAGAGGGAGTTAGAAAGGCAGACTTATGACTTGTTGCAGAAGGGCGTGATCCGACGTAGTACCTTGAGTTGGGGATCGCCAGTCGTCTTTGTTACAAAGGCGGATGGTTCTCTAAGGTTATGCGTAGACTATCGGGAGTTGAAAAAAAGGACTATCAAGAATAAATATCCTTTCCCAAGAATCTACGATATGTTTGATCAACTCCACGGTGCTCGGATATTTTCTTAATTAGATCTTGCCACCGGTTTCCACCAATTAAGAGTGGCAGAGGAGAGTGTTCCTTTAACAACTTTTCGAACTCCTGAAAATTTCTACGAGTGGTTAGTTATGCCGTTTGGATTGACTAACACACCCGCTTAGTTTGTGGACTTAATGAATCGAGTATTTCGAGATATTCTTAATAAATTTGTTCTCGTCTTTATTGATGACAATCTTATCTATTCCAAGATAGAGGAGGAACACAAATATTATCTCTGTGTCATACTCGATACCTTAAGAAGCCATGTGTTGATGGCTAAGTTTTCCAAGTGCCATTTCTGGAAATCCGAAGTTAGGTTTCTAGGGCATGTTATTTCGGGAGAAGGCATATCGGTGGACCCAGCTAAAGTTGTGGCGGTTCAAGACTAGAAGAAGCCCGAAAGTGTGACAGAAGTTAGAAGTTTTTTGGGATTGGTTGGTTTTTACAGTAGGTTTATCAAGGACTTATCAAAGATTGCTTCTCATCTGATGAAGTTAACAAAAAAAGATGTTAAGTTCTTTTGGACTTCTAAGTGTGATCAAGCATTTAACGAATTGAAAGAGAAGTTGACTAGCGCTCCTATATTAATCATTCCAAATGGGAGCGAAGGTTTAACCATGTATACAGATGCTTGTGGAATCGAATTGGGAGCAGTTCTGATGCAGCATGGGAAAGTTATTGCCTATGCGAGTCGACAGCTAAAGCCGCATGAGAAAACTTATGCTATACACGATTTGGAGCTTTTAGCTGTTGTCTTCGCACTAAAGATGTGAAGGCATTATCTTTTGGGTGAAAAGTTCAAGTTATAAACGGACCACAAATCCTTAAAATATCTTTTTACCCAGAAAGATTTGAATTTGAGGTAGCATAGATGGCTAGAGTTTCTCGCCTCTTATGACCTAGAGGTTCTTTATACCCTTGGAAAAGCAAATGTTGTTGCTGATGCATTGAGTAGGAATGTAGCAATGGTTGCAAATCTAGAAGTTAAGCCAGTATTGTTATAGAGAATTGCATCCAGTCAAGAGGCAGATCCTATTTTGGCTCAACTTAAGAAGGATGTTGAAGAAGGTCTTGTTTCTAACTTTGAGTTTGATCTCCGAGGCATACTGAAAATGAATGGGCGTATTTTTGTTCCAAACTATGATGGACTTAGGCAAGAAGTGTTAGCCGAATGCCACCATTCAAAGTTATCTTTTCATCCAGGAGTGACCAAGATGTTCAAAAAATATGAAGAGGGTATTCTGGTGGAAGGGGATGAAGCGAGATATTTCAATCTTTGTGAGTCGTTGTGAAAACTGCCAGTAGATTAAGAGTGACCAGCAGAAGACAGCCGGACTGCTTCAACCACTTGAGATCCTAAAGTGGAAGTGGGAACAGATCTCTATGGACTTCATTGATGGGCTTCCTAGGTCAAAAGGAGGCAACGATGGCATTTGGGTTATAGTCGATCGACTGACCAAGAGTGCCCATTTCATTCCTGTTAAGCTGACTAGGACTGCTATGAGTCTGGCGAGTTTGTATGTGAAGGAGATTGTGAGACTCCATGTGATTCCTCGTAGTATTGTAAGTGACCGAGACCCGATATTCACTAGTAGGTTATAGGAGAGACTGCAGACTGCTTTAGGGACCAAGCTAATTCTAAGTACAGCTTACCATCCCCAAACAGACGGGCAGACGGAGAGAGTGAATCGGATCTTGGAAGATTTATTGCAAGCATGCATTCTAGACTTCGGGGGTTCTTGGGAAGATCATTTACCCTTAGTAGAATTCACTTATAACAACAACTATCAAGCAAGCATTGGTATGGCCCCTTTCGAAGCTCTTTATGGTCATCCATGTTGTTCTCCTTCGTGTTGGGTTGAATCTGGAGATAGACTTGTTCTTGGACCCGACACGATCTTAGAAGCAAATAAGAAGGTATCTGATATTAGAAGAAAGACGAAGGAAGCGCAAGATCGGCAAAAGTGTTATGCAGATCAAAGGCGTAGGGATCTAGAGTTCTTAGTCGGGGACTTGGTATTTGTAAAAGTCTCTACTTTGAGAAGTGTCGTGAGGTTTGGGAAGATAGGGAAGTTAGCCCCTCGATATATTGGCCCTATTCCCATACTGGACTGGATTGGTAAACTTGCATATAAAGTGGAGCTACCAGATCGACTATCAGATGTGCACAACGTATTTCACGTATCTCATTTACATAATTATGTACACGACCCTTCGATGATAGTAGAATCGGGACAACAAGTTGATTTAGAGGTTCAGCCTAACCTAACCATCCTTAGGCGACCTATTCATATTGTCGCTCGAGACATAAAGCGATTAAGGAAGAAGGTTGTGAATCTTGTTAAGGTTCAGTGGAGTGAAGATGTTAGAGATTGTACTTGGGGAATTGAGGACTATATTAGGAATTCTTATCCCGATTTGATGTAGTTATTGTTTGTATTTAGTTATTTATTTTTAGTGTACTGACCAATTGTGTTGAGATCACTTTCCTTGTATCGTTTTGTGGTATATATGATATCATTTGGGTTTCTTTGATATCTTGAGTTTATGTAATTAATTTCAAGGAAGAAATTTCCTTTAAGGAGGGGAGGATGCAACGATCCATTATTTAATCCCTTTGAATTTGAATAGTCAGTATGTTTTTAAATGATTAAATAATGGATTTTATATCTAGAATAAAAATTTGGTTAAAACGTCTCGAATGGATTTTTTAATCTGATGTAAAATGTTAGTTTAAAGATGGTTCGAGTTATAAGGCAGTTAGGAGTACCAATTTATTTAAGAATAAGTTTGCCTAATAAAACAGAATAGTATAATTACTTGCCTAATAAAACAAAAAAAAATATTAGCACTGCCTAATAAACCAGAATAGTATAATTACTTGCCTAATAAAACAAGAGAGAATTATTAACCTTAACTAATAAAACAGAATAGTCTAATTACTTTCCTAATAAAACAAAATAGTATAATTACTTGCCTAATGAAACAAAATAGCATAATGATTATTATATTCCATGTGGATGGTTGCCATTGGACCAAAATCCGGTCGAATCAGGTTCTGCCATGCGGATGGTTACCATTGGACCAAAATCTGGTCGAAACATGTTATGCCAAAGTTGATAAGGAGGATTCCTATTGGACCAAAATGTGGTCGAATCAAATTAAGCCATTAAGATGTTTTCTATTGGACCAAAATGTGGTCGAATCAAATTAGGCCATAAGGCTGGTTTCTATTGGACCAAAATATGGTCGAATTTGGTTAGGCTATAGGAAATGACTAAAGTACCCTTCTCTTCACCTGTAAATAGCCAAGTCCATATCTCATTTTAATTCATTCACAAACTAAAGAAATGACTAAAATTAATTATCAAAGGTGAAGTATTCCAAGTCTCCATTAAAGCAAATAGGATGTGAGTATATTCGTTGTTTTCATAGTTTAGTGGGTACAACTTATTCTGTGAGTATAATTTAATTATTTTACAGCGAGTGTAATCTTAATCTCTTTTCTTTGACTCATTCACATTTTAATAAATGTTGCGTTAATTATTGATTGTAAATTCTTAATAATAATGGGTGTGTTATTATTCTTGTTTGGTTGTTTGATTTGTGCTCGGCCAGTTTATGAGCAATAACCTTGACGTTTATTACACCACCTTTTAACTTAGGATTGACACCTAGTGACTTTTTAGTTAAAAAGAAATAACACCCTTTTTAGTTATCTTATTTGATTAAGAGGGAGCTTCACCCCTCTTGGTCGTATTCTCCTTTAAAGATGATGGGTTTAAGTTATAATTTGAATGGAAGTTTTAAATCTTGGTTTAAAGTATTTTAAAGGAGCTTTGAAATTTATATAATGATTTAAATGGGTTATTTATGGAAAGTAAGTAGTCCTATACTTGGCACTAAAAGCCGATGAGTATATTGATCCTCTATTTGTGAGATCTAGAACCGAAGTGTCTAAGCAAGGCTAGGAGCAACTAGTGCCCTGACTTACCTGGCTTTGTTTCTATGCGAGGGATAGAGTAAGTCAAGAATATTGGAAACGTGACAAGTGTAGGAGATTTTATTTCCATAAACGATCTTTATAATTATGATGGAATGGAAAACATTTGCCTTTCTTATAGACAATTATTTTTGACCCATTTAAGTATGCTTTTGAAATATGAAATCCTCCTAAATGTTTTGTGAATATACTTATACCGATGAGATAAGTATATGGATATTTTCCAAGCATTGAAAGAGTATAAGATTTAATTTCCATATACGATCGTTTTGTTATCCTCGATAATTGATGTCTTAACTATCAATTTCGATACCCTTCTTCCTTTCGTTTTTGTTTCATCAATCTAAGACGATTTGTTGCTCATTTAGAGCATTGATATCCTTTATCAGAAATGACTAAATAAAGAGCGAGTGGGGGCTAAGCTATGTGGGGTTGCTCCCATTAGGGTATTGTTACATCTACTCTAGATTGGTTTCGGTTGTATGCGCACGGAGATGTGAAATACTTGGATACTCGGTAAGGTTGGTGGGGTTCGGCTTGGAGGTTTCCGAGAGCCATTGTAGTTTTCAAGTATATTTTCTAGAGGTATACTTTTGATAATGGGGGCGCACTCTCCTCGTCATTATTGGAAAAATTCCTTTTCCTTATTTTTGATTCAAATCTTTTGTTTGCTTCTTTCTTAATTGCATCGGGAATCGTCTTGCGCTCTTCACGATGTTTAATTATTTGTGTCCATTCTTTTATGCTTGGCTATTGTCCTTGTGAGGGGAAACCCGTTCTTCGTTTTTGCGACGTGGTCTCACCGGTTATTCTATGTGTTTTTTTTGAGTTTACTCATACCGAACTTATTGTCTGACCCGAATTGTTTGTTTTCCCTAAACTCTCGGGTACTCATTTATATTTGAGTAGTCCGAAAATGACAGGTTCTTTGGGCTCTTTTGAAGATAGTGGACGTGCAAGAGGCTCCTTATCTATCTAGCTATTTATTTCTGCTGTTATGAGATGTTGGTTCTATGTATGTATATTTAAAAGAAGGTTGTTATAACTACCTAGACTGATAGTAGTACTTTTGTTGTAACTCTAATAACTCTATGCTTGGGAGTAACCTTATGTACTATCTTAATTTTATGTTATATTTAACCGTTCCGTTGTGAGAATATTGTTCTGTTCTTATATTTTACGCTATGACAACTCGTCTTTCAGATGCTTGGCAACGACACATGAATACCATGGATGTATTAAGTGTTGTTTTCAGGGGTCAGAAAGGTGGGTCATCACATCCACCATCCACTTCCTTCTATTTTCCCTTTCCATTTCGCCTGTTCTGACCAAAAACGGATGCGTTCTCTTCTTTCGGTCCATGAGGAGATACTTCTCTCCTATTCCTCTGAGTCCTTTGCAGTTGCTGAGTTAGCAGAGCCTCCATCATGTCCATCAAAGCTTTTTGACCATCTGCCATCTTCTGGTTCAACTCCTGCATCATCTTATCAAGCTCACCCCTTGTAACGACTTCATGTTGAGCAGATGGGCTTGGTACTACCTATTGGTTTCCTACTTTAGTTTGGTGGGCATCCCCTTCATCTCCACTAACCACAGTTCTAGATGATCTTGTACCTCTCCTAGGCACCATTGATTTCAAATAGCAAATTTCTAAATACCTTAAGCAAAACTTCTTGATCTAACCACTGGATCTTTCTAAATCAAAGATAGTAAGCTATATCTAACCCTAAGTTCAATTCTCAGTGAAAGCACTAAAATGTTGACGCCAAAAATGGCACAACACATAAAGATAACCTGTTGTAGGATCAGATCTAGCAAAGTGATGCAAAAAGTAAAGAGATAGAAGAATTTTTATAGTTGTTCGACAATATCTAGCCTACGTCCACTTTATATTTTCTTTATCAGAGATTTGAGAGAGATTGAAGTCACAAGTACAAGGGATTGATAGGTTCTTAAGTCGAGAACTACCAACAATGCCTGCCTAGGTTACTATTGTGCAGAGAGATAGGAGATGAAGAAGGATAAGTGTCCAAAAGTCAAGAAAGATCAGGAAAAAGATCCTTGTTTAATTGTCGTAGGATTGTTATTTATAGGGGATATTGCTTTGCTAATCTAGGAGCCCATGAAATCTAAGGTCTAGATGCAAGGTTGAGTTTGTAGGAAGGTGTTCTATGGTCCAAACACCAATACAAACCTATCGTTACCGAGAGATACCTCTTAGTACCTCTTGATATTGAGTGGTTTTTGGAGGTGAAACCCCTTCCTTTTTCTTCAACTTTGACTTCCTATCTTCGGTTTTTTGTGTTCTAATAACTTTTCCTTCATGATTGAGTTTCTTTTGATGGTTTAGTTGATACCACTTGTCTTATACTTTTTTCTTTGCTTTCTTTACATAAATCCTTAGAGTTGCTCGTCTTTTCTCTGAAAAGGTGCTTCATAATGATTGCTTGAGGAAGTGCTGGAAGTATAAGAGGTTCAAGACGTGAAAAAGAGAAACAAAAAGCTCTCGATACCGAGAGGTCTCTTTTGCTCCATTCTTTTTAGAACTTCTTGAGTGCTATCTCCTCGTCATTTCAAACATGCTTGCAAGTTTTTGAGTCGTTTCATCTTCGTCTTGACGTTTTAACTTCCGTTGAAACTCTGCTTGATTAAAAAGCCGATTGACATTATGGAATAGAGATACACTCATATGATGTTTGTTAAAGGTGGTTGAGAGCTGAAGTTATTATCTCCATGACTCAGAGTCCATAAGATAATCAACTTGTTCATGTGTTGCTTTACCGATCATCGATAGTATGATCTTCGACACTACTGAGAGTAGTATATTGGGTATACGTAATCCCATATCGATCTCTTTGTTGAGAGCATAGCTGAGAGTTAAGCATGTCATAGTATAGTTCTTTCCATAAACTTCTTTGATCGACTTGGTGTCATGATCGCTTGAAGGATGTATGGTTGCTTTACGTTGTGATGGTATTTATTATATGTTATGTGTATGTATTGCACTTTGACTTGGGGTTTCTTATTAAGGTAGGGATTACTCCTCACTTATGACGTATATGCTACATTACCATCATCACATATTGACATCTGTATTTTAGATATAGTCCAACCCATGTGTTATCTTATAGTACTTGGGTCAACCCATGATATTTCAGGTCCATGTATGAAGTAGACAACTTAATTTGTGGGACATTTTTGGAGGCTATTATAAACTTTAGGATGAAAATTTCCCTATGTGCTTTTGTAGCCTCATTATTGTATGATGATGTATCTATTTGGCTGTAATATGTATAATTTGATGATGGTGAGCATTGAACTAGCATATTGTTACTCACCTTGGACATGTATTACTGGCGTATTATATATTGTCGCTGCGTTCTGATTTCGTGATCTCTGTTTATTATATTTGTATTGTGTACTGTTCTGTTTTGGGAACCACATGTGTGTATTGCTTTGTGTCGATATCGTGTACATAAAAGTAAACGTTATATGATTTGAGATATATAGGGAGTTAGCCCAAGGGAATATTCACGTCCGTAAGCCCCTCATAGCCTCGTTCTTCGTATTATCAGACAATATTACCCAGTAACACACATTGGTAATATGGGTATAGAGAAGGGCTGTTACAGCTATCCTGCGGATTTCTAACGTACTGTTGTAACTTCTTCTTTCAGATCAAACCCTCTATTACATCTCTTAGGTTATGTAACATCCCTCATTCCGAGGCCCAAAATTAAGCGCTATGGATTTTGTAGTCATCCACAACATTAATTTCCAGTGATAAAACGCGATCATGTTAATCATATCAATAACATTCATTAAATGAATATAGTGTCGACATTAGGAGCATATGAATATGAAAATTTTCAAAACATATTTCATTAAATGAACTTTCACATTGCATTTCAAAAATAAAATTTTCACATTCATTACATAATCCCATTCGATCCCACATTCAGAGAAAATATAATAATTACAAATACATTCCATGAGTGATATATGAAGATGTCCCCTTGGGTGGTCAGAGTCTAACTACTTAACAGTTATAAATTCTATCATTACATTCTTTCAAACAAACATAAGCTTTAAACAACACAACGGAAATAAACTCTTAATATTAGCTAGCTTGCCTCCTACACGTCTGCGAAAGCTTATTCGTCTAACCTGAAAATTCCTACTTTTGACCTACTCAAATGAGTACTCGAGATTTTAGAGGGAAAAATAAAAACTTCGGGTCAGACAAAAAGTCTGGTGTGAATGATAATATACCATCTTGAACCAAAACAGATATCTAGTGAGACCACGCCATTATGCGGAACGGGTTTTTCCCTCACTGGTATCTTATCAAAATATATCACTGATAACATAAATCCTGCATCTGCAACCACAATGGTTAAAACAAAATATGATATGATCATATGCATGCAATATGGGTAAATGTGACCAGTCTGCCATCGAGAGTTATCCATTCCCAATGTTTACCCATCCCATAAAATAGACACTTTGTCTCAAATCATAGTTTTCTTAGGGTCAAGATGAATCTATTAGTTTTGATAGACCAACTAATAACCTATCAGGCTGACTCGGGCCAAAACATAACCAGATGTCCACAAATCTACAAATACGATTATGAGTAAAACAACTTAAATAACCTAGTAAGCTTATAGATCTACGAATTCCTTCCTATGCGTAAACATCCTTTTAATCGCACTACTGACAAAGCTCTACACATTGGAATAGAGGACCTTTACCAACCGAGGGCTAAAGTCTGAAGCATACGGCACGACCCTACGCCACTCCCACCTACAATTTTATATGGTTTTAAATCCAGGATTCATATCTTTTGATCAGTTCAGGGCATCCTAACACAATTAATCTATCTGATTTCCTGGATGCAATTCTGCTCACTCAGGAGTTTAGTCTGACCATATCGACCACTAGAACGACCTAACATGTAATTTTGTTCCTAAATCCCAAGATCCAATGTTGGGTAATGCAGATGTGAGTATGATAAATGATAAAACGTGTAAAACTTAACTGATCCTATTATAACAATAACATATAACATCATTCATCAAAATATGTTCAATCACTAGTCACATCCTTACATAGCTTTTAAAACATTCACTATCAAAGCAGGACTCTTGAGCCACTAAGATACATAAGCAATATGAGGTAAAGAACCTCTAAAATATGGAGTGTCGGGCCTCTAAAATATAAGAAAAAGTGTCTCTAAAATATGGGGTTTCATACCTCAAAAATAGGGGTTTCGTAACTTAAAATAGGATTATGAGTTTCAACAGCATAGGATGTCATAAGTCTAAAACAGATGACATTAAATAGGTCAAAGAGTTTCAACAACATAAGATGTCGTAAGTCTACAATAGATGACACCTAAATAGATTAAAGAGTTTCAACAGTATAGGATAGCGTAAGTCTACAACATATGACATCTAAATAGCACAACATCAGAATTGACATTTCCTGACGGTTATAATCGTTGCAAATCAAATTTGTAACGGTTATAAATGTTACAAACAGGTACGTGGAAAATTTTGTAACATATTTTCCAATGGTTATAACCGTTGGAAAGTTTCTTACTCCCAATGGTTATAATCGCTGTAAATTTTTCGATTCCCAACGGCTATAACTATTGGGAAATATGTTCTTTCCCAACGTATATAACCGTTAGGAATTATGCTGAACCATATTTCATTCAATATTTTATAGTACCATCACATATTATATCATTTAACAATACAAATTCAAATTTATAGCAATAACAAACATGTAACCAAATTTCAAAACCACCATATCCTTAAATTTCAAAACAAACATCAAACATACTAAATACTTCATACCAAATTTTACAAAGTACATTGTATGACAACTTCAAATTTTACTACTACAAAATGTCTAGAAGCTTACAAACAACGCATGCGACACTTCGGCCAAATTACAAAATCTCAATCGACTAACTCTCAAACAATGTATAATTACAAAACCTACATCAACCAACTCCTTTACATCGAGGTGAAAATGATAGTTTTTCACGCACTATCATTTCACGCATCTGAACATCGTGCTGACTAATATAATCAGCTGTTCTTTGAGGTACAAATCCATCCATTTCATGACCATTATATGTAGCTTTTCCAGAGCCTGCTATTATTGTCAAATATATATACAAGTGCAAAAAAAGTTACATTTTTGAAGTTTAGTTAAGGTTCTCATAAGATAAAAGTATTTTACACCTACCTTAAAATCATTAGTTAACTTTCCAGCTAAAGCCAAAACAATGTTGTTTTTCCAAAACCAGGAGGACCCAATAATAAAGTGTTAGAATTCCTAGTGTAAATGAAATACACTTGTCCCGCATCGCCAAATTTGCAAAGCCATTCCAATATATATATGGCTTTGCAATGAAGATGTTGGGGCCTAGGGGCACCCAAATGTATGCTTCGTTGTGAGGAGGGAGATCATGCATCTCCACCACACGTGCGCACGCCGCCGCCGCCGTCCGTCCGACCGAACCAGGCCGGGTACGGGTCTTAAATGACCATTCTTTTTGCTAGGCTATTGTTTAACAGTTTTGGGCTTCGGCTGAAAACTGGACTGGGCCTGGAATTTGAAGAGAAGCGGGCGGGTGAAGACGGACGCGGGTTTTGGACTGAGGAGGCGCGACCCAACTGAAGCAGACGCGGGCGAATGGATGCGGCATGAGCGGGTGCGACCCGTTAAAGGGCAGCGATGGCATAAAAACGGATGTGACTGTACGAAGAGGTATAGACGCGACTGTTTGTGCGAACGGGTGCAGACACGACCGTTCGAAAGAGATACGGACCAACTATAAATAGGAAGGAAAACTGATCACTTTCCCAACCAATTTTAGAAATCCTAATCTTCTTCTTCTCTTCTGCTGCTATACTCTAAATCACAGAGTGATATACTCACTACAATCTCGAGCAGAATACGTCTGTTGTATTTTGGGGGAATTTTGAAATAAAATTCTTAAGGAAATCGTTACGACGAGCCTCAGACATAACCGGGTTAGAATTATTATTCTTCATTCTATCCTTTAATTTTGTTATACTATTTATTCAAAATAGTATAACGCTGTTGTTGTAATTTATTTACAACATTCATATTGCTATAATAATTAATACAGAATTTCAGTGTAGTGGAAATCTGAGTTATAAACTTGTGCGACGAGTTTATATTTGATTATTCTTTGTTTTGGTATACTAGATGTATAACATAAAGTTATTTTGATTAAAATTAAGGTCATTCTAAAATTTAAATTTAAACCTTATCGATTTAATATAGTTCCAAATTCATTAAAAATGGTACTACAAAGTTAACCTCCTAGGCATCATAGTTCCGCTAACACCATGAAGAATAGATAATGGTTTCTTTCTACTAGGTAGTATATGGAGCAATTGGTAAATGCCTTAATCAAGAAACAAGAAAAATCATAACCATATTGCCAAGGAATTACTAGATTTTACAAATATTGTAAAATTGTAAAAATGAAGTTACCTCAAACACATTTAGTAAAGAGGTCAAATAGTTGGTAATCCTCTGTCACCAACATAAACTTTTGCTTCTACATTTATATTCTCAATCCTTACCTCAATTGTAGGCATGTTGATTCCAACCCTACAAAATTTAAAATAGATGAATACAGTTAAAGATAACCATATAAATGTTTGAAAGTTATACTCGCATAGGTTTGCTTGATTGTTTACCTATCGATCTGATCCTTGAGTTTATACAAAAAATTCTCATTATCTTAGTCTACGAGTTTTACAAGTCTATCTAGCAACTCTTGTATATCATGAAATTGAAAACATTTTACAACTTCTTTTAGTTCTCCTTTATTTCCAGAAAGTATCGATCCTTTTCTAACTCTAATATAAGTTAGTAACTTTTTCAATGCAGCCCTGACTTAATTTCAATAATTGCACGGCGCTTAGTTTTCAAAACTGAGCCAAGCTCAGCTCAATTAACTGAGCTGGCTTAGCTCAATTAACTGGGCCTGGCTCATCTCTTAAAACTGAGCCCGACGCTCAGGTTCAAAAACTGAGTGTGGCTCGGTTTTAAAAAATTGAGCTCAAACCAGGCTCATTTCTTAAAACTTAGCCAGGCTCAGCTTTAGAAAACTGAGCGCGATGCTCAGTTTTACAAAACTGAGCCGCGTTTAGTTTCATAAAACAAAGAGCATTAGGTTTGGTACATATAAAACAAAGAGCATTGGAATCATAACCAATGCAATCATCATTAAGATAAGACAAACCCATGATAATACATACATAAATGAATGCATTAGGTTTGGTGCATATCAGGTCTCATAGTCAGCAAACACAATGTGGTAAACATGTATCACATTTCGCATTTTATGATGTATTTAATTAAATAATCCATTATTTGTGCATTGTACATTAAAGCATCCCGACATGATGATAGCATGCCATTTCATAGAAGATAAGCAAAATTACATGTGATCTTCCCTGGAAATCCAAATCATGCATGGCACTTTAAAAATAACTACCCTTGGTGCAAGAGCCTTGCCTTCACAAATTTCAATAGTTTCACTAGATACTCCTTTTACATTGCATTTGATGCGAAATGGCCCATCTGTAAGAGGCACAACCTTTTTGTCGCTACTAGTTACAGACCCTGAAGCAGTGAATATGACGAAACATGAAAACTAAAACTACTACATGGCATATTAAACTCATAAGCCTAGCATATATCGGATGTTCAAAAATGGAACCCATATGTCAGCGTTAATGGGTTCAACTTGATATTAAGCTCGTAGTTCTACCTATGTATTTTCATGGTTTGTTTTTTTTGAAAAAGTAAAAGGCCCAAGGCCTGTTTGATTAATAAAACAAACGAATACAAAACCCACACCCGAAACAAGATAAAACCCGAAACAAACAAACCCTAAAAAACAACTCCACCACAACAAACCCTAGCCGCAAAGAAAATGTGAGAAACAGAAAAAATGGCGACCAACGCAGACCTCCAGCCACCCCTAAACACCTCACGGGGGTTTCCGAACTTCATCCTGAGCTTTAATGTTCTCTTTAGCTAATCCCGGTTGAAGCTCATCACTGAAATTAGAGGAATTAATCTTCCTCTTCCTAATTTTGATACTATTCTCCAGATCCTTGCTATAATCGTCAGAGAGATGGTGATTGGGAAAGTGCGAGGCTTTGTCCTTTCCATTATCGTTGTTATTCTTCAGATCATCTGTAGAATAGCGGCGACTTGGAAGATTAAAGCCGATTTGAGTAGTATCTTCAGAGATCTTGCTACTCTCACCCTTGTTCCAGCAAGATATGTGATAAACTTTATCATTTAACATGCTTTTGTAAAAAAAGATCTCGCTTTTATTGTCACTGACGTTGATATTGATGTGCTCTCCCTTGTACAGCAACTTGATCTCCTTGGGAACGCTGCTGGAAGCGCGGTAGCTCCTTCGAGCTGAAACAGGTAAACACCCAGCATTATTGTTCATAATATGATAGGAGTAAGAGTTATTATTGATTAAATGTTGATCACTTCCCTTGCAGTTATATGAAATGTTATTAGCTCTGGAATGGCCGCCTCCAGTTAGATAGCTCCGGGAGTTGCTGTTAGAATTATTGGGAGCATAAAATTGACAGTGATTGTGTCTTCTTTGGGAAATATCAGTAGAATGTTTCCCCCTAAGTAAGAAATCTTCTACTCCTGTTTCATATATGTCCAGATTGCTTTTCTCTTGATGCTTCATATTATTCCTGCTAAGAATTTGAAAGTCAGTGTAAATGTTGTTCCAGAGCTGGTTACTATTCCTTTCAGTGTTATTATGAAATCTAAGATTTCTTTCTCTCCAAATATGGTAGATAACCGTTGTAAGCATGATAGATGCTAATTTGAAGTCTTTAGATTTTGGATTGTATCTGCTTTGGATATATTGAATACTCTCTTCTATATTTTGAATGGATTGATGTTGATAAAATCTTAACAGATTTTTTGCATTGAACCAAACATGCCTAGAGTAGATACAATCAAAAAAGAGATGATCAGTATTTTCAACACCATTATTACATAGCAGACATCTATTATCTGCATTTTTAGACCATTTGGCACATCTTTCTTTAGTGGGAAGTCTGTTGAGAATGGCAAAGTAGGTACAGTGAGCCATTTTGGGACAATTTGATTTACACCAAATAACTCTGTGCCAACTGACTTCAGTGTCATCCCCCTTGACAAATTTCCAAACATTTTTAAAGGAGAATTTTTCTTTTGAATTAAGTTTCCAAACCCAAGTGTCTCTTTGAAGATTATGATCTATAGAGATGTTGTTAATAGCAGCTCTAAAGATATAAGCAGCTTGATGCTTTTTAGAATTCCAAGCTTGATTATGAATAATGCTTTGAACATTATCAGTTGTATTGCCAAAAAGATACATGTTATTCCAACCTAAAAGATCAACTAGGGATTTTCCAAAAATCCAAGGGTCGAACCAAAGGCTAGTCAAATTGCCATCTTTAAATTTTCTCTCTAAAAGGGTTTTTCCTTTTTCCCTACAGTTAAGAATATTTTTCCAAGTGTATGAATGATGGTTTTCGATCCTTGTAATCCAGAAATTTTTATTTTTGAGATATTTTTCTCTCATCCATCTAGCCCAAAGAGATTTGCCTTCAATGAATTTCCAAAAAAGTTTGTATTTGGCAGCTTCACTCAAATCTCTAATATTTCTAAGTCCCAGACCACCTGCATTTTTAGGCATACAAACTTTTTCCCATGCAATCTTGTGCTGTTTGCCCTGCCAAATAAAGTTAGCACACATTTTTTCGATTTTACAAATTGCTTTAGCGGGAATATTATAAGCTTGAATCCAATACATAACAATAGCAGTGATGACAGTATGGGTGAGTTCTATTCTACCAGCAAGTGATAAAAGCTTGCTAGACCATCCATCTAGTTTATTTTGAATAATGTCATATAATCTTAAACAATCCCTCTCATTAACCTGGTTTATACTTAAAGGCAGGCCTAAATATTTGACTGGCAAACTACCTTCTTTAAATTTGAGAATGTTTAAAATTTCCTCTTTACAATTGCAACCTTTGCTGAAGTAAATTTTGCTTTTACACTCATTTACTTTTAAGCCAACATACTTTTCTAATTTTTTAAAAATGCTAACAATTGTATTAGCACTTTTAGCATCAGCTTTAATGAACAGAAGCAAGTCATCTGCATATAACAAATGAGTAATGGGTGGTATGTTTCTATTTAAAGCTTTCAAATTACCCCTTTTATATTCAGAATTAATTAAAGAGGAGAAATACTCCATAACAATGGTGAAAAGATAAGGAGAGAGGGGGTCTCCTTGTCTAATACCTCTGTTGCTATGGATAAATCCTTTTGGGGAGCCATTAATCATAACAGAGTAAGTTACATTGTCAATACATTCCTTAATTAGATCACAAAATTTCTTATTGAAACCCATTTGAATCATCATGTGAATAATGAAGTGTCTATTAATTTTATCAAAGGCTTTGTGTAAGTCAATTTTAATACACATAGCATTTTTATTTTTATTATTAAAATTTCTAATTTGCTCATGAGCTAACAAAATATTATCCGTAATGAGCCTTCCAGGGATGAAAGCACATTGATTTTCAGCAATAAGAAATTTTAAAAACAATTTAATTCTATTGCATAAAATAGTGGAAATGATTTTATAAATGAAATTGCAACAGGAAATAGGTCTATAATCTTCCAAACCCATTGGGTTACTAATTTTAGGGATAAGAGTAATGAAAGTGTGATTGAAAGATTTTAGAAGCTTGCCATTTTTAAAAAATTCAGAAATAACTTCCAAAATATTGTGCTTAATATCATCCCAATGAGTTTTGTAAAATTTGGCATTAAAGCCATCTGGCCCAGGGCTTTTGTCATTATCAGCATTAAAAATTACATTTTTAATATCCAAGATATTAACAGGAGCTAATAAAATATCCTGGCTACACTCTTTTAAAGAGAAGTTAGTATTAATATTAGGAAAAGCATTTAAATAGTTCTCAGAGTTGAATAACTCTGTGAAATAATTAATGGCTTCTTCCTCAATTTCTACAAAATTCTTTAAAACCATGCCATTAGCATCAATGAGCTTGCCAATGGCATTTCTGTTCTTCCTAGTAGACATTCTGGCATAAAAGAATTTGCTAGCTTCGTCACCATTAGTTAGCCAGTCAATTTTTGCCTTTTGCCTATTATTTATAGATTGAATATGAAGGGATAAACTAAGATTATTCTGAGCCTGAAAAAAACTATTAATGGTATTACTGTCTGAGCTATTACTGTCAAGATCATTCTGCAATTTCTCACATTCTGCTCTTAATTGTTTTAGCTCATTTTTATTCCTACTATTATTCCAGCATTTAAAATTCCCCTTAGCAATTTGAAGAAATTTAAAAAATTTGTACTGCGCAATTCCATGAACCTTGAAAGATAAACTTTTATTCATTATGTCTTTATAATTATCCTCAAGCACCCATCCATTCATAAATCTGAATGGGGTATTATTTTTAAAATGCAAGTTGTTAATGAGGGTAATTTGAAGAGGAGTGTGGTCACTAGTAGCTTGAGGCAGAGTAACACTTTTGTAATGCGGGAAAATACTAAAAAAACTTTGGTTCAATAAAATCTTATCAAGTTTACAATGAATATTCCTAAATTGACCTGATTTCCAAGTAAATTTATTACCAATAATGTTAGCTTCAATTAGGCCAGTCCTAAGAAAAAAGTTATTAAAAAAATCAAGCTTGCTAAAGGGGACAGGGAGACCACCTCTTTTATCAGATGCATGCATTATGGAACTAAAATCACCCATTAAAATTCAAGGATGAGAGATTTGTTTATTCATTTTTTCAATGTGATTCCAAAGAGTAAGTCTCTCATATTCAAAGTTAGATGCATAAACAAAAGTGATCTCCAAATTTAGACCCCCTTTATTAACAAATAAACAGTGAATAAATTGGAAATTTAGGGAATGGTTAACTAGATTCCAAATGCTATCATCCCATAATATTAAAATTCTGCCATTACCCCCCATTTGATTGTTGTGAATAAAATTCCAATCAGAGAGATGTCTGGTGTGATATTCAATTATTTTTGTATCATCTAATTTATGCTCTAAAAGACCTAAAATACTAGGTTTTTCAGTAAAGATTAAGTTGGAAATATCCAGTTTTCTGATGGGGGAATTAAGCCCCCTGACATTCCAAGAAATAATAGACATAATGGAAAATATGATAAACAATAAAAATAATAAAGGATACACAGTGAGAAGAGAATAGTTATAGTGAATCACTGTAACTATCCTCATTCTCCATCACAACTTCAATCTTCTTCCCTTTCTTTTTGTATGCTGAATCATTTTTGACTTTGAGAAGATTTTCCCTTTTATCATTTTTAGAAATATACATATCTCTAAAATCTTTATCTGCTGCATCTTCCACAAGTTCTGTAGATGTGATATCATTTAGGCTTTTAATTCTTGTTCTAGCTTTTTTCTTCTTTTTCTTGTATTTGTCTGCAGATGAGGTGGAAGAAATAGCATTAATTGCTGCTTGGATAGCTTTATCAGATACTGGCTTCCTATTATGAGGAGTGAGAGAATCTGGAAGAAATGTTAATCCAGTGCTAATTGGAGGAATGTGTAAATCCGGATTGACCAGAATATTAGGTTGGCTGTGTTCAACCTGCATCGAATCCCCTTGATTATTAACCAGAGCAGCATTCTTATTCAATCCTGTCTCTTCCAAGCTTAAAAATGAAGAAGGTTGAGCAGCAGAGTCAATATCTTTGTCCAAGATAACTTGGGTAGTCTGAAGGGAGTAAATTTCCTTATTTACCAAATTTGCCTGAATGTTTGTAGATTTGTTAATGTCCATAACATTTAGATCATCTGCATCCTTTTGGATGTTTAAGGTATCCATTGCCTTTTTCTCCGTAGCAACATAATTACCACTAGATTTTCTTTCCAGACTTTCTTTATAGTACAATTTTCATTTGAGTGACCAAAACACACACATGCTTTGCATCTTGGAGGAATCCATTCATACTCAATTTTTTGCTTTATAGTATCTCCATCATACATAGAGATATAAGCTTCCTCAGGCAAGTCTACATCAGCCTTTATTTCAACAAGAATTCTTGCATAACTCAGTCTGGTTTCTTTAGCAGTTGGTTCATCCAACTTAAGTGGCATACCCACCACACTTGCTATGGCACTGAATGCATCTTTATCCCATAATCTTAAATTTAATTCAGGTAACCTGATCCATATTGGCATAGTAGAGAGAAGATCTTTATCAAAGTTTATTTTCTTATTCCATTTTTTCAGAATGATTAACTTGCCATAGATAAAGTATGGTCCTCCTTTAAGAATTTTTTCACAGTCTTCAAGATTTGAAAATTTGATAATGAAGAAACCATTGTTCCTTGTATAGATTTCAAAATTACCTATGGGATTCCAATATCTAGAGATGTAATTCTTGAAATGATGATATGGGGGACGCGGTCCAAAAACATAAGCAATAACTGAAAACCCCCATTTATTCTCTGTGCGCTTATCTGTATCCTCTTTAACAGCAACAAATTTTTTGTTGTTAATATTGATAGGAGCAACATATTGCAAGTCAAAATCAGAGACTGCCCCACCCTTCTTCAATAGATCTGCCCAGGAAGAAGCATTAGGCTTCTATGCAGCGTTTGTGATAACAGTTGCATTGGAGAATTTGCTTCTTGAATTCAACAGGGGCTTAATAGCATTTCTTGAGGATGGATTCAGAAATCTTGAGTCAGAATTCCTTACTGGCTTATGGATTGGATGTGTATTTCCTTGTTTTCTTTGATAGTTTCTCTGAAAACTCGGAATTCCATCTTTTCTGCTAGCTTTCTTGCTGTATGAAACTATCTGAAACCCATCATCATCAACAGTTTTCGAATAATTGGGGTTAGAAGGGCTATCTCTGATAATGGCAAGCTGAGAAAGAGGATTAGAGATAGGAGCAGGAGGAGGAGAGGAAGGGGGAGAAGAAGAGTCCCCATTCTGATCAAGATTTTCGAAAATAGGATTGTTTTGTAATTTGAAGGAGTCTGCCATTTTTGTTACATTTGAGTTTTTTTATCTCAGCTTGGGATGTTTTTCTATTTTTCATGGTTTGTTACACATATAAGAATAACCTTAAAAGACATACTAATATTAGAAAGTCTTATTTTTCAAGTGTTTTTCGCTGTGTCAGAGGGATGGGCTTGTTGGGGAAATTAAGTCCATAATACCTAAATAGGATAAATTACTGGATTTATCTAAAAAAAAACATTCTGAAGCTATGTATTACAGCCTATAGAATCTGAATAAAAAGAGCAACACATATCCTTAAAATTACTTAATCAATATCTTGAAATAATCATTAACCCAAAAAAATGTAACGTATTTTAATTAATCCAAATATTTACAGACAAATTATAATCAAATATATCCCTTTTTTTGGTAATTTACACATGTATAAAAAAATACATGGTCCAAAAATTATGAAAGATAATTAACAATATCAATATTTTATTATAAAAAAATCAAGAAAAAAACAGGGAAATAATATGCATGAAATAAGAAAGCCCAAAAAAGGTTGAATTCATATTTTAAAAAAATGATTGCATGTTAGTACTTTCCACTCTCAGTTGCAACAAATTTAACATATTTCTATAACATAAATTCAGAATGTTAACTCTAAAATATTGGAATTGAAAATAAAAAGTGAAGTTTATTTGTAGAAGACATACTAATTTAAAATAGGCTCAGGTACAATCTCCATCTTCGATGATTATCTTTAGCAATAACTTATTCATACCTTAATTGCTAAGAATTAAGGAATTTATGTGGGTTTGACATAATAAAATACCTTTAAATTTGATGCAGCCCAGATTGATGAAGTGTTAGGTCGCGAGCGACCTAACGAGATCTTGAGTCAAGAGCGACCTAACGAGTCGCAAGATAAGGAATTACGACCTAAGATAGGTCGCTCAAGTGAGCTACGACCTATCAATGGAAACAAGTCAAGTTTAGGTCGCGAACGACCTAACTCTCACAGGCCGCTTTCTTTCTCAAGCGAGCTACGACCTAGCAATGGAAACAAGTCAAGTTTAGATCGCGAACGACTTAACTCTCACATGCCGCTTTCTTTCTCAGGCGAGCTACGACCTAGCAAGGAAAACAAGTCAAGTTTAGGTCGCGAATGACCTAACTCTCACAGGCCGCTTTCTTTCTCAGGCGAGCTACGACCTAGCAAGGAAAACAGTCAAGTTTAGGTCGCGAACGACCTAACTCTCACATGCCGCTTTCTTTAGGTTGCTCAGATCTTAGGTCGCTCAGATCTTAGGTCGCTGCCGCATTCCGCCCTAAGCCGTTACTTTCTTAAGTCGCATGAAGGAGGTATTCTTATGTCGTTCAAGTGTTAGGTCGTTAACGACCTATGATAGGTCACAGATGGAGGCTGATGTGTTGATATGTTGAGTCGCTTATGTGTTGTAATATGTAAGGTCGTAGGTCGTGTGCGTTGTAAATAGGTCGTATGATGTTGTATTTTGTTAGGTCGTTGTGGTGTAAATTCTTTAGGTCGTAGGTCGTGATGTTTAGGTCGTGAGCGACCTATGTGTTGTCAAGTGTTGAGTGTTGAGTTGTAAGCCTATAAATAGGCGGGTTGGGTCATTTGTAATTTTTAGTTGATTTTGAATAAACTTTTGTTTGAGAGCTTTGTGCCTCTTCTTAAATTGGTAGTTGAGTGTAATCTCCTATCTCCTCTTTCGGCATTCGAGTGCGCTCGGATCAACGATCGTAGAAGCCAATTCACGGTATCAAGTGCGCTTGATCAACGTCTGAAGAATTGTAGATCTATAAACACGGTATCGTGCGCGATCAACGTGTTTGAGATAGCTAGAATCAGACATCTTTGGATCAACGGATTTGGGCCTTTGGTATTCTTCAATTCACCGATTGCTACTTTCACCGTTTCATCATTTTTGTTATCCGCTGCTGCATCATTTGGTATCAGAGCTAGACTTAGCCAATCATAGCTAAGCCGAGTCTTGGAGCCAATTTTTTATAGAAGAGTTTGAGGAGTTAGTTCAAGCCGAGCCAATCAAGTTAGGCCGAGCTAGTTGAAGTGTGAAGTTCAATTGAAGTACAAGCCGAGTGTTAAAGTTTGTGAGATTTGACAATGCCACCAAGGAGAGCTAATCGCCATCAGAATGTTGAAGCGTTATATAGAAGAGAAGAAGCCGAGCAAATGGAACAACGCATCAATGAAAAGTTTGATGAAGGCATTGGGAAGTTAGAGAAACTGATGAATGATATGAATCAAGGACAAAGGAGGAGGTCGCCAATCTCGAACCATGGAGGAAACAGAGTTTCGCCATCGGTTACGGAAGCGAGGAGGGTGTCGCCACAATCTTTCCGAGGAAGAAGAGAATCTTCAGTTTCAGTGAGAAGAGAACATCATGAGTATAGAGATGAAGAGAGAAGAACTCCACGTGAGTTTGAAAATGAACCATACCGTGATGATGACAGACAAAGTAGAAGAGATATGCGGGACCATAGAGATGTGGGTGGTCGAGATCGTTATCGAAGTACATCTGTTTTTGATGAAGATGGTGGTAGATGTAGTGTTCATTCTCGAGATCGAGACCAAGTACGAAGTGCATATCGGGTTGTAGAAGATGATCGCCGATGGGAGTCGGGGATGAAAACTGAAATTCCAGAATTCAAGGGAGGAATGGTAACGGAGGAATTTTTGGATTGGGTTTCAAATGTTGAGGAAATTTTTGACTTCAAAGAAGTTCCCGCGGATCGAAGAGTGAAGTTGGTTGCTACGAGATTAAGAGGGAGAACTATGGCGTGGTGGCAGCAGACTAAACTTACACGGGAGAGAATGGGAAAGTCAAAGATTGCTACCTGGGATAAGATGAAGAAGTTAATGAAAGCTACTTTCTTACCGCACAATTATCAATCTCTTATGTATCAACGTTTGCAGAACCTAAGACAAGGGGTGAGATCAGTGAATGAGTATGCAAATGATTTTTACCAATTGATTGCGAGGAATGATATTATGGAAACAGAGGAACAGCTAACAGCTAGGTATGTTGGCGGGTTGCGAACGCATATTCAAGACGTGGTGAATATGTTTGATCCAAGATCTGTCGCCGAAGCACATCAGAAAGCACTTGCTTGGGAGAAACAAGGGAGGAGAGGTGGTGGAGTGTTTACGAATTCCAACAATCAGAACAAGGATGTTAGTAACAGTGCGGATGTTTCCAAAGTCGTCAGTAAGTCAATTGTGAATGAAGTCAACAAAGCAAAGGTCAATAGTCATTTCAAATGCTTTAATTGTCAAGAGTTGGGCCATAAAAGCAATGAATGTACAAAGCCCAAGAAGCGAGCAATGATTGCGGAGATTGAGAATGAAAATGCAGAGGTAGAGTGTGTCAATTCTATACCAGTTGAAGAAGAAGAATTATTGTCTGGAGATGAGGGTTGTAGTTTGTTGTTGAGGAGATCTTGTTTAACACCAAAGCAAGAAGATGATTCTAGTTGGTTGAGGAGCAATATTTTCCAGTCAACATGCACTATTCTAGGGAAGGTTTGTAAATTTGTGATTGACGCAGGAAGCTGTGATAATATTATTTCTTCAGAAGCTGTAAAGAAATTGTCGTTGAAAACAGAGAAGCATCCAAACCCCTACAAATTAGCTTGGTTGAGGAAAGGAGGGGAGGTGAAGGTTAATCGAAGAGCTTGTGTTAATTTTTCCATTGGGAAGAAATACAAAGACGAAATTTGGTGTGATGTGGTTGACATGGATGTATGCCATCTGTTGTTGGGAAGGCCATGGCAATACGATAGAGCTGTGCAACACGATGGACGCACAAACAGTTACATTTTTATGTTCGAGGATACACGAATCATTTTGGTTCCTAAAAGGCGTCAGCAGAGTGAAGATAAATTGGAGGAAATCGAGGAGCTAAAGACTTTGTTGTCTTTAAAGAAATTTGTTGATGTGGAAGATGAAATCGATTGTTTTCAATCACCAAAGTTTGACGGAGATGAAGTTGTTGATTTTCAACCAACGAAATCTGATGAACATGAAGTTGAAAATTCACAATCAGCAAAGTTGGATGAGGGTGAAGAAAGCAAGTCAGGAGATGAAGAGGGTAAATTGCTGATGAAGGAAGTGGATTCGACTAGTCTACAATCTACAAAAGAGTTTGTTAAAGAAGTGGAGGGTAGTGCAGAAGTATTCCTGTTGAATGAAAATCAAACCAGTGAAAGTGTTGAAATTCTCGAAGAAGTTAATCCAGTGGTGAATAAATGTGAAGATGTAGATCCTGCAAAGTTGTCCAAGGAATTACTGCCACTAAGGGACGTACAACATCATGTTGATCGAGTACCAGGTGCTATTATACCGCATATGCCACGTAATCATATGGGTCCGACAGAGCAGGTAGAGTTGAGAAGACTGGTTGATGGGTTTCTGTTCGAAGGAAGGCAATGGTATACTCCTAATGGCAATTGGAAAATAAAAGTTATCAAAGATGAGCATGTAGAAAGACACGTGGACAGTGATTGTACCATGCAGTTGATTGCAACGTCTTGTTTGGGGCTGTCAATAAGGAAGGAGGTTGAAAGGTTTGTTCAGAGGAGCCACAATTATCAAATTTCAAAAGAGTCTGCGACAAAGTCAGGTTTATGTACGCCATTACCTATACAAACTAGATTATGGGTGGAGGTAAGTTTGGACTTTGTATTGAGTTTGATGAGAACGCAATATGGCAATGAATCTATCTACATGATGGTTGAACGACTTCTTGTTGGTACTTACAACAAGCTAGATGCTGGAAGAACGGGTCGTTTGGAAATCGTGAAGGAAATTTGTGAGAATGATTGTAACTTGAGTTTACCGGACTATTCCCATATTGCTAACGTTGACAATGTCAAACATTCGGTTTCGTTTCACAAGGACGAGAGTGTCGAAGACAAAGAAATTTTAAATTCGAGGACAAATTCCTTTCACCCAGGGGAGGATGATGCAGCCCAGATTGATGAAATGTTAGGTCGCGAGCGACCTAACGAGATATTGAGTCAAGAGCGACCTAACGAGTCGCAAGATAAGGAATTACGACCTAAGATAGGTCGCTCAAGTGAGCTACGACCTATCAATGGAAACAAGTCAAGTTTAGGTCGCGAACGACCTAACTCTCACAGGCCGCTTTCTTTCTCAAGCGAGCTACGACCTAGCAATGGAAACAAGTCAAGTTTAGGTCGCGAACGACCTAACTCTCACAGGCCGCTTTCTTTCTCAGGCGAGCTACGACCTAGCAAGGAAAACAAGTCAAGTTTAGGTCGCGAACGACCTAACTCTCACATGCCGCTTTCTTTAGGTCGCTCAGATCTTAGGTCGCTGCCGCATTCCGCCCTAAGCCGTTACTTTCTTAAGTCGCATGAAGGAGGTACTCTTATGTCGTTCAAGTGTTAGGTCGTTAACGACCTATGATAGGTCGCGGATGGAGGCTGATGTGTTGATATGTTGAGTCGCTTATGTGTTGTAATATGTAAGGTCGTAGGTCGTGTGCGTTGTAAATAGGTCGTATGATGTTGTATTTTGTTAGGTCGTTGTGGTGTAAATTCTTTAGGTCGTAGGTCATGATGTTTAGGTCATGAGCGACCTATGTGTTGTCAAGTGTTGAGTGTTGAGTTGTAAGCCTATAAATAGGCGGGTTGGGTCATTTGTAATTTTTAGTTGATTTTGAATAAACTTTTGTTTGAGAGCTTTGTGCCTCTTCTTAAATTGGTAGTTGAGTGTAATCTCCTATCTCCTCTTTCGGCATTCGAGTGCACTCGGATCAACGATCGTAGAAGCCAATTCACGGTATCAAGTGCGCTTGATCAACGTCTGAAGAATTGTAGATCTTTAAACACGGTATCGTGTGCGATCAACGTGTTTGAGATAGCTAGAATCCGGCATCTTTGGATCAACGGATTTGGGCCTTTGGTATTCTTCAATTCACCGATTGCTACTTTCACCGTTTCATCATTTTTGTTATCCGCTGCTGCATCAAAATTTAAATCGAAGCAAGTGATAAACATTAAATATAAACATTTTTGATCGGCAAACTCACGTCGAAAGTTATTTCATGATGGTTTGGATATCATCTCAATAATTTTTGCATACAAATAAAACCAACTTAGTGTAGGGTAAAATGTTTTCGTAATGTGTATATAACTATATAGCTATAATGAGTTCATTGTAAATAAAAATAGTGCATGGTCCTCTAAATATTTTGGGACATAATATTATATTTTATAAAATTTGTCCAGAACAGATAGTTAATGACTAGGAATATGAACTTTTATGTGTCAATACTGTATTACAATATCTTCTAATGGAATTTCTGTTGTAGGTAGGAGAAGTTTGTAAGGATATAGACATGCATGTATAACTGTTGTAAGATATACAAGTGATTTCTATGTTTCTTTGTGCATACAAAAATGTCAAGGATGCTTTTTTGCTCATAATATAAATTTAGCCATTTATTGCATGAAATATTTCAAGCCATTCTTGCATGTCCCATTCTAAAATAAATAAAAATTCTCATTTAAATAACTATTAATGGCCAGAACATAAATACCATAAACAAAAACAGTCCATAATAGTATTGCTTAAACTTGCATGATAATGGCATACACAAGTAAACCGCTGCTGTTCTATAATGCTTATGCCCGATGTAAACCTACCAGATCTACTCCTAACCTAGTGAGAACAGAGTTTGATAATAGACCATCGAATTGATTAGGGCATAATTTTTGTATGCTATAAATGTTCTGTTTGATTTAATATCCTGTTATACGTCTAGTATACCAAAACATAGAATAATCAAATATAAACTCGTCGCACAAGTTTATAACTCAGATTTCCACTACACTGTAATTCTGTATTAATTATAATAATAGTATGAATGTTGTAAATAAGTTACAACAACAGCGGTATACTATTTTGAATAAATAGTATAACCAGAATAACGAATAGAATATAGAATAATGTATATAAATATACAAATAGACTAGAATTCTAACCGGATTAAGTCTGAGGCTCGTCGTAACGATTTTCTTAAGAATTTTATTTCAAGATTCTCCCAAGATACAACAGACGAATTCTGCTCGAAATTGTAATGAGTATATCACTCTGTGATTTATTGAATGCAAGCAGGGAAGAAGAAGAGAAGGGAACGAAATTGAATTGGAATGGGATGAGAATGTGATCAGGATTCTCTCCTATTTATAATTTCGTCTGCATCCCTTCAAACAGTGGCGTCTGCTGGACGGGTCGCACCCGCTGCCTTTTGAACGCTGCTGTTCGTTAACGGGTCGCACCCGCCTGCTGCTTGTATCCGTTCGACCGCGCCTCCTTAGTCGGGCCGCACCCGCTTCTGTTCGCCCGTGCTTCGTCAGTTAGGTCGCACCTGCTCGCTTCAAAAGTCGCACCTCCTCAGTAATCAGCGTCCGCTTTATGAACAGTCGCGTTTGTTCGTATAGCCTGCAACTGTTAAAAAACCCGGCCCAGTTTTGCAGTAAAATTAGGATCATATTAGACCCAAACCCGAGCCCGGTTCGGTCGGACGGACGGCGGCGCGCGCGTGTGGTGGAGATACATGATCTCCCTCCTCACAACGAAGCATACATTTGGGTGCCCCTAGGCCCCAACACCTTCATTACAAAGCCATATATAAACTAGGCTTTGTTTTTATATTTGGTAATGTGGGACAAGTGTATTTTCATTTACACTTTATGCTTTAGGAATTCCAACAATCCCCCACATAAATGATAATATACTTTTCCCCCACACAAAGCGAAATATCACAGAGTACGTATGGAATAATGTTTTATCGTGGATAAGTAGATATTTCACTTTGAACTTTCCCTAATTAAAACTTATCGGATCTACTTGGCTAATCGGTGAATTATTTCATCTTGAACCATCAGACTTTATCGTATATCCAAACAATAACCTTTACGAAGCATTGATTCCCTTCTCATCCAATCTCTTGGTTATGTTCATTTTGGTCCTGAACAAATTTGTTTGGTTCTGCGAGTGTTTATAGAAAATATAAGCCTTTAATATTCTCATAGAGCCGACCCAGCTTACACTAACATAGGTGATCGCAACCATTAAGAGTATCCTACATATACCCCACTTGTTATATTCAAAATATGGTCATCATTAAAAAACATAGTTTTAACCTTTAAATACTTCTGTAGGCATGCATTTATATTGTGCACCATAGGAATGAAGTTGGACTATGTCCAAACAAATGCATTACGTCTTGAGTTACTCAGAACTGGTTTGCCTATTGATCCTAGTCCGTGGGATCTCCAGTCGCTAGGATAGGTTTCCGTATAAGATAACTCTTTTTGGTTTAGGCTTTTAAACCCATTCCCCTCGATGCGCAGTCAATTTTCTCTCTTGATAAACCTTTAGTAAATGGATCTGCTAGGTTATCATTTGTTCTCACATAATCTATGGAAATAGTTCCATTTGAGAGCAACTGCCTAACTGTGTTATGGCGTCGACGAATATGTCATGACTTTCCATTATACACAAAGTTGTGCGCTCTGCTTAGCGCAGCTTGGTTATCACAGTGTATGCATATGACCGGTACAGGTTTAGGCCAAAATGGAATATTTTCTAAAAAATGACGAAGCCATCCTGCTTCTTCGCCTGCTTTATCTAAAGCGATGAACTCTGATTCCATAGTGGATCGAGCTATGCATGTTTGTTTAGTAGATTTCCATGACACTGTTGCCCCTGCTAAGGTAAATACATAACCACTTGTTGATTTTGATTCCTCTGAATCAGCAATCCAGTTTGCATCACTATATCCTTCTAAGACGGCAGGATATTTTCCATAATGTAAGGAATAATTTGTGGTATTTTTTAAATATCCAAGCACTCTCATTAGTGCTTTCCAGTGTTCCTTTCCTGGATTGCTTGTATACCTGCTCAGTCGACTTACTGCATAAGCTATATCTGGTCGTGTGCAATTCATGAGCTACATGAGACATCCTATTACACGAGAGTATTCCAGTTGCATTACACTCTCATTAGCGTTTTTATCCAGTACTTCTGATGGATTAAAAGGTGTTTCACTCCTTTAATTCCATAGTCTTGGAATTTTTCAATCACTTTGTCTACATAGTGTGACTGAGACAATTCAATTCCATTAGGTGTTCTTATTATTTTGATTCCCAAAATAACGTCTGCAACTCCTAAGTCTTTCATATCGAAATTGCTAATTAACATCTTCTTTATGGTCTCTATTACCTGAGTATTTGGACCAAATATTAACATATCGTCTACATATAAACAAATCATCACATATGATTGTCCAATTTGTTTATAATAAACACATTTATCACATTCATTTATACGAAAACCATTTCTCATCATGACACTATCAAATTTTGCATGCCATTGTTTTGGAGCTTGTTTTAGTCCGTATAATGATTTTACTAATCTACAGACTTTGTTTTCATTTCCTTTGGAAACAAAACCTTCAGGTTGCTCCATGTAGATCTCCCCATCGAGATCTCCATTTAAGAACGCTGTCTTTACATCCATTTTATGAATTTCTAGATTATAGATCGATGCAATTTCTATTAGCATTCTTATAGAGGTTATTCGTGTTACCGGCGAATATGTATCAAAGAAGTCTACTCCTTCTTTTTGACGATATCCTTTGGCTACTAATCTGGCTTTATACTTGTCGATAGAGCCATCTGCTTTCATTTTCTTCTTGAAAATCCATTTGTAGCCAATAGGTTTTATTCCAGGTGGAATATTAACAATTTCCCAAATTTTATTACTTAGAATTGAATCAATCTCACTTTGGATTGCTTCTTTCCAACATGAAGATTCAAAAGACGACATTGCTTTCTTGTACGTTTGAGGTTCATGTTCTAACACATATGTGAAAAAATCCGAACCAAATGTCTTGGAAGTCCTAGCCCTTACGCTTCTTCTTGGTTCAACTTCCTCAATCTCATGATGAGTTTCATCTTCATGTGAATTTCTTGATTCTTCTCTTGTCCTTTTAGGGACATTATTCCCTTCATTCCTTTTGTGCGGAAACACGTCATCAAAGAATGAGGCATCTCTTGATTCCATGATTGTATTTACATGAATATCAACTATATCAGACTTGAATACCAAAAATCTATAGGCACTACTATTTTGGACTGGCCCTAAATAGTAACAATCTACTGTTTTTGGTCTAAGTTTGACTTTCTTGGGAGGCGGAACTGGAACTTTTGCCAAGCACCCCCACACTTTGAGGTATTTAAAGCTTGGTTTGTGTCCTTTCCATAACTCATATGGAATTGTTCCTGTTTTATTGTGAGGGACTTTGTTTAATATGTGATTAGACATATTTAAGGCTTCCCCCCACAAGTTCGTCGGTAGACCAGAAGTTAAAAGCATGGCATTAATCATGTCTTTTAACATTCTGTTCTTCCTCTCGGCTACACCATTTTGTTGTGGTGAATATGGAGCTGTTGTTTGATGAATTATACCATTTTCGGCACAGAACTGTTCAAATGGTGATTCATATTCTCCACCTCGATCAGATCTCAATATCTTGATCTTTTTATTTAACTGATTTTCTACCTCAGCTTTGTACTTTATAAATGATGTAATTACTTCATTTTTACTATTCAAAAGATATACATAGAAATATCTCGTATAATCGTCAATAAACGTAATAAAGTACTTTTTCCCACTTCTTGTAGGTAATGATTTAAAATCACATAAATCTGTATGAAACAAACCTAGTGGTTTGGTGCTTATATCAACAGATTGAAATGGTTTTTTAACCATTTTTGCTTCTACACATGTCTCACGTTTGTAGTTCTTATCTACTTGGAATTTCGGAATTAATCCCAAGTTTTTTCATTTTTCGGAAGTTTACGTGTCCTAATCTATCATGCCATAGTAAAATTTCATGCTCAAGCAAGTAAGAAACTTCAATTTTATTAATAGCACAATCAGAATACATAGTTTTATTGTCGATAACGGCTACATTTGCCTTAAATAGGCCATCACATAAATATCCCCTTCCGATATACATTCCAGCTTTGGACAGAACCATCTTGTCTGACTCGAACACCATTTTGAATCCTTTCTTTGATAGTACTGAACCAGAGATCAGAATCTTGCGTATGTCTGGAATGTGGAGCACGTCATTCAATTTGATAGTTTTTCCAGAATTAAACTTTAGGATTACTGTGCCACTGCCTTCGATCATGGAAACAGCAGAATTACCCATGTAGAGTTTTTCCTCCTGATCGAATTTTTGATATGTTGAAAACATGGATTTATCAGAGCAGACATGACGAGTAGCTCCTGTGTCCACCTACCATTGGTTAGGATTCTGAACCAAATTGCATTCAGATATAACTGCCGAAAAGTTGGACTCGTCCACTTCCATGTTGTCAACTATATTTGCCTTTGAGTTGCGTTCCTTTTTGTTTCTGCAATCTCTAGCGGCGTGTCCCATTTTGCCACAAACCCAACATTCACCATTAAACTTCTTGGTCTTATTATCTTTGGGTTTGTTTTCAGGAGCTTTCCTCTTCTTTGAGAAGTTCTTCTTTTTGTTGAAGTGGCCTTTATTCTTGTTCTTCGACCCTTTTGTTACCAACGTCTCCTCGCTTTGTTTGGTAATTCCGCGATTATCTGCCTCAATCTTTAATCATACGATGAGGTCCTGCAAAGAAATCTCTTTCTTTTTATGCTTTAGATAGTTGCGGTAGTCTCTCCATGACGGAGGCAGTTTTCCCATGATGGCTTCAACCAAAAATGATTCTCCAACCTTATGACCTTCCGCTTCGAGTTCATGAATGATGATTTGCAGTTCATGCAGTTGAGCAGTCACCGGTTTGGAGTCGACCATCTTGTAGTCCATGAATTTGTCTACAATGAATTTCTTAAGACTGATATTCTGCGTCTTGTACTTCATGGCAAGTGCATTCCAGAGTGCTTTTGCTGTCTTTAGACAATTCAGAATATAGTTTATGTATAGGAAATCGGAATGTTTCCACGTAGCAACATCTGCTTCCTTGCCTGGTGCAGAAATCGGTTCCTCCTCCTCGAGATACCGTTGCAGACCGAGTGTGGTGAGGTAAAATAACATCTGATTCTGCCATGTTCAAAAATCGTCACCATCTCCTTTGAAAGGATCGGGACTGTTGTGTGTAGTAGCCTTTGTTGAGAGCTCTACTGTTGCTATCTCTGTTTTAGTGAAAACAGTAAAATTCTTAAGATGTTATACGTCTAGTATACCAAAACAGAGAATAATCAAATATAAACTCGTCGCACAAGTTTATAACTCAGATTTCCACTACACTGGAATTCTGTATTAATTATAATAATAGTATGAATGTTGTAAATAAGTTACAACAACAGCGGTATACTATTTTGAATAAATAGTATAACCAGAATAACGAATAGAATATAGAATAATGTATATAAATATACAATCAGACTAGAATTCTAACCGGATTAAGTCTGAGGCTCGTCGTAACGATTTCCTTAAGAATTTTATTTCAAGATTCTCCCAAGATACAACAGACGAATTCTGCTCGAAATTGTAATGAGTATATCACTCTGTGATTTATTGAATGCAAGCAGGGAAGAAGAAGAGAAGGGAACGAAATTGAATTGGAATGGGATGAGAATGTGATCAGGATTCTCTCCTATTTATAATTTTGTCCGCATCCCTTCAAACAGCCGCGTCTGCTTGACGGGTCGCACCCGCTGCATTTTGAACGCTGCTGTTCGTTAACGGGTCGCACCCGCCTGCTGCTTGTATCCGTTCGGTCGCGCCTCCTCAGTCGGGCCGCACCCGCTTTTGTTCGCCTGTGCTTCGTCGGTTAGGTCGCACCTGCTCGCTTCAGAAGTCGCACCTCCTCAGTAATCCGCGTCCGCTTTATGAACAGTCGCGTCTGTTCGTATAGCCTGCAACTGTTAAAAAACCCGGCCCAGTTTTGCAGTAAAATTAGGATCATATTAGACCCAAACCCAAACCCGAGCAAGGCCCAGCCTGGTTCGGTTCGGTCGGACGGACAGCGGCGCGCGTGCATGTGTGGCGGAGATGCATGATCTCCCTCCTGACAACGAAGCATACATTTGGGTGCCCCTAGGCCCCAACACCTTCGTTACAAAGCCATATATAAACTAGGCTTTGTTTGTATATTTGGTGATGTGGGACAAGTGTATTTTCATTTACACTTTATGCTTTAGGAATTCCAACATATCCATCCTTGTATGTTACTATATTACTTGTTATCCGTGTCCATTTGAAAAAATGCATAGTTCAAACTCTTTTATTGTCATCCTATTCGCTTATTACCCCATACTTTTTTTCTCTAAAACGTTACCTGATACTCATTTACTACTATAAAATTGGTTGTACAAAAACTTTGCTTAATTTCCCATTCAATATAATCCGATAATAATAGATATGATAATTTTTCATGAATTTTTTTCCAATGAAACGTCATTAGCTATGTAGCAAATTGCTTTTTTTTTCTGCAGCGCATATAGCTTAAACAAAAATAACATTAAGAGAATGTCATGATTAAAATCTTAATTGAATCTTTATTATATAAATAAATATCAGATATTAATGTTTTCATGAAAGCTAGTTCAATGCAACGCAAGGAAAATAATCGGTGGTCTTTTATGTAGGATAAATCATAGTAAGAGTAGTTCAATTGCGTTGTAAACCAAAATCAGATTTTTTTAAGTTCATATTTGCTTATTAAAGTCCTTAAATTTTTTGACATAAAATATGTCGAACATTGAAGCAGAATTTTTTGTATATATAAAATTGTATCACATGGAATTCATTCACACAAAATTAACATTGTGTGTATTGTGTATGTCTCGTTATTTTTCTAGTAAATGATGTCGTTTCACTTGGTGAAGTCCATCAATTGAATTTATTTAATTTGACCTTTTACTAGAGACGGTTTATTTGATTTAAATGCTAATTTTGTTATAATTTAGAATAACATTTGTATATCGTAGCCTGTCTATGACAAATTAACTATGACACTTTTTTGGATTGGTTCATACTTGAATTCCTAATAAATAGAAAACCATGTATTTATGACATACTACATGGTTTAAGTTCACATATTTCTTGCCATAAGTTTCCAATGCCACCGAGTGATGAGTTATCCCAACAAAAATATAGTAAAGCATGGAATAAATGTAAAAGTAAGATTGGACATCATAAGTTACACATATAATTTGCCAATAAGTTTCTAAAGTAATTGAATGATGCACAATTAAATGTTTTTAGGCCTTTTTAGTGCAACTACCCACTTATCATTTTTTCTGTTATGTGATAGCACACATTAAGTACATATGACAATAACTAAACAAATCTCACCTTAGCAAGGTAATATTTCCATATATGAATAGTTGTCTAGTGTCCACGAAGATCAAAAGCTTCAAACTTGATTATTCCATTGCTCAACTGTTAAAGTACCGGAAGTTCTGTAGGTTTATGCTGTTTGCACCAAAAATGGTCACAAACCCCGTTGAGCATGATTGTAGAGAAATAAACGAAGAAAGCAAAATTAAAATGACGATAATATAGCAATCACACTTAGAAAATAGATGAACAATAAGAAACACAAGGTTTATAGTGGTTCGGTGCTGTTTTGTCTACGTCCACTTTGAAGATCAATCTTTCATTGCTTTTTTTACACTAGTACAATGCTTGTAATAGCTAATGATTGATTACAGTTAAATCAGAAATAAAAGTAGCAGCATGTAGAGTCCCGAGCCAAAAGTCCCTTTTTAGTTGCAATGGAGGTGCTATTTATAGGTGTGGAGCTCGAAATATCTACCTTGGATCTCGGAATACTCTTTCTCAAGCCCAAGTGGGGCCGCATGATCGATCTGGGGTCGTTTGGGATCGGTCCTTGATCAACCCGTAGCATTTCGTATCGATCAAGAAATGCTCCAATCAAGCCGTGATCGATCATGGAGGTTTCTGAAGTATTATGTAAGTTGCTGTGAAAATCTCATTGCATTTGGAGTTGTGGTTGCGGAGTTATTGATCGATCAAGATTGCAATTATGGAGTAGCTGAGGCCCTCGTATCGATCCATATCAATACTGTATCGATAGGATCACTTGTCGTATGATGATGAAACTTGACGGAGTGGGTCCCCAAAGGTTTAGGAGCATTGTGTGCAAGTTTGAGATCGATCCAATGAGTTTAGCTATCGATCCTCAATGAGATGGGCGTTTTTTGTATCCATTTGATCGATACGAAAATGATCGATATGGAAACTATTTTTCTATTGAATTTTGGCTTGAGATCGATAATACAAGCTTCTTAGAGTATTCTAAGCATGTCCACAAAGTTTGGAGTAGTTTGGACCCGAAATGAGTGAGATATACCCTGTTTCGTGTCAAAAAGAAACATTTTTGTATCCATCGATACAAAAATGATGGATACGAAGGATTTTTCAACTTCATTGTTTTGACTTGTAATTTTGTCGGTGGTCTTCCTACATTATTTTTTTGACTTTCCGAAAGTTTCAAGTTGACTGGCTTTGTAGATTTTGAGATACTGATCGATCCTTGCTAATTTGAACAGTTTCTAGTATTGATCTTAGATGGAGTGCTTGTTTTGCTTATAACTTGAGCATACGAACGCCGATTGACTTGAAATTTGAAATATGACTTCCTAGAGCTCTGTAAATCATTCCATACTAATTGCACTCGGATCGGGGCCGGGGTCCCAACCGATCGTATTTCATTTATAACCTCGAGTATATCTGTTTTCTGAGCAAACAACTATAATCAGTCAAATTTCTTGGTATCACGACCTTGCCAAAAGGCGGAATAACATTTGCCCCCTAAAGTATGTCTTGTTTGAACATGAAGTGCTTTGAAAAGCTGCTATCTCCAGTCGGAAAGGACCCTATTCAGTTCGTTGAATAGTCGTTATCTTTCCGCCAAGAGTCGTAGTTCCCAGTAGTTGTGACTCCCGTCGATTTCCAGTAGTATAAATACTGAGTTGTAGCCTGCCAATGATTACGCAGTTCTCACCTTCAGTGAATATCGAGTGTCAACGATTTGTTGTTTCTATTTCTAGTTGCTTCCAGGTGAGTATTCAATTTATGTCGGTTTTAGAAAATCGAATTTTTAGGATGCACACACGCACGTTCATGTACACATTTATGTCATTGGCTCCCGAATATGCTCGTGGGTTGTTGCCAATTTGGTGAAATGCAATTCAATCATTTTCATTTTTGATGGCAAGAGAAATGGTATTCCACCAAAAATGAATTTTCGTGTAGGAATTCTCTCGATACTAGTTTGATTATATCGTTAGCGATACATCAAAGCAGGGATATGAAGGAACACTTTCTGTTCACGATTCCTTTATGGATGATGTAGCAGGAAGCTTCGCGAAGGATATACCATTTCTCATTCCTCTGTTCAAGAAGGATTCCTTGTAGATAATCTTTGGTAGGATTTATCCATGGCTCTGTTTTTTAAGCTCCATCTCTAAAACCTTGTCGATCTCTATATGGTCAATGCTTGGAGCATTAAGTCCTCCAACTACGAACGAGCCCATTTGCTACGTATCCTCTGAATTGGCTGGCTTGGCTGGTAAGTTGGTTCTTTCGTTTTGTTCTTTAGGGATGTGTGTTACGATACAATATTCAAAATGGTCAATGATTTTTGGGCTCGGACGAGACAAGGAGCAAGTCGTTCCCCCCTTAGCTTGACAATTTCCTCTGGCTTGAGATATTACTATCTGGGACTCACAAAACATCTGTAGAGATTTCACTCCCAGTCCTCTAACAAATTTGGTGCTGACAGCCACGACATCATATTAAGCTTCGTTATTTGTTGTAAGGAAAATCGACTTTGATGTAATTCTCTTCGCGTGATAGTGCGGTGCTTATGGCATGTATTGACACAGCCCAATTGATGTATAAATCTTCATGATCCAACGACTTGGGTAAAATGGGAGGTCTCTATAAGCGATCTATCAGAGATGGAATTGCATCAACGCAGTTGTTAGTCCATTCGAAAGTTCTCTTCCCTCTTACGGTCAAGTTAAAGAAGATAATACACTTGTAGATGGCCCTAGAGTTGAATCAGCTTAGGACGGTAACCTTCTGACTTAGGGTCTGTACCTGCTTGGTTATCCTCAGTACATGGATGTCTCTAATTGTCGGAATTTTCTGGACATTAGACTCAATTCCACGAGAATTGATGATGAAACCCGAGAATTTTTCTGACGCAACGCTGAAAGAGCATTTCAAAGGATCGAGTTTCATTCTGCATTTTTTGAAGAGCACTGAATATCTCTACCAAGTCATTGATGTGGTCGTTTGATAGTCGTGATCTCACGATCATATTAACCATATATACTTTCATCGATCGGTTGATCAGATTTTTGAACGATCTGTTAACCGTCCTTTGGTAAGTAGCACCGGTGTTCTGAAGTTTGAATCTGAGGATTGCAACATAGCACTATAGGCCCAGGTCAGTAACAAAACTGTTGTATTCCTAGTCTGGGACATGCTTCGATATCTAATTGTATCTGGAGTTTGCGTCCATGGAAGTGAGTAATTCATGTCCGATGGTTGAGTCCACCAGTTGGTTGATCCTTGGAAGTGGAAACCTATGCTTTGTCATGCCTCGTGCAAATCTGAGTAGTCGACGTACGTCCACCACTCTCCATTTTTTTTTCTCATAAGTAAAGGATTGGATACTCATTTTGGGTAGAGGGCATCGTGGATAAACCCATTGGTTTTGAGTAGATTCGCCTCCTCTTTAAGTGTAGCAGATCTCTCCGGAACCACATAGCATCGTTTTTATTCACCGAGACACGCCTCGAGTCAACATTTAATGCGGGATTCTCAATGGCTGGTGAAAATACACACACACAGATATATATATATATATATATATATATATATATATATGAGATTGAGTCCAAGCGAACACATCAAGATTCACCTGGAGTAAAACAGTTAACTCTTTCATCATCATTGCATTGAGTTGTGGTCTGATCTTCAATACTCATGATGGGTTGTAGGCGCTTCATGTGCTTATTTGCAATGGTTAATGATCAGCCTTATAGGCACATTAAATCAAAGGCTTAGTAGAGTTTAGCCTTGTATCGCATGCTGCTGCATAGCTGGCTCCAGCTATGAGTTTGAATCTGCTTGTGTTTAAGAGTGATGCGCTTTCCATTCAATGTACTCGCGATCCATTGCTCGTTGTAAGGGTCAGAATGATGATCAGTTGCCCATAAGTCCAGGCATCGATCCGATGATTCTATCTCCAAGCATCCTTTCGGTCGTAACCTCAATTTGTTATAAATACTAGGCACGAGTCATAAGATTGAGTAGTCGTATCCAGCTCTTGGATGATCACACTCGTGCCCCCAGTCTTGGGTTGATGGACGTATTGTGCGAATGGTCGAGTCTAGCCCCTGCTATGTTTATACTATAGTCCAAGCTGTAAGAGCCAGAGTTGTTTGATGAACGATCAAATCACATTCATCTTATTTCTCATGCGTGCCCCTAAGTCTGGGGAATATCTCGATAAGCGGTAAGGTAGATCATGTTCGCTTCAATTTCATATTCTATCCCGTTGAACCATGAGATCGAGTTAACAGATGGAAGGATGAGTCGTACCTATCCTGCATTATGTTTTAGTTCTTTCCTCTAGGAAGAATACTTTATTGTTTCGCTGATATTTGGACATGAGCTAAGTTCTAGACAGTCAATCACATTTATTTTACTGCTCATGTCACCATACTCTGGCCAGAAACTGAAGGATGAATCATCCTGTCAGATCCAATGCAGGATTGATGCTTCCCTTGTCAAATCCAGGGCAAGAATTAGTGTGCAGATGATTAGGTTGCGCTTGTTTTGAATTGCTCTTTTAGTCGGATCATGGTAAGAGTCAATGAATGAATGGTCGTGTTGCATTCATTTGGAGTTGGGCGATCAACCATGTCCATTTCGATTTACGTTCTCCCGTCAAATCTAGGGATAAAGTCAGCTTAAATGCAGTCAGGTCATGCTCACCTGGTCTCATGCTCTTCCTGACGGATCGAAGGAACGTAATGGAGGATGAATGGTCAAGTCACACTCATTCGTGGTTTATTCTTCTATCCATGCCCTAGTGGTTAACGGTATTTAATGGACGTTCGGGTCACATCGATTTGTAGTCGATGAGGATTGATATTGACCGTCGATTCAACGGCACAATATAAAAAGCTTGGATCACATTTCCTGTCGATCAAAGGTAGGGTATGAAAAGTCTAGATCGATATCGCCCATAGATCTGGAGATAGGATATAGCTGGTCATCCTTAACTTTGGATGTCGTTCTGATTGGTTCAGTACTAAGGCCTCCTTGCAGTTGTTGTATGTCAGGTTCAGACCTTAACGCTTCGTCGGCGAGCTCAGTGGTTGGATGAATGCATTTCTACCCCCAGTCGAGGGTTGGCAGGACTATTTGTCATATGGTCGTGCTCCATCTTTGTTGCTCATGTTGTAGTGGACTCTGGGGGAACAGATTCTATTGATAGGCAGTCGAACTACACCCGTTTAGAGTTTATACTCCAGCTCATGCTCTGGGAGCTAGAGTTAGTCGATGGATGGTCGATCCACGTATGTCTTTATTGTGTTTATACTCTAGTCCGCGCTCTAGGGACCAGAGTTGGTTGATGGGTGGTCAGTCACACCCCTATGGCGTTTATACTCCAGTCTGCATTCTGGGGACCAGAGTCGGTCGATGGGTGGTCGATGACACCCATTAATGTTTATACTCCAGTTTGCACTCCGAGAAACTGGAGTTGTTTAACAGACGGTCGATCACATCTATGTAGTAAATATGCTCCTACCCACACTATAGGGATAAGAGTTAATTAAGGTCGTGGATGGACGGATTACATCCTCCTTAAACTGGAACTTGAGGTCGTGGATGGACGGATCCATCCTCCTCGAGCTGGACAGCGAGGTCGTAGATGGACGGATCCATCCTGCTCGAGCTAGAAAGCGGGGTCATGGATGGACGAATCCATCCTCCTCGAGCTAGAAAGTGAGGTTGTGGATGGATGGATCCATCCTCCTCGAGCTGGATGGTCGGATCATGTCCAATTTAAGCTTGGGCTGTCAAACTGCCCCTTGCATTTGGGATAGGAGCCGACACATGGACGGTCGTACTGCATCATCTTTGATTTAGATTCTGCTTCTGCTAAGCTTAAGGAGTAAAAGCAATGCTCCGAAGAACTTTGAGTTTGGGTGAAAGAATGGATGGTCGAACCACATCCACTTAGAGTCATGTCTTTGCCACCTAGTGTTAGGGGAAAGAATTGGAGAGTGGACAGTCGAGTCGCGTCCACTTGATACTTCGCGCTCTTCCGGTTAGGTCGGGGAAGAGAGTTGAAATGATAGCTCATAATGATTAGCAAGCTGGCAATCAGTCTATGATGATTGTAAATTGGGGCTCCGGCCTTGACGAAGTTGGTTTAAGGCATGATTGTTTTGCCGAATCACAGACGCGAGCTGGAGAGTGAATGGTCAAATCATATCCACTTTAGACTTGTGTTCTCAAACAACCCCAAGTGTCTAATGTAGGATTTGATGCATGGACGGTCATGTCATGTCCACCCCTGGTGTGGTTCCGATCTAACTGGGCATCGGAAGAAGCATAAGTATTTTGGCGAGCTTCATCTACGAGATGGGTAGTGCATTGTTAGGACATATCACTCCAAGTCTTTCTCACATCTCCAATTAAATTGCATAGGTGGATGAGTGGATGGTCGGTAGCATCCACTTTGTACTAGAGTCCTGACCTTGTCGGTCTATTCCACTTTAATGCTTTGCCCCCAAGTCAGGGGCATATAGTAGCTGATGAGTGGTTGAATCATGCTCGTCATGATGATAACTCAATGACCTGATCATAGTCCGTGGAGGTTGTTTGGCACCCAACCTTGAGTACTTAGTTACCTGCACCATTTGCAAGTAGTTTAATTCAAGTTGGTCATATTTCGCAACATAAATGAAATTGAAATAGAAATAATTTAAAAAAAGATCAGATTAAATCTCATTGACAAGTGAAGCAACCTCACATGCTCACTATTGCACTTCGGTCTAGCCCTTCTCAGTTGGAAGTCTAATGCAGGTGGTTCAATTTAATCAAAGTTCTTGATTTATAGGGGTCGGGTGTTCCCTGCCCGTCGTTTTATGGGGCTTGCACATATTGTCGAAGCTTTCCTTTCTAGGTTAGCTCTTCGGCCTTGCCATGTTGATGTAGTCATTGACGGCTGTCCACCAGTTCTACCATCAAAGTCTGGAAGTCAGCACTGGTGATGAATTCATCATTTTTTGGGTATTAACAGCAGCTAGTTGTAGAACTTAATCAACTCATTGACCGGCAGCTTCTTCATCTGCTTTTAGTGATCTAAGAAATAGATTTGGTAATTCTTAGTATGATTGATAGTCTCCTCTCAAGAATATGGGAAGCCATCTGCCTTTGAGTGCCTTCGTCACTCAAGAGGAGTGCATATGCCACTCCCACTTCATGAGATAGTGTTAGAGGTTGCCTCTCCAGAGTACATCGACATGCGTGTTGATCCTTCATCAGGTTCATCAACTCAATATTGGCATGGAAAATTTGCATGTATAATGGTTGCAATGAATAGGTTGTGACTGGGAAAGACACTCCAATTGTTGTTAATCAGGTCTTTTTTCAAGCTATGACAGCTTGTAATAATGGTGCATGATGTATGCATAATTGTCCAATGTCTGAGTGGTTGGTAACGTCGATTGGATGGTGAGTCAGTTAGAGTGAGCTCGCGGATTGGTGATTGTCCCAAGCTTTCATCATGATAGGAGACCCATATGAGGCAATCAGGAAGCCCTCTTGAGGTTACACACCATAGTTGTCAATTCAGTCATTTGAAAGTTGGCCAATTGGGGGAAGTTGAAATCCACTATGGAAGCATGATATAGTAACCAACTCTAGTTCTTGGCATATTAGCTTGGTTCTCCAGCCTCTGGGAGCACCGTTTGAGTAGTAGTTCCTTGCCCATTTCTTGATTGCAATTCAACATCTGCTGTTTTAATCCCCTATGTCTCGGTTAGTCACGGAACGATCAGGAGAGTGGATCGAATGTTCCTTCATTAAGTTGAGTTCCGAATCCAAAATGCGGGGGTACTGCACTGCGGCACAGGTTCGGGTAATGCAAGTTAGATGTACCTGATCCATATTTTTTTGAAATTTCGTATCGTTTTCAGTAATGGAAGTTGGATGTTTGGTATAAAACAGGACCTTGGGGAATGATACAAATGGTGGTGAAGTTGAACGATCCGAAAAGTGGACAACTGGATTGATATGAAAAGTGCACAACTGGATCGATACGAAAGTTGCGCTTGAGGATCGATACAAAAGGTGTACAACTGGATTGATACAAAAGTTGTGCTTGAGGATTGATATGAAAGGTGCACAACTGGATCGATACGAAAGTTGCGCTTGAGGATCGATACGAAAGGTGCACAACTGGATCGATACGAAAGTTGTGTCTGAGGATCGATACGAAAATAGTCATATTTTCTGAATACGAAAATATGGAGATGAAAATAGTCATATTTTCTAGATACGAAAATATGGATATGAAAATATGGATACGAAAATGGTCATATTTTATGGATACGAAAATATGGATACAAAAATAGTCATATTTTTTGGATATGAAAATATGGATACGAAAATCAGGAGTTGGAGTTTTCTGAAGAGCTCAGAGGAGGAGCTTTTTGGATACGAAAGCTCGGATTCTAATAGGAAACTTTATGAAGGTGAAACTGGATCTTATCCCATGGATAATGGAATCCACTAGTAGATGACGAGATCCGATAGAATTGAGAAAAAATGGAGTTTTCTCAGTGAAAGCACCAAAGTGTTTGCACCAAAAATGGTCACAAACCCCATTGAGCGTGATTGTAGAGAAATAAATGAAGAAAGTAAAACTAAAATGAGGATAATATAGCAATCACACTTAGCAAATAGATGAACAATAAGAAACACAAGGTTTATAGTGGTTTAGCGTTGTATTGCCTACGTCCACTTTGAAGATCAATCTTTCATTGCTTTTGTACTCCAGTATAATGCATGTACTAGCTAATGATTGATTACTGTTAAATCAGAAATAAAAGTAGCAGCATGTAGAGTCCCGAGCCAAAAGTCCCTTTTTAGTTGCAATGGAGCTGCTATTTATAGGCGTGGAGCTCGAAATATCTGCCTTGGATCTCAGAATACTCTTTCTCAAGCCCAGGTGGGCCCACATGATCGATTTGAGGTCATTTGGGATCTGTCCTTGATCGACCCGTAGCATTTCGTATCGATCAAGAAATGCTCCAATCAAGCCATGATAGATCATGGAGTCTTCTGAAGTGTTATGTAACATGTTGTGAAAATCTCATTGCATTTGGAGTTGTGATTGCGGAGTTATTGATCGATCAAGATTGCAATTATGGAGTAGTTGAGGCTATCGTATTGATCCATATCAATTCCGTATCGATAGGAGCACTTGTCATATGATGATGAAACTTGCTAGAGTGCGTCCCCAAAGGCTTAGGAGCATTGTGTGAAAGTTTGAGATCGATCCAGTGAGTTTAGCTATCGATCCTCAACGAGATGGGCGTTTTTCGTATCCATATGATCGATATGGAAAATATTTTTCTGTTGAATTTTGGCTTGAGATCGATTGTGCAAGCTTCTTAGAGTATTCTAAGCTTGTCCTCAAAGTTGGAGTCATTTGGATCCGAAATGAGTGAGATATACCCTGTTTCGTGTCAAAAAGCAACATTTTCGTATCCATCAGATCGATACAAAGGATTTTTCAACTTCATTGTTTTGACTTGAAATTTTGTGGGTGGACTTACTACACTATTTTATTCAATTTATGAAAATTTCATGTTGATTGGATTTGTAGATTTTGAGTTATTGATCGATCCTTGCTAATTTGAATAGTTTATAGTATCGATCTTAGATGGAGTACATGAGTGCTTGTTTTGCTTATAACTTGAGCATACGAACTCCGATTGACTTGAAATTTGAAATATGATTTCCTGGAGCTTTGTAAATCATTCCATACTTATTGCACTCAGATCAGGGCCGGGGTCCCGACCGGCCATATTTCATTCATAGCCTCGAGTATACATGTTTTTTGAAACAAGCAAACAACTATAATCGGTCAAATTTATTGGTATCACGGCCTTGCCAAAAGGCGGGATAACAGATGCTACACCAGTCTCTATGCTCAAGTAAATCCAAAAATTCAGCATATGTGTGTGTGTTTAATAGAAAAATTAAGGCTGAACTAAAAATTCTGGTAATCTAAAACAATTTCCTTTCCAAAACCAAATTTGGCAAGGAAGAAAAATATTAATTCACAATTTTCTCATAAACTAGATATGATGCAAGAAACAAAAACCAAATTATGAGATCCACACAAAGGCAAAATTGCTAGATCCAATCAACTCAATACTTCATCCTTAAGCATATGAAGCAAAATAGTCTTACCAGTGTTATCAGGTCTCGGAATAAAATGTTGGTCGTAATCCTAAAGAATAAAGTGTCAGAACCTCCATTCAATGGTTTCAATGACAACAACTATACAATCACATATATTATATATCGTATTAAGATTACAGGTATTCACTACAAGAGATCGTCATGCTCAAAGATATAAGGACTCAAAGACAAACAAAGATTTATGGACCATGCTATGATTAATGAGGTTATACTAGGGTATTAAGAGTCCTAGATAAACAGTGTAAGTTCTTCTTGAGTATATATGCACACACGAATTCATATACATAAAATTAGCACTAAAAACATCCAAAATTGGCATTAAAAACTTTCATAATCTGAAAATGTCATCCATGGACGTCTTTGGAAATGCCATAAACGTTTGTGAATTGGTCGGGAATTTAATTCCTGAAGCCACAGACATCTGTGATTTTCCCACAGACGTCTGTCATCTGTCAACTGCTATAATCTGAAAGGATGTTTCGTTTCATATTGAATAGTCTCATCTTTTCTTCAAAGGTTACAGCCATTAAATCGAATAGACTTTATCTAATATTAACAACTCCTCATTTGCATCTCTTTAACCCTATAAATACTTCAATGATTGAGATATACAAATAGACAATGAACTATTCTCTTGATTTCTTATTATTCTCTATTTACATATTTGTGCAACTCTTGTTTACATATTCTCAATCTATCATAACCAAAATATCATTTTGGGTACCACTTCCTATAACTCAAAGCATTCACATTCACATACTCAAAGGAGATCATAGGAAGATTTGTACTATTAGTCAAAATCCGTGTTATTTGGAACACAAGATTGTTAGAGAAATACTTTTGTATTAGCCTATTCCTCCGGGTGAAATGAGGGTTACTTAGTTAAAGGAAATACCGAAGGGGAGCTTCGGGACTGGACGTAGGATGGGAGGTCTGAACCAATATAAAATCGACTATGTTATTTACTATTTTATTTCCGCTGCATTTACACTATTTACAATTGTTGGCCATCTTTGATCCTGTGCAAAGCGACTGATAAGTGGTATCAGAGCCTAGTGTTCTATCGATCGTAACAACATCCAAGAACAATGGCTAGAACAAGATCCAATCGAGATGTTGTCAGCAAGAAAAAGAGCAACGTTATTGCTGAAGCAACTACAAACTACAATACGATACTTTATAATTCATATGATAAATTATCTAGTAGTTACGATAAATTATGTGATAATTTTGAAAATGTATCAAAACTTAATTTTATCATGTTAGAAAAAATGAAAGCTTATGAAATAAAGATTGCAAAACTAGAAAATGAAAAACAAAGTATAGAAAATGAAAATTCTAAATTAAAAAATAATGTTTTGATACTCAATGGTATTTTAAATGAAAAAGATTTAGAAGTTGCTAACTTAAGTAATCAAAATGATATACTGCGAATTCCTTTAAACGATTCAGCTATCAAATTTCATCTCTTGTAAAAGAGAACTGCACTTTAAAAGATGAGAATTTTGAATTGGTTAAAGAAATTGGTACTTTAAAAAATAGCAATGAGTCTTTTAAAAAAGAAAAGCGTGACTATAAAATTGAATTTGATGAGCTTAATGAAAAATCGCAAAATTTAACAAATGTCAAAATAGCTCAAATTCAATTTTATCAAATTGTAGAACTTTGAATAATAAAAGTGGTTTAGAATATAATAATGCTAATCGTAGAGATAACACTAGATACACCTTCATGTATAGTAAAAATGTTAGTGCTAGCACTAGATTTTGAGTAAAGTCTAAATCCAATTTTTTTGGAGATTCAAGTACTGCTATGACCAATAATGTTTATAACATCTCTAGAAATACAAAATCATTAACAGGAAATATGAATAAAAATTATTTAAGTATTTGGGTTCCTGTTAATTGAAAAAATAGAGAAAAATACATTGATGATTATTTTGATATTGTAGTTAATAATGAAAATTATATATTTAAAGGTTACACTAAATCCACTTGGATATGGTTACCTTTGACCTAACCCCTGGACCCTAACATAGGAAGTGGGTACCAAAATATAAAATTTATTTTTTGCAGATACCCAAGAAAGGTAAAAGAATGAGATAATTTCGAATAACAAATGTTCCGTACATACGATGGAGAACGAGCATTTATAGATAATGGAACTATAGCAGATTCGGTATATCCAACTCATTTTTTTATAGTTTGGGGTTGGTATTTTTATTAGAGTATCAAAAAGGAATATTTTTAAAAATTATAAATTAGGTACTCTTTTTATATAATACGTTGATTTCTAAGGTGCTAGAAATATAGTGTGAAAAATTATTTCAAGGAAAATAAAATTATTTTTTGAAGGAAATAAATATCTTAAGAAAGGTACAACTATGCTTAATATTGTTTGAAACATTTTTGTACCTAACATTAGCCAAAATTATGTACATTTTGTTAAACTATTTTTTTGAAAATTGTCTAATTATTACATATTTCAACCTTTTTGTTGATGACAAAGGGGGAGAAAATTGGGCATGTTGATATGGGAAGTATATAATCAATTCATTACACAATTATGTTATTCACCATAACTATATATGATAGAGGGAGTATATAATCAATTCATTACACAATTATGTTATTCACCATAACTATATATTTAAGTTTTGTCTTATTTTATTTTTGATAATGACAAAGGGGGAGAAATATATGCATATATGTAGGGGGAGATTAAATTAGGTGGTGTTGTTTTATATGACTAACGATTGTATAGTTTTCATCACCAAAACGGGGGAGAACGTTAGAACCTCCATTCTATGGTTTCAATGACAACAGCTATACAATCACATATATTATATATCATACCAAGATTACAGGTATACACTACAAGAGATCATCATGCTCAAAGATTTATGGACCATGCTATGATTAACAAGGTTATAGTAGTGTATTAAGAGTCTTAGATAAAATTGTAAGTTCTCCTTGTATATATGCACACACGAATTCATATACATAAAATTAGCACTAAAAACATCCAAAATTGGCATTAAAAACTTTCATAATCTGAAAATGCCATCCACAGACGTCTGTGGAAGGTGGCTGCGAATTGTTTCAGAAATTTAGTTCCTAAAGGCACAGACGTCTGTGGTTTTCCCACAGACGTCTGTCATCTGTCAACTACTTAATCTGAAAGGATGCTTCGTTTCATATTGAATAGTCTCATCTTTTCTTCAAAGGTTGCAACCATTAAATCGAATAGACTTTATCTAACTGTAACAACTCCTCATTTGCATCTCTTTAATCCTATAAATACTTCAATGATTGAGATATACAAATAGACAATGAACTATTCTCTTGATTTCTTATTATTCTCTATTTACATATTTGTGCAACTCTTGCTTACATATTCTCAATCTATCATAACCAAAATATCATTTTGGTTAAACCACTTCTTACAACTCAAAACATTCACATTCACATGCTCAAAAAAGATCATAGGAAGATTTGTACTATTAGTCAAAATCTGTGTTATTTGGAACACAAGATTGTTACAGAAATACTTTTTTATTAGCCTATTCCTCCGGGCGAATTGAGGGTTATTTGGTTAAAGGAAATACCGAAGGGGAGCTTCGGGATTGGATGTAGGATGGGAGGTCCGAACCGGTATAAAATCGACTGTGTTATCTACTATTTTATTTCCAGTGAATTTACACCGTTTACAACTGTTGGCCATCTTTGATTCTGTGCATAGCGATTGACAAAAAGCACATTATAATTCCCCAAAAATCACAATAATTCACTTTTAATATGTTTTCTAACATATATAAATTTCAGATCCGAATTCATTATATAATTGCCTTAAATAATTTAAACCCAACATCAACTATTTTCTCTTGTAGAAAATTCATAATAAATCCACAATTACCTAGAAAATTATGAAACTTGAAATTCACTTCTAAAATTATGTTTTTGACCATATATAAAAAACGCAACTCATTTGGATGTCATTTAATATGTTTTCTAATTTAACATATCATAAATTCATATGAAATCATATAAATCATCAACAAGCGTATATCTATTTAAACAAACATAACATGGCACGTTACTTGCAAAATAGTTTGTATCAAACCTTGAAACCAAAATCATTATCAAAAGTGAGATGTAAATCAATAATTCATCTTGACTTGGTGTTAAGAAGGTTGATATTTTTGCCCTTTGATTAATTTCTTCAAGCTTCCTACTTGATTCCTAGCTTATCTTCTTTCTGAATCTCCTTAATTGTGGACGGCTGCGCTCTTAGGGGTTCTAATTTTGTTTATGAGTGTTAAAATGAATAAGGAATGGAGGATGGAAGGGTTTAGGGTATTAGAATGAAGGATATTCCCATTTCACCCCTACCATATTCCTCTTATTTACTTATTTTCATTCCTCTATTGCTTATACATTCATTAAAGCATGGCTCCTTATTAATTAACAAATCTCAATCCCTTAACTATTAACATTATTTTATTTTATTTATCCAATTAAATATTCTAGATAATGTTAGTAAAAATTAGGGTTATTACAGACTCCCCTTCATAAAGAATTTCATCCTCGAAATTACGATAAGGTATTCACAATGATCAAACATAAAGACAAAACATACCATCAAACAAGTCAGGATAAGTATCTCTAATCCTGCCCTCGATCTCCTAAATACAGTCTCTCTCGTCGTCACTCCACAAGATTTTGACTGATCTGATTGTCTTGTTTCTTAACTTCTTCTCATCTCTTGCGACTATACGAACTGGTTTTCTAACTATAGTCATGTCCGGTTCCACTACTAGATCCTCTAACATAGTCGATGTGATAGTAGTCTCTGGATCTCAAATACACTTCCTTAGATGAGAAATATGAAAAACATTGTGGACTCATACCAAACTATTCGGTAACTCTACCATATACGTGAGTTTCACGATCCTTTCTATGATAGGAAATGATCCAATGAATCTTGGTGCCAGTTTTCCTGATTTTCCAAATTTGATCACGCTTTTCATCGGTGACACTTTGACGAAAACGTGATCTCTCGCTGAGAACTCTAAGTCTTTCCGTCTCTTATAAGCATAACTCTTCTACCTAGACTGAACTTCCATTATTCTAGCCTGAATTAACTCAATCTTTTCTGCAGCTTCTTTAACCAAATACGGCCAAGAATTAATCTATCTTCATCTCTAACCAACAAACGGGAGATTTGCATGACTTTCCATACGAAGCTTCAAACGGTATCATCCCTATACTAGTTTGATAACTGTTGTTATATGAACATGATCCTCCGTAATCTAGCACACAAGCTCTTAACAAATCCTCCAAGACTTTGTTAAATTTCTCCGTCTGCCCATCTGTCTGTGGATGGTGAGCAATACCATCTTGAGCTTGGTATCTAAAGTCTTCTGTAGACTCTTCCAGAACTCACTAGTAAATAAAGGATCTTTTTCACTTACTATACTACTAGGAATTCAATGTAGTCTAACTATATTCTTCATGAATAACTTAGTCAAATCTGGTGCTGTCCTGGTCGACTTAACGGGTATAAAATGTGCACTCTTGGTCGGTCTGTCCACTATAACCCAGATACTTCCATTTCTTCTATTCGACCTTGGCAAGCCATCTATGAAATCCATTGAGATAGAATCCCATTTCCAGACTGGAATATCCAAAGGCTGAAGTAATCCACTCAGTTTCTGATGTTCGGCTTTTACCTGTTGACAGTTCAAACGCTGCCTTATCCATAAGCCTACATTTCTCTCAAACCTTCCCAGAAGAAACTCCTTTTCATATCCTGATACATCTTAGTTCCTCCCAGATAAATAGTGAACTTCGAACGATGGCATTCTGTAACGACCCTGAATTTTTGACATTTGAAAAGTGAATATTTAATTGAGTTTAAATATTCGAATGATAATTTTAATTTGAAATTCAAATATCAGAATGAATTTGGCGATTAAATTATTGAATTTAATTATTGAAACTGGGTAAAAATTTGAATCTTCGATTTTAAGCTGATTAAAAATAATCTGAAGGCTTATAAAATTTATATTGATAATACCGAAGATAATAAAGGTTTCAGAAGTGAAATTGAAACTGTTTTGTTCAGTTTTGAAATTTATTATTTGAATTGATATTTAAAAAATAGCGTTCCGAGGCACAGTCTCGGAATTTGACGAAACCAGTTCCATTGGATCCGTAATATTGTATTATTATCGGATTTCAATTTTCGTAATGATTGGAGTGATCGTTTGGCCGTACGATAAGCAAACGCGTTGAAATTAAATCGAAAATTTAATTTAATAACTGGTCCAAAAAGCTATCTTCTCCATACGATCGAATTTGGACTCGAAACCTTTTCCATTGTGTTTGGAATAGGCGTATAACATTACAAACGCCTGGCGGCACGCGTCGATTGGATGTCAAAAATTTGAGTTGCGATTTCGAGACGTTTAAATTTAAATAATATTCTATATTGTTTCCATTTACATCAACTTTTCCTTTTCAGCTACCCTATCTCTTAAGACAAGCCACCCTACATTGTACCATCCACATTTATTCGTGTCTCCTTTATACATATCACATCCAAATCACGTTCTTTCCTCTCACGATCAAATCGAGAAATTTTAAATGTCTTACTCTTCCTCTCTATCTTCGTTTTAAAGCCTGTGCCCTCCCTTCTTTTACCAATTCGAAAACAGAAAAGGATACGAATGAACAAAAACAAAAATCAAAATAACAAGGGTCGAAATCGATTCTAGCTTCGTGAGTGGATCGATCGAGACGCGTGGGAAAAATCTGGACAGTGCGCGGCAGCGCGTGTGGTGGAACTCGCTGGTAGGGATCGCACACGAAGATTGGAGGCGCGGCTTCGATTGGGGCGGCGACGAGAGAGAGGCGTGACGCCTGCGACTCGATTGTTTGGTACGGCAGCTTCATCGAGGGTTTGGGTTGTTGTGGAGGTAGCGCGATCTGGGTTCGAAGTCGGGGTCGTTCTGGGAATTGGCGAGTGTGAGGAGATGAAGGTATATATTTCTTTTATTCATTTAATTCGATATATGTGTGTACATATAGATTAGAAAAAGGAAATTTGGAATTATACAGGAAAGTTAAAATATATGTACCCATGTTTTACTTACTGCAGATTTTTTTTTTATAAAAAAAAGTATATATATATATATATATATACAATAAATATAGAAATTTTGAAACGATTAGAAGTTTATATAAAATTAGATTTTTAATCTATATAAATGAAAATTAATTATTCAAACTTGTTCGAACATTTATAAAATCAATAGTTGATTAAATTGTTAAAACGGAATAGATTGTTCGATTATTTCGAATATTGATGAATTGTATAAATGTTTATACAAGGTCTAAAATCAAGAAATAAGCCGAAAATGGGAGAGAGTTGAAAATGGATTGCAAAATAAAAAGCTAAGGTGAGATCTTCTCACTCAAATGAAAGTGGATTTTCTTTTACAGTTATTGATTTGATTGACTGTTTGGATGTGTATTAGATATAATAGGATATATCTATATATATAGCAATATATACATATTGGCATATGTATATATTGGATTGATTGATTTCCCGCCTCGTATAGCGGATGAGACCCTATTGCGCCGTTAGTAAGCGGATATTTTATAAAACCCATATACCGCGATATTCCACCTCGAAGTGGAATTGGTATTGTGCTAACATCTGTGGATGCAGGGAAACAGGTTGGAGGGATCCAACAGGATTCCTCAAAACATTTGAATTGATTTCATATGTTGTTTAATTGATTATTTATAATCTGTGTATGATTATATCTGTGATTGAATTTGTTGAGAGCTATAATTTAGCCGAATGTGTTTTTGGTATCGTTGGATACCAGAAATAAATGAAATTGGATTTCTGAAATTAAAAATTGAATTTTTGATGGTTTGGAAAAATAAAAGAATTTATTTAAAAGGAGAAAATATTGTTTGAAATCAAAAGTGATAATTGATTGGGTATTTAAAATAAATCTTTGAGGAATCGATATGAAAACTTATTTAATGTTGAATGAAAAATTGATTTTTGTGTTGAAAATAAATTTGGGAATCGATTTGTAAAATGATTTGGTAATTGGGATTAAAAGTTAGAATCAATTTGAAATGTGATTCAGTGTTGAAGTAAATTCAGAAATCAATTTGGAATTCGATTTGGATTTGAAATAAAATGGAGAAATCAATTTTTAAAGTTGATTCGGGGTTGAAAATGATTATTTGGAAAACGATTTGAAAATCGAGTAAAAGTGGATTTTTGGGAATGTAAATTCCGAATAGAAGTTGTAAAGGAAAGTGAAATTTGTTTTAAAAATAAATATTGATTTATTTTTAAAGGTGTGGAAAATATGATTTGAAATCGGATTTTCAAAGTGATGAAGTGTGGAAATAAATTTACAAATTTGAAATGTAAATTTGAAATAAATCGATAAGGATTTATCAAATTGGTTTAAATGAACCATAATATGATTTGAAATTAATTTTCAAACGTGAAGTATGAAATGTGATTTGAAATTGAATTTTCAAATGTGAAGTGTGAAATACGATTTGAAATTGATTTTCAAATGTGAAGTGTGGAAGAATATATATCTTGTGAAAAGATTTGAAATTTAATAAATAATTTGGGAAAAATTATTTGAATTGGATGATTGTTATGAATGTTATTGATAGTTAAATAACAGACTATCAATATTTGTCTTTGAAATGACACTTGATTTGTTTTAAAACAAACGCTCATTATTCGGTTAAGCCGGGAGAGGACCTTTGTGTAATATAACCCATTCCGAATAGTGTTACGTCGCGAATGGATAGCATTTGAAGACCGGTGTGAAGACCGGATATTTGTGAAAATGAAAGGACAACCTGTCGAATGTCTCTGCACCGAGTTGCTACGGTATAGAGATTTATATCACTCTTTTTGTGATGGGAAGTCCGGACGTGATTAGTGAATATCCGGATTGCAAGGGCTTCTTTGGAAGTGCCTTCGGTTCCGTTCGATCCCGGAACGGACTTGTTTGGATGTGTGTCTGACGTTACACTTTGAGATGTAAAGCTGGTTTCTATCAAATACATTTCTGTTGGTGGCGGAGAATTTATTCTCTTAGCTTAACACCCTTCTCTGAGACGTACGAGCTCAGAGGTTATGTAGTTGATGGTTACTAGTGATACATTCCCAATTTGGTAATGTGGCATACGAAGTGCTGATGATCATTTGTTGATCAAAGCGTGGCTTTGTGAAAAAGCGTGGCTTTGTGAAAAAGCATTATTTTGTGGACGAGACTTCGTCGAGCCTCACAACCCGGTAATGGTCGAAACAGGAATGTGCGGCAAAGGTTTGTAGGGGTAGCGCCCCTAGGGTATGCCATTTCCTTCTGGATAAAAGGTGATATCATGGTATGGAGCCCAGATATTTTACCTATGTTGATTATATTTTGTGGCTGTTGCTTTTCGATTGAGGATCCTCGGATAAAGGTCGGTAACGACCGGGGGATGGCATAGCTCGTGTGTTAGTTACCTAGTTACAGCTCGGTTAGAGCGTGAGGTAGCGTCGGCCTTTTGTTTGCAGAGATCCGGTTAGGATCCGGGGCGTCTTTCCAGAGGCGTTTCTATTTCGGTATAAGGAAGTTCCTTAGCCTGACCATTCGTTGGAAATCCAAAGAAACAATACGAACCCTGTACGGTTTTCAATTGTATTACCTGCTATGGAATGTGGCGGTAACCTGCTATTGAACGTAGTAGCTATAGTAGACATACGACAATTGTTGTATGTTGGCTAAGATTGATATTATACTTTCGAAATGTTTTCCACACTAGACATTAATAATAATATCAACTGTTTTTGCGTAGTAAGCATTTTTGACTATCATAAGGGGAAATCTCCTCCAATTCTGCGTTTGCATTGTGTGTGTGGCGGGAGGCCTTATGGTAGTTTCATTTTCCAAAAGCATTGCGAAGTTGTTTTTATTTTCTTTGCGAAAATAACTGTTTTACGATCTCACACCAGTCACCATGACTGACCTGGAGTTTATTGTTCCCTTTCTAAACTCTGGGTGCCCATAATTTTCCACACGGGCAGCCTAGAGTTATGTTATCAGGATATTCTGGAGCTTTGGAGATGAGCTGGATGGCGAAGCGTACTATCGTACTTGTTATTTATTCCGCTGTGTATTCTGTATGAGGACAAGTTTATATAATTGTCCATTGTTGTAAACTCTGATGATTGATGTATGTATAAACTGATATAGTCTTTTGTTTTAAAGATTATTGATTTATCTATTATATATTGTTCCGCTGCGATATGTGAGATTCTGATATTGTTCCTGTTCTGTGTTTTCTGTGTTGTTCTTCTTTCTCTTTTCTTCTATCTTTTCTTCTACCTCTTCTTTTAACCCTAAAGTTTCGCGTTTCCGCCATTCGATTTTTCGACATTTGGTACAGTGGACGTATCGGTGTCGAGTTTTCGGAAGACGGATTTGCGGGTCTTTACAAGTGGTATCAGAGCATCCGGTTAAGCGACAACCCTGCTCTGTTGGGTGTTACTCATTAGAGATAGAGTCAGTAGTACTCTAGAATGAGTGTGAGTGTAATAATAGATATGAGCGCGTATTTGTTAGTGAATACAAAATTTGTTTTGTATTGTGTTGACTTATCGGTTGATTGTTTATAGATTCTGGTCGATGCAGGGTGGCCAACTGTAATTGATAGGGGTTTCTAAACTCTTAAACAAGATAAACCGACACAGTATTGTTTTAAATAGGGTAAATGAAATAATTTTGCCCAAAACTATTTTTGTATAAAAAAGAAATGATTTTCTATGAATTATTATTGTATATGGATGCTTGGTTGTTAGAAAAAGATAATATTGAAGTATTATCATTGATATATGGAATTGAATAAGAAATTCAAATAATAACCAAAGATTTGGAGATAAATTCATTTGACGAATGAAATTTATAAATATGAATTGGAAGATAAGGAAATAAAAATTCATATACGAATAAAATTTGAAAGTGTAAATTGTAAATGTGATTGATAATTTGGAATAGAATTCCAAGAATATTTGAAAATAAATTCATTAATGGAATGTAAATAAGTTTGATAACTTATAAAATATTTGAAATCTGATTGGAATGAGATTCGAATTAAAAATGAATGAATTTATAAATGAACAAATGAAGCTACATTTGTAAATAAATGAATTGGAATTGAAAAATGAAATGAGATTGATTTGAATCAAGTTGAATAAAAATCCGAACTTGGAGGAATGAAAATAAAAATGGATTGAATTCAAGTAAACTAACTTGATAAATTATTAATTCATGAAATAGTGAATTCGAAGTTGAGTTAGTAAATCAAAGTTGAATTGTGAGTTGAATGAAATGGTTTGAATTTGTATATAAATTCAAGTAAGTAAGAAAGAAAAATGAATTGAAATTTCCTTGTTATTGATAAAATAAATTCGAGACGAATTGAATATGGAAATTTGAAATTTAAAATGGATGAGTGGATATACTAATTAAATTAGTAGATGGAATAGATTTGAATGGTTTTCAATGAGATTTGATTAATGAAATGCCAATTAAAATTGAATGGAATCAATTGGAAATGAAGTACTATACATATATGACATATGTTTTCCAAACTAAGGATATGAAAAAGTACCTTCCATTGAAAATTTTTGAAGGTCTTGGAACTCCGTATGAGTATCCGTTTGATCGTGATGGGATCATATTGATTGATCACGACGTATGCCACAGCGAAATTCGAGGGGCGAGATGCCTATGGTTACAAGCGATTCCACTGAGATAGTGGTGTAACCGCCGTGTGAACTACGATCTATGACAACAACCATGGCGAAATTTAAGAGATGAGAAATCTAAAGATTACGAGCGATTCTACTGGGATAGTAGCGAAACCGCCGAGTAACTGTGATCCATGGGGGAACGTGCTTTCCATATCCATTTTTAAAAGGATTTTTTAGTGATTTCAAATTGAATTTGAGATAAAGGTAAATGAAACTCAATATTCAAAAATAGAAGATGAATCGAATTCAAGTAAAATTCGAAATGAAAATCTGAATGAATATCTGAAGATAAAACAAATCCAAATTGAATTGAAATAGTAAATTAAAAAAGTTGAATAGAATTGAATGATAATGGATGTAACTTCAATAGTGAAGTAAAAATGTATAAGAAGCATACATTGAAAATTGTGTAATGGAATTTGCAAAATGGTTTGAATATTGTAAGTAGATATTATGGCTAGTAGGATATATACAGGTGTATAAAGGAATTGGAATTTTGATTTCAAAAATAAATTTGAATTGCTCGACAAAAAGGTATGTATTTAAATTTCAGTATGAAATTTGATGAGTTTCTGATTTTGCCACTTGGCATTTTGTTTTCTTTTGAGATCTGAGAGTCCGTAGGGACGTTTTGTAGTCGTGCCGTATTAGCCGCGCAAAGGAGACGCTGGCGAAATTTTTCGAAAATTTCGAGTGTTAGAAAATTTCGAGAAATTTTTGAAAGTTTGAAATTGGAATTTAGATTTAAATTTGAATTGTTAAGGAAACAATGTTGTTTGAAACTTATGGAAAAGTTTGGAAAGTTAGTTGAAGTAATAATGGGTTGTTAATAAAAAGATTGGTTTGAAAATTTGATAAAACTATTGGATTGTGAAAAATAGTAGACGAGTTAAGGACCATTTTTTCCTAACTTGTAATTTCGGGACGAAATTCTTTTAAGGGGGGAAGATTGTAACGACCCTGAATTTTTGACATTTGAAAAGTGAATATTTAATCGAGTTTAAATATTCGAATGATAATTTTAATTTGAAATTCAAATATCAGAATGAATTTGGCGATTAAATTATTGAATTTAATTATTGAAACTAGGTAAAAATTTGAATCTTCGATTTTAAGCTGATTAAAAATAATCTGAAGGCTTATAAAATTTATATTGATAATACCGAAGATAATAAAGGTTTCAGAAGTGAAATTGAAACTGTTTTGTTCAGTTTTGAAATTTATTATTTGAATTGATATTTAAAAAATAGCGTTCCGAGGCACAGTCTCGGAATTTGACGAAACCAGTTCCATTGGATCCGTAATATTGTATTATTATCGGATTTCAATTTTCGTAATGATTGGAGTGATCGTTTGGCCGTACGATAAGAAAACGCGTTGAAATTAAATCGAAAATTTAATTTAATAACTGGTCCAAAAAGCTATCTTCTCCATACGATCGAATTTGGACTCGAAACCTTTTCCATTGTGTTCGGAATAGGCGTATAACATTACAAACGCCTGGCGGCACGCGTCGATTGGATGTCAAAAATTTGAGTTGCGATTTCGAGACGTTTAAATTTAAATAATATTCTATATTGTTTCCATTTACATCAACTTTTCCTTTTCAGCTACCCTATCTCTTAAGACAAGCCACCCTACATTGTACCATCCACATTTATTCGTGTCTCCTTTATACATATCACATCCAAATCACGTTCTTTCCTCTCACGATCAAATCGAGAAATTTTAAATGTCTTACTCTTCCTCTCTATCTTCGTTTTAAAGCCTGTGCCCTCCCTTCTTTTACCAATTCGAAAACAGAAAAGGATACGAATGAACGAAAACAAAAATCAAAATAACAAGGGTCGAAATCGATTCTAGCTTCGTGAGTGGATCGATCGAGACGCGTGGGAAAAATCTGGACAGTGCGCGGCAGCGCGTGTGGTGGAACTCGCTGGTAGGGATCGCACATGAAGATTGGAGGCGCGGCTTCGATTGGGGCGGCGACGAGAGAGAGGCGTGACGCCTGCGACTCGATTGTTTGGTACGGCAGCTTCATCGAGGGTTTGGGTTGTTGTGGAGGTAGCGCGATCTGGGTTTGAAGTCGGGGTCGTTCTGGGAATTGGCGAGTGTGAGGAGATGAAGGTATATATTTCTTTTATTCATTTAATTCGATATATGTGTGTACATATAGATTAGAAAAAGGAAATTTGAAATTATACAGGAAAGTTAAAATATATGTACCCATGTTTTACTTACTGCAGATTTTTTTTTTATAAAAAAAAGTATATATATATATATATACAATAAATATAGAAATTTTGAAACGATTAGAAGTTTATATAAAATTAGATTTTTAATCTATATAAATGAAAATTAATTATTCAAACTTGTTCGAACATTTATAAAATCAATAGTTGATTAAATTGTTAAAACGGAATAGATTGTTCGATTATTTCGAATATTGATGAATTGTATAAATGTTTATACAAGGTCTAAAATCAAGAAATAAGCCGAAAATGGGAGAGAGTTGAAAATGGATTGCAAAATAAAAAGCTAAGGTGAGATCTTCTCACTCAAATGAAAGTGGATTTTCTTTTACAGTTATTGATTTGATTGACTGTTTGGATGTGTATTAGATATAATAGGATATATCTATATATATAGCAATATATACATATTGGCATATGTATATATTGGATTGATTGATTTCCCGCCTCGTATAGCGGATGAGACCCTATTGCGCCGTTAGTAAGCGGATATTTTATAAAACCCATATACCGCGATATTCCACCTCGAAGTGGAATTGGTATTGTGCTAACATCTGTGGATGCAGGGAAACAGGTTGGAGGGATCCAACAGGATTCCTCAAAACATTTGAATTGATTTCATATGTTGTTTAATTGATTATTTATAATCTGTGTATGATTATATCTGTGATTGAATTTGTTGAGAGCTATAATTTAGCCGAATGTGTTTTTGGTATCGTTGGATACCAGAAATAAATGAAATTGGATTTCTGAAATTAAAAATTGAATTTTTGATGGTTTGGAAAAATAAAAGAATTTATTTAAAAGGAGAAAATATTGTTTGAAATCAAAAGTGATAATTGATTGGGTATTTAAAATAAATCTTTGAGGAATCGATATGAAAACTTATTTAATGTTGAATGAAAAATTGATTTTTGTGTTGAAAATAAATTTGGGAATCGATTTGTAAAATGATTTGGTAATTGGGATTAAAAGTTAGAATCAATTTGAAATGTGATTCAGTGTTGAAGTAAATTCAGAAATCAATTTGGAATTCGATTTGGATTTGAAATAAAATGGAGAAATCAATTTTTAAAGTTGATTCGGGGTTGAAAATGATTATTTGGAAAACGATTTGAAAATCGAGTAAAAGTGGATTTTTGGGAATGTAAATTCCGAATAGAAGTTGTAAAGGAAAGTGAAATTTGTTTTAAAAATAAATATTGATTTATTTTTAAAGGTGTGGAAAATATGATTTGAAATCGGATTTTCAAAGTGATGAAGTGTGGAAATAAATTTACAAATTTGAAATGTAAATTTGAAATAAATCGATAAGGATTTATCAAATTGGTTTAAATGAACCATAATATGATTTGAAATTAATTTTCAAACGTGAAGTATGAAATGTGATTTGAAATTGAATTTTCAAATGTGAAGTGTGAAATACGATTTGAAATTGATTTTCAAATGTGAAGTGTGGAAGAATATATATCTTGTGAAAAGATTTGAAATTTAATAAATAATTTGGGAAAAATTATTTGAATTGGATGATTGTTATGAATGTTATTGATAGTTAAATAACAGACTATCAATATTTGTCTTTGAAATGACACTTGATTTGTTTTAAAACAAACGCTCATTATTCGGTTAAGCCGGGAGAGGACCTTTGTGTCATATAACCCATTCCTAATAGTGTTACGTCGCGAATGGATAGCATTTTAAGACCGGTGTGAAGACCGGATATTTGTGAAAATGAAAGGACAACCTGTCGAATGTCTCTGCACCGAGTTGCTCCGGTATAGAGATTTATATCACTCTTTTTGTGATGGGAAGTCCGGACGTGATTAGTGAATATCCGGATTGCAAGGGCTTCTTTGGAAGTGCCTTCGGTTCCGTTCGATCTCGGAACGGACTTGTATGGATGTGTGTCTGACGTTACACTTTGAGATGTAAAGCTGGTTTCTATCAAATACATTTCTGTTGGTGGCGGAGAATTTATTCTCTTAGCTTAACACCCTTCTCTGAGACGTACGAGCTCAGAGGTTATGTAGTTGATGGTTACTAGTGATACATTCCCAATTTGGTAATGTGGCATACGAAGTGCTGATGATCATTTGTTGATCAAAGCGTGGCTTTGTGAAAAAGCGTGGCTTTGTGAAAAAGCGTTATTTTGTGGACGAGACTTCGTCGAGCCTCACAACCCGGTAATGGTCGAAACAGGAATGTGCGGCAAAGGTTTGTAGGGGTAGCGCCCCTAGGGTATGCCATTTCCTTCTGGATAAAAGGTGATATCATGGTATGGAGCCCAGATATTTTACCTATGTTGATTATATTTTGTGGCTGTTGCTTTTCGATTGAGGATCCTCGGATAAAGGTCGGTAACGACCGGGGGATGGCATAGCTCGTGTGTTAGTTACCTAGTTACAGCTCGGTTAGAGCGTGAGGTAGCGTCGGCCTTTTGTTTGCAGAGATCCGGTTAGGATCCGGGGCGTCTTTCCAGAGGCGTTTCTATTTCGGTATAAGGAAGTTCCTTAGCCTGACCATTCGTTGGAAATCCAAAGAAACAATACGAACCCTGTACGGTTTTTAATTGTATTACCTGCTATGGAATGTGGCGGTAACCTGCTATTGAACGTAGTAGCTATAGTAGACATACGACAATTGTTGTATGTTGGCTAAGATTGATATTATACTTTCGAAATGTTTTCCACACTAGACATTAATAATAATATCAACTGTTTTTGCGTAGTAAGCATTTTTGACTATCATAAGGGGAAATCTCCTCCAATTCTGCGTTTGCATTGTGTGTGTGGCGGGAGGCCTTATGGTAGTTTCATTTTCCAAAAGCATTGCGAAGTTGTTTTTATTTTCTTTGCGAAAATAACTGTTTTACGATCTCACACCAGTCACCATGACTGACCTGGAGTTTATTGTTCCCTTTCTAAACTCTGGGTGCCCATAATTTTCCACACGGGCAGCCTAGAGTTATGTTATCAGGATATTCTGGATATTCTGGAGCTTTGGAGATGAGCTGGATGGCGAAGCGTACTATCGTACTTGTTATTTATTCCGCTGTGTATTCTGTATGAGGACAAGTTTATATAATTGTCCATTGTTGTAAACTCTGATGATTGATGTATGTATAAACTGATATAGTCTTTTGTTTTAAAGATTATTGATTTATCTATTATATATTGTTCCGCTGCGATATGTGAGATTCTGATATTGTTCCTGTTCTGTGTTTTCTGTGTTGTTCTTCTTTCTCTTTTCTTCTATCTTTTCTTCTACCTATTCTTTTAACCCTAAAGTTTCGCGTTTCCGCCATTCTATTTTTCGACATTTGGTACAGTGGACGTATCGGTGTCGAGTTTTCGGAAGACGGATTTGCGGGTCTTTACACATTCTCTAAGAACTTCCTTCCTAATGTTTCCCACATTCAAAACATATAGTCGCCCTTTCTTCCTCAACCATCCATTCTGGTAAAGGCTGAAATCTTTCAAGTCACCGCTCTTCGTTCCATTCCTTAGCTTTCTGATCCATTCAGCTAATAATGGATCCTCTCCTTGCTTAGAAGCAACCTTTTCGATCATCATCGGTCGAACTTCCAAACTTGACAACATGGCTGTTTCTCGACTAGAACTAGCCTTAGATCTCCATTGTATTATGCATGTAGTTAATGCTTCTAAATCTTTCCACTCATGTATCATTGCCAATACTGCATTCTGATGTTTTCTGCTAAGTGCGTCTGCAACCTTATTGCCTTTTCCTGGTGTTACTCTATATCAAAATCATAGGTGGCTAACAACTCCAACCACCTTTGCTGTCTCATATTCAACTCCTTCTGAGAGAATAAATATCTTAGTGACTTATGATCCATATACAACTCGAATCTTTCTCCCAAAAGGTAATGTCTCCACACCTTCAATGCGAAAATTACCGCAGCTAATTCCAAATCATGAGTTGGGCACCTAACTTCATGCAGTCTGAGCTGTCGAGAAGCATAGGCAATCACTTTACCTCTCTGTATTAACACAGCTCCTAATCCTGTTCCACATGCGTCTGTGTACACCACTAAGTCCCGATTCCCTTCTGGAACAACAAAAATAGGTGCATTAGTCAATACGTGTTTCAGTTTCTAGAATGCTTCCTCACACTTATTGGTCTAAACAAATTCACATCTTTCCAAGTTAGCTTAGTCATCGACGCTACTATCCATGAGAAATCTTTAATGAATCTCCGGTAATAGCTAGCTAACCCAAGAAAACTCTTTATCTCAGTCACTGTCTCGGGTCTCTTCCAATTATTCACTACCTTGATCTTAGCCGGATCAACTGACAGACCCTTTTCTGAGACTACATGACCCAGAAACTTCATTTCCTTCTTCCAAATGTGACACTTCAAAAATTTTGCCTTCAATTGATGCTGCCTCAGCGTTTCAAACGCTATCCTAAGATAAACTTCATGATCTTTTTCATCCTTAGAATATATCAATATGTCATCTATGAATACTAGTACAAATCTGTCCAGTGGTTCTCAAAAGATTCTGTTCAACAAGTCCATGAAAAATGCTGGCGCATTGTTAGTCCAAACGGCATCACTAACCAGTCATACGATCTGTATCTTGTCCTAAACACCATCAAAGGAATACTATCCTTTGATACTCTAAGCTGATGGAACCCTATTGCCAAATCAAATTGAGAGAATACTGTGGCTCCACTCAACTGGTCGAACAAATCGTCAATTCTAGGTAACGGATACCGATTCTTTATCGTCTTCTCATTCAACTTACGATAATCGATACACAACCTTAACGATCCATCCAGTTTTCTCGCAAACACTACAGCTGCTTCCCAGGACGAACTGCTTGGTCTGATAAAGTTCTTACCTTTTAAATCCACCCATTACAAGAAAAATTACATTTTGCAGCACTCAGTTACAGCGTTTTATACAAAGTGTTGTTTTATATATTTTTAAACTTAAATAAATATCAATGAAACGCTACTTGAACTAAATCAATTAGGGCCGTATTTCTCCAAACCACACCTCGTTTTGGAACAATTTCATTCCCGCTTCCCTCTCGCTTCCCTCTCGCTTCCCAATATTTTGTTCCCGCTCTTAGAATCCTAAACCTAATAATTTTTCCCCTAAATTACACCACTTTCCCACTCACGATGCTACTCACCTCACTTCCAACGATGTTACTAACCTCACTTCCGATCGACGATGCTGATCCAATTCTTCCCATCGCACTCTCGATTTTCACTCTTTTCTTTTGCGCGTGCTGCTCCAATGTTGGTTTTGCTTCACTACCTACAATTGCCCCACGGTTCGTGTTAGTGCATAACCTCACGCTACCTAGTATCTTCTAGATAATGAAAATCAGAACTGACTACCTTTCCTTGCTTCTCACCTCAAGAGTCAAGACCTCGCCTACCACTTGCTACTTCTGCTACGTTTCATGTGAGTACCAATTAATTATGTCTTTTGAATTAAAATTATATGTTTGGTTTGGTTTAGTTAATGAAATTGAATTGATTGAATTTTAGTTAATCATGTGAAATGTTTGGTTTCATACATAATAAACTGGATGGTTGGAATAAATTTTATTTTGCACGAATAATCTTGAACTTTTAATGACTATACATTCTCTCTTTAAATGACTATAGATTCATTGTTCTAGCTTTTGATCATCGTTGTAATAAGCTAAGGTAAATTTCCTATCCATGTTAGTAAGATAGCTATATTTTTTCTGGTAATTATGGGAGTCTAAATTTTTATTTAAATTGGATTTAAAGCAACTTTTCTAAACAAACTTCTACAATGCTCAAGTCAGTGGGAAACATTTTCCTACGATCAACAAGTATGACTGGCCATTGTCTTTATGTCAAGATAGATGTCTTTACGTCAGGACAGAAATTTGATCATCATTCTAGTTACTAAAGTCAGTGGGAAACATTTTCCTATGATCAGCAGGTATGGCAAAAAGTTTTATAGAAATTAACAAGTTTATAATAATAATAATAACAATAAAAAAAAATTATAAGATGTTAACCAAGTTAACTAAGTTTTATGAAAATTTACTAAATTTATAATAATGATAATAATAATAATAATTTAACTAAGTTAGCTAAGTTTTATAATTAATAATAATAAAGTTTTATATAAAAATTAACTAAGTGTTATTAAAATATAAAATATAGTTAAATCTATAATACTAATAATAATAACGATAATTTAATTAATTTAACTAAATTTTATAAAAACTAATTAAGATTTATAAAAATTAAATAAGTTTATAAAAATTAAATTTCTATCATAAAATTTAACTAAGCTAACTAAGTTTTACAAATATTAACAAGTTTATAATAATAATAATAAATTATAAAATATGAACCAAGTTAATTAAGTTTTATAAAAATTAACTAAATTTATAATAATAATAATAATTTAATTAAGTTAACAATGTTTTACAAATAATAATAATAATAAATTAACTAAGTTTACAGTAGTAATAATAATAATGATACGAAATTATAAAATATATTTCATATTGGTGCCCAATAGTTTAGGGTAGTAAATTTTGCTTTCGCTGCTTCGACATGGTCTTCTGTCGACAAAAGTTATGCAATAAATTTTCTAGCAATCCATTTTTCAAGTGTGTATGAATCGATTCTAATTTGGAACCCTTAATTAATAGTTGTATTGCTATGCATATACCAACCAATACTTACGATGACTGAATTAGAATGATGTTCATTAATTTGTACATAATGTTTCATGCTTACATGCTAGTTCTAACCATAATAACATTAGGATATGCAAGTCATCATCAATCAAGTTTGGCTAGTTACATACTCAAATTGATATTGCATATAACAATTTTTCATTTTAAACTTTAGCCGTTGATCGATTTATTTCTTTATTATAGGTAACTAAAGACTTTTGGAGCAAAACATTAGCATGATGTTGCACAATCGAAGTGTTTGAATCCTTTTGGTATGGTAAGCGTACAAATGTTTTTGGCTTTATGCATTTTGTCATAGAGTAGTATTTGTGTACTTTAACATATGTATATTATGCAAATTTGGTTTACAGATATTGTGCAAACTTGGATAAGTTTATTATATATATAGTTGAACTATTTAAATGTGTTTATATGATTATTGTTTGAGATTTATTTGGATATGTCTTATATATTGGTTGATTGAAACATATAAACAAAGATATTTATATGATATTACATCATAATTAATGTGCTTTAGGAAATCAATAAAACAATATACAGCTTTCTACAACGTTTCATCTATGCAGTGATTGCAGCATTTTAAAAACGTCGTGAAACACTTTCGCAGCGTTTTAAAAAACGTTGTCTAACAACAAACTGCAATATGGTCAAGACGTACCGCAGCATTTTTAAAAACGCTGCAAAAAAGTAAAACGCTGCAATATGGTACTTTCTTTGCAGCCTTTCAAGATGCTGCGATATTTTCTGAACCTATTGCAGCTTGTTGTTATACAACGTTCTTCAAAACGCTGCGAAAGTGTTTCATAGCATTTTTAAAACACTGCAAAATGTCTTTTTTGTTGTAGTGACCAATTGTTCCTTTAGCTCCCTCATCTTGGTAGGTGTCATTCTACTTGGCAGTCTACTCATAGGTTTAGTTCCTGGTACTAAATCTATTCGAAACTCAATAGCTTGTTTTGGCGGTAGTCCTACTACGGGTTCAAATATATCTATGAATTCTCTAACAATGAAAACTCAGTTCAACTCGTCTTCTGCCTTCATAATAGCCAACAAAGCAAGAACTTCAAAACTAGGATTTTCAACGGAGTATATAATCCGATCACTACAAATAGGGTGTCTAAATGATATTTTCCTATCATGAAAAAATATCCTAGCATCATACTTACTTAACCAATCCATACTCAAAATAATTCTGAAACCTACGAGATCAAACACATGCAGACTACAAGCAAATATATGACCTAACAATTCGAGCTATAACTGGTCACATTTCATTTTAAAAGTCTCATACCCTCCTATCGGATTTGCAACCCTCAAGGATGTAATTAGGTATGAAGGCTCTAGGTTAAGCTTGTCTACTAAAAAATGAGATATAAAAGAGTGTGATGCACTAGTATCAAATAGAGCTCTAACTGATGCACCATGAATCAAAAGCATACCCTTAACACAACTTTTCCCTTCTCGTATGTTGTTGGTCTTGAGGTAGCTAGTTCCAATGCAAACACTTTGCCCTTTCCATCCTCGGCTGGTTTCTTGCACTGGTTCTTATATATCCAATCTGATCACAGTTGAAGCATCTGATATTCTTCTTCCCGGTCACCTTCTTTCCATCTCCGAAGCGACATTCATTAGTAAAGTTCCCTTTCTTATCACACTTGTAGCAGATAACTTCTGTCTTTCCTTTCTTGGCTGCTCCTCCTTTCTGAGCACTTTTCCGATGGAAAAACATTCTCTTCTGGTTCTGCCCACCTTGAGTTTCTCTTGCTTTGTTACCATCAAGGAAAGCGAGCATCTCCTCATTCCTCAAAGCCATCTCAATAACTACATTGCCCGGATCCCTAATATGTGGCAAAGTTGCTTAAGCAAGCTCGGGTCTCAATCCGCAGTTGAACTTCTCAGTCCTTTTGATAACTGTATCAACCCTAGCATATCCGTATCTCGATAATTCCTCAAATCTGGTAGCATACTCAAGGATTGTCATGTCTCCCTGCACCAACTCATCGAACTTTCTGAGCAGAGTTGACTTGGAGATTTCCGACATGAATTCCTTAAATCTCCTTCTGAATTCTGCCCAAGTCATGGTCTCCTCATTTACTCCTATAGTAACATTGTTCCACTAGTACAGCGCTACTCCTTGCAACTGTTTAGAAGCAAGCCTCCTCTTTTGCTCATCATTAAGCCCTAAATCAGCAAAGATCCTTTCAAAATGAAGCAACAAATTCTCCACTTCAATTGCATCCTCAGTCTCGATAAATGGCTTCCCTCATAGCCTAGCATAGTCTCTACTCAATATTGCATAGTTATTGACAATTGAAGCTCTCTGATTTCCTCCTTCAACATTTCTTCCAACTAATCCCGCGGCAGCTCCAGCTTGCATCAAGTTAACGAAGAACTGATACATAGCTCTCATATCAACTTGCGGCCAGCACCCACATTAGCAGCTTGTGCCCGACCTGGATTCCTTCTAGTATCTGGTCTGGCATTCCCATTAGTTGTGGTGCTTCCTCCATCAAGGTTAACTCTTTCCATTCCTAGCATCCATATCTTACTTCCTTAAAATCTGCATTCGAGCCTTTGTAAGATACAGAAGAATAGCCTAAGAAAGATGAGAGAATAGAGATAAAGCATATACTTACATATATATATATATAGCAAATACAAGTACGTTACTATAACGTTATCCCATACCCTAGTCTTTTCTCTAATTCCTTAGGATTATGTTTTTCAAAATCATTTTAAGTTTAAAATTTCTTTTAAGTTTTCATTGCTCTGATACCACGTTGTAACACCCCATATCTTGAGGCCTAAAGCTAAGTGCTACAGATGCTGCAGTCATCTATAGTATTTAACTTTCGATGATGAAATACGGTAGTGTTAATGGTATCCATAATATCAGAAGCACATGAATATGAAATAAAATCACAGGTTTCCAAAAACAACTTTTCTGATAACATTTCAAATCAATATTTCATATTTAATTACATAATCCCAAAACGATTCCCAGATTTTGATCAGATATTATTATTACAGATTACGCTAAGAGCGACATATGAAGATGCCCTCTTAGATGATCAGAGTACTAAATAGATAGACATATCAGTCATGAATACATCATAGCGGAAATTTACATCACAGGGGAAATAACACTAAATAACTCCTACATAGCTAGCTTTGCCTCCTGCACGTCTTCGGAATCATCCAACCTATTAAACCTGAAAAGCCCTTAACACTCAATCTACTCAAGCTAAATTTTAAGCACCCGAGAGTTTAAGGGGGATACATAAACTTCGAATCAGACATAAATCCAGGTGTGAATAATTCTATTACATCCCGGTTTATTGATATTAAGTGAGACCACGCCGCTTAGCAAAATGAGTTCCCCCTCGCTAATATCCATTTAAAAGTATATATTTTGCAAATCAAAGTCCTTCAATCAAACTGATTATAACAACAAGAGCAATAACATATATGCATATAAATTAGATAATCAATAGACTATCTATCCAACATTATAGTTTTTAATTGGCTAACTATTAACCATTGGCTGACTCAAGCCTACTAGATAAAATAACTAATCTAACTTTTGTAAGATACAATACTGGACGATCTGTCCTTAACTTACTTCTCCTAAGGTCAACTGATCCTAATGGTTTTACGGGCTCACCAATAACCTATCTTTTCTCTATACATTCCTTTCTATGTGTAACATCATTTTAGCCTTACCTATGAAAAAGTCCTACACACTGAAATTTTGGACTTATATTAGCTATGGGCTAATAGCTAAAATATAGGGCGCGACCCTACACCAGTCCCATGTGGTCTTCTAATATCCGAGTCATAAACTTAGGGTTAACTACCTCCTTCAATTTTCCTTGAAAACATTTATTTCAAATTGATTTAACCCTTCTAAATCATACTTAAATAAGGAAAATATACTGTTTACTTTTCTCAAACTACCTATGCCATGATATATGCTTTACATAAAACAACGTTGATGAAAATTCAAATCAATAGGGTTATTATCCCTTTAAAACAAGTTGAAGCCCTTTTTAACTTAAAAAACATTAGGTTATAAAGCCAAAGCTATACCTTCGAACCCCTTGTTTAAAACCTTAAACAATCCCTTTCGAAATCATTGAAAACATCCTTTTCGAAAGCATTATATAAACCTTAAACATCCTCTTTCAAAACCATTTAAACTTATCTTTCGAAAGCATTGGAAACCTTCCTTTCAAAACACTTAAAACATACATTTCGAAAGCATAGGGTTCAAGTAGAGTTTGTGGAAACATAGCTTCGAAACCATTTAAAATTGTTCCTTTTGAAACCATTGGGTTTAACTTTTAATATGACAATAGGGTCAAAGAAAATAGAGGCGAAAGCATTACTTTTGAAAGCATTTATCCCAAGTAAAAGAATTAGGGTAACTTTGAAATCCACCCTTTCGAAAGCATTGAGAAGGTGGCTTTAAAATTAAAAGACGAAGCACCCCTTTCGAATACATCATTTTAAGTCTATAAAGAAAAGCACCCTTAACTAATTAATAAGGTATGAATGTGGCAGCAAGGATATCAAATAGGTTCAAAAGCAGCAACTCCTTAGAAAGCTTCTTTTAAAATAAAAACAAATGGCAATTCTTTCGAAAGTTCCTTTCTAAAAACAAAGTCAAGTTGATTGATTCGAAAGCAATTAAAAGTGGCTTCAACTCCTTCGAAAGCATGCCTTCGACATAGTCCCTTCTGCCTTTCTCAAATAAACTACATACCAATTTCTTGATACCATGTGCATTGGTTTTGAATGGGTGTGAAAGGCCTACTGGGCATGGTGACAGAAGCAAACAAAGGAAATGACAAAGTTGTAATTCGAAACAAAACTGATTTTATGCCTTTCAAAGTTATTTCTTTTTACCTAACTTCCCTAATTTTTCAAAATATGATTAGTTACCATTTCTTTATCAAAATCCTTTTCTAAAAAGGCTGCCGAATTCACCATTAACAATTTAAAACATTTTAAGCAAATAAGCTCTTCCTCTTGATAAAACATATAAAATATTTAAGTCTCTTAACTTAAATAATTTTATAACTATAGTAAAATACTTAGGTAAATTCCTCAAAAATCGCAATAATTCACTTTTAATATGTTTTCTAACATACATAAATTTCAGACCCGAAATCATTATATAATTGCCTTAAATAATTTAAACCTAAAATTAACTATTTTCTCTCGTAGAAAATTCATAATAAATCCATAATTACCTAAAAATTATGAAACTTGAAACCCACTTCTAAAATAATGTTTTTGACCATATATAAAAAACGCAACTCATTTGGATGTCATTTAATAGGTTTTCTAATTTAAACATATCATAAATCCATATTAAATCATATAAATCATCAACAAGCATATATATATTTAAAAAACATAACATGCATGTTATTTGCAAAATAGTTCGGATCAAACCTTGAAACCGAAATCATTATCAAAGGTGAGATGGAAATAAATTATTCACCTTGACTTGGTGTTAAGAAGGTTGAGATTTGCCCTTTGATTAATTTCTTTAAGCTTCCTACTTGATTCCTAGCTTGTCTTCTTTTTGAATCTCCTTAATGGTGGCCGACCGAGCTATTAGGGGTTCTAATTTTGTTTGTGAGTGTTAAAATGGATAAGGAATGGAGAGTGGAAGGGTTTAGGGTATTAGAATGAAGGATGTTCCCATTTGACCCCTACCATATTCCTTATACTTACTTATTTTCAATCCTCTTTTGCTTATACATTCATTAAGGCATGGCCCCTTATTAATTAACAAATCTCAACCCCCTATATTAATATTATTTTATTTAATTTATCCAATTAAATATTCTAAATAATGTTATTCAAAATTAGGGTCATTACAACCATATTGTATCCACCCCATATAAGAATATAGGGAAGCACTTGCACCTCACTTCGTCGGTTGCATGGGCACCATCCATGTGCCACTCGAACTTCAATAGGTGTTATTTAGGATATATGGTCTTGTTATACGAGAATTGTTGGCATAACAAATTTCCTTGGGTAACTCTTCTATAGTATATCGTTTGTGAATGGAGTCCTACTAGGTGCCAAACCCTATTTGTCGTTATTTCTATGCTAATTTTTGTTCTGCAATCTCTTAATCATATCTTCTATGAATTCCCCACTGGTTTGATCAGCTGGATGGCAAATGTCGGGGACTACCCAAAATGTTTGACACCGTAAATGATCTTGGTTCATTGCACGACATCTAGGCTCTCCTGTCTCTGGGAGAGCCACTCATCCAAATCTTTTATGACGCCTTGTTGGTTCTGTAGCGTTCATTTGAGCACCATCAGTCTTCGCACTTGCATTCTGCCCAATGCCATTACCCATGTCTTGCAAATCATCCTCACTATCAAATAAGTTAACAACGTTGAGTGGTAGTGCACTGGCACAACCTTCAATAAGGTCGGGACCGCATGATTTTGGTTGGTACTGACCATATTGGACGTGGCCAAAATTTGGCTGCTTCCTCAAGTTTGCCTCTTTGACGTCCCAATTGCCTTTCCCTTCAACATTTGTTTGCCTTTACTCCTATTTTAATCTATTGAGGATGAACTTTCCTCTTTATAACTTGAAGACAATGAACTCCTATGGCTCTTCCTATGCCTTTGTGACTGTTCGGCCAGCAAAGCGAAGCTTTATTCCATCCTTTCAAAGTTAGCGTTCTGGCTATCAAGCACCCTCTAATTCATCTCAGCCGTCATTCCATCAAATTAAACTTTGGATACCATCTCCTATAGGGAAGAAAGTCCTGAAAAAGCATGCATTGGCTGAGTGGTTACTTTATTGTGATGAGAAGCTTCACCTTCTCTGGCAGTGGCTCAAAATCTCATAGAAAGTCTCTTAAGTGCTTTATCTTTCAGATCTGATGTCGATTCCTTTCCAAATCTTAGTAACTTCATATCTACAACAACAAAATTATAGACCTAACTTCTAAATGCTTGAAATCCAAAGGTCTAAGCTAGATCTTAACTTGAAAAACTTGGTTCTCTTGAAAACACCAAAACTGTTGGGTCAAAAGTGACACAACCCCCTAAATCGAAAAAAGAGAGAATAGATAATCAAAAACAGGAACAGAACAATGGAAAGACAAGGAATTTTATTGTGGTTTAACCAATCAAGTGCTTATGTCCACTTAATCTTATTACTTTTGGATTTGTCACGAGTACCAATGATTCTACAACAGTTTCAAGACTAAAAAACAAAGTAATCTTGAGTCTGGTTGCAACGTGGCTAGATTGGTTTTATGGATGTGAGAGTAAGAAGAATGGTGGCTTAAAGATTGAAGATAGTCCCAAAACTCATTTTTATGTCGCTCTAACTCCCATAATTATAGTCAAAATCCTCTGCCATAGTCTCTAGATCATAGAAGACTAGATAAGAGTTTAAATCCATAAAGCTTAGGAGGAAGAAATAGTCAAAATTGAGCAATCAAATCATGTCAGTGTCGACCAAATTATGGTTGGTATCGAGCATTTGTGCTCATCAAAATATTGCATGCCATCCCATACCTTCACACGTCTCAACTCCAAAGTTCTTAGCTAGGTCCCCACTTGAATCAACTTGGTATCAACCACAATTGTGGTCAGTACCAACCATGTTGAGTCTCCTCTATTTTTCTTCAAACTTTATGTACCATCTCATATAGTCATTCCAAGCATTCCTTCAAGTTCTTGATCCATTCCGTCTTCGTCTCGACGTCCAAATTCACTTAGAAGTTGTTTGATTCAAATGCTGGATAACAGTTATAATAATAGATTTATTTTATAACGAATATTCATAGTATTCATAATAAAATAAAAATAAATCTATTTTTAGTCAATACTGAAAAATTATTATTTCATACATTTCATATATTAACAAAACCAATTTGTCGTATCTTGATGCACCCAGTAATAAGTGTTTTATGGCATGCTCCCATTATTTACATTATTACTATAATAATGTAGGAAAAAAGCTCCATTCAATGGGCTATTTATTTTATTGACCGTAACTAGTTTAAAATTGAGAGTTTCAGATCAAATATCCTTGTACTCAAAGAAATAACCCTAAAAAACAGTTTTCTATATGAAAATACATTGAAACACAAATCATATTTCTCATTCTATATTAAGTATCTACTAGCATTTTTTACAATTCTTGAATGTGATGTCCCTTCATAAAGTAGTGGCAGTTCACTCTCTTTATCCTAATTGTGCCTATGTTACATCCACTTTTGAACATTGATTTTCGTTTCTAAACGGTCGAACAATTCAAAAGAGACCCTACTACAATATGGCACTAAATTCTTTACAATAGTGCATTTGTCATCCTTAACATTTAAGGATATCAAATAAGTTTCACTTTACGTAAACTGATTAAACTGACATTTCAGTGATCAAATTCCTAGGTCCATCTTGTATCTCTCATCTAATGCAACATCTAACATCACAAGATCCTTATTTTAATCAATCGTATTGAATACATGACTTGCAATATGGTTTAACTGCTCATTTTGAATGTAACAATTTCATGAGATTTTGTATATTATGAACACGACTGTTCACCATATAAATTTTGTATATCATCGATTATGGATTAAGTATCCATATTCTTGTATTACTTTAGAGTTTAAAAATCATTGAGGAAAATAACGGTCTTGGGGAAATAAACACTTAAGTGACCAATGTATGAATGTATTTTATTATTTATAAATTTTGGCTCTTGCATGAGTCTTGAAGTAACAACACGCTAAAAGATTTATTGGTAAGTATTTTTATATTTCAATTTCAATCTTAATTTAGTTCATTTGTATATTTTAATTAGAATTTTTTTATTAATTGCATTAGTCAGAAAAATTTATCGAAGCAGATTGTTTGAACTTTATGTAGCATATGTTCTTACAATATGAGTATGGTTAAATGTCATCATTTCATTTTTCTAGTGAGCTCCTATAAGACTTTATATTTCTCAAAACCCTAAGAGAGACGCACCTTTCAATTTCTCTGATGAGTGTTAGGACTCGGTTGCCTTAGGATTCTAACCCTGAGTTTGCCCAACAAACCGCAAGTGATGGATAACTCCTTATCGGTTTTATCATATACAACTACTAACTATGGTCTTTTCCCTAATCTCGGCCTAGAGCTTGAATTTGCTCAATAAATCAAGAGAGATTATTCATTCTGACCTACCATTTTTTGGTGGCATAAGTATAATGCATGTACCTTGAGTTTGCTCAACAAATACATGGATGTATCTTACTTCATCTAGTTAGTATATTAATAATACTACACATTACAACTCTAGCTTGAGTTTTCTCAACAACTAGGACATATGCAAGTACTATATTGATATATAAACGCTTGAGGCAACTCTATGTATTTAGGATTCATATTCTTTAATATATACATACACACATTAAGTGATATTGCTTTAAAGAATAATGAGTGTCTTATGAAACACTCTCATGATTCACGTGTTAGACACATCTAAAATCATAATTTATTCACCATATGTATGACTTATTCCAAAAAATCTGTTTTGGATTTATATCACTTCCACTTACATTGTTATTATTATATATATATATATAGCTATATATGTCTAATTTGTTTATAATTGTTATAACTTAATTAACTTATATATGTATCTTATTAATTAAATCATATTTAATAAATTTTAATTCTTATTAATTAAATCATATTTAGTTAATTCAGTTAATTTAAAATTTCTGAAATTTTATATTATTCATCTTAAATTATTTAAGATAAATAATTAACCATAACATTTATAATCTATTTATGTATGCATATCAATATAAGTATATATATTTATTATTTATATTCCAATTGTATTTATTTAACAAATTCATTTATTTAAATAAAAATTTGATCAAATATTTAAATTAATTCAAAATTTTAATATAATTCATCTTAAAAAAAATTTAAGATGAATATATAATTATAACAATTAAAGTTATATATATGTTTAAGTAATTAATTTTTAATTAATTATTTTATTTATTTAATTAATTAAATCATACACGCGCATACACATATATATCGAAAGTTAGAAATTAATTTTTTATTTTTACAAACAATTTTGAAATTTTTTAATTTAGTTTGTAATCTTTACAAAATTTTATTTTATGTTTCAAATTTAACATTTAAATTTAAATTTTCAAATCTTAATTCGAAAATTAGCCCAAGGCCTAAATAACTCTAAGCTTAGATATTTGATTATTCAACCCCAAGCTTGGATACTGCTTTTCTAAACACCCATCAGATAAGTATGTTTAGTTCATTGACCCTAAATGTTGACTAAATTGACCGCATATAAAACTTTGGCTCTGATTTCATTGCTGAAACCTGTGCAACTAAAGCGTTTAATGGTTCATGAGGTGCAAAAATTTGTAGCGGGGATATAGTAGAAAATAACCGAGATGAAAAATGCTTCACTAGATATTTAGCCAAGTATTTAAAGTTAATTTATTCTCATTCACATATCAATCATGTAGGAATAAGAAAAATTGTTTAATCGTATATGACAAAACCGAAGAGTATCATTATTTATTCAGTCCAGTTTTAGTGAGTACAATAGATTTCTAACTTATATTGAACACATATGCCTTAAAATTAGGTTTTACCCTAACATTTTAGATTTGATTTAAAAGAGAACAAATCAAATTAACCTTTTCATATTAATTTACTAAAGCGGGTGCTAAAAAGCCTTTATTTAGTGGATGTAGCGAAAAATAGCGGGGCTTAAAGCAGATCTATTGTTTAACAATGCTAAATTGAAAGACATAGTTGAAGAGCATTATGTGCTATAATGAGGATTTTACGGGGCTTTAACGAGGTTTTAACTGCACAAGTTGGAACTGGCCCGGTCTGTAGGGAGTAAATAGGTTGAATTTCAAAAAGAATCCCTATTTGGATTATAGTGGGTCGACATAAAATCAAATTTTATTTAAATTTCTTTGTATGTTTAAGTAATGTATATTAATTAATTACATTTATATAAATTAGAGTATATCAAAAACTACTCTTGTATATATGATTTGCATGTGCAACATAGCAGTTTTTAAATATTTAATATATACGATATAGATGTTGGGATTTACATCTACAATGTATATATTTGCCGTTTGTTGTACACTGGTTATCTCAAAAAATTATTTAAATATACATATAAATATTTATATAATTCCTAAATTATTTAAGTATTAAATAAAACAAACTTTTAAAATATTTGATTTGATTTTGACCAAGTTAATAAAACTTAAATCCAAATTTAATATCCAAAATATTTGATATTTACTAGATGAACTATTTTAAAATTAAAATTTAAACCCATAAAATCAATTAAAATAAATATATTTATATTTTATATAAATATTTATTATTGCCAAAAATAATATAAAAAATTATTTTAAATAAATAAACTATTTAAAATTCCATAAAAAATTCAACTTACATATTTTGGAAAAAATATATATTAAAATAATTTATATATTTTTATTTCCTTTCAACTGAGTAAATTTTTTTAAAACAAAGCACAAAAACATTTATTATTATTTTTAACAAATAAGTATTTACATATATATACGTAAACATTTTTTGTATCATTAAAATATAAATATAAGAATATTATATTAATATAGGTTAGAAAAGACTTTTGTCCAAACTGAAACATATATGAATGATTTAAGATAGTAAATAATCGTTTTAAATTGTTAAAAATTAATTTTAATATTTAGAAAATTAATATATAAATTATACTATACATAGCCGAATTGAAATATATTTTTATTCTTAAGATATTATACATAGATCAAATTAATAGTATCAATCAATAAAGATAGTTTAATGTAATTTAACTCAGATAATTTATAGAGACAACACATGTACATGTAAAATCATTCTAAGGGGATTACATGACATATGAATTTTAAAGTATAAAATAATATCTTGAAGAGACCGCCCTTGAGTGCACCTTCTTTGAAGGGATCTCCAAGAATTGAAAGAGCTGATCCACCAAACCTTCCAATGATCAAGAGAACCACTTGGATTGATTAATGTTATTTCTAGAATACACAACTATGGAGGTGGGGAGTAAGGTGAGTTCGGTCAGGTCTAGGCGGGCCCGATAAGAATGAAAATGAGGGGAGTCAAATGGTTTAAATAAAGGAGGAGGAGACAAATTCTCCTCCTTTTACTCCTTCTCCCCTTACCATTTCTTAAATCCAGATCTGAATTCAAAACCCACTTTCCCTCTCATTATATGGTTGACCATATCATAAGCCTTCATGGACCAATGAACAACCAGACCCATTTAATAATTAATGACATTATCGTATTTAAATGTATATCGATATCGTATATCGGTACGTACATATATAACATTTATATACACACCCAATTAATTACCATTGCCACCTAAAATATCAATATCACTTAATACATAAAACAAACAAATAATTAATATTTCGCCAATCTTAATTTAATTAATTAATTTACAACAATTCATAAGTCGATTAAATTACGTGGTGGTTCAGAGAAATCATCAACATAGTTGTGCGACTTGTAGATGTGAATTCAGTCAATAATTATTATCAAACAATTCGAGTATTAACGTTCACACGTCACCTTAGCTAAAGGTATGACAATATAGCCAAATTTATCGCTTGTAAATCTTCATTGTTAGACTACAATTTAAGTGGTTCCTTTTAGTAATGATTATTTACATGCATCGCTTCATCTACACTATATCACTTCAAGATTTATGGAATTTGATTTTGGTCAAATTTCCAGTATTATCCATATTCAACTCGATTAGTCCATTAGACAAAGTCCTTGGTTTAATAATAAAATTTATTACTGACCATTCTACTTTGGCCAAAGATTTTGACTTTGAGTTGTCTTTAGTTGACTGTGATAATAACCTCATACAATTGAGAAGATGATTTTTCTATTGACTAGTGTGTCTCTTCCTACGCATCCACTTAGACCGAACTATAGTTTCCCAATAGTCGCCATGCCATGATTCAATTATAATCAAACTGGATATCCACATAGAAGTTCCACAATATTCATAATTCGAGAGAACCACATAACATCATTACATCGAGATTTCCTGTTTAATCTAATTGTTATTAAATAACAGCTAACTCTCAAGTGAGTTATTCCATAGTTATCCAATAACTACGAGTACCCTTGGTGCGCCTATAGCCATGAGTAAAACACTGTCCAACATTTGGAGAGTACTATGTACTCTAAACTCAATGGATGTGTCGATATCCTTTCACGAAAAATCTTAACCAGGAATATTTTTAAATAGCATGTTGCTCGATATTATGATAGTTTTCTCATGATCGTAACTATTTGTAATTATTATCACACAAAATATTATTTAAGAATTTTCTATTTAATATACTTTAAATAATTACTTCACTAATTAGATCATAATATAATAGAGTATATAATAGAAATTAAACACCTTTATCACGAACAAGGTTGGTTATAGGGCTATATATATGTAACAAATTACATAATTGCCCTTGGGCATACCCCTAACTCTCTCAGTCTCCAACTTGCACTAGGGGATAACTATGGTGTTACCCCACCTTTTGGTCAAGGCTGGGATATCGACAAATTGGCTAAAAGGGATGGATATCAGGATTGGAGATCGATTGGAAACAAGGCCGTGATCGATACCGTGAAAATTGGACCAAGCTCCAATCAAGGTGGGATCGATCAGAAATGATAAACAAGGCACGGTGAGGCTACACGTCGAATTTCAGGTCAATCGGATTTCATACGCTCAAGTTATGGATGAATCAATATTGGTGAAAAATGGTTTCGTATCGATACTTTCGTATCGATCATTGTGGCATTTAGTTTGGATCGATCGACATTCGTATTGATACATCTCATATCAATACAATTCGTATCGATTAGGCGGCTCCAGGATGGGTACAGGTTGATGGATGTGGACTTCATATCGATACATGCGTATCGATTGGATGGATACAAGGCAAACGAAGGTTTGGAAGCGTATTTCGTATCGATCACTTATTGATCGATACGAAGGACACACACAAAGGAAGGATGCTGGATGGATATGAAAAGCATTCAGGAGCCATTTCGTATCGATTGCATTCGTATCGATCGATACGAAGGAACCGGTTAAGGACATGAGCACTTAGCATGGATCATGGCACATGACTCGAATCGATGCAAAAGAGATGGATACGTAGTTGAAGGATACATAATTGATGGACACGAGCTGATGTACGAAATCCATCGATACGAAGACTCCAGCCTGCATTTGCAAAGGAAAACTCCGATCGATCATATCTCAAAAACTATACATTGGAATTTCATGTAATTTGGAGAGCAAGGACTTTACACTATCGTCTTTTACCATGATCGATCTCAGCTCGATTGAAGCGATTTTTGATTGATACGAAGACAGCATGGATCGATCCCAGACCACTCCAGATCGATTATGTAGGCCCACCTACACATGAGAAAGGGTATTCCAAGATTCAAGGCAAATATTTCTAGCTCCGCACCTATAAATAGCACCTCCATGGCAACTAAAAAGGGATCTTCTTCTTCTCTTTTGGCAAAACTCTGTCATTTTTGTTATTCAAAGGATTGTAACTATAACTACAGTATAAAAGGAATAAAAAGGATCAGTTCAAAGTGGACGTAGGCCGAAGATAGCCGAACCACTATAAATCTTATGTCTTCTCTTACCTTCTTTCATTTTAATTTTGTTATTTCTTCATTTTTACTCTCTACATCACCTGGATCTGAGATCTGTGACTGGATACTAAGGATTTGTGTGTAAACACTGGTGCTTTCATTACATTCGGGATTTGTGACCATTTTTGGTGCAAACTTCCAGTCCCTAAGTGTGCGAATATGCTATATTGTTTTAGTATCTACTCTATCAATCAATGCCTCTCCATCTATAAACTACCTTTCTCACGTGGAACTTTTGGAGTATGTTTCCTGAGTTCTTGTAAGCTCCAGGTTCTTTCGTGATATGTATTGCGGTATAGTTATCATCTAACAATCTAATATGATTCTAAGTATTTGGAGTCACCCCTTGCTCAGTTATAAATTTATGCATTTATGTATGATACATTGGTTTTATCATCATGCATATTCAAGGCGATGTACATAGCCTATTGATTGAATTAGGCACAACCTATCATTTGGAACATTTCCATTCTAAAGCTCCTTAAGTAAGATTGGACTTGAATTTAGGATTGACATGCTCGACATTTATTATAAAGTTCGAGTTTGAATATTTCTACAAAGAAGTTCATTGTTTCCATATATAATTTTGTAATTTTTCCCTAATACTCAAGAATACTCTTAACTATTATTTAGTGATCTAACTCGAATTTGATACTCGCTCAATGTACTACTTACATAAGCTAATTGTGATATAGTAGACAACATAATATATATGTTAATCACTATTGTTAATGCATAAGGGATCTATCTTATATGTTCCATATTAAACATTATAATATGGTGTCTATGTATATCATTTGTGATACTCCCAATATCCTTTTATACCGATTATAAAAGAAATTGTTTTTGAGTCCAACGTCGAGAATTAAAACCTGACTAAGATTGATTTTAACATGAGTACGTCTTTAACAATCAACAATTTGTTGTTTACTTATAGTTACTAAAATATTTAAGTACCTTTTAATAATCTTTCCTATAGACACATGCTTCCTCTGCATTTTGATTGGAATTTAGACTATTTAATTTCTTTATCAAAATATTTACTTAATTCTAATGCTTGTCGAACGGTACTGTCTTATCAGTTCTTGGATCCTATTCAATACTCAAAAATTCAGTTCTCCCTCCTATTGACTTCGTGACATTTTGGTTGTTACATTTAAATAATCTATTCTGAAACATTATTTAGGATTTCTATATCAATATAGACATACCAAAAATGAAAATCATATTGGGTGATAATTTTTGGAGTAGAATCTGAGTTAACTTAAACACATTGACATATGAATCTATTATGCTAATTTCAATAACTGAAATTTGTGAGGTTATTATCATCAATATTGCTTATTATATTCCAACAACGTCGGTCTTCCTTTTGAAGACATAATAGCGGTCGATGGATCGTATCCCTTTGGGTACAACTACCAAAATCATACTTTGATAATGTACTTGGAATCTATTCTAGATTTGCATATTGTGCCATATGGCTGAGTCAATACTCTTTATGGCTTATTGACTATTGAGGAAATTCTTTTCTTAACAATGATATAAAACTCCTAGTTCTCTTTAATGTGCAATAATTCTTATTACAAATCTAATGAGTCGTGTCTATTTTGGCTTGGTCAATTTCATTTTATCTTATGTAATCAGTTTTATTTTTGGGTCATATCCCAATCAATTTTACTACCAATAATTTCTAAGATAAATTCCTTTATCGTGAAATCGGCGTCTCTTAAAAAAAACAATTGTTTCTTGGTGCAACAGAATAGGTATTCATAAACATTTTGTGAACTGCCTTCATATATAAAAAACTTTTTATTTTTGAGTTTATGAAAACTTATGTTCATAATAAATTAGTTAACTATTGTTTGGCGGTCCTAAGCTCCTTTTGGGTGGTCCGCATAAGATCCCTCATGAGCGAATATTATGCACAACATCCTGATTTGCACAACCTGTCAATTACTTGACGTAGGATATGTAAGGGTTTCTTGTTATCCCTTATCGTGTATGATATCGTAAACTATGCTTTAGGTGAAATTAAATTTGACGTATATTCTTACACTTAAGTACAGGTGTTTGTGCCAAAATTGGTCACAAACCACGAATGTCGTGAAAGCACCAGTGTATGAATACAAATAAATAAGTATTCAAACACAAATCTCAAATCTAAGCAAACAAAATATCACAATTCAGAAATAATGAACAATGACACACAATTTATAGTGGTTCGTCTGTCTCCGGCCTACGTCCACTCTGAAGTTGATGATTTTATTGATGTTCACTTGATGATTACAATTTCTTCTGATGTAATACAACTGATTTTATGATTATAACCTGAATCTAAGGAAGCAGTGGTGATTCTGAGTAACTCTAGCAGAGTCTGGGCGCTCTTTAGCTCCTAAAATTGTCCGACCCCTTTTCTGAATGACCAGGGGCTCTATTTATAGGTGTAGGAGGCTGATATTTTGCCTAAATTGAAGGGAGACCAGTTCTGGCACGTGAGGGGGCCCATATGCCCGCTTTTAGGAGATCCGGGCCCACTTTGGGGTCGATTCGAAGTCCATTCGAATCGATCAAGAAATTGTCAAATCGAGCTGAAATTTGGTGTGGACATTCTTCAACATGTGTGCAAGCTTCTGTGAAAATTTCATAGCATTTGGATTTGTGGATCTCGAGTTATGATCGATTCAAGATCGTGTTCTTCGTCCTATGGATTCGTTCGAATCGATATGGTTCGAATCCATAGGTTCGAGTCCATGCTTCTGCACGTGAAGATGGTGACGTGGTGCGTGTGCTTCGGGTCAATCCCCCTTTTTCTCCGAGTTTACTGGGTCTAATCCTTGGTTTTAGCTGTGTGGACTTGGTGGATTCGAGGTGATCGATTCGAAGACGCTCTTCCTTCGAATCGATTGGACCAGCGTTCGTTCGAATCGATCAAGGTATGCCACCATTGATCGATTCGAATTTGCTTCAACAGGGTGGATTCGAAGACAGTTATCAGATGGAGTCGAAGTCCCTACAACTACATGGATTCAAAGGGTTTCTCCTTGATGGACTCGAAGGTCGGAATACTCTGATGGATTCGAACTAAGGGAGGCTTTGGATGGATTCGAACGTTGAGGCTGCTTTGATGGAGTCGAAGCAATGGTACTTCTCGTGGATTCGAAGTAATGCAGGGACGATGGATTCGAACCTAGGGCTTGGCTCTGATCGATTCGAACCATAACATATCTCTTCCATTATATACCGGCGATAACTTGAGCATACGAACTCGGATTGTCTCAAAATTTGGAAAGTTGGTTCCCACGGCTTTGCTCGACGTGTCTTATCAATTGTAGCCCGATCCGGACTCGGGCAAAATTCATCGATATCCATGGTGAACTTGTGATGTAACAGATTTCCAAGGTGGACTTTCATTGATTTCTAGTCAATTTTTTGGTGTCACGGCCTTGCCAAAAGGCGGGATAACAACAGGTCCTTATAGAAAGAAGTTAGCTCAACTTCACTCATTATTATTCGTACTTTGTCCAACAAAGTCTAATTACTCCTTATCGGTACTTAACTGTGTATCATAAGGAGGAGTGAATTTGTGGTTGAATCTTATTTAATTTTTAGGTACTTTTGGACCATTTTCCTTTTATACTCAACCATTTGATCAAATTGAAATATTTAATTTCTTTTGCATGTTATGTTTTTCTACTTTCGTTTTATATTCTATGAAATTATCATAAACATACTACTTGTGTATCATATACACATGTTCATTTTTGTGATAATTCATCGGTGAATTTGACGAAGTTAATGGATCCAATATTTGACTTTTGACTACATACAACTACATGTATCAATCTGAAGAGTTTACCAACTCTCTTGTCGCTCCCACTAAATGGGTGCTTTGTCCCTAATCATCATTTGAGGTACAATTCACCGGTAACATATGATTCACAACGGTGTAGTTAAAGCCTCGCGATCCTGTTTTAGCTCATAGCACTCTTCGACCGCTACGCCTTTTCAATTTAGCGCTATTGAATACTAGACCCTCTTTAAGCTTCACTATTTTCCGCTACATCCGCTAAATCAAGGCTTGTAAGCGCCTACTTTAGCAACATTAATTTAAAAAGTTAATGTGACTAGTTCTCATTTAAACCAGATCAGCAATCTTATGGTAAAGAACTAACTTTAAGGGATAAGTGCTCAATATAAGTTAGAAATCTCTTATATCCACCAAATCTAGACTGCATAAATCATGAAATTATTCTTGAAGTATAGAATTCTAACTTATATTTCTAACCAAATCTAGACTGCGTAAATCTAGACAATTAGATACTGCATAAATCTATCTATGTTGATTTTAGTTTGGAATGTAAAGGGCTTAAATTCCCTCACTAGAAAAAAAATGTCAAACAACATCTTGTTAACTATAATATTGATCTAATGGGGCTAGTTGAATGAAAATTATCTTATGAGAACATAGGCATATTTTGTGAATCCATTAACAATGATTGGGGGTGCAATAAATAATAACTGGATAATAAAGGTAGAATTCTGATACTTTGGAACAAAAATGTATACTCTATGAACCTAAATTCAATATCAGATCAATATATAAATTGCTTATTAGAGAATAAAGGGGTTTTTTAGGTGTTTACTTACCATTGTGTGTGCTAAACATTTAACTAAAGAAATAGAATAAGTGTGTACAAACTTATTTGAATATGTAGTATGAAATACTCTCCCTTAGCTTGTTGCAGAATATTTCTTAACAACAATGATAAATTAACAGAAAATAACCTAATTTCAGTAGACTTGGATTTTCAGGTACATATAAATTCCACTGGGTTAATGGAAATCAATAATATTAGAAACCAGTTCACATGGAGAAGAGTCCTTAACTTTTCTTTATATAGTAACTTAGGTAGAGTTTTGGTAATATGGAACTGCTGTCGAAATTTACACAAATTTCTGCCTCACTTTTAAATCATTCAACAAGTGACCACCCTCCAATTTTCATTAAGCTTTTTAGTGTAGTGCTAAGTCATAATAGACCTTTTAAATTAAAAATGCTTGGCCTAATGAAATAGGATATCAGGAAATAATACAGTTGCCTATACATGAGGAGTAGAGACAACCTTGGTTTCAGTTTCTTGAGTAAAATCTATACTATATTATTATTAGTGAGTTAAATTTTAAGCTCACACAACCCCCTTGAAATTTGGCAACTGAACCGTCTCAACTTTGTTTCTGTCTGCCCTATTCGTGATTTTCTCATCCTTTTTTCCTCAACCTGAAATTTCCATTCTCCCCATCCTACACTTTCGTTTCTGCAAATAAATTGTTTGTTCTGTTGAGTATCCTTTGTTTTTACGTCAATGGCAAAACCAAATTCTAGTTTCTTACTATCAATTCATCTGCCGATTCAACAGTCAGGCCAGTTTGTTCTTCAAATTCATTATTTCTGGGATACAAGTTTGGAATCACATATGAGATTAAGAATCGGGCAAATTCCTACAATCGCTTCTTGATTTTGGGATCACGCAATCAATATTGGACTTGGGATCTGGAAATCAAATCTGATTTGCAAAGTATCCCTGTGTTTTTTATGTATAATTAACGATACCATATTTATTATTATCAAATCATATGCCAATTCAACCATCGAGTTTTGTTACAAATTCCTACATTCGAGTTTCAATTTGCAATCAATATTTGATTTGGGATCTGGAATAAAGGACGATTTGTAAATTTTATTATCAGGCAAAGTTCTACAATGGCTTTACTCTTTTGGCCGTGATGTACAGTCTAGAATCGCATACGAGTCTGGTCCTTCACTTCAAAATAAGGTCAGTTTGTATCTACCATGGATTTTATTCGGTGATATAAAGTCTGGAATTGCATTCAAGATCAAAGAATTGGGGAACAACGTAGATATGAAAATTATCGCCATCTACCTTCAGATTGATGGGTATTCACTCATAGCAGTTCGAATCCCAAAATTAGCATTGGCTAATTTCATAAAATCACTACAAAAAAAAGGAGTTATGTGTAGGAGGCGAAGGTATGTACAGATTGAAAATTACTTGCGTGATAACTTTTGAGCGTAAATTGATGCTATCACAAACTGTGATTATGGTTGTATCCATTTCGGCAGTCCCAAATTAAAGGCTATTGTGTTAGAGAAAATAACTAAACAATTTTGATGGCAGACCCAGGATCATGAGTTGGTTACATATGCATAATATTTTTTCCAAGTTTACTTCACACCAACCCGAAGAAGCTTGGCATGGTTGGATGTTCATGTCTGATCGAACTGCTCGACTGATTGGTTGTTCTCTATACTGACTAAAGTTATTTCATATATTGATCAATATATGTATAGGTTAGATAGTATGCTGCATGATGCTTCTTAAAGCACTATTAGTTCCAAGAAAATAATGCAAGTTTTAATTTAAAAGTTGACTTTGAAACAATTCATATACATTGTTTTTCCTATAATTCACAAAATCCATAAAATATTTAACAGAGAACTCTATGCAGCACCTAATATGAATAATTTTTTCTTTAACAAGGTACAATGTTTAACCTTTATACATTTTGGCTATTGGGAGTAGTTGGGTATATTCACTTTAAATTGATGTAATACAAGCCTAGATTTATGAAAAATCAAACTAATATGATTTTAGCTCATATGTTGAAGTCATAAGATGCTATACAGGTCATGATCATAGTACGTACATGAAGCTTTTTTTAACAGTAAAGATTTTCAAGTTCTTATTGTAAATAAATTTTTGGATCAACCATTTTAAGATTTTCTTTTGAAATGGCAAGTAATTAATCAGAGAGGTAACTATGTAGACTAATTTTTAATTCAGTATTCCTATATATGATTATCTATAAAGGTATTGTCAAGTGATTAATCTAAGAGTTAACTATATGTGGAGTGGTTTTTACTTTAGTATCTCTATATGCAATTTTCTATAAAGGCTTTGTGTATTACCTACCAAATTGTCTACATTCAGTCCACATGTACAATACGACTTCGGTTTTAGCATGAAGATTTAATCAGCTAGTAGATATTTGGGAATCGCCAATTGTAAAAAAAATTAGCCGAAAACTATTATATATATATATATGTTGTTACTTTTTATAAATAGGTTGTTCTCTATACTTACTAAAGTAATTTCAACTGTTGATCAACATGTGTACAGATTAGATATTATGTTGCATAGTGCTGCTTAATGCATCTTTGGCTTAAGGAAAATAATGTATGTTTTAATTTACAGGTTTGACTTTGCAACAATCCATATATATTTGTTCCCTGTAATTCACAAATTCCCTACAATTTTCAAGTTTGAAATAAATTCGTGGATCATTGTATCTAATATATTGCTACTTAAAATCTAACTCATCCTCCATGTTCAAATAATTGAATTTAACTATTTTCCTTATTTTCTAAGAGTGTGGTTTGTGCTTAGTAGAATATGTCTGATACATTCGAAATTGTCCTTGCTATGTAATGCAAAGGCTATTCAAACTTTTACGTGATGAATTTCGTTACTCTTATAGTAGTGGAGCTGACAATTTATAGTTTTTCATGAACTTGGTAATAATCTACTATGGATATTTATGAACAAATGAGCACATGTATAACCATGAATAAAAATACATAAAGTTTTTGGTTTACTGTAAAATGCAGATAACTCCTTGCTTTAATTAGTGCATACACACGTACATAAGATTCTTATGGCCAAACAATCTTTTATGCCCATGCTCACTGATTTTGCAGTTTTATACTTACATTTTCAGTTATAAGATTTTACTTTCTTCGAATGTTAGATTTGAAATATTTTATCTTAAACAGCTTAAAATATACTTTGGCATGTGCATACTACAGGTTTTTACTTAGTTCAATATTTAACCTTTGCACATACTAGCTATAGGGAGTAACTGGGTATATTCACCTTAGTAATGCAGTGATACAAACTTTGATTTATGAAAAATTGAACTAGGTTATGAAATTACAACATGCTTTACAGATCATAATCGTAGGACACAAATGAAGTTTTTTTATCATTAAAAAAATTAGGAATTTCAAATACAACCCATCTTTTATATTTCAAATGGTCATGATATGTTAGGAATCAAAATAATTTTAATAGACCGTATGCGAAGCATGGGTAGCATTTTAATGAGATTATTTTTAAATTTGTTAATTACTGATATAGATGAATATGCTTTATTAGTGTAGCAACAATTATGGATCTGTATTTTTCATAATGAATTTTTAATAATCCATTACTATATTTAATTCTTCAAAATAACTTTTCCGACATGTTTTCCTATGTATAGAGCAGTGAGTTTTCTTTAGGCTTTTTCTATACATGTTCCAATTTTCAAACTTCTTGCTGTTTATGTTTTCTGGTATTAAGTTTAAATGCAGTATAGTATATTAAATTACTTTATATAAGTTTTCGTTTTTTGCGCATAAAGTGATTTTCATTACATTATGGTATTAACTGATTATGCATTAATAAGGTGATAGCATTCAAGACAATAAATATTGAAAGAAACAACAATAAAGGTTTTCATTTTAATTATATAAGTGTATTTCATTTACTAATTAGTAAATTTCTTACTACCAAATCGATTATCGATGCATGTTTACTAATACCATTACTGATCAACCTGAATATGTTGTCTTCGTTGTCACATGTGTTAGTACCAGCATTACTATTTTCCTTAATCGAGACATTATTTACTATGAAACCAAACTATCTGTAGGTGTATATGCCTTCCACTGTAGTGAAGGTATGCATCCACTCATTAACATATTCAATATAAAGTGAATAACAATAAGACATTATCAGCAAGATATGCTAGCATGAAGGCATATATTGGAATTGAATAAAGCAAAAGTGATGATTTTTAACGTTTGAATTTGTTTTGATGTACTTATTAAGGGTAGCCTTCCACTGTAAGGTCTGAAAGCATGAAACCTAAGGAAAAAATACGACAAATTATTGGAAGAAAATTCTCAATAACTATTGAGGTGATTTGATTCGACAATCATAACTTGAAACTGTCATATTCAATGGTTGTAGTACTCATTAGATGCTTTAATTTTCAAGCAATATAATATGGCCATCCCTTAGAAATTTCATCACACTTTCATTGTATTTGTTCATTATGACTTGACAATGAGCTAGACTATGCTAATTATCTTGAAAACATTTATCTTCTTATTCAAGAAGGTTGATGAAAAGTCTTATGAACTATTTCATTGTGTTTTGAGATTTTCATATCATGAACTTTGATATTATAGTAACTATAGTACTAATATATGATACATGCTCTCAAATAGACATTGACTATTTATATTCAATTTCGGCATCTAATTTAATGAACTTTGATATTATAGTAACTACAGTACTAATGCAATGCCTGGGTTTATTGGTATTTATATATAAATTTGTATTTTGAATACTCAGATTTTCACATGGTTAGATTACTACTGTATACGTGTTTGGATGTGTACATACAATTATTCCGCTTATTTTAAGATCGTTTAAAATAGTCAGTTGATATCACCTGTCATTGATACATGCATGCATACGTACGTACATACAGGGTATGTGTTTGTTTTCATAAATGAGCTAAACATTACATATACTCCAGTAATATGATGTGATTTCATCTTCAATTGTGCAAGGAATGCTGCTTTCATTTTCCTATTTCATATGTGAATTTTTTTGTCCTGTTTTTCAAAAGTAAAATTTTCTTCTTTAAAAATGAAGTACCGGTCTTCTTCTAAAAAATGACCGTAACTTTTTTTTTCCATAGAAATAACTCAACCTTTTTGTAGTTTGAATCTACGTTTGTACATACCTGGTTTGTCACTATGTTTCTTTGAATTTTAGTTAATGGACATAGCAGTTTTAAATTAGTGCAGTTTTTATTCAATTTCAATACAGGGATTTCCAACTATTCCCTAAATCCCTCCCTATTGAAATTCTACATTTTTGAAGACCACTTATGATTTGCGCTTTCTTCATGAATTTAAAAACATTACCATAATTCAGTGGAACAGTCAACTCCATAATAGTAGGTTCCAAAAAAATTGCAATTTTCGTTTTTACCCAAATTCTTTTACTTTCTATTTTGTTAAACATAAATTCATTTTAGCAAAAACCAACCAAAACTTGCTTCTTTTCCGTATATAATAGATCTCCTTATTTTATGTTTTATTTAGACTGTTTTAGCAAGTTTATTTTAATTTATATAGCAAAATTTGAATAAATATGTAATTTTGATTTTTTCCCTATTATTTTATCAAATACGTAAAAATTATAGTTTAGCTTGCAGGATTAAATTTTATCATTTGCCACATCAACCCATGTTGTAAAACATGCATGCTAATGTTGAATACAACAATATTTTCTTCTAACTACTGTTTTATTTCCTGTAAAAATGCATTCAGTCACTATTCCTAAGGTGGTTCATTTTTGTCCAGGGCATATAAAACGGGGTATGAATGCCAGCTTATTTCACAGCAGTCCTCATTTGAAGCATTTTGTTTTGGAGATCTAATTTATGTAAACTGAAGTATGCTCAAATCTTATTTCCAACCTTTTAATTGTTTTAATATCATTGTCTTTTTTCCTAATTTATTTCAGTTAAGATTTTTATTTAATATAATGAGTATGAAAAATTTACTTTAACAGATACATACTGTCAACAAATTTGGTAACATATAAGTGATTCTTCTTCAAAATTTTCATTTCAGTTTGTTTTGATATTTTTGTTCCAATTTTCAATATGTTTTATGTTTACGTGGCGAGTTAACTTAAATTTATCGTTTTTTACATGTACGGATAAATCAGAAGCTTAGTATTATTAACAAGCAAAGATTTAATTGTGGTCTTATTTTAAGGCCGTGTATGAATCAATCAAAAATCTAACCACACTTTTATGTGCTTCATTTTGAAGGCAAAAGCTACCCTAACTCGATCTTTTATATTGCTGCTTTTTCTATCCATGCTTTTATATATTATTACAGTAGAAGTAGACATTTTTTTATGAAAATAGAATAAAACTTACAAACTTACCTAGGACGTATGCTGGGGATTTCTCTCTCTTCATGTTGGTTTGTATATCAGTCCTTTTAGATGCAATGTTCAGGATTCTTATTTTCTTATCTAATTTAAGTATTTGATAATGAGTGTTTTTAAAGCATTGATCACTTTTGCTTTATTCCACTCTGGGCATGGAAACTTATGAACTTTTTCAGAACATATTTAGAAATTGATACGCTTACCATAAATTTAAGGCTTTGCTGTTCGTTCCGTATGACTAAATAAAAATTGCAATATATAAAGTTATTTTTTCTTAAATTCTAAGCTAATAAAAGATTCTAACTCTTAGAAATTGATCTGTTTTATGTTCAAAATCCTTCCAATTTTTGATTTAGCCTTCATAGTTTAAAAATGTTCTAATTTTATACAATCCTGGATTGTGACTAGGTTTGTATGAATTTTTGGTTCTGGAGAAATCTGTTTTATATTGCTACTATCGTTATCCGATTTCAGTATGCATAAATTAATCATTCGTTTTATTCTCATTTTTATAACACTTCCAATTTAATTTTCCTCTCATGGTTTAGGCTTTCTTCATACATTTGAATAAGTAATATGCGTGACATAGCAGAACATTTAGTTCTTTAACAGTAACTTCCAAAAATACGTGATATTTTTTTTCTCCTGTTTTTCAAAAAACAAAATTTTCTTCTTTGATGACGAATTACCACTCTTCTTATAAATAACTCTGTTTATTCATAGAAATAATTTAACCTTTTCGTAGTTTGACTCTACATTTATACGTACCTGGTTTGTCGCTATATTTCATTGAATTTTCAATTATGGGACACAATAAAGGTTAAAACAACCAAATATATATATCATGTTTTCTGAGTTACATTAACATAAGATTCTATGTATTGGACAATATACTCTGTAGTGGAAATATTATTTTATGATACACATTTCGTCCTATTTTATAGGACCTATGTTTTTTACTGCTTTCGTATTTCATCATAGTTCCTCTTTTGCTTTTTTTACTACCCCTAAGTCCACTTTTCCATTTAAACTCTTTCGCCTCTGTATATGTCTAATTGCATTCAGTCCTATTACTACATTGATCCAATAAAGATTTTGTACAAATTTTAATACTAATCTATGATGTTATAGAAATGTTTCTAATTCCTTTATATAAATGGTATATTCTGATTATTTATAAAAATACGATAATTTTCTAATTGAAACAAATATATTTTTACTATACCCGTGTGCGAAGCACGGGTTCGCACTAGTTAAACTTATAAAAGCAAGCCTGAAATTGTGGAACATAAGTAAATTAAGCATAAGACAACAATGTGTGAGTATTAGGAAACAAAATAACTACCTGTATATGCAATTACAACCCTCAAAATAAGGAAATAATTTGGGACTATAGGAACAATTTACAGCAAATGCAAACTATGATACATGATGAAGAACGGGAAAATAAAAAAATCAAAAATCAAGTGGCTAACACAAGGGGACCAACCAACAAAAGAATTTCATGCTATGATGAATGCAAGAAGAAACAAGCTGGATATACAAAGTCTAATTAACGAAAATGGACATCACATTATATATCCTTTTAACTGGAAGAGGAATCCATTAAACATTTTTCAGATTTGTACAACTTGAACAATACAGTTATCTAATCTCAAATATTAATTTGCAAAATATATTGTTTGAGAATGCAAGGAGAAAATTAATTCAGTCAATTGATACCGAAGAATTGAGGAGCTCGACATTTCAAATAAATGATACTAGTAGCCCAGGGCCTAATGTTTTCAACGCAAAATTTTACAAATTTCATTGAGAACAAATTAAGGAGGAGCTCTTCATTGCCATAAATTACATTTTCACTAAAGAGATGTCTACAAATGAAATAAGTCATACTTTTATAACTTTAGTACCAAAACTTCAAAATGTGAAATATAAATGATTATAAACTATCTCATGTGGCTATATGTTAAATAAAATTATGTCAAACATAATTTGCAATAGGATGAAAGCATAATGAATTATTGTAACGACCCATATTTTAACAATTTAAAAATGTTAAATTAAATAAGATTTTTGAATAAATTGTTAGAAAAAATATTTAAGATTGCATTGATACAAACTAAATTATAATATATAAGTTATGAGCTTAATTAAATGTCTATTAATGACATATGTTTGCTATAAGGTGAGAATAATAACATAGGATAGTGTATATTTAATGATATTGGTTTGAATGAAGTTGATAACTTTTTGAATGAAAATTTGCAATTGATTAGAATAATAAATGTTAATAAAGAATAACAAATGTTTCTTTATTAAAGAAGAAATCATATGTTTATTCATATGAAATGTTTGGTAGCTGAAAGATTGATTACAGGTGTAAGAAATCAATTATTTAATAAAAAAATTAATAACTTTTGATTTGTATACAATAATTCCATAAATACGTTAAATTACTATAAACAAAAATTGAATTGTCTCATTTCCTTTTTTAAAATTTAAATTTGGGATTAATTGCAATTAATATAATTGAAACCTTTCAAATGAAAGGAAAGATAACATTAATTGTAATTAATGGACGTAATAAGAAAAACATATGTTTGAATAAAAATAAAAATTCGAGGAAATAAAAATGAAACATATGTTTTAATTGAAAGGGGAATTTGATGCAAGAAAAAGGAATATTTTTAATCAAATTGAAAGAATGTTTTGGAAAATAAAATAAAACGAATGTTTTCATTTTGTAATTAAGTACAATTGTGTGAAAAGAGAAAATTTGAATTTTGAAACAACATTTTACGGTCATTAAATAGCAGTCGGAGACAGTACGAAAGTAGTTTTAACGCTAACTTTAAATTTTAAAATAAATTAAATATTTGAGTTCCTGATTGTGTGTTGATAAAGACTTTGTTTTTAAATTTGAGTTTGGAGTCCCAAGCTATCTTTATTTGTGTGTAGCGGCGGTCTCCATGACATAATTGGTGTGTTCAAATTTTATTTGTTATGTGTTAATAAAAATGTAAATGGGTGCAAGTTGAGTATTTTAGAGGTTAATGAATTAATTGAGTGGAGAATACGTTTTAGAATTAGATCCCAAAAGTTTGGTACCAGTGTATGGCCGGTCATCTTTATTTACTTTATATTACCTCATTTATGTTGTTATATTTTTAATGTTGTATATTCTCTTAATTAATTACACAAATTTATGTACAGAATTTATTTTCATTTATTGTGTGTTAATTAAATCTTTAATGGAATTCAATTTTAGTATGTTTGGGGTTAACAAAATTAATTAACTGAACAGATGCTTTTGAAATTTGAATTCCAAAAGTTTGTTTACAGTGTGGAGTTGGTCCATTCATTCCCTTTTTAATTAATAATTGCCACACTCTTTTCATTGTTTCCTCATTTGTTCTATTACTCCTTTCCATTTACGTTGCCTGAAGTATTTTTCCATTTTCGCAAACGTGAATTACTTTTCATGCTTTTAATTCTTTTCTTCACCTCTTTTTAATACCTGCCACTTTTAAAAAAGATGTTCGTATTTACTTTATTTCAATACCTAGTTGTTCATATTTACTTTACTATCTTTACGTTCACTTTTCAACTACATTTCCTGAAGCCTCATTTCATTTATTTTAAATTATAGCAGCCTCTCTTTTCAAATTTCAATGGCCCTAAACCTAATTCTAACCTTATAAATAAGGTATGATGCAAATGAAACCCTAGCCTCCGTTCTAATCTTCTTCTTTATTTCTTTTTCTTTGTCTTCTTCAAATCTTCTTAATCTCTCTTATTTTATTTTTTCCTTCCTCTTCAAATATTCTTCTTCTTCAAATCTTCTTCTATTTCAAACTTTCTTCTTCCTTTTCAAATCTTGTCTTCTCTTTCATTTTCAGTTCTTCTTGTTTTAATCCTTTTATTTTTTTATTCTTCTTTTTCAAATCTTTTTTTCAAACCATATATATATACTTATTTATGTATGTATGTATTAATATAACAAGGAGGCAAATTAAAATATATCAAACCCAAAATTAGGAACAAAGCTGGCAATCAAAAAGGAGACTAAGGAAAACTGGAGAGGAGCTATTGATTAGAAGTCTGTTATTTTCAGATTCGTTTAAAGGTGAGTGATTTAACCCACTCACACAATACTAAATCTTCTTATGTTAGTTGATTTAAATTTATGAAGTGATAATAATGTTATTGGTTGCTGTTTGATAGTTTAAGTTGATATTTTAATTGAAATTGAATTTTATGAACTTAAATTTCCATTTAAATTAATACAGAAATTGAATTGCTAGTTAAATACCTGAGATTGATAACCAGTTAATTGTTGTGATTTATTGGCTGATTTGGATGCTAATTGTGATGGATGTCTATTTGTTGACATTTTGGATGATTGGATGTTTATTTATTTTTATATATCCCTGTCATCACTCTGTATATTAAGTGACAGCATATAAACTGTTATTTGAATTATTTTGAATAAATTAAGAAATAGGTTGAAATGATATATACCAATGACACTTTGAATTGGATTGAAATGATATATATCCATCCTTGAAATTAAAAATTGAAATAACTTGTAACGAACGGGATTTTCGACTCTCGAAAATCGACATCTATATGTTCACTATATAACATGCCGAATATTCAAGTGCCGGAAATACCGAATGTTAGGGGTGAAGAAGAAGGAGGTAGAAGAAAATAGAAACAACAACACAAAATCTCATAATCGCAGCGGAACAAAATATAATATATAATAACAGATTTTTTACAAAAGAATCTGTAACTGTTTTATACTTACAATCATCAGAGTACAACAATTAATACATCAATCCGAACATTTATAATAACTTGTCTTAATACAGTGGAAATATAAATCAAGTACGAAAATATGTCTCTGTCATCTAGCTCGTCTCCTGAGCTCCATAGCATCCTATCCTGAATCTGAAATACTCGGTCTGACCGGAGCATTATAATAAAATAATACTCGAGTCAGTCTGGAAAACCAGCATGAGAAAACACACTCAATTTGAATTATTATTATATTTTCAAAATCCTTTGAAAAACAAAGGTATCTTGTAAGACTACGTCACACATAAACACGAAAGGTTTTTCCCTTACGATAACCAAAACATTTGATATCAAAATCATCTGATATTATAATAATGTCTATAGAAAGTAAATTAGAAAATAGCTGAAATGCTTGCATCTCACGTTTCAACATAGTTGGGCATAATTAAAACCGTACTGGCTCGTAGTGGATATTGGATTCCACACAATGACCGGGCTACTGGGGTACCGCCCACCACAGTACACCTCTATAAAAATGTACCGAGGACCTCGTCGGGATCCCCTGCCATACAAGATCGGCCTACCCCTAACCTGGATAGTACCGAATATGTTATCACCCTGGGTATTCCTGCCCTTAAATCGAGCGCTCACTTTTTCATGCAGAACCATATCCATAATTTCAATATTTCTGAGGGCATCTAGAAAGGTGATAACATACCCTAATTGGGTGCGACCCACTCAGCTACTGCATCTCCCCTGTTTTAGTCATTCCCGGTTGATGAGGATTGAAGCTAATGTTTACCTTTCAAGAACAATTTCACTTAGAATGCTCATCGTCCTCTAATGACGATGTTCTAATAGCATTCGTCCATATATGTTGTCCTAGGTATGGACAAACCGAGTCACCGTCTTCACTATCTTCACAATATCCATTCGTAACGCTCAAATCGGATCGGAGTGGTTTTCGGATAATTAAATCTGATCCCGGTCTCTTCGAAACAATCAACGAAATTCGCCAATATTTGATAGTCGGTTATTAACTATCAATATAACATCCATAAGTAGTCACTAGGCCCACATTATAAATCCTTCAAAATTTTCATTTAAAAATATCTTTATAAAGATATACATTCATCTCTTTCAATATTTCAATATTCGAAAACAATTTCAAATATTTATATCCATAACAGGATAATTTCAAACCATCTCAATACTTAGAAATATTTTCTTCCAATTCCATTTATAATTCAACACTTTGAAATTATTTCTATTATAATAATTCACAGTTAAAATATTTCAAATCCATCTAGTCCAACACTTAGAAAATATCTTTAAGTATAACTTCCCAAAATTATTTATTTTTCAATACTTAGAAAATATTTCATTTATTTCCTATTTGCTCAAATCCTTTACAATTCACCTGTAAATTCCTTATCTCATTTTTAACAAATTCTATAAGTTCTGGAATCCATTAATTAATTTCCTTTAAAATCGATTACACTAGTTTATAATTCCAACCACCCATTTCTAACTTCCTTTATGAATTCTAATTCATTTTTCGAAGTTATCTTAATTCAATGATTCGGAAATTTCCTTAAATTTTCCAGAATTCCACTATAAGATTTCTCTTTTAAAAGTCATAACCATTTAACACACTTCGTTTATAAATCTCGAGAGCATTTATAAATCAATTCCAATCACTTCTCAAATCTCAATATATATCAAATAAATATTTTTAAACAATAGTAATTTATTTCAAAATAGTAATATTTTTAAACAATTGTGTAATCAAATATATATTGTAAAACAGCTTCATGAACTGTTTATTTGACTATTATATTTTATCATTCCACCGTGAGATTTTGTGTTCGCTTTCCTTCTTTTCTCTTATTTTCTTATTAAAACTCATTGACAATCCTCCCTTTTGAATGGTTTGAGTTAGACATGTGTGGTTTATTGTCGGTTTAAACCGTCCGAAAAGGTGGGTTGGCACAATTATATTATTTATCATAATCAAAATGCCTTTATTCCAGGTAGGAACATTTTAGAAAGTTCACTGTTGGCATATGAGATAGAAAGAGGTTTTAACAGGAAAATTAGCAAAAGCATGTGCATTAAACTTAATTTTCAAAAAGCAAATAAAAAACCATTAGGGAATTCATCATCTATGTTATGAAAAAAGGGGCTTTCCTCCTCATTTTGTCTCCCTTAATCAATGTGGCATTTCAACTCCTATATTCTCTATCATCATAAATGGCACTCCACAAGATTTAATTCATAGTAATAGAGGCAGTAGACAAAGAGATCCTCTCTCCCCCTACTTATTTGCAATTGCTATGGAGTTTTTATCGATAAAAGAGGAGAGCGAGCATTTACAAAGTAACATTAGCTCGATATACAACATAGAACTAGTGTTAAACCAATTTATCTATGCAAATGATATACTGATTTTCTTTAAAGATAATATATTAAGTGCAGTATCAATCAACAGTATTTTTAGACACCTTGACTTTTATGCAAATTTGACAGTCAATACAAACAAAAACAAAATTTTCATTGGAAAAGGTGCAATAGATAAATTGCAGATTCTTCAGAAACTTAGAGTATAAAGTGCAAATCTCCCAATTAAATACTTAAGCATTCCACTATCAACAATGGAGTAAAGACAACTGATTTTGGGGACCTTCTCAATAAAAGTAACAACAGACTTGATTCATTTAGCAATAAATTCCTAAGCGAAAGTGGTAGATTGGAGCTTATAAAATCGGTCATTTATCAAATTATCCAATTTTGGATGCAAATATGCGAAGTTCCCAAATCTATTCTTCACAAAATAGAACAATGGTGGGCATATACTGTGGCAAGACAAATATCAAAAAGTTAGCGGTCCACAATGTTTAAACAAAAAAATGCAGGGTGACTTAGACTGTGAAAGCTTGAAGTACTGGAGCAAGCTTTTGTATTAAACTAGCATGGAACTACTTACAACAAGATTCATTATGGTCTAACTGGCTTAATAACAAGTACAATTTCAAAAATAATTTTTGGAAAGTGAATTTAAATAATAATGCATCTTTCACATGGTAACTTTAATGAGAACCAGAGAAGCAAGCAAGCAATTGATTCAAAGACAAATATTCAATCGTAGAAATACTAGCTTGTGGCTTTATCCATGGATCAAGTGTAAATCAATGTCAAACATCTTAGGGTGGTCTTACATGGCATTATTCAACTCACAAAATCAAGTAGTCAGTAGCATCATTAACCAAGGAGAATAGGACTATATCATAGTGGACTTGCCTAGGAACATATTAATACAATTAGGCAAATCAAAATACATGATGAGTTAGAAGTAGATTATTGGGAGGGGATCCTAAATAGTGGCAATTTTTCCCTTAAATCAGCAAGAGATGCAGCTAGGGGTGGGGGAGAACAATTGAAGTGGTGTAAATGTGTGTGGAGCCATTGTTTCTCCCCTAAAATGCCTTCAACTACATATTTTGCAAACATCACAGATTGCCAACAAATGAAAATGTTTACAGATGGACAAATTTAAAAGACTTATCTTGTGTGCTTTTTAATTTAGAGGAAGTGATAAGTAAACATCTATTTTAGCAACATTTGGAGTAGAATCAATTCAACCCTGACTTGCAACTAAATAATAATAGGAATAATGATCTATAATCAGTTCTAGAACAATATACGAGAACAAATCATCAAAGAAACATATATACCGACTTACAAGATGTTATTATTACACCAATAGCATGGCACATCTGGCCAGGAGCGAAATCAAGGGTTTTTCAATAAAGGTATACTTGAAGAGACGAGATATACAATTATCTTAATGAACGTCCAAAATTTACTAAGTAAAAATTAATGAAGGAAACATTCCAGAGGCAAGTGACCATACTGAAGTCGATTGAAAGCAAATTAACAACTGAATTAGGTTCCTTCATGTTGGATCCATGCTTAAAAGTGTTGGTGTTGAGGTAGTGCTTGAAGACTTGCGACGATCTAATAGTAAGTAGTACTTGGAGTTTAGTTTTTGGAGTTTCCATTATTTCAATGAAGAATTTAGGGTTAAGATTTGGTGAAGTCGGTGAAAAGTTAGTGAAGTAATCGGTTCATTTAAAGTGGTGTCAAGAATATGTAGCCTAATACACATATGAGAAGTACTTTTTTATATTAATGTTGTTTTCTTTTTCTTATTTTGGGTAATACTACAATATGTATTCAAACTCCTTTTATTATATGAATAAAGTACTAATTTTCTAACATATTTTATACAATTCTTGTATTCGATGTCTCTTCATGAAGTAGAGGTAACAATTCACTCTCTTCATCATACCTTTGCCTATGTTACATCCATTTTCAAACATTCATTTTCTTCTCTAAATTGTCGAACCATTCAAAATAAACCCTTACTACAGTATTGCACTGAATTCTTTACAAAAGTGCATTTTTTATCCTCAACATTTGAGGATATCAAATAAATTACAAGTCACGTAAACTGATCAAACTGATATTTCGGATTGAATTCCTAAGTTCAACTTGTAGCTCTTGCTCTAGTGCTAAATCTAACACCTTATTGTAATTAATCATATTGAATACATGATCTTATAGTACGGTTTATTTGGCATTTTGAATGAAAACTTTTCATCGACATTTCATATATTACGAATATAAATGTTCACCATACAACTTTTGTATGTCATCCAATATGGATCAAGTTTCCATATTCTTGTATTTCTTTAGAGTTCAAAACTCATAGAAGACAATAACAAGGGAAGATGAACACTTAAGCAATCATGGTATGAACGTATTTGAGTAGTTGTACAATTTGGCTTTTACATGGGTCTTGAAATGACAACATACCAAAAGATTTATTGGTAAGTATATTTTATATTTCTATATCATTCTTAACTTATATCATTTGTATATTTTAACCGATAAACATTTTTATTAATTATATTAGTTGCATAAATTTATCAAAGTGGATTATTTGACTTATGTTACATACGTTCTTACAATATTAGAATGGTTAAATGTTACAATTTAATTTTCTAACAAGGCTCCCACTAAACTTTTATATTTCTCAAAACCCTAAAAGAAATATAGAAACCTTTTGATTTCTTTAGTGAGTGTTAGGACTCGCATGCCTTGGTTCTAGTTTGCCCCACAAAACACAAGCTCATAAGCAATGGATAACTCCTTATCAATTATATCATATATAGCTCCTAACCATGGTCTTTGCCCTAATCTCGACCTTGACCTTGAGTTTTATCAACAAATTGAGAGAGATTGTTTGCTTTTACCAACCATGATAGACTAAGTACATGTACCTTGAATGTGCTCAACAAATACATGCGTATATCCTTCCTCTTCTAGTCAACATATTAATAGTACTACATATAATAACTCCAACCTTAGTTTTCTAAACAACAAGTGCATATGCAAGTAATCTCTTAATATATAAATGGTTAAGGGTAACTCTATATATTAAGGATCCATCGTCCTTGCTGTATCATGATCTCGTTATCGTATAACTCGAGGAAGTCCTATAGTGCTTACCTAGGCCTTTCATGCATATTGTGTACTCTTTTCGATGGTCTTTCATATATTTCGCCATATTCTCTTTGGGGATTTTCCTACTTTGTCTGCTTCCTAACGTGGAATCGGCTCCACTAACCACTCCATCCATGTTTTGAAGGAATCTCGCTATGGGTTAACTAACCTTGCCCTACCAAACAATAACAAATAACTGTGGCGGTGCATGACCCATCATGGTCCACCCTGGTAGGATATAGACGGAAACCTACTAGGTGTAACCCTATCCTTCCCGTTGACCGCTCGAGACTGACGACGTTCTCGCCCTATGACAGCCCTACCTCTAGATTTGGTACCAACATTTGCTGCATAGTGCACGATCCCACCCGTCATCCATTTAGATTGCCTACTGTAATCAAGGCAATACCCTCCTCTATAATAAATTTGAAGCAGGCTACAATATCTTGAGGACACCCCTTTAATTATATGCGAGCGTATACTTTCACTACTACAAAAAGTGCTTATTGCTTCGCCTCATTTGCATCGGTTGAAGTAAAAACTGATGCATATAGAACTATTTGCATCAGTTCTATCTTAATAACCGATGCAATTGGTACGTGGAAAGCAATAGGTAATAAAAAAATAAATTTGCATCAGTTGTCACCAACAACCGATGCAATTGGTACGTGCAAATAGTTTTAGTTGCATCGGTTTTAAATTCAACCGATGCAACTACAGTAAATTTTGTTCGCCGCCAAATCATTTTTGTTTGCCGCTAATATTTTTGTTCTCAAATTTTCGTTTCTCCATCAAATTTTCATTCCATCGCCAAATAATTTTATAGTCCAGCTTAAACCAGATCTTCTTTTCATCTCCACCTTCAGTATTAATTCCAAACTCAAACAAAATACAGTCAATAAGCCTTGCGTACGTCGTCAGAGGCTATTGTGAGGAGGCATGTTTCAAGCATGTTAGGGCAAGGCGAGGTCGAACGGCATCAACATCTTAAGGCGATAAGGAAGGTCGCGTGCGCTTCGACGTACGTTTTGGTGATGCGAGTTATGGAGGTGTGAATCTGGGTGCGATGGAGGTGCTCAACAGCGATGACAGGTGGCATACTTCTTTTCATCGAGGTGAGATAATAATCTCACGCACCTATATCTATAATTACTGATTTCTCTAAACTAAATTACTGTCTTGGATAAATTGGTGAATGAATTGAATTGTTTAGTTGAAGTAAAATAGTAAAAACTTAATTTTAGAAATCTTGTACTGTTTATTTGATTTGAGCACAAACACATAGTCTTGGGCATAATCATTGCCTTAATCCTCATCATTATCTTGTCCGTGTGCCATGGATTCAAATGCTAGACCCAAACCACCATGGGAGCTTCATTGTTCGATACATTGATTTTCAAGGTAGCGATATATCTTTTGTTGTTAATCCTGGGTTGTTGTAACCCTTTTATGATTGGTGAATTTGTGACATTTTGATTAGCCTCTCTTCTCTCCCTGTTTCTTTGTCTGTGTGTTTTGGATGGGATGTTCTTGTTAACGACTTAATGTACAGCCTGAAAACAGTATGCGTTCTTTAGCTTGTTAAATATCAGTAAATTTTCTTCTACGATTTATAATCATTTATTTACTAATACTATGTATGTTTGACATCTGAGGTTTGCTTCTTTGTCTCATAGTTTCTTTGTTTCAAGTTTTTGATATACCTTTTGAAATGATACACCGTAGAAGTAAAGTTATAAAAGTATTGAATTTCATGCATGCATGTATAGAATATAGTGCTCATATTAATGAGCATATCTTTTTTATCGTATGTGTATTTAAAGTCGCATAAGATATATTTTTGTTTCTTTGTTATGCCTGTCGCTTGTTTTGTTTAACAATTAATCTTTGAGCATCTTGATAGATTGTTCCATGTGATCTGTATTAGGGAATTCCAGCCTGTTAATTATGTATAAGTAATCAATCATTATGTTAGTTTTAATTAATTTGGGTTTGAGATATGTTTAACACCTGGGAAACATTAATCGTTTGGATAATGATTAATTGATGATGTTAAATCTTTGATTAAGTAGACTAATCATTGGTTGTTTGCCAGATTTAGGAACAGTCTACACGATCAATTATATTTTGGAGGAAATAAGCACATTTGTAAAGGATTGATATATATGTTATGTTGTTATTATACTGATCATATTATGCTTCCGTCATCACATATGTCAAAGGGTCAAATGCTCAATACAAGCTTTTTCATATGCCAAATTTGTAAATCTATCATGAGTTGAACTAAATCAGTTATATTAATACTTTTCTATCCAATTTGACAAAATATATGCTTTGAGATCAGTGCAACATTTATACATATACAATCAAATTGGATTTACTTAAGCGGTAGAATACTGCAAATTGAGATCTTCAGCAGTTTGTTTAATGGTGGGTAGCGGTAATGTGCAGAGCAATGGTGATGTTGCTTGTTTGTGGTGGAGGCAGTGGAGTGATGCGATGATTTGAGTGATTTGTGAAATGAAAGAGGCAGTGTAACAGATCAAATTCTATGATAATTTTTGATTAAAGGTAGGTACTATATTTACTATGAGAACCAATGGAATTGCGAGTGCAGAATTACAGTCGCTTAAGGCGATTATCCCTAGCATTTCTTATATCCGCATATTGATTTTTATCGATCGTTGATTTATGCCCAAATCAATGTTACATATCGACAAAATCAATGTTACGTATCGACAGTTTTTGGAATATAATAATTATTCGTATGTCTGTTCTACTTATTGTAAACACCACTCTATAAAAAACACATCATATCTAATACTTCTTCCCATTAAAATTAACTATGCAATTAATTATATATCAAAAATATTCATTTCAATGCCTGATTCAAAAACAATAGTGAATAAAAGGTATTGGATAAGATATTTTTCTTAGAGGTGGTACCCATGACATGTGTATCACATATACAAAAATTCATCAAGTTCGAATAACAGTGAACACACGAAATTGAGTTGAGTACAAAACCGGGATATGAAAAAGTTGGATGCAGATCCCTCCTCCCTCTATTTGTATACATATATGTATGTATGTGTTAGACGAGCCTTCAATGTAATAAATTAAAAGTCTGATATAACTTATAAGAGCACGCTGCAGATGCAGCCAAGGAGCTCAATCCAAAATCACACAACCCACTATACCAATAGCCCTAGGGACTATGAAGAAATACCCGCTAGTAAACAGGGAACCCAAGGTCATTCGACTCATCTTCTTGGATGGTTGCCCACATCTTCTTCCCGCTACACATGTTAATCTTCGTTATCATTACACTTACCAAACACGATCACATTGTCCAATTCGTGTCCAATACGTACTGTCTGCAGATCCATGTGGATCGAGCAGTGGATCTGCTATTGCAGTTGCTGCGAACATGGCTGCAGTTGCATTAGGCACCGAGACATCTGGGTCTATTATTTGCCCTGCTTCTGCTAATTCAATTGTTGGAATCAAACCAACGGTTGGGATAACTAGTAGATCTGGAGTGATTCCAATAAGCCCCAGGCAGGACACAGTCGAGTAATGAATCAAAATTTTGAATAATTGCAAGAAGGGGTAGAGCATAATATAGTTCAAGTACTTTGCATATAATATCATGTGTAGGCCTATTGCAAGAACAGTTAGAGATGCAGTGGTGGTTTTGGAAGCAACGGCTGGCTTTGATGAGAGAGATGTTGATGCTACACAAGCAGCACTGAAGTATATACCGAAAGGAGGACACATGCAGTTTCTTAATGTATCTGGAATGAAGGGTAAAAGAGTTGGGATACTGAGGAAAGGGTTCTTTGAATTTGGTCAAGGAACAGTTCACAATGCAACTTTTGAGCAACACTTCAAACTGATGAGGTATTTGTCATGAACATTTTCATTTGGCCTTAAATCTTCATCTTTTTGTTTACTGTATACTTTTTTTTAAAGGGAACAAGGTGCTGTTTTGATAGATAACCTTGAAATACCAAATACAAGCATTATAAATGATTTTATGCAAAATGGAGAATTGCTAGTATTGCCTGCTGAGTTCAAGATATCACTTGACATGTACCTGTCGGAATTGCTCTACTCTCATGTGAAATCACTGCTCGATGTCATCAACTTCAACAACAAGCACGCAGTTGAGGTAAACCGTGATCATTTTTATAATTGTTATGACACAACTATGAATCCTTGTATATGCCAAAACGTTCCTTTTTGTTTGAAGGAAAAAATGCCAGAAATAGGGCAATTCATGTTCCTTGTGTCTCAAAACACAAGTGGAATAGGTCCACTGGAGCAAAATGCAATTGAGAAAATGAAGCAGCTATCAATGGAAATAGTTGCGAGTAATTGGGGAGGTGATGCTCGATTTGGTGGTTTTCGAATTGGTAGGTTCGTATAGGTATGACAGTGGAGAAGTTAGTAGATGTTGATGAAGGATGACAGTTTATAGTGGATGGCAATTTGTTATGATCAGGTGTTGATGCGGAGCACTGGAAATTGGCAGTGCCTGAACTGGTATTGGGGGTGTGATGTTTTGATGAACTGAATGTTTGTGGAGGTAATGGGAGCGGTGGAGGTGGTGGATTTGTTGCTGTTAGTAGATCTAAAAGCAGGGGAAGTTTGAGATGTTGTTGAGAAGTGTGATGTGCAGGACTTGGGTGGATAGGCAGTAGTTGAGTTTGAAGTTGAAGTTGGTCAATGTGTTCAAAGGGGATGATGGCAGTGTTTTGACTATTTGCAGAAGTTTTTTGCCAGAGAATGTTGTGAGGAAGTTAATTTATGTGAGGTAGATATGTTGTAGATGAATTTGGTCAGTTGTTATGTAGAATTTGAGGAGATTTGAAACAGCAGGGGGATGTTATGCAAGTATGCAGTCAAGGAAGGGTGGTAGTTAGATGTGATGTCAACAAAGGCAAGAGGTCGTTGAAGATTTTATGTGGTTAGAAGTTGATCAGGCAGTGGTCTGTTGAAGTGTTAGATGAATGGCTGTAGTTTGTGGTTTGGTTTGAAGAATGGAAATGCAACACTGGTATATGAAGTCACGACAGCAGGCAGATTTGTGGGTTGTAAATAATAGAATGGTCGTAGCTGTAAGATAGAATGGAATTGTAGTTGTGAAATGTTGTGGCAATAGTTTATGGAGATGATAGTGGGTGATTGTTTGTATCATTGTGCAGGGGGTATGCGAGCAAGTTGATGGAGAATGAAGTTGATGAAGCAATTTGAGTGAATTGCAGTTTAGGCAGTAGTACTGCTTGAAGTTGTAAGGTGGGTGGATGTCAAGTTTATTCGATGATGAAGAAGTTTGTATTGGTAAATAATCAAATGGATAGAGAGTTTGTGTTTGTATGAGATGGTTTCAGGTGATGGTATGAGTGGTTGTTTGAATGTGGATGATGGTCTGGTAGAAGTAGTTTACAGTGGAAGATGGCGATGGTCTGGAAGAAGTAGGAGGAAGTAGATCATGATGGTCTGGAAGTAGTTTGCAGTGGATGATGGTCTGGAAGTAGTTTGCGGTGGATGGTTGGATGCAAATATTCAATGAGGTGATGATAGTTATTCTGTTGCATTTTTTGATGAAGAAAGAGTTGCAGAAGTAAGGCAAAAGTGTGAGTAGTATGTTGTTGGACAGAGGGTGGCAAGGAGGAGCGGTTGCAGAAGTAGGGGACTGTAGTGGTTTGTAGTGGTGGTTGATTGATGCAGTGTTGAATTTGAAGGAGATTTGGGTGAAGTTCTGCAGACTTTAACGATGAAGTTTGTAAGAGGAGTTAGTGAGTAATTGTAGGCAGAAAAAATGCAATGTTAATTAAGATGCTAATGTAACAATGGTGTAACAACAATGCCAATGTTAATGCAACAATGAAATGAAAATGAATGTATGAACCATTATTTTGTATAGATTATTAACACTTTAATTGATATATGTTTATTTTAGTATTATGTTATTCAGTTTGTATATGCCATTAAATTTAATTTTTGAATGATTGCATGCAATAATTGTTTGTTATAATCAATAATATATATATATATGTACATTGTAATAATGGTTTCTGAGAATGGCTTTTTTGCATCAGCTATAAATAGCTGATGCAATAGAGGGATTAGTTTGCATCGGTTGTTATAAAAAACCGATGCAACCAACCACGATATTTTGCATCAGTTGTTAGTAACAACCGATGCAAAAAGGACCTTTTTGCATCGGTTTCAGAACTGATGCAAAAGTGTTAAGCCTGTTGCATCGGTTGCATATGCATCGGTTGTTGAACTGATGCAAAAGGGGGGTAAACAACCGATGCAAATGACCTGTTTTGTAGTAGTGTTTCCATGGATCCTATGGTTCGACATGTTTCATATCAGTATGATCTTACACAACAGCTGATAGTCCTTTACGGTGGACATACTTCTGTTGTGTAACCCTGCATTCCCTCTTAGCCTATTCCCCATGTTTTCTTCTTCATTTACGTTGCTTTTTATAGGTATTTTCATATCTTAACAATTAAAAGACGTCTTTATCTCTTACCATTCCATTTTGGGTTCTATTGTATTTTAATATGTTGGAATTATATTTCTATCATAAGAATGTCACATGGTAGGTTTCTACATCTTATCCAAAAAGGGAGGATGTTTGTCCAATATTTGTAATTACAAGAAATTGTCTTTTTAATTCTTGAAATAGACAGTGCAGAATACGATGTTTAGTCCTATTTTGCACATCTCTTTCTTTTTATGTGTTTTCCCTTGTTATTTCAAACATCACACTCTTATTTATTATAACTTGATAATATATAGAAATCTACTTGCAATATCCCAAATTCCAACCAATTAAAATATCACTTTAACCCTAAATCTTAAAAGAGTCCACTTTTACTTTACATTTTCTATTACATCCAAAACACCAATTTTGTCAATTACATTTTCATGTTATTTATCGGGATAACATGTATAAGCAAGTTTCAAAATTTTACTTAATCTATTTCATTTAAACTCATTACGCATCTACAGATTTATATCTAATCATTACTCACTTGCTAATATAAATCTAATCATTACGTATTTATAGATTTATATCTAATCATTTACAAATAGGCATTGAAATAGATTGCAACAGAATAAATCTAGTTTTATTACAATATATGTAATTTTCCCACTCACCTCCTTAAGCGTTCCCAAACCTCTAGATCTAACTTCTATTATCTATATTCTCCATTTTGACTCCTTATTCGGATCAACAAATAACATTTACTTACAGATCTATTAGAATTTGGATTAGGGAGAAGAGATTTAGATTGATTTATAAATTAAAACCAGATCCGTAGTTTACCTCTGATGTAGCAACTTGGTTTGAACCTATTTTCTATTCTCGATCATCTTCTATCCTTCTCCAAAGTGTATACATTCAAATTAAATCTATTTTTATGAATCTAGAATTTTGGAGGAGAAGAGAAAGTGACATAGCTTCCATGCTCATTAGAAAATAATGAGTTGGAAGTGAGACCCTTGGTCTTAATTTATAGAGGTTCAAACCAGTGCTAACCGTCGGATCAAACTATTTCAAATCTACACCGCACTGCCAAAATTTACTACACATCAAATTGATCAGGGTTAACCATGGCCTAGCCTAGGTTGATCGATCATGGTTAACCTGAGATACCCTTGGGTCGACCCACGTAGTGTAACTTCAACAATTTTGAATGTTAGTTGATTTTGCTTGTTTATTTCCTTCGTTTGAATGATTTTATCCAATTGTTTCCCATATTAATTGAACGTTATAATTTTCTTCCTCTTTTAACTTTCTTAACATTTAGTTAATGTTAATTGTCCATTAATTTTAACTGATAGCAATTAGTGTTAGTTAGTCATCAATTTGTTTCCTTAATTCGTATATTATTATTTCCGACATTAAACTTCAAACATTAATAACTTTTCTGTTTGAACTCCGATCGAAAAACATTATATATGAAAATTAATTAGAAAATCCCCACGAACACAATGGTGCAAGTTTCGTAGCCAAATATTATGATATTTACAAAAATTCTATTTTACTTTTTACTATTTATTAACTAAGTTTTTTTTAATCAATTAACATAAAAATGCGGGGTGTTATAGAGCTTTTCTCTTGTAAATTTCTCTCTCCAAAAACATAGGTATTTGGTTGTATCGTGATTGCTAGACTGGACGGTAAGGGATAGTTTCCACACTTTTTATTGTTATTTCTACACTCATATAGAATTTTATGTATATTTAGGATGTTTGCATACATGCTTATACGTCACAATCTTGCATTCACGCTAGGATTGAGCTCACCTATAGTATGTTTTCATACATAATCACATTGCATTTTTGGTTGAGTAGAGGGTTGTGTAGATTATTGGAAATAAATTGGTTGTATAACATGGTTGTTGAGTGCGCATTGCACTATCTTCCCTTGGTGATTTCGGGGGCCGTCATCCTTTTTAAGGGGGTAGAATGTAATATCCCGTAAATTTGATAAGAAATTATATAATTAAAATAAGGTTAAAATGAAAATTTTGTGGTTGTTGAAATTTGGTCATGGAAGTTGCACTATTGCATCCGTGGCGATTTTTTGATCAGTTTTCATATATAATATATCGAAATCGAAGTTCAAAAGATGAAGTTATGGACGTTTGAACTTTTGAATTTAAAATTTAATATTTGAATTTGAGTATAAAAACATGAAGTTTGAATTTTAGATTTAATTTTAAAAAGTTAACGTTGAGGGATACTTAACGTTTAAGTAACATGTTAGAGTTAACGCATATGATAAATTAAGTAATAACTAATTAATTAACAAATAATTAATCGTAAAAGAAAATGGACGGTCACAGATAAGGGACCGGTCGACCCATAAACTACGACCGATGGGTCGAGGCGGTCGACCGATGATGCTGAATGATGGTCAGGTTTTCATTGTTTTGAACGTCTCAAATTGTTTATTTTTAGTCCAACGGCTCTCACTCCTTCTCATCTCTATAGATAGACCCCCACTTTTCCTTTATAAAATTTTGTAAGCAACAACATAGCTCTGTTAAAATCTTTCCCCTTAGGGGGTCAGAAACAGTAAACTTTCTGATAAGTAATTCTAATTTCTAATCTCTAATTTAATCTAATCCTTCTTCTCCCTATCTTCTGATTTCTAAAATCTAATTTATACATGCAATCTATTTGTTGTATATTTAAAAAGGGAAAGATCTAACAGAGGATTAGGAGTGGTATAAATCACATCTCATATTCTTCTTCTTCTTCTTTGGATATCAGAATCAGTTAGGATTTTCAGGAAGAGGTTTAGATGTTTAATTCCTTTGATTTCTAATTATATTTCTTTCTAGTTTCTGATTCTAAATCTAACTTCTATATATAGTTCACTTTGTTGCATATTCCAAAAGAGGGGATCCAAAAGGAATTCAGGTGTGGTGGAAATCAAATCAAGTTAGGAAGCAAACAGTTCTCTGTGAGTGGATATATCAAGTTTTTCACATTTTTATAATTGAATAGTATTTATTTAGATTTGATTTATGCTTTGGGAAATTTTGGTAAATGAAAATATAACAACTAGAACCCCCAGAGTTTCCCTAAATAAATATCAATCTTTGAATATGTTGGAATTTCAATTGTTTTGTATTAATATAGTAGAATCAGATCTGTGTTGAGATTTAAGAAATTTATAATCTACCCACTTCATCTCTTTTGATTTCTCTTGTAGTGTTAAAGGACTTCAAAAATAAACAAGGCGGTAATTGCAAAAGTTGGATAGAATATCAAAAGCTTAAATTCTAAAGCTTGTTCCTTGCATAGAGGTTTTAATTCTATTTATATTAATATTAGATAAGTTTGGTATTTTTCCTTTTTGTTTACAAGTTAGTTGTTGGCCAAGGATATTGGCTATATTTTTGTATGGAGTTTGGGACTTTTATAAGTTTGACATTTAAATTAATAATCATTTTCTTTACGTGTGGCTGAAAATATTTTATTAGAATCTCGTGCGTAATGATATATAATATTAACCTATTGACTATTAAAGCTAACAATAACATAATAATTATAGCGTATTGAATGTATTGATTAGAATTAATAGGGTAATAAATAACATTAATTTCTTAGGAAGGTGGTTAATGATAATTATGGGAATTAATCCATAATTAGAGGCATAATAAAGGGATACCTTATATGGCATCAACTATTAATCATGTAAGATGATATATGTATATAATATATATATATATAAATATAAGATATGACTAAGTTATAAGGATGCGGGGTTAGTCCAAAGTTACATGGAAGTCTGCCCAGTTAAATTTGACTAACAGCGGTGTGGCTTTGCGGACTATTGTGAGACATCACCTATAATAAATAATCACAGTGGACGTGAGGTTAGTCCCAATTCTACAGGGTAAATCTTCCCGGTCAATCTGGCTACTAGTACAAATGAATAGTCAGACTAATATGAGACATCATGAGTGAGTTATGGGTCATAAGTTGCGGTTTTGGTATGATAGGTGAAATCCTTAAGAGGAATCCGCTTCGGGTTAGAGGTATTAAGTGGCTATGGTAGGGTCCACTCTTTTTCAGGTGAAGTATTAAGTGGCCTAATAGGATTTCTCATGATGTCAGTTAGGAAGAACCATGTAGGCATCCTCCTTGGGGTTAGATTTAAATGGAGGGGATCTCCCTATTTTATAGATCTTAAATGATCAGAGTCTACCTAATTCCCATTAAAGATGTATTAAGTGCTTCAGATGCTTCGTCTTACATCGTAAATGCTAGTTACATTAAAGTTGTATAGTCAAACAGAAAGAGCCTTCCGGCTTATAGTTGACTTTTGTATAGTTAGACTGGAAGAGCTTTCGGGCTTACAGTTGACTTTTGTATGGTCAGATTAGAGGAGCCTTCGGGCATACAGTTGACTTTTGTATAGTTAGACTGGAAGAGCCTTTGGGCTTACAGTTGAATTTATACGTATGTTATGATTTTAATTCGTAAGACATATTTTTTTCTACATAATACCGCCCATGTATAATTATGGTAAAGCTTGAGATTTTAATTTCACCGGACATTTGTTGTTCTGACCCACTACTCATTACAACACACAGGTTAGAGGAGGCAATGCTGATTTAGAAGACGAAGGTGGAGGTTAAGACATATAGCAGTTATCTATCTATCTATCTATTTATGCTTTTAAAATATTTTTATTTTACCTAGTTTAGATAGTTATGTTATTTTGAACATTGCACGATAGGGCTTTATATAAACATGTTGTAATATTTAACATGTTATGTTTCTGAAACATGGTTTTCTTTTATGAAATGGGTACTTGTTTCTGATATTATATTTTATTCATTCCGCTGTGAGATTTTGAAAATATAGGTAGATAGCTCTATGATTGTGTATTGTTTAATTTTATCAGCCTAACAACTCACCTTGACAAAAGCCTAAGGTTCGATGGGCTTTTGTTGGGTCGAAATTAGGTCCGTTTTGGGGCGGGTTATTACAAGGAGCAATCGATTGGAGGCTAAATTCCTAAGTGCTAGAGCTTAGGCTAGAGGTGAGTGGACACAGATCCAATAATTTGGTTAATGGAATTGGTTTTAAACTATTTTAAATGATTAGAATTGCTGAAACCCTATAATTAACTTGTTAGATTAAAATTGAATTTTCTAAAACCTAAACCTAAAATTGAATTATGAAATTGGGTAATTTGACATACGTTAACGTTGACTTGTAACCCTAAATCACAAACCCTAGAATTAATTGAAATTGGAAAATTAATTAACTGGAAATTAGGGTTAACTGGAATCATTAATTGTTATTATTAAGGAAAATAAAATAAAAATCAATCCACAGTTAAAAACGAGCAAACCCTAAAATATTATACGTGAATGGTTGAACTGGGATTATCTGGGTCGACCGGTAGCGCTCAACCTGGGGTTTGTCTGGGTTGACCGTTCGAGTGAAATATGCACGAATTGAACCTTGGCCTAAGGCCCAAATTAAATGGATAAAAATTATATAATTTAGCTAGAAACTATGCAATTGGTGAATTGTTTCTTTAGCAAATTTGGGCTAAGTATTTTGCAATATTTGATATTGGTATGGGTGAACACACATTTCACAATAATTAATTTGGTATAGGCGATGTACATCGCATAAATGGAGTTGATTAGGGTGATTTATTCTGCAATAGGCTCAGGGGTGTTCCGTATGGGTGAGCGTAGCACTGTTGGAGTTGCTTGCTGAGAGAGTCGGTACTAACAGGAGAAACGGGTACGCACATTTTCTGGAGTTACGTGGTACAGGTGGACATTGGTGCAGTACAATAAGTGGCTATATGTATTGAGTAAATTGGGGCCCGATACTAGCGGGTGTTTCTATGAGAGGGACCCCAGTGCAGTACAATTTGAGTCATTTTGTCACTACGATCGAGAGATAAACGTGGGTGCATACGATGGATCATTATACAAGTTTGCATTTTTGATGTTCTCCCTCTAGACGTAGTGTTGATGTAGTTATGATGGGAAAGAAGTTCCTGTTTTGGCTGTTCGTTAGTGTGAGGTTCGATCAGTAGGTTCGACCCATTGTGTTAAATAAGAATACTTAGGTGTCAACCTTAGGAGTTCACAGACACTTGTTATACCTCATATATCACTTAGAGTAGATTTAGAGTTAATTTCAATTAATCATCTTATTAAACTTGTACTTATTCACTTTATGTCTGACCCACCTCCTTCTTTTCCTTTTCCCTTCCACATGATAACATGTTAGCAGTGATTGGGCATAGTACGGGGAGAAAGGAGCTCAATAATGGAGTTATCATATTATCCATTGTTTCTCTTATAGTCGCCTATTGTGTTAGGAATCTGTAAAGCATATATTGTAATTTTAAATCAGTGTATATGTAAATAAAGTATTTTGGAGATTGTTTTTCTAAAATGTTTATTTTCCGTACTTATATTTTAATTCATTCCACTGTGAGATCTAAAAGTATTGAATACCTTAGAACTCTATCTCTATAATATTGCTCTTTAATGTTTTAAAAACCTAATGGCTCATATTTCTCGGTATGACGTGTCCGAAAGTCACATTGGGCTTTGGATCGGTATGTCGGAAGGTGCGGGTTGTAACAAAAACTATCACACAAACTTGCATCTCTCACTCAAAGGTCTTTGGATATATGTCATATGACCCACATAGATGGTAAGCCACTGCTCAACATCGCGATTACATAATGCTTGAATCCATACCTACTCGGATGGCCAGAAACTAGACACACACATACATCCAGAGAGACGAGTACATATATATTATCCTCGGTGAGTATCGTCGCCTATTTTTACTTTACGAACGCACATCGAAACCTTCGAGTTATCAACGATATTTTGGCACACATACTAATGGTGGAACCACCTCTTGCTCCACTACATAAGTTCACTCCATATCGATCTTGCCTGCTCGGACAATCACAGGGTGCTTTTCCACTTTCCTCCTTGAAGCGCTCAATCCAAATCATCCAAAATTTCAAGTCAACGAAGTTTCAAATGCCCTTGGTTGCCTCTATAAGTCCCGGAGCAACACAAGCCATGCCTGAAGTCAAACTCCGCGCCATCCCTTTGTTTTCACCATTTGACATGGGTTGGTACCGATCCTTGGACGTACCTCGTCGTTCTTCAAATAACTTCATGCTCCATGCTTGAGCTTCCTTGAGGTCGCCCTCGTGGAAATCCATGATTTCATCGGGTCGGTATCAATCCATTTTCCTTAATCTTAGCCAAATTTTAGCTAAGTGTTTCCATGCCTTCACCTCCAAATGCCTTAAGTTTTCTTCGCGTATGCCCCACCTTATTTGCCAAAAGTCCCAAAGTAATCCTTGTGTTGTCCCAAGCCTACGTGCATACACTCTAGCTAATACAAACTAGTCGGTATCGACCTATATATATCGGTTGGTACCGATCCGTCTTTGCAAATTTTGGCTAAGTAATTTCCTCAATGTTCCTTGCATCGAACCGGATTTATTTCATCTCCTTCTATATGTAGCTCCTTTACAATGATCCGACTCCAAACACTCTAAAGCTGATCCATCAAGTTTTGCTCTATTGCTACAGATCTCTCATCCTTTGTGTAATTGAATCGGAGAGCACATCGAATAAATACTCCATCAACATGAAGATACTCCCCAATAAAATGATCCAACCTCCAATTCACTTCGATAACCATTTTAACTGTTCAATCATGCTAACATAACAATCAAACAATCAATATAGCATCCATATCCTAGCCTAACATTCATATAAACAACCATATAGCACAAACACATATTTAAATCACATTAAAACCATTTAAATATGTTTTTATTTCGTAGTCGAAACAAGAAAAATTCCAAATCATATTTTGACTTTAAAAATGGATCCAAAACATATTAAAACATATAAAATCGTATATATATTAGGCTGTGAGATAATAAATCACTCACCTATCGATGTAAATCAAACAAATGTAAGCAAATACGGTCCAATCAATCCTAGATCCAAAATCCCCAATCCAAAAATGCTAATTTGACAATCTCTTGTTGATCTCCTTGCTAATATACCCTTAATTAATATATTCAACTATTTTTGGAATGGTTAACGATGGATTTGATAGGAGATAATTCTAATGGAGGATTAGATATGCTTTTAGGAAGATGAATACTTATTTGGGGCTATCCCTAATGTTGCAGTTACTAAAAGTAAAAAAAAAGCCTAAACGGCCTAATTATGAGCTTAGGCTAATTATCGCTAAATTTGCCTAAAAACTATCAAACTTAAAACTACAGTATCTTCTAAACCGCTTGTCCAAAATACTATTACGACCACTCTACCAAAAGAGAAATTATCCTATCTTTCATTCGGAATAGGTTTTATATCCTAATTCGACCTCTATCAAAAGTTATACCCACTACAATATTCCAATGCAAAATTGTCGACAATTAATTCTGAAAGTCAAAATTATCAAAACACAATACTACCCAAAGTCTTAGCCTATTTGGAGTCATTTTCGTTAAATTTTATGATCTGCAGATACATAAAAATGTAGGTCGTTACAATATTGCAATACCAATATCCCATAACCATTAGCAGAACAATATGATATTATTGAAGCTTAAAATAAATAGTCAATCAATTCTGAATTAAATGTCACATAACCATTTAACTATATACTTTTTTATTCTCAATCTCAAAGCTTCATATTCGTTATTAACCAATTTTTAGTTTGATTGTTCGTATGAAAAGTTAACTATTATATGAGAGTAATTGCTAGTTTCCTTTCAATTAAAATATGATTTTATAAAATATTGTGCATAAGAAAATATATTATTTAACTTTGAATAAATATATTCTTACTTCATACTAAAATATAAACAAATAGTAAGCTTTAACTCAAATTTTGAAAATAAACTTGTAGCTAAATCAATCTTTGTAATTTTAGATAACAGTAAAATATATTTCTATGTAGAATAGTTATACCACTTGAGTATTTAACTTGTTAAAACTTTTCCATATTCAAAAAATCAATTTTAACTTAAATTACGCATTAAAATATGTCTAGGTTGTTAAAAATATTTTTATAGAGAAACAGAAATATAAGTATTTTCAAATAGATTTAATCATAGACAAATTCAATTTATACTTCATTATATGACCATTTAATCATCATTTGAGGTTAAAATAACATTCGTATTGTCATATTGATTCTAGATCGAATCTCCTTCACAAATCACTATTTTATTTTATTTTTCCTTAACCTTTTGTTAAATATAAATAATAAATAAATATATCACTCACCTATCGATGTAAATCAAACAAATCACTATTCAAACCATTATAATTGCATTATAAATGAAAAGAAGCATTCCACTCACCAAAACAACAATCAAAATCCCAAGTTTTATGAAGAATTGCACAAAATTCCTCACTATCCACAAATAAGCGCTCAGAAATTTGCTCGATTCATCTGAGCTCGTCGTTTTAATATGTAGTTTGGTCATAATAGTTGAGAAGTAAAGAATACGGTGTTTGAAAATTTTATAAAGGAGAAAGTTCATGGGGAAGAAGAAGAAAAGAGGAAGAAAAAATGATATGTATGTTTATTTCTTGAATTTATAGATATACCGGAAGTAGGCTTTGGAGTTCAAATTCAAATAAATGGATCCTAACCCACTTCGGGTAATCAGAGCCAAAAACCTGAATCATTTGTATCTACTCCATACGATCTCTGATTCTAACGTTCTTATAGTCAAAACTATTTAAAAAAAAGTGATCTACACAATGGCACAATTCTCTTCATGAAATTCCTATCGTTTGTAAAATTACATTCTTAACCCTATTAACTGAATTTACCAATATACCCTTATTATTATTGAAATTTATGGGGTATTACAAGTTGCGATGATATAAAGCTAAAAGCATCGCCAACAAAGGTATACATATACAGAATGTAATATGTAACCCCAAATAGTTGTCCAACATCAGTGTACATTTTGTAATTGGTTACAAATTCAGATCAATTGGTTCAAGAAACGTTCATATTGGACGCTTGTAGAACTGACATCCAAATTTTAGGTGTTTGTTCAACAAGCACTTGATTTTAAGCTCAATAAATAATAGGAAACAGGTGGTTTTTCAACAAGCTCCTAAGGTTTAGGTGGTTGTCGAATGAGTGCCTCACTCTTGGGTCAATAAATGCCCAGAAGCAGGTGCTTGTTTAACAAGCGCCTAAACCTAGTAAGCGTCTGTTGAATAAGCACCCATGTTCCATTCCTGTTGTAAAATTAAAGGGGTTACAATTTTTTCTAACCCCTAAAATGTAATATTTCATCCCTAAACCATTGGAGATGCCCTAAGCATCGATATGAATGGTCAAGAGAAACCATATTCGAGTAGTGGAGTGGAGGGAATAAATGGAAAAACTAAAAATTTTGTTTTAACTCCACAAAATGGTCTGATTGGGTTAGACATAAGAGACCATTCGAATGGTTGGGGGTCCAACCATTGGTTGGAATAAATTAAGTCATTTTAGCATAAATTTAGCCGATTAGTGGGAATTGACCATTCGATCGATGAAGGGTTTAATCGACTGGTTGATATTACCAGTTGACTAATCAGTTGTGGAATTATTTCCTAAGCCATGTGCTTTGTTATAAAAACAGAGAAGATTTGGACAACTTGAGAAAGTCTAGGAGGGTGTATTAGTGATATTAGGTGACAAGTAATCCATGGGAATGCTTGCGGCGCATTTCAGTTTGTATGACGATTTTGATAGTCGTTCAGTGTTTTTCGAGATGATATGACTGGAGTATTTGGGAATACATTTCCATACTACATATCTTATATATGGAGTAAGTCCATGTTCCTTGGCTTTGGGCCTGGGAGTTGATATTGCTAGACCATTGGTTACAAGAGGCGGTGTTGTCTAGGCTAGCACTTTTACACAACATCAAGTCGAAGATAGGAGATGCCCTGTCCTAGCAACAAGGGCTTTTATACCTTCGATTACTGGGTTTTTTCCTCGTATGTAAATCAATGGTAAAGAGTTAAACACATGGTATATTGATTCATTTTGGATATGATCGAAGGTAGTGGTGTGGATGCCGTAGTATATCACCGTGTCGGTAGTATATTAGCTATCATACTTGATGGAACTTGGCCTTGTCAAGGGACCTAGGGCTGTGATCTAAGGCTCACTAGCCTAGAGTGTAATGTTCTGTTTACATTCGATACACCATTGTGATTCAAGTATTTTAATGGACTTATCATGTATAGTGTAGCACTACAATATAAATGTGTTAAATTGATGTATGCAGGAGAAGATACAAGTTGGGGTATGGTTTCGTTACCTCATAAGATATCACTTGGTATTACATATATTATACTAGCAGTTGGATAATCATGCAGTTTGTGGTATTTCCTTTTCATCGGACTTTATGTCTGATCCACTTTATGTTCTCTCTTTTACTACCTATAATTTGAGTAGGTCGACCTTGAGGGGGGACACGGCTAGATGGAGGCGAGCTTCAAAACGATAACTACTGCAACTATTATTATACATATTCAATATTTTTTGGGATGGACATGTCAAACTTATTCATATATGTAAGACTAATGTATGGGATTTGATGTGCTAATTTAACTCATTAGTTTGGGGTACTTTGTAATTTGATTGTGTTGTATAGTATGTCTCATTTGTTTCTATGATATCGACTTAGTGTTGCATATGTATATGTTGATATTATACTTTATTCATTCAAGTGTGAGATCCTTTGTAAACATGTGATAGATATGCTTTGTAAATTAACATTTTACCTTTAAGAGTCCTCACTCATGGCATCTGAGAATCCGAGTACCATTTGTGCATGGATGCAGAGTGTTACGAATGGCAGACCTTTACAAGAGCCTTTCAAATCCGAAGACTAAAATTTATGGATTTGTGAGTGGATTCAAAATTTATGATTTATTCTATGTGTTTTTTATCTATTGGTGATAAAAAATTTAAACGATATACGGTGTTAAGATAATATTGATGTTAAAATGATTGTTTTTTTAAAAGTCCGGATTTCCTTTTATTGCTATAACTAAAAAAGTGCTTATATACAAAAATATTTACAAACAAAATCTCCGGCTCAAAAAAAATAAAAAGCAAAACCTAAACTTCAGCCAAAACAAAGCATATTCTTTTATCGGGTACAAAACAATACCCAGCCTAACATCTCAAAACTTCCCACAAACCCCTCCACTCGTACTACTTTCATTACTCATTTTCTGTTAAACTCACCGCTTTCCTGTTATAACACTTTAATGGTGGCATCGATTCCACTTTACTTTGCCATTTCATTGAGGTAAAATTAATTTTATGAAGGCAAAATGACGTCTTTTCTCCATCCTCCACCTCATACGAGACAGTCGTTGACTTACACTTTGATTGTGTTTGCACGGTTTCAAATCTTGGTGCTATTCAATGTGTCCAACCCATCCATTTACTAGATTTATCATGGATATGAATATCTGATGCAGTTTAAGCTAATTTGCAACTTTTATTAAGTTAAATCTTCATTTATGCTGAAGCTGATCAGTGTAGCAATGTTTATGCATGTTGTTCTTGCAGCAAATGAAAGCCGGTCTTAGATCAAGCTCAATTGAAAATTAGTATATTTATTTGCAGTCTGTAATATTATTTATGTAGAAATGAAAAATGATATAATTAAAATAGGTTGAGCCCTTATACAAGAAAGCGAGGCAACCTTAGGCGTCGGAAATAGTTAAATCATTCTTCCACCAGATAGTTTAGACCACCAGACCAATAGTGGTTGGTAAGCCCTCCATAACACACATTCTTCATATATTTGCTGATATGTGATGCTCTACTTCTATTTGTGTTTGGATTTGATTGCTGTGATCATCAGTATTTCTTTTATTTGTTTGCAAATATGGTGTTCTCTACTGGCACTTCTGTTGAATATTATGTTGTTACGTTCTTTCCATATGAACCATAATGAGGTTGAAAACACAACATATGTGATGTTTTTACTTATGCTATTTTGTTTAAATCTCTGATTGAAATTTTTAACCTCGGTCTGAAGTAGCAGCAACTTTGTATGGCCAGCAAGCCATAAGAGTTTTACACGACTCCATTTCCATATGCATATCGTGTATTTGCAATCAAAAAAGATGAGAAATCATTTCTTCTTGCTTATTACATAACATGCATATTGGGCTCACGTCCATATGTCTTAAGATGAGCCTCTATTTAGTTGGGACGAAATCGTTTGTTTCATTAAATGGGCATATCGCCATTTTGGGGACATCCATTTTGTTCCACGCTAGCTTTGCCCACACTTTTTGGTATGAGCAATTTTTATAGTTTCTCATATGTTTGTAAACTTATATTTGCCATCTTTTGAACATGTACATACCCAATAGTCTTCTTCATTATCAGTGCATATTGTGGCGTTGTCTATCTCGATCTTTACTATACTCAAAGAACTATATACACGTTGGTATTCCATCTATGTCTGTCAATGATATTGCCCAATGTTTTTTCAGTTCTTGTCCTGGAAATGGGATCTGCTCATAAGTCTACCACCTTCTAGCCAAGGGTCGAACCAAAGGGAGGTGGTGATTCTATCTACAATATGATTTCTCATACACTGGATAATGTACGGTCAAATTTTCAATAAAAATTTCCAAGTGCCCGAGTCGGTCTTTCCTATTATTTATTTCCAAAAATAAGTTGTTTTAATGTATTTTTTTGCATCCATTCAGCCCATAAACCTTATTTGTTAACTAATTTCCATATCAATTTAATTCCCGCTGCCATATTAAGGCTGCGTTCGTTTTCCAAAAAAAAGTGAAGAGCGCTTAAACTTTTCAACGTCAGAAATTTTTTACACGTTTGGTTTGAAAAAGTAAGCAGCTTCTAACCCTACTATTCAGCAATATTATTCAGCTACAATTACTCGCTGGATTCATTTCAGATTTTTACGTCTATAAAATTCCTGCCGTTCTTTTCCCTTTTCATCACCAAAAATTTCTTATTTTATCAAATTTGGCAACTGCTCCTTCAGCTTTTGTCCCTCTCTACCCAGTTTCAGTAAGTTTTCTAGCATCATCAGATACGGTTAGCATTATTTTGAATTAGTGTTGTTACAAGCAGTCTTTTAAGTATTCCATTTCGGTTGATGTTGCTATGATGAGCATTATCATATACGGTCTGTATTATTTTAAGTACATTACTGTTGCTATAGCATTACCTCACATAGGTAATTAATTAAGCTCGGTACATCTTGATTTGCAATTTCTATATGCATTGGTATGATCGATTCCTAATCTTGTTTGTAATCTTGATTTGCAATTTCTGTATGCATTGGTATGATCAATTCCTAAACTTGTTTGTAATATTTGTGCACTGATTACCTTTTTTTTAATCAATTTAACAGGCCCTGCTTGCAATGAAGAAAGGATCCCAGTTCATCAAGTACAATAGGAAAGGAAAACCTGAACTTTGCCCATTTAGAATATCAAGTGTAAGTTTAATTTGTCATACTTTTGATTGCATAACTTATCCACGCCAGATATTCATATTGATACATAGACATGCTACTATCGTTCATTGCTTTGTCAATACGTTTAATTTGTAGGTCCTATTCTATGTTGTTTAATCTGTTTATCGACATACACGTAACATTTATACTGCTTGTTTGTACCCTCCTATAAAATTAAATATTGTACCCGTGGAGTGCCAAAATGGTAATAGTGGTAGAATCATGGAATAATGTGTGTAGATAAAATATGTGAATCTGTAGATCTTCTCTGATGCTAAAATTACAGTATAAATTTTTTAAACTGAAAATTAAAATATATCAAGGTAAGCTTGATTTGTTGTAAATGGATAGGATTTACATGTTAGTGTAGATAAAAATTTTAGTTGATTAGTTTTGCCCTATCTGGTTCAGTTGTGCTACTGTGTGTCAATGATTTTGTATGTAGTAGTTAACAGTTATGACATCAAAGAGAAAAACAAATACAAAAAGCTATGAAAACCATGAAGATAATGAGAATTGCGAAGATAGAGCTGCTTTCACAAAGGATCCTGAAATGGAAAAACACTTCCTTGAGTTGTGTTTTAGAGAAGTTGAGCGTCAATGATACAGAGGAATGTCTCTTACGAAAGATTCGTGGACAAGATTAGAGACAGAGTTTAATGAAAAATGGAAAGTGAATTTTGCCCATAAAATATTTAGAAATCGCTATGACCATTTACGAAGAGATTACGATGCGTGAGTGAAAATTATTGGACTCTTTGGACATGGTTTTTGTGCTGCCACCAACTCCATACACTTGCCGCCTGAAAAGTGGAAAGACGTTATTCAGGCAAGCTAATCAACTGTACTAGTATATTATAATAATTTGCAGTATATAAAGTAATGTAGTCTAGTTGCATAATTATTATAACCGTAAATGTTTAACATGAACAGCAAAATCCAAGAGCGGCAAAGTTTCGAAACAGTTCTCTCAAATATCCTGAACTAATGAAAGGCGTGTTTGAAAAAACGCTAGCGAAAGGTTCATATGCTTGGTCGTCTTCATCGTCAATCCCACGTCCATCAAATGATACTGAAAATGAGGATGATCATTTTGGGACCGAAAAGGATGTAAATGCAGAAAATGTTGAGCTAAATGGAAGTATGAATGATGACTACTTTGAGGGGATAAGAGTTACTGAAGATATCAGAAGTACCACCTGTGAAGCAGATATTAATCGCACTAGACAGTCGAAGGCCACACCCCGTCACTCAAGTAAAAAACATCAAAAAGGTTCGGGTGGTGAAACACTAGAAAATCGACTAGAGGGATTAGTTGGCATCTTGAAGCAGCAAATTGATGAAGAGAAGGCTAGTAAAGGACCTTCTTACACCGATATTATGGTTTCCCTAAGAGAAATGAAAATTTTGGGTATGATATCACCAGATGAATATAGACAGGCAAAAATGTTGTTTTGTGACAAGCCAGAACTAAAAATTGCGTTCATGAATGAACATACCATTGAAGAGAAAGGGAAGTTTTTAAATTATGTTCTATATTAGTAGTTGTCTAGTGTTTGTTTTCAGTAATAAACTGTATGCCGAGTCAATAATTTATTGTACTGCTATCCGTACTAATTTGCTACATTTATTTCAATTTACAGTTACATGTACGCATGATTATGATGGATTGTTATATTTTTTTTCAGAATGACATTGAAGCTTTGGTTATTGGTTAGATGGATCGCTCTTTTAATATTACTGAAAATAAAAAACCATGGAACAATGCGACAAAAAGTTTTGACCTCGTCTCTTTCGGGAAAACAGTACATGAAGGAGTTGTTGGAGGTTCCTTCCACTGTCATATACGATGAATTTCGAATGGATAAGCAATCTTTTAAAAATCTATGTCGTTACTTTCGACAGCATAGTTGGCTTTCTAATAGCAAACACCTTGACGTCGAAGAAAAAATGGCAATGTTTTTATCCACTGTAAGTCATAACAATCGAAACCGTATAATAAGGTACAGATTTCAACACTCTGGTCAAACGGTTCATAAATACTTTCATGAAGTATTGAACGCGATGATGAATTTTGCTCGAGAAATGATTGTTCCTCCAGATTTTACCGAACCTACTGAAAATATTCGATCACATGTTGATATAAGAGAAGGGGCGTTTAAGGGTGTGGTTGGAGCATTAGACGGTACATTAATAGATACAAACATTCCAATCGATGAGCAAGTACCATTCAGAGGACGAGGTCAGGGAAATTGTTATCAAAATGTATTGGCCATATGCGACTTTGACATGAAATTTATTTATGTGACGACTGGTTGGGATGGAATAGCGCATGACTCAAGGGTCCTCAGTGAAACGTTGTATGATCCTGCAAATAATTTTCCTATACCGCCACCAAGTAAGTATTTTATGATAATTAAATAACATCGTGAACGAAAACTATTATTAACTTTGCATTATACTGTTGTAGGTATGTATTACCTTTGTGATGCGGCATCTATTAACACTAGAGGCTTCTTATCTCCATATCGCAACACCCGCTATTGGCTGAAAGCCTACAGAGGTAATAATGCTACAAATAGAAAGGAACGATTTAACCATGCTCATGCAAAACTAAGAAATGTTATTGAGAGAAGCTTTGGTGTGTTAAAAAAGAGGTTTCCCATTCTAGATAGAATGCCTCCTTATAAGTTTTCTGTGCAAAGAGATAGTAATTGCATGTATGGCTATACATAATTTTTTACGTCGTGTTGCTCTTCATGATGAGTTATTTGAGCAAGCCGAACAAGGTGAGAAGGATGGGACCGATACTAATGGAACATCTAGCATAGCCGACGATGCAGAACCACCACAAGTTCCACTACGTCACAGTGATATATTTTCAGCGCAATCACAAGTGTTTATGGATAACATGCGTGATCAAATTTCATATTGCTTGTAATCAGTTAATAATGGGAAAAAATTTGTCATGTACGTTTTTTTTTGGATTATGATGGATGTATATCTGTATGCTTTTCATCGGTAGTTTATCGTGTGTTGTGTTTGAGTTGATACGAACTTTTTACATCATAAGTTCTTAATAAAAATGTTGTAGAAGCAAAAACAAACAGCATTCCAACATTCAGCACTCAGCATTCAACACTCAGCATTCCGTAGAAAAAACAAACGCACCCTAAAATCTTCAAATTTCCTTAAACCCAAATCCCCTTCACTTTACAAACAGTATGCGATGGAATTTTACTGGTTCGGCCTACCGTAAGAAATTCAAAAAAATGTGCTTTAATCCTTTTATGGTGACAAAGCATTGCATCTAGTATTGAATTATCGGGTATATAGTTGATTTGATTAATTCATTCCTCCCCCCCCCCCCCCACTTAGCGTTCTTGCTTCCCATCCTTCAGTTTTCATTTTGACTTTATTTACCAAGCTGCAACAATTGTTGTCTTTTATGTTCTTGGAAAAAGGTGGATTCCCAGGTATTTGATTGGCAGCTCGCCTTGTTTGATGTTCAAACATGCAGCTATCTCGGTCGTATTTTTAGTGCCCCCCTCAAAGAAGATTGTAGACTTTTAAACATTCAATTGTAGTCCTATGCATTCAACATTTTACTAAAAACTTCTTTAACTGCCACTGCACTTTCCAAATCAGCTTTCGCAAAGACAATTATGCTATCTGCATAAGAAATCCTATTTGTTTTACTTTGAATTATCTTGATTCTACCATTTCTAACTCGTTCATCTATAACTAAGCTGAAGAATTCTATGACCATAGTAAAAGTGTTGGAGATAGAGGGTCTCCCCGCCTAAGTCCGCTGCAACTTTCAAAAAATCTCTTGAGGCTACCTTTGCCGATAATTTAAAAGTTTGGAGTGTTGGTCATCTCTTCTATACTCGATTAATTTCTCAAAAATTGCATGTTCCTCATCATATGCAAATCAAACTCTCTTTTGATCACATTATATCCCTTCCTAAATTCAATTTTGATGCACATATTCATGCTATTACTTCCCTGAATTCCCTTACCAATTCATGTGCACGGATAATGCCATCTACGGTGTTTCTTCCTTGATGAAAGCATGTAGATTTTCCAAAATTAATGAATCTATAAAGGATTTCAATCTGTTGCATAATATCTTCGACACAACTTTGTAGATCATATTACAACAAGTAATTGATATGACAGGATATGTTCAAATGATTGTTAGAATACTTAGAATGATTGTTAAAATACTTAGAACCAAATATAACATAATCTTAGAAGTTAGAGCCTATTAGATGATAATGGTAATTTACATTCTCGGTGATTTTATGTTGTTCTGCATTTGATATAACAAGATATGCTTATGTATTACACATATTAGATATATGGTTGATATGCGACGTCGAAGATTGATTGTGTATCCTAGAATGCTGGATTTTGCTTGTTGAAAATTAGTTCACATTTTTGGTTAAGTGCTTAACCGAATATAGCTCAGTGGAGAAGAAGCTGGATAGGATCCATAGTGGATATGGTGCCAGAATTTTGATTTAATGATGGTAATTCGGTCAGATGCAAGCTGTGGAAGTGGGTCAATAACATTAGGCAATGTGCGAGCAAGGACTTTGGTTCAGGCAAGGTGGTCTAATCTACAAAGCATGGATGAACCAAGCTTTTGGTTCGAGCATTGGTGGTTCGATCAGGGATGTTGCTTAGGGGGAGCGCTGTCGATGGTTGGCAATGTACTTGCTCGCCATAACTTTGAGAAGTGATATTGAGTTATTTAAAGACATGTTATAAAGTGTTTTGGAAACTTAAGAACAAGTTAACAACTGATATAAACGAGTCACTTACAGAGGGGTTTCAGACAAGAACAATAGTTCTAAAATCAATACCTAAGAGTTTTGGATCGACATCTTCATACGACAACTAAAGGACATCTATAAGAGCTTTCAGTCAATCAAGATGCGATTAGTATGATGCAAGAAAGTGGAGTACGGTCTAGTACCTAAGTGGATGGTTCGTTCTTGTAGAGTATAGTAGTTTACAGCTCAATGGAGAGAATGTAGGAAAAGTTACCCACATTAAGAGAGACTGGAAACAATCAATATGCTAATTCTATGACGTCGTGGTGCATGATTGAGATTCCAACTACATAGGGTCTTCATACATAAGGGATGGATATTGTAGATCCCTAGCATGGTACAACACAAGACTGAATGAGGACGCTCATCACTACACCAAAACTGCAATTTCCTAATGGTTATAACTGTTACAAATCGAATTTCTAACGGTTATAACCGTTAGCAATGGGTATGTGACAAAATCTGTAACATATTTCCCAACGGTTATAACCGTTGGTAATACGGAAATTACCAACAGTTATAACCGTTGGGAAATTCCTTATTTCCAACGGTTATAACCGTTGGTAATTTGGGAATTTACCAATGGTTATAACCGTTAGGAAATTCCTTTTTTCCAACGGTTATAACCGTTGGTAATTTGGGAATTTCCCAATGGTTATAATTTTAGTATTTCCCAATAGAGTTGCAATATATAAAACTTGATATTCCATAGAACAATTATGTACGATGTAGGAAACTAAGAACATCAACCTTTGTACTTCAAATAATGGTAAACACTATGAGACTAGTCCTTTTTCACCAATATTATCCATCAGAAGATATAAAATGAACATCAATAAAACTCAATATTTCGTAGCAGATTCATATATTCACTTGACATGGTAATAGAAAATGCAAATAATAGTAGAAATCATAAAAAACACCAAACCGAAACATGACGGTTCGAAGTATAACCAACATAATTATTATAAAACAAAAGTCACTTATTCACATCCATAACCTGCCACCGTTTCCCATTCATTTGCTCGAAAAACTTGCCAAGTTTTGCATGCTTTGCAGCCCATTGCTCCACAATCCTCTGCTCTATCGTTGTCTTGCTCATTCCTATAATAGAAGTTGGTTGTTGTAGTGCATTTCACTTCATCATAAGATAAAAGGGAAATCCTTAATCGAATGCATCATCATCGTCATCAGGAAGGGGCTGAGTAGCTGCCGCAACAAGGTCTTCCTCAGGCCTGCCAAAATTACAAAGTATCTTTAAATATCACACAGATCATCACCTTTCTACTTGATCAAACAGAAACTTGCATGTAACCATATACTTTAGATTGGTATCCACAAGATTATATATACATAACTAATGCAAATTACATACTATTATACATCTTTTTATTTCAATTTTAGAACAAGACAACTCTTATTTTGTTCGCATTTTAAGTAGGAGAAAAGAAACATGAATCATGTACCTTCTTTGTGGTTCAGATCAATCTGCACCTCAGATGGAGCTAGAGCAGGTGATTCAACAAAATGTAGATTTGGGTCTCCACAATGCCAAATACAAATAAAGTGCATATTTAAATAAAACATCTTTAATGATGTACATATTCTCATATTAGGAAAAATGAGAATTAATTTACAAAATATTACCCAGCCAACTTCCTTGCCAGATAGAGGAAAGGCTTCTCAAAATTGTAGTTGCTCTTGGCTGATATCTCATAGTACTGTAGATTCTTCCTGTGAAATGTCACCATCTTTGCTTTCACTTGCCTATTCTTCACATCAACCTTATTACCATAGAGAACAATCGTAATATTCTCACAGACCCTGATGTGATTATTTCGTTCAAACAATGTAAGCATGGCAGCCATATATAAGGAGATCAAATAACTTGAAGAGAAATAAGGATGATGTAGTATAAGTGAACCTGCAAAGATCACGATGCCATGTTGGAACATTTTTGTATGTCAACCGAGCTGTGACATCAACATTATAATAGCGCACTGACCATGGATACTGCAACACATATGAAAAACATGTAAGAAATAAATTTATTTAGAGAGAAGTAATAACAAATGACAACTTTATCAATAGAACATCTCAGGATAAGGCTAGTAACTAATGGTCATCCCCTCATAATTTTTAAACTCACATATAAACAAGGAGCCTTGTATATCCAGTTAAATCATTTTATCAAGGCAAACGGTAATCAAATTTTCTTGGCATATGATAATTCAATTTTCGCATTATATTTCAATTGCTGTTGTGTGAAACTTTATAGCTCTGTATTTGTTTAAGCTGCAAAATAAAAATAGAAGGATCCATGTCAACTTGATGAGGTTCATTTCATCAGTGGAGTGAATCTATGAATGTGTCATTTATACATAGTGAATATGAAGTTATACACGTAGTTTATTTTTTGTTCCAGATCTTGTTATGGTTAACACACCTTGATGTCAATTTTTTCAAAATTGATGTACTTGCATCAACCAACTAATAAATATACACACAAACTACCTTGTATGACACTATTATAAGAGAATTACATTATGTGAGGACCATCATAAATAATACATAAATTCCATGAATATAATAATATAGGTAAATTCCACAAACATAATAATAAATAACTAAATTTTGACCATCATAACCAATTGATAATTACTATAAAGTATTTGCTGCTAAAGTTTATTTAGCAATACAATATCCCTCCTTTTAATTTCATTCACACGAAATGTCCAAATAAAAGAACTTGTAAGTTTTTAAAAATCAACTATGAATCCTGTTGGGTGAATTTTCATCACCGGACCGACACCTACCGAACCAAACGTCTCCACAATAATACCGAACCAGCATCATCGGTTCAACCACCGAACGAAGCAACGCCGATCCACTCGTCTCCTTCCACCGAACCAACTCCATGCCAGCCCACTGCCGGTCCAAGATGCCGGACCAACTCATCTCCATATCAGTTCACTGCCGGTCCAAGATGTCGGACCAACTCATCTCCATATCAGTTCACTGCCGGTCCAAGATGCCGGACCAACTCATCTCCATATCAGTTCACTGCCGGTCCAAGATGCCGGACCAACTCATCTCCATATCGACTCACTGCCGGACCAAGATGCCGGACCAACTCATCTCCATATCGACTCACTGCCGGACCAAGATGCCGGACCAACTCATCTCCATATCAACTTCATGCCGGACCAAGATGCCAGACCAACTCAATTCCGGACCAACTCAATACCGGACCAACATGTCCCAGGCAAGATCACATCAGCCCAGGCCCACCAGCGGCTATATACATCCCAGACCCCTGCTCCCAACCTCACTCTATAAATAGAGGGGCAGGGGTACAGCAATGTGGACAAGTTTGAGAGCTCAAGCACGGAGAGAACTTTCAAACAACTTTCTTTTACTTGTATCAAAGCTTTGAACTTGTAATCTAAACAAGAGAAGAGAAATAACATATAAAGTGGACGTAGGCACATTCTGGCTGAACCACTATAAATCTACGTGTCTTTTTACAGTTTAGCCCCTGCTTTTCATATATTTGCATAAATCACCCAAATCACTAAGAACAACATAAGATCTACTAAATCATACGACTTTGAGGTGTTTGTCCATTTTTTGTGCAAACATTTTTGGTGCTTTCACTGAGAACTAGAAGCTCGAAGCTTCAGCTTCATCCACTTAACATTTTTCCTAACAGCATCGTTCGCCACTTGGAAAACATGCCTCCCAAATAGAGAAAAGATGTTAACAAAGGAAAAAACATCGCATCCAGCAGTCTTCCAGATCCAGCTGTCACGAATCAAGTAAATCATCCTCCTCCAGCAGCAGTACCAAATGAAGGACATGCTAATCCGACCACTCCTGCCACAGAACAGCCCGCAGCAATTACCAGGGCAGATTTAGACAGGGTTGTGGTTGAAGTAACTAACCGCTTCACGTCCCAGCAGGAAGCCTTGGTGGACCATCTCATGTCACGCTTAAGGGATGCTGAAGAGTCCAACTGCAACACTGAATCATGGGGCGAGTCCAAGTCTGGAGTATCTCAGAGACAACAAAGGTCTTCCTTCTTCGAAGGAGCTAACGGCAGAAGTAGCCATGGTAGGAGCCGAGATCGAGCACAGCCCGAAGTTAGGCCTGAGGAAAGGTTTGGTACCGAACCCAACGGGGGAGGTACCGGACGAAGGTCAACTATAGCTGAGCCCGTCATACTGCCTAACCACGGAAACGCCAGTGAACGGGGCCGAGCTAGAGTCCAGCCCGAAGTTGGACCCGAGGAAGTGCTTAGATCAGAACCCGGCAGGGGAAGATCAAGGCAAGGGCCAACTGTAGCTGACCCTAGCATGCTCCCAGAAGATCAAAGGAAGCCACTAGAAAATATGAGGAATGATAGACGATACCATCCCTACAGGTCATCTGGACGGAATCAATCCCACAGAGCAGAACCAAACTCATTTCTATCTGCTCCAAATTCTGATGAAAGGATGGCACGCTTATTCAGAGAGTGCGTCTAACGGGAGCAAAGAGATCGAGGGATAGGCGCTAGGGTAACCAGCCCTTTCGCCCGCAATATCGAAATTGCTATCACCCCCCGAGAATGGAAGATGCCAACAATGGAACCTTACAAAGGAACCTCCGACCCCGTTGTACACTTACAGAGGTACACACAACATATGCTCATGAGTGGAGCGACAGAGGGAGTACTGTGCAAATGCTTTCCGCTCTTCTTAGCAGATCTCGCTACCTCCTGGTTCTGTCATCTGCCCCAGGGATCCATCAGCTCGTGGGAAATGTTGAAAGAAAAGTTTATCAGTCAGTTCCGCATTCATGTGGAACAACCTAAGGATGCTTATTCCTTATCCTGCGTCAAACAGAAACCTGGAGAGAAACTGTAGCAATACCTAACCCGATTCAATGCCGCAACACCGCAGTCCAAGATGCCGATGAGAAGCTTATCCTAATGGCCCTCTGTAGTGGTGTGCATCCGGACACTAAATTTGCTAGAAGGTTGACAAAAGAAAAACCAGCTACTTTACCCGATTTCTTCCATGAAGCCGGGAAATATATGAGGCTTGAGGATGCTGCCGTTGAGGGGCAGTCAGGACAGCAAAATAAGGCAACTCACAGCAACGCCCTTGCTTTGGCAAGGGACATTCGAAGAAATGATTCCAGGGACAATGCTGGGGGCAAGAAGGGAGAAAAGCGCCTATATCGACCTGAACCGAGATTCGACACTTACACTCCTTTGAACGAGACCGTCGAAAATATCTTCCTTGCCACCCAAGGCAAAGTTAGATACAAACGCCCACCATACAAGAAGGAATCAGATAACGCGCAGAAGTCTGGAAAGTTCTGCCGCTTCCACGAATCTCATGGGCATGATACCAATGAATGCCATCATCTCCGGGACTTGATTGAGGAACACATCAGAAGGAAGAAACTGGAACGCTATGTAAAAGGTCAGGACAGGACTCCAGCTCCTGCCAATGAAAACCCAAGGCTACCCTCACCGGAGATCGGTAGAGGAAACCGCAACACTAGCAGCTCTAGTCAAGAGAAGATAGTGGTCCATACCATCTCGAGAGGACCGCACATCGCAGACAGAAGCTGGAAAGAAATGGAAAGATATGGAAAGTCGCTTAGAGACAATAAAGACTGTGTCAATTTGGTTATAGAAGAGCGCCACCCGAAGCAGAAAGAAAGTGATGACATCACATTCGGTAAGCGTGACCTAGAAGGAAGGCAATACCCTCACATGGATCCCATGGTTATCTCTTCCCGGCTCGGCCCCGCCGAAGTTTACCAAATCCTAGTAGACACTGGAAGCTCAGTAAACATCCTGTTCAAACATGCATTCGAAAAAATGAAGCTATCAATGAAGGATGTATCTCCCTGCGATAAACCACTACACGGTTTCACTGGGGATGCAAAGATGCCCCTCGGGCAACTGGACCTCTTTGTTGAGATTGGAAGCCATCCCCGCTCCGTTGTACGAAAACAGACGTTTGTGCTAATAGAAAACCATTCGGCCTACAACGCCTTCTTAGGAAGGCCAGCCTTGTCTGACTTCCAAATTTTCCTAGCCCCATGGTGCCTAAAGATGAAATTTCCAACGGACAATGGAGTAGGGGAAGTAGAAGGAGACCAGGACGTTGCTCGAGACTGCTATGTGACTGAACTTCGCAACAACCACAGGAAGGATAAAGGGAAGGGTGTAGAGGTTGCCCTCTGCACAAAAAGTCTAGAAGCATAGCAACTAAAGAAAGCCCCTCCTCTTCGATATACCAGCGACCCTTTCAATGAATTAGACCCTAGGGACAAAGAGGAGGAGGCCACCGCCGAGCCTGCAGAGGCTATGGAGTTTGTATCTGTAGACAAGCACGACTCAAGTAGACTATTGAAAATTGGGTCCCAACTAAAAGCATAGTTGAAGGAGCAACTCATTGACTTTCTCCGCCACAATTTGGATGTATTCGCATGGTCACACGCTGATATGACCGGAATCTCCCCCGACGTAGCATGCCATGTACTAAACATTGATCCTACCAAGGCGCCCGTAAAACAAAGAAAGAGAAGTATGGGGGCAGAGCGATCGGCAGCCCTCGATGAAGAAGTAAAGAATCTACTCGCCAATGACTTCATACGAGAAGCCATCTACCCGGAATGGATCGCTAACCCGGTACTGGTGAAGAAGGCTAATGGGAAGTGGCGAACGTGCATTGACTTCTCCAACCTAAACGACGCCTGCCCAAAGGATTGCTTCCCACTTCCCCGAATCGACCAACTTGTAGACAGCACAGTCGGGCACAAGCTCTTATCTTTTATGGACGCATATTCAGGGTATAACCAAATTCCTATGCATGCTCCCGACCAAGACCACACTAGTTTCATCACCGACCGGGGTTTATACTGCTATAAGGTAATGCCTTTCGGACTTAAAAATGCAGGAGCCACCTACCAGCGCCTCGTCAACAAGATGTTTGCAGGGATAATAGGGCAAACTATGGAAGTATACGTGGATGACATGCTGGTAAAGTCAAGGAAAGCCGACGATCATGTAAGCCACCTAGGCAAGATGTTTCAAGTACTTCGCCAGTATGGAATGAAGTTGAATCCTCTAAAATGCTCCTTCGGAGTGTCATCAGGAAAGTTCTTAGGATTCATCGTCCATGCCAGAGGGATTGAAGCAAACCCTGAACAAGTCCGAGCGCTAAGGGATATCAAGATACCTTCCAATCGAAAGGAAATGCAAAGCCTGAATGGAAAAGTGGCCACCCTAAGCCGATTCATCTCCAAAGCAACGGACAAGTGTGTCCCCTTTTTCGAAGCTCTAAAGAAAGACAAAGGAAAGTTCGAATGGACCGACGAATGCTTGACCGCTTTCCTTAACTTAATCGAACACCTCCAGAAACCACCGGTACTCTCGACTCCAAGCGAAGGCGAAGAATTATACCTATACCTTGCTGTGTCATCTCACGCCCTAAGCGCTGCCTTGGTAAGGGAAGACAACCGCACGCAGCGGCCAGTTTACTTCGTCAGTAAGAGGTTTATGGGGGCAGAAGTCAGATATCCTAAACTTGAGAAACTAGCATACTGTTTACTAATCACATCACGGAAACTGCGTCACTACTTCCAGTCCCATTCCATCAAAGTTCTGACCGATCAACCACTGAGGCAGGTACTCCATCGTCCCGACACTTCTGGGCGACTACTTAAATGGTGCATTGAACTAAGTCAGTTTGATATCACCTATCACCCTCGCACTGCCATCAAGGGACAAGTCATGGCTGATTTCATTGCAGAATTCACTACCAACGAAGATAAGGAGCAATTGGAAACAACAGAAGATATCAAGTGGAACCTCTTTGTGGATGGTGCATCAAACAAACAAGGCTCGGGGGCAGGTGTGGTAATAATCACTCCCAGGGGAAATAAGCTGCACTATGCTATAAGGTTGGAGTTCGCTGCCACCAACAACGATGCAGAATATGAAGCAGTGATAGCTGGATTAGAACTTGCCATAGAAATTGGAGCCAATTCTTTGTGTCTTCATAGCGATTCTCAACTTATTGTTAATCAAATACTAGGAGAATTCCAAGCCCGAGAAGAGCGACTCATAGCATATTTAAAGAAGACCAAGTTACTTCTCAGCCGATTGGACCACTACTTAGTCAAACACATCCCTCGGGAAGAGAACCAAGAGGCCGACGAATTGGCAAAGCAAGCAAGTGTGAGAGACATCGCCATCTTCGGAGCAGTAACCATCTCAAAGCAACTGGCCCCAAGTTTTGAGCAAGTGAATCTGATAGCTGCAACCGAAGAAGCAACTTGGATGACTCCCATCCGAGACTACCTACAAAGCGGCACGCTACCCAACGGGCGTAACGAAGTCAAGAAAATCTTGAGGAAAGCATCCCGCTACACAATACAAGAAGACATCCTCTATCGGTGTGGATTCTCTAACCCGTTATTAAGGTGTGTCGCTGGGAGGGAAGCCAAGGAAATCTTATTCAACATTCATCAGGGAAGCTGTGGAGATCACACCGGAGGGCAAACATTAGCGAAAAAGATACTTCGATATGGATATTTCTGGCCCACCTTAAGCAAGGACGCCTTAGATTTCATCAAAAAGTGCGACAGATGCCAGAAGTTTGCTAAGATTCCACGGCTACCAACAACTGAGATTACTCAAATGACCAGCCCTTGGCCCTTCGCAATATGGGGAACTGACTTAATCGGCGAGCTACCAATGGGCCGAGGCGGGGCCAAATATGCTATAGTGGCAGTCGACTATTTCACCAAATGGGTGGAAGCGGAACCTCTGAATAAAGTATCTTCAACAAAAGTTATTAACTTCTTGATCAAAAATGTTCTGTGCAGGTACGGAGTTCCACTCAAAATCATATCAGACAATGGGCTTCAGTTTGACAGCGAGGAATTCGCCAACTGGTGCCGAGAGCACGGAATTCACAAAATCTTCTCATCCGTGGCGTATCCCTAAGCAAACGGACAAGTCGAAGCCATCAACAAAATTCTGAAAACCCTAATAAAAAAGAAACTCGAAAAATCAAAGGGCGCTTGGGTGGATGAACTCCCCACGGCACTATGGGCCTATCGCACGTCCTTCATAACATCAACGGGGCACACTCCTTTCTCTTTGGCATACGGATCGGAGGCTATGCTCCCAGTTGAAACTATTGTGCCTTCCCACCATAGGATCCACTATAACCCAGAAGAGAACGAAGAACTCCTTCACATGTCTTTGGATCTAGTTGAGGAGAGAAGAAATGATGCAGTCCTTAAAGCAGCGGCCCACAAGCAAAAAGTGGCAGCACAATACAACTCCAAAGTCAAGCATCGTACCTTACAAGAAGGGGATCTTGTCCTCAAGCGAATCTTCCCTCGCCCTGGAGCACTAGATCCAATCTGGGATGGACCATATGTAATTCATAAAGATCTCCACAATGGAGCTTATATTTTGTCAACAGTGGACGGAGTGGTGTTCCAGAGGGCATGGAACATCCAACACCTCCGTCGATACTTTTCTTAACTTGTACTGCCCATATGAAGTGAATGAACAAAGAGAATCAGTGGACGTAGGCCTTTTCGTGCCGAACCACTTTAAAAAACCTTGTCTCTTTTTTAACTTGTTCCTTTATATCTTGGCTGCTTGTTAACTTTATCCTTTTCTGTTGAACAAAATCCTATGCGTATTGCATTTCCACTTAAAGCACTCCACAGCGCAACTTCACCTGGACAAGACCTAGCAGGTACTATGCGAATCTATGCCCTCGCCAATGAGACACTTTTGCTCCAGCATCCCTCTGCTGCGGGTTAACTCATTGCTCGCGATGGCCCTTAAAGCCAACTGTAATGAGCCGATTATAAGCCATCGAGAAGGCCGACTATAGCCGAGGCAGCTCATTATGGCGTTCGGCTCGCCGGCAACTGTGAACCGACTATAAGCCCCAACATAAGGTGTGGCCAGCCAGGGGCAGTTCACGGTTGACGATCGGCACCCACGCTAGCCGGCCACAGTAAATCGAATTATACCCACGATTATGGGCCATAATGGCCCGGGTAGTTACTGTGCGCGATCTCGGCTCCGATGTGTCTTAAGTGCGGCTGTGGTAAAAAAGAATTAACTCCCCGCGGAGGCGTAAGATGGGTGACAAATGTCTCTAAGACCCACAGCTAGGGAAAGTGACTACAAAGCCCGTTTGCCACGAACTTAAGCACATCGAAGGCCTTCCGTGATTGGAAGTTTTACCTTTTCACATATTTTAATTTTACTTAAGCAACTTTTCTCCTATCCTCTGTTACAATCTCTGAAGTACAGGACACAGAGCAGGAGACACTCACTAATGGAAGTAGATGCTCACGACGAGATACTGGACCGCATCCCTTACTCGGTCACACAGAATATTCAAAGCTGCCATCTACAAGCAAGATATAAAGGGTGGTATTTCCTTCTTTCATATGTAAACACGTGACTATAATTTATTCACACCTCACGCTAACATTATAAGTCATGAAATTATGTTTTAAACAAAAACCTGACATCAAACACGATTTGATTACAAGAATATGCATAGCTATATTTCTCATACGACATGTCAAAATAGCAAAAAACATTAAAAAGACGACAAAATCAGCTTAAGTTAAAGAATTACACGTCAAGACTAGAGCTATTTATTACAAGTAGCAAAAATTACCACCTAAGAGTTACTTTACTAGTTTAAGACTAACATATACAACCATGTCGAGTCCACAAAAAGAATTTTCCAGGCCTAATCAAGGAGCCGGCTGCGTCGGAGTTTTGTCCTTGTCCTGTTGCCCACCTGTCCGGTCAGAAAAAGGATTCGTCAGTGATAAGCAACCAAGTTAACGGAAAGACTAGAAAGGAAGACTTACCAGCATCTGCTCCTTGATCAACTTGATCATCGTCCTCCGCTTGCACACCTGTCTCCTCAGCTGCAAGCAGCCGCATGCCCTCCTTCACCGCCACCTTCTCCTCCTTGATAAACTGGGCGGTAACAATATCCATCCTAAAGGCCACGCCACCCTCCTTATCTGCCTCAGCCTGGGCCTCCTCTAGAGCTCTAAGATAAATCCTAGCCATAACCCGAGGGTATTCATCCATCCAGGACAAGTTACCCTGCCTCCAAGTATGGAAGTACATATCCTGGAGCATCCCCTCCATCAGCCCTCGTTCTCTTCAAACTCCCTCGCCCGGGCCTCGGAATCCGACAACCTTACGACGGCAGCATCTCTCTCCAGTTGGTATCTCGAGCAGTCAGCCTGAAGGGATTTCCGCATCGCCTCCATCTCCTCCCTCAACTTGGCTTGAGCAAGCTCTGCAGCCTCAAGCTTCCCAGATAACTCCTTTATCTGCTCAAGATCCGCTTTCCGAACCTCGTCCACCGTGGCGATGGCCATATCGATCCGTTCCTTGCAAGTAGCCTCCATTTTCCACAGTTCGGTCCGGCTGGCCTCTTCCATAGTTTTCTTTAGACATCCAGAGGCGGCCTCGTGTTGAGAGATCTGGATGGCCTGATCAGCGAGTTGCTTGGCCTGGTCGGAAACCACTAACCGCAATCTTATGTTGGCACTCCCAATTTCCTCCCCGGCCTTGACCAGTCGGGCATGATGTCCCATCAACTTCCTAGTTTCCTCAGCAACCCGGTCGATGTTTGCCTTAGCTTCGTCCCCCATAATGACAATCCGAGTAGTAAGCAAATCGAGGTCCAGGGACTTGGCCTCATCTAGCACCTTTACCATAGGGTTGCGAGGAAGAAGGTGCTCACTGGTAACCTCGTCGAAGGAAATATCATGAGAACTTGGATCCAGATCAGGATGACCCACAAATGGATTACGAGCCAAGCCAGGACGATCAATCTGAGTAATGGTAGGATTTTCAAACAGGTGCGGAGAGGGTGTGAACTCAGTGTCCTCCTCCGTGATATCATGAAGGGGCTGAATTAGGGGCTGAGGACCAAGTGAAGGTTCGGATAGGGAGTGACTCCTCTTTCTCTTTTGAATACCCTCTTCAATAACCCCAAGAAGAGGACGGTAGCCGACTACACCCCCGGAACAATGGGCCGGAGGCTTCGGCTTGGCGGAAGCTTTGGAGAGCTTGTATTGTTCAAGCCTGTGCCGAAGATCTGAGGTCTTGGCCATTTTACCTGCTCCTGATATGAAAACCAAGTGTTACCAACATGTATTGGGCCATCACTCAAAAATTGAAAGAGTAAAGTGAAATTCACCTTGAACCGCCGAAGTTGTTTCAGTAGAGGCGCTCCCGGAAGATAGATCGACGCCGGTCCCAACGTTATCGGCTTTCTTGGACTTCTCCGTCCCCTCCAAACCTTCGAAAGCTTGGCGGAAAGTGTCATCCGTCCACTCCTGCATCTCGCCTACTTGCCCAGAAGATAAAGCCCCGACACCGTCGCCTCCTCCAGCGCTTTCTCCTCCATCTTCGCCTTGCTCCTCCTCAACGTCTCCCTCCTCTGGGATATCTGGACATGAGCTGGGAGAGGGACCGTCAAACTTTTTGAGCTTCTTCCCCCCGGCAACCGGGTGTTTCGGAAAGGGCCTCCTTTTACTGCTCTTTAACTCGGCCCCTTCTTTAGCTTGGGCAGCCTTCTCTTCAGCCGTGTCCCTCTGCTTGACCATGGATTGCTGTAGAAGGATCAAGGTGTACTCCAAGAGTGTAGCGTTCCTGATCAGGTAGGCAGCCGACCTATCTCTCCCAGTAATAGCTTCTATTTCTGCTGCCGTCTGAACCAGGCGGTCATTCTCCACGACCGCAAAACCACCTGTTGCTAGCAAAAAAATAAAAACACATGAGAGAAAGTATTGCAACCAGGACGGGAGTTAAAAATAAAGCTTTGACTTACATCCGGAGGTGAAGCGCCGAATAGAAACAGAATCATCCCTGACAAAGAACCATTCCTTCTTGAACATGCTGTACTTGGAGTATAAATCCAGGACCGGCTTAAAGGTTACGGCTGATTCCAAGCTGATGTAGGGAGACCCTTTCTTGTAGCCTCTCAAATTGTACAAATACCGGATCTCCCGGTTGGAAGGAGGACGCCCATATCTCCTCTGGAAGATGACGAAGAGACTCACCAGAATGGCATAAGAGTTGGGCTGAAGCTGGAATGGAGCTACCTTTAGATACGTGAGAAAGCTGATTACCCAGGCGTTGAGAGGCGGAATGGCACCACACATGCAATGGTATCTGCTATAGGCGAAATATCCTTCGGGGGGATCATACGGCATCACTCCCGCATCCGGCAATAACATGCGTGCTCGGTCGATCCCGAAAGAGCGAGATATAACATCAAGTTGCCCGCCCTTAAGTAAGCTAGGGAAGCAATCAGGAGGCGAGTTAAGAAGTTCCTGAGGACTGTATCCATCCACTAATGATCTCGGGGCGGGCCCATGACGGACGGGTCCTGGCTGAGCTGGGGGCATGGCGGAAGGCTCTTCTCTGTCATGAGATCTCTTCTTCTCTGATCGGGTTTCCACTCTTTGAGACATTTATCTGCAACACAAAAAAGAGCACGTTGTTAGAGCGAAGGATGCAGAAGAATGAAACAAGCAAGTGCGAACAGTCTGGGGTTTTCGTTTGTGATTTAAAAAGCCCGAGAGGCCTGGAAGTTCATTCGGCATTCCCAATACTACGAGTTCATTCGGCATTCCCAATACTACAGTTCATTCGGCATTCCCAATACTACGAGTTCATTCGGCATTCCCAATACTACAGTTCATTCGGCATTCCCAATACTATAGTCCATTCGGCACCCCCAATATCAAGGTTCGTTCGGCATTCCCGATATCAGAACTCATTCTACACTCAAGTACTTATGGTGCAGATTCATTCGGTAATTCAAAATATGAGAGCCATTCGATAACTACCTGATTCGGTGGTCGAGGATGATCCGGCAATGACTTTGATTCGGCAGACGAGAATTTCAATTTGGCTGTCTTCAAACGGTAAGGGATGGTAGAGACACATGTCCCATACTATAGGGGGAGGTTGTTTGACCGGACCAGACGGTTCGGTTCTCAGGCCGAATGAGTTCGACAAACTAAAACAAAGCACAACATATGTTTAAAATATGCCCTACTTTGGGGGGCAAATGTTGGGTGAATTTTCATCACCGGACCGACACCTACCGAACCAAACGTCTCCACAGCAATACCGAACCAGCATCACCGGTTCAACCACCGAACGAAGCAACGCCGATCCACTCGTCTCCTTCCACCGGACCAACTCCATGCCAGCCCACTGCTGGTCCAAGATGCCGGACCAACTCATCTCCATATCAGTTCACTGTCGGACCAACTCATCTCCATATCAGTTCACTGCCGGTCCAAGATGCCGGACCAACTCATCTCCATATCAGTTCACTGCCGGTCCAAGATGCCGGACCAACTCATCTCCATATCAGTTCACTGCCGGTCCAAGATGCCGGATCAACTCATCTCCATATCGACTCACTGCCGGACCAAGATGCCGGACCAACTCATCTCCATATCAACTTCATGCCGGACCAAGATGCCGGACCAACTCAATTCCGGACCAACTCAATACCGGACCAACACGTCCCAAGCCAGATCACATCAGCCCAGGCCCACCAGCGGCTATATACATCCCAGACCCCTGCTCCCAACCTCACTCTATAAATAGAGGGGCAGGGGTACAACAATGGGGACAAGTTTGAGAGCTCAAGCACGGAGAGAACTTTCAAACAACTTTCTTTTACTTGTATCAAAGCTTTGTACTTGTAATCTAAACAAGAGAAGAGAAATAACATATAAAGTGGACGTAGGCACATTCTGGCTGAACCACTATAAATCTGCGTGTCTTTTTACAGTTTAGCCCCTGCTTTTCATATATTTGCATAAATCACCCAAATCACTAAGAACAACATAAGATCTACTAAATCATACGACTTTGAGGTGTTTGTCCATTTTTTGTGCAAACAAATCCTTTTCAAAAATAAAACTTTTTACACATCAAAATTAATAACATGGCATTTATTTAGCTAATTGAACATACAGATAAATACTTAGTAATTCTATTAGTTTATAAATGCCATATAAAAGGATTCATATTTGGTTTGTAAAAGCTTACAGGTTCTTTTAGTATCTATTTTATAGAAAATATGTATTTTTCTACAATTAAAAATAATCGATTATATCTATAGAAGCATAGCTTGCTACAGTTAAAAATTAAAGCTTTTCAGTTTAAAAACTAAATTCAGTTTTTAGACTATTTGTGTAGGGGCTTTGCACCTAAGGTCCCTATTTTTGATGTTGTTCTAAGAAAAGTCCCTATGATAATGAGTATGTAAATTAAGTCCCTGTTTTTTCTAAATCAGAAAGTGCAAACTATCTTGCGCTTTCCTTATAGAAAATGCAAGTTAACTTGCGCTTTTAAAAAATTTAATTTTTTTTGAAAATTTCAAAATTTTCAAAAAAAAATTTCAAAATAAAAAAGCGCAAACTAGCTTGCGCTTTCCTGATAAACATTTCAAAATTATCGAAAATTTTAAAAATTTCAAAAAAAAATTCAAAATCAGAAAACGCAAACTAGCTTGCGTTTTCCATCAAGTTAACTTGCATTTTTCAAAAATTTCAAAATTTTCAAAAAAAATTCAAAATAAAAGCGTAAAATAGCTTGCGCTTTCCTGATAGAAAGCGCAAGTTAACTTGCGCTTTTTAAATTTTTCAAAAGTTTTAAAATTTTCAAAAAAAAAATTCATAGTCAGTTGCAAGTTAGCTTGCATTTCTGTCAGAAAAATGCAACACACCTTGTCCTTTTTATTTTTCAAAAAACAGGGACTAAATTTACATATTCATATCTACAGGGACTTTTCTTATAACAACATCAAAAACAGGGACCTGTCACACTTTCCTTGATTTGTGTATACATATAAACCACTTTAATTACCTGAAAATCAAGTGTCTTTCTTACTATGAATAAAACATTAATTTAAATTAGTTTAATTATTATAGTATATACATACATACAAACATACATATATATTGTGTATACACTAGTATGGAGCCCGTGCCGATGGCACGGGTACAAACTTTATTTTACTTATAATTTGTATGACACGATAATTTGTAAGGATAAAAATATTGATGAATGTAATATATATTGAACATAAAACATATATAAAAATGAATTTGGCTGGTATTTTTATCGAAAAATATAATTAGTCAAGTGATATAATAATTATTGTTGCATATTTTGATCATGATTTAATGCTAATATACAAATTATACATTAAAAATCTTCAAATAAGAATACAATAACATTTCTATGGAAGACTAAAAATATTTAACTTCCACACACACATGTCTTTGACATGGTTATATGCATTAAATATGTAGTTATGAGAATCAAGGTGCAATGGAGTAAGATGTTGAAAAGGTTAAAGTTGTGAATAATAAGTATAGAATTGAAAAAAAAATTGTATAAAGGATAATTTCATTAGCTTACAGAATGTCGTTGCCAAACTAAGAGTAACTAATGAAAGCAAATAATCTCCAAATAAAATGAAAGTTATCCACTAGAAAATTGACTGAAACTCTGTAGTATAATTCTCCATGGCTAATAAAAATGTTAATATTCAAATTTATGAATAAAAAAATAAAAACATACCTATTTATCCACTAGAAGAGTCCCCTTAACAGCATAACCATTGTAGAACAAACGAATTTGTAAAAGCAGTGGCTACCTGGGAAGACTGTGAGCAAAGTGGAAGAAGAAGAAAGAAGAAGAAAAGTGTTGCTTAATAATGCATACCGGTTCATCAGCAACGGACAAAATATCCCTTACACTAGAACCTCTGTCAAGCCCATACAAGAATTTCTGAACACAAATGAGTAACAATGCAAAAATTATTATAAGGTATTTCCAGCCACTGAAGTTTAAAAGGGATATGTAAAGAGACTTGGTGACATCAAATTTGTCATGAACAAGGCCTGCCAGCATAGTTATCCAAGTTTACAAAGTGATGTTAGAGTACATGCACCATTAGGTTGTTAGATTAATTTAATTCATAGTATCAAATAGTTGACGTAATACTATACTGAAAATTTGTTCTTTCCCTAGTCTTGAAAGTACAAAACTAATATAGGAAATTACAGGTCAAGTAAATACAGTGAGCAAGGTCGAGAATTGGATTAAATATTGATTTCGTACAATCAAATGTTTATTAATGATATATTTTATACATGATAGGTTATAAAGATAGTCGACCATAAAAATATAAAGTCGCTTCTTATTTCATGATGAAAAGATGCAACGTTGAGGTGTGTATGCAATGAGAACTGAGAAATTTATGCTACAAAGAGCATGCAGATTATAGGTATATTAATAACATCATGCAATCAACATACGATTGCCCTTACATTATTTATGATTGAAATGCAATGTATCACAAACCTCAAAATATTTTGGTTTCATGTCACGCCCTTTAAATACTCATTTTGGACACTTCCTTGTTATGTCTTCAGAAAAAAGACCAGTTCTGTATGCATTAATATTTTCCCGTCTTCATCGTACATAACTTGCCCAATTCTGTCCTTAAAACTCAAATGAAAGATTATTGATAAGGGAAATTGGAGTTGCAATGTTCAAAAAATACTTCACCAAAAGCACAAGGTACAATTTAGATTAACATGCTATTCGAAGTAACAGTTCATAGTATACTAAACAGGAAGATGAAAATGGAACTTAGAAAAGAAAATACCAAACAAGGTGTGTCTTCGATGATTCTGTACTTCAAAGATGCAAAATTAATCTCCAACTTCATGGCCTTTGACAAAATTAATGAGAACCTGCAAAATATCAAAATAGATTGATTTAACAATATTATTTTATCTTGAGTAAAAAGTATGGCCTTTGACAAATTTAACAGTATTGACCCTTAGAAGGAAAATTTTCGCTATTTTTTGAATATACTGTACATTAAATTGGAAACTTAACCAAAGTAAAGAGGGAATTCTTTATGCACATGTTTAATACTAAAACTTTAATACTATCATGATTTTCTACTTAGCCAAAGAAAGAAGCAATCGCCGATAATTTTGCAGGACTGTATTAATTCTTGGACCCGTCCCCTTGAATCAGTTTTCTGTAATACATGGTGCATTCATTATTGATCTCTAATCAAATTATCGTATGATAACTAGCCTTTGGAGCAAATAAGATTGATTTCTAGAATGGGTAGGAGTTGTTAAATTCTGGCGACACTATATGGAGAATAGTATAGGTCGAAAGTAGCTTCGCAACGGAGAAAACGGTTCGCAAATCGGAGTTCGGAGGTGGAAGTTATAAGGGAAAAGGCGAAATAGGCTGTTTTGGCAGGGTCAGACGTCTGAGGAAAATGGTCAGACGTCTGGCCCTTCAGAAAAAATGCACCATTGTTCCAGAGAACAAGCTCAGACGTCTGACCAAAAGGGTCAGACGTCTGAGTCTGGGCAGAATGCTTCCAGAGCATTCTGCCAGACGTCTGGGTCTGGGCAGAATGCTTCCAGAGCATTCTATCAAACGTCTGACCAAATGGTCAGATGTCTGGTCTAAAGCATATCGTTTTCCAAAGACTTCAGTCAGACGTCTGACCATTTTGGTCAAACGTCTGAGGCATCCATCGCCTGTTTTTACTCAACGGACTTAGCGTGAAGATTTATGACAACTGCAGGGGCAATTTCGAAACATTGCCTAGGGTTTCTATTCTCCTATATAAGCTAGCTTCAGGTTCCAGAGGAGGTAGGCGTGAAAGACTACAAGAGATTAGCCTCCACCAATTAGGGTTTATAAAAACCTAATCTTCTTCAATTCTCTTCTCCATAAATCAATTTCTAATTAGAATTTTGATCATTATATTCAATCTCTTGTACTCTTCTCATCAATATTAATAAAGCTCTCTCTTAAAGTGGACGTACACTAACACAACGTTAGTGGAACCACTATAATTCGTTATGTGATTTATTTTTCGTTATTGCTTTGATTTCTGAATTGCTTGTTTCGGATTGTGATTGTCTTTGGATTGTTTGAGATTGAAATTGAGTTATTGATTGGTTTTTTTTGCACTTCTTACCACGATCCCGTCTTCCGCTGTGCTTGTGGGGTTTCTATTTGAGTGGTCTCGAGTTGGAATCCCGCCCCAACATTTGGTATCGGAGCATTGGTGCTGGTAGGTGGTTGTAGAAATGCCAGAATCAGATAATACCTCAAGTAGTTCCTCAATGGGTAATCCAAGTGGTGTAGCTCCTTATGTACGTGGTTCGTACGCAGCTTCAGGATCACAATTGGTAATAGACAAGTGGAATGGCAATAATGATTTTGAAAAATGGCAATGGAAGATGAAAGCAGTTCTAAGGAGGAATCGGGTGCATCGGGTAGTGTTTGACACACATTTATTGCCAACGGACATCTCGGATGTTGAGAGAGAGGAGATGGAAGAGTGGGCATTCACTACACTTCAACTTGCTATGAGAGAGAATGTTATCTCTGAAATTAGTGGTGAGACAACCGCTAAGGGTATTTGGGACAAGTTGGAGGAGTTGTATATGAAGAAGTCACTAACAAATCGTTTAATCTTATTGCGAACGTTCTTCACCTATAAGATGAAGGAAGGTACTTCGCTAAAGGCGCACTTGAATACTTTTGATGATTTGCTAATGAAAATGAAGGCGGTAGATTTGAAGATTGAGGAAGAGAAAAAGGTGATGATATTGTTGTGTTTGTTGCCAGATCGCTATACAGGTTTCTCAAACAGTTTGATCTATAGTCGGGATACATTGACACTTGATGATGTCAAGACGGTTCTTCTTAGCGAGAAGTTGCGGGATCAAATGAAGGAGTTAGGTGATGGAAGTAGTGGTGCTAGTAGTGGTCATGGTTTTTTTGTGGAGAAGGAGAGGTATGTGAAGAAGGAGAACCGGGGGCGTTCTAAATCAAGGAACCCCGGTTGGAGAGGAAAGTCGAAGGAAAGAAAAGGCAGGTGCTATATTTGCAAGAAGCCCGGTCATTGGAAGAATGAGTGTCCGGACAAGGAGAAGGCAAAGAAGGAAGTAGCATCTTCATCTGTAGCGGTGGAGAGTGGAGTTGGTGAGGGAGATGTAGATGTTCTGTCGGCAGTAGCATCAGATGTTTCGGGTAGCGATTGGGTGCTCGATTCGGGGGCGTCTTATCATATGACGCCAAATAGGAATTGTTTTTCTTCTTACATCAACAAAGAAGGAAATTCAATTGTTATGGGAAATGGTGCTATTTGCAAGTCGAAAGGCATTGGTTCCATGCAAATTCGGATGTTTGACGGAGTGGTTCGTACTCTCACTAATGTACGCTATGTTTCGGGACTTCGGAAGTCTCTTATCTCTTTGGGGCAGCTGGATTCTTTAGGTTGTAAGTTCACTATTGAGAGTGATAGCTTGCGGGTTTTGAAGGGGGTGCTTGTAGTGATGAAGGGTGCTAGGACTCATGGTATTTATTTGCTTCAAGGAGTGACTGTAGAAGGTGAAACTTGTATAGGAGTTGATAGTTCTTGTGGCTTGGATGCGACTAGGTTGTGGCATTTGAGGTTAGGTCATGTCTCGGAGAGGAGTTTGGACATTCTTCGGAAGAAGGAGATGATCGATGGAGAAAGTTTCAACAAATTAGAGTTTTGCAAAGAATGCATCATGGGGAAGCAAACAAAAGTTTCATTCGGTGAGGGAAAGCATGATTCGAGAAGGGTTCTTGAGTATGTTCACACGGATGTTTGGGGACCGGCACCTGTAGCTTCTTTAGGTCGGAAGTATAGGTGGAGTGTTAAATTCTGGTGACACTATATGGAGAATTGTATAGGTCGGAAGTAGCTTCGCAATGGAGAAAACGGTTCCCAAATCGGAGTTCGGAGGTGGAAGTTATAAAGGAAAAGGCGAAATAGGCTGTTTTGGCAGGGTCAGACGTCTGAGGAAAATGGTCAGACGTCTGGCCTTTCAGAAAAACTGCACCATTGTTCCAGAGAACAAGCTCAGGCGTCTAACCAAAAGGGTCAGACGTCTGAGTCTGGGCAGAATGCTTCCAGAGCATTCTGTCAGACGTCTGACCAAATGGTCAGACGTCTGGTCTGAAGCATATCATTTTCCAGAGACTTCAGTCAGACGTCTGACCATTTTGGTCAGACGTCTGAGGCATCTATCGCCTGTTTTTGCTCTACGGACTTGGCGTGAAGATCTGTGACAATAGCAGGGGCAATTTCGGAACATTGCCTAGGGTTTCTGTTCTCCTATATAAGCTAGCTTCAGGTTCCAGAGGAGGTAGGCGTGAAAGACTGCAAGAGATTAGCCTCCACCAATTAAGGTTTATCAAAACCTAATCTTCTTCAATTCTCTTCTCCACAAATCAATTTCTAATTAGAATTTTGATCATTGTATTCAATCTCTTGTACTCTTCTCATCAATATTAATAAAGCTCTCTCTCAAAGTGGACGTACACTAACACAACGTTAGTGGAACCACTATAAATCGCTATGTGATTTATTTCTTGTTATTGCTTTGATTTCTGAATTGCTTGTTTCAGATTGTGATTGTCTTTGGATTGGTTGAGATTGGAATTGAGTTATTGATTGGTTGTTTTTGCACTTCTTACCACGATCCCGTCTTTCGCTGTGCTTGTGGGGTTTCTATTTGAGTGGTCTCGAGTTGGAATCCCGCCCCTACAGGAGTAAGTCCACACTTCAAGAATAAAGGTATTGGACCTTTAGGAGGGGTAGCATTTATTATTGATCTGTTTAAGATTTGGGTATTGGAAATAGTAATTTTTTCTTTTTCTTTTTTGGTATAGGCAGAGCATAGTTTGAGCAAGTAGCTGGCTTCTCTTTCAGGTAACTGGAGTGATGACATGTCTCAAGAATAAAGGGAAAACATAACAAGTATAAGTAAACGTATGGTCGTTATTGAAGAGGTTTTTAAGAATGTAAATTTATAGGTACACTTCTGACTAAATGCGAATTGGTTTGGGATATTTTGTTTTAATTTATAAATATATAAATTATACATTGCTAATTCATTATACTGCATATATATTTAATATTTGGATGCACCAATTCATCTACAAAATGAAGTTAAATGCTTAATACATATATTCTTCTTGACATCACTTCACATCATCATTTTCTTTATATAAATATATAAAAAAAACTTAGGTAACTGGGGGCATCTTAGTTGGATTGATGGCTCTAGACAAAATTCATCTAAGGACCCTATAAAAATATATATTATATACTAATCCTAATCTCAGTAGGGTTAGTGGCCCTAGTAAAATTTCATGTATTTTATTATTTATTTTATTATTAATCCTAGCTAATTACCGTAGTTAGAAGAAGGCATTTGATCAGTTTTATGGTAAAATATATAAGTTCGGTTAAAATGAAAAAGTTAGAAATTGAGTCGCAGCGACCAAGTGATTTAGTCAATTCAGTTGGTTTTTTCTTTTTAAACGAACTCAGCAAAAACTAAAATATAACAGCCGATAAACGCAATAAGATATTAAATTTGTTCATTTACAAATTATATGGATCGTATAATAGGATTTTAATTATATTGAATTATAGGATAATTTAAATTACAACTAAAACATTATCCGTTTGATAATTTAGTTTAAACTAACAACCATGTAAAATTACCATACAAATTGATTCAAAGCCATTGTAATTAATGCACTTGAATTATAGTAATATTTTTTTGATATAATTTAATCAACCAATTGTTTATATTTGTTTACTAAAATATTTATTATTCATACATTGTCAGATCTACCTAAACATGTGATTCATGTATGACAACTGAATATATATTGGGATAAAACGAAAAAAGTTTATTTGAAAATAATGTAAAGTTTTTAGTCAATAACAACATGAGATCAGTAAATATAACTAAAACTTGAACGGCTGCTAAATCACAAAAAATAATTTTAGGTGGCTCAACATTATACTATTATAATTCTTAATATTTGGGTGGCTAAAATAAAACCATAAGTACTTCATTTTAAGAATTTACTTGACTACTTTAGTCCATGTCACCTTTGCAGAGTTAGGCAATGAAAGAATGCATAAATGAGGATTTAATGGTATACGTGTCAAGTATCCTTGAGCTAAAAGTACCAATTTTGAAGTATCGCAAATGGCAACTGCACCTATTCAATATAACTGATTTAAGCTTTGTAGTTTAGCCTTGGTACCATTCACAGTAATTGTAAAACGAGTAAAATATTGATGGTGGGATATAAGCAAAGATGTAATATATCCCATAAACGATTACAACTCTCAAAATAGAGAAAGATGTAATGTATCCCATAAACGAGTCGCCAGCAGTTTTAGAAGTTACAAAACGAGCATATAAATTTCAATCAATAAGCAAAGATATTGATGGGAAAAAAATCAAACCTGCAGAGGAGCAAGCAGCAGCAAATGAAAAAATCAAAAAGCGCACACAATGAGGTGAATTGCAGAACTCTACGTCCAATACAGTCAAACCTGCAGAGGAGCAAGCAGCAGCAAATGAAAGAATTGCAGTTACCTGGATAAAAACGTATAAATCAATTTGATAACCTGGTACATGCTAAAGTGCTCATATATAACAGCTAATAGAAACAATTGGATAGTCACAACCGCAGAAAGTAAACTATGCATTATTGTTGCAAAAATCAGTACAATAAGTACATTTGTTTCAAACATAACCTAAAACTACTAATATAGGAATGGAAAACAAAGAGAAAAAAGTTTAGGCACAAGTCTATGATCATTAGTAACAAATGCAAGACATTGTATTCCATAAGTCATTGTAAGCTAAATGGTTTCCATCAAATATTCTTTGTTATATACAGATTAATACTATTGTTGTGTTGGTATAAATGTGAATTTGCTTTGTGTCTAAGTTTCGGAAATTTGTTCATGAAAATAGTTGGAAGGTGTAGAATTTTGACACTTATATGGCTTATAAAATACAACAAATCAACCTTTGCTTTCGGTTGCATTGATATACTATCCCTGTTTCATATACTGTATTCACATGAGTAGACCTAACATCTCTATAGATGTATGTGAAACAATCAATATTAATGGCTTTAATGCTATTCAGCTTCAGTTGCATTGATATCCTATTTCTGTTTCACGTGCTCACATGGCAACTTGTTTTGTACACTAATATCCAGCTGACTGGCTCCAAAATGTCTGTAGTGAAAGTGAACTTTTTTATTATTTTTATTTATTTACTAGTTATCATTATAATTATCATCATTTTGCAAATATTAGGCTGTATAACCTTTTTTTTAATCAATGCTAGTCCTTTTCTGGTGCAACAAGAAGTTAGTTTCTTGTTAGTCTTTAAAAAAACTATTTTTTTAAACTACGAAATGGCTTTATGACATTCAACTTACATTTATGCTCCTATGTTGAGTAGGTAGTTACTGGTTGCCTTGTATTATTCTCAGTTATGGGAAAAGCCATGTGTCAATGTTTTGCTCTATATTGCTCAAATAACACAATAAAACATATTAAGAAGCAAATTTCAAAGAAAATTAAATATTCGATAAAACTATATAAAAATTAAACAGTTGAACAAAATGAAATTTTTTGTACAAAGATTATTCTAAATAGGTAACATATTTTTTTACTAAGTTATAATCATTCCGGATCATATGGATACTAGATCATTAGATTATAAAAAGCTTATTGCATATGTAAATATAAACCTTAGATTATGAAAAGCTTATTGCATCATCTGGAACAGTAGTACTCAGTCTGGACAGTATTTGATCATGTGTATCCACCTCCTATCTATTGACTCTAGTACATGATGACCTTATTTTAATTTACATCTCGTTTTCTTTTCAAAATATATATAATATTATAAGGATTTAAATTAAGTACTTATCATTTAATCTAATCCTACACTCAAGTTTGCCTCACATGCTAACCATGCTCTCAGAGACTTCCTGTAACAGCATTTGTAAGTTTATTAGCTATTTTAGCTTGCTGAACAAGAAAAAGACCAAAATTTTAAATGGATAATTCACTTGTAAGGATATTACATGAACACATATTTTGGAATCGAAAGCCTTAAGGATAGTACATGAACACATAATCTATGAATATAAAATTATGTGGATATAATAAAAACGTAACATGAAAGCCTAACTTTGGCAGTAGCAGTTCAGCAATATGAATCCTTTAATTTTCATTAACCATCCATTGCTTATTTTTGTAACCATTACTCAAACAGAGTATTTATGCAATTTCTTTTGACATGGATAAAACTAAAGGCAGAATCTCAAAGTTTAAAAGTAAAGAGACTAACTACAATGACTGCGTCTCCATCAAACCATGAATGCTAGTTTGATACTCTGTGTATACAAAGACAATGACAATCAATGTTCCAAAAAAAGAAAACCCGGGATGCCAACCAAGTCATAACTCCACCTACTCCATTTTTATTTATTTAAAACCATATTACTTTTCATTAAAAGATGAAAATACAGATGAATATCAATTACTCTATGAAATTTTTCAGTAAAATGCCAAAATCCATGAGTAACTATAAAAAAACTATATGGACAACAACCTAAAGTTAGAATTTAATGTAAAGTTGGATTCTTCAAAAATATCAAAAAAATGATAATTTATTCGATTCATTGAACACCATTATTGCAGCAGACATTTCCATTCTACGGTATTTACTGTTAAAAAGATTCCTATGCTTACCAACAGACAATAAGTATGTACCTTAGGGGTGCTTTATAGTTTCTTCTAAGTTTAGTGTCCGGTTCACCTAGTATTAAAATAAAATAATAATAAAAGCTTCACTCACCTGAATAATTCCCTTAATTCGCCACTTCCTCTCTAATAATAAAAGTTGTACAGTCGTGGTTAATGTGGATAAGATTTCTGGCTCCGCTACAGTGTAAATCTAAATCTAAAATTTGTTAAACCTAAAATTGTTGAGAAACCCTAGATTGATATGAACTTGTATGTAAGAAATTTATATGAATTTGAAAAAAATGTTCATACCTGAGTGGACGGAGATGGAAAAGCAAAACGCTAGATATGTAGTTCGCAACCCAGCTTTTCATTCATCTTCGTCGAGTTGATGGGACAAAGGGAGGAGGCGGTGGTAGAAGACGGCGGCGGTGGCAGACGGTGGAGGCGGTGGCAGACAATGGAGGTTGTACGAATGGAAGAGAAGTTGAGAGAGTGAGAAATGAACAATTATCGTTAAAAATGAGATAATGAATGAAAGAAAATGAATTTACACTCCTATCCATACTGCTTTTAATTATTTACAAAATTACCATATTTACTAACGGTAGTAACCGTTGTAAATGGTTGTAACGGATACTACCGTTATAAATTTGTAATGGTTATTAGCGTTGTAAATTAAAAGCGGAAAAATGTTACAAAATGGGCTGTTTGGTGTAGTGCATTGAACGCTTAGGTTTGGCATAAGTCAAGTGAATCGGCATTACTCTCAAAGTTTGGAGGATGCTAGGTAGGTACTTATAGAAGATATGACTCTAGAGTGTGAATGATAGTTATGCTATGGCAGAGTTCTGTTGTGCAATGTTGTTTCATTTGTTGTTCTTAACTTTAACACCCCATACCAATATAACCTCTTGTATGTTATTAGTTGACATTATGATTGCATATGTGCTAATAATTATGTATGCATGAAAGCAGGTTGAGGTATGATCTTGGTACCAATATAGCTCTTACCTTATATTTATTTATACCGGTTTACATATAGTATTTTGGTTGAATCCCTTATACCATACTTAAAGTAGACCAACGTATTGTCCTTGTTTTTTTCATGACATCTCTCAAGTACTCTCTCGAGCAGACTAGGAGTTAGGTTTTGGTAGCAGGCATGACAGAGGATCTAACGTAGAAGCTTATGGAGATTGTTTAATCTACCACTAGTTGCAGAATTCTGTAACATCCCCTTTCGAGACCTAAAAATGAATGTCGATGCTGTTGTAGTCATCATCAAAATTATTTTCAAGTGATAAAATATGATCAGTTTTTTCAACAACATAAAGTAAAAAGAGCAGCTGGATAAATTTCCGTAACATAATTACTTTTAAAAAATTTAAATATCCCAATGTGTGCCCCCACAGTGGTAAGTATAATAAAAACATAATAATGATGTCGTGCCAGACATATGAAGATCCGACACGAGCACTTAACCAGTATATGATCTGGATTTACACAATAGAAAAAAAACAGGCTTTATTATCTACTAATCCTCATATCTCTACTTCAGAGTCTTTATTCGTAAGAAAACCTATATAAACCCATAAACTCAGTCTACTCAGATGAGTACCCGGGAGTTTATGGGCAAAATAATAATAAAATATGACTCAAACATAAAGTCTGGTATGAGTAAAATATTCCCTTATCATGATATTTAATGAGATCATGCCGCCAACCCGGTATTGATTTTCCCCTCACTAATTCAATATCACCAATTTAGCCATAACAAATAGATTGAAAATCTTAGCATGAATTGAAATCACAAAACAATATCTCACTCATAAGTGGGCCCTACACTTAATATTATATCATGACTAGGTTTTATCTCATTATTAGGTTGTTGCTCAGGCCTTACTTCATTATTTCTAACAAATGTTAAGTTTTAACGTTTAGGTTACCACTCGGGTCGTATACCATCGCTTCCAATAATGCCATGAACATACATTTAGGTTGCCAGCCAAGCCTTGCACCCACGTTCTCATATATTGTCATGAACAGACAATTGGTTTCCACATAGGCCTTACACCAGCATTCTTATATATTATCATGAATAGACATTTGGATGCCACTCGGACCTTATGCCCCTTACACCGTTCCAAGCTTAGAACAAAAATCTTTCTAATTTTTTATAGATAAAACACTTTTTTCTTTACTTTTTAAATGATACAACTCATCCTTTCTTAGCTTAGCTTCTCTAAGCTTTGTTATTTCACCATTTCATATAAGTTATTATAATTTAACTTATCATTTCTCTTTTTAATTTCATCACTATGAAATTCAAATAAAACATTTTGGAAACTAGCTTCTATATTATCCCGAAATTCACATATTTAAACAATGGATTTATTACCATTTTCTATCGCATATATAGCTATCACATCTATAAACTATCAGTCTTCAAGGACCAGCATATCTAACTCAATAGTTATCGCATGTCTCATTTAATGGGTATCGCATCTCTAACTTAATAGTTATCGCACATATCATTAAATGGCTATCGCATATCAAACTCAATAGTTATTGCATTTATCATTCAATACTTATCTCATATCTAACATTAGTGCTATCACACTTCTAAAGCTATCGCAAGTCTAGTGCTATCACACGTCTAGTTTAAGTGTTATCGCACTTCTCAAGCTATCACAAGTCTAGTGTCATTGTATGTCTGGCTTAAGGGCTATCACACTTCTAAAGCCATTGCCATTCTTGGCTATCCAACTTCTGCCTTAAGTGTTATCACACTTTTAAAGTTACCGCAGGTCCCGGCTATTGCACATCTAGCTATCGCAGGTTTAAATATGGAGCTATCACATGTCTAACTTTAATGTTATTGCTACTCCAACTGTAGGGCTATCGCAAATCTAAGTAGAGTGCTATTTCCAGTATAACTAAAGTGCCATCACATATCTATCTTAATTGGCCGTCGCATGCCTAGTATGGGCATGATGGGCAATCGCATGTATAAAATGATAAATCTGGAAGTAATTGGAAAATAGTTTCCTTAATAAAGTTTCCACTTTTTAACTAATTCATTACACATGTCATTTGCATATTTTTTACTTTTATTTTTCTGACAAATATATAATGATAGCAGTAATTTAATCTTTTAGTTTTGCCTTAACAAATTACTTTCTCTAATTATTTCTTTAATTAAGGGTATTTTTTATCTTACCATTTCATTCGTATTAATTCGAAAATTCAAGAAAAAAATCCTAAAAATCCACAGAAATTTATAAACATCATCATTTACCTTCAGTTAAAATTTCAAATTAAATTTTAATATTTTTAAATATTAATTTACAAGCAAAATTGTCTATTTCCAACTTAGAAAACTCATAATAATTATCTTCTCATCCAAAAATTATGAAAATTAAAAATTATCTCTATTCTAATGTTATAAACATCATATTAAAATTTCAATGCATTTGGAAAATGTTAGTTCATATTTTACTCTTAAACATATAAAAACAATGATATTTATCACCCAAACGTGTACAGATCTGTTCTATTAACATCAAGACACGCTTATTGTCATTCAAAACATCAAAACACATTAAAATATGGACTTAAATGGATTTGGATGAAAGTAGGGTAAGTATTACTCACCTAATTAGTAGCTTGATGAATTTCTTTTCTTTTCCTTAAATGAAATCTTCTGTTTGCCCTTAGATTAGTTTCTTCTTCTTCTTTGTTAACAGTAGTTGACCTTTGTTTCTTTTTGCTTGTTTTAATGAAGTGAAAGTTAATGTAGCGAATTTTATGCCTTAGGGTATATAAGTTAATGATTTAGGATTGGGACTAAATCCCTCCTTGCTTAACCTCCTTAATTCATTTCCCTTAATATAACCATCATAGTCAACTCAATTATTCTTCTATGCGTCTCTTACTTAATTTAGCCCTTGAGTAATTTCCATAATTAAATTCTTTTAGTTATCATTAAATAAATTCTTGTTTTAATTTAATCTCATATGACGACACTCCAAAATATGGGTGTTATAGTCTTCAGTCCGTATAGGAATTTCGTTCTTGAAATTTATATAATGCAAGATAATGACCATTGCCATTAATACAAATGTACACACAAGTACAACCATTACACTAGTTCCCTACTAATACAAATCATCAACCAACAAACATAGCATGCTAGTTCCACTACTAATACACATCATATCGTAACACAAAAAATACTATATTACTACTAGTTCATACAAGCAAATCATACTTGCTTAAACATACATGTCTAAAACAACCCAGGATAGATATTATTGATCTTATCTTTTACTTCCAGGTACAATCATCTATATCATCACTCCACTGGATATGCACAAGTCTAATAATCTTGTTCCTTAACTCTTTCGTATCACACCTATCATTCTTTCGGTCATCTTACGTATGTCAAATCTTGTTCTACAGATAAATCCTAAATCACCACCGGTTCCACTACCGTATTAGGGTCATACACTCATTTCCTTAGATGTAATATGTGGAAAACATTATATACACCCGCCAAATTACTAGCTGATATGTGAGTTTACTAATCCTCACAATCACTGGAATGGACGTACATATCTAGGAGCCAATTTTCCTGCCTTCCCAAAGTACATAGCAACTTGCATAGGTGAAACTTTCATGAACACATGATCGCCTACTACAAACTCCATTTCCATTCGCCTCTTGGCAGAACTCTTTTGCCTCAATTGTATGACATCCATCCTAATACGAACCAATTCTACCTTCTCGGTAGCATCCTTTACCAAGTCAGGTCCTAACACGAGTTTATCTCCCATGTCGAACTAACAAACAAGTGACTTACTCAGTCTACCATAAAGCGCCTCAAATGGTGTCATTCCAATACTCGACTGGTAACTATTATTATAAGCAAACTCTACCAAATCCAAATGATCTTTCCAAGATCCTCCAAAATCTAGGACACATGCTCTCAGCAAATCCTCTAGAACTCGGTTTACCCCTTCCATTTGACCACCTGTATGTAGGTGGTACATGTGGTAAGCTGTATTAAAGTTCATTTCTATGCCCATAGTACTCTGCAAATTTTTCCAAAACTTATTGGTGAACAACGGATCCCTATCGCCAACAATGCTGCTTGGAATCTCTTAGAGTCTTACAACAGTCTTCATATAAAATTTCGCTAAGCTAGTTGACATTCTTGTTGACTTAACCAGGACAAAATGGACACTCTTAGTCAGCCTATTGAATATTACCAATATAATCTCGTTCTTGACCTTGGCAATCCATTTATAAAATCCATTGCTATAGAATCCCACTTCCAAGTCGTTGCCTCTAAAGGCTGAAGCAGTCCACTTGGCTTCCGATATTCAACCTTAACTTTCTGACATGTGAAACACTTCTTCACACATCCACCAACATCCCTTTTCATCCCTTCACAAAAGAGCACGTGCTTCACATCGCATTTTCGCGCCTCCAAGGCAAATTGTAAACTTGGAATAATGACTCTCCTCTAATAATTCCTTTCGAAAATAGCTTACATTTGGGACACAATCTCCATTTCTTTCTAAACCATCATTTTTTATCTTTGTCGAACCCTTTTGTGTCCTCTATCTCCACACCTATTTCCAATTTCCTAATTCTCTTGGCTAACAATGGATCCTCATTTTGTTTTGCAGAAATTCTATCTATAAGTGTTGGACGTACTTCGAAACTTGTTAATGCGCTTGGATCTTGACTTGATTCTGCATTCAGCCTAAAGTGAACTCTATAAGAAGCTAATTACCTTAAGGCCTTCCATACCATAGTCATGCCAGCACTTCATTCTATTGCTTCCTACTCAAAGCATCGACAACCTTATTCCCTTTTACTGATGCATACTCTATGTCAAAATCATATGCCGTCAAGAACTCTAATCATCTCTGTTGCCTCATATTCAACTTCTTCTGAGAAAGGAAAAATATTCAAGAGACTTATGGTTTGTATATAACTCGAACCGTTCCCCAACAGATAATGTCTCTAGATGTTCAATGCAAAAATTATAGTTGTCAACTCTAAATCATTGGTCGGATAGTAAACTTCATGCAACCTTAACTGCCTGAATGTAGAAGTTATCACCCCGCCCTTTCCCATCAACACCGCGCCTAATTCAGTTCCACAAGATCGGTATAAAGTACCAAATCCTGGTTTTGATCAAGACAAGAGCTTTTTTCAGTAACCTCTTCAACTCTTGAAACTACCCTTCATACGTATCAGTCCATTCGAACGTCTCATTCTTTTGGGTCAACTTAGTCGACTCAAGGGTGCTGCTATACACAAGAAATCCTTGATGAATCTGTGATAATTGCCAGCCATTCCCAAGAAACTTCTCATCTTTGTAACCATCTCTGGTCTCTACCAATTATTGATAGTTCCCATCTTCGATGGATCCACTGCCAATCCATTCTCCGAAACAACATATCTAAGAAACTTAACTTCGCATTTTCAAAAACGACACTTTGAAAACTTAGCTTTCAAATTATGTTGTCTCAAGATCTCCAACCCCAATCTAAGATGTATTTCATGATCTCTCTTATTCTTGGAGTATCCCAAAATATCATCAATGAAGATCAACACAAACTTATCCAACTGGTCGCGAAAGATATGATTCATAAGATCTACAAAGAATGCAGTGGTTTTGGTCAATCCAAAGGACATGACTAACCATTCATATGAACTGTACCTTATTCTAAACGTGGTCATAGGAATATAATCCTAAGTTACCCTCACTTGATGGAATCTCATCGCTAGGTCTACTTGTGATAATACTCTAGCTCCACTCAACTGATCAAACAAATCATCTATTCTAGGTAATGAATGGCAGTTCTTCACAGTCATCTCATACAACATCCCGTAATTAGTACACATCCAAAATGATCCATTTGGCTTCTTTACAAATACCATGGATGCTCCCCACAGTAAACTACTCATAATGAAACTTTTATGCTCAAGTTACACTAGCTGCTTCTTCAATTCCTTCATCTCCTTGGATGACATTCTACCAAGTGGTTTACTAACAGGTTGTGCCTTAGTATTGAAAATATCTGCAATCCAGTCACTCTTCTAGGTGGTAATCCCAACGTAGATTTGAAAACATCTACAAATTACAAAAACCACTAGTACTCTATGGACCTTATCCTCTTGAGTTTGCATTGCATATAATGTAGCTTCAAACTTCTCCTTCAACATATCTAATGCCGCCATAATCCTTTCACCACTTCTAGGACTTCACAAAGAAATAACTCTATCGGCACAACAAATTCTAAAGTTATTGCATACTATCCAATCCATACCAAAGATTACCCCGTAGCCTACAAAGTCAAACACAATGAGTCGCAAGCTAATAGATGTTCAAACATAACAAACTCTAAATTAGTGCACCTAACCCTGAGAGTGGCATACCCACCAATCGAATTAATCACATGTAAATATGTAACTAAATAAGTGACATCAAAACCTAGCACATTAACCAAATATTGCAAAATGAAAGAATGTGTAGCACCAGTATTATATAGAACTCTAACTGAAATACTAGAAATTAAAATCGTGCCTCCAAGCACCATACCCTCCTTTTTTTCCTTAACAGATGGTCCAGCCGCCGATCCTTCTAAAGCATACACTTATTCTGGCTTTGAATATAGAAAATTCTACTTTCTATAGCCTAGTTTATCACAGTTAGAATGCTTGACCTTTACTACTCCTGCCAATTTTAGATACTTATATGCATAGTGCTCCATCTGACCACAGTTGTAACAAGTGATTTCAGAAACATCCTTTTATGCGCCTCCTCATAGAGTCTCTCCCTTTTGTTATTGGCCCTTCTTACACTTCTGGTATGGGACAAACTTCTTCCTCTTACCGATTTGAGCTTTCTTTCCCACATTCCTCTGATGGGTGTACATCGGCTTATATATTCTTGCCATATATAAAATTTCGTTAAATGGGAGAGTTAAGTGGATCATCGTCCTATCACTCAGCCTGGCCTTAGTCCAAAAATAAACTTCTTCACCTTTTTCTCTCGATGTCATGATAAAATCCATCCCATGCTTAGATAAAGCGTTAAACTTCTATAAATAATTTGGTACAATCATGCTTCCCTGTTTTGGCTCCACAAATGCTTGAAACATTGCTTTCTTTTCCAACATGGAACAAATATCGCTTCAAACATCTCCTTGAACCTTTTCCAAGTGATTTCTTACTTGAGAACTTCAGCCCACTCCCATTCGATAATAGCTAAACCCTTAATATATCTAGACACTAACTTTACCATAAGCATCGATAAATTCCAAATCTCCAAAATATGATCACACATCTACAGCTAATACTTGCCTTTATTGTTTGTCTTGTTCCATCAAACATTTCTCCTTCCAAACTCCAAAAATACTACTTCATCTTACTGAAATTCTCCTTGGCCACTTGGAACATTCTAGCTTGCGGTTGTACTTTGCTATTGAGCCTACAGTTGCATTAGATTTGCTAAAAACTGCTTGAAAAAACTGATTCATATCTACATTTCCCAGAACCGGAGCTGGCATCTGAACACCAGTTTCTACTCCAATATTCGAGACTGTCTTCCCTCCCCAACCATTAGTATGCATACTTATAGTTCCTTTACTAGCATTTTCCCTAGCACATCCTAACATCAAATGTCCACTTCGAGTTTCCATTCTTGCTTTCTATGTAAGCATTGTAAGAAATGAAAGTAAGAGACTGAAAGCAATAACAGAAGGATAGATATATCCATCCATATATCTATATCAAAGTACAAGTACATTATATATATAGTGTATACCATTTCCCAAGGTGTTCGTTTTTCACTATCTAGCACAACACAAGAATTGCTCTTTCCCAACGGTTATAACCATTACAAATGAAATTTATAATGGTTATAACCGTTACAAATGGGTACGTGACAATTTTTGCAATAATTTTTCCAACAGTTATAACCGTTAGGAAATTATACTTTTCCAACGCTTATAACCGTTGGGAAATTTCACTTTCCTAACACTTATAACCGTTGGAAACAAGAAATTTTCTAATGGTTATAAACGTAGGAAATTCTGCATTTCCAACGGTTATAAGCGTTGGAAAAGCTGTAACAAAATTTGAAATGTAGATGCATTAATATATTATCATCGGCAACACAGACAAGAATAATCATTTGTTTCAATTATAACAGACTAGATAGAACAACCAATACCCTTAATTCATATACAAAATGCAACAGCAGCATAAATAACATCCAATTATTTAATAAACACTAAGAAAAACAAGGCGAGATAAATAATGTGACTACTTGTGTAAGAATTAGGCATGAATAAATCCATACAAGGCCAACCAACCAAAAATATATGCTTGTCATTTTTTCAAGATAAAATAAGTGCTATGTGCAGAGCCCATTTTCTATGTTATTTAACCTCCACATCACCAGCACTAACTGTCTGAAGCACATATTGAGTCATCCTCATATCCTACTTCCCCTTATGTTTCTTCAAGTCTATAAAAAATTCAGCAAATGAAGCACCTTCGCTTGATGTGGGCATTCCCATTGCTTTTCTCAGCTTTTGAAGAACTTCCCGATCATTCCAGTGCCTATTTAACATTTGTGAAATGAACAAGGAAAACAAAAACTATTTTATTTACTAAAAGCTATGTTTTTGAAATGAACAAGGAAAATGAACAAGCAGACGATACAAGTTATGGTATTGCTAAACAATCAAATGATGAAACAATACATATTCTGTTGTATATATTGCAAGTTCTTTTTCACAATGCTTAATGGTGCATAGCTTTTTAATCAATTTACAATAACATATTATGTATTCATCCTTTATAAGTACATGGTTTATATGTTCTTCTTATAAAAATATTGAGTTTATTAAAAAATGTACTTTTTTTAAACAAACTAACTCCTAAACCTTATCTTTCATATATACCTGAAATGTACTCATTTAGAATTTTCTAGTTTGATTTCTTACTTTTACCTTTCCTTGTGTGTTAATGGTTACTCATAAAAATCACCAATACTCTACTATCCAATATACAATAATTTCAACTCATTATACAAAGATGAATTTTCTATATTAAACTATAAGATATAAACTCACAATAATTTTTCCTTCAGCTTTGCTCTTTTCTACGCAGTTATACATCCCACATATAATCTGTTTATTGCCTTGCTTCATATAAGTTTAGCTCGAACTGCATTTTTAAATATAACAAAGGGGGAAGTGTGATGCAGTTTGGTTATAGATTTCTACCTAGTAGTTGCATAGTTCCGTGTTAGTAATCTCATTCGTTTTCTTTCTTTTTAACCAATATATTTTGTATTTCTTTTCAGCTATTCAATGTTGGCATATTTACTTCTACTAGAGCCCTGAAAATTGTTTTGTACCTTAGATATGGCATCGATACACTACTTTATACACCATATGTTGCCCTTATAAAATGCCAATATCAATCAAATGAAGTGTTACGAAAGACCTTTTTCTAGTTTATTGTACCTTTTACTGTAAAGATCTGTTTCTAGTATATGGTAGTGATACAGTCGACAAGTGCTACTCTAACTACTTTATGGCGAGAATCCGATATTATATTTAAAAATGCAGTTCTGAATAAAAGATAAATTATTTGTACATATAAAGTTTTTACGTATCGACTTATTTTCAACTTATAAGTCAAAATATTTATGTTGTTAGCAAATATAGTAAAGTTTATGAATAACTTATAAGTTATCCTTAAAGTGATGCCAAACACAATCAGTATTCAACTATTCCCAACTCTCAAGCAAAGTAATTGAAAAAATAATATGCAGCATCATACTTCAGAAGAGAAGCTAATCTTCTTGATTTGAATATGTACTCAGAGCCGTTGTTCAAATCTTATTAACATAAATGAAAGAAAATAATAAAAATTCTAAAATGAAAAAACCAGTTGCAACATAGGGTTGAAGAAGTACTCTATGTTTACTCAATAAACAATTTAAATCATAGAAAAGAAGATAACAAACTAGATTTAATACATGAAAGTAGTGAGCTGGAACTAAGAAAACCCATGGCGAACTCAAAACTAAAAGTAATGTAAGAAAAAAGAGAAAGAGTTTGCAAATTGAGGTAAAATAAGAACAAATTAAGTACCATCTACTAATTGCTAAGCAAATGCCAGCATCAAAAATGGAATAAATAGAGTGTGAGAAGTGTATAAGGACGGAGAAGAAAACGTACAGGAGTATGGGAAATAGTTGAGTTCTTTTCATTCATAGTTGCATGCAAATACATTAGGTGCCAATAGTACTTGTTAGATTGAGTAATAGTAGTATGCTTAGCATCAAATAGTAGATATAACTATATACATGGACTGTTTGAGCAATGGTTACAGAAATAAGCAGTAGATATTTAATGAAAATGAAAGGATTCACCTTGTCAAATGACCGAACTCCTACTGCCAAAAGTCAGGCCGCCATGTTCTTTTTTTATCGAATCCACATGATTAGTTATTCAAAAACATACTGTAACACATACGAAATGAGTAAACAATGTTAGATCTGAAAATTAGTTGAGTTAGAACATAAATAATGAAACAGTTAAACTTATTAGTACAGAAAAGGATTGGGGAGCATGAATTATTCTCCTTGCATGTTTAATGCCATTTGGTCATTTGGTATCTGCAAGTTTCATGGATCCGACATTTCATATTATTTTAAAGAAATAACAATTAAAACAAAAATTGGCTGCAGTTATCATGGCAGAAAACATTATCATCGTTTACTCCTTAGTTCAAGTTTGTTATGATCCGTTTTTGCATGTCAACTTACTTTTTTGGTTGAGTTTATAACTTATAGTTTAATTTTCTCCATCCAATATGAATAAATGTCTAAGAGTATGCTTGCCTTGTACCATTTATATGTGTAAGTCTATATACTCCGACTTTTTTAAATAAAAAAAGATTTAGTAATAATTGAAATGAAACTAATGAATGCAATATTGTCCGAATTAAGAAGTACAATCATTTCTTCCATTTTATTTTTGATTTTTTAGTAATTACTATCACGATACACTAACATTTTCATAAATTCTACTCTTGCATCTTCACTGATAGTTCAATATTTCCCTTTGATGAAGTAGACATTAGGACTACTACTTAAATATTATTTTTTAGTAATTTCCAAAAGATGCTTAAACATAGAAAACTTTCAGATGTAATTATCAGCAAGTGGAGTAACAAGTTAAAGGTATATGGTTGCAAATATTTCTGACTTTATTCAAGAAATTTGCAACCTCTCCCCGATCTTCCAGTTTTCTTAACCAACCTGTTGTCTTCCTTGAGTAAGTAAACATAAAAATACTTCATCTCACATGTAGTTAATAAACTTAAAGGTATTTGTGTTCTAAGTATTAATTTTCTAAGAGTATTCTTAAGAGTTTAATGTTAAATATCATAGTCGTGAAGAATAATAAGCGCTGTGAAAACTCTATGGAAAGCTATGTCCAAGTTTGGCTTAACATCAAAATTGGGAAAACGTTATAAATGCACAGCAAGTAAGTTTCTTACAGTCCGCTTTTATTCCAAATTTACATAACAAAGTGGCGTGCAGCTATGCAACTCTTTTTTTAGGGTTGAAGTAATTACATAAAATTATGATTTGTTATCCAGTAAGTTCTGTCAACTCTTTTGATTTGATTTTTAATTATATAGTTTTTTATACTGTAAAAAAAACTACAAGAAGGATAACAAACATTAAAAGTGTGAATGAACTGCTATTATTATTATATATACATATAAGAGATAAGAGATAGGTACCATAATTTTTAAGTATAGTTAATTATTATATGTTCATTTACTTTTCCAAATTTCAAGATTTAAGTGCATTACTTTAGCAAACCAATTCCAAACTAAAACAAAAAAGGAAACTTGTTACTGGCATGTTCGGCAATGATAACTCTCTAAGAAATCCACCAAAACAAGGAAACATACATTTTTAGGAAACATGTACAGCAGATAAAGGTAAAAAAGGACATCGTATACCTTGTTGCTAACAAAACCACACAAAGCCTTAAACTCTGTGATAGAATTGCCATTTCAGGTTTATTGTTTGGATCCCTGTATGTAAATCTTTAGGTTCTTCTTGTTTAGTGATTTTGCCAATTCTTTATCTGGATGTGCTTGTATAGATAGCACATTCCCCATTGATATAACCTATTAAAGCAGGTAAGTTTGTGTGAAAAAGCAAAGAAACGTATACTAAAAATTAAATGTACTCAAGACACTAATTTGAGTTGGTATTTAGCAAATGCAATACTATAGATTTACCTCGTAGCAAACTACAACCGAGTTTTGAGGAACAAAGATATAATGAACAACTATGTGTCATTCTCATTTCATCCAAAGTCTAAACTAAAAGTACAAATGGCATTAAAGTTTTGTTACTTTCTTCATTTTGGTTGATAACATCATGCAACTAGCAGTAAATGATGCACATATAATATCATATTATAAAATGAATGCACTAAATGAAGCTGTTTGAAATATTACAGACCGTTATCATGATATAAAAATATATTTCTTTAGCCAAGAGATTAATTATACATCCAAATGGGCCTAAATATCCTTCTATAAAAAATTTACACTATATACAGAATGCTTTGAAAATATGTATTGCAACAGACTTAGAGAAAAGCCCAGCAAAACAGCTTAGAATGGTGTTCTGAATATATGACTGGTACCGAGAGCATTTTCCATCCGCACCATTGATAATGAGAAATGCAGTAGGAGTACAAACACTATCGGTAATTTTTGATTATTTTTTCTTTGCTTTTTTATCTTTATCTTAATTTTTTATTTTCTTCTTATTCTCTTTTGATTAAAGTAATCTGTGAATTCTTTAAGTCGAAAACTTTATCAATGTCGACTATCAATTTTTTATTTAAGTCGAATTCTTTAATTTGTGAATTAAAATCAAATTAAAAAACTATAAAATTTACAGTCCACTATCAATGTCGACTGACATAACAAATCATTTTGACACAAAAAGTCAACTTGATTTAGCACAAAATGTCTAATTTCAAAAATAAATTAAGTTTGAAGTAATTACCTGATTTAATTTTGAAAATTAGTCTGGAATCGATTGCCAAAATTGAACGCAAACCTAAACTTCCTTGTCTCCGTCAAATTGGTAGAAAATAAGCAACCTAAGCGATGGCAGAACGACGGAGGCAGTGGTAGAAGGCGGTGGCAGAAGGGCGGAGGCGGTGGTAGAACAAAGGGGCGATAACCCTAGAATGAACAAAAGATGATAACGCTGAAAAGATGAAAGTTATGCGCGGGAAATGGGAAAAGTAACAATAGAAGATCAAATTACAATCATATCCTTATTATTTTTAATTATTTACGAAATTACCAGATTTAGTAACGGTATGAACCGTGACAAAATTTGGTAATGGAAATAACCGTTAGAAATTTATAACGGTTATTACCGTTAGAAATTTATAACGGTTATTACCGTTAGAAATTAAAAACGGAAAAGTGTTACAAAATGGGCTAATTGGTGTAGTGTAGTTTTTCTAAATTTCTATTTTAGGTATGTTTCACTTAAGCGTCCCTTAACCTAGGTTCTGATACCAAGTTGTAACATCCCCTATTTCAAGATCCGAAAATAAACGCCAATGATGCTATAGTCATTACCAGAATTATTTTTAAGCGATAAAATATGGTCAGTTTCTTTTTTCAACAACATTAAGTAATGGAAGTTCTTACTTTCCAATTAAAAAGCAAATACAATGCCACTCTCATTGACTATCATCCTATACGTGCTAACCCTCTGATAACCAACCTTTGCTTCATTAATGACCTTTTAATTTTCACCAAACTGAATAACTCCTCCTTAGAAGCCCTAACCACAGATCTTCAGTAATTTAGGAAAGCTACAGGCCTTCTCATTAATCCCTCCATATCATCCATTAGCATATTAAGGACTAATTTTGCTAACAAGTTAAGGATTGCAACATACCATCACCTTCCCCTTTTGGAAGATCCTATGTCTTATTTAGGCATCCCACTTACTTCATCTAGGGTCATAAAATAAGACTGTTTACCTCTTTATTAAAGAATAATAGCAATACTAAATTCTTAACACGACGGATTCGTATCCTAAGCTGGTCATTTAAGGATAGTTAAATCCATAGCATTTGCTATGCAGCTGTATTACTCTCGCTTATTTATCCTATCCAAATCATTAGTTGACACGATAGAGAGAGCATGCAACCACTTTCTTAAGCTGGTGACCTATTCTCTGGAAAGCCAATTCCCATCAAATACTCAAAAACCAATTAAGGATGAGAGATTGAGAATTTTAAACCTCCATCATTGGAATAAGGTAGCTTTCTCCTCTCATCTGGCAAACTTAATATGAAATAATGCTAGTTTACGGAAGGATTGGATTTCGAAACATAAAACATGAAATACAAACTTATGGACCATGGAATTAAATCAAAATAGTAGCTAGGTTTGGAGGAGTGTTTTAAACTCTAGACGCTATATTCTTCAATATACTAATTACCCTATATGCTCAAGCGCTTACATTAGTTTTTGGCACTTTCCATTGGTTGCCAAAGGGCTTTTTCTTTCTCAAAAGCTAACCTTCGACTAAAGAATTCAAATAGGAATCCCATATTCAGCATTCATCCCAGATTTTATACATCAGAACTCTATCTCTTTACTATACTGTAGCAATATTGAAGTATGGAAAATGTAGGTTGAAATTCAAGGGAGCAAACTTATTTTTGAAGACTCAAAAACACCAATATAGGGACCTCTCAACAAACATCATTTGATCATATATGTTTACTATCTTCTTGCTAACTCTCAATTTGGCAGAATATGGGACAAGATAAACTCGCACAAAGGGAACATCTGCTTTGGAGAATTTTAAAGAACGCTCTTTTGATGCAAGAGAAACTTTATTGCATGGAGATGTTAAACTCCTCTTGTTGTGTTATGTAACAACCACGAAAAAAAGAATACACATTTATTTCTTGAATGCTCATTTTCTTCCAATGAATGGGACAAAGTTTTGATATTAAGGGGTTGTCATCTCCAGAAATGCCATGGAAATCAAGAGCGGTACAATATTTTTCTTGGTATGAGATGGAAAAATGTAAAGTCGAATGTCTTACTATGTTACCTCAAAATTGTTGCTATAGAAATATGGAGAGAAAGGAACAATAGGATTTTCAAGCAAGAAAGAAGATGGGCTGAGGATGTTGTAAGAGCTTGCATCTATGATATTAGTAGGAGGATAAAAGCCTTGAGTAGAGGGAAAGTGTTTGAAAGCTAAGAAGAAAATATTTTAAGTAGGCTAATATTTTATCCCATTAATCCCCTTTGTATTTTAATTCCTTTTTCTTGCACTCCTTTTTGATCTCTCTCATGTTGTGTCTTTGTAATTTCTTATGTTTTCTCAATAAAAGAGGTAAGGGAACATTAAGTAGAGCGGCTACATAAACTTCCATTACATAATTTGTCTTTACATTTCATGTATCTCAATATGTGCACACACAAGGGTAAATATAATAAAAATATAGATAATAGTGTCATGCTTGACATATGAAGATATTGACATGAATGCTGAACCAGTTATACAATCTGGTTTTACACTGTGAAATCAAACAAGCTTTATTATCTACTAACCCTCATGCTTCGTCTTTGAAGTCTTAATTTGTCCTCAAGCAAACCTATCTAAACCCATAAACTAAGCCCACTCAAATGAGTACTATGAGTTTGTGGGAAAAATAATAATAAAAACACGGGTAGGGCATAAAGCTCAATATGAGTAAAACATTCCCTATCATAACATTTAGTGAGACCACACTGCCTAGTGGAATGAGTTTTTCCTTACTAGTTCAACACCATCAATTTAGCCATATAGATTGAACATCTTAGTATGAATCAAAATCACAAAACAATATCCCACACATAAGCAAGCCTTGCACTTGTATTATATCACGACTAGGTTTATAGTCAGCTACTTAGGCCTTACTTCATTACTCCTAATCAATGTCGAGTTTTGACGTTTAGGATGCCACTTGATCTTACTTCATTACCTCTAATCAATGTCGAGTTTTAATGTTTAGGATGCCACTCGTGCCTTATAACATCGCTTCCATATAATGTTGTGAACAGCCATTTTGGTTGCCACCCAGGCCATACACCCACGTTCTCTTATATTATCGGAAACAGACAATTGGTTGCCACAGAAGCCTTTTGCCAATGTTCTCGTATATTGTCACGAACAAACAATTGGATGCCACATAGGCCTTATACAACATACACCATTTTAGGTTTATATCAAAAATATTTCTAATTGTTTAGATAAAATACTTTTATCTTTTATTTTAAATGATACAACTTGTCATTTCTTAGCTTCTCTAAGTTTTTCAATTTCTCCATTTTATATAAGTCATTACAATTTAACTTATCATTAATCTTTGTAATTTCATCAATGTGAAATTCAAATAAAACATGTTGGAAACGGACTTCCAAAACTTTACCCCAAAATTCACGTATTTAAACAATTGATTTATTACATTTTATTACCATTTTCTATCGCAGATATAGCTATCGCATCTATAAACTATTAGCCTTTAAAGCTAGGTACCGCATATCTAACTCAATAGCTATTGCATGTCTTATTCAGTAGTTATTGCATATCCAACTTAATAACTATCACATCTCTATAACTATCACATCTCTAGTTATCGCATATCAAACTCAATAGTTATCGCATGTCTCATTCAATAGCTATCGCATATCTGACATTAGTGTTATCGCACCTCTAAAGTTATCACAAGTCTAGTAAGTGCTATCGTACTTCTAAAGCTATCGCAAGTATAATGTTATTAGATGTCTAGCTTAAGTGATATCGCACTACTAAAGCTATCGCAAGTCTAGGCTAATCAAAATCTATCGCAAGTCTAGGCTATCGTAGGCCTAGCTTAAGTGCTATCGCACTTCAAAATCTACCGCAAGTCTAGCTATCGTATGTTTAAGTATGGAGCTATCACATTTCTAACTTTGATGCTATCGCAAGTCAAATTATAGGTCTATCGAAAATCTAACCAGAATGCTATCGTAAATCTAACCAAAGTACTATCACACATCTAACTTGATTAGGTCTAGCACCACTATCCTAATGGTTAGACGCTTTGGTTGTAGTCCATGAGGGTCATAGGTTAGAATCCTATGTAGCACCTGATTCGAACCACTAGGCATATGTTAACTTGTAGTAAGTTATATGCTGCTTAAGACTTGTTGTACCACTATGTACTACCATCGAAGTTGTAACATCTTGCCTTTTCGACCATCGAAAGTCAGCACCAAATACATCTACGGTATTCTAATGTCGAACATCTAATCGTCAAAAAGGCAGTTGTTAGGGTAAAATAAAATGAACAAATAGGGGAAACACAATCCCACAACGGAAACGACAACATATAATATAAAAAGACATTATAACATGTCGCTCTGAGATACAAAGTACATCAGAATTAAAGCAAACCCCATCAGCTGGACAGTTATAAATTCAGACATTACAATTGCTGATAGGTATAAATAATACAACGGAAAATAAAAATATTACGGTAGGTTAACATCCAGCTCTACTCCATGAACTCCATCTTCCACCAGCGACAACCTGGAAAAATACTCGGTCTGACCTGAGCATTATAATAAAATAACATCCAGATCTTTCTGGAAAATTAACGTGAGAAAACTCAAGTAATATGAGAAACATATAATAAATCTATAAGACCGCACCGCTAAACGTGCAATGGGTTTTACCTTACTAGAACAACTTCCATACATGAAGAAATTGAAAACAATCAAACAACAATCCAAACAAGAAAGGATGAACACGGACAAGATCAAAATCCAAACTTAAAGAATGGACACAAATAATTAAAATCGAGAAGAGCTCCAGACGCTTCTCGATGCAATTAAGAAAAAAATTCAAAGATTAGAATCAAATAAGGAAAGGGAAATTTCTCGATAATGACTAGGAGAGTGCTCCCCCCTTTACTGAAAGTATGCCTTTAGACAACATACTTGAGAGGGTCATTTTCTCTGTGACTCTCTCGAAAATATACAAGCCGGCCCGCCAACCTTGTCTAGATCTGATTATTTCACATCTCCGTGCATATAACCGAATCCAATCTGGAGTAGATATGAAGATACCCTAATGGGGGTAACCCCACATAGCTTGATGTCCACTCGCTCTTTGGTTTTAGTCATTTACGACAAAGGATACCAAAGCTCAAATGAGCAAAAAAATCGTCTTGGATTGACGAAACACAAAAGAAGGAAAGATTAATTCCAAGTTTTGAATTGGAACAAGGAAAATGGATTTATCCAACATGACTAGGAGGGTGCGCATCCCTACACCGAAAGTATACCTCTAGATAAATATACTTGAGAGCCCATGCCAAATGCGCATCACTTTTAGGAACTTCCAAGCTAGAACCTACCTTACACGAGCATCTGAATATACTCACATCAACGTATGCATGCCACCAACAACTTTCTATATAAACAGGACTATGTCCTAATAGGTGTGACCCGCATGGCTTGGCTTCCACTCGCTCTTTGGTTTTAGTTATCCACGGTGTTGGATGCTAATGCTCAAAATATGCGATAAATCATCTTAGATTGATGAAGCATAAAGAATGATATCAAAATCAATAGTTAAGAAATCAACTGTCGAAAGTAAACGAATGATTATGTATAGGAATTAGATTACATACACTTGTCAACAATAAACAAATCAAGATTTAAAGCATTCGATTCTTGTTATGCTTGATATTCACATCATAAATATTTGTAAAACACTTTAAAAACTCTCTTTAAAAAATATTCTTTTAAAGGGGCAAATTATTTTTCTAAGTGCATTTAAAAGTTACACCTAGCTTTGTTTTTAAACATTCATTTTTAAAGATTTCCACATCCATAAACTATCATTTATAAATTTAAAAACCACATTAATTAAGATAATAAATCAAGTTATAATATTTTTATGTATTTAAACACCATTAATTATCCCAAAAAATAATAAATCAAATTTATAATCATTTATAAAGTTTAAATAACGTTAATTATCCCGAAAGATAATAAATCAAATTTGTAATCATTTACAAATTTAAACAACATCAAAATAAATCAAATTTATAACTTCTTTTATAAATTTTAATCATACTTAACCTTTATACCAAAAATTCTCAAAATATTTGAAAATATAGTTTAAACAATTTTCAAAGTGCAAAAACGCAACCAAACATTTATTTAGGAAATACAAGCACAAGTTCAACACACATAAGGGTTTAATGAGATGATATTTCATAAGTGCGGTATAGCGAAAATTGCTATAACGACACTTACACAATTCAAACATTATGTCACAAATATTTCAGCCAAACATCAATATAAGCAATAAAAGAATATAAATAAGATGCAGATAATAGTAAATAAATAATGGCGAGAAACCCTTAGGGTCTCCCTACAAAAGTCCCCAGTAAATCTCAAATACACATACACACATACATGTATATACACATATATATACATATATACATGCACTTTGAAGTGTCCCGTAGCGACCTATTCACTACGAAAACACTCTGACTTCTTCCTTTTTATTCCTTGCAACACAATGGTTATTCATTCCATCCGCTATTCAGCAGGAATTCAAATCCAAACAAACAATTAAATAATAATATTTATACTTCACAAGCACAGAACGGTGATTTATTCTGCTCGATAGATGACTGAAATAAGCTATTCAATTTTATGATAGCTTAACGAGGTTTTATTTTGCTAAATAGATGTCCCAAACGAAGTATAACTAATTTAACTACATTAATCGTAACTGAATTTAATTACTATACTTTTATCACTAATTTATACTTTATTAAATTTATTAACTATCATCTAGGAACTTAACAACAACCAATAACAATATAGGAATCAAATAATTTATTTAAAGGTGTGTAAACTCACCAAAATTCCAGTTAATGCCGAAGCGTTCCGGTTTGGCTTGAAATCAAACAGCGTCCAATTTTACCCCAAAATCAAACTAGCTCCAAATTCGATGAAACCAGTTCCTACGTGTAGCACACATTCCTATGAATGTAACGTAACTAACTGTGTCTGAATCCGACCTTGTACGAGCAAGATATTAAATTTTATAAGCTATTGACTTAATTAAATAATTAAATTTAACTAATTACTAACTAATAACTAATGCCCTCAAAATCTCTTCTTCACCCAAAACAAAACTCAAATTTCCATCCAAACAAACGTCTGTATCCATAAAAGGTCATGCATGCATCTCCGTGACACGGAGTAAGACACGATGAAATCCAATTCCGTCTTCGCCATCGAACTCCTCTTCGCGTGACTCGCCCAACACCACGAAGAAATACTCGGCATCCTTTATCTTGCCACGACCTGGAATCCCCAATTCATCAACCCTAACGACGCGATCCACGTGGCCACCGCACCACCCCATACTCCTCCCATCAGCTCGCCATCGCAAGAGAAGAACTATGCAACTAATCCCCAAAGCCTAAAATGCCCTAAATCGAACATCACCCCAAACCCTAGCTCACTGACCAAAAAAGGAGCAACTCAAATCATTGTCAAATGCTACCAAACGGGCATGGATTCAAAGCCTTCGATTGTACGATTTCAAAGAACTATATTCCATGAATTTTAGTCGATTATAATGTTTGGTTTAGATTTTTGAAGGTGGAGAGCCATTATTCGTTCATTGGAAAAGAAGAATGAGAGGACAATTTTTCAAACGTTACTTCCATTTTGATTTTGACGAGAGTATAATGTTTAGTTGACTATAATGTTAAGTTCATTTTAATTTTGATTTAGATTTATTTTTCTATTTTTAAACAAAACTTTACTTCCTACACACTCTATCCAATATTCCCAAGTAAACCAAGATTTTCAAGCAACATCTCAAATCAATATTAAGTTTAGTTGGAAATTTTGAATTTGATTTAACTTGGAAACAGTTTCGAAAAGAAGGATTTATAGTATTCCGCTGCCCCATATTCCGTTCGCGTGCGGACCACGAATGACAGAAATAAAAATACGATCGTGCACCAAAATGTGAAACGATCCCAACTCAACAATAAAATATGCAGATTATTTTATTCTGTGAAATTTTGTAAATAACCATCGTTTGTCGAAAAATCATCAAACAACAATTTAAATATTTTCCAATTAAAACTTGTGGAAAAATTCTATAAATTAACCTAAAAATACTACAATAAAAATCAAGTCGTTTTATTAATAATGGATATTCTTATTATTTATTTGAACCACTTATTATTGTAAATAAATTTACAATATGAGTTCACTATTTTTATTTATTAATTAAAAGGAGTTAAATAAGGCTATCAAATTCATTTAATTAATATTTAATTCACAATCAAAATATCTATATTTGAATTCAAGTTATTAAACTTTATAAAAACCAATTATTTCAATATTTAAAATCAACTAAATATTCAAAATCAAATTACAAAATTCCGACCTGTTACGTTCTCCCCCTTTAAAGGAATTTCGTCCCTCAAATTTCCAAATGAAGAAAATGTCTTCAAACCCTTAAGGTTTAAAAACTATTAATTAAAATGAGTTCTTAAACTTTTAAAGCCCTTATTTTATGGAAAATTTCAGCAGCACCTTCTTTGCGCGGCTGATCCAAAAAAACTACAGCTTGCCACAACTGACCCAAATCGACTAAAAGTAAATAAAAGCCAAGTGCCTTCCACATTCGAAGCATAATATCATCAACCAATTGCCAATATCTGAATCTACTGCATACCTTTTATGCGTTTGATTTTTTATTTCTACAAGAAATTCACCATCTCCATGCATTTGCAGGTGCGTAAGAAATTAAATAGTAATCCCTTGCATTCGTGTACCTGTCTTGTACTTATAATCCAAAAGAAGCTATGATGAGAAAAAGCAATACACTAGCTATTTCTATCATAGGTAATAGCAACATAATCAATATAACATCCATTTGCAAATAAACTACAGAGAATACTGAGAAATAAAATAACAAGCATCCAATCTTTTCAAAAGATAAATTTAGAACTAAATTCCCGGGTTTTTATATTCAAAATAATTTTTTTCAAATTCCTACAAAGAGAAAAAATATATCAAAACCAAAATTAATTATGACAAGGAGAGTGCTCCTCCTACTAAAGCATGGTATAACTCTAAAATCAAAACAACACGGAGCATCTACTGGTATTCCGGTTCCCCTTGAAAACAACAACTAGAGTAAACAAATATACCCGGCAACTCTTTTAAATTTGAAAAACTCTCAATCGCCCAACTTTAGTCATAACAAAATATTTGAAAAATTACTTCACAAAAACTCCTTTCAAATATCTTGAAATAATAATACTTCATCAAAATTTCCAAAATAATTTTATTATTATTTCTTTCACAAAATCTTTCAAAATTACTTTTTTAAAAGCACCGGGATTTAGATCCTAACAAACAACAATTTTTTTATAAATCATAGTCTATAAAGTGACAAATTCAATTAAATAAAATTCCATAAAGGAATAAACTAACACTTAGCATTATTTAAAATGTTAAATGACTAACAAACAAGATTTAGAAATTTTGCATAGGTTCACAACTTTCTTGATCATCTAAGGATATAGATAATTTCTCAACCCACACAATAAGGCATATTAATATACTTAAGCCCGTATGATGTACATAAATCGTCCATATGCAATATCTAATCTGATCACTTGCTCGGGGACATAGACTTTACTTTCGAACTAGTTTCGCTCATTCGACCTCCCTAGTGCGAACTCTGATCAGGTTCCTCGATTAGAAACCTTTATTCTCCGTACATAGCTATATACTATGGTAGAAAATCTCAGTATCATATCAAGAGTCTGAATCAAGTGTTTGCTGACAAGAATCAAGTGAGAAATCCATTTTTGGACTGGTGTGAATCACCCCGAAGTTATGTATTTGAATTCTAGATCAAGAACCATGCAAATAAAATGATCTACGTATAACTTACACACTTAATTTTATTGGTTTCTTAACTATACCAATCTCTTTCTAAATCACTTTCATTTTTATTTCTAGTATTGCATTTGATACTAAAATTATTTATGAATTATTTCATAAATTTTCACCTAAGTTTATAAACATCTTATAAAGACAAAACTTTATAAAACATTAAATTAGAAACTTTCTCCACTATTATTTACTTGTATAATAATCTTCTATATCTTAGGAGTACATACAAAACACCAATTTCATTTTAATTTTTTAAAATTTAGATGGAGGCCCAAAAAAAATATGGGTCGTAAAACCGAGTCAACCTTTCGACCTCTTTACCTTAGAGTATTCTAAGGAAAGATGTTTACCGGTTGGCCCAACAGCACCAAATAGTTTACATGACTTAGATGTTTAAACAAAAATTACAGTTTTAATAAAACAATGCTTATTAAAACCTTCCTACCCAATTTAACCCATTTAAAACTTGAGTTAAATTATCTTTTTTCTATCTAAGAGTTTAAAATTTTCATTTATCAAATTGTTTATCAAAATACCATTTTATTTTAAATCAATTTCCTTTAAGGAGGTTTAAGAATAAATACTTAGTTTTTATTTCAAAATCCTTTTTTAAATCATACTACATATATTTATATATATATAAAATAACCTTAACAATTTATTCACTAACACTCACTTTGGGTTCATTCGGAATTAAACTCATCTCGATCGCACAATGATAAAGAGAATAATTTACTAAGTGCACTACAACATCCGCCCAAGCAAACATCTGATCGTCACTTAGAAGATTATTCTGATTACCACAAAACTAATTGTGATGTTTTCCTCCGAACTATCCAAAGAGGATGTATTTTTATTAAAATTTCCTTTTGAAATATTTATACTTACAAATATTTCCAAGTAATAATACCATTACTTTTCTCAAAATCTTTTGAAATCATGTCAAACAATACCAGGATTTATATTCTCAAAAACTATTTTCACTTATAAAACACCTTTTATAAATCGTATGAATCATTTTATATACCATACTTATATAAAATGTACCGTTTTAAAAATCGTCTTACACTATAATAACTTTCTTTTATTATAATTAATTTTTCACAAATACCTACAATCTAAATGTCTTATCTTCCCATTTAGATCATATTTAAAGTTCTACTTTTAATTCAACATTATTAAAAGATGATTTTTATTAACATTTTCTCCGAACACTTATAGTCAAATTATGAAACTTAATTCACAAGGGGTTTATTTTAATGTATTCACATTTATCAATGGATGCTTATAAATTGTTCGAGCATATATTAACAATCAACAAACAATAGTCAATGCCCCTAACATATTCGAGCATGACAAATCTAACAATAATGATAATAAATAAATATTATCATTTTCAAACCAACAAACACAACATAACTAACTATATCAATTTGAAAATTATTCCTTTATATATATAAAATATACACTCTTAGGTAAAATATTTCATATGCCAAATTTTCAAAAGTTAATATCGTGTCTGTTTGCCTTATTTAATTGTTTAGAAATCCCTATCGACACCGTGGCATCCCACGTCTCGACCAGAATTCATAAGTAACTCAATAGACCAATTAACACAATACATTTTTATAACAACAACAAATACGCTCTCGTATATATATATATATATATATATATATATATATATATATATATAGACACACACACACACTCAAACTCGTTCTAGGGTACCACTTACCCTATCTCTAATGAGCCATACCCTAGTAAAGCCAAGGTTCTCGCTTAACCTTCAGCTTTGATACCAAATGTAACGTTCTCCCTACTTGGAGGTGACTGCAAATGGTAACCTCATTCCTATTTTACGGCCAGCCTCTCGACTTCTTAACCAACCATAAAGGGACGTGTAGGGGTGAGAGACAAAGTTTCGTCACATGGTTCACAATGCGAGAGCCCCCTATCACGCTGTCACTCTAACAATTGCAGGAACAACATATATTATAATAAAGACAGTATAAACTATCATTCTAAGATACAAAGTACATCAGAGTTAAAAACAAACCCCATCAGCTGGATAGTTATAAATTTCTGATCTTACAATTGCTAATAGGTATAAATAATACAGCTGAAAATAAAAATATTACGGCATGTGAAGAACCAGCTCTACTCCATGGGCTCCATATCCCACCAGGGACAATCTAAAAAATACTCGGTCTGACCTGAGCATTATGATAAAATAACACCTCGATCAGTCTGGAAAAACAACGTAAGAAAACTCAAGTAACATGAGGAATATATAATTATTGAGACAACGCCGTTAAATGCGGAATAGGTTTTTACCTCACAAGAACAACTTCCATACATGAAGAAATGGAAAACAATCAAAATAACAATCCAAACAAGAAAGCATGAACATAGATGCTTCTCAATGCAATTAAGAAAACAATTCAAAGATTTGAATCAAATAAGGAAAGGGAAATTTTCCAACAATGACTAGGAGGGTGTGCTCCCCTTTACCAAAAGTATACCTCTAGACAATATACTTGAGAAGGTCATTTTCTCTGTGACTCTTCTGAAAATATACAAGTCGGACCTCGCCAACCTTATAACATCTCTATGTATACAACCAAATCCAATCTATAGTGGATGTGAAGATACCCTAATGGGGGTAACCCCACATAGCTTGACGTCCACTCGCCCTTTGGTTTTAGTAATTTTCAACAAAGGATACCAATGCTCAAATGAGCAAAAATCGTCTTAGACTGACAAAACACAAAAAAGGAAAGATTAATTCCAAGGTCGAATTGAAATAAGGAAAATGGATTTATTTAACATAACTAGGAGGGTGCGCCCTCTACACCGAAAGTATATGTGATATCCCGGAATTTCTGACAATATCAATTTAATAATCTGTACTGAAAATTAAATTGATTTGATAATTTTTGTTGATAAATTTGAATTGATTTAATAATATCTTAGCTTAAGTTTAAGATTAATTAAAAAGGGTTGTTTTAAAATATTGTTTAATAAATATGATATATTAATTCATTTAATAATAATGGGAATTTATAATCTCCTTTATAAATTATTTAAATTTGACAAATTATTATTTTCAAATAACATTATTAATGTATTGTTTTATATATAAATATAAATAGATTTTAAAATAGAAGTGTTATTTTCAAATTTAAATATGTTGTTATATATGTATATATATAACTTGATTTTAAAATTAGATTTTAGAATTTATTTTGAATTTAAAAGTCTTGAAATTAAAAAGGATGGATATTTAAAATGTTTTGGATTTTAAAGATATTTGTATAAGCTTTTATTTGTATATATATATACATAGTTTTATTTTATTTTCTCTAAAAAGTAATTCATAAGAATAAAGTTATAACTTAAAAATAAAATATGAATATAAAGTAAATGTTTGATACTTAAGCTTTAAAAAGAAATAAACAATAAATAAAAATAAGTATAGAAATAAATATATATGAGAATAAGTAAAACACATTACATAAAATTCTAACAATATAGTCTATAGGAATACACATGTTTACAAGGCTGTAAGACAAAAAGGAAATGTATTCATGTTTGTACAGGTAAAATATAGGATAAGTATGGAAGTGTGAGGCAAGAAAACTATCATATAAGTACATACGAAATAAAGAAAGATAAGTATATGTAGACATGGAGGACAACTTCATTTATTGCTATTATCTCTAGTACAAGTAAGATCATATCAGCCACCAAAGAGAAGAGAAAAATCTCTGACCAAACTTAATTAAATCTTGTACCAGTAAAATAATATCACCTGTAAACATTGTTCTATTTATCAATCTTTCCCATTTCATTTCGTTTACAAAAGAAAACTTAGCATTCCAGAAAATACATTAACAACTGAAGCTTTACAACAATTCAACTCAACAAAACATGAAGATCAAAATAAAAAGGTTTCAACTAGCAACTTTCAAAAGCTATTTCAAAAATGTGCTCTGTTCTGCCTTCTCAAATCGGTGAGTAACATCACTCTTAACAAGTTTAAATATATGAATATGGTTGCATGTTAATCTCTGTGATAAGTATGTATAAGTGAATATCTGCTGTGAATATATATGGTTATATAGTGTACATGCTGTTGTATATATGTGTACACTGTTCTTGTTTTGTTTTCCAGGCTCAAGATTTCATTTAAATCCATTACCACTTGATCTAGTCTTTGATAGGATTTAATTTACGAACAAAAGTTGTTTGTTTTAGCATATATAAATGTTTAAAATTTTACTTAAGTTAAAATAATAGAGGAATGTCTCTGGAAATCAAAATGACTGAGCAAATCTAATATAAGTCAAAATCCAAACTTGGTAATTCATTGTTTCAGGATTATAAATCGAATACCTAAACTAAAACTTGATTTTTGAAACAAAAATTAATATTTTTAGTAGTGGGATTTGAGAGCAGTTCTGGTTTGACCAGAAATATGCTTTGAGGGGTTTTCTGGCGATCTACTTGATTGAGGAAGTCGGGGTTCTTCCTGGAGATGGAGGAATGATCGGAGGATCAGAGAAAATTGCCAGCAAGTTGATCTGAGTATGGTGGAGGTGGTGGTTGTCTTTTCTTTTCTGGAACCCTAGTTTAACTAGGTTAGGTAGTTCGATCAACCACGGCGTCTCTGGTGGATCGAGCTCCACCAGACTTTGGGAGATGGAAGCGGGGGTGTTGGCGAAGTCTTGGTCGGAGTAGCCGATCTTCTGGTGGTCGGAGCTTCGTGGTCGAGGTAGTTTTCCAGGTATGGATGGATGTTCCAGTTTTGGAGCTTGAAGCTCGATTTTGATTTCGAGTTGTTGTCGAAGTTCTGGTGAATGGGTTTTGGTTTGAGGATGATCGTTGACTTATGAGGGTCACCGTGGATGGTCACCAGTGGGTGGTTGGCCGGTGCATGTGCACGGTGCACTTCTGTTTTCCTATGAAGCTTGGGTTTGAAGCAGGGGAAGTACTCGAGTTTGTCTCGGGTCATGTGTGTGTGTTGCCCGAAGCAATGAGTGTGTTGACTCGAAGCATTTTAAGTAGGGCTCGGGTAAATTGAGTGTTACAGGTTTTTAAAACCTGTTTGTTTCTAAATTTTTAAATTTGATTTAAAATTTGAAAACAGGGTTTAAAACCAAGTTTAAAACCAAATTTTGATATATGGATTCAAATTAACTTTTGTCTCCTAGTTTTAAATAAATAAAGTTTTATAAAAATTAAATGTTTAAACAACTTTAAATGTTAAAGTAAAATTTTAAATTGATTTGAATTTAAAAATGAATTTGGTTTAAATTCTTTTAAACTTCTTTTATAAGGTAAATATTTCTTTAACATGAGATTAAAAAGGTTTTTAAATTATTTTAAAAACTGTGTTAAAGTTAAATTTGTATTCATTTTAAATCTTAAATTTAAAATGAAATTTGAAAGTAAATTTAAAAGTAAATTGTTTTTAATTGCTTTGTTAATGCTAATTTAATCATTAATAAGAAATGGTTTTTATTTTAAAGTTAATTAAGATTTAATGATTTAGATTCATTAAATTATTAAGATAATTAGAAATGGATAATTAATTAATTTAATTAATTAATGATATGGATGATTAATTAAGTAATTAAGAGTTTTAAATTAATTAATTAAAGTTTAAGATTAATTATTTAAGGAATAATTAATTTGGAGTTAAGGATCACTAATTTGATAAGATTAGATTTTAAATTTATGATTAAATGTTAATTAATCAAGTAATTAAAGATTAATTAAGTTACAGTTAAAACTTAAATTAATTAAATAATTAGAGGTTAATTAATTGGTTATTAAGGATAAATTAAATTAATTAATATTGATTAATCTAAGTTTAATTTCTTAAGAAAAGAAATTAAGAAGTGTTAATAATTAATGAAGGTCGTTAACTTAAGATTGTTTAATAATTAATTAATGTGATTAATTTTAATAATTAATTAGATTAATTAATTAAAGATAATCATTTGTGAAAATGTTTAAGTATAATTAATTAATGGAAGTAATTTGGATTAAATTACTTTGTGTAATTAATCAAGGGATTAATTAAGGTAATTAATTATGCAGTAATTAATTTATTAAATGAAGTAATTAAGGGTAGTTAATTACTGGATGTGATTAATCAAGAGTGATTAATAATTATGGTTTAATTAAAGATTAATTACATAATGTAATTAATTTAAATAGAATAATTAATTAAAAATGTAATTAGGGATCATTAATTTATATAATCAATGATGTAATTAAGGGTTGATTAATTAAGATTAATTAATCAATAATAAGTGATTTTGAGTAATTAATTAATGTAATTAATTAAGGATTAATGTAATTAATTATAGTTAATTAATTAATGAAGTAATTAAAGATTAATTACTGTATTTGGTTAAGGATAATTAATTTGTGAAATTAATTAAAGGATAATTACTTGAATTAATTAAAGGATAATTAATCAAGGGTGATTAATTAAGATGGAAATTAAAGAATGATTAATTAATTGATTTGTAATTAATGAATGGTTATGTAAGCAAGATTTATAATGATGAAGTAATTAATTTAATTTACTTTAAATTAATTAGAGATAAGGTAATTAATTTAATTCATTTTAGATTAATTACAAATGGTGTGGTTATTAATCCTTGTTTATGTATGGATGGATGATATTGATCTCCTTGAGTGGTTTGAAATCTCAGATATGAAATAAAGTAATGTTGTATGATATGGATGCTTTGGTTGAAGTGTGATGATAATGTAGATTATCTATTTATGATGATATGTGAATTATCTATCTGTGATATTATGAATTATCTATCTGTGTGTATATGGATAATGAAATGAATTGTTTTAACTTTAAAACAACTTGGCCTGAAAAGGTACGTTTTGGATTTCGATGAGACCGGGATCGGGTTTCCAGATTTGGATATCCGAAAACCACATCGATCCAAATTAACGATAAGTCATGAATCTCAATTGAAGATGAAGATTCAGAGTGCAAGAGTTATTGTCATTAACTCTGAGGGTGGTTCCAAAATGAGTGTAACGAGATAATGCCTTCGGTTTCGTTCAAACCCGGAACGAACTTGTATGGATTGAATGCTTTCAGAACATCGTCAGGTGGACGATGAGCATTCTAAGTGATGTGTTCTGATAAGATAATCGTAGCCTCAAGCCTCATCAATCGGGAATGGCTAAAACAGGGGAGGTACAGCAAGGCTTCGTGGGTAGCACCCACTTGAGAGCGAGATATACCCCTGTCTAGATGTCCCTTTTTATTTTGGCTGTGTGGGCAGTTTTGAGCTCCAACTGCTGGGGTTGTCTTGTTCGGGACTGTCCAGTAAGGGATGGTTCCGGCCTTGTGTTGCAGGGGATTTAGGGTGGATCCTCGGTACGTTGATCTAGGCCACGTACTGTGACGGGCGGTACCTCAGTAGCCCTGCCATTGTATGGAATCCAATCTCCAATAAGTGCCCTCGAATTTGATTGTAAACCTATGTATGCTGGAATTTAATAGATGTAACAATTTCAGCTATTTCTTATTTACTTGAAAACCCTAGACCTATTATAATATCATAGAATTTCCTATCAAAGTTTTGGTTAGCGTAAGATAAAAACTTATCCATGTTTATGTGTGGGAAGTCTTACGTGATACCTTTGTTTTCAAAGGCTTTCAAAGTTAGGCAACTTTAACCTGTTACTAATACCAGACCCATGTCTGACCCTGCGTTTATTTCTGTTTTTCTTAAACTCTTGGGTACTCAAATTTTTACGAGTAGCCAAGGAATTCAGGTTAGCTTTGACGATCTATGGAGGAGCAATGGAGCAGGAGGCTTCAACGTTATAGATATATAGTTTTCTGCTGTGTTGGTATCTCTGTGTTGTATTTGAGTTGTATCGAGTTGTATTAACTAGACATGTGTTTATAACTGTCTAGTATGTGATGTATTATCTATGTAACTCTGATTGATGTTGTATACTATGTAATATTTATGTGATTAATATAATTTATTCGTTCCGCTGTTGAGATTCTGATGTTGTTTCTTCTTTCTTCTCTATCTTTTCTCTTTTCTATCCCTTTCTTTCTTCAAGATGATGCGACTTTCTGGTGATAGAAAGTTGGGTCGTCATAGTATACCTCTAGGTGAAATATACTTGAGAGCCCACACCAAACGCATATCACTCTCGGGAACTTCCAAGCTGGGCCCTGCCTCATACGAGCATCCGAATATACTCACATCAGTACATGCATGCTACCAACAACTTTCTAGATAAATGTGAATATATCCTAATGAGTGCGACCCACATGGCTTAGCTCCTACTCACTCTTTGGTTTTAGTTATCCATGGTGTTTGATGCCAATGCTCAAAATGAGCGATAAATCACCTTAGATTGATGAAGCACAAAGAATGATATCAAGATCGATAGTTAAGAAATCAACTATTGAAAGTAAATGAATGATTGTGTATGGAAATTAGATCGCATACACTTGTCGACAATAAACGAATCAAGATTAAAGCATTTGATTTTTACTTATGCTTGATTTTCACATCACAAATAATTTAAAAGACTTTAAAACCTCTCTTTAAAAATATTCATTTAAAGGGGAAATTATATTTCTAAGTGTATTTAAAAGTTACACCTAGCTTTGTTGTTAAACATTCCTTTTTAAAGATTTCCACATTTATAAACTATCATTTATAAATTTGAAACCACATTAATTAAGACAATAAATCAAGTTATAATCTTTTTATGTATTTAAACACCATTAATTATCCCAAAAAATAATAAATCAAATTTTTAATCATTTATAAAGTATAAACAATGTTACTTATCCCGAAAGATAATAAATCAAATTTTTAATCATTTATAAAGTATAAACAATGTTACTTATCTCGAAAGATAATAAATCAAATTTGTAATCATTTACAAATTTAAACAGCAATAAATATCCCAAAAGATAATAAATCAAATTTATAACCTCTTTTATAAATTTTAATCAATACTTAACCTTTATTTCCAAAATTCTCAAAATATTTGAATATATAGTTTAAATAATTTTCAAAGTGCAAAAATGCGATCAAACATTTATTTAGTAAAATACAAGCATAAGTTCAACACACACAAGGGCTTAAGGAGATGATATTTCATAAGTGATAGTATAGCGAAAATTGCTATAACACTACTTACACAATTCAAATAGTATGTCACAAATATTTCAACTAAACATCAATATAAGCAATAAAAGAATATAAGTAAGATGCAGATAACAATAAATAAATAATGGTAAGAAACCCCTTAATGTCTCCCTACAAAAGTCCCCTGTAAATCTCAAGTATACACACACATGCACTTCGAAGTGTCCTGTAGCGACCTATTCGCTACGAAAACACTTCGGCTTCTTCCTTTTTGTTCTCTGCAACATAATGGTTATTTATGCTATTTGTTGTCCAACGGGAATTAATATCCAAACAAACAATTAAATAATAATCTTTTTACTTCGCAAGCACAGAACGATGATTTATTCTGCTCAATAGATGTCTACAATAAGCTCTTCAATTTTATTATAGCAAAACGGCATTTATTCTACTAAATAGATGTCCCAAACGAAGCATAACTAATTTAACTACGTTAATCGTAATTGTATTTATTACTATACTTTTATCACTAATTTATACTTTTTTAAAATTTATCAACTATCATCCAGGAATTCAACAACAATCAATAACAACAGAGGAATCAAATAGTTTATTTAAAGGTGAGCAAATTTACCGGAATTCCATTTGACGTCAAAGCGTTCCGGTTTGGTCTAAATCGAACAACGTCCGATTTTAGCCCAAAATTCAGCAAATTCCAAATTCAACGAAACTAGTTCCTACGCATAGCTACATTCTTACAAATCCAACGCAACCGACCGCACCTGAATCCTACCTCGTATGAGCAAGATATTAAATTTTATAAGCTATTGATTAATTAAATAATTAAATTTAACTAACCACTAATTAATAACTAATACCCTCAAAATCTCTTCTTCCCTAAAACAAAACTCAAATTTCTCTCCAAACAAACGCTTGTACCCAAACAAGACCATGCACGCATCTCAATGTCACGGAGCAAGACACAACGAAATCCAATTCCGTCTTCGCCATTGAACTCCTCTCTGCGTACTCGACTCGCCCGACTCCATGAAGCAACACTCGGTGTCCTTTATCTTGTCACGACCTGGAAGCCCTGATTTACGAACCCTAATGACGCGATCCACACGAGGCCGCGCACCACTCCGCACTCCTCCCATTAGCTCGCCATCGTAAGAGAAACACTATGTAACAATCGCCAAGCCTAAAACGCCCTAAATCGAACATCACTCCAAACCCTAGCTCACTGACCAAAAAAACAAGCAACTCAAACCACTGTCGAACGCTACCAAATAGGCATGGATTCGAAGCCTTCGATCATACGATCTCAAAAACTATATTCCATGACTTTTAGTCGAGCATAATGTTTGCTTTAGAATTTTGAAGGTGCGGAGTCATTATTTGTTCATTGGAAAAGAAGAACGAGAGGAAAAAATTTCAAACATTACTTCCATTTTGATTTTGACGAGAGTATAATGTTTAGTTGAGTAATGGTGATTTCATTTTGATTCTGATTTATTTTTCTATTTTTAAACATAACTTTACTTCTACACACTCTATCTAATCCAATATACACAAGTAATCCAAGATTTTCAAGCAACATCTTAAATCAATATTAAGTTTAGTTGGAAATTTTGAATTTGATTTGATTTGGAAAAAGTTTCGAAAAAGGATTTGTGGTATTCCGCTACCCCATATTTCGTTTGTGTGCGGACCGCGAATGACATGAATAAAAATACGATCGTGCATCAAAATGCGATGCGATCCCTACTCAACAGTAAAATACACAGATTATTTTAGGGTGAATTAATTTAAAGGACAAAAATTTGTATATTTTTAGCCTCAAGGACACGACTTCAATATTTTAACCACAAGGACAAACATTCTTCAAAAAATTATTCATAAGGACAAACATTCTTTCAAAACTGCTACCGAACTAAAAACTGATACCTAAAAACTGCTACCGATAACTGCAAACTGATACATAAAAACTGGTATCAATAACTAAAAACTGATACCTAAAGAAAGTTGTCATTCAGGCTAAAACACTGAAGGTCTGTCCTTGAGGCTAAAATGCTGAGAATTTTGTCCTTGACAATAATTTCCTGATTATTTTATTCTGTGAAAATTTTAAAAATACCATCGTTTGCCGAAAAATCGTCAAAAGACAATTTAAATATTTTCCAAATTAAAAAATATGATTTTTTTTTTATAAATTAATTAAAAATACCACAATAAAAATTAAGTCATTTTATTACCAATAGACTTTCTTATTATTTATTCGAACCACTTATTATTATAAATAAATTTACAATATGAGTTTAATATTTGAATTTATTAATTAAAAGGAGTTAAATAAGGCTATTAAATCCATTTAATTAATATTTAATTCATAATCAAAATATCTAAATAATCACTATATTTGAATTCAAGTTATCAAACTTTAAAAAGAACAATTATTTCAATATTTAAAATTAATTAAATATTCAAAATCAAACGACAAAATTCCGAGATGTTATAAAAGTACCAAATTTCAAAAAAAAATACTTGATCAGTTATCGCATGACTACCATGGGCTACTGCATGTATAAAATTGCAAATCTATAATTAATTGGAAAAATGATAATTCTATAACAAAATAACTACTTTTTGACTAATTCTTTACACATGTCATTTGCTCATTTGTTAATTTTATTTTATGGCAGAAATCACTTATGCTTGTTGTAATTTTATCCTTTAGTTATGCCTTAATTAATTACTTCCTTTAATATTTTCTTTAATTAATGTTATTTTCTACAGTACTATTTAATTCATGTTAATTTGAAACTTCATGGTTCACAAAAATCCGTAAACTTCTTCCTTTACCATCAGTAAAAATTTCAGATCAAAATATTAAATTTTAATATTTCTAAATATTAATTTATAGTCAAAAATTCCAATTTCCAATTTAGAAAAATCATAATACATTATTTTCTCATTCAATAAAGATTAAAACCTGTTATAAACATTATATTAAAATTCAAAGCATTTGGTGAAGGTTAAGTCGTGTTTTGCTCTTAAACAGATAAAAAACGATGATATTTATTACCCAAACATGCATAGATTCATTCTATTAACATTAACACATGTTTATTATCATTCAAAACATTAAAACACATTAAAATCCAAACCCAAATGGATTCAGAAGGAAGTAGGGTAAGTATTACTCACCTAAATTAGTAGCTTGATAAAATTATCTTTCTTTCCTTGAATGAAAGCTTATAATTTGCCTTACATTAGTATTTCTCTTATTCTTCTTTGTTAACAATGGCCGGCCTCTATTTCGTTTTGTTTGTTTTAATGAAATGAACGTGAATGGCGAGAATGTTATATCTTAGGGGTATATGAGTTAATGATTTGGACTTGGGCTAAAATCTCTCCTTGCCTAATCTGATTAATTCATTTCCCTTGATACAAAATTCCATTCATTAAAAAATTCTATTTTATTCTTTTATTTAATGGAGAATTTGATTAATAGAATCATCCTTGGTCATCTCAATTAATCTTTCAAGTACCTCTTAATTATGTAAATCCCTCTTGAGTAATTTTCCTAAAAAAATTCTCTTAATTATTATTTAATAAATTCTTATTTTAATTTAATCACATACGATGACACTTCGAAATATGGAGTGTTACATATTTAGTATTTCCACTACTATGGAAGACTATTGTATATGAAATTATGTGTTATGTTTAGTTATTTATTCAATGCTTTGTCATGCATGAGAGATTGTTGATGTACTTTGATATTTGGCATTTATGACATTTTGAGTAAATCATTTCTATTCATACTATATTCCATATTAGGTATTTCATGTTTCTATACTTATGTTTGTCATATTATATTTTATCATTTCGTTCTAAGTTGCAACATGTAGAAATATGATGGATGCTTTAGTTTTGGTTTTACCACCCTTGAAGCTCGTGATTTATTGTAGTTGGGATTACACATGACATGTTTGATGTTGGTTCGAATGACATAAGCGGTAGATCTTCACACTACTAAAGATGAAAGAGCTTGAAGAGGCACAGGACCTTAGGGATCGATCCCTGGTACATTTCCACGAGGGTCGCTGATACAAAATTGTTTAATCAAGATTAGTTAAATCTTAAGTTGTTTTTGCTTTTGAATTTTCTACTCTTGCTGATGATTTTAAATGACTCATGCAACATATTTATTCGAATTTCAAATTTAAAGCCTAAGAAATTACATTATAAATAAGGGAAGATCTGGAAACTTTGGAAAACTTTTTGAGTAATTCTATTTCCACCCCTTCTTTGCTTTTCCCACCCCAATATTTCAAAAAAAATGACACCCCACTTTTCACTGTTCCCACCCCTTTGCATTCCAAAATTACCCCTCCATAACTTTTTGCTGACCGCTTCCTTTCTTCCTCTCTCTGTTCTTTGCTTCGGTAAAAACCTAAATCAATGGAGAAAGAGCGTCGATCGGAAAATCGCCATGGTAATTTCTTAATTTCTTTGCTAGTTTTGTTTTATTTAGTTTAATTTTCTTTTCATTGTGCGTGATGTTTGTAAATTCGTAACAAAATAAAAAGAAAAAATATTTTATTCATTGTCGAGAGATAACCCTAATTTTGAAGATCACGTATGCAACAACGTGGTTTATATGGTAACAAATAGCAGAGCGAACATTAATACTTGGACAACCACATTGGATAGAAATGTGGTTATATTACATACTACGTTTATAGTTAACGTGGTTATCATGTACTGTGTTTGGTTTGTGATTTGTCGTGTTTGAACAACTTCCAAGTGCAATGCCAATATATTTTCAATTCTACTTTATGATTTGCTGTGTCTATTTTGTGATTTGTTGTGTTTGAACAACTTCTATGTGCAATACAATATATTTTCAATTCTACTTTCTAAATTTGAATAGATTTGCTATGATTATTTGATGTGGGAATCACTAAATTTGACAGTATATATTTGTTGTATTTATGTGTGAATCGCTAAATTTGAATAGATTTGCTATGATTATTTGATGTGGGAATCACTAAATTTGACAGTATATATTGCTGTATTTTCAATTCTACACTAGATTTGCTGCGTGAATTACTACATTTTGAATTACTATATTTGCGGTGATTATTGAATTACTGTTTTATTTGAATCACTGTATATGAAAGATTAATGTGAATGAAACACTGGTTGAAAGTATATGGTCTGTTTGTTATGTTTGACATTATATATTATTATATATTTGCTGTGTTTGAATCTGTTTTGAACAACACTGAGGACTTAACATTCACGTGGGAGTAATCACAACTACATCAAAAACAAACATTGCATAACATAGTGGAAACTGGGCATGAGTAACGTTGTTTTTATGTTAACAACATCAAGTGTGAATGTGGTATTTATTTTATCCTCGTCCCCCATCCACCTACGGCTTTGGAAAACTCTCAAGATTGCTCGACTTTGTAAACAACGTGGATATGATCGTAACCTCATCCCAAGCAAGCGTGGGAACTATCATCAACCACGTTTGATCTTGATGTTGTTTTGAGGAAAAACACGTGCCGAGTATTGACTTGTACCGTGAATTTCTAATCAAAATTTGATCATTTCAATCTAATTATTACAAGGGTAAAAATATCATTTAATTTTAAAGTAATTTGCTGGGGTGTGAAAGACAAAAGGAGAGAGGAGAATAGAATTATCCAAACTTTTTAGCATCTTAGATGCTTTGTCAAAGATTTTTCTTGAAAAAAAAAAGAGAAACAATCATTGTTTGCATTTTTTTAGAAGTTATTGTTTGTAATAACAATTAGGATATATTACAAAGAATACACACACCATCCCCCCTGGAAGTCTTTTAAAGAGACGTTTCCTGATATCATCTCATTTATGAAAATGATGAATAATATTGGTTTTATATGCCCCCCCCAAACCCCCCCACACACCCCCACCCCCACATTGAATGTCAAACCACTAACAAATTTGTGATGTGTTCTTTTCTAATTGGTTATTACTGGAAAACTGTTGGATTACGTTGTTACTGAAACACCAAACTCAATTAGATCAATATCCTCTTGTTTGCACAAAAAATGGACAAACACCTCAAAGTTGTATGATTTAGCAGATCTGATGTTATTCTTAGTGATTTGAGCGATTTATGCAAATATATAAAAAACAGGGGCTAAACTGCAAAAAGACACGCAGATTTATAGTGGTTCAGCCAGAATGTGCCTACGTCCACTTTATATGTTATTTCTCTTCTCTTATTCTGATTACAAGTACAAAACTTTGATATCAGTAAAAGAAAGTTGTTTGAAAGTTCCTTCCGTGCTTGAGCTCTCAAACTTGTCCCCCATTGTTGTACCCATGCCCCTCTATTTATAGAGTGAGGGTGGGAGCAGGGGTCTTGGATGTATATAGCTGCTGGTGGGCCTGGGCTGATGTGATCTGGCCTGGCACGTCTCGGTCCGGTGGTAGGAGGTGAGTTGGTTCGGCAGAAGCATGGGAGGTGAGATGGTTCGGCGAAGCATGGGAGGTGAGTTGGTTCGGCGAAGCATGGGAGGTGAGTTGGTTCGGCGAAGCATGGGAGGTGAGCTGGTTCGGCGAAGCATGGGAGGTGAGCTGGTTCGGCGAAGCATGGGAGGTGAGCTGGTTCGGCGAAGCATGGGAGGTGAGCTGGTTCGGTAGATGCTTGGTCCGGTAGATGGTGGGAGGAGCTTGGTATCAAGTTGGTCCGGCATCAAGTTGGTTCGGCAGTGTTGAAGGATGCCGGATGAAGCCTAGCTCTTCTTGGTCTTGAGATCCCCTGGGTGAGAAATTTACCCAACATTTGCCCCCCAAAGTAGGGCATATGCCTGTATATGGCGTGCTTTGTTTTAAGTTACCCAATTTCCCCTTCGACTTCTAGTACTGAACCGGTTGGTCCGGAGGTCCACCTTCGCCTATAAGTACGGAGCTAGGGCCCTTGTTATTTCCTACCGAACGAAGGACTTGAGCCAAATCAGTTGCATAGCCGAATCAATCTACCGAGCTGCTTTAGCCTGCCGAATAAGGTACCTAACTTCCCCTCGCCGAATGAAACTCGTGTGTACCGAATGAGTATTCTTATTTGGATCATCGAATGAATTCTACACGGGGAATGCCGAATAAACCTTGGGACTCTGAATACCAAATGAATTTTAACCTTCACCTTACCGAATGAATTTTACACGGGGAATGCCGAATGAACCTTGAGACTCTGAATACCGAATGACAATAGGAATTTGAGCATTTTGAGTGAAATTCTAGACTGCACACACTCGCTTCTTCATATCTCTACATCCTTTTTAAAGATGTATTCTTTTTCGTTGCAGATAATGTCTCACAGAGTTGAAACCCGATCAGAAAAGAAGAAATCCCAGGACAGAGAAGATCCTTCCGAGGTGCCCCCAGCTCAGTTAGAACCGGGACGTCATGGGCCCACCCCGAGGTCACTAGTAGATAGGTACGGCCCTCAGGATTGATGCGGTTACTGCCCAGTTTACCAAGGAGGAGAAGGTGGCAGTGAAGGAGGGCATGCGGTTGCTTGCAGCTGAGGAGGCAGGTGTGCAAGTAGAGGATGATGACCGAGATGATCGAGGAGCAGATGCTGGTAAGTCTTCCTTTCTAGTCTTTCCGTTAACTTGGTTGCTTATCACTAATGAATTCTTTTTCTGACCGGACAGGTGGGCAATAGGGCAAGGACAAGACTCCGACGCAGCCGGCTCCCTGATTAGGCCTGGAAAACTCTTTTTGTGGACTTGACATGGTTGTATATGTTAGTCTTAAAACAGTAGAGTAACTTTTAGGTTGTAATTCTTGCTACTTGTAATAAATAGCTCTATTCTTGATGTGTAATTCTTTAACTTAAGCTGATTTTGTCGTCTTTTGAATGTTTTTGCTATTTTGACATGTTGCATAAGAAATATAGCTATGCATATTCTTGTAATTAGATTGTGTTTGATGTCAGGTTCTTGTTTAGAACATAATTTCATGACTTGTAGGGTTAGTGTGAGGTGTGAACAAATTATAGGTATATATGAAAGAAGGAAATACCTTCCTTTATATTTTGCTTGTAGATGGCAGCTTTGAATATCCTGCGTGACCGAGTAAGGGATGCGGTCTAGTGTCTTGCTGTGAGTATCCGCTTCTATTAGTGAGTGTCTCTTGTTTTGTGTCCTGCACTTCAGGGATTGTTATAGAGGATAGGAGAAAAGTTTCTTAAGTAAAATTGAAATATGTGAAATAGTAAAACTTCCAATCACGGAAGGCCTTCGATGTGCTTAAGTTCGTGGCAAACGGGTTTTGTAGTCACTTTCCCTAGCTGTGGGTCTTGGAGACATTTGTCACCCATCTTACGCCTTCGCGGGGAGTTAATTCTTTTTTACCACAGCCGCACTTAAGACACATCGGAGCCGAGATCGCGCACAGTAACTACCCGGGCTATTATGGCCCGTAATCGTGGGTATTATTCGATCTACTGTGGCCGGCTAGCGTGGGTGCCGATCGTCAACTGTGAACTGCCCCTGGCTGGCCACACCTTATGTTGGGGCTTATAGTCGGTTCACAGTTGCCGGCGAGCTTAACGCCGTAATGAGCTGCCTCGGCTATAGTCGGCCTTCTCGGTGGCTTATAATCGGCTCATTACAGTTGGCTTTAAGGGCCGTCGCGAGCAATGAGTTAACTCGCAGCAGAGGGATGCCGGAGCGAAAGTGTCTCATTGGCGAGGGCATAGATTCGCATAGTACCTGTTAGGTCTTGTCCAGGAGAAGTTGCGCTGTGGAGCGCCTTGAATGAAAATGCTATTTGCACAGGATTTTGTTCAACAGAAAAGGATACAGTTAACAAGCAGCCAAGATATGAAGGAACAAGTTAAAAAGAGACAAGTTTTTTAAAGTGGTTCGGCACGAAAATGCCTACGTCCACTGATTCTCTTTGTTAATTCACTTCATATGGGCAGTATGAGTTAAGAAAAGTATCGACGAAGGTGTTGGATGTTCCATGCCCTCTGGAACACCTCTCCGTCCACTGTTGACAAAATATAGGCTCCGTTGTGGAGATCTTTATGAATTACATATGATCCATCCCAGATTGGGTCTAGTGCTCCGGGACGAGGGAAGATTCGCTTGAGGACAAGATCCCCTTCTTGTAAGGTACGATGCTTGACTTTGGGGTTGTATTGCGTTGCCACTTTTTGCTTGTGAGCTGCTGCCCTGGGGGGCTGCATCATTTCTTCTTTCCTCAATTAGATCCAAAGACATGAGGAGGAACTCTTCGTTTTCTTCTGGGTTGTAGTGGATCCTACAGTGGGAAGGCACTATAGTTTCAACTGGAAGCATAGCATCCGATCCGTATGCCAAAGAGAAAAGGAGTATGCCCCATTGATGTTCTGAAAGACGTGCGATTGGCCCATAGTGCCGTAGGAGGTTCATCCACCCATTCGCCTTTTGTCTTTTCGAGTTTCTTTTTTATTAGAGTTTTGAGAATTTTGTTGACGGCTTCGACTTTTCCGTTTGCCTGGGGATACGCTATGGATGAGAAGCTTTTGTGAATTCCGTGCTCTTGGCACCAGTTGGCGAATTCCTCCTGTCAAATTGAAGTCCATTGTCTGATATGATCTTGAATGGGACTTTGTACCTGCACAGAACATTTTTGATCAAGAAATTAATAAATTTTGCTGAAGATACTTTATTCAGGGGTTCTGCTTCCACCCATTTGGTGAAATAGTCGACTGTCACTATAGCATATTTGGCCCCGCCTCTGCCCATCGGTAGTTTGCCGATTAAGTCAATTCCCCATACTGCAAAGGGCCATGGGCTAGTCATTTGAGTAATCTCAGTTGTTGGTAGTCGCGGAATCTTAGCAAACTTCTGGCATCTGTCACATTTTCTGACGAAATCTAAGGCGTCCTTGCTTAAGGTGGTCCAGAAATATCCATATCGGAGTATCTTTTTTGCCAAAGTCTGTCCTCCGATGTGATCTCCGCAGCTCCCTTGATGAATGTTGGATAAGATTTCCTTGGCTTCCCTTCCAGCGACACACCTTAATAGGGGGTTAGAGAATCCACGCCGATAGAGGGTGTCCTCCTGTATTGTGTAGCGGGAAGCTTTCCTCAAGATTTTCTTGACTTCATTACGCCCGTTGGGTAGTGAATTCTGCAATGAAATCAACCATGGCTTGTCCCTTGATGGCGGTGTGAGGGTGATAGGTGATATCATACCGACTTAGTTCAATGCACCATTTAAGTAGTCGCCCAGAAGTGTCGGGACGATGGAGTACCTGCCTCAGTGGTTGATCGGTCAGAACTTTGATGGAATGGGACTGGAAGTAGTGACGCAGTTTTCGTGATGTGATTAGTAAACAGTATGCTAGCTTCTCAAGTTTATGATATCTGACTTTTGCCCCAGTAAACCTCTTGCTGACGAAGTAAACTGGCCGTTGTGTGCGGTTGTCTTCCCTTACCAAGGCAGCGCTTAGGGCGTGAGATGACACAGCAAGGTATAGGTATAATTCTTCGCCTTCGCTTGGAGTCGAGAGTACCGGTGGTTTCTGGAGGTGTTCGATTAAGTTAAGGAAAGCGGTTAAGCATTCGTCAGTCCATTCGAACTTTCCTTTGTCTTTCTTTAGAGCTTCGAAGAAGGGAACGCACTTGTCCGTTGGAAATTTCATCTTTAAGCACTATGGAGCCAAGACAATTTGGAAGTCAGACAGGGCTGGCCTTCCCAAGAAAGCGTTGTAGTTTCTTCCTTCTGATGTGTTCTTCAATCAGGTCCCGGAGATGATGGCATTCATCGGTATCATGCCCATGAGATTCGTGGAAGCGGCAGAACTTTCCAGACTTCTGTGCGTTATCTGATTCCTTCTTGTACGGTGAGCGTTCGTATCTAACTTCGCCTTGGGTGGCAAGGAAGATGTTTTTCGACGGTTTCATTCAAAGGAGTGTAAGTGTCGATTCTCGGTCCTGGCCGATATAGGCGCTTTTTCTCCCTTCTTGCCCCCAGCATTGTCTCTAGAGTCATTTCTTCGAATGTCCTTTGCTACAGCGGGCGTGTTGCTGTGAGTTGCCTTATTTTGTTGTCTTGACTGCCCCTCAGTGGCAGCGTCTTCAAGCCTCATATATTTCCTGGCTTCATGGAAGAAATCGGGTAAAGTAGTTGGTTTTTCTTTTGTTAGTCTTCTAGCGAATTTAGTATCCGGATGCACACCACTACAGAGGGCCATTAAGACAAGCTTCTCATCGGCATCTTGGACTGCGGCTGCTGCGGCATTGAATCGGGTTAGGTATTGCTGTAGTTTTTCTCCAGGTTTCTGTTTGACGTTGGATAAGGAATAAGCGTCCTTAGGTTGTTCCACATGGATGCGGAACTGACTGATAAACTTTTCTTTCAACATTTCCCACGAGCTGATAGATCTCTGGGGTAGATGACAGAACCAGGAGGTAGCGAGATCTGCTAAGAAGAGCGGAAAGCATTTGCACAGTACTCCCTCTGTTGCTCCACTCATGAGCATATGTTGCGTGTACTTCTGTAAGTGTACAACGGGGTTGGAGGTTCCTTTGTAGGGTTCCATTGTTGGCATCTTCCATTCTCGGGGGGTGATAGCAATTTCGATATTGCGGGCGAAAGGGCTGGTTACCCTAGCGCCTATCCCTCGATCTCTTTGCTCCCGTTGGACACACTCTCTGAATAAGCGTGCCATCCTTTCATTAGAACTTGGAGCAGATAGAAATGAGTTTGGCTCTGTTCTGTGGGATTGATTCCGTCCAGATGACCTGTAGGGATGGTATCGTCTATCATTCCTCATATTTTCCAGTGGCTGCCTTTGGTCTTCTGGGAGCATGCTCGGGTCAGCTACAGTTGGCCCTTGCCTTGATCTCCCCCTGCTGGGTTCTGATCTAAGCACCTCCTTGGGTCCAACTTCGGGCTGGGCTCTAGCTCGGCCCCGTTCATTGGCGTTTCTGTGGTTAGGCAGCATGACAGGCTCAGCTACAGTTGACCTTCGCCCGGTACCTCCCCCGTTGGGTTCGGTACCAAACGTTTCCTCAGGCCTAACTTCGGGCTGTGCTCGGTCTCGGCTCCTACCATGGCTACTTCTGCCGTTAGCTCCTTCGAAGAAGGAAGATCTTTGTTGTCTCTGAGATCCTCCAGACTGGGACTCGCCCCATGATTCAGTGTTGCGGTTGGATTCTTCAGCGTCCCTTAAGCGTGACATGAGATGGTCCACAAAAGCTTCTTGCTGGGATGTGAAGCGGTTAGTTACTTCAGCCACAACCCTGTCTAGATCTGCCCTAGTAATGGCTGCAGGCTGTCCTGTAGCAGGAGTGGTTGGGTTAGCCTGTCCTTCATTTGGTTCTACTGCTGGAGGAGGATGATTTCCTTGATTCGTGACAGCTGGATCTGGAAGACTGCTGGATGCGATGTTTTTTCCTTTATTAACATCTTTTCTCTGTTTGGGAGGCATGTTTTCTGAGTGGCGAATGATGCCGTTAGGAAAACTGTTAAGTGGATGAAGCTGAAGCTTCGAGTTTCTATCTCTCAGTGAAAGCACCAAAAATGTTTGCACAAAAAATGGACAAACACCTCAAAGTTGTATGATTTAGCAGATCTGATGTTATTCTTAGTGATTTGAGCGATTTATGCAAATATATAAAAAACAGGGGCTAAACTGCAAAAAGACACGCAGATTTATAGTGGTTCAGCCAGAATGTGCCTACGTCCACTTTATATGTTATTTCTCTTCTCTTATTCTGATTACAAGTACAAAACTTTGATATCAGTAAAAGAAAGTTGTTTGAAAGTTCCTTCCGTGTTTGAGCTCTCAAACTTGTCCCCCATTGTTGTACCCCTGCCCCTCTATTTATAGAGTGAGGGTGGGAGCAGGGGTCTTGGATGTATATAGCTGCTGGTGGGCCTGGGCTGATGTGATCTGGCCTGACACGTCTCGGTCCGGTGATAGGAGGTGAGCTGGTTCGGCGAAGCATGGGAGGTGAGCTGGTTCGGCGAAGCATGGGAGGTGAGCTGGTTCGGTAGATGCTTGGTCCGGTAGATGGTGGGAGGAGCTTGGTATCAAGTTGGTCCAGCATCAAGTTGGTTCGGCAGTGTTGAAGGATGCCGGATGAAGCCTAGCTCTTTTTGGTCTTGAGATCCCCTGGGTGAGAAATTTACCCAACACCTCTCATTATATATCATTTCAGTCGATATTTACATATCCAATATCTCAAATTCCAAACTTGCGCCCAATTTTGCTCAAACTCTCATCCATTCATATGCATGTGTGATGACATACGTACACAGCAAAGATTGCAATCATTAACTGTTTAAGCAGACTAGAAGTTCATGCCAAAAAATCACAAAAGACAACCAAAAAACTCTACGGACTCACAAGTGTACATATAAATCATTGTCAATTTAGATCAAGAAGCTAATAAATTACAAAACAAAGATTAATTTCATCAAAAATGGTCGACTCCTGAAGGAAAACATAATATCCAATACCAGTACAAGTTCCTTGTAAAAGCTTACATGCTCCCCAGCTGCCTTGAAATATAATCACAGATTCACAGGTTACGAAATATGATGCAGCTTGTATTTTTGATGCCTTCCACTCCTTTCCATAGTTCTCAAGACCAAAATAAAATAAAATACACAGCCACAACAAGAGAGCAAAATCAGCGCCCAATTTCTCTCTGGATATTTTCCAAAATTAGATGATTGATTTGGATTTACTAGTCTGATGTCTTTTCCTCATGATAACTTCCATTGAGCTTCTCTTGCAACTGAAATAAAAGTTGTGGCATTACAGAATTGATGAGATGAAATAACTATGTCTAATTGTCACTTAATTTTAAATTTCAAAAATCACTATGCATTGGTCTGTGGCTTTGCCAACAGCATTTTATTTCTCAGTTCAAGTATCTAAAGTGGAGAAAACAACTAATAGTCCGTTTCATTGGACTTAAACAAGCTACTTTTTTTGTCGGGAAATTTGTAAAACACCTTCTTTTAAGTCTTAAAATACACCGCCATCCCCTTTTAAAAACATGTTATAAAAGAAATAAAAAATAAAAAACCTTACTTACAAGTTTCAGAATATTTACGGAAAACTCTGCAAATACTTGTAGAGACATCTGCAAATATTTGAAGTTTTCACGCTGTGCAGAGTTTTCTGCAAATATTTGCAGAATTCTCAACAAATATTTGCAGTTTTTCAAAAAAAATAAACAAATTGTTTTGATCATAGAAACATGCGATAATTATTTAGATTTAATATCCAACAAAAAACGAATTTTTTTTTACCGTAATTAAAATAAGGGTATAATTTAAAACATGTTTTTGAAAAGGTTTTTCATGTATCGTTTCTGAAAATAAGAGACAGAACCAAATTTTTACTTTTCGATTTTTGAAAGCCGAAATGAATAGGTTGTGGCTTCAATAAAGCAAAAAAATAGCTTATTTAAGTTCATCCAAACGAGGAGGTATAAAAAGTGGAGAAAGCAGTTAACTAAAAAGTGCACACATCTCTACTTTTATCCAGTATCAGTCAAGAAAGAAATTATATAAGATAGACTTCATTAACTCACCTGACTATGTTTAAGCCTTTCTGCAGTCAACTCATTTGTTAAACTACTCATCCTACAAAACAAAACGGAACGCCTGATGGTCATGTAAAGCAGAACAAATTTCGCATATCATTGTAAACATACATGGTTATTGAACGATGCTAGAATGACAAGCACAAAAAAAAAGAGAAGAAGAAGAAATTATCAAAAAATTGAGGTAAGAAACAAATCTTTAAATTGTGGAATTCAAGGGGTTTCTATTTTCTCTCTCTTTGCTTCAGTTTTTGATTAAAACCTTTCGGGTAGAACAGAATTATCCATGGCTATTACATTCAAGTCTCTTTGTCAAACAGAATTCGGTGCAAGCAAGAATGTAGTTTCTCAGTTGTAACTATATTTTTGCTATTATACCAGAATGCACAACAAGCACACATGTGCACAAGGCGTGTACAATTTTCAATTGGAGTTGAATCCGTTTACAATGTTTACATACAAGCGATAGAACAATACAAATTAAAAGGGTATTTATGTAACTTCAATCACGATTGAAATGGCAATGATTGAATTCATATACAAACAATTCTCTTTATTAATACACGAGATTTAATGGCATGCGCTCAATGCGTGCAATACAAAATAATTAGTACATAGGGTACGTCTTCCGCATGTACAAAGCAAAATGGTTAATACAATGGGTAGACGTTCCACTCATAAAAAGTAAATAGTACAATATTAGAAATATGGCATGTCAACACGTATGAAGTATTGTAGTAGCAAATGCATAATAAATATTATACTTGAAACTCATAACAATATTAGAAATTTGAAAGATATTTGAGTCAAGATGGAATTGTGACTCAAATTTATTGCCTCTTTCAATGCATTAAAGAATGTAAAAAATCATCTAAATGAGAAGAGTTTATTTTGAGAGGTAGAACAAATCAATCAATTTTCTAATCAACTGATTAAAGAAAGCAATTTATCATACACGTGTAAATTGAAGTAAACTGAAAAAATTAAATAGATGAACATTTCTCATATGAACAGGAGAATTGACGAGGCATCAATTTGTTACCATGAAGATAGCATTCTTTAGAGATTAGTATAATCCTCTCAAGATGTATTTTTTCATATTCTTCTTCTTAGCCTTCATTGTCAATCTTGTAATTTTCTTTTCTCATAAAGTAACAAAATCTCATCTTTCCAATTGGATGTACACTGTCTTACGATATTGAAACCACTATAAATCTTGTGTATGATTTTCTTTTCTGTTTGTGCATCTCTACCGCACCATGAACAAGATCCTATTATTTCCACTGCGTTTGGGGGTACTAATCCAAAATTGTCCCCAACATGTTCCACATGATAAATGTTATAATTTGAAATTCAAAACCTTAAACGTCAAACATTAGTTCCACATGTTAAATTTATAAAGAAGTTTAATCAAGGTGTATATGGTGGTTCAACACATATTAAAATTGTTGTACCAATGTTTTCTCATATTTTTTCAATCTTGACATCAATGTAAATTAGAATTGTTATGGTAATGGTAAATTTATCATTACCATAACAATATCAAGTAATTGATAATCGATACTGAGCTACATTAATATACTAATGTTATCGGTACGGTAACGGTAAATTTAACATTATTAACTTGAAATGTAGCGGAATAGAAACATCAAAACTAGTGGCAACGATAAATTTATCAATCATATTAATTTTTCACTATTTTAGTTAATACCAATCATGGATACTTTTGAAGATATATCTGATTTTAAGAAAATGTTTTTAGCGTTATTTATGATGATGTTTTATTTATAGATTTTACTAACTTCAAAATCTAAGATTAGCAAAATTATTATTTCATATTACTGTAACTAATTTGTGATGAATCAATAAAAATTTCTGTATCAAATAAAATAGATCAAAATTATGATATAATAATTAATGGAGTCAAAATCAGTAATAAAAAAAAATTCTTACCATTCTAAAAAATTTAATGCAATAAAATTTTAATATTTTTACATGTTAGTAAATTTACCATTATCAATCAACGATTTACTAGTGTGTCGATATACCAACGATCATTTTACTAACGGTACGGTATTTGTAGCCATTTTGATTTACCAATACTATCGGTACGGTACCGATTTTCTCCTATCGTCAACGGTTGCCATTATCATAGCAGCCCCATCAATAGCAAAATGATTATGTATAGCAAAGTTGAAAACGTTTTAAAGAATATTTTGGATTAACTCACAATGCTGATTAGACTATCAAAATTAAGTATTATTGCTCATTTATTAGATTTAAATTCATAATTTGTCATTATTTATAAATTGTTAAACCAAAAACTAATTTAGCTGAAAATTATTTACTAATGAGATAGAAAGGCATGTCAATGTTTCTAGCAGGTTATGAGTACTTTGGCACCTACAATATACGTGTGTAACAAAAATTGAAAATAATAATAATATTCAATTGATATATCAAACATTTGCATGATGATTATCTGTGATTTGATAAAAAAAATCTGAATTTGATTCCAAATATTGAATCCTAGAATTAAAAAAATGTAATAATTAAAAAAATGTAATATATACATTTATATATAATATTAATTTTCAATTGTAATAATACCTTTTTAAGTAATTGTTAAGTTTAAGAAAAAAAACTGAACTGAAAGTCATGACAATGTTATCAAATGATTAGATGAAACTGTTGTTTATTTTCAAAAATTTATTAAGTATTTTTTAACGAAGTAAACTGAAATTATTCAAAATCAAATTTTAGCGTCACTCAACATAAAATTGAAAAAACATAGAATGAATTACAGATCTTTTGATGCTGAGAATAGAAAAACATTACAAAAAGAGAGAAAAATGTGAAAAAAAATGTCATCATCGGGATTCGAGCATATGGCCTTTATACTATTTTGAACTTTCCAAATAAATATAGAGCAAGTTTTGTCATAATTAGAATTCGAACTTGGGTCATCATCTGCGCATAGTCAGGGCATTTTGAAAAGTCTGCGGCTGGACCAAAAAATTGCATATCTACTCCAAACAGAAAGACATACTAGAGAGCTAGTAGATCATTAAGCATCTCCACTACAAGGCTGTAACAAAAGCTTGCCAATAATAATTTTCTTTTCTTTCTTCCAAAAAAAAAAAAAGAATGCCTCTGAAAATTAACCATTCAATTACTGTCTGAAATTTTGAAATGAAGAACCTCCTCTGTACCAATTTATGATGACCAAATTTTATAGTATAACCTACCTTGTTAGTAATTCAGAAACTCTGAGAAGCAGAAGACGTTCTCTTTCCGTAGATGTCACCTCAGCCTGCCAATAACACTTTTTATTACATTTTGAATGTTATATTACAAGGGAAAAGGTAAGCAAAAAACATAAATAAACAGATCATGCATAATTTAAGTTTCCACATCAACTATGTTTTTGGTCACTATGAATAGAGTTACTGAAAGTAAACATCCTTGAGTAGAGACAACCTATATACAAATTGCAGCGGTTGTTAGAGTCAGACAGAAAACAATTTAAACAGGTGATAGGCAACTAAGCAGAGAAGAAAATTCATACTAAAAAAATCGACTTTTATTATTTAGTTCAAGTTGTCTGTTGAGTGGAGTAAAATGTTTACAAAAGTTAAATATTATATTAAAAACTGAGCATTCTCCTTGTCTTTTTACCAACATTTTATTATTACGTTTTATTAAGTCATTCCTCAAACATAAGGGACTACTGCACAGAAGGGAAACAGGAAAAAGAAAAGCTAGGATCAATTCTCACCATATCATTATCAGTAGTGTGATTTTGGGATAGTGTTCCAGTTTGCTGGACTGCAAAAGTATACGTAATATGAAAAATCCCAGTGGTACCACAAGAATAAAACATCCATGTCAGTTTACTTACCATCAACTAGTCCATTCAGCTGTAAACTACTCAACATATTTGTAATCAAATTCTGTATGAGAAGATCAAATAAAGTCATTTTTTTCAAAACAAAAAATAAATAATAAATAATAAGTGTCTACAACAAATAATGGAATTAAACTGGGAAAAAATTGGTGAATGGAAGGGTATCTAAAATTACTTGTTGGAATGAAGTTTGCTGGAGAAGATTATGGAGATGAGGCGTGAGAATAGACGCAAGCCCAGAATTGTTGGTAGTTTCCCTCAAGAACTGATTGACGGAGTCCTTCGGGAACTGATTGATACAAGGCTGTGAAACATAAAAAGGATAAGAGATTAACAATACTACTATACACCTTGGAAGGTAACGAAGGACAAGGAATAACCAAGCATAGTTCAAATACAGCATTATGAAATTATATGCATTAAAAGGCCACATATATTGCTGCATAAATGGTTATGCAGTATATAACTGAAAATATTCTTTTGAAGATTTCCATTGGATGAAAATTAGATTTAAATTTCATTATATTTTTAAATTTGTAAAGATATCAAAAACATTTCCATTCGAATGTCATCCAATCCATATTTCACAATTTTTTTTGACAATGTGTAATTGAATAACATAGTATAAATTGTAGGCAATATAAATTTTCACTTCAATATCCTCTTTCAACAATTTCCCCTCCACTATCCCTTTGTAGTAAATTCCATTCCTTATTAGAAAAGTGAAATACATTTTGCAAAACGATCAAAATGGAATGCATTCATTTAATTTCAAAAATTTAACATGCCAGTAAATAACACCTGTTGTAATAGTATTACTATTATGGTATTACCCAATGATGGGACCATTTCAAATAGAAAAGCTTGAGGGGAATTTATAAAAAGAGGATAAAGTGGAGTAAGAATTTCCACTGCTGCATACCTAATAAACGTTGATACAAATAAACACAAGAATAAGAAATAATTGCATACCGGTTGTGTAGTATCTACTAAACAATCACCAACGCTTGCTGATTTTCTTAGTGATACCTGGGGAGTGGAATTTCGTAATAAGAAAATGATACCTTCTGGACCACATGATCAAATGACATAAAACCTTTTTAAAAGCAATACACGTCCTCATGGGCGCGCGCACACAAACCTGTGATGTGCTACTTTTTGGCAATGGACCTGATGGAATTTCCTGGAATTGCACTATTTCGGTTAATGAAGACGGTTAAAATAAAACACCGTGCGTGCGCACGTGTGCGTGTGGGGGGTGGGTTGGGAAGGGGGGGGAGGGGGGGGTCAAACCTTGACAGGATCAATGTTCTGTGATGTGACTGAAAATCTCCCTTTGATCTGTACCATGTTAGCTTTAGATTTATCATCCAATGGCTTCCCATATCCTAAAAGGATGTTTGTTTCCATATATTTATGCCAAATGATAGTGAGATTTCTACTTTTTATAACATTAAACAATTTAAAGAAAATTTTCATTTAGAAGAGTAGCGAGTGTTATACCTCCTAAAGATCGATTAGGAGCTGATAAACTGTTTGCAGAGGCACGATTTGGAAGCATTAAGGGACCGCTGGAGTTTGGACTCTTCCGGACATCGCATTTATTTTTGTCACTGGATAATTGACTACCATTTCAGATCAGTTTAGATCAAGGTAATACTATTTATTTTTTAAGCACATATAAAATGCCAGTTAATTATAATCCAGTTGTCAAATGACCATCGTGTAGAACACGTAATGCAAATAACAAGCCAAAATTGCCTAAATCATTGTGTAGAAACACCTAATACTATTTGCTAACAAAAGAGATATTGCATTGAAAATGTTGTCAAAGCATTATAGAGCACCAAAACATTGTAATGAATGACTTGAGAGCATGCCAATGTGCCATAACTTTACAATATAGAAACCTTAATTATTTGCATGCTTAAAGAACTAGATACAGTAAAATCAGTTACCCTGAACACATTTTATAGTCAAGACAACTTTTAAATGGGATCATGGCCTTCTTTAAAACATATTAAATGACCATCTTTACTTTAGACTGAGAAAAGACAGCGCATAGACAGAGAATTTGATTTGCTAAAAAAAGTTAAATACTTAAGATACTAAAAAATAAAAATAAAACCCTTAACAAAATAAGCTGATTTGCAAACCTGTTATCAAATGAGGCTAATTTCATCCCAGTCAACAGCCAACTCAATGGTTTATAAGTGTATGGGCAGAAGCACAACTATGAGTTGTGCCAAAATGAAACAACATATGCGCAACTATGAGTTGTGCCAAAAATGAAACAACATATGTGCAACTATGTTGCGCGCATTTACTTTCTATACGTGAATATGTATGTAGTCCTTATGCACAACTTAAAGTTGCATTCTACAGTGTGCTTTTCACAAGCGCAACTCAAAATCGCGCTAATATCAGACAGATACAAAAACGCTGAGTTGACTACAAAATGAGCTGAAACTGACCAATTTTGATAATAAGTTTTCATACCAGATTAATTCTTTTTTCTTTTTTAGTGGCTTATATAAAGAATTTGTCCATTAGTACACTAGAAGCTGATGTGAATGCTCCTTTGGTCTTTAGGTATTGTATCAAAGTGGTTGTTTAAGCATTATGGAGCACCAAAACATTGTAATGAATCCTGAAGCATGCCAATGCGTTGTACGTACATATTACAGGAACTTAATTATTTACATGCTTAAAGAACCATAGAGTCATAGACACAATAAAACTGGTTATCATGAACATATTTCAGAGTCAAGACAACTTTAGAAGGGTTGTGTGCTCTTCCTAATATGGTAAATGAGTACCTTTGACTTAGACCTAAAGAAGACGGCAAATAGAAACATTTTGAGAAGAAAAAAAAATATATTTTGTGCGGTGTTTTTTAAAAGACAAGTTCCCTAAAATATTCTACAGTGTCAAGAAAGTGTAGATTTGAAGAAAAAGAACCTCTCAGTGATGTTTACTCCTCTTTCTGATGATGAATTATGAATGCTTGATGGGATTAGAGGACCACTATAAGTTAAATGCTTCGAACCTGCTTGGTTTTTCCAATTGCTGGAAGCCAAGCCTTGTTTTGACATCGATGGTGCTAGCTCATTTTTAGTTCTACTTTTCTCGGACTCATCGCGTGTTTCAAAATTGTTACTGACTGAAATAACTGGTTCTAATGGTTCTTTTGCTGAGCATGTTACTCCTGACCCTGGTACATCATGAGTAATCTCCCTGCATAAGATATATAAATAAAAGAAGTTAATCCCTGCTCTTACTGATAGTTGATGAGTGTGGTCGTTACTGAGCTAAATCATGGAAATTTTATAATCTGCAAAATGGAATTATATAGCTGACTAATGACTACTGGATGAAATCATGGAATGTTTATTTTCCAGAATAATGAATCTGGATGCTTATTATCTATTTATCAGCATTCACGAACCTGGATGTCTGACCAGCGACTAATGGCTGTAATTAGATTATTATCTGCAATCATGAAACTGGATGTCTTACTACTGACTACCATGTCTGGTATATATTATGATCAATAAAATGGTAATGTCCAAACAAACATGTGGTGGCAAATAAATTTGCCTATAAATTATCCACATTGTCCAAACAAACAAAACAGGAATAAAAACCCCAAACATAAGAAATACTGAAATAATATTTGCAGTTACTGTGTCAAACTAGGAACTGGAAATGTCGCACCTGCCGTTGTGCTCGTCAAGAACTACTGATGTTCCATGAGTTAATTTGAATGTGGACAGATCCTGAAAACCGAAAAATTTTCCAGCACTAGTTTATTTGTGCAGAAAAGATATATAGGCAAGGATATTCAAAGTTCAAACAGCATACATAATAGGATGTGTGTGTGTGTGTGTGAGCGTGTGCACGCACGCGCGCATATGACACACACATGACACACATATATGAGAGTACTGCAGCAATAAATAGTTGATACTTCCTGTTTTACAAACTGTGAGAACCTCGAGGAAGTGGTCAACACACATACACCTAAAAAATAAATTGTGTGTGTGTGTACGTACGTACACACATGGAGAGGGGGATGGGGAGAGGGAGGGGGAGGGGGGAGGGAGGGAGGGGGGAGGGGGGAGCGAGGGAGGGAGGGCGAGGGGGGAGGGGGGGGAGAGAGAGAGGGAGAGAGAAGGGGGGAGAGAGAAGGGGGGAGAGAGAGGGGGGGAGAGAGAGGGGGGGAGCGAGAGCGAGGGGGAGAGGGAGAGCGAGGGGGGAGAGAGAGAGAGAGGGAGGGAGAGCGAGGGAGGGGGAGGGGGAGGGGGGGAGCGAGAGAGCGAGAGAGAGAGAGAGAGAGAGCTAGGTTCAGCATCATCCCTCTTGTTCATCACCAGTGTTGCACCCTAATGATATAAATCGATCCAATGAACCATATTAAGGTACAGGCCGCGGTGGGTCATTTTGATATTGGAATTGCCTTGTCCTATATAGTTTGAGGTGCCATTAACATCACTCACATACGCACGCGCGCACATACAGTATAAATATGTTGCTAGAAGTTCAGGATAACCTTATTGTCAATAAACACTTTCAAGCTACCATTGCATTCCTTGGTCTTGGAGATGTCTTTATCATCTTGAATCTATAAGACATCTTAAAATCAGCAACAAAAATTATAAACTGATAATATTCAAATATACCACAATATCTAGGAAATGAAGATGCTAATATAATATACGAAGAGAATAAGCAACATACCAGAGCTGCTTGGAATTTCAAATCATCAATGTCGAAATTCCATGCACTTACACCCCTTTGATACTCACTCTGCAGGAGAAATTATAAAACTGCAATAATTATTATTTTTCCCAGTGAAGGTTTCTAATTGTATTTTTTTGTGGGGGGGGGGGGGGGGGGAGGAGGTGGGAGGAAACAATATCAATTGTACTTGAATAATATGTTGATGTGATACGTTGAAGCATAACTTGGTCTACTGCCGTAGATTATACTCACACAGTGATATGATACTGTGAAACACCAAATTATAGGCAAATGGACAATATATAACTCTCTAATTTGTGGGCTGTGAACCAAGAGAAAAAAGGTAAAATAGTAAATTAAATATTTAGGTTAGAGTGAGTATATAGATAAATAAGATGATTGCATTAAGTATGGTGCTAAACCGAGAACGAGTGCAATATCCTTAAAGGAAATGATATTTGACAAAAGCGACCCTTGTAGCATATACTTTTAATGGCAAAGTGGACAAGTTAGCAAAAGTCACCAGTGAGTGACCTAGTCATCTGACTATGTTGCTACCTTGTGACACATTTGTATTGATAACCATACCCATTTTCTTTTAAATGAATAACATGTTAGTTGAAGAAAAGCACAATGACCATATATGTGAGTATATTGCTATTAAATTAAAAGTATACATGGAGGCAAGACATGTAATTCTGGAACTAGCAAGATTTGATCGCTGAAACAGTTTTACCAAAGAAATCTATTACAAAATAATTGGCTCCATAATTTGGCTGATAATTAACCTGTGACAATGCTTCTTGCTCTGTTGATGGCATCTTCTTCAAAGCTAGTTGTGCAGCATCTTTAAGCTGACAATAAATACGAATTTCATTCATGCGCACATCAAAGGAAAACAAAAATGTAATACATGAATTCTTATAAAGGCATCTAACCCGGAGAGCTTTCATACGGTCCCAAAGAGGAGGTAGGTCGGACAAAAGGCTCTTTACACACAGCTCTGGAGGCTTTGCATTTCTAAAAAACGTGTGTTTTAATAGTTTTTCCGCTGTAGGCCTTTTTGTTTGATCTTTCACCAAGCACATAGCAACCATTTCTTTGAAAGACTGATCACGGCTGAAAGGTCTTCATTAGAACAGTAATAGTAAAGTCATTCCATAACAAAAAGTCTAATATATGCTACAGTCACCTTATGTGATGTGATTGATGAGTTTAATGGTCAGATTCATATGAGACCATACTGTGCATATACTACAAACAAAACTGTAAAAGAACACACATACATCATTATCATCTGCCCAGTGCATAAGCCTCCAGTTTAAGCGAGATCTAGGTGGGCAGTTGAATTCAGTTTTACCCTTGAACTAGAGAGACTGTCTACAAAACTTGATTAATAAACCTAGCGCACACAGGCGCCCACAGAAATGGAAGCCAACAATGCAAAAAACTGACAATAGGCTTACATATTTAAAAAAAAATGTGCCACATATAGCATTTTTTTTACTGCATGCCCAATAAATGAGACAACGTGCTATGTAAAAATGCTTAAGAAACAATCATATCATCCGTGCTTTGCTTTTCGTGTTTCTGATCTGAAATTGTTAATCAGCTCGTGAAAAATGCTTAATCACGTCTTGCTTTTTCTTTACCACGGATTGATCCCATTTTTAATGTATGTCCATTTATGTTCATTCATGCTCAATCTATAAACAATTTTAGAACTAGAGAAGGAACAAAAATGTGTGATTTGTTTCGTCCAATACAAAACAATTACTGCTCGACAATCAACCCGTGTTTCTCTTTCAAAGTTTAAACTTTTAATTTTAGAATATAAAGTACGATGTTGAACATTTTCGATTTCTTTTTACTCGATGTTGCCCGCCATAAATTATTCTTGTTTTCCATGCAAAAATGTTCAACAAAAATTTTAAGAGTTAAAATGAGTGTGTATGTTGATTTATTACACACACATATGTATATGTATACAAGTGTGAACCCATGCTACGCACACGGGTTTCACGATTTAATTTAAACAGTGCAATTTTTTTTAATTTTAAGTTATATGAGTTGGAAATAAACGTTTATGGATTGTAATTCTTTTGATTAGCTTTTTCTTGAACACTACCACAAATGTTTTTTGATAAATTTGCTTAACTAATCTCAAAACATATAAAGTGAAAATTAATATTTTAAAGGGCAAATGGTTTTATACAACGAACGATAACATTAACAATTAGTTGTTTCTACCTTGATAAATATTACGCTACTAAGCATGCTAACTTATTAATTTTCAAATGTAAGTGATATAAGTCGACATAATTCTATCTTATGTTTAACATATAAATTTAAATATATACATAATATGGTTTGATAATAGTATTCTAAACCTGGAATAGATAAAATGTATTTAAAGTGAAATAATGTTAAAATTAGGTTCAAAGAAACCACATTTCAACACTTGCACTATCACATTTTTTGACATTACACATAATTATTAAATTAGAGAAAATATTACAGTAGGTTTGAAACATTATATTTCTAATATAGATAATGTAATACAACATGACACTTATACGTAAGTGGAAATTAGCCACAAGGGTCTCTTTAGCAAGTGGAATTAGTTTCTAGGACACACAACCGAAATAATTACTTTCAAGGACAAAATGTAAAATAATTAGTTTTTAGGGTCTAAAAATCTATGAAATTATGTCCTTAAAAGTAATTGGACTGCTGACTTTGTCCTTGAAAGTAATTATTCGACTGATTTTGACATTGAAAGTAATTTCTTTGAATGTGTGTTCTAGAAACTAATTGGACTGCAAAGTTTGTCCTTCTGGTGAAATGCCCCGTAAGGTACGTAATATGTACGCTATGTAATCAAATATTTGGTATAGCCAGATAATTTTCATTTACTTCAAATATTGCGGCAAGACTCCACCTCAAAGTAAATTAAAATCACTAATAAGCAAAATGCTTATGGATGCAGAAAAATATTTTACATGACATTTTATTGAAACTAAAATTTGGATCAAATGGTGCAAAGAAACATAGTTAAAGCAATTTAATAAAATAGATTATCATTTGTATTTATAAAATAGGCACCTAGATATGCACGAAGCAAAAAATCATTAGTGTAGGAATTTTATATAGTAGAACAATGATTTACAAAATGCAAGAAGTTCCCAAGTTAATTTCATTTTACTAATAACCAAAATCTGTGGAATTTATGGGTTACTCAAAGATAAATTATGTTCTTTCCATCAATAAAGAAGTTAAAACTTCAATATCAGTTATTTTCATTACTAATCTCTATTATTTTCATGTAAAATTTTCCAAATAATTGGCTGAATGGAAACATTTGTAAACCTCTCCTTCAACAAACCGATGCTGCTTAATACCAAACTCTACATTCAAACATAATTTTCATTTTAATTTGACTCTTGTTTAAAAATTCGTCACCTTATCTTTTTTCAAGCAATTAGCCTTTACTCATTTTTACTCGTCATATGGTATCTTGGTCCAAATATTTAAATTCAAACATTTAACATGATTTTTGTTAATAGCACTGCTCAGCATCGATACTAATGTTCGTAATATTTTTTGTTTGTACAAAGGAACGTCAACCCAATATAATTTTAACCCAATTCATATGTTATGCATGCAAGATAATAATTATTGAAATGTTTTGTTATATATCGAATATATGATACTTTATTTTAGGCATACAAAAATACGTACAATATAGCGTTGCCAAAAGTGTTAAAAGAATAAAATATTTTGTTCGTTTATTGGAAGATTATCCACGGATATTTTTCTCATTTAATTATTCTTTTGCCAAAAGTGTAAAAGGAAAGAAAAATATTTGTAAAACGGATGGTGTGTTTCTACTTTATTATTTTTAACAATAAAAAAACATTTGTAAAAGTTACAAAACAATCACATTACATTACATGTTCTCTCATAGAGTTAGACATACAATGCTTTTGAAATGTTGTTCAAAGAAATTAATCAAGATGAATTAATTGATTACCAATCAATTTTATAATTGACTGGCATTAAAGAGAATTAATACATAACGATTTTATCCATTAAATGTAATTTCAATAAAGAGAATTAATTCTTGTTAATTTTCTAATTAGTTTAAATTCATATTAAATGTTATTGGTCACAATTATTTAGTTGAAAAATATATTAATTTTTTTATATGTTTCATGCGAAATATAATTTTATATGATCTTCACTATTTGAATTCAGTTTACTTATAAATTTCAATAGTACGTAGACACAACCATTGGACGTATATGAATTAACATCCGAGCAAATTCATTTTACCGTGTATTATATATACGCACATACGCTTCTTGAAGTTAAAACATTGAAAGATAAATTAATGAACCTTTTGTATGCAAATTTCTAGTGTAAATCAGCTACCAACTATGTTTTAGTGTTCAACTCGTTAAGAAAATAGTCCTAGTGAGGTTCATATTTATTTCCAATTTTGGAATGTTAAATTTGGATCACGTCATCATGTTATATTATTAGCTTTCAAATAAAGTAAAAAAGAACAAGTAATATTGTCAAAATTTCAAATTAACTAAGTCATCTTTGACATTGTGCATTTTGAAAAAGAGGCATCTCTAGCATTCTAAATTTATAAACAATTACTGAAACTGATGATGACTATATTTTTTAAAAATATTTCAGTATTTACATGATTCATATGTGTATATATATATATATAAATGAACAAATATCATGAGAATGCATTGATATTTAACTTCGTATGAACGTGAGAGAATGTAAGTAAATTAAGAAAGGATAACTATAATTTAAATCTTAATACAAACTGATTATAGAATTATTTACAATATGAATTTCATATTTTATTTTATTCCATGTTAAATTAGAAAATTGACTATGGGTTGATTATTGAATCAATTCTCTTTAATGTTATTTAAATGAATTAATTTCGATCAATTTGAGAATTCTTAATTGAAAATTAAAGGTGAAATAATATTCAACTCTTGATGAATCTTAGTGTGAAGTCATTATTAATATCAATAATCAACTTAAAAACAAATATGTAAAGTTTCAAATTAACCTATAATTGCTTCTAGTATTCAATTATGTTAATTATGTATATCCAGTAGGAGTCTAGTTAACCTCGTTTACTTTTAGGAAAATGTTCAAATTACGCATATTATGTAATAAATTTTTAAATATTTTAATAAGCTAAATTTATTTTTTGATAGTTTTAAATTTGCTAAAAGTAGAAAGTAATAAGTTTAGAAACTTGATGCATAAAAGAACCAAATATAACGTTATTCTTAAAGCGGAAGTACAAGTAATTTTTGATTTCACAAACTGGTATTTTTTTGAAGTTCACGTACAATTTAAGTTATAACAAATTCAACCTGAACCAATATAATAAAAGTAATAAATAGTGATTTAAATTCATTTCAATTTGTAGACAATCATGATAATTATATAATCGAGTAGGAGTCTAGTTAACCTCATTTACTTTTAGGAAAAAGTTCAAATTAAATTACACATATTCTGTAATAAATTTTTAAATATTTTAATAAGCTAAATTTATTTTTTGATAGTTTTAAAGTTTGCTAAAAGTAGAAAGTAATAAGTTTAGAAACTTGATGCATTAAAAGAACAAACATAACGATATTCTTAAAACGGAAGTGCAAATAATTTTTGATTTCACCAACTGATATTTTTTTGAAGTTCATGTCCAATTTAAGTTATATATAACAAATTCAAGTTGAACTAACATAATAAAAGAAATAAACAGTGATTTAAATTCATTTCAATTTGTATACAATCACTGGCATGTAAATTTCACATACTAATAGATATAAAGCTAGGTTCAGCTTGAGAATGAATATATATATTTATTGTTATATGCAACTAAAAGTGAAAGTATATTAATATATTATGTACTATATTTACTTTGAATTCCAAATAAATAGAGAATTAATTCTTATTATTTCTCTTTGGCGTGGTTCCAATTTTCATATTAGAAAATGTACTATGAATTTAATTCCCTTTAATACTTTTAAAACACGCTAACAGTAAAAAAAAGTAAGAATTTTAGAAACTTGACACGTTAAAAGAATCAAACATAAAACTAACCTTAAAACCAGATGTATAAATAATTGATGATAAATTTACTAATTCTTTTTATTAGTTATGTTGTAGTATTGTTTAATATGATTCATTCTAGCTGAATAATTAACTTAAAAACATTATAGATATCCATATCTTCAATTCATAATTATCCGTAAATATCTCCTAACTAAAAAAAGGCAAAACAACTTAATTTCGAACCGACTTTGTGAAAAATTATTGATAATTAATTCGCTACTCAATAAAATCCTTAAGAAATCAATGATAACACTGCATTAATTGAAAAATGGATATTGTTTATAAATATTTCATAGGCAATTAAATAACACCATTCAAAAATGTATTAAAGTCTGGGTTTGATAAAGATGTTGATATAAGATTTATAAAAAAAAAAGTTTTGGTTGTCAAACAAAATATAAAACATTTAAATAAGAAAAGGTTTGAACACACTTGTTTAATATTTGAACTTCCAGACAAACTTCAAAGTTGTGCTCTATAGCTAGATCAAAAGTGCTACTTTTTTCCTCAGGATACTATACAAAATTTTATTACTTTGATATTCTTTGCTTTAGATATAATTTTTTTACCCAAATTTTCTCTTATATAATTATATGGGTTTGCATTAGAAAAGAAAGAAGTTTACCTCTAACAAATCATGTAAAATCACCGTTAATATCTATGTAGCAATAAAACATATATTTCTTACATAATGAATGAATTAAACAAAATGCAAAATCATACCAAATAAAATAAATCAAATAGAGTCAATTATTATTATACAAAACCTGAGGATAAAATAAAGTTTTCAACTTTATCTGTAATAGATTTTACAAATCAATGATAGATTTTATGGTATCCACATCTTTATTAATAGTTTGCTTGAAAGCGCAATCTTTTAGTCCGACCGTGAAGTTCCAAAAATGCCCATATATGTGTGTGTATATATATATATATCTTTATTAACCTTTATTAATAGTTGGAATAGAAACACAATTTTTTGGCCCGACTGCGAAGTTACAAAAATACTCTTATTTGTATTTCTTTATTAATAGTTGTAATATATTTGCCGTCACACTCCTTTGGCGTCAGCATGAAATACCAAATGCCTCTCTACATATATTATTATTAAGATTTAGCATTACTTAAAAATAGAATCTGACAATTAAGCTTTCTTTACATATTCAAAATTTTCCTCTATAAATATTTATCAAGTCTTAATATTACTTAAAAATAGGATCTAACAAATAAACTACTTTATAAATTTGTTTTTTTATTAATTAATAATATAAATAAAAAATTTAACTAACAAAAAGTTAGATATTGCAATTTAGAAATAAAAATTCAAATTAAATACGTATGATTAAACACAAAAATATGGCTCAATATTTGTGGAAATGATCTTTTTTTGAAAGTATTAAACAAATACAATTTGTAGAAAAACAATTCAGGTGTCTTCATCACGCACGAAGCGCGTGCCATAACGCTCGTATTTATAAAATCAGTAACTTTCTGTAAGACAAATTAAGAGAACTATATTCATAATTCTACAAACTGCAAATTCAATCTCAAATTAGAAATCAGAATTAGAATTTAAAATTATAACAAAAACTGCAAATTTAACATCAAATTAACTGAAAATAGAAATAATAAAAAGCCTAACTTTTTAAACAAGGTCGATCGAAACAGTAGTTTTTGTTTTTTTTTGATGTTTTCAGTTTATTTTTCCTTAAAAACTGTAACATGGAAAGCAAAGGGTAGGAAAACAATTGCTGCATAATATCAATAAAATCATAAGTAATTCAAGATTACTACGGAGTGGAAAAACTATTAATGAATTCAATCAAAATCTAGTTAGATTGAAAAAGTTAAAGTGATTGATTAAAAATTGTTTGGAAATAATTTTTAATTTGATTTAGATTGTGAATATAACTATTTTCGAATCATATCATACATATGAAACTAAAAAATGAAAAAGGATGGTATTGTGAGAAAATGGAATGGAAGTGAAAGAAGCAAAAGATGATAAATGTCTTTATATACAAGTAATGAAATAATGAATGCAAATAAAAATACAAACAGCCTAAAATTTTATATAATTATACAACATAATAGATATATAGAACATTCAGACATTAATGATATCATTATGGATCTATAGGCATTAATGGTATCATTTGTATTTAGAATTATAAATAAGTTTTGGTGGTGTAATAAAATACAAAAAAAATTAAACAAACAAATGTTTATAAAACACTTATTTGGAATCAAATTTCTAAAAAAATTCAAAGTTGCTTACTGTAGCTAGATCAGAAATGATACATTTTTCTTCAAATACTATATAAAAGTTTATTATTTTAATATTCTTTTATTTCATATATAATGTTTTTTCTAAATTTATTATCTTACATAATTATACAGTTTATTATAAAATGATGAATGTTACAAAAATGGAGTTGATATCCATCTAGCAATGAACCAGTTATTCCATACAAAATAAATGAATTAAGCAAAGTGCAAAACCATACCGAACAAACAAATTAAACAGAAGTCAATAATTATACGAAACTTGAGAATAAAATAAAGTTTTCAACTATACCTATAACAGATTTTATGAATCAATAGAAGATTTGTGGTATCAACATATTTATGAAATTTAACCTCAAATTAGAAATTAGAACAAAAACTGCAAATTGAACATCAAATGAAAAAACAAATAATAAAAAAAATCTTACCTTTTATTAATCAAGCTCGATCAAACCAGTAGGCTAAGTTTTTTTTTGAGATCCTCATATTATATTTCCATAAAAAAATAACATTGAAATCAATTGGTAGAAAAACAATCGCTGTAAAATGTGAATAAAATCATGAATAATTCAAGTTGAATATGAAGTGAAAATCTATTAATGAATTCAATAAAATTCTTGTTAGAATAAAAAATTAAAGAGATTGACTAAAAATTGCTTGGAAAGAATTTTTAATTTGATTTAGGTTGGGTTTAGAATTGTTTTTGAACTGTAATATGCATATGGAACTGGAAAAGAAAAAAAGATAATATTGTGAGAAAATGAAATGATTGAAAGAATTAGAAAATGCCTAAGATGTAGATTGGGATTTCTTTTAAAATGTATACTAATGGGAAGATAATCTATAAAACATTAATGAGTCCATTGGAATCATTTAGCACCACCAAGCACCTTGATTTCAACCACACTTTTTATTTAAATAATATGCCAATGTGACAGGAGAAAGAAAGACTTATTATTTAAATATAAACATGTGGTTGAAATCAAGGGGCTAGGTGATGGTGCTAAATAAGGGGGGTTGCGCATCCTAACTCATATATATATATATATAAAGATCTCCCTCTTATAAATTCCTCTTCCATCCCCTTAATCCTTTAGTGCAAAAATTTCAAATCAGAGTGAGTTTGGTATATATTCTCTATTTGTTAGCAAGATCATTTTCACACAAATCTAAATTATTTTGAAACTTCTAAACCCTTCAAAGTCACAAGTAATTATGAGTCGTCGAAAATATTAACATCAATTGTTGATTTTGAATATAATTTCGAAGGGGGTTAGATATTTTGATATGATTCAAATTCATGCAAAATGATCTCGCTAACAAATATAAAATATCTATAAAAAATTCATTTCGATCCAAACGAAATTTGCGTAAAAAACAATAGGGATGGGAGGGTGATATATAAGAAGAGGTATCTTGATTCTTCCCTTATATGTATATGTACATACGTATATACATGTTGGAGGATGATTCTGCGGTAATGAGTTATCATGGAAGTGGTGAATAGAGTTTACTTAAAGACGCACTATTGAGTCGATGTTTCTTAAGAATGTATTTGCCCTTACCAATATTTAATAAAATAAGCGAATGCATCGAGTCGTGGAAAACTCACCTCCAAGGTAAAATGAAGAACAAGATTGAATCTTTTTAATTGACTGTGTTTGTACAAACAAAATCGATTCCTTTCTATTATTTGAATGCTACAACTATAAGGATATCGAATTTATAATTTGCAGTATTACAAACTTGATATAAGTTTTATAATTATGAAAACAAGGTAAATAGAGCGCAAAATGAGATATAATTTTTGTAATTTACTGAATGATTCCTCTAGCCTAATTGATTGCATATATGTAGGCCTTATGCAATTGGAGGATGTGCCAAGGGATGTGTTTCTCAAGGAAAAAATGATCCAGAAAATAACCGTTATTTGCGAAATACACCACTACGATCACTTGTTCTTTTTCAGCAGTGATCACTTGTTGCTCTTGGAACAATTTCCAAATCGCGTGATAGACTACGTCTTTTTCTGCCTTTTCATAGTTTTGGCTAAAATCTCTGATTCGATTCTTCGTTTTCAATCAAAAATATAATTTTAACCCAAACTCAACATGTCACGGCCAGTTGGATAGCGGTTGCACAGGGCTGGATTTTTTTTCTATTTTTTCGTTTTTCCGGTATTTTCCTTCCGAATATTTTTGAAATTTCTGATTTCCATGTTTTTCCAAAATAAACAATTCGGAAGGAATTCCTTCTGATACATAATGGAAAAAAGCGAAAATTTCCGCGATTTCCACGGTTATTCCGTTTCTTCATGTTTTATATTTTTTACTGTTAATTGGGCCAAGAAGGTGGAGCCTTGGCACAACGATTAGGTCGCCCGCATAGTGATCTGGAAGTTCAGATTCGAGTCCAGAAACAGCCTCTTCGCAATCCGAAGGAAAGGCTATGTACATTATCGACCTCCTCAGAGCCCGCTATCGTGCAGGAGCTTCTTGCACTGGGTTCCACCTTTTGCATTTAATTGGGCCAAGCCTAAAAACTAAACCGTTTATTTCTTCAAAATTGCAACGATACAGCCTCACGTAATCATGCAGATTTGAGAATAAATCTAACCCTAATTGCCTTTTCCCTCTTCTTCCCGATCCAATTTCCATCTTCTTATCGATGTCGCCAGGTTGCTAATTTCCCTCATCACCATCTCCATCTGTTATTTCTATTCGTTGTTCTACTTTATTAGCTGATGTGGGGAATTGATAATCACTGAAAGTTGCATAGTATTCGTATACTTTTCTCTTGCAAATTTTTTTCCCTACTATATCTTTGATTTTTTTTTGCTTTTTTCTTTTTCTTTTTCTGAATAATTAGTTGAGGTTTCAATTATTAATCAAGTGAAAGTGATCTTAATCCCTTGATGCAAATTCAGCTTGTGTTCTTACATTCTAAGTATATGAACATTCGTTAAAAGAATGCAATCCAATTATAAATTATTTTCTGTCATCCATTGTTCAATATGCAGCTCTTTATATCTCTGTATCTAACTTAAATCAGAGCAAAACTAAATAAAAGTTGTAAAAACAAGAAGATACTAGCAGTCAGGAAAAAATAAAGACATGAAGTAACAGAGCACCAAATATTTTATAATTCCCATGTTCCTATAAGCTACTTCCTGCTATATTGGACTTTGAATAAGATTATATGTTTATCATGTTAGCTTCTGTTCTAGTTAGTACATTGTTTATCATGTTCCATTTCTTCAATAAAGTTATTTTTCTAGAATGTACATCAAATTAACCACATAATATTTTTCAAGACTTTTTCTTCAATTGTAAAGATATATTGCAAAATTTGATATTTCATTTGGGAATTTGTCGGGTATGTTTAGCGCTATCAAGAGAAAGAGAAGCTTGCTCACCGCTACTGAAGAGTTTGTTCTATTTTGCTTTTCATTTGAGCTGCATTGGAGTTAGCGTGAATCACAATTTGAATAATTATCACTAGAAGTTCTTATTACTGTATTATGAAAAAACATTATAAGTGTATTTACTTTATCCTGTGTTTGAAAACTTCGCTGAAGTTTTTTCTTTCCTTGGGTAGCATGTAGATCTTTTACCTTGTATTATTTAAGCGATGGAAGTTTACACGTTGTGTAATATGTAAACTCTGATCTTCTACCTTTTACCTTTACTAATGGTGAAACAAAAACAAATATTCGGTTATTGAATCAAAACAAGTGTCATTTGCTGGCTAAGACAGTCTATAACATCAGTTGATATGCCAGTTTTGATGTTACAGTCACACATTGCTTGTGCGGTGATAAGGAAAAATGGAATTCCATGTTCCATTCCATCACTTCCGGTTTCCGCCTAATGGAATTCCGGAGTTGACAGAAAGGAATTTAGACCATTGAATATCGTCCGTCAACAATAGGAAGAAATTGAAAATGACTCGGTTGGTACGGAAATTTTCCACGTTCACCCCTAGTTGCACATGTGTGTTCACTTGTGTATGACTCCCCTTCTTAACACACAAGCATATTTGGATGCCGAAAGGGTTCAACTTATCTCTTGTGAAACTTATATAAGTTTCCTTTTGTTTATCCTATGATGGGCAAACATGTCCTCCTCTTCTCACTTTCTCTAAAGTAAAACAATAATACCAAAACTAATACTTATTAAATTTCATTGAAGTTTTCACTAACACACACACGCATTAATGTGTATGTATGTGTGTGTATACATATGTATACAAACACAAATAAAGTTGACACTGGATAATTAAATGTTGTTTGAGCTCATAATATTACCGCTCAGCAATATGATTGTAACTTGTGTTTTTCTTTTAAAATTTAACCGTTCAACTTTAGAATATATAGTAGGATGTTGTAGATTTATGATTCTTTTTTCTTTGTTTCACTAGCTTTTTTTATTTTTCATGCATAAAACATTCGGAAATTAAGTGTTGTTTAACCTCGTTAAGCTAGTGACAGACTATACATCTTTTGCTAATAACATGAATAAACCTCACAACTCAAATACCTTTGAAAATTTTTTGTCACGGTCATAATCAAGCCCAGGAGGAGCATTCTGAAGAGTCATCAGGAGAACCTAGAAGTAAATCATTGAAGCAGATCAGAACCAAACTTTACCGAATGTAGAAACCTGGAAACATATTTGGTAATAATAATATTATCGTAAAAGAAGCTATCAATTACTATTAACATGGTATAAATATCACTTGACATTTTAAAAATTAATACAGATAAAGAAACTACAAGTAAACATTAAGTGATAGACAAGTCCAAATCACAAGGATATGTTGATATGTTGTATTGAACTTTTTATGTTGATATGTTGTAGAGGTGGTTAAGTGCAATATTAATTTACATATCAATATTTGTTTGTGTTGGTAAACTTTAGAACATACTAACATTAAACAGAGATCCCTGCCCTGTAGATAGTGATCGACAAAAATATTTGATATCAAATCGAAATTGTTACAAAGGGCAGGGAAGGGGGGAGGGTGGGGGGGGGGGGGAGGGGTGATGTGGGGGAGGGAGCACAATTTTGAATAAAAATCCAGTGCCTAATCCTATCCAGCTTTTTTCATATAAAGACAATGTAGCGCCTCAATATCACAATCATGATTCTTTAAAGTTACAATTCAAAAATCTGCTGACTGAATTTGATACAGTTGCACAGATTTTGAAAACCAAACTTGAGGTCATAATTTTAGAAACTGTACCCTAGCGTTGCTCAGTTCAGATCACAAGTGGCAAACGCTGAAGTAAGCAATAGACTACAATTTGAGCAAGAACTTTCTGCTGAAATTGTATTAAGCATTCCCTAATTATACAGAGGCGTCCAGCTATTTTAAACCATTTTGTTGTTGAGTGTTGAAAAAAATAATTATATTAAACATAACATTAGTAGTAGGGTTGTCAATGACTACCAAAAAATCTGAAATCCGTTTGTATCACAATCTGAATTATGAAAAATTATCTAAAATCGAAAAATGAATACGTATCCGCATCCGATAATTATCCGTCCGGTTTTTATCAAGATTGTAACTTATTTTTTTGTATTTTAGTACATAAAATGGTTGTCATTACTAATTTTGTCTAGGTAAAAAATCTAATGTGTGTATAAATCAATATTTGCTGCTTAAAATTATTTTTCTTAGCATATTTATTATTTTAATATTTGCAGTACTAAAATGAATTTATAATGAATCAATTTTATTTATTTATTTGTTAAGATTTATTAGTTGTGAACTGGTCGAAGAATATTCGATAAATATCTCATATTCGTCCCCATCCGCAAATACGGATATCGATATCCGAAAATGATTTCGAATACGGATATTGCACTATCTGAATTTATATCCAATCGTTTACAGGCCCAATTAGTAGTTACGTGTCAATTATTAAGTATTAAAACACAATTAAAGATTGATTGTCTAGTTAGTATATTGATAGCTTGATTATTTCAAAAACAGAAGGTGTATTTTAATTTATTTTTGATTGTTTCATCAAGAAACCGCTTCGGAGTAAGATGTCTTATGGTTTGCTTTGAAAGAAAAATTGTTCGTAATTTTGTTCTTGAAGCGTTTGTATGATTATCTATATTTATTTGTATGCAAGTTCGCTAAATAACTTATATTAAGTGAATTTGTTTTCTCAACGTATAATTAATTATCTATAAAATTCCTCTACCACAAACAAAAATCCTGATTTCGTTACTGGTGCTGGTGCCAACCAGGTAAATTGTTTTTGATATTATTCTTTTATATAGTACACACTATAATAGACACCGGCTTACAGTATTCATTTAAATATCAAATAAATTGCTTCTAAGGTTTATGTGATATATATCAAGATTATGCATGAAGGTTTCTACAAAAGATGGCTGTTACACCTTTCGCCGGAGACATGTACTTATGTTCAAGTAAAAATACACATATTTCTGATATCTAACTAATGATGTGTTTTCAGCGCTGGATATAACATGAAATTTCTGTATGCATGAAACTGGAAGGCTTGAAAGTAAAAGAATTAACCGAATACAGCAACCTATGAAAAAAGAATTAGGAGCCCATGGCTGTTATATTTTCAAACAAATTGTTTATCGCAAAAACAACTAATTTTGAATAAAATTTACAGCTTAGGAAATTATCATATGACAACTTGGAAAAAGTAATGATGTGTGTGTATTTATACATATACAAACATTCATACATACACATAAACATATGTACATATGAGAGAGAGAGAGAGAGAGGAGGAGGAGGAGGAGGGATCCACATTCTTGCTTTTGTTGTATCTCTGATTTGTGCTTAACTCAAATTTTAGCATCTACAATCATTGAAAATTTGATGAATTTTTACAGGAGTGGCATACTCATCATCAACATCAACTCTCTGCAAAAAATATCTTTCCAATACGCCTAAACCATCAGAATTAATTTGCAACACACACACACACAAATACATATATGTATGTGTATGTATATACATAATAACCATTCATCATTCATTTGAAAGTATTACTTTTAGTGGGCAAGGAATATCAGAGTAAGTTATTTCTTTGCAAGATGATGTTGATGATTAGTAGATCATACCTACAAAAAATTGTTAAATTTTGATAACCGTAGATACCAAAAATTGAGTTGAATATAATGGAGATATATATATATATATATATAATATAGAGAGAGAGAGAGAGACGTATATGTATATGTATGGTTAAGGATCCACTACACAATTCTTTGTTATACTCCATCGACCCCCCATTAATTTTTAGAGCAACACAATTCGAAATGATTGAGCAATTTTGGCTAATATTTAGAGCAACATAATTTTTAGATACGTTCTTACATGGTTCAAGATCATCTTCACAAAATTTCGGCTAATTTAGATAATCTTAGCATATTCAAAATAAATTTTCAAATCGATGGTAAAAATAAATGTTTTAGCGGTTGAAATTGACTTAACATTTTGAACATACTAGAAATTCCGAAATGGTCTCATTTTTTGTGAACATGATATTCATAGAGTAGATTAAACATCATCGAAGTTCCATTCAATTATGAATAGTTTAGCTCCAAAATCCGTAAAGGTGTAGAATGGGGTGTAGCAGGTCTTTACCCATAAGAGTGTGTGTGTGTGTGTGTGTGTGTTTGCGTGTGTGGGTGCGTGTTTGAGTGCGTGTATGTGTGTACAAGTATGCATGTATGTATATATGTATATATGAAAAGACAAGGAACAACACCAGACAAATTAAAAGCGTACCTTCATTGGAGGATATTTTGAAAAAGGAGCATGACCGTGTGCCAACTCAAGAGCAGTTATTCCAAAGGACCAGATGTCAGCTCTGAAAAATGGATTTTGTAGATAACATCACAAGATTGAAAGACTGTTATAATTATAATCAATGATATATTTGCCATTAGATTCATATGATTGTACTGTTTACTGGATGTGTCAAATTGATTATAACCATAACCCCTTAGAGACACACGCGCGCGCGCACACACACACAGATATATATATAGGAAAATCTATTTGGACACAAGTGTAAGTGGTGACACAAGAGATGTCAACCATTAGACCTCCCCCGAATTCAACCCTCGATAAGATACATCTATCGTGTCCTCATTTTGTGTTCTATTTTGCATCATAATAACCGCCCATGCACACACATGTGTGCGCGTATATACGTATAAATACATACATAAATGTACATATACACATACATATATGTGTACATGTGTATATATTATACATGTACATATGTATATGTATTTATTTGTATGTACATGCTTTTTTTTAAGACCCAGAAAACCAGCCTTTGCTTGTAAACTTTAAGGAAGTATGCCACCGAACTCACAGCATATGCTACAAGTTATTCAAAGGGTGAGTATTATATGCCTGCCACCATTATGCGTGTGTGTCTATGACTCTATATGTGTATGTATGTGTCTGTATGTGCACGGGGGCTACGTTCGGGGGGTGAATAGAGGGGATTGCTGATGCTTCCCCTATGTGTGTGTGTGTGTGTGTGTGTGTTTGTGTATGTGCACGCATGCATAATTGCATGCAAAGAACGACACACAATGTTATAAATTTAAAAGGATCGGTTTAAAGGAGCAAAAAAAACGTTATCAGTGCGATAAACCCAACATTAGCACTGTCATTATAATTTATATTCTAGAAAGAGGAAAACATAGTATGGCTCTATGGTTGAACAATGGATTAGATTAGATTAAAGAGAGGCAATACAGAATCTTGATAATCAATAAATTTCAGAAGCAATCCCTTTATTGTTGGGTAACTAGCAATATGTAGAAACAAATTCAAACTGCTGTAACAACAGCAAATGATTTGTCATTCTTTTGTTAACCTAAAACACAGTTCATACTTCATAGTCTCCATGTCGATTTAATATCTTATGGTTTCCTCTTCACGGGGGAAATCTGTTTGCATGCTGAATTTTGCTTATAATTTGAGGAATCTCTCTCCCCACGAACATATTTTAGAACCTTTTAGCAAGCCAAAAATGTGGAACTGAAAAACCATAAAGGTGTAATGAACCTAACATGTAAAATTCTGACAACACTTAGTAGGCAAATTATAAGCAGGGTTCATCAATGTTTCAAATGTTGATATAAAAAATTATTAACCAACTAAGGATAAACTTGTGTGCTTGGTAAAGTCATATTTTATGTATCAATTGGTAATAAAGTATGTAAGTTCAAAAGAGTATGCAAAAGATGAAAGATGTGGTTTAAGTCAATTTTTTCCAGTCTTTCAAGAATGACTTTGCAATAACAGATAATTTTTGCTTTAGGATCCATCTGTTTGCAATTAGAGGTTCTTAATAAGAACAAAAAAGGTGATAGGAATGTTATAAGGTTGTTTGTCTACAACAAGTATTCAGAACATTGATAATAAGTGTTTAAAATTTCTAGTTCAATTTCAATAAAAGATATATCAGTGTTTATTGCAACATCTGAATGGTAAGTTTTCCCAATTATGCCCTTGGATGAATTTCTAAATTGCAAATTTTGATTAGCGATTGAGCTTAATATTATTCCTTAATATTTTTCTCTTTCTTGTAACATTTTCGTTTTCAAATTTTTCCTTTCAAATTCCAAAAAATTATTATCGTCTTTTCGTTATTTACTAATTATTTTGAAAGGAAAATATTAATATTTTGTTTGTAAATTATAACATTTAATACTTTAATCTGATCAAAATTCATAATAATTTATATATTCATCAAACTATAATTTCACTTTTTATTATTTGATTTAATAAAAGAAAGTTCATTCAAAAACTAAAAAAGAGGTTAACAAACAACTACTTTAATATTTAGTATTCAACATATAGCAACAAAATTCATAAGCAATCATCACTATAAACAAATGCACTTTTAGTCTTTCAGAATAGTTAGTTCATTCAATTAGACAGCAAGAAAAGAAAGACGAATGGCTATTATAATTAAACGACCTCCATTAACTCATATGTGTGTTTATGTGCGTGTGTGATTATGTCTGTATGCATATATATGTATGTATGTCATACCAATGGCTAAAAGAGAGAGGAAGGTTCCGTCACATCCTCTTTCGTAGCACCTCTATCATACTTAGAACTAAAATATCTAATATGCTATAAAATTTTGCATATATGTCCACATCAAACTTAAAATCCTCTCAAAAGAAAAAAGGGCCCATATGAATATTTCTAACATGATAAAATTGATTTTCCAAATCGATGGTTAAAATAAATGCGCTAACGTTACATGTTAACATATAAATTTGAGACAAGAAATTTCAAAATGACATCATTTTTTGTGGACATGATATTTGTAATCCAACTATAATTATCAATGAAAAAGAAATTCAAACAAGGTGAGAACTCACTTGAAATCATATCCACCTCCTGGTTGCAAGACCTCCGGAGCCATCCTATAAAAAACCATCATGTTTAATAGATATTTTTGAAGAAAAAAAGATGGAAATATACCAAGATGATGTTGAAAGATGCGTAAAATTACTTAAACATACTGACCAACATGGTGTGCCTACAAACGTATTCCTTGCTCTCTTTCTATCGCCCTGATCAAACATACAAGCTGAGACACCAAAGTCTCCAAGTTTCACAAGCCCAGAATTATCAAGAAGAATGTTACCAGCCTGCAGTTTTGGAGTTTCTAATTTAGTCAGTCATAATGAATAGTTTAAAGCTAGTGCAAGCACTGAACCGTATATTTGAAGTTCTGGTTATGTTAAGAAAACTAGCATTTACTTTTACAGCTCAGCAATCATCACCATGTAAATGAAATGAGTAAAACTTTCATTAACTGTACTTAATATTTTGAGCTATTCATCCTTTGTAACTTTTTGAAATATCATTACAACTGTACAGTTTAGCTACCATCTATTTCAATTTAATTAAACAATGATAAACTATTTTTTTCAAATAGAAATATCATCATTAAAGAAAACGTGAATCTGAAAATTATACACAACAAAAAGTGCACCGCAGTTATCTTTCAACTTACCTCATAATTTCTCTAACTTAATGGCAACCGAATAATGCTCTAGACAAATAGATATTGTGTTTATATCCCGATTTAACTACATATATGATTATTTTGTTCAAAAAGTTAAATATTTAAACGAAAGAAGAAAGGAAAAAACTAAATGTAGGAATGTAACAGCAAACAAAAAATAGCAACACACAATTTCTCATTTAAAATTGAAACTAAAGATGCTGGGGAGATGATGTGTTGTTCTTTTGACAGTTGATAGTAAAAACTAGAAAGTTCTAATTATTAATAGTGACTTATAGAAGGATACACACACAGTTCAAAAACACATTTTTATGATTTGGAATACTATTGCAAGTCATGAGTCTATCAGTTTACATGTCCCGAGTCCTAAACTTTGCCAGATAGTTAATATTTCGAATTTTGAAACGTAAAATACACTGCTTTAGCGTTGGTTGCTTTGATACTATCTTAGAGTTTGAATCTTTATATCAGTAACTTATCGTGCTACAAATAAAAGATGGTTTTTAGATTACAAGTCACAATCTCTCCTATGTACTAACCTTGATATCACGATGAATGTGTCCATGTTTATGAAGGTATTCCAAAGCCTTGAGTGTTTCCTTGAGGATAGAACATATAACAGATTCCTCAAATCCATCTGTATATGATGTCTGCATTAGATGCAAACATGAACCTTCAGCCATAACTGGCATGACCACCCACAAGAAATGTTCGACAACAAAAGAGCAGTAGGACTGTATGAGATTTGGATGGTCTATCAAACTCATGGTTTGGGCTTCCTTTCGTATGTCATCCTAGAAGGAATCAAAATATTATTAATCACTAATAGAATGAGGTTAAAATTTTATAACTTATGCGATATTCATGAGGACTTTTTATACTCACCAAACGCCAGATGTTAAATTACTACATGAAAACTGACAAAATACCAAAAGTAACTGTTTGAGAATATAATTAAATTGGAAATTTTATTTTTAAAACAGCATGAACCCAAAAAATTCTTACTAAATGCCCCAATAAAGCATAAGAACAAAATTTCCCTTCCAGAGTGGGATTGCATCAAATGATTCGTTATATTAACTATTATTAGATGTCAGAAATGCATGACAACATTGTTCTGATAAAATATAATGCTTGGAAAAGCATATCAGCTACGAGCATGACTGATCAAGGAAACAGGAACTTGGTTTACAGACAAAATTTAAATAAGATTTAATGTCTAGGAGGACACCATTTTCATAAATTAGCATCAAGGACAAATCGTTTTTCTTTCCCAAATCGACACCACCCAATCGTAGCTACCTGCTCCTCAACCTCATCACCGCATCTCCTCCTCATCGTCGTCACCTTGCCACCTCGCATGATACTCTTCATCCCAGACACACCTCCTCATCTCCTCCTTGTTGTTGCGCCTCCAAGCCTCCACCGAAGTCAATCGTGGTCATCTCCTCGATCTTATTGTGCCTCACCACACCTGTTTGTCGCACCTCCTTTTTCCCTTCTTCGCCATCAATCTTCAGCGATAATGTATTCAACAGCAGGTATAAAATGCTATATGACAGAAGCAACATATAGAAATGCTATATAACAGCTACGAAATGCTATATGAAGAATAACATTTTACAATCTCAACAGCAGCTACGAAATATTGTATGAAAATAACAGTATACAAAATAAAATTATAAAAAATACTAAAAAAAATGTTAAAGCGGCTAATAATGTAAAAATGTTATATAAATCTAGTTGTTTAAATCTTACATAAAATAACTTTATAAAAAAGCTAGTTCTTTAAATGGTGTTTACAAATAACATTGCAATATATATATATATATATATATATATATATATATATAACAATGGAATAAACTTTTGTGAAAAATGCAAGATGATACCTGAATACATAATACTATCATACAAGTCTAAAAGGTGGAACCCAGTGCACGAGGCTCCCGCACGATAGCGGGCTCTGGGGAGGTCGATAATGTACGCATCCTTTTCCTCGCATCGCGAAGAGGCTGTTTCCGGGACTCGAACCTGGACGCCCAGATCACCATGCGGGTGACCTAACCGTTGCGCCAAGGCTCCACCTCACTATCATACAAGTCTACTGCATTAAAATCAGTACAAATTTTTAAATAAAATTAGCATTACAACCCAAATCCACAAACCAAAATAACCAACAAAACTGAATGAAAATTATGAAATGGTCGAGTTAAACAAAACTTTGTTCCGATTTGCTTTAAAACCTATGCTAAGTTTGATATTGGTATTACAAATCTAAACCGAAATAGTTACCGAATGGGTTAATTTTGAATATTTTAAGAATTTTTTTTGTTTTCCAAGTTAAATTATTAAATGTTGAAGAGGTCCTCGCTTGAGTTTACTACATGATGTAATTTTGTGCACTTCAACAAATCCCCATGCACAAGTGCATACTGCATGGATGCATGGTTACACTACTAAATTTATTCAACGTGATTAATTTTCATACTAATTACAAGACTTTCTTTGATTCTAAAAAAAAGTCTCTCTTTTCATATTACTAACCCACTTTGAACACTTATATAATTCGATTTGATTTAGTTTTCATTATACTTTCAGCTTTATTTGATTTAAATTTTTTGCATATTCAAATTGAACCGTTTGCATGCACACCCCTAACTAAAATTCATACAACACATCCATAAAGTGCTCACATGTGCAACATGAAATTTAACAAAAAAAAATGGAATGGTTGTACGTACTATATAATAGATAGTAACAGGTACATAGAGTTAACGCCATGAGAGCATGGCCCGGACTTAGAAATAACAGCCAACAAGTGTGACTATATGATAGATACATAAATATAAATGGATACAGTACAACCAATACAGATGTCAATAAGACAGCACAAACCCACATGGGTGCTAGAGTCTACACCAATAATCAAGGTTTGAGAACTCGGTTTCGGTCTCAGTTTCGATCCTTCGAAGTTTTCTTAGTTTCAGTCGATTTCGAAAAGTTTGAAAGTTTCGGTTTTAGTTTGCGTCACGGTTTCAGATATTTTTTTTTATAATGAAAATGCATATCCAGATCTATTAATAATCATTTGTATTTCTATGTTTAATCCTTCTTGCTCTTAATCTCATATATTTTTGTACTGTTTAGTTACTTGCATCCTTATGTAGTTTTAATAATAACAATAATCAAATATTTTAATGCCTGTGAATTACTAATTCATAAAATTGAAATGTGGTGTTATGCCAAAATAATCCAAATTAGCTAACACCAAAACAGTCGCCTTCAAGAATCTACTCGATAAAAGCTAAAGTTTCCAGCTCAAAAAGAATATTAGGGTTTGGGATCGCACCGCATAAAATTAAGTTATTGTCGCACAATTCAAATATGTTAATCTACTTCTTTTTCTTCTTTTCAATTGTTGGTCCTACTTTTCTATTTTTCAGGTACCTCACGTGATTTCTTTTACTACTGTTACAACCAAAATCGGATTTCCCTCTAATCTCATACAGGCATCGATCGGTACCCAAATGTGATAGTCGAGATCTCAGAGTTCTGGTTAGAACCTCGTAGCATGCACGATGCATCTGTGAAACCACTAATCGGATCTTGTGAGAAATCAAGATGAAATTTCTATCTCAATCGGCACTAGCAAGGACAACAACATTGTTGGCTTCAAACTTACATTCAGAACAAATTACAAAATCATCACTTTTAAGGTAGTAGAATAGGTCCCTCTCAAATTTTTCATCGTTAAAGAGTCATTTGGCAAACACATTGAATCTAAAGTGGTAACACAAGCTGCATTCTAGATGGTTCCAAGTGTTGCCTTTTAACACCAGTAAGAAGTATTCTTTAGAGACTTTGGTAGCTAATTCAGTGACTAGTTTTTTCAGTCACGACAAGATCTTCTTTGAAGGCAATCAAGAGACGTCTTTTAATGTAGGAGATTGAGAAATCTGTGTCAGTGGTCGTAGAGGTAGGGATCTGTTGGAATTGGTGATACAATATTTTGTCATTTGAAGTTGCAGAGAAGGAGCAACAAAGACGAAACGAAGAAGAAAAGAAGAAAGAGCATCAAAAACCTGTAGGAACAGCTATAGGCTTCCGATCAACTGAAATTATTCCTATCGACTGGTTTTGGATCGGATTTTTTTACCAGAGGAAAGCGTTGCTTTTTCAATCGACTGGAAACCACTTCCAGTCGGGTCGACTGGTGAGTTCTTCCAGTCGACTGGATGGGGCTTTTTTATAGTATTTGGATATCGAATTTTTAGGGGACAATTTGATCTTTTCGGGATGTCTTGGAGTTTTTACCATAGATCTCTGCGTATTTTTGATTAAATTGGTTGGAATTACTATTAAACTATTATAAATAGACTTATATGGGATTCATCGTAATCTAAAGCTTAAGGAATGTGACAATTGAAGAGCATCTTAATGATTTTCAAGCAATTATAAACCGGTTGATGGTCATGAATTACAAAATAGATGATAAGACACAAGCCTTGATGTTGATAAGGAGATGCGAAAGACGAAGCTAATGAAAGGAAATCATTAAGATGAAGTAGTTTCAGAAGATTCAATGACTAGTAGCCTGCTTAATAAGGAGATGCGAAAGATGAACCTAATGAAAGGAAATGATAAGGAATAAAGGGAAGGTGAAAATCCGATTGAAGACGTACATTTTGCAAGAAGGGATAACCGTCCAAATATGAAAAAACGACCAAATAGATCAAAATGAAAATGAATTTCATTTGCAATTACTGTAAAAAGCCATATCACTTGCTGAGATTTTACAAGTAGTTAAAAAGAATAAAGAAATGATGAAAACATTAGATGAAGGCAAAGGCAAACTTGAGGAAGACAGCGATAATGAGATAAATTTTAGTATTAGTAATGATGTTCTCTGTATTCACGGAAGAAAATGAGATGACTGAACGCTTGATTCGGGTGCAAGTTTTCATGTATGCAACCAAAAGGAAGTATACATGGACTATAAGGAGCAAGAAAGCAAGGTGGAGTCCGAGATGGTAGAGATGTTAAGGTGAAGGGTATAGGTTCAGATAGGCTTAAGATGTATGATGGAAGGATAGTGAAACTCACGGGAGTTAGGTATACCCCAGAAATTAAGAAGAATCTTATTTCAATATGATAGTTTGAAGAAAAAACTGTAACTTTTCAACTCGTTGTGGAGTCACAAGGGATTGGAAGGGTGACAAGGAGATGATGCCCGTAAAACAGGGAAACGCGAACATATACAAATTGCTTGAAAAAACGGTGAATAATAAATGGACTTCTCAAAGTAGTGTTGGAAAGGCACATTTGTCTGAATCAAGGTGAAGCCAACAACGAAAAACCGTAAAGTCCACATCATGGTTTTAAATCTTCTATATATCATCCGAGATCTCCTTTTCGCACTTAAACGAGACAAGACATCAAACCTCATCCATATCTCCCTCGACACTCATCTCGTCCGAGATACTCAAATCTCATCCGAAATATGGATCAAATCTCATTCCGAGATCTCAGTCGAAATTATACATTTTTCTTATTTTGCATAATATTTTTTATTTTCATATTGATTCAAAAGAAACTACTCAATCCAATTATAATTTACCAACTTCTTGAACATATTCTTTACTTTTTATTTTAATGAGTCATAGCGTAATGTTTCACTTCTTTATTATGTTCAAATAAAAGGATATTATTCAATCATTACCAAATCAATTAAGTTAATCAAGCTACTACCCTTCTAAAAATATTCATTTTTCTATGTAAATCAAGTATGTTACCATTTTTATTTTTACTAAGAAAGCTATAACCGTTAAATAAATTTTTGACACCTCAATTTTAGACACATAAGTACATCCGAGATATTCCCGAGATGCATTATAAGACCCGAGATGTCAATCTGAGATGTACACCCGATATGTACTCATCTCGTCCGAGATCTCCCCCGATACGAGATAACTTGTGTAAAAATTCCGAGATGAAACGTGACCGAAATCTGATATTTAAAACTTTGGTCCACATTGAGACCTTTGTGGTATTACAAGCATTTCTAATTTATTAATGGTATGCATATTTGATTGGAGGCGTACATAATTAGGTGGTTTGAAGGTTAATTAAGATTTTTTTTAACGATGGAGACATTTGTTTCCATAGTGATATTGGGGTTTGCTTGAAGCTTGAGGTTGTAAATGGAGTTTGGACAACTTTAGAAAAATATAATATCAAGGTGGAGATTGTTGGAGTTGGTGACATAATATTTTGTCGCTTGGAGTTGCAGAGGAGAAACAACGAAGAGGTGAAGCGAAGAAGAGGAAGAGCATCAAAAACCAGTAGCGGCAGCTACATGCTTTCAGTCGATTGGTTTTGGGTCGATTTTGACAAGTGTGGAGCTTTGCTTTTTCACTCGATTGGAAACCCTTCTAGTCGACTAGCACCAGTCGACTGGTGAGTTTTTCTAATTGATTGGATCGACTTTTTCTAGAGTATTTGGACCTCCAATATTCGGGGGCAGTTTGGTCTTTTTAGAGTGTTTTGGAGTTTCCATCATGAATCTATGCACGTCTTTGATCCTACATTAGACTACCATAATAGGTTGTATAAGGTTCATTATAATCATGGTTTGAGGTTTCGGTTGGAATACCGAAATTCTGGCCCCCTCGGTTCGGTTCGGTTAGACTTCGGGACGAAACTCTAGCTAGAATCCGGTTTCGGTTGGGAAGAGGGAAATTTTTTGAAATTTTCGAAAAGTAGAACCATCTAGTTAAATATATACATGAAATTATAAACTTCAATCAAAAATTAAAACTTCAAGCTCTTATTGGCTTCAATCTCGTCGTCGACTGGAATCTAACTAGAGGAGATCGAATCTCGTCGTCGACTTCATGTTAGCGTACTTCAATCGAATCCCATCGTTGATCGTCGTTTTTTTTTCCTTTTCGTCTTTTTGGGTTTGCAGTAGAGAATGCCGATTTTTTCCTTTTTCGTTTTTTGTGGGTTTACAGTAGAGAGTGTCGATGCTTTTTCGGACTAGGGTTAAGTTGAATTAGGGTATAATATGGGATTGTGCTGGGCATAAAGTAATTACTTTATGGTTAAGTTGAGCTAAAAATAAAGCTAGGGCTTGAATGAGAGGGAGTAGGACATCATTTTTTTTATTTCATAAGCTTGAGCAAATCAACATTGATTTATTTTGGGTTTGGACTGGGCTAAGCTAATAATTAGTTTCCCATTTTAATTAAGTAATGGTTAGTTAGAACCATAAAGTAATTAGGGTTTAGTTTATTTGTATATATAATATTGTTTATGATATTCTATTTTTTTATAAACTATATTTTATTTACAACGATTATTATTGCATTTTCATTAACAAGTCATTAAAAATCGAAACCGGGGCTGAAATCGAAATCAAAACCGAAACTTCCGAAATCGCTTGAAACTAAGAAAATTTCAGTTGGTCGAAACCGAAACCAAAGGTCCAAAACCGAGTTCTCGAACCTTGACTGTAATGTGTGAGGAAAAAAGGTTTTGTATTAGGGTTTTGAGGATTGAGATTTCTTCTCAATTTTAAGGTTTTCTTTTGTAATCTTTTGGGGAAATTAATAAAAGTTTGTTTGAAGGAAATGCTTATTGTTTTTCTTCACTTCTTATCTCTTCTCAAATCTAATATTATTTGGATCCATGGTATAACCTTAACAGGCTCAGGATTTAAAGTGTAGTTATGGATACAGGAGATGTCAAAGTATCCCTGGTAGATGTCTATTGTTTTAGAGGAATCTATTAGGCGATAGTCACGGCATAGGTGCCTACTAGGGCAGACCAAGGAGCAGGGATGGAGGCAGGCTAAGGCTCTTCAAAAGAGAAAGAGGTAGGGAGGTCATCTACCACTATGTTAGAAGATAATATATCAAGTCTACTAGTCAATGGCTTGGGAGGGGTTGGGGGATGACTGGAGATGTTGGATGTAGGCGTTGGCATCCACTGACATAAGGGGGCTTGGGGGGGATCTTTGTATGGATGGGGAACATGTGTAGGTAAATTAACCATTTGAGGTGTACAAGGAAGGGAACGAGTACAACTTGAGGCAAAATGTTCAAAAATCTGATAAACTAGCATATATTTGGTTTTCGATTGTATTTTAAGAAAGGAAGGTTTCCATCGTCAAATAGAACATCAAGTTCCGATGAAAGTATATGTTAAGTTTTATCTCAATCAACGCCTTAGCATATTCAAACCTATTCAATCCATTTGTTGACTTGTCAAAACAAATAAATTCTCTAATATGGCATGTCAACCCAATCATCCTAATCAAAGACAAAAAAGATAAAAGGAATTGTATATTAATGAACTCATACCAAGATGACCACCCCTCGTCCCTAGCCACGTCTATATAAGGACTCCAGTCACTCTATTGGATGATGATGAAGACTTTGTCCTTGAGTGTTTGTCACCCAGATCAAAAAAACTAAAGAACATAACTTTATTGAACTTCGTCTACATTGAATCTTTGAGTTTTCAAATTTTTCTCAAGTGGTTTGTCACAACTATATGGGACAGACACCCATCGAGGGAGAATCCAACAGGGTGATTTTTCAAATAACCAATGCCCGCTTCAACCACTTTTACTGTAGGGGCATAACCTCATCTTTATACCGCAATTTGAACTTTTTGGGGTGAAGGAGCCCGCGTTTTCAACTTACGCATGAAAAGAGAGAACCAAGCATTCAACTTCTCAATAGACTTAAGTCAACGCATTTCAAATCAGTATTGACCAAGAAGTGTAATAAATTGAAACACAAATCATAATTATGTTTAGACTTAATTATATACAAGGCTATACAACAAAAAAATTTATCGAACAATCATCAAACAAAATAAACAAATATTTAAAGATTCATGTGCCAATCATATAAATTGTGGAGTCGGTAGATAAGGCTAAAGAGGATTAGCTAGTCAATTCATTATTATTATTATGCTATTAATACTTAATTGTACGAAAAAATATAGATACTTTGGCTCTCATCCTTTTTTTGAAAAAAAAATACTTGCGTCTCGCATAAAAACAATTTGAGTCATGTCCCCTTTCTAAATTTGCAAATCATTAAGATCAATGTTCTAAAAAATCAAACACTGTCGTATTTTTTAATACGTTACAGATGTTGAATATTTATCTGAAGTACTCAGAATCAATGCTCAAATTTTCAAGAAAAAAAGTTATTAACATACTGCAAATATATAACGTGCAAAATATTTTCACAGTCAATCGTAGTTATCTACATGTATCCTCCATCATATTGTGCCTCACCACCCCCATTTTGTTACACCTCCATGTTCTCTCCTTTCTCTCAATCTTCAACGATAACAAATTCAATAGAAGGTACAAAATACTATACAACAGCTTCTAAATGCTATATGAAAAATAAAATTTTATAATTTCAACCGCAACTATGATATGCTATATGGAAAAATTAAAATTATAAAAAATACTAAAAAAATGTTGAAGCGGTTAATAATATAAAAAAGTTATATAAATGTAGTTGTTTATATGTTACATAAAATCACGTTATAAAAAAGCTAGTTCTTCGAATGTTGTTTACAAACAACATTAATATATTAATTTATAACAATAATGCAATAAACTTTTGTGAAAAACGCAAGATGAAATTTGAATATATAAAATCACCATAATTAACTGCACTGAAATTTGTAAAATAAAATAACAATACTATTCAAATCCACAAATCAGAAAATTCGATTGTAAATTGCCCCTTTACAAAATTCCAATAATAGAAAACTATACGCTAATAATATTACGAGCTATAATATTCATCTTTTAAACAAACAAAATTAGTTCAAAAATGCTATATGCAAATAACATACGAGTTATAACATTAACATCCATCTTCTTCACTAAATTCATCATTTGTTCCTCTTCGTCATTATTCCACCTCTGACGATACTCACCATCACTCCCCATCATCTCCATCGTCCAACTTCATCCTCATCATTGTCACCTCCATCCCCATCGTCATCTCCTCTTTCATCATCATCATCAACCACCGCTAACACATCAAACCATTGTCGACGTCCTTTACCAAACTCTAGACTCTGCAAATCCACGTTGACACCTCCAATAGTCGTTCTCTTTCACTGCAAATTCCTTATATTTGGACCCCCAAACTTGGCCCAAAATAATTGAATACTTGATATGTAGGTTAGACGTTGGGATTGAAAAAGAAACTTGTTAAACACGATTTCTAGTGTTTTGATGATAACAACAATATGAAAATGATATTAACGTGTTTATTGAGTTATTTCAGAAACAGTAACACTTATATAGTTGTGTTATTATGATGATCGATCAAAGTTCAGCAATGTCGAATATATGGAAAATATCAAAATAAATCAAACGGAGAAATCTACAAGAGAACAAACATTCAAATACATTTAATGGAGTTAACAAATCTACTAGAACACGACAACGTTGAAGAAATACTCGATGATTGAAAAACAAACACAAAATTCAAGTATGATATTTATCAAGTTCTTATCAAATCCTTTTAGTCTACATTTGTTGAATCTTCGAATCACTCCATATTTTGGCAAACCTTCTACACATCCCAAAGTATTTTTGAGAATTTTCAGGATTTTTCAAAGAAGCAGAAAAGGTTGAACGAGTGAGAACGACCAAAAGAAAGAAAATTTCAACACAAGGTCAACATGTGTTTTCCAACATGACGACTTATATATTTCCACAAATAGACCTGTAAAGACCGCATGTCGACCTGTGGAGAATGAGAGGTCGACATGTGGAGTGTTTTGGCCGTAAATTTGAATCTCATCTTCCTTGTAATCGCATCTCTTCATCCCTTCATTGTTCCTCTTCGTTTCAGACTCACTTCCAACCAATGCAACTCATATAACATCTCTACAACGTCTATATAAACCTCCAAACACTCCAAAGCCAAACATAACTTCTCTCTCTCAAATTTTGATTTTGTTGCTCCTTTTAACAATCAGTGCTTCCATTCAATATTTTGATTAGTGTATATTCTCCGACCAACGTTCTTTCACTCAAAAACATTTGAACCTGGACCTTATTCATTTCGTAGCTTCTGCACATTCAATTCTACATCATTTGTGAGGGTTACAGGATATTGTACTTAAAATCAATCAAAAGAAAACTTTAAAGTCCGGCCGTTGGTGTTGAAATCCATATATTGAAGATACAAGAGTTGTCAAAGTAAAACTTTAGAAAGAAGTTGTCGGTGTTGAAGTCATGTTGCAGTGTCCTTAGGCAGCCATGTTGAAGTCCAGCTCGATTGTTCTACCAGTTGTAGAAACATGTTCTTCTGAATGAAGAATGAAGTAAGGTTGTTTAGTGAAATTTCAGAGAGAGTTATGTGACTGGACGTAGAATTGAGGATATAAACCAGTATAAAATCGACTGTGTAATCTATTTTATATTTTATGGTGCATTGACAGTTATATTTTCTGATTATATACATTCGGCCATATTCAATCTCGGCATCACGATTTTACAAAACATGTTATCATTAGGGTTATTTTTTTCAAAGTCCGTCCTTGAATCAAATTTTGTGTAAGGGAAATGTTGATGCACCTAATTTAATATACCAGGATCTCGATTGATGAAGGATTTCTTGTTCACTATTTGGATCCTTTTAATGCAACAAAAAGCGCAATACATGTATCACATGATAGGGTACATTAAAAGTAGAAGCCAACAAGAACACTAAAAGCTCATTACTAAACCAAAGGTAAGGATATTTTGATTTAAACCAAATCAACAAAACTGCACAAAAAATTTGAATTGGTTGCGTTAACTAAAACTTCGTTTGAATTTGTTTTAGAAGCTAAGTTTCATGTTGGTATAAAAAATCTAAACCGAAATAGTTTATGAATGGACTACTTTAATATTTTAATAAAGATTTTTTTTTCATTTACTCAAATTAAATATTAAATGTCGAATGGCTCCTTCAGTTATACCGCATGATGTATTTTTGCGGGCACGTCAACAAATCTCAATGCACAAGTGCATAATACATGAATGCAAGGTCTACACTACTAAATTCATTCAACAAAATTGATTTTCATACTAATTGCAACTCTTTCTTTAATGTATTAAAAAAACCTCTTTTTAAATTACTAACCCAATTTAACACTTATCTAAATTGGTTGATTTGGTTTTCATTATACTTAAGCTTTATTTGATCCTTTTTTTAATATCTAAACTGAACCATTTGCTTGCACAGCCCTAACTGAAATTCATACAATAAATCCATAGAGTGCTGAGTGCTCACAGGCTGCACGTGAAGGTTAATGGATTGAAACACAAATCATAATTATGTTTAGACTTAATGTATACAAGGCTGCTAAAAAGCATACAAAATTATCAAACAAAATAAATAAATATTTAAAGATTCATGTGCCAATCATATAGATTATGGAGCCGATAGATAAGGCTGAAGAGGATCAGCTGGCCAATTCATTTTTTTCTACCTTCTTTACGAAAAAATATATATTATAGCTCTCGTCCTTGTTTTTTTATAAAAAAGAAACGTCTCTCATGAAAACAACAATGTAGGTCACTGTCCGCGGCTGTAGCGCGGTTGGTAGGGCTCATACCTCTCCAGTAGAGGAAGATATTTCGATCCTTGCCAACAACACTTTAGCGGATTGTTATTTGCAGATACATGTAATAATCCCTAAAACGAGTAAAAAAAACTCGGGATCGAAAAGTGTCACTGCGAGAGCCTGGATAGAAAGGGGGTGGGGTTGAGACGGGCAATCCTAAATCCCTAGTTTACGAAAGTAAGTTTAAAAGAAAACAATGTAGGTCATGTCTTTTTAAATTTGCAAAATTATTATAATAAATATTGTAAAAGGAAATCAAACATTGTTGAATTTTTTTTTAAAATACGCTACGAATGTCGAATCTTATCTTCTTCTTTTTTACATACGCTACGAATGTCGAATATTTATCTAAAGTACTCAAAATTGCTACTTAAATTTCCAAAATAAATGGTTGTTAGAGGATTGCAAATATTTACAGTGAAATATCCAAATTGATATTTCCACAAAGAATACAAATAGCATAAATGTTTTCATGCAAATATTAACAGCACAAATGATTACTGTAAAATAAATAGGGACTTGAAAATAAAACCAAAATAGGAGAGACTTGGAAAAATGTATTCAAATAAGGACATGGCTTGAATTTCCACTAAAAGAAAATGCCGTCTTCATATTACAAATCTTTACTTATCATGTTACTTGTCATCCTTTGCCTATCTTATTTTCAAAACAAAAGAGAAAGTCAAAGAATTAAATTTGTGTCATGTGCCGCATAGTTATGAAAGGCGTGCAACGGCATGCGCCATGACGCAAAGCAAGGCGCGATGCAGCGTTTGCGTCTTTCTTCCATATAGCACGGTACATATGAAAAGACGCAGCGAATGGAAAAATGGCGCATGGTGGAAAAATGGCGCGCCGTCTCGTTATTTTACTTCTTTTTATTTATTTTCCATTTTTCACAATCGAAACTAATCTCCAACAATGGTTAATTGTACTGTATATATTTTTATACGATGATATGGTTACACTTCAAACTAATTTTCAACAAACTTTGAACTACTTATTCATATTATTGTCGCATTAAACTACAATGGGCAATTAGAATCGAGACCCGCAAATCCAAATCAAACTGATCCGTACCCAGTTTGAAACCTATGGGTCCTGGATCGGGTCTAGGTGATGATATATAACATAAAGAACCGATCCAACTTGGAATATTAGACAAAAAACGAGAAAATACATCCATTTTTAGTGTTATTATCCAATCAGACTCAAACCGATCCGATCTGAATCGAAACTCAGGTCGGTTTAAGGTTTTAAAATATGTTAGTTGGACTCGACAATACCCAATCCGACTAGAATCGAGATCCGCCAAGTTGGGTTCAGATCCAACCCGATCAACTGGTCTAATTACCACCCCTGCATCAAACAAATAATCTTGAATGGTCACATTTTCCAAATTAATCTCAAACGTACTTCGAACTATTTTTCTAATTACTATTACATCAAACAAATAATTTTGAATGGATGATTTTTCAAATTAATCACCAACAAACTTTAAGTTGTATGTTCCTTTTACAGTCGCACCAAATAAATTGTCAATTGATATGAGACAGATGAGTAAAATGTTAAAGTTTATGAATCTGATGATGCAGGGATTGATTTAGAAAATATGATTGCTGAATTAGATTTAGATTTCTAGTTTATCAGTAATATGTACTATTATCTTGGATTTTGGCTTTTGAAGACTATTATGCTTGAAATTCTGTGCTTATGATATTATATTTGATGATGTTTTTTTTGAATGTCTAAAAATTCTTTACTACATATGTTTTAGTAAAAAAAAATATTGAACTTTTTAAATTAATTGTCACATTAAATTTATAAAAAAAAATATAAATATACGTAGTAAATTAAAAAGACGTGCATCAATTATCGCACCATGGGCCAAGACTCTGGAGAGGTTTTGCGCCTCTTTCGCCGTGCGCCCTTGATAACTACGCTCATGCGCAAAAGAAGGTGACATGAAAAAGTAGACAACATAGTCTTATACATGAGATCATCTAATAGAGTTTATATTGATCTTTGAAGTCGGAGAATGGTAGTATGCTTCATTTTGTAGTTTGATATAAAATAAAATAAAATAATCATAGGAAATTTATATGTTCACTGCTAAAAACTTGATTTTCTTTTCTTTTTGAGTAGTCGGTTGATGTAATTTGACTTTTTCTGACAAGCCTTTACTTTTATTTGTTGATCACAGGTTTATAATGATTGTTCGTGATATAGCTTAAGATTTATAACAGGCACTGATATGACTAAAGTTTTGTAAGTCCAAGTTATACATTTGCTTACAAACTCATTATACTGGTTTGTTATTATCAGTGGTAACTGAAGCAGCAGAAATAGCTATTTTGCAACGAAGGTGTTAACCCGCCTTTTGGCAAGGCCGCGGACAGACGGATTTAACTTAAACAACCTCACAACTATCGAGACTAAAGTATGATGGATTCGGTTTAAAATGATAAAGTTCACTTGAATACGTCGTTGGGAAAAGGAGTGGAGAAATTACATGGCTTGGCATTGGGATGGTTCGGTATAGAGAGATCGTTGTTCGGCATAGAGAGATCGTCGTTCGACATAGAGGAATGTTCGGCACTGGACGAGCGTTCGGCATTGGATGGAGCGCTCGGCAATAACCAACGTTCGGCATCTGGAGCGTTCGGCATTGGATGGAGCGCTCGGCATTAACCAACGTTCGGCATCTGGAGACGTTCGACATTGGATGGATCGTTCAGCATCAAGGAGCGTTCAGCATTGGATGGGTCGTTCGGCATACCTCACCTCGCTCGGCATTGCACCTTGCACCTCCATACTTCGGTACCTCGCACCTCCGTATCTTGGTACCTCGCACCTCCATACCTTGCACCTCCATACCTCGGTACCTTGCACCTCCGTATCTTGGTACCTCGCACCTCCATACCTCGGTACCTCGCACCTCCGTATCTTGGTACCTCGCACCTCCATACCTCGGTACCTCACACCTTCCAACGTTCGGCATGAGGAGATCGTTCGGCATTCACACCGTGTTCGACATTCAACGTTCGGCATGAGGAGATCGTTCGGCATTCACACCGTGTTCGGCATTCAGCGTTCGGCATCTATGGTTCGGCATATGGAGACCACTCCATTTGGGCTGAGGTACTCGGCTACCAGGCCCACCAGGGAAGTCCAACCCATTTTTGCCTATAAATAGAGAGGCAGGGGCACAGTAAAAGGGGATCTTCTTTCTGCTCTCTTACTTTCTCTTTTCTAAGGCTAAGGCAACTCTGCCATTTTGCAACTGTAATCGATTATTACAGCAATAAAAAGCAAACTTCTAAGTGGACGTAGGCCGGAGTTAGCCGAACCACTATAAAATCTGTTGTTCTTTACTGCTTTCATTTTAGTTTTAACTGTTCTTCACATTATTACTCTCTACATACATTCTATCTCTGAGCTGTGATTGGTATTTGGTGCTTTCATCTGGTTTTGGGGGTTAGTGACCAATTTTGGCGCTAACACTTTGGTGCTTTCACTGAGAGCTGAACTCAGGAACTTTGGAGTTAGGAACTTGGATCCTAGAAAGCAATGGCTAGACCACCAACAAGGAAGCAAGTAGTGGAAAGAAGCAATCAGGAAGGAAGTCAAGCGGCCTTTTCTGGAGCTGGAGAGAATCATGCATCCATCTACATAACTCGGAACGAGATGCAAGTGATGATGAATTCTATGCAAGAGCAGATGATGAAACGGCAAGAAGAGATGATGCAGGCTCTTCTTAGGCAATTTGGACAACCAGGAACTGCAGGAGCTCAAGTTCGTGGAACTGGACCAGAGGAACTCAACCAGCGGACAGATGGAGTGTTTCAACAGGAGGCAGCTCCCAATCAACAAACAGCTAACAATCTAGATGGACCTAGACTCGGGGGCACACCACCAGGTGATGCTGGACCAGTTCATGGAGGGATACCGGATAACGCTACGCGGCCTGGCATCAGTAGGAATACAGGAGTATGTGATGAAGAATATGTGCCAGAATTTCCTCGGGGACTTGGGGGGCAGTCTGGATTAGTTGGAAACACTGGATTGGCTGACATTATCAGGCGGACTATTCGCGGAGGTCTAACAAACAGGGATTCAGAGGGAGTTAACAAAAGTCCGTTTACCCGGAACATCAGGACAGCTAGGAATCCGTCCGATTTCAAACTACCCACTCTGGAAGTATACAACGGGAAGACGGATCCCACCGACCACTTGATGAGGTACACTAGGCATATGGAAGTGCTGGGGGCAACGTAGGAGGTTATGGCCCGATGTTTCCCCCTGTACTTGACTGAAATTGCTGCTATGTGGTTCAGACAGCTGGAGGATGGATCCATTGGAACATGGACAGAACTGGTGGACAAGTTCTTAAGTCAATTTCGAGTTCACATAAAAAGGCCAAAGAACGTGATGACGCTAACATCAGTCAAACAGGGGGCAGATGAATCGCTCAGGACATTCTTAACTCGATTTAATGCAGCAGTTGCTTCGGTGGATCGGCCTGATCCATCAATGGTTCTGATGGCTGCGGTGTCAGGAGTCAGAGATAATTCAGAGTTCAAAGTATCGTTGGTACGGGACCCACCGTTGGATATTGGGGAATTCTTTCATGAAGCTGAAAGATTTCTTCGACAAGAGGATGCATGTTTGGACATGAGGTCAGAGGAAGTAAACATGACTAAGGATGGAAGACTACTCGGCGAAAGCTCAGGTGGGGGCAAGGATAAAGGGAAAAGGAAGCACTGGGGAGAACCAAAGTTCTCCACTTACACAGGATTGAACGCAACGTTGGAGCGGATTTTCTTAAATACTCGAGATCGTCTTCCCTATCGAAGGCCATCAAGGAGGGAACCCACAGAACGTGAAAGGGCATCAGGAAGGCACTGTCTCTTTCATGACCTGGACGGGCATGATACTAACAGCTGCCGACATCTAAAGGATATAATCGAGGAGCATATAAGGAATGGTCAGTTGCGACAGTATGTCGGAACTCGGAATGCGGCGGTGGAACAGGAACAACCACCGCCTACCTTGAACGACGAGGGCGCGAGGCCCAGGAATGGTGACCGATTGGTCATCAACTAATCTTGATAGTTTGGAATAAGTAACAAACTCCGGGCAAACGGTTAAATCACTTACTCATGTACGGGGTCGGAGATAACCCTCAGGCATGCTCTGAGATGATGGCTTACCGAGACGCCCTGGTTTGTGAAATCTGTTTCTTCCTTTGACTTGGACATTTGCTTTTTCTGGTTTGGTTTTGAAGTTTGGTTCGAACTCCCTGTTTTGCTCGTTTTCTGGTTTGAATTCTGGTTTGAATGTTTGTTTTTCGGGTTGAATTTTGATTGGATTCTCTCTGGATTTTGGCTTAAAGGTCGTCGAGTATGGACTATGCTCGGCAAGGGTCCGGAGCGACCAGGATTCGGCTTAAGACTTAAGCCACGACATTACTTGCGTCCAGGGACACTGGACCACGGTCGTCAAGTGTGGATTGCGCTTGGCAAGAACCCAGAGAGGTTAGCTCAGCGCCCAGGGACACTGGGCCACGGTCGTCAAGTGTGGATTGCGCTTGGCAAGAACCCGGAAAGGTTATCTCAAAGTCCAGGAACACTGGACCACGGTCGTCAGGTGTGAATTGCGCTTGGCAAGAGCCCGGAGAGGTTATGAATTTGGATATCGACACGAAGAGGTCCTAAAGTCGGTTATTGGTTATTGGATATGGATGAAACATGGACTTTGGATGTGTTGGACTTGAGGCTATTCAAAACACACCTTTCAAAGCAAGGCATGTTTTGGGGGGCAAGTGCTAACCCGCCTTTTGGCAAGGCCGCGGACAGACGGATTTAACTTAAACAACCTCACAACTATCGAGACTAAAGTATGATGGATTCGATTTAAAATGATGAAGTTTACTTGAATACGTCGTTGGGAAAAGGAGTGGAGAAATTACATGGCTCGGCATTGGGATGGTTCGGCATAGAGAGATCGTTGTTCGGCATAGAGAGATCGTCGTTCGACATAGAGGAATGTTCGGCACTGGACGAGCGTTCGACATTGGATGGAGCGCTCGGCAATAACCAACGTCCGGCATCTGGAGCGTTCGGCATTGGATGGAGCGCTCGGCATTAACCAACGTTCGGCATCTGGAGACGTTCGACATTGGATGGATCGTTCGGCATCAAGGAGCGTTCGGCATTGGATGGGTCGTTCGGCATACCTCACCTCGCTCGGCATTGCACCTTGCACCTCCATACCTCGGTACCTCGCACCTCCGTATCTTGGTACCTCGCACCTCCATACCTTGCACCTCCATACCTCGGTACCTCGCACCTCCGTATCTTGGTACCTCGCATCTCCATACCTTGCACCTCCATACCTCGGTACCTCGCACCTCTGTATCTTGGTACCTCGCACCTCCATACCTCGGTACCTCACACCTTCCAACGTTCGGCATGAGGAGATCGTTCGGCATTCACACCGTGTTCGGCATTCAACGTTGGGCATGAGGAGATCGTTCGGCATTCACACCGTGTTCGGCATTCAGCGTTCGGCATCTATGGTTCGGCATATGGAGACCACTCCATTTGGGCTGAGGTACTCGGCTACCAGGCCCACCAGGGAAGTCCAACCCATCTTTGCCTATAAATAGAGAGGCAGGGGCACAGTAAAAGGGGATATTCTTTCTGCTCTCTTACTTTCTCTTTTCTAAGGCTAAGGCAACTCTGCCATTTTGCAACTGTAATCGATTATTACAGCAATAAAAAGCAAACTTCTAAGTGGACGTAGGCCGGAGTTAGCCGAACCACTATAAAATCTGTTGTTCTTTACTGCTTTCATTTTAGTTTTAACTGTTCTTCACATTATTACTCTCTACATACATTCTATCTCTGAGCTGTGATTGGTATTTGGTGCTTTCATCTGGTTTTGGGGGTTAGTGACCAATTTTGGCGCTAACAGAAGGTCAACTAAAAAAATAAAATATATAAATAAAATCTTATGTGGAAGATAATTGCCTCAATGCGTGTTTGATTACACATTATTGCAAAAGATGCACTTAAAGAAATGTACATTTACAGCAAAACTAGTGATCAATGTTAGAAAACACTCTCCACGGAGAGACCATTGAACTACTTTTTATCCTATTGATGGTTTTATTAGTATCTTAATTGTAATACTTGAATGAAAAGTTGCAGTTTTCCACCATCGATATGGTATGGATATGCTATCTTTTAAAAAGAATGTTGCTAGCATGGCACTGAAACTACTATGCCACATTTCGAATCTATGAAAATCTCATTGGAAGCAATTGTAGTAAGTGAAACTGATTTATCGAGTGACTTTTATTATTACTTTTTTTCTGTGAAAAACTGAAATAGGTATACATGCAACTACTTCAACAATGAAGAAGCATTAAATCTAAGAATTGAATTTGGATAAGTACAAATTCACTCCAAGCCTAATATGAATACCACAACAATGTATGCATGCAACTACAGAACTACTTCTGAATGAATTAGGAATATTTCATGAAATAAGCTTGCAATAAAGATTGTAATTGAGTAAGCTTGCCTGAAAATGCTTCGCTGCCAATTACAGGAGAGAAAAAAACACACACACACACTCTGTCAGGCATGCATCTTCAAAAATGATTCAATGAAGCGTTTGAGAATTTGAACTTATAATCAACTCAAAATAAAGCCCGTAGTCAAATAACAAGTCTAAAGAAGACTAAAATAGATCAAACAGGATTTGGTTAAATCAGAACATATAATCACAAGACCAAAAATACTAACAAGATTACTGTTGCAACGATCGAGATCCAAGCACTTGACAGCAACAATCTCATTCGTAGGCACGTATATCGCTCTATACACAATCGCGCTAGCTCCATTCCCGATCTCTTCTAGAAGATTGTAATCCGTATGCTCCGCCGAAAAGCAATAACTGCTGCTGCTGCTGCTCTTCATGCTTCCGTTATTCGCGCTCTTTTTCATCATTTGTTTCCAATCTTGGATCTCTTTTTCCACCTCTCTATTCGATTTGGCTTTATGACTGGACAAAGAAAAGGAGGAGGAGGCGAAATAATGAAGGTGGTGATGACGTGGCAGTGGGTCAGGACGGTAGAATCGGAATATTATAAAGCTACAGAAGAGAAAGCTGGATCTTTTGATGTAAATCACTAAATTGGTCTGCCTAGGTTTCACAATTGAAGATCTGCAGTAGACCCACACATGGTGGCCACTGTATCCCCTTTTGAATGGCAAACAGACATGTAATCCGGATGTCTGAAATGTGTTGGGCCCAACTATAAATACTACCATCATCATCTCTTCCGCTCCCTTTTTCCACGTTCATTCGTCGAAAATCAAAATATCACATAAGTAACGGGTAAAGTTCCAAATCTTGATCTCAATAAGCTACATCTAGTCTTCTTTTTTTCCTTCTTTTTTAATATAATTGGTATTTTAAAAATGATAACAAAAGTCATCCGTAATGATAAATAGCAACAAAGAAAAGATAAAAAAGAAAATACAACAAATAACACTAAAATTTTTACAGAAATTGCCAATTCCAAAGAAAACGCTTCGTATACCACATGCCACTTGAAAAAATTCAATGCATCTAGCTCAAACCTCTCACTTTATTCATCTCCTGCTCTTAATTACTTTCTCACTTCAGCTAACCTTCAAAAAAGAAAATAATGACGAATATTTTATTTTTTCTTCCCCGCGAAAACAAGTCCACTCAAGTCTTCAACCATCGAGATTTGACAAAGACCATCTCTTCTTCTCAACGGATCTAAGAATGGAGTTGGGAGATTCGCAAAATGGTTCCTCCTCACCCAACAATCTAATTTCTTTCTCATATACATAAGAGCACTTCAGATAAGTCCAAACTTTGAGCATAGTATCTTTCTATTGTTATATGTATCAGTGAAATGTTTTGATTTTTTAATAATAACTCTATAATCTTGAATGGTAATTCAAGTCTGATTTCATTGGATAAGCTTTGACTTTGAAATAATATAGCGTGTCTTTCAATCCATACGTGTCAAACTATAGCAACAATACTACATCGATTAGATATATGCAGAAATCCTTTCTTGTATGATTCACAATTATACATTCAAGGATTTTTGAAATATTATCACACAATATTGATTGTAATAGCAGTTTATGTTTGATTTGTTCCTAAATTGACTTTGTATACTCATACGTGAAGAGGATATGATGTTTTGTTTCATCTGCCATGTTACACGATTTGCATGTGACTAGTTGTATGTTACCCCATCTGTTTATTCTGTTCGAAAAAATTAATGTATTTACTGTTGCTAAATACATACAAGTGGTTGTTATGGAATGCATATATTATCCCATACATAATGACACCATAGTAAGTGGATTATGGCAACCCATACTTTAGTGGATCCGAATTTTTGCTAAATTGAAAAGCCAAGTGCACCATACGGATCGTTGATTTTGGTATCCTATAAGTAACAAATGTATATTAGAGCACTATCGATATAAACTTACAACGGAATAATAAAGTATAATAAAACATAAAATTACTAACCAAGGTTGACACTTCTAAGATCAAGTGTCTTTGTCAGCGCCAAACATGTATAAGAAAATCCGTCCTTCCAACATTCCCGCCTTGCACCAGTACATGTCCCTCTAAAGCTATCGTTCCATATATTTCGGTAGAAGAAATATCAAGGGAAAAGAAAAGAAACTATGCCAATGGAAGGATATGAAAGCATTGCAAGTGAGAAAAAATGTCGAAGATCTAAAGAAAAGGAGAGCATCTAGGAGATGTCGAAGATGTAAAGAAAAGGAGAGTAACTAGAGGATGTTAAAAGTCTAAGAGAGGAAGAGATGTCGAGCATCTAGGGGATGTCGAGTTTCTACAAGAAGAGAAGGATTTCGAACTAGAAGAAATGTCGAGCCTCTACAACTATGGAAGTTGTCGAGCAGCTAAAGAGCAAGGGATGTTGAACGTCTAGAAGATGCCAAGTCTACTATAAGAAGGGCAAAATCAAACGAATCAAGAGGATTTAGTGTATTTTCTCTAGTTAAGCTTCAAAGACATTCACATTCCACCACATCCTCCTTGTGTAGGCCATACGCCGAACCAGCGGATTACAGCGTTTGAAATTCGTGTACAACAGCAGCTATGGAGTACAAAAATGGATTCGGTAGAGTATGGACGTAGGAGAGCCAAAAGATCCCTTTTCTGTAGGCTCTGGGGTGCTATTTATAGGCGTAGGAGGCTAATATTTCGCTCAAATCTCGGGAGACTTCTTTTGGCACGTGGGGGGCCCACGCGATCGATCCCACAAAGTTTCGGCCCGATCCGTGATCGATACGAACAAATTTCGTATCGATCAAGATTTGATCCAATCGAGCTGAAATTTGGCATGAACCTTCCTTAGGTCGCACGTAAGCTCCTGTGAAAATTTCATAGCATTTTGATCTGTGGATCTCAAGATATGATCGATGCAAGTTGGAGTTTTTCGTTCCGTGATCGATACGAACGAATTTCGTATCGATCAAGATTTGCTCCAATCGAGACGAAATTTGGCAGGAACATTCCTTAGGTTGCCAGTCAGCTCCTGTCCAAATTCGGTGGCATTTGGACTTGTAGATCTCGAGTTATGATCGATGCAAGTTGGAGTTTTTCGTTCCGTGATCGATACGAACGAATTTCCTATCGATCAAGATTAGCTCCGATCGAGACGAAATTTGGCAGAAACATTCCTTAGGTTGCCAGTCAGCTCCTGTCCAAATTTGGTGGCATTTGGACTTGTAGATCTCGAGTTATGATCGATGCAAGTTTGGATTTCTCAACCGTGATTAATCAATATCTTGAGCATACGAACTCCGATTGACTTGAAATTTGGAACACTGGCTTTCTTAGCTTTGCTTGTCATGTCATATCAATTTTAGCTCGATCCGGACTCGGAAAAAATTCATCGATATCCATAGTGAGCCTGCGTATAATCGATCTCCAAGACGAACTGTCATTGGTTTCTAGTCAAGTTCTTGGTGTCACGGCCTTGCCAAAAGACGGGATAACATTTTCCCCCCAAAGTACGTCTTGTGATTCATCAATCCTTGCCAACTCACATCAACCAATGAAAGCAAGCCTCACATCTTTCAAACCACTATAAATAGGGGTGCACTTTCTCATGAAAAAGGACCTCGAAATTCTTTTCCTCTCTTAGCGTAAGTCACTTTTAGGTCTAGAGCTTTTCTAAGCTTTCTCTCAAGTGCTAGAGAGCCATTTTAATGGCAATGGCCAATGACAAAGAAGATGACATGGACATATGCATAAAAGGACTTGGATAATTGGAAATTTGCATATTTGACTTATTTTGTAACATGCCTTACTATTGAATAAGAGATATGACTTGTGCACATTGCTTATTGTATCCAATGACAATAAATCAAGATCTATGGTATATTTTGACTTGCATATTTTACTCTTGAACACATAATTTAAATTTTAAATGATTTCGTAAATAAATTGAAACCAATGGGTATTATTGGAATTTCTTCGAATATGCCTCCTTGTACAACATCTTGGGAATTTGGGCAATTTTTGGTTTAACATTTTAGCGCTAAAAGGAGGGCCTATACCTCCAAATGTTCGAAAAATGACCAAAATACCATAAAGTTTGAATTTTATACATTTCGAAGAATTTTCCAAATTAGACTGTTATTAAGTTTTAAATTCAAAGATTTACCGCTATCAATTTTTAGTACTTGAAGGTGACAAATAAACTATCACCGTTGGATAGCTCATTCAACGTTTGACATCCGCCAACTTGCTTGACATTCGACATTCAACAGCTCCTTAAACATTCGACGTCTCCAATTGCTTAAATATTCGACATCCAATTATTCGTTCTTCGACATCCAACATTTTGACATCTCTTAATTCATTCGTCCTTCAACATCCCACAGTTCATTCATTCTTTGATATCCAACAATTTGTTCATCTTTCAACATCCAACAATTCGTTCATCCTTCGATATCCAACATTCGACACTCAACTGCTCAATCATCAACTCAACATTCGACAGCATGCTCATGCCTCATCATTCGACGATTTTTTCATCCTTCAACAGCCTTATAATTTGACAGTAACCCAATCAATGAGAATTTTATCAAGCCTCGATATGTGTCTGATTATGGTAACAGTCCTAAAGTAACCGTAGCCATTTTAGGCGAACGGTGGACCCTTTTTAATAGCAATAATAACTTTAATTTATCGAAAGCTTGGATATTAGATCGTCAATCTAGAGATAGGTTCTTTTTTAATTGAGTTGTTAGATAAGGTTAACTTGGAATAACCTATATCTTTGTTTGTTAAAATTACTGAGTCAAATCCCTTGGATTTAGTTCGTGTTGATTTTCAGCATAGATTTCAAAAAATTAAATTTGGACAGTAGATTGGTTTATGGGTTTGCAAATTAGTAATTATGTGTTAAATGAAATTTATTGGATTTACTAATGATTTAATCCATTTATAAGATTGATGGTGTTATCTACGTATTTTTCTAAGAGAATGAACAGGAAGATATAGAGGCAATGGAGGATAGCGTTACTATAGTATATTAATTGGTGCATAGCGAACCTGAGGGTTGGCGTTCCTCCATCTCAAGCTTTTCTGTAGCTGCCATGCTGGGTGATATTATCTTAGTCATAGTTCTTATTGAATTAGCATTCGTCCAAGCTGTTCCAATAACATAGAACAAGATGAACTCACTCAGGCTGTAGGAATAATTGGGTTGTTAGTCGTCTTGTTGTCGACTTACTGACTGTGAATGGTCTTATTGATCGAGTAAGGCACCATCCGTCAAAGAGTGTTGCCTATAAGCCTTTATTTAAAGGAATTCAACCACTCCCTAAAAGGATTTGGGGTATAGATGGTGAGCCATGCCGTTGCCAATCAGCTACCCAGCGCTGTCCTAACTAAGCCTGGAATCAAAAAAGAAAGCAGTGCTAACAGTATAGATTGGGAGCTGATTTCATCACCTTGCCTAATATAACCTATCAGATAACGTGTTAACTAATCGTTGAGAATATGATTTCCGATTGTTGTAGCTGTAGAGACACCACACTAGCCTAAAATAGCTCTTTTTGATAACTAGTCCTATAGTGCTAACTCTGCTGTCTTCGAGAGGTAGGATCATACTTCGCTTAACCAGAGAGTTTCATTTTATACCTCAAGCATACATAACAGTTGTGATTGTCATTATAGCGATAGCCCTGAATGGGAGAAGCAAGTAAGAGTTTTGTTGCTATGTCCAGGTATCGAGCATCTAAAAGAACCATGTCGTACTTATAAGAACATGTCAAGTTAATAGGTATAGGAAAGCATTCAAGTCAATAACCTAGCAGGCATCTAACATGAAGATATTAATTCACAACGGATGACGAATTTGATGGCGGAAGGGATATCGTATTACTACAATGGAGAGTGCCACCATACATAAAGATGCCAGAAAAACACATTGTTGAATCACTACAAGGGAGAATGTCAAAATCGGAAGGGGTGTCGAAAGCCTAGTGAAAAAGGGATATCGAATCTCAAGTAATATCGAGTTTCTACAACTTAGAAGATATTGAATTCCTACATGCCAAATGGTATCGAGCCTCTACAACATGGTGTTGTGGAGCATGAAGACAAAGGAAGAATGAGGAACCATCTGAGGATACAGGGAATCTAAACATGAAAATGGGTTATCATGTGTTTGGTAGACATCGAGCCCTTACAATCTTTCATAAGCAACAAGAGACTTTGAGCTTGTACAGGCGACAAAGGATGTCGAACACCATCAACATAAGGATGGATGCCATGTTCCATCAATATAGAAGAGGATGCCACGTATCAACAGCATATCAGAGGGATGTCGTAAGATATCAGTAAATGAAATAGAGGCCGAACTTCAAGAGAATACGAAGGATATCGAATAGCTACAATATGACATAGAAATCGTAAACCGATAGTATGACCAAGATATTGTACTCCATCAATGCAAAGAAGCTCGCCGCATATTAAGCAATACGGTCGGATGTTGAGTGCTTACCTTGAAACGAGATGCCGAAGGCCAGCAGCATTACACGGATGCCGCAAATCATTGGAGCAAGTAATGATGTCGAATGTCGGGCACTTCGAGAGCTACTAGTGGCAGCCATGCCGTCCAATCCTACCCCTATAAATACAGACCCCACGGCAATGTAAAAGGGGCGATTAATTTCTTTCTCTACTTCTCAAAACTAAGAATTGTAACCCTAGATCGATTTGGGGCAAAATCAAGAGTAGATTTGTAACTTTTAAAACTTATGAACAAGGACATGGATAAATGACTTAGCATAGCGTAAGTACCTAGATTGTGCAAACTTGATTCTTATTAAACATGGACATGCATATAACTAACTTGTAGACTTGGACTTGACTTTTGGGCCTCCGTCTTGAACAAGGTCACTTACGCCCTTGTCCAAATAAATATTATTTTGCATAATGATCGTTTAGCCTATTCTCATATGAACAATGGATTATGGCTAATATATTGCCCATTTTGCCCATTAACAAATGGTTGGTGGACTATTGCACATCTATGCAACCTTTCCTATTTTACCATTGGACACGTGACATGAACTTTTGAGCAATTCTATAACTTAATCAAAAGCCCATAGGCAACATGAAACCATTTTGAATACCCTCATTTTGTACTTAATCTTGGATGCTAAACTAATCCTTGGTTTATCGACGCCCTTATGACTTACCAAATGATATCACCTTAATAGAACCAAGGGTGTAAAACCAAGTTTTGGTTCAGCATGGCTCCATAGGTACTGTTAAACTGAATTTTGGGTTAACATTTTGGCGCTTGAAGAAGGGTTCAAACCTTCAAGTTATTATAACTTTATCTTGAAACTAATTACTTGTAGTTTTGTTTTAGAAAAACGGGGAAAGCTAAAAGAATCAATGTTCCGAATGAGGAGATAGTACAACAAATAACATTGGAAGACAATGTCACTCCATAATGCAATCCAGAAAATGTAGAACCTGGTAAACCTTCAAAACCAGCAAAACCAATAAACAATGAAGCTAAAATCAAAGACATAATGCAGCAGATGGCGGCAATGCAAGAGCTACTAGAGAAGGTCCTTTCACAAAAGTCTTCCAAAGCACCAAGACTCACCAAAGGAGGAGATGTCAAATCACTAAGGAGAAATCTATATACTTCCATGCTTAGAAGCAAGGGTAAAGGAAAAAATCATTATAACCCACAGAAAAGAGGAGTCCAAAAGATTGGAGCTGCAGTATTCTCCCCAAAATCGCTAGCGGACAACAAGGTTAAAGCAGATTGCCGGGAAGAATTAGAAGAAAGGTCTAACGAACAATTGGGAAGCTCAATCTCGTGCAAGGAGTACAGGCCCTATAGAGGTGATTACCACACTAATGAAGCTTACTTCAGAGATATAGCTGATATAATAGCAAAGGACATGCTCGATATGAAAGGAAAGAGGAATCTTGATCCTAGGATCAATAACAACTTTCGTGAAGCCCCCTTTACAGAAAGAATAATGTTTGTCAAAATTCCATCACACATCAAGATTCCATCACTAAGATATAATGGGACCACCGGTCCCGATGATTATCTTCTAGCCTTTGGGAGTCAAAAGGACCTTCACAATCTTCTAGAGCCATACGCTGTAGACTCTTTTCGATCACTTTTCAAGGAGCGCCTGCTAAGTGGTATAGACATTATAGGGAGAAAACCATTTATTCTTAGAAGCAGTTCTCTTACGAATTCTTAACACAGTTTGTGTGTGCAAGGACCCTACTATCGATAGTGTGTTGGCCAATGTTAAGTAGAGACCGGGAGAGCTACTCGGTGAATACTGGAAAAGATTCACCACAGAGGCACTGAAAGCAAAGAACGTGATTGATAAAGAGAAGTTGATGGCAGTGCGCTCAGGATTGATTGAACAAACCCCATTGTAGAAGGAACTTTATATCGATGGGTGCAGAGACCTTCAGGATTTTCATTTTCAAGCTGATAAATTCATTTGTATAGATGAAATGTATCATTCTAAGAAAAAGTCCTAAAAAAGAAGGAAGTAGAAAAATCAAGCTTTGGTCACCCCAAAAAGAAGCCAAGATGGGATGAGAGCAAGAGAGAAAGATGGGAAGAGATCCCAAAACCTAACTATGTAGTTTTAAACAAACCAATCTCATACCTTTTTGCTACAGCTAAGGATGGAGGCAACTTCCCAACTTCTTATAAAGCAAGGAATAACCTCGAACCAAGAAGGAAAGGAGATTATTATGCCTACCACAAGGAGAACGGACACAAAATTGACGAATGTCGTGTTTTAGCTGGAATCATTCAAAATATGATCCGACCGGGGCTCCTGAAAGAATTTGTCAAAGAGAATCAGATCCGGCCCATCTTGAAGAGAGTAATAAAAGGCACCAAACGATGCCACGAATTTTATGGAAAATGACTCTCAACAATATTTTATTCCACCAATTAATCAAGTAGACATTATTCATGGAGGGCCACATTTAGCCAAAAGCAGTAAGGGGGCTAGAAGCAGTTACATAAAAGAGGCAAGAGATAGAGTCTCTTCTATTCAGGAGGAGCCACCGCTCAAAAATCGCAAATATCAACCTCATATGCCTAACCTAACAATAACCCCACAGGAATTGAGAGGGTTCGCCATCCGCACAATGACCAGTTAATGATAACTGCACAGATCGGGCTTTTTGTAGTGACCAAAGTTCTAGTTGTTACTGGAAGTGCGGTGAATGTTATCTTTAAGCATGCCTTTGATCAAATGGGAATTCCAAAAGAAAAGTTAGAGTCAAGCTTCGAGCCCATCTTCGAGTTCTATAATAAGGGATCCACTCCGGTGGAGCAGATTAAACTTCTAGTGCAAATGGAAATTCCACCCCATTCAAGAACTTTTGAAACTTTGTTCGTCATAATGGAGCAACCTTCCTACTGTAATGCCTTCTTTGGGAGACCAACCTTGGACGAAGTGGATACTTTCGTGTCACCAAAAGGTATTTGATGGTGAACTTTCTAACTAAGAGTGGATAGGGAACGATAATAGGAGAGCAATTTAGCTCTCCATAGTTGTATTTTGCTTCCCTTGATCAATGCAAAAGAGATAATCTTTGTTATTACGACTCGAAAAAGGTGAATCGACCAAAATTGAAATTAAAAAGCCCTTGGATGTTGGTCCTTTAACCCGGACATCCAAGGCAAATATGAAGGCAAGGAAAACTAAGAAAACCAAGAATGTGTTAAGAATATTTAACTTTTCCAAAAGGAAGAGAAAGAGAAAGGAAGCTAATATGATAAATGAAGAAACAACGAGGAAATTGTCACTGAATTAAACTATAGAGGAAAGCAAGAAAGGATAAAGTCCACCAAGGATCTAGAAGAGATATGTTTGGATCTGGTTGTTCCAACAAAAACAGTAAAGACTGGAAAAGAGTTAGACGACAAGCTCAGAGGGGAACTTATTCGATTACTTCAATCTAGCAAGGATGTATTCGCTTGGACCTACTCAGATATGGTCGGTATAGATCCTACTATCATGAGCCATGCCATGAACATAAATCCAAATATCACTCCTATTCGATAAAATAAAAGGCAATTCGATAAGGTTCGAACTAACGCGTTAAAAGAGGAATTCAAAAGACTACTTGAAAATGGATTCATTAGATAAGTGTTCTACCTAAAATGGTTGGCCAATCCCGTACTAGTCAAAAAGCCTAATGGAAAATGGAGAATATGTGTCGACTATACTGATTTAAACAAAGCATGCCCCAAGGATTGTTATCTGTTACCTCGAATAAATCAATTAGTTGATGCAACAAGTAGATATAAACTCTTTTCTTTTATGGACACATATTCCGGGTATAACCAAATTCTGATGTTCAAGCCAGATGAGGAAAGAACAAGTTTTATAACAAACTGGGGAATATATTGCTATAAACTAATGCCTTTCGAGTTTAAGAATGCCGGGGCAACATATCAAAGGCTGATGAACAGAATGTTCAAAGAGCAAATTAGGCAGAACATGGAAGTGTACATTGACGATATGCTAGTCAAAGCTCAAGAAGTTAACAGTCATCTAAGCGATCCAAAGAAGATGATCAGGGTCCTAAGGAAGTATCAAATGAAATTCAACCCGCAGAAATGCACTTTTGGAATCTAGTCTGGAAAATTCCTATGATAGATTGTTAGTGCTCGGGAAAATGAGACTAATCGTGACCAAATTCAAGCTATTAAGGACATGGCAGAGCCAAAAACAAGTAAGGATGTGACAAGCTTAAATAGAAGAGTAGCAGCATTATACATATTTATCGCTAAGGCCACCGGTAAATGCATATCGTTCTTTGATGTGATCAAAAAGAAGAAAAACTATGAGTGGGGGAGGATTGCCAAAGAGCCTTTAAAGAACTAAAAGATTATCTTAAAAAGTCTCCAATTCTATCTAACCCAGTAGAAGGGGAAAATCTTTATCTCTACATGGCAGTTTCCGAGCATGCAGTAAGCTCCATTTTAATAAGGGAAGAAAATAAAACATAGCTTCCAATATATTATATTAGCAAAAGGCTCAAGGATGCAGTGGTATCGGTCATTGAAAAGTTGGCATTCTGCTTAATGCTCACCGCTCGAAAGTTAAGAGCCTATTTTCAAGCGCACCCAATTAAAGTTCAAACCAACTTTCCACTCAAACAAGTCTTCAGTAAATCTGAGGCATTAAGAAGATTAGTAAAGTGGAGAATATAGCTGAGCCAATATGATATTGAGTTCCAACATAAGTGGTGATAAAAGGACAAGCTCTAGCCGATTTTGTAAATGAATGCATAAGATTCATCAAAGAACGGTCAGAAAAGGAAAGGGATCTGAAATCCAAAAGGTTATAGTTTGTTGGTGGAGCGTCAAATGAACATGGGGCAGGTGCAGGATACGTAATCATTACCCCCGATGGACACCGACTGCATTATGCTATGAAGTTAGGTTTTCCCACTACTAATAATATGGTAGAATACGAATCAATGATCGCATGACTTACTTAGCTCTTTAGTTAAAAATTCCAAGAATAAAAGTTTTCGACAATTCTCGGTTAATGGTTAATTAGTTAAAAGCGAAAGATGCCAAACTAATCCTTTATTTCAAGAAGATACTAAAGATGTTAGCTCAATTTAAGGACTTTTCCATACACCAAGTTCCTAGAGGGAAAAATTCTTAAGTCGATTCTTTAGCAAAACTCGCCAGCTCACAAGGAGCACTGGAAACTCGAATTGTACCTGTAGGTTTCCAACAAAACCCTAGTATAGAGAAAAAACCCTAAGCTAGAAAATGAGGTCCTAGTATTAACCAGATCTCAAGCCCTTGAACAAGCGAATAAAGAAAATGAATTGGGAAATGGCAATGGAGAAAACCAAGAAAGAATCATTCATGAAGAATTTAATAGTCAATACGAAAGCAACTAGATGACACTCATTGTTAAGTACTTAGTGGAAGGAAAACTACCAAGGGACAAAAAATAGGCTAGAAAGATAAGACGCCAAAACCCAACTTTTACCATGATGAACGAAACACTCTCTAAAAGAGGATATTCACTTCCTTACCTAATGTTTGTTAGTCTAGAAAATGGCTTAAGACTGTTAAGAGAAGCACAAGATGGATTCTATAGAGATTATTATAATGCATTAAGATTAGCAAAAAAGGTCATGAGGCAAAGTTTTTATTGGCCTCAAATGAGTAATGATGTGGTAAATCATGTAAAGAGGTGTGAAAAATGTTAGAAATTTTCTATAATTACGCATATGCCCCCAGATGAAATGACCCCAGTTTCAAGTCCATGGCCCTTTGATGTATGGTGAATCGATTTAATTATACTGTTGCATATGTCCAATGGTGGAGCTAAGTTTGCAGTAGTAGCCACTGATTACTTTACCAAATGGGTAGAAGCAGAACCATTACCAAACATAACATCGTGAAAAGTGTTAAAGTTTGTGATTAAAAACATAGTTATACAGTTTGGAATACCACAGAAGATAATATCCGATAATGGAACTCGGTTTGAAAGTAAAGAATTCATAAGATTCTATGATAAGAATGGAATAATCAAAAGCTTTTCATCGGTAGCTCATCCGAAGGCTAATAGGGCCGTTGAAGCTGCCAATAAAACTATTCATAAGAAGCGACCGAACAAAGCAAAAGGAAGTTAGGTAGAAGAACTACCACTAGTGCTCTGGGCATATAGAACTTCTACTAAGATAGCAACGTGACATACTCCTTTTTCTTTAACATATGGATGTGAAGCAATTCTTCCAATCGAAGTTGAGGTTCCATATCATCGAAGAATTGCATATGCATTTGATCTCAATCAAGAATTGACGAAATAATCCTTAGATTTGATCAACGAGTTTCGAGATAAAGCGGCCATATGAATGGTTGAATATTAACAAAGGATATCAAGGTATTATAATTCTAAAGTTAAAGGAAGATCATTTCAAAAAGGAGATTTAGAACTCCAAAAAATCATGGCAAATACCAAAAATCCGTCAGACGGACCACTTGGACCAAATTGGGAAGGTCCTCTTATTATTCATGAAGTAATTCCATCAGGGACTTATCGATTATGTCGACCTGAAGGTAATGTAATAGCAAGAACTTTGAACGTCGAACATTTAAGGCATTACTTCCCTACAGTGGATGAATAAAGAAGATTGATACAAGCATACATATGGAGTGGATAATCAAATAAAAGAATGGAACTAAAAGAAAAGGCCTAAATCACCACCGAAGATGGTGAAAGAGGCTATGCGGTAGGATCGTATAATATGGAATAGTGGAATGGTCTAGGTAGATAGCAATAAGCAGTAGTAAGTAAAGTAGACACCAAGACTTTATACTGGTTCGGACCTCTTGTCCTACGTCCAGTCCCTAAGCTCCTCTTAGGAATTCTACTAACTAAAACCCTCACTTAACCCGGAGGAATAGGTTTACAACTTATCCGAACAACGGAACGGGATTTCTTGCCTCAACTACCGAAGAGGACTTCGACTAGATACAAAGAGTATTTCTGACTTGTTGTGTTCTTGATAACACTAATGAGTCTAATCGAGTACAACTTTCCTATAATCTTATCCTCAAGAATATGAAATGTGTTTATGAAGATTTAGGAAATATAAATTGCTATGAATCAAAAGGATATTTAAGATAAATCAGAGATTCAAGCAATTGAAGTGGTTTGTGATTGCTTTTGAAAACTTAAGAAATCTGAAAGTATGTTCAAGAAAATAGAGAGATTAAAGCAATTAGAATTGGTGATTTGCAAATGATAGAAACATGTATTTATATGTGTAGAAGAGGTGTATCTATTTGCAAAAGATTCAGGCAAGAGATGCATCCATTACCATTGGAGAATGGTTGCAACTCTTGGGAAGAAGAAGGTGTCTTTTCATTAAAAATTCGTAGGTTCGAATTCAGTCGACTGAACAGGGAATTTCAGTCGATTGAAACTGTGCATGTTGTGATTCTGTAACAGGTTCAGTCGACTGAAATTTCCTGTTTAGTCGACTGAACTGGTAGTTTCTGCACAGTGAACACTTAACTAAAAAATTAAGTTATGAAATGTGTTCTTGTGTTTGTGCAAGCTTCTTGAGGATAGATTTTAACAATAAAAACTAAACTAAGACCTATATTTAAATCATACTTATGTATCTTTGGTCTTCATAGTTCTCCCTTTAGCTTTGCACATATCTCTTCCTTTTTATTGAAGCAAATTGTCATTGATCAAAATATAGTGTATCAACATTCTCCCCCTTTTTGATTGATGACAATACCTATGTTTGCAGAGATGTAATTATCTTTCCTCCCCCTGAATATACGCACTTATCTTTCCTACAAAACAAAATTAGTGACATAGATTTCTCCCCCTTTGTCATCGACAAAAAGGAAGTAATAATATGTAGAAGTATATAATTGGAAAGCAACAAAGCAACCACATGCATATATCACCATAGTGTGAATCATACAAACCACAGAGTATCACAAATAAAAGAAGACTATTTATACAAGCTTTTTTAGAAGTTGTTTTAAAAATTAATAAAGAATTCCAGAAATCAAACCATCAAAATGATCAAGGATCCCTGTCCCAACCATAAGAGCCTTCATGATCTCCTTCTGGTTCACGAATAACAGGGCCACCGGTTGGTTGTGTAGAAACTCTTCCTCCTTGACCATCATTGTTACCACTAGTGCTGCTGCTCGGATTCTCCTCGAAAGATGTCCACGTGAACGTTGGAGCTGGGCGCTTACCACGTGAGGTTGAAACAGAAGTGGTGCTGGTGCATGAAATAACATCCCATTGTTTGGTGAAGAACCCTTTTACCTTATCAAGTTTGTGATCAACCTTTTTGAGACGAGTATCAAGGATTTGTTGATTTCTTGATATAATTCCCAACGATTGATTTGTAGTAAAATCTGGTTGAACAAGATGGATTTCATCATCGTGATAACGAGGTTCTTGTTGTGGAGGTTGAGGTTGAGGTTAGTGAGGTTCTTGATGACGTGCTTCCCATTCGGCTAGAGACATGACACGAGGAGGCCTTACTGGTAGTTGCATGAGACTTATAGTCCTATGGTTGATTTGATGAACCATCGTATTTTCTGAGTCCGGTAGTGGCGTATCAACGTCTAGTAGAAGTTTCATTATGTATTCGCCAAAATATATCGTTCTCATTTTACCATTGTTAAAGGAAAGAAATTCATCAAGTATCAATTGCACCCAATTTACTTTAATATTTCCCCATATAGCATATAGTGCCCGGTAGTTATTCGGATATACTATTTCATAGGAGCCGGTGCGGGGGGTAATGGTCCTCATAAGTGCTTTGTGTAGAAGCCTAGCTCTAGGTCTTAAGGAAGTGGATTTAATATCTAGGATGTTGATCTCATCGTCTAAAAATTGATGATTTATATTATCACGAATTTGAGGATTGAAATCTATATCCTTAAGTTTTATACCAGTGTTTGGGGATCCGAGAATATGAGCTATGCGATCAAGTGAAAACCATACCTTTTTCCCGCATACCATACTCCAAACACTATCGTTCGGATTTCGTGGAGTTTGGTGTCCGAGGTTGAGGTTGGCATAGAATAATTTGACCATAATATGGTTTATGGCATGGTCATTCCGATTAATGTCTAAAAGTGATGTCAATCTTGCCTGATCTGTTAAAGCTTGAATATTATAGGATTGGAGACCTTGGAAATCAATAAATGAGTGCTCGAAGATCCTTGAATTCTTCATCTTGTTCCACCGAGTGACCGCAACATCATTGTAAAGCCATTGAGCGATTTGGGCATCAATTGAGTCGGAGTGGCTTGAAGTTGAAGCTCTAGAACGTTTAGGAGGCATAATTGTGGAAATTTGAGGAAGATTGTGAAAAAAATAGGAATTGGGGGCTAGGGTTTTCTTTGAGATGGGGAAGATGAAGTTTGGAATCGGTGAAAAGTAAAAGTAAAAGTGAGAAAGATGGCTAAGTAGGGTAAAAAATCCTGATAAGTTGCGTTCAGTCGACTAAAATTATCTGTTCAGTCAACTGAACTGAAACCCGAAAATTTGCTGGGTAAAATTCAGTCGACTGAACAGAGAGTTTCAGTCGACTGAACTGTTGGCTGAAAGTTTCTGCCATATATTTAATCGACTGTGCAGAACATTCAGTCGACTTAATTTTGCATTTTTGGTTTTTCTTGACTTTTTGAATGCAAATGTTTTTATTGATAGAAATGATTACAATTATACAATCATATTACAATATAACACATTATTTTGATCTCTTAAAAAAAATTATTTCTTTGGAGAAGGACTAATGTTCTTCGGTGTTTTATTTCCTTCATTCGCCAAATAGTTCATGTCCCATGAATTTGGGCTATATTGAGGAGTTTTTGGCGATACCCAAGGATTTATCGGATCGTTTGGTGTACGATATGATGAATATGCATCAAACGAACTAACTGGTCAAGGTAGGGGCTCACTCACATCATTCTTCTTCGAGCTACAAAATCGTAAACCAATTTGCTCAAGAAAGCTCAAACGTCTAGCAGTTACTTTTTGTTCAAAATATAATTCACGTTGAAGATCAATTTGCTGCTGTTGATAATGATGAATTTCATCAATTTTTCTTTTCGTATCAGGAGAGGTAAATAGTCCACGTTTGGCCTTCTTCGAATCCGGTGTATAGCCAGTTCGATAATGTTCCCATTTATAAACCGGCTCGTGTTTTGGTGTTGGAGTAGGAAGATGTGGTGATGTAGGCGAGTTATCGGTTGAGGAGGTTATGTTGATTGGAGAGTTTGATTTGTTGGAAGACATTTTTCTACAAAGTTTGAAATTTTTAGTTTTTTGACAAATCATATGTGCATGTATATATAGAATTAGTGGTTTAAGAATGTGTGGTATAGAGTTAATAGGGATTTAGAGCCAGTAATTATGTTATTGGTTCATATTTACTTTGAAATGAATGGTCTTAGGAGTAGATTAAGTTTATAAACCTATAATTAAGTGAACTAAATTTTTCGTTTGACTTTTGTTTAGATGAAGTATATTTAAGTATTTATTATCATATTTGCTATTAAATATCTTTGAAAGAAATTATTCCTAATTCTCTTCATAATTTTATAAACGAGTTTTCTAGTAATGGTTTAGTAAATATATCGGCAATTTGGTTTTCGGTAGAAATATGCTCTAAATTGATAATTCCTTTTTCGATATTGTCACGTAGAAAATGGTGACAAATATCAATATGTTTTGTACGAGAGTGATTTATTGGATTTTTAGACAAATTTATTGTGCTTGTATTATCATAATATATTGTAGAATTTGTTAAATTTATATTAAAATCTTTAAGTGTTTGTTGCATATATATGACTTGGGTACAAGCCAGAGCAGCAGATATATATTCCGCTTCACAAGTTGAAAGTGAAACACAATTTTGTTTCTTACTAAACCATGATACAAGTGATTTTCCAATGAAATGGCACGTACCACTTGTACTTTTTCTATCAATTCGATATCCACCAAAATCAGCATCACTAAATGGCACTAACTCGAATGGACAATCTTTTGGATAGAAAAGACCAAAGTCCTTAGTTTTATTAAGATATCTCATAATTCGTTTTACGGCCCTTAAATGTGATTCTTTAGGATTAGCTTGAAAACGTGCACATAAACATACACTCATCATTATGTCTGGTCTACTAGCGGTTAAGTATAGTAAAGAGCCTATCATACTTCTAAACAACTTTTGGTCTAGACTTTTGCCATTTTCATCTCGATCAAGATGAGTTGTGGTACTCATAGGAGTAGGTTTTCCAGAAGTGTTTTCCATTCCAAAACGTTTAATTAGATTAGCACAATATTTTTCTTGGTTTAAGAAAATTCCATTCGTTAATTGTTTAATTTGTAATCCTAAAAAATAAGATAATTCTCCCATGTGAGACACTTTGAACTCCTTAGTCATTATATTTGAAAATTCTTTACACAAGTTTCATTTGTTGAACCAAATATAATGTCATCTACATATATTTGAATTATTAGAATGTCTTTAGTAGTGTTTTTAATAAATAGAGTTTGATCTACTTTTCCAATTTGAAATCCTGAATCTAGTAAATAGCTTTTAAGTCTCTCATACCAAGCAGCAAGCACGAGGTGCTTGTTTAAGACCATATAAGGCTTTCTTTAATTTATATACATAATCCGGATATTTTTCATGTATGAATAAAGGGAGTTGCTCTACGTACACATTTTCTTTTATAAAACCATTTAGAAAAGCACTTTTAAAATCCATTTGATAAAGTTTAAAATTGTGAAAACACGCGAAGGCTAATAGAATACGTATTGCTTCAAGTCTTGCAACGGGAGCAAATGTTTCTTCAAAGTCGATACCTTCCTCTTGATTATATCCTTGTGCTACTAGTCTAGCTTTATTCCTAGTTATATTTCCTTGTTCGTCTACTTTATTTTTGTAAACCCATTTTGTTCCTATAACAGATTGATTATTAGGACGGGAAACTAAATCCCAAACATCGTTACGTTCGAATTGATTTAATTCTTCTTGCATAGCAACAATCCAGTAGTCGTCTGTTGATGCTTCTTTAGGATTTTTAGGTTCTAATGTAGAAATAAAAGCAACATGTCCCATTTGGTTTAGTTGACTTCTAGTTTTAACTTGAGAATCAATTTCACCGATTATGTTTTGTACAGGGTGATCTCGTAAGATTCTAGGTGGAGATCTAAGTTCAATATTATTCATATTTTCAAGATTTGTATTGTTTGTATTTATTATAAATTCGTCATCATCTTTTATACTCAAGTTTTTATTAAAGTTTTCATCAAAAGATACATGTAAAGTTTCTTCGATTATATTTGTTCGTTTATTAAAAAGTCGATATGCCTTACTTCGTTCTGAGTATCCTACAAAAATTCCTTCGTCAACTTTCGGATCGAATTTTCCTAGTTGGTCTTTTGTATTTAAAATAAAACATTTTGATCCAAATATTTTAAAATAAGAGATATTTGGCTTTCTATTGTTAAAAAGTTCATATGAAGTATTTTTAGTTAATGGTCGAATAGAAATACGATTTAATACATAACATGCAGTAGCTACGGCTTCTGCCCAAAAATGTTTTGGTAGAAGGCTTCCATTTAATAATGTTCTTGCACATTCTTGTAATGTTCTATTCTTTCTTTCCACTACTCCAATTTCTCGAGGAGTTCTAGGAAATGAAAAGTTATGATTTATTCCTTTCTTTTTACAGAAAGATTCAAAAGCTTCATTTTCGAATTCGCCACCATGATCACTTCGTATATTCTTAATTTTCAAATCTTTAGTGTTTTGAATTCTTTTGACAAATGTTTTAAAATGCTCAAATGTATCAATTTTATTTTTCATAAAAATAGTCCATGTATATCTTGAGAAATCATCAACTATTACAAATACATATCGATTATGATTAATGGATTGAACTTGTGTTGGACCGAAAAGATCCATATGAAGTAATTCTAGTGGTTGTAAAGTTGAAATATTTTTCTTAGATTTGAAAGATGATTTTGTTAATTTTCCTATTTGACAATCATCACAAAGATTTTTTATTTTAAAGTTTATCTTAGGTAAACCTCTTACTAATTCATTTTTAGAAAGTTTTCTAATAGTTTTGAAATTAATATGACAAAATCTTTTGTGCCACAACCAAGGATCATTATCTTTGGCTAGTAAACACATGTTTGTATTATGATTAATTTTCATATTTAGAACATAAATATTCCTATCTCTATTTCCCTCAAAAACAAGATTTTGGTCTTGATAAAAAATACTACATTTATTTTCCGAAAAAGTTATTTTAAAACCTTTGTCACAAAGTTGACTTATGCTTAGTAGATTATGTTTTAGATTTTCAACTAATGAAACATTTGTAATAAAAGGTAAATTCGATGTACCGTAATTGCTCACATCTCCTTTGCCAATGATATAGCCTTTTGAATTGTCTCCGAAGGTAACCGAGCCACCATCAAAGTATGTGATATTTGTAAGCATATCTTTGTCGCCAGTCATGTGTTTTGAGCAACCACTGTCTAGTATCCATTTCTTTTTTTTGAGTGGGACCTGAAAATAAATACAAAATTATTGGTACCCACTTTTCAATAGGGTCCTAAAAGTTAGAACTTGGGAAACCAAACCCAATTTGGTTCAGTATCCTTTTTATAAATATAGTTTTTATTATTATGAACACTATCCATAAATGCTTTAATATATTTATTCCTAATTAAAATATTGTTAGTCTTTGGTACCCAAATTTTAACTATCTTAGTTTCTTCTTTTGTTCTAATAGGTTCTCTTAATAACATTTGTTGTTTTGAATCAATATTCCTCTTAAAATTTGTATTTTTCTTTTTAGGAATTTTTGACTCCTTTTTATATCCTAATCCATGTTTATTTGAGGAGGATTGAGAATTTTCTAAAATCTTAGATAAATTTTCTCTTCCTTTGTTAAAATTAGAGACATTTTTAGTGATGTTATCTAATCTAACTTGAAGACTATTATTTTCTAACTCAACTTGTCTAATCTTAGTTTTTAACTCATGATTTTCAGAAACAATTATATCATTTTTTGTCTTTTGAGTTTCAATTTCTTAACTTAAAAGTGATAATTGAGTTTCCGAATTTGAAAGAGACTCTTGAACGTTTTCAAGTTCTTCTTCTATAATTTTCTTTTCATCTTTTAACATATCTCTTTCAAATTCAGCTTTGTTTTGATTTTCACGAGTTTCCTTGAGTTTCCTTTTAAGAGTTTTTATTGTGCCCAAAATTCAGTGTTTACATCAATTAAATCGTCGAAAGTTAAATTACTAACCTCAGATTCTTGAGCCATAAAGCATACATTCGCTTGTTCATTGTCGCTATCATTTTCACTTTCAGATGAAGATGAATATGAATCGTTCCATGTTACATAGAATGCCTTCTTTTTGAATTTTTCTTTCTTGTCTTTGTTATTGAGAGTTCTCTGATTCTCCTTCTTTTGCTCTGGACAATCTTTGTGCATGTGACCTTTCTTGTGACAGTTGAAACATTCTATATTCGAGGATGTAGGTTTGTTCAAGAAATTCTTTTTGAATCCATTTTTATTTCCTTTTCTATACCTTAAGAATTTCTTGAGATTTTTGGCTATAAATGCTAAATCCTCATCTTCAGACTCTGATTCTTCCTTTTTCGCATGAAAAGCTACATTCTTTTTTTCTTGTGCTTGATCTTTTTTAGCTTGCATATTTACTTCATACGACATAAGATTTCCAATTAATTCTTCTGGTTTCATTGTAGATAGATCATTTGCTTCTTCGATTTCTAAGACTTTTCTCTTCCATTCATCAGTGAGTGAATTTAGAACTTTAGATACAATATCAAAATCTGTGTATTTTTCTCCTAGTCCTATTAAGGCATGATGAATGTCTTGAAATCTTGAGTACATGTCATTGATGGATTCATTCTGTCGTATTCTAAAGTTTTGGAACAAGTTCTTTAGCATGGAGATCTTTGTTTGTTTGACCTTATTTGTGCCTTCATGTATGGTTCTAAGTGTACTCCATATCTGATGTGCAGTAGTACAAATGCTAACACGATTGAACTCATTTCTATCCAAAGTGCAAAATAGCATATTCATAGCTTTGGCATTTGCACTAACTTCATTCTTTTGAGTTTGCGTCCATGTAGAGTAATCAGTTGTGGGTACAAGAGCTCTGCTTGAGTTGCATTCCAGGCTTCAAAGCTTGTTGCTTGCATATAAATCCTCATCCTTGTAGCCCAATAATTATAGTTTAGTCCATTGAATAGAGGGGGTCTTTGGGTAGATTGTCCTTCCGCAAATGTAGAGTTATAGGCAGATGTTGTGCTTGTGTTATTTTCCATATTATTAATATGTCAAATAACGATGTTATGGTTATAAGACAACCTGGCTCTGATACCAATTGAAAGAGGCTATGCGGTAGGATCGTATAATATGGAATAGTGGAATGGTCTAGGTAGATAGCAATAAGCAGTAGTAAGTAAAGTAGACACCAAGACTTTATACTGGTTTGGACCTCTTGTCCTACGTCCAGTCCCTAAGCTCCTCTTAGGAATTCTACTAACTAAAACCCTCACTTAACCCGGAGGAATAGGTTTACAACTTACCCGAACAACGGAACGGGATTTCTTGCCTCAACTACTGAAGAGGACTTCGACTAGATACAAAGAGTATTTCTGACTTGTTGTGTTCTTGATAACACTAATGAGTCTAATCGAGTACAACTTTCCTATAATCTTATCCTCAAGAATATGAAATGTGTTTATGAAGATTTAGAAAATATAAATTGCTATGAATCAAAAGGATATTTAAGATAAATCAGAGATTCAAGCAATTGAAGTGGTTTGTGATTGCTTTTGAAAACTTAAGAAATCTGAAAGTATGTTCAAGAAAATAGAGAGATTAAAGCAATTAGAATTGGTGATTTGCAAATGATAGAAACATGTATTTATATGTGTAGAAGAGGTGTATCTATTTGCAAAAGATTCAGGCAAGAGATGCATCCATTACCATTGGAGAATGGTTGCAACTCTTGGGAAGAAGAAGGTGTCTTTTCATTAAAAATTCGCAGGTTCGAATTTAGTCGTCTGAAAAGGGAATTTCAGTCGACTGAAACTATGCATGTTGTAATTCTGTAACATGTTCAGTCGACTGAAATTTCCTGTTCAGTCGACTGAACTGGTAGTTTCTGCACAGTGAACACTTAACTAAAAAATTAAGTTATGAAATGTGTTCTTGTGTTTGTGCAAGCTTCTTGAGGATAGATTTTAACAATAAAAACTAAACTAAGACCTATATTTAAATCATACTTATGTATCTTTGGTCTTCATAGTTCTCCCTTTAGCTTTGCACATATCTCTTCCTTTTTATTGAAGCACATTGTCATTGATCAAAATATAGCGTATCAACATATGGTAGTAAGGGGCGAAGGAAGTCTTTAATCCCGCCACAAGGGCCTGGTCAAATCACCTTCTAGAGGGAGATCGGGGTAAGCTTTTGGCCCCCCTTAAGATGGCTTGGCCAAAGCACTGAAAGCCTTCGGTCCCGCCTGTGTGGGCTTGCCGGAGCGCCTCCCAGAGGGAAATGAAGTAAGTCTTTGATCCCACTAAAGATGTCCTAGCCAAAGCACCGTATCAGCCTTCGGTTCTACCTATAAGGCCCAATCGGAGCGCCTTCTAGAGTGAGGATGGGTAAATCTTTGGTTCCGCCTAAGATAGCTAACCAAATGCACCGACCAACCTAAATCATTACTTATAAGGTGATAAGGGACTCAAGCCTAAATCATCACCCAAAGAGTGATAAGGGGCAAAAAGAATTAAATCCTAAACCATCACCCAAAAAGTGATAAGGGTGAAGAGAATTAAAGTTTAAATCACCACCCAAAGAGTGGTAAGGAGCAAAAGAAATCTACCCTGAAGATGAGTCAAAGCAATCTTCTAGAGGAAGAATAGACTAACATATTTAATTCCGCAATAAGACAAAGTTAAAGTAACCTTCAAAAGAAGGTTAAAAACAGTCTATTACCAGATGGATTTTCGGTCTTCTATTCATATATTATTATCAGATGAGTTTCTGGTCTTCTATACAAATGTTATTGCCAGATGAGTTTCTGCTTTTTTATTCAGATATTATTACCAAATGAGTTTATGGTCTTCTATTCAGATATTATTACCAGATAGATTTCTGATCTTCTATTCAGATATTATTACCAGATGGATTTCTATTCTATTCAGATATTATTACCAGATGTATTTTCGGCTTTCTATTCAGAAAATTATGATAAATCGATGGATTTTTGGTCTTCTACTCAAATACGATCCTTCTATTGAACAAATTTCTGGTTTACTCAGCTAAACTTAGCACTACATCAAAACACGAAAACTTCTTTGTATGAAGAAGAGGATAAACTAACTCGTATATTATCAAATCCGAAAGGGATTGTTTAGAGTTTAATATAACATTAATAGTGAAAATTATCATAATTTATTTTATGTTTTGCAGGAAAAAAGGATTGAAAAGAAAATCTTGCGAAAAGTTAGAAAAATAAGAAAATTCTTGGTTTTACACTAAAGTGTAAAAAACTTCTTTTATACAAGGAGGGTGCAAATGTTATCTACATATTTTTCTAAGAGAATGAGCAGGAAGATATAGAGACAATGGAGGATAGCGTTTCTATAAGTACGTATATCGATCATTTAAAAGAAGTATGTCGTACTTATAAGAACATGTCAAGTTAACAAATACGGGAAAGCATTATAACCTAACAAGCATTTAACTTCAAGATATCGATCCACAAGGAACGACGAATTTGATGACAGAAGGGATATTGTATTACTACAATGGAGAGTGCCACCATACATAAAGATGCTAGAAAAACACGTTGTTGAATCACTAAAGGGAGAATGTCAACACTGGAAGGGGTGTCGAATACCTAGTGAAAGAGGGATATCAAATCTCAAGTGGTATCTAGTTTCTACAACTCAAAAGATATTGAATTCCTATAGGCCAAATGGTATCAAGCCTCTACAACATGATGTTATGGAGTATGAAGACAAAGGAAGAATGCGTAACCATTTGAGGATACTGGGAATCTAAACATAAAAGGGGACATTGAGTGTTTGGTAGACATCGAGCCCTTACAAGCTTTCATAAGCGACAAGGGACTTCGAGCTTGTACATGCGACAAAGGATGTCAAACATTATCAAAATAAGGGCGGATGTCGTGTTCCATCAATACAGAAGAGGATGTCGCGTATCAATAGCATATCGAAGGGATGTTGTAAGATATTAGTGAATAAATGGATGACGACCTTCAAGAGAATACGAAGGATACCGAATAGCTGCAATATGACATAGATATCGTAAACCAGCAGTATGACCAAGATATCATACTCCATCAATGCAAAGAAGCTTGCCGCATATTAAGCAATACAGAAGGATGTTGAATGCTTACCCTGAAATGAGACGTCGAAGACCAGCAGCATTACACGGATGCCGTAAATCATTGGAGCAAGTAATGATGTCGAATGTTAGGCACTTTGAGGGCCATATGGCAGCATGCCGTCTACCCGTATAAATATGACCCTCATGGCAATGTAAAAGAGCGATTAATTCTTTCTCTACTTCTCCAAACTAAGAATTGTAACCTTAGATCGATTTGGGGAAAAATCAAGAGTTGATTTGTAACTTTTGAAACTTATGAACATAGACATGGATAAATAGCTTAGCACAGCCTAATTACCTCGATTGTGAAATTTTGATTCTTATTGAATATGGACATGCATATAACTAACTTTTAGACTTGGACTTGACTTTTGGGCCTCCATCTTGAACAAGGCCACTTAAGCCCTTGTCCAAATGAATGTTTATTTTGTATAATGACCATCTAACCTATTATCGTTTAAACAATGGATTATGGCTATTATATTGTCCATTTTGCCCATTAACGAACGCCTGATGGACTATTATACATCTATGCAATCTTGCTTATTTTACCCTTAGACATGTGACATGAACTTTTGAGCAATTATATAACTTAATCAAAAGCCCATGGGCAACATAGAACCATTTTGAATAACCTCATTTTGTAATAATCTTGGATGTTGAACTAATCCTTGGTTTATCGATGCCCTTATGACTTACCAAATGATATCGCCTTGATAGAATTAAGGGCGTAAAACCAAATTTTGGTTCAGCATGGCTCCATAGGTGTTAAACCAAATTTTGGGTCAATAGATGGGATAATGCATTGATAAGTTTGCTTGAACAGTTTTTGGGCTCTTGTTGAATAATTCAATATTATCTTTTATTAGCTTGAGTTGAGGTATACCGAACTAGAAAAAAAAGTCAAGCATGTCAAGTTGATGTTGGGAATAAGGCATGATGGCAAGTTATAAGGTGGCGTCAATGTCCAGCTGTATCAAATGTCGAGCATGTATTAGATATCGAACTTGTACCAGAAATAAGGCACATTTAAATGGAATCAGAGAATTGCGAGTTTGTAACCAGCAGTAATGTCGAACTGGAAACAAAAATGCAACAACGTCGAGTTTATAAGGTGGCGAGTTTATAAATAGCAGCATTGTTGAGTTTGTGATGTTAGAAGGTGGTGAGTTTATTATATCAGATATCGATCTTGTAGAAGGTTTCTTGCATATCAGATTTCGAGCTTGAATCGGATTTCAAGCTTGAATCAGATTTCGAGATTGTAAAAGGTTTCGTGCATATCAGATTTTGAACTTGCATCAGATGTCGGGCTTGGATCAGATGTCGACCTTGTATCAGGAGGTTTCATACATATTAGATTTCGAGCTTGTATCATGTCTGGTTTTGATCTCGAATCATGTCAGGAGGTGTCGACCTTGTATCATGTCGGGTGGTGTCGAGCTTGTGCCCGGAGAGGATATCGAATTTGTATTAAGTAAAATATTATAGGATGACGAACTTATAACATTAGAGGACAGCGGGTTCATAGAATAACGAGCATGGTGTGCTAATTAGAGGTGGTATTATCAAATATACATACCGAATATGAAGAGCAGCAACATTCTGGAGGTATATGAATATGTCTAATAAAAATACAATGAGCATAGTGTGACATAAAGTTAGTTAATGTGTTGATAAATCACATATAGAAGCTTCTTTTCTTGAAATACACACGAGCATACTTTACAGTACGTTGCCCCCTTTGCTATTGGTTTAGATACGCATAAAGTTCGATGTGATTATTGAAATAGCACAGCAGGCACTGAGTTGTCAAACATCAACATTTATAAAATAGAAATGATCTAAGCTAGGAGGCTTCTTCAAATGATATGGGATATTTTTGTGCATAAACATTTATTCTGAATATGAATTTATTGCACTTTACATCACTTTCTTACAAATTTTTGTGAAGAATTGGATATTCAATTTTCTATTATACTTGGCTTTAGAGATTTAGGAGTGAGTAATTACATACAATGCTTCAAAAGATAGTCTGCCAAAATTAAACATTTCCAATTCAATGAAAAATACATGATTTTATTATCGAATTCATCAAAAGAGTGCACAGTATGATAGGAACAATAGTAAAATGGTAAATAAATTTTATCATCAAATTTATTATGTATCATAGATTTAATTACAAGAGGAAAAATTATGCAGTCATAAATATAATATGCAAGAAACAATAAATGACAGCCAATTTCTCCACCAGTTTAGTTATTCATGATCAATGCATTTGCAAGATAAAATTGATTTGATATCTACCTCTATATATTGAAATCCTTACTGCTTTTTGTATCGAGAGCAAAATTTTCATTTATGACAAGTAACTATTTGTCTGCTATTGATTTAAAATGAAATATATAGAAACATTCGGGATTTTCAGAAATGATGATAACAGACAAATTCGTAGAGGATATTAGAAAGTTTGCAAGTGTTATAGCATGCATTTGATAACGATATCTGTGTCAAATATAGACCTCATTTTCCAAATATATGGACTTTAACAGTCCTCTTATTCTGCCATTATTAGACTATCATATATTGCCAAATTACTTTCAGTTAGCACTTGACTTTATTTTTTAGCCGTTGATGCATTTAGAAAACCATCTTTAATATGCTAAGTATCCAAGGCGATACTTATTTCGTAAGGTGACATGAAAATTCTAAGAAGGAAAAATCCGAGAAGAGAAGTAGTTTTTGCAACTTCAAACTTAAGTTTCGGCCAAACCGTGAAGTTTTGTGGCGATCACCCACCAGGATAAACTCTATTGATCAAAAATTCTGATCTGATTTGTTTATACTTGAAATTCATCATCTACTAACACAGAGTTTAGGTTTCTTTATAGGTTGAAATAAAGACTAATCTACTATGAGTAGACGTCCGAGAAACTTTAGATTTTCTTATCAAAGCGTGACAGGAATCTCTGTTATCAGATGGTTTTCTGATCTTCTTATATATCAAATGGTTTTGGGATTTCTAATATATCAGATAGAATTCCGATCTTATTATCAGATGATTTTCTAGTCTTCTGTATCAAATGGATTTCCTGTCTTTTTATTACCAGATGGTTTTCTGGTCTTTTATATTAGATGGATTCTGGTCTTTTTATTACCATATGGTTTTCTGGTCTTTTATATCAAATGGATTTCTGGTCTTTTATTACCAGATGTTTTTCTGGTCTTCTATATCAGATGGATTTTCTGGTCTTTTATTAAAGGTTCATGATCTTCACTACTAAGTAGATTTCTAGTTTTTATGAATTGGGACAATTTAAATGTCCGAAATAAGATTCCCAAGGCCTAGATTTATACATAATAATGGTTTCTTTATTATTAATCTTTTGTTATAAGTCACTTTCCGACGAAAGATTAGTATTCAAAATCCTCTTAAAAGAATGGATCCTTAAAGAGTGTTCTTGTTTGTAAAGCCCATCAGCTCATGAATCATGACCTTTCAGACTTACAACCGAGACGTTACCTTTTTCTTAACGACACCTAAAATAGTACAATTATACAAAGGTGGAGAAACATATGCTAATATTTACTTTGATAAATGAGTTTTATTTCAAAAAATTTATCAAAAGCGTCTTTGAGAAAATATTTTAAGAAATCAAAAGAAACTATTATCACCCTAGGGATTAGGGAAAGCACATACATATCTATTTCAAAGATAGTTTATGAAATCTTCAAAATATGTTGCTTAGCATTAATAGTCTCTTATAAAATATTTTGATCTAAAATATGTTGACAAGAGCATTCCAAAAGTCTTCAAAAACATCAAAAACTATATTTGCCTTTCAAAAGAAAAGTCTACGCATATTTTTCGAACAAGTTTTTGGAACTGTCAAGGCTCATTAGCACCGCAAAAAATCTAAATAGAAAGGCCTATTCTCGATAAATGGACTATTGGTTCATGAATCATGACCAAATAGTCTCTTATTTGATATTTGCATTTCTATTATGAGATTTGCCCAAAAATCCTTCTTGGCAACAATGCTAAGAAGGGGCTTCTCTACCAAAGGATTCAAGTATCCAAGAAAAACTTTTCGACTCGTTGACTCGAAACCCAAACCAACAAAAACATTTTCCAAAAGAACGACCGATTTCCAAGAAATGTTTCTTTGTTTATTGAAGATGGTATGAAGAGGTTCTTTTTCGAAAACCTATTCTACCAAAGGAAAATTTTCATATCTGAAAAGACTGAAGCTTCAATTGAATTTGCCTTCAAAAAAGGTTTTACAAAAAATTTCTTTGGTTTAGCGAGTAAAGAGTCATGATAAGAAAAGCCTCCTCAAAATAATAATAAGAAGAAGAAGAACAACAACAACAACAAAAACAACTCGCTATCCCGTTGAGTACAAACAACGTACAACCCTCTGTTTAAGACGCATCGTGCTTATTGAAACATTTGACATAACGAGGTTAATAAAGATTCCTTAAGAAAAAGCATACCTTGCACCCAGCTAGTGGACATCGTAGATCAGATGTCTGGGGAAATGCCCAACTACAAATGTTGGAAGAAGCCGTTATTAATGCTACCAGCATAAGAAGTCAGTGTAGAGGCCTAATTGCTAGTAAGGGGCTTAAATCACTTGTAAGGGACTAAAAGTTAAATGCATAAATCACTAGTCAGGGGCTTAAATCATTAGTAAGAGGTCTAAAACATCAATAAGGGGCAAAAAATTAATAGCCTAAATCACTAGTAAGGGACCTAAATCACTAGAAAGGGACGAAGAAGTCCAAAGCCCAAAGAAGAGGCAAAAAGAATCAATCAAAGTATAAATCCTTACCAAAGGAGTAAGTATGGGCGAAGAAGTCCAAACCCTAAAGAAGAGGCAAAAAGAATCCATCAAAGTATAAATCCTTACCAAAGGAGTAAGAAGGGACAAAGAAGTCCAAAGTCCAAAGAAAAGGCAAAAAGAATCAATCAAAGTCTAAATTCTTACCAAAGGAGTAAGAAGGAATGAAGAAATCCAAAGAAGAGGCAAAAAGAATCGATCAAAGTCTAAATCTTTGCCAATGGAGTAAATAGGGACGAAGAAGTCCAAAGACCAAAGAAGATGCCAAAAGAATTAATTAAATCTTATATCCTTGCTAGAAGATTAAGAAGGGATGAAGAAGTTCAAAACCTAAAGAAGGCGCAAAAAGAATCAATCAAAGTTTAAATCAGCACCGAAGATGGTAGTAAAAGCACGAAGCCTAAAATCACTACCAAAGATGGTAGTAAGACAGAAAAAAGTAATAAGCTTAAACTACTATCGAAAATGATAGTAAATGGAAAAAAAGTACGAAGCCTAAAATCACTACCAAGATGGTAGTAAGGAACAAAAACGCAAGAAGCTTAAATCACTGCCGAAAATGGTAGTAAAGGACAAAAAAGTACGAAGCCTAAGATGATGGTAAGGGACAAAGCCAAAAGAAAAGGAAAACGGAATTAATCAAATCCCGAACCTTTACCTTAAGGCATAGAAGGGGTAACCTTATATAAAGAAGTTAGTACATTTTTCCATCAGGGGACATAAATGCCCAACTAAAGATACTGGAAGAAGCTATCATCAACGCACTGGCGCAAGAAGTTAGTACAAAACAAAATCCTGGATTAAGATTTAGGTGATTGATTAAGGAGAAAAGTATAAAAAGTAAGCCTAGGGGTGACAGTTGCACCGAAAATGATTCAAACCACAATAACATCTGAAAGGGGTATAGATAACCAGCTAATACAGAAGACCTAAAAAGTATTGTATGGTAATCCAAATGAATATGTGTTTAATGTAAGACCAACTAACCTAGCGGCCATGGTTAGAACATGTAACATCCCGTATCTGGAGGCCAAAAGCTAAGTGCTACAGATGCTGCAGTCATCTATAGTATTAACTTCTGGTGACAAAATACGGCAATGCTAATGGTATCCATAATATCAGAAGCACTTGAATATGAACAAAATCAAAGATTTCAAAAAACAACATTTTCTGATTATGTTTCAAAATAATATCATATCCAAGTTACAAAATCCCAAAATGTTTCCCAGGCAATGATCAAATATAATTTACAATAATACGCCAAGAGCGACATATGACGATGCCCCTTTGGATGATCAAAGCAATATAGTCACATCTGACTTAATACACAGCAGAATCAAAAAGTAAACTGAACTCCTAAAATAGCTATCTGTCAGCCACCTGCTCGTCTCCGGAAGCTTTATTCGCCAAAACTACGAAAATCTTAAAACCTCAACCCACAGCCTACTCAAATCAATTTTGAGCACACGAGAGTTCAAGGAAAAGAAAAACTTTGAGTCATACATAAAGCCTAGTGTGAATAATACTGTACATCTTTGTTTTTTAATGTTAAGCGAGACCACGCCGCTAAGCGGAACGGGTTTCCCCTCACTAACATTGCTTTAAAATATATCTTTTGCAAATCTTTTCCTGCAACCAAAACTGGTTAAAATACATGTAAAGCATCATTATGTAAACATACATATATACCAGGTAATAAATGAACTATCTCTTCAAACACATAAGTTTTATTTGGCTAACTTTTAACCTTTGGCCAACTCGGGCCTACTAGACAACAAAATCAATATTATCTAACATCTGTTAGACACTCCTCTTCTGAACGGTCTATCCATAACTATCCGTTAAATACTTCTCTTCTGGACGGTCTGTCCTTAACTTATCATCTCCCAGGGTCACCTGATCCTAATGGTTTTGCGGGCTCATCGATAACCTATATATATACAAACATATATTCCTTTCTGTGTGTATCCATAATTTTAGTCTTACTTGTGACAAATCCCTACACACTGGAATTTTGGACAAAATTAGCTGAGGCTAATAGCTAATGTATAGGGCGCGACCCTATACCAGTCCCATCTGGTATTCTAATGTCTGGGTCATTTTACTTAGGATCCCTTCCCACAATTTTCCTTGAAAATATTTTCAAAATGATTAAAAACCTTTAAATCAAACTCAATAAGGAAAATATATATTCTATGCTTTACTCAAAATCACCTTGCCATGTTATATATACTTTACCCAAATCTAGTTGATGAAAACCTTTTAATCTTTGAAAGTCTCCCTTTCGAATATATTGAAAGTACCCCTTTCGAAACTATTGAAAGCACCTCTTTCTAAACCAAGTAAAACCCTTTCTTTTATCCAGATCAAAAAGGCCAAAACCATTCTTTAGAAACCATTCTCAAAACCCTTTTGAAGCCACTAAAAAACCTTCTTTTCGAAAGCTATAAAACCTTAGACATCTTTCTTTTAAAACCCTTAAACTTTGCCTTTCGAAACCCTTGGGAAAACCTTTTCCTTCAATCCTTTCGAAACAATCAGAAAAACCCTAACCTTTCGACTCCTTCGAAACCATTGGGGAACCACCCCTTCGAAACCTTCCTTTAAAACCTTTCAAAAGCATTAAATCTAAACTTGTGGAAAAACAACTTTCAAAACCATTCAAAACTGACTCTTTCGAAACAATTTTGGGTTATACTTCAATTGAGCAAAAGGGTCATTAAACCATTTAAGTTGAAAGCCTAACTTTCGAAAACATTCCTAAGTAAAGAAGTGATGGTGTCGAAACCATCCCTTCGAAAGCATTGGAGATGTGCAGATTTTAAAACAAAACAATCCCCTTCGAATCCCTCTGAGTCAAAAGGTAAAAAGGCGGCAGCAAAAAGGCTTCAACTTAGTCAAAAGCATTTATTTAAAAACAAAGGCGCAACATAATCTAAACCATCTCCTTTAAAACCATTTGACCTGGTCGAAAGCTACCAAGTCGAAAGCAAGTAGGCGTATTTTTCTTTAAAATTAAAGTAATGCTTCAACCCCTTCGGAACCCCATGGTTTCGACCCTGTACCTTCTGCCCACATCCAATTCACTATGTACCAGTTCCCTGATACCATGTGCATTGGTTTCGAATGTGTCAGAGGTGAAGGAATGGAGGCGGAACCTGGTGCCGAAAGCATCGAAACAGTGAAAAACCTATTTATTTATACTTTTAAACTATTTCTTTTGTACCTAACCTGCCTTGCTTGCCTAAATCTGATTAGTTGCCATATTACTTTTTCAAAAGTGCTGCTAATTTTTAGAAATAACAATTTCAAATTATTTGCAAAGAGCCCCTTCTCCTTTTAAAATATATAAAACATTTAATTCCTCTACATGAAATAATTTTATATACCCATTAAAGCACTTAGGAAAAATCGAGAAAAATTCTAGAAAATCTCTTTTAATATGTTTTCTAACATATAAAAATTTCAGACCCAAACCTGTTATACTTTAACCGTAAATAATTAATGACTCAAAATATCATTTTCTTTACTAGAAAATTCATATTAAATCCATATAAATTCCAAAAATTCTAAAAATTGAAACCAGTCTCCAAAATATAATTTCTGGTCTATATAAAAATTCGCAAGGAATTTAGGTGTCATTTAATAGGGTTTTTACTTCAAAACATATCATAAAATCAATATAAACATGTATAAATCATCAACAAGTATACATAATCATCCATCATTCAAAACATGGCAAAAACGTTGCAAAACATTTTGGGTTTCATCATAAAACTGAAAACAAAACAAAATAAAGATGTAAACATTATTCACCTTAGCTTTTATGATTAAAGAGATTGAGATGTGAATGGATTTGATTTGCTTAAGCTTCTTCCTAGCTTTTCTCTATCTTTTTCCCCTTTTTCCTTGTTAATGGTGGCCGGCCTTAACTTTTTAAAATTTGAGAAAATGAAATGAACGTGTATGCATTACACGGCCAAGTTTAGAGGATATCGGAATGGTCTTTTTCCTATTTTACCCCTCCCTTATTTCATTTTAAACCTTCTTTTAATTCATTGGTTAATTGGAATGGCTAGCCTTTAATTAAAATTAAATCTCAATCTCCTAATCAACATATTATTTTATTTTATTTACCTAATTAAACATCCTAAATAATGTTATAAAAAATATGGGGTGTTATAGACTCCCCTCCTTAAAGAATTTCGTCCTCGAAATTATGATAAGGTACACACAAATCAAACAAAGAGGTAAAACATACCATTAAACAAATCAGGATAAGCATCTCTAATCCTGCTCTCAACCTCCCAAGTACAGTCCCTGTCATCGTTACTCGACTGGAGCTTGACTAATCTGACTGTCTTGTTTCTAAGCCTCTTCTCATCTCTTGCCACTATACCAACTGGTTTTCTAACTATGGTCAAGTCCGGTTCTACTACTAAGTCATCTAGCACATTCGGTGCAATAGCAGTCTCTGGGTCTCTAACACACTTTCTGAGATGAGAAACATGAAAAACATCGTGGACTCCTGCTAATCTGCTCGGTAACTCAACTCTATACGCGAGTTTCCCGATCCTCTCAACAATAGGAAAAGGTCCAACGAATCTTGGTGCTAACTTTCCCGATCTTCCAAACCTGATCACACCTTTCATCGGTGATACCTTAATAAATACCTGATCTCCAACAGAGAACTCTAAGTCTTTCCGTCTTTTATCTGCATAACTCTTCTGCCTAGACTAAGCCTCCTTCATTCTAGCCCGAATGACCTTAATCTTTTCTGTAACTTCTCTTACTAAATCTGGACTAAGAACCAACCTATCCCCGGTCTCTAACCAACAAACAGGAGATTTACATGGCCTTCCATATAAAGGTTCAAACTGTGCCATCCCAATACTAGTCTGATAATTGTTGTTATACGTAAACTTGACTAAATGCAGATGGTCTTCCCATGATCCCCTGATATCTAGAACACAAGCTCTTAACAAATCCTCCAAGATCTTGTTAACTTTCTCCGTTTGCCAATCTGTCTACGGATGGTAAGCGGTACTCATCTTGAGCTTAGTTCCCAAAACTTCCTTGTAGACTCTTCCAGAACTTGCTAGTGAATAATGAATCTCTATCACTAACTATACTACTAAGAATTCCATGCAGTCTAACCACATTCTTCATGAATGACTTCGCTAAAACAGGTGCCGTCCTAGTTGACTTAACTGGAATGAAATGGGCACTCTTGGTCAATCTGTCCACTATGACCCATATACCTTCATTTCCTCTGTTCAACCTTGGCAACCCATCTATGAAATCCATAGAAATAGAATCCCACTTCCATACTGGAATATCTAACTGCTGAAGAAATCCACTTGGCTTCTGGTGTTCAGCCTTTGCCCGTTAGCAATTCAAGCACTGCTTTACAGATAAGCCAATATCCCACTTCATACCTTCCCGGAAGAAACTCCTCTTCGTATCCTGATACATCTTAGTTCCTCCTCGATGATTAGTGAACTTCAAACGATGGCATTCCTCCAAAACTACTTTCCTTATGTTTCCTACACTCGGAACACATAATCTTCCTTTCTTTCTCAACCACCCATTCTGGTCGAGACTGAAGTCCTTCAAGTCATCGCTCTCGGTTCCATCTCTTAACTTCCTGATCTGTCCAGCTAACACTGGATCCTCCATCTGTTTAGAAGCAATCCTTTCGATCATCACTGGTCGAACTTCCAAATAAGTTAATACTACGGTTTCTTCGCTAGACCCTGCCTCGGATCTCCACTACACTCGGCAATCTGCCAATGCTTCTAAATCTTTTCACTCAGCAATCATCGCCAACACTGCATTCTGATGCTTCCTGCTAAGTGCATCTGCAACCTTGTTGCCTTTCCTTGGTGTGTACTCAATCCCAAAATCATAAGTGGCTTTAAAATCTAGCCACCTATGCCGTCTCATGTTCAGCTCCTTCTACGAGAACAAATACTTCAGCGACTTGTGATTTGTATATAACTTAAACCTCTCTCCCAAAAGGTAATGTCTCCACACCTTCAATGCAAAAATCACTGCAGCCAATACCAAATCATGCGTTGGATATCTGACTTCATGCGGTCTAAGCAGTCTAGAAGCATAAGCAATCATTTTACCTCTCTGCATCAGCACAGCTCCTAATCCTGTTCCACACGCATCTGTATAAACCACCAAATCCTGATTCCCTTTTGGAAAAACCAACACAGGTGCATGGGTCAATAAGTGTTTCAAACTCTGGAATGCTTCTTCACACTTATCGGTCCACACAAACTTCACATCCTTCCTCGTTAGCTTGGTCATCGGTGCTGCTATCCGAGAATAATCCTTAATGAACCTCCGAAAATAACCAGCCAACCCAAGGAAACTCTTTATCTCGGTTACTGTCTCGGGTCTCTTCCAACTATTCACCGCTTCAATCTTAGTCGGATCTACTGACAACCCTTTCTCTGAGACTACATGACCAAGAAACATCATTTCCTTCTTCCAGAAGTGACATTTTGAAAACTTCGCCTTCAGCTGATGCTGCCCCAGCTCTCAAGCACCACTCTAAGATGAACTTCATGCTCTCTTTCATCCTTAGAGTATATCAAGATATCATCTATGAAAACCAATACGAACCTATCCAAGTGCTCTCGGAAAACCCGGTTCATCAAATCCACAAAGAAAGCTGGTGCATTAGTCAGTTCGAACGGCATAACTAACCATTCTTATGATCCATATCTGGTCCTAAACGCTGTCAAAGGTATACTATCCTTTGCTACTCTGAACTGATGGAAACCTGTTGCCAAATCTAACTGAGAAAACACCTTGGCTCCACTCAAATGGTCGAATAGATCGTCAATTCTGGGCAATGGATATCGATTCTTTATCGTCCTCTCATTCAACTTACGATAATCGATCCATAGCCTCAATGATCCGTCCGGCTTTTTAGCAAACACTGCTGCTGCACCCCAAGGCGAACTACTCGGCCTAATAAAACTCTTGCCTTCCAAATCCACCAACTACACCTTCAACCCCCTCATCTCTGTAGGGGTCATCTTGCTTGGCGGCCTACTCACTGGTTCTGCTCCCGTAAGAAAATCTATCCAAAATTCAATGGCTCGTTTCGGTGGCAATCCTACTACAGGCTCAAAAATGTCTGCGAATTCCCTAACCACGAAAACTCGACTCATCACATCATCTGATTCCATGACACCTAACAAAGCATACATCTCACCGCTAGAACCTTTTACGGTATAAACAATCATGTCACTACAATCAGGGTGTCTAAGAGATATCTTCCTATCCTGGCAAAATATCCTAGCATCGTACTCACTTAACGAATCCACCTCGAGAATAATTTCGAACCCCACAAAATCAAACACATGCAAACCGTAAACAAAAGTATGACCTAACAGGTCAAACTCTAATTGGTCACATCTCAACCCTAGAGTTGCATACCCTCCTATTGGATTCGCAACCCGTAAGGAAGTAACTAAATATGTGGGTTCTAGGTTAAGCTTATCTATCAAACATCTAGATATAAAAGAATGCGATGCACCAGTATGAAATAGAACGCTAACGAACATACCAAAGATCTGAAGCGTACTTCCCAAAACTGCCTTTCCTTTCTCCTAAGCTGTCGGCTTAGAAGCAGCAAGCTCCAGTGCATACATCTTTCCCTTTCCATCCTTAGCGAGCTCCTTGCACTGGTTCTTATAATGGCCGACCTGATCGCAGTTGAAGCACCTGATGTTCTTCTTCCCGATCACTTCCTCAGCCTTCCCAGAACGACACTCATTGGCAAAATGCCCCTTCTTGTCACATTTAAAACAGACAATCTCAGACTTCCCTTTCTTGGCTGCTCCACCCTTCTGAGCACCCCTCTTGTGGAAAAACTTTCTCTTCTAGCCTTGACCAACCTGGACTTACCTAGCCTTATTCTTCTCCTGACAAGCAAGCATCTCCTCGTGCCTCAAAGCCATCTCCACAACCACATCACAGGGATCTCTAATATGCAGTAAAGTAGCCCTGGCCAACTCAGGCTTCAATCCCTGGATGAACTTCCCGTTCCTTTTCATCACTGTATCAACAGCATCATAACCATATCGGGCCAACTCTTCAAACCTACTAGCATATTCCAGAATAGTCATCTCTCCCTGTTCCAGTTCAGCAAACTTCCTAATCAAAACGGACTGCTCCATAACTGACATGAACCTTTCCTGGAACCTCCTCTTAAACTTTGCCCATGTCATAGTCTCCTCATCCACTGCCACAGTCACACTGTTCCACCAAAACAAAGCAGCTCCATGAAGTTGTCTGGATGTCAACCTCCTCTTCTGCTCATCATTGAGCCTCAAGTCTGCAAAAATCCTTTCGCAGTGCAACAACCAGTTCTCCACCTCAATAGCATCCTCGGTCCCAATAAATGGCTTCCCTCCGAGCTCAGTATAATCTCCACTCAACTTAGCATAATCGTTAGTGGAGCTTCCTGAACTCCTCCTCCCACTACTCCAGCAGCAACACCCACCTGCACCATGTTCACGAAAAACTGATACGTAGCTTCCATTCCAACCTGCGGGTCTCCAGCACCTACATTCTCTGCCTGTGCCTGACCTTGGGTTCTCCTGGTATTAGGTCCGGCATCCCCATCGGTGCTTCCCTTTCTTGGGTTAACTCTTCCTCTTCTACCATCCATATATGTATTCAAATTTAATGAGGTACAAAAGAATGATCTAACAAAGATAGGAGACTGGAGATAAAGCGTATACTTATATGTAGCAAATACAAGTATGTTACTATAGCGTTATCCCATACCCCAATCTTACTCTAATTCCTTAGGATTGTGTTTTCAAAACCATTTTTAGCTAAAAAAATTTCATAAACCTATGCTCTGATACCAAGTTGTAACATCTCGTATCTAAAGGCCAAAAGCTAAGCGTTATAGATGCTGCAGTCATCTATAGTATTAACCTTTGGTGACAAAATACGGCAATACTAATGGTATCCATAATATCAGAAGCACTTGAATATGAACAAAATCATAGATTTCAAAAAACAACATTTTGTTGATTATATTTCAAAACAATATCATATCCAAGTTACAAAATCCCAAAACGTTTCTCAAGCAATGATCAAATATAATTGATAATAATACGCCAAGAGCGACATATGACGATGCCCCATTGGATGATCAAAGCGATATAGTCATATCTGACTTAATACACAGCGGAATCAAAACAAACTAAACTAAACTCCCAAAATAGCTATCCGTCAGCCACCTGCTTGTCTTTATAAGCTTTATTCACCAAAACTACGAAAACATTAAAACCTCAACCCTCAGCCTACTCAAATCAATTTTGAGAACTCGAGAGTTTAAGGGAGAAAAAAAACTACGAGTCATACATAAAGCCTGGTGTGAATAATACCGTTAATCTTTGTTATTTTATGTTAAGCGAGACCACGCCGTTTAGCGGAACGGGTTTCCCCTCACTAACATTCCTTTAAAATATATCTTTTACAAACCTTTTCCTACAACCAAAACTGGTTAAAATATCTGTAAAGCATCATTATGTAAACATACATATATATCAGGTAATAAAGAACTATCTGTTCAAACACATAAGATTTGTTTGGCTCACTTTTAACCTTTGTCTGACTCGGGCCTACCAGACAACAAAATCAATATTCTCTAACATCTGTTAGACATTCCTTTTTCGGACGGTATGTCCACAACTATCTGTTAAATACTTCTCTTCTAGATGGTCTATCCTTAACTTATCATCTTCTTGGGTAACCTGATCCTAATGGTTTTGCGGGCTCACCAATAACCTATCTATATACAAACATATATTCCTTTCTGGGTGTATCCATAATTTTTGTCTTACCTGTGACAAAGCCCTACACACTGGAATTTTGGACAAAATTAGCTGGAGCTAATAGCTAATGTATAGGGCGCGACCCTATACCAGTCTCATCTGGTATTCTAATATCTGAGTCATTTTACTCAGGGATCTTTTCCCAAAATTTTCCTTGAAAACCTTTTCAAAATGATTTAAACCTTTAAATCAAACTCAATAAGGAAAATATATATTCTATGCTTTACTCAAAATCACCTTGCCATGTTATATATACTTTACCCAAATCTAGTTGATGAAAACCTTTTAATCTTTGAAAGCCCCCCTTCCGAATCTATTGAAAGTACCCTTTTCAAAACTATTGAAAGCACCTCTTTCTAAACCAAGTAAAACCCTTTCTTTTATCTAGGCTGAAGGCCAAAACAATTCTTTCGAAACCACTGCAAAACCTTCTTTTCGGAAGCTTTAAAAACCTTAGATATCTTTGTTTTAAAACCTTTAAACTTTGCCTTTCGAAACCCTTGGAAAAACCTTTTCCTACAATCCTTTCAAAACTATTAGAAAAACACTAACCTTTCAACTCCTTCGAAACCATTGGGGAACCACCCCTTCGAAACCTTCCTTTAAAACCTTTCGAAAGCATTAAAACTAAACCTTTCGAAAGCACTTAGATTCAATTTAAAACCTATGAAAAAACACCTTTCGAAACCATTCAAAACTGACTCTTTCGAAACCATTTTGGGTTATACTTCAATTGAGAAAAAGGGTCATTAAATCATTTAAGTCGAAAGCCTAACTTTCGAAAACATTCCTAAGTAAATAAGTGATGGTGTCGAAACCATCCCTTTGAAAGCATTGGTGATGTGGGTAGATTTTGAAACAAAACAATCCCCTTCGAAACCCTCTGGGAAGGACGACAGTAAAAAGGCTTCGACTTAGTCGAAAGAATTTATTTAAAAACAAAGGCACAATCCAATCTAAACCATTTCCTTTAAAACCGTTTGACCAGGTCGAAAGCTACCAAGTCGAAAGCAAGCAGACACATTTTCCTTTAAAATCAAAGTAATGCTTCAACCGCTTCGGAACCCCATGGTTTCGACCCTATACCTTCTGCCCACATCCAATTCACTACGTACCAGTTCCCTGATACCATGTGCATTGGTTTCGAATGTGTCGGAGGCGAAGGAATGGAGGCGGAACTTGGTGCTGAAAGCATCGAAACAGTGAAAAACCTATTTATTTGTACCTTTAAACCATTTCTTTTGTACCTAACCTGCCTTGTTTGTCTAAATCTGATTGGTTGCCATATTACTTTTTCAAAAGTGCTGCCAATTTCCAGAAATAACAATTTCAAATTATTTGCAAAGAGCCCCGTCGCCTTTTAAAATATATAAAACATTTAAGTCTCATACCTTAAATAATTTTATATACCCATTAAAACACTTAGAAAAGATCTGGAAAAATCCAGAAAATCTCTTTTAATATGTTTTCTAACATATAAAAATTTCAGACTCAAACCTTTTATTATTTAACCGTAAATAATTAATTGCCAAAATATCATTTTCTTTACTAGAAAATTCATATTAAATCCACATAAATTCCAAAAATTCTGAAAATTGAAACCAGCCTCCACAATATAATTTCTGGTCTATATAAAAATTCGCATGGCATTTAGATGTCATTTAATAGGATTTTACCTTAAAACATATCATAAAATCAATATGAAGATGTATATATCATCAACAAGTATATATAATCATTCCATCATTCAAAACATGGCAAAAACATTGCGAAACATTTCGGGTTTCATCATAAAATCGAATACAAAACAAAATAGAGATGTAAACATTATTCACCTTAGCTTTTGTGATTAAAGAGATTGAGATGTGAATGGATTTGATTTGCTTAAACTTCTTCCTAGCTTTTCTCTATCTTTTTCCCCTTTTTCCTTGTTAATAGTGGTCGGACTTACGGTTTTGAAAATTTAAGAAAATGAAATGAATGTGTATACATTACACGGCCAAGTTTTGAGGATATAGGAATGACATTTTTCCTATTTTACCCCTCCCTTATTTCATTTTAAACCTTCTTTTAATTCATTGGTTAATTGGCACGGCTACCCTTTAATTAAAATCAAATCTCAATCTCCTAATCAACACATTATTTTATTTTATTTACCTAATTAAATATCCTAAATAATGTTATCAAAAATATGGGGTGTTACAAAACATCAAATTCTTAAGGGAACATCAATCGAAATCCGTGTAAATATCCGCTTGAAAGGAAAGTGTGACAAGAACTGATCATCAACAAGATTAAAAAAATCCACAAACTAATGAGAGAACATGAAGAATGGTCTCATGAAAACACCATCATATTCATGTAAAGTTTATAATCCTAAAGGTCATCAGGAAGTTTTCATCTTTTCAAAATCATTTTCAAGGTCATTTCTTTGAAAAATATGGAGGCTCATTTATCTTACCAATTCATGAACAGTCAATTTTTATAGAAATCCCAATTGGGAATCTTTTATTCAATAAAACTATAAAATGGCTTACGATTTATAAGATATTCGGTTTCTTAGCAAAGATGGAGCATAATTTCTATAAATTCAGGAAGTATTTTCACTTTTGAAGGTATTTTTGACAAATTTCAAAAGCTTTTCTTTCCAGTTATTACTCCTCAAAGTTTTCAAATAAGAGTTTTTCACAAAGGAACTTCCAATTTTCATAAGAAGAAATAAAACGAGAGTTGAAAGAGAAAAGTTATAAAAAAAGCTATAAAAAATGTGTATTGAAAATAAAAGAAGAATTGCTTTGTGTAAGGAAAAGAAGCAAGGAAACTGGTCAAAATGCCAAAAAATGTTTTAAATGGGAAAGAAAAAGTCGGATCATAAAGATAAAATTGTCACGACGGGGTCACTGCAGAAATGGGAGTATTCTCAACATTTTGAAGAAACAAAGGTGTAAAGTGAGTTATTGTCAATACTAGGAGCTATTGGTAATACATCAAAGAAACTACCAGCAATGCAATGGACATGGTTGTTCGATTCATAGATGTACAAGAGGATAGAAACAAATCAAATGGGTAAAAAAAGAAGAATAATCTTTGGTTTTATGCTAAAGTGCAAAAAGCTCCTTTTATACAAAGGGACAAATGTTATCCACGTATTTTGATTGATGAAATATCAAGGGAAAGGAAAGCAACTATGCCAATGGAAGGATATAGAAGCATTGCAAATGGGAAGTGATGTCGAAGATCTAAAGAAAAGGAGAGCATCCAAGAGATGTCGAAGATCTAAACAGAAGGAGAGCATCTAGGGGATGTCGAAGGTCTAAAAGAGGAAGAGATGTCAAGCATCTAGGGGATGTCGAGCTTCTATAAGAATGGAAGGATATCGAACTAGAAGAAACGTCGTGCCTCTACAAATGCGGAAGTTGTTGAGCATCTAAAGAGCAAGGGATGTCGAATGTCTAGAAAATGCCAAGTCCACTACAATAAGGGCAAAATCAAATAAATCAAGATGATTTAGTGTATTTTCTCTAGTTAAGCTTCTAAGGCATTCACTTTCCACCACATCCTCATTGTGTAGGACACTACCAAGATAGCACTCTGTGTGAAGTATTCAACCTTAAAGAGATCATGATAAGTGGCACCATCAAGGTCATCCATCTTGTCAAGTCATCAATACATGTCAACTCACATTTACCAATGAAAGCAAGCCTCACATCCTTCCAACCACTATAAATGGGAGTGCACCTCCTCATGAAAAGGGGCCTCTAACTTCTTTCCCTCTCTTAGTATACATCACTTTTTGGACTAAAACTTTTCTAAGCCCTCTCTCAAGAGCTTAAGAGCCATTTTAGTGGCAAATGGCCAATGACAAGGAAAATGACATGGACGTATGCATAAATGGACTTAAACAATTCGAAATTTGCATATTTGACTTGTTTTGTAACATGCCTTACTATTGAACAAGAGATATGACTTTTACACATTGTCTATTATATCCAATGAGAATAAATCAAGATCTATGGCATATTTTGACTTGCCCATTTACTCTTGAACACATCTTGGGTATTATTGCAATTTCTTCGAATATGCCTCCTTGTACAACATCTTGGGTGTTGAGCCAATTTTTGGTTTAAGAGCTATCATGTGGGTTGTGATTAGGGGAGGGTCAAAATGACGTTTTGGTGACTGGTAAATTACATACTTTATATAAAACACTAGTTTATGCCGATTTTTTTCCATCACATGTTATATCTTTTACTTAGTCTTCTCGACTCTACGTACGCGTACAATACGCCTTATCTACTCGAAGTAGACAATAACTACATATGTGTGTGTATAAGTATAACAATCCCCTTTTGGACTAAGCTACTTTCCCATTGGTATCTATAATTTAGCACCTCGTCAGGATCCATCAGCAATGTAGTATCATGTCCCGTGGTGCCTAATAACGGCATTACAATAGTCTAGCCGTATCCTATTCATTTTGAAAGACCTGCATTAAGGGTTATCTAGCCTTGCCTCTTAACAAACAACTGTAGCGGTACATGACCTAAATGTGATCTTCACTAGTAGGAGGTGTAGCTCGTTTAAGGGTAACCTTCGTCTTTCCACTAACCGCTCAGGAATGATGACATTCTCAACCTATGAAAACAACTCCTACTCCTGAATATGGTACCAATCTCATTTTCATAGTGTCGGGCTTTGCTACCAACTTGTTACTTAGTATCCCCTAAAAGGTTGAAGCAGACTTTATTGTCCTTTGACACTTCGATCGAGGCAAACATTCCTACTTGGTATTCCCTTCACCTATACGCGAATGTATATAATTCTAGAGATCCTACAGTTGGAAATGTCCCACATCAATATAATATACAGACAACTGCTAGTAGCCCCTTGCAGTGGGTAGATTTCTATTGTGTAACACTACTGACCTCGCATTCCAACCCATATTAATGACTACGTAATTCTTATCTAAAATAAGTTTAAGCTAACTTTAATAATTCATACCCGTTGAAAACGCATACTTGAGGCTACGTAGATGTGTGTGTTTTCATTCTTATTTCATTATTATGCCTTCAACATTCAACTACTCACATTCAATTATTTTTATTTGACCAACTCTTTACCTCATTAATGTTGATTTAATGTCATTTACCGCTTTCTTTAAGGTATATATATATTTCTATATACTGTGCATTCTCATTGTTAAATCTTTATTTTCATTCTTCTTAACTTTTACTACCCTTCCTTATTTAGTGGACTTGCCATTATTCTTTTATTTAAATTATTACTTGCCTTTATTCATTTTATTACTTGCCTACCTTTTTATCATTTATTATTTTACTTCTGTATTGCCTTTATTACATATATATTAATTTTACAATTTAACTGTTGTTATTATCACAACTACAATTCTTTAATTCATACTTAGGGGTTACTGCATTTTAACGCATTGGAATTACATCTCCCTCGAAAGGAAAGGTTAACGCTGTAAATTTCTATATCTTATCCAAAAGGGGATTTGTGTTACGTTTGGAATACAAGGAATCATCTTTTTCATAGTTATTGAAATTGACAGTATAGAATATGATAAATATTCATATTTTATACATTTCTTTCTTTTAACCGTATTCCTTGTTATTTCAAATGATACACTTTTATTTTGAACTTGGTAATCCATAAATATTTACATTACAACACCCTACATTCCAACAAATTAAAATACTACTTAAACCCCAATAATTTATTGTGATAACTTCTAATTTACAGTTGCTTACATAAATCATTTAATCGAAAAATTTGGAACTACTATACAATTTATCAAATTCAGGGACTACTACTACCCAATACTTTCCAAATTCCAGTACATGCAATATCAAATCTAAGTATCACAAAATATGTAGATAGGGTTTATAAATCCATTACATGTATATAATTAATCCTACAACTCAAAATTTACAGTTAGGCTTACAAATAGATTTACAATGATATAAATCCAATAATATATAAAAATATATAATTTCCTACTCAACTTTTTAGCTTCTCAAATCTACAGATCTAATCCGTGTTTCTCCAGTTTGACTCCCTTTTTTCTTTCTATCGGAATTCATATATCGCAAGCATACATATTCTATTAGAAATCTAAATCTGAGAAGTGATTTGAATTTAATTTAGATTCAGATTTGGAATTATGATTTACCTTGCTTTGACAATTTGATTCGACCCTATTCTTCTTCTCAATTATCCTCTATCATTCTCCAGTTGTATATGTGTGAATAAATTATAGATTTATTTAGATATAAGAATTATGGAGAAATGGAAGAGCTTCGCCGTGCTTTGAAAAATATGAGAAGAAAAGTGAGCGGTTAGGCCTGTATTTATAGGGGTTCGAACAAATGCCAACCGTTAGATAATTTTTTTAAATCCAGGCCGTTCGGCCTAGGTAAATCTATAGCCGACATCATCCACTGGTCGACCACTACTTCCACCACTGGTTAACCGTTAACATTCGACCAATCAATGTGCATGGTCGATCGGTTAGTTAAATTAGGTTAGTAAATTTTATGATATTTCATTTGTTGATTTAATTTCCTATAGGACCAACCAACCTAATTTCTTTCTACATTGATTAATGTTAATTATACTTACGTTAAGTAAGCGTTAACTCACCATTAATGTTAATCAACATTATTTAATTATATTTATTTCCTTAATTACATATATAATTATTTCTCATTCGTAAACTTCAAATGTCAATAACATTTTCAGTTGAACTCTGATCAGAAGATCTTATATATGAAAATTGATCAAAAAATTGCCACGAACCCAACGGTGCAAGTTTCATAGCCAATTCGACGTTTGTAAAAATTTATTTATCGATATTACTGATTATTAATTAATCTCTTTTTTTAGTTATCATTAAAGTTACGGGGTGTTACACAGATTTTTTGTTTTTGATGTTGTTTTAGGCAGATTTAAGACTAAATTGGTCATTGTTTTCGGGGTTCCACCACCAGAAATCACTGTCCGCGTTTTTAACAATACTAATCCCATCAATTTGGTTACAAATATTAAGTGGGAGATTTGATGTGTTGAGGCACCATCTCAAATCTAAGACGAAAGCAGACACATCTTTGCTTACACCCCCAATGTTGCTCAATGCTTGCCACCCTAATATGTTGATTAATGGTTTTCCCTGAATCCATGGACCATACCACATACTTGTGTTTCTACCATTTGGAATTTTTCTATGTGACATTCTTCTAGTTTTGAGCATAATTTCCAAGTGTAGGATGCATTACTCCCATCAGTTGTAATCCAAAAAATTTACTTGCATTTTTCCCAAAGACGGTTTCGTTGTAGAAATTTCCATGGTAATTTTAATGAAAGTGCATCATTCAAATCATGTAGCCTTTTTAACCCCATACCCTCCCTCATTTTTTTGCAAATAGTATCCAATTTACCTGATGTTGTTTGCCTTACCATAAGAAGTTTGCACATAAGCTCTCAATCTGATTTATGATATTTTTGGTATTTGACAAATTTGCATTCAAAATGAAATTGTAGAATATATCATTGGTTTTACTAGTTTTAATCTTCAACTCAGTGTAAGCATTCTATCACACCATCCATATAATTTCTATTTTATTTTGTCAATAAATTTGTCAAAGACAGCTCTTTTAAAGTAGAATTATTGAGTGGAGTGCCAGGATATGTTAGATGAAGATTTTCTATTTGCACTCCTAACACATTTGGAGTATGTTGCTTCATTATTTCTCCTTCGCTAAATTTGTTTTTTGTTTTTTTGTTTATTGTTATCCCCAAAATGTACTGGTTATTGCAGGTTGAAGATGAGCCATCGTAGATTGACAAAAATAGAGCTATCGAGAGATTAAATCCAAAAAACGAGCTATCGAGAGTTGAAGGTCTTAAAGCTATCACAAGTTGACCAAACTAGCTATCGAGGATTGGTGATCTCAGGGTTATCCTAAGTTGATGAGAAGTAATCTATCAAGGGATGATGTCTTAAAGCTATTATATGATGGCTAATTAAGCTATCGAGGGGTGATGTTTTTGAGTTATCGCATGCTGGTCCAATAAGGTGATGATTCCAAGCTATCGCATGATGATAAAACAAGCTATCGAAGGTTGATAATCTTAAAGCTATCACAACTTAACTGAACAAGCCATTGAAGATTGATGATTATAGAGTTATCACATGATGATTAATGAACTATCAAGGGGTGATGCCTCAAGGCTATTGCATGGTGATCAATTAAGCTATCAAGGGGAGATATCTCATGGCTATCGCGTGGTGATTTATTTAGCTACCAAAGGGAGATATCTCATGGCTACCGCATGGTGATCTATTTAGCTATCAAGGGGAGATATCTTAAGGCTATCGCATGGTGATCTATTAAGCTAATGAAGTTATCGAAGGTAAACTCTACTAATCCATCGCATGTTGATAAGGCGAGCCATCGAGCATTGGTACTTTTGTACTATCGCATGTTGATCAGTTATCATTAAATCATCATCCAGCCAGCCATGTGGTAAACCTTGATTGGGTCGGCAGTGCCACGTCATCGTGACTCAAAAAGGAAGTTATGCCACATGTCACTTCAAACTTGTGCCCCAATGGAAAATCGTGACCATTCATTTCTACCAAATGACAGATATCATGAATCTAATGGTCCATATCTTCTATAAATAGATATATATACCACCTACAAGAAAGGGGACGAAGTCTCAGTGAACCTTCTTCCTCACTTTTTATTTTTTTAGTGTTGAAGAATAGCTTGTAATTGGGATTTCCATGGCTGTTAGGTCAAATTGAAGTTGGGATTTCATAACCAAGGACTTGAATTAATGACAATTTGCATAACTACCTTTATTTGGAACTTTGCCTTTCATATCATTTTGTGGCTTGCTTATTAAACAAGGAGAACTAGTTATTTTGACTTGCATTTGACAATTATATCTACCTCTATAATTGGATACTTGAACAATGAGACCCTCTCCTTCTCCCTCTAGAGTTGAGCATTTGACTTTACAAAAGACCTAACTTTTACCATAATATTTAGCAGTGCTTTCATTGAGAATTAAACTCAGGGAGCTTACTTATAGGACCAAACCTACCTCTTTCAAGCTTTAACCATGATAGTCAAATCTCAATAAGGATATTTAGAACCGTATTCGAATACCTCAGGCCATTCACGAGAAATCCTACGATTCTACTAGGTGCAAGAGTTAAACCTAAGAAACTTAACTTTAGAAGAAAGAAGAGGATTGCATAATATAGCTTAAGTAGATGGAATTTGAATTCATTTCATGGGGCAAAAGAGCTAATCTTCGCCTTACCAAAAAACTAAGTAGAGAAAAACCAAACCGAGGACATAAAGGTGATACCAAATTAGAAAATGGCCCGTTTGCTCAAGCTAAACGAAGCATCCAATTTCAAGCTCAAGGAACAATTTTGAAAACAGAAGTAAACCATGACGTGGATTAATTTGCTTGGAAATGGAAAGACCTTGTCAATTCAACCATTATCAAAAAAGAAAGAAATTCTCAAACAATGAAAATGAGATTGGATGAGAACTATGAAGAAGTTGTGAATCCACGAAAAAGGCACTAATGCGAGCAAATAAACCACACAATTAGAGGACCAAAAAGAAAAATTATCACACCCCTTTGTATTTTTAAAGAAAGAGTATTTTCTCGCTAGGGAAAGATTGGATTATTGTACTTCTAAGAAACTCCAAAAAGGGAAGAAAAACGTGAAGGAGGAGAATATTGCCACAATCATAAAACAAACAGACACCATACTAACGATTGTAGAGTTTTATAAAGGATCATCGAATATTATGTAAGAAAGAGAGAATTACAGGTATTTGTCAAATATGGGCTTTTAAAGGAAATACAAGAAAGGACAAACGAGATTGCAAATAGTAAAGGATGAAATTGTTAAGCAAGGCCATATTTTCAAATAAAGTGGACTTTGAATGAAACGGAATAAAAACTAAGGAAAAGCCTTCGGTTCCACCGAAAGGCCTGGCTAAAGCACCCATTCAAACTGTGATGGTCAACTATGCCTTTGGTCCTACCACCAGGCTTGGCCAAAGCACCCATCCATGGGAGATGAATGAGAAGCCTTCGGTCCTATCCCAAGGCTTGATCGAAGCACCCATCCAAGGAGTAATGATCAATTAAAATCCTTTGGTCCTACCATCAGACCTAGCCAAAGTGTTGAGACTTGGTTTTGATTCATGACACGAAGCTATCACTACAACATACAGATTCGACAAATGTTACGACAAAAAGAGAATATATACTACATGGAGACAAGACATCAAAATCGGTGCATCAACTTTTATATTATTTTGTTTTGAGTCTTAGGCCAATATTGTTAAGATCTCTCCTCGTTTATATATTTTTACATATATATATATTATAAAAGTTTTTAAAGTTAGAATCAGTATATAATATATATATATAGTATTATACCTGTGTAAACTATGCAAATTGCACAGAAATTACCAGGTCAGTCGACTGACCCAGAGGCTCGGTCGACTGGCCCAGAAATTTCTGTGCAGCATGCACAAGTGCACAAGTATAATAATATATATATTTAAATTCATTTGAATATTTAGTCGACTGACCCAGAGGCTCGGTCAACTGAATTTATAAAACAGCTATTTTCTGAAAAGACACGACTATTTGTGAAGAGTTATGAACCTCTACGAAAAGATTTAGACGCAACACTTCAATCGAAACTCTTCATCAACAGTCGCTGCTTTTTAACATCTATAAATACATACTCTAACTTGATTCCAAACTACCGAATTTTCTTATCTATCTTATCTAACTCTCTGGAATCTACTTGCAACTATACTTTCAAATATTCTGCATTAAAGCAATTTTATACCTTTCTATTCTTCATAAACTTCATATATATATATGTATACTCGAGGAGAAGATTATAGGAAGGGTGTACTACAAGTGACAAATCTGTGTTATTAGAACACACAAAGTCAAAACAATCTTTTGTATTTGTTGAAGTCCTGTTCTGCTGCTCAGGCGTGTGAAGTCCTCTTCAGCTGCTGAGGAGAAATCCTATTCTGCTGCTCAGGTCCTTGTTCGGCTGCTCAAGGGTTGTATAGATCTGTTCCTCCGGGTTAAGTGAGGGTTATTGTTTTAGTGAAATTCTAGAAGGAGTCTGGGACTGGACGTAGGACGGTGCTCCGAACCAGTATAAAATTTCTAGTGTCATTTTTATTATACTGCTATTGTATTCTGCACTATTTATTGTATAACTATCATCACTTTACTCTGTATTATCATATACCCATATTACACGATCCATAGCACATTTTCACAAAGCACCCATCCAAGGGAGATAGACGAGACGCCTTCAGTCCTACCACAAGTCCTAGCCAAAGCACCCATCCAAAGAGTGATGGTCAATTAAGCCTTTAATTCCACTGTTAGGCCTGGCCAAAGCAACCATCCAAGAGAAATGGATGAGAAGCCTTCAATCCTGCCACAAGGCCTGACCGAAGCACCGATCCAAAGAGTGATGGTCAATTAAGTCTTTGGTACCACCATTGGGTCGGGCTAAAGCACTTATCAAAGGGAGATAGACGAGAAGCATTTGAACCTATCGAAAGGCATAGCCAAAGCACCCATCCAAACAGTGACGGTCGATCAAGCCTTTGGTCCCACTGTCGAGCTTGGCCAAAGCATGCATCTAAGAGAGATAGATGATAAATGACTAATTCAAGGGAATCCTAATTCAATCATTAAACTTGATCAATTCATCTATGAGAAAGGCATAAAGGTTACATTGCAAAGTAAAGGCAGACAGTCCATCGTAAAGCATTATACGAAAAAAGTACACAAACTTTTTATTACACAAAAGCTATGTTACACAACAATTTCCCTATACAATGAAATTATAATTTACAGAATTTATAGTTATGGAGGATGGGAAAGAGGGCGATGTTGACAAACAATCTTCTTTCCTTTCCCCTCAACTTATAAAGTGTAAAAATGCAGTTCACTGGTTGAACCCACATTCTTGTACAAAATAGGAGCGCCAATTTCCTTGAGAACATCATAACATCCATGCCAAAAGAAATATTGATATCTTTGATAACTGGAGGTGACTGCTTTCCTTAATTGGCAATTCTGAGACTAAAAACGAGAAGTAGATTTTTAAGTCAACAACAACTATGAGTTCGACTAGATAGTCGACTAGTGAATCAAGTTGAGAGTCCCTAGTGGAATGAAATTACATTAATTCTAATCAATTTTTATGTTCCTTTACCTCTTTCATTAAAGTTTCTAGCGTAGAAGGAGGATCGATGATATGTTAAATTGTTATAAGGAGGTATTTCTTTAGTTTCTTCTCCTTGTGATGAAAATTTTGAGAGAATCGATGGAGTCAATTTGTGCTATCAATGCCTTTTCATAAGTCTCACTTCATAGTTGAGAAATTTAGTGAGATAAGTCACGTTTATCTTTCTCACCTGTTTGAATACTTGACGTAAGTTCATTCCTTTTACGCTGCAAAGTCCTGACCTCGAGTCTAAAATTTGAAAGTGCCTCCGTAAACTTTTTATTCCAATACCCTTTTATTTTATGGTTACACTCAAACTTGAAAGATTTGCTTAATCAAGCAAGGTCACTAGATTTTTTCTCCAACAATGAAAGAGCTGGATCAGTTACACTGCTACTACACGTCGAACAATCCCAAGATGGAGAGGAGATCTACAAAGATACTTTTTTAGAAGATTTAGTTGGAGTAGGAGTGGGCAACCATTTCTCACCTTTAGTTAATACAAGTTCATTTGATTGACACTCGTTCTTAGATGGTGCATCTCTAAATCAAGAATCCATTGGTTAAGTTAAGAAATTTCATGTGGTATTCTAGCAGTTGAGGATCGGAACATGAATTAAGCTTACCGCTAAAATCCAGAATCTCTTCATCCTTATTAGATATTTCCTTTTTAAGGTCCTTGACCATCTCATGAGAAGTTTTTAAAATAGATTTCACTTGAGTGTACTTCTCGTGCCATTTGTCGGCATTGTCATTGTCAATGCTTGATGAATCGAAAATAAAACGAGTGGAACGATGCTCAATGTCTATCAATAATTTGAACTTAATATCTCTAAGATGTTGGCTGAGGCTGGGATCGTCAAGGGATCCTAAAAATAAAAGATTAATAATGCTTAATCTTCAGTAAAAGAGAGGAAAAATAGTAATAAAGAATTTTATTAACAACTTAGAGAACAACCAGAATCATTACATTCATATAGAAACGAGAACAATCAAAATTATATGTATACTATAATTTTGCTAATTTTTAGAATGAGAAAGGACATCATGAATTCTTTGAAAAGGAGAAGGTGAAATGGAAAATGTAGTGCAAAAGATAGCTCCAACATGAGGGGAGTATTAGCTAAAGGAAACCCTCGATAATCCCATTCTTTAGAAGGTGGGCTAAGTTCGTTGCACGATAATTTGGCATAGTTAGTTCAATTTTCAAAAAGGAATTGGTCTTTTTGGTCTCCTTAGAAACTATAGTCTAAGTTAGGAAGTAGAGTATACGTATGGTGAAGGTCGCGAAGAAAGCAATACTTTTATAAACGGGAATTATTAATCATGGAAGGATTTTCCTTAAAAGATCTTTTTAATCTAGCCAATTTACTTAAAGTATCTATTGAAATAGAAGATAAGAAAGAAATATAGGCAAATTTGGAAACTTGCACCTCAATGATGCAAAGATTAAAATATGAATTTAACATATATGCATTATAACAACAACAACTTAAGCATAAATTTAAGGATATACAACTGTATCGCTAAGGTTCATAAAGAACAGACTGCTTAAAGTACTCAGCAATGAATCTGGCCCTACTAAACTTTATCTTGGAAAGAGAAAGAGAGTCAATAGTTAAAGAGCAGTAGAAACTCTGGGTAAATTCTAACATTCTCCTGGATGGGGGTCAAATCCACGTTCATCCAAGTACCTTTTATAGAGACACCTGATTAAACCCCTACAACAATCACCTAGGAAAGAAAAGTTGGTTATGGGAAATCGGGTATAGACCAGGTAGAGGCATTCCATCAATTTTATTTTTATCCCCAATCATCAGTGCCGATCATGGGAAATCGGTTATAGAATCAGGGCTTTTGAAATTAGGAGTGATTTATTAGCAGTCTTTAAGGCTAAGTGCAAGTGTTCTTGGACAAGTGGGACATGTGAATCGGTGGAATTCATGGTACATGAAATAAGGTGGGTAAAGTTTTACTGAATACAGAAATTAATCGGAGATTCCGGCCCTCCTTGTGGCACCAAACATGTTGGTATGATTTTTCGTCTTACAACACTCAAGTAATAATGTAGTAATTATCGTATAGATTGCTTCAATCAGATTTTTGAATTAGCAAAATTAAGTGATATTAAATTTGCCGCTAGGTAGTGATTATGTTGCTGGATGTTTATACAATCAGGTAGTTGCACTTTAATTGTTTGTTAAAATGTCAGATCCAACCATTATTTAACTCTAGTACAAATATAGTAAGATTTGGTACTGAAAACTAGGTAGGTAAATAATAAAATGCATAAATAGTAAAGGACATAAAGAACTTACGTGGTTCGGATGTTAAGGAATCCTACGTCCATAGGGGAATTTATTCTTTCTTTCTTTTTTATATTCTTTTGTATAGATTTTAATTATAGAGATTACAAATAAATCCTAATTTTTTTGGAAAAAGTAAAGAAGGTAAATGGTCCCTTTCTGCTACAGTGCCTTTTTCTATTTATAGTATATAGAGGCACATAGATCGCTTCCATCCTTCTTTTGCCATTGTGTCCCAGCTCATGGATCCTGCCAGCCATCTTTTATCCGTGTTATTTGTTTTATGTGTCCGGATTGCTGACGTGTTTTTAGTGGGAATCTTGAGATTAAGGAGGGCCTTTTTGGAGTTGGAGCGGAAATATTTGAATTTATGGCGGGAACATGTGAAATCATTGCGAGAGACTTTAAATTTCGGATTGACTCTGCATACAAGTTTTAGGAAGGGCAGAAAGAGTTACTCGTTGTTTCGAGGTGTCGCTATTGTATTTAGAGTGGGGATGTACTAGCTGATGTAGAATAGTTGCATGATGTTAGGGCGCTTGCATGAACCATTCTGAGTTGCGTTCGGGCTTCAAGGTGTATGATTTATTCATCCTGAGAGGTTGTATTAACTTTCATATGAATGTGATTCGAGTTGACCCCAATCTGATCTGATCATGATCTGAACTGACATCGTTGCATGAGTTATGGGTAAAGGTGATCTCATATCTTCGTTACTTTCATGTAAGTGTGGATCTGTGTTGGAGCGCTATTCGCGTGGCCCTATGCACGACCTTTTGGAATGCTTTTTGACTCCCTATAGTACTACATAGGTTCCTCAGTATGTGCAGCACTGATCCGACTTGAGTATGTTAACAAAGTGTAAGTTCTTGGAATGTTGGTAGCGTAGTTCAGTCATTTATTTATTATGGCTTGCGAGTGCAGTGGTTCACCATTTGTTTCTGGTATCTCGTGGCTTATATTGTGAGTGCAGTATTCTGTTCTGTTGTGACTTTCTACCTCTTGGCTGTAGTTCCTTCGACTGGATTTAGTACCATGACCGCAGACCAGCTTTTGTGCAGTACCAGTCAGATCACTTCAATCTCTTCTCTTTTTGTCTTAACCTTTATTGTTGGGGCAGCACTTTCAGCTTTATGCCTTATTTAACTCCCTTTTAATTTAGCTTGAGAAATACGATTGTAACATCTTGCCCCCAAGTTTGCAGTGACCACAAATCGCTGTGGACTTGTCACTACTAGTTTTCGTCCTACGAGTCTGATGATCCGCTTTCTGGATGCTATTTTCCAAGTAAGCTCTGACTTGCGTTTGGCTTGGTATGCCCCACTATTTAGGGATGGACCATTTATTATTTATTCACCATGTAGTTGGCATGATAATTAAACGACAGTGGTGATCTGCAAGGAAATGTTTATTATTATTTTGTTTAGCATTACCATTCCCATTTCTGAGATTGCCACTGTCGTTCGTATGTTGCATTGTTGGATGATGGTGGTAAGCTATGAAATGTTGTTTGTTCATGTGCTTGGCACGGTTAACTTTGCTAGTTGGGGGAAGACAGATATTTGACTATGAAGTCTTATCGTTTTTTACAACCTTCGCATGCGCATGATTTCCTAGACAAATTTTGGCTGTCTAGTATTCGTATGTCCAGTGTGCTATGTTCGCAACACTAACATAGAGGGGTTTATATATTGGTTTGGGTCGTCCAATATCCCTTCGATTAGTTGGCTGAGAAGCCAAGCTGCGTTATAAGTAGCTCTATTTTAATAACTGATTCGAATAGTTTGATATCCCTACGTCCAGTTTTGCTGAAAAGCCAAGTTGTGTTATAAGCAGCTCCGTTTTAATGACTAGTTCAGGTTGTCTGATATCCCTACGTCTAGTTTGGCCGATAAGCCGAGCTAGGTTGAGTAGTATTTTTAATGGATGGTTCGAGCCGTCTAATATCCCTTAGTCCAGCGTTAGTTTTTTAACCATGTCAAAGTAATTAACATAGGGAAATTTTTATACTGATTCAGGCCGTCTCATATCCCTACGTCAAGTTTATTGTATTTTTACTTTATAATAGTAATTATAATGTACATTACATAAGCAATGTAGGTTATAAAAAGTAAGGTCTGAAGTGCTATGAGTTCCAAGTTCTCAGAACTAGGTTATTGATAGTCGATATGCCCCATTTGCTGATACCTCTGCTATGACTAGAGGACCTTCCCAATTCGGACCCAATGCTCGGTCTGTTGGATCCTTTGTGTTGACCATTACTCTTCGTAGTACTAAGTTCCTTTTATAGAAGTTCCTTTCTTTGAGCCTGGTGCTATAAATTTTTGCCATCCTTTGTCGATATGGGGCTGATACTACTGCTACTTCATCCCTTCTTTCCTGGATGAGGTCTAAAGCCGCTTCATTCAATTTCTTATTCTTTTCTACTGTGTACAGTATTCTCCTATGTGATGGGATCTCTATTTCAACAGGAAGCATGGCCTCATATCCATAGGTTATTGAAACAAGGGTATAGTCGGTTAGAGATCTGGTTGAGGTTCGGTAAGACCGTAGTACTAAAGAAAGTTCTTCTGCCCACTTCCCTTTGACTTTCTACAGCCTTTTCTTTAGTCACTTTTTGATGGTTTTGTTTGTAGCTTCTACCTATCCATTAGCTTGTGGGTAAGCGACTGAGGAAAAACTTTTTATTATGATGTTCTTCTCGCAAAGCTCATTGAATTCTTTACTTTCGAACTGGGTGCCATTGTCGAAAATGATCTTGTGGGGGTCCCGTATCTAGTGATTACGTTTCTTACTACGAAAGTGACCATCGTTTTCACAGTGATTGCGGCCAGGGGCTTTGCCTCTACCTGTAACGACCCAGAATTTTTGTTAATTGACTTTGAAATATTTAATTGATTTTAAATATTGAAAGTTAAATAGCTTAAATTTCAAATATTGGGATTATTTAATAATTGAATCTTGGATTTAATTCAAATGAAAATGATTTCGAGAGCTTATTCAAATTCTAATTAAATGAGAATAATAATAACTTTTAGTTTGCAATTAAAAATGATTTAAACTGGTTTGGTAATAATTCATTTTAATTAACGTGTGAAAATAGCCTTCCAAGGCACTGTCTTGAAATTGGGCGAAACCAGTTCCATTGGGTCCGTAATAATGAATTATTAAGATGATGTCTAGTTTCATGGAAATCGGGCATATCATTTGGTCGTGAGAGCTCGAAATGCTTAGAAAAATAAATACAGAAAATATAATATAATTGGGTTTGAAAAGCTATATTCTACATATGATCGAATTAGGATTTAAGACTAGTTCCAGTGTGTTCGAAATAGGGGTATTACATATAAAATCCCGAGCGGCACACCTTGTTTGGGGTTCGAGATTTTTGAGTGCATCAAGGTAGATATTTTTGAATATAAAAATATATATTCACCATGCTTAGGCTATACCATCAGCCCATGCTTGCACTATTGGCCCATACCCAAGCACGTCTAAAACCCATACCCCCTTAGCTATAAATTTCACGTTCAAACCAGGGAGAATGTTTTTAAATTTTCAAATCAAACTCCTCTCCATCCAATGGCTCTCGATCATTGGAGCATATCCAAGCGTTTTCAGGCCACGATCCCAACTAGGGAAATGTTACCGATGTATGCTCGACTTATTGGATGGTTGGATCGTCATCAATCGTCACATGGCGGCTGGGGTTCGTTGGTGAACATGAAATCAAATTTCATGAATTTCGGTGATTTGGGTCGTCGTTTGGCGATGACACCTGAAGAGAAACATAGAGGACGTCAAGGGCAAGGCACTGGCGAAGTTTGGTGAGCTATCGTCATGTGGTGGTGGCGCAATCTCGAGTTGAATGCACAACGTTATAGGTTCGTTTTGGGGAAAACGACGGCGTTCGGTGAAGCGGCACCAGTGGCGTGATGCGCAGCTGGGCTAGGCGAGGTGACCACATGAAGGCGGCGACATCCGGTCGAGCGACGTGACGACGGGGAGTGATCGAAGTTGCATGGCCTGGTATTATCGAGCGCGAATGAGAGAAGAGGAAAGGTAGTGTTAGTTTAAAATTAATTAAATTAATTTATGTTAATTGTAATTTAAACAATCTCTAACGTTCATTAATTCATAACTTTTCCATATGAGGTCGAAGTTGAACGCGATGACTTGCTTGCGATCGTATCAGGGAATAATACGATATAGAGTTGGATTGGATGGATTAGGAGCTAGTAGGAATTTTGGTTAAAATGAACGCCTGTTCGATTTTAATCCAAACCGAAATGCCTCGACGACAACATGAATATTTGTGAGTTAAACTCACCTTTTTGGTTAACCAGTATATAACTATAATATTATATAGTTGATAAAGATTGTTGATTGGATGTTTGGATGATTTACTATTTTATTAGTTTGTTTGGATTTATTCCCGCCCCTGGAGCGGATGACACATATTATATAATTATATATTTTTTATGATGCAGGGGACAGGTTGGAAGGATCCAACAGGATTCCTCACCACTGTTGATTTTATTTACACACAGACACACACACATATATATGTTGATATATATATGACCTGTAATGCAGTGGGACAGGTTGGAGGGATCCAATGGGATTCCTCTCCATTGTTGATATATTTTCAATAATATCCCTGTAATATGATTTTTGAATATGAAACCTCATTTGTGGACACAATCGATTATGACATTGTCATATGTTCAAAACTTAAACCTGTAATGATAGAAAATCGATATCGATAATGGTTAAACGTTGGGTAGCTATTGGCCTCAAATTAGTATTTTACTATAAATCACCATTGAGTTGGAATTGGTTTTGAGACTGGAAATGATTTTGAACCTGAAATCGGGTTTCAAAAATATTTTTTAAATGAATTAACTTCAATTTTACTCTAACCTTTTAATCTGTCTCTTTTAAAGTTATTTTTTTATACTTAATATTGTTTTAAAGTTATTTATTTTTACATTTAATATTGTTTAAAAGTTATTTATTTATATATAATATTGTTTTAAGGTTATTTATCAATATTTTAATACCTTGAAAAGTTATTTTTTCAAATAATTAATATGGTTTGAAATTAATAATAATGATTATTAATAATATTTTGGAAATTCATTATTATTATTTATAGTAATGGTAAAGATTAATTATTATTGTTTATTAATAATGTTTTTAAATTATTAATTATTACTTTTAAGATGTTTTGAAGTTAATAATTGTTATTTATTTATAACGTTTATTATTAATAATTATTATTATATAATAATGTTTTAAAATAAATGATTTATTTAATTATAAATGTTTTCGAGACTCATAAACAGAGTTTATAAACAGACTTGGATTTTACAAGGGAAGTTTTATAAAATGGTTTGAAGACTAAAAAAGGAGTTTATTTATAAGGTGAGTAAGTTTTATAAATGGTTAGATATTTATAAATAAATCTCAGAAATGGGTTTACAAATTTATAAAAGAAGTTTTATAAATGGTTTTATGGATTCATTAAGGGTCTATAAATGATTTTAGAAATGTATAAAAAGAATTTATAAGTGATTGAAACTTTATAAGGAAATTATAAATGATTTTCAAATATTTATAAAATGGTTTATAAATGGTTTAGAGATTTATAAGGAGTTTATAAATGATCTTAGAATGTAATATACTTATACAGTTGAGATAAGTATATGAGTATTTTCCTAGTATTAAAATATAAGGGTTTGTGAATGAATCTTTTAAAAGTATCTTGATACAATTATTACAAAGTAATATTATAAATGAAAAGATTAATCAAGGAGGCTGGTGGTCGCATATGTGCTTAACCAATGTTGGTTTTCCCGTTTGAATAAAATCCCTCATATGGATGTGTGTTTGTTGATAGTTAAGTAACCAACTATCATATTTGGACCCAAAAACGTAACTTTGGAAATATCTAGAAGAAACACGTGGGTTACATAGCACAGTCATCTCCAATGATGTTGTATTGTGCGTATAAATCTCATTTCGTTCTCCTAGGAAAAACGATAACATAATCCGTCCACTAACGGTTAGGAGGTGATCTCCGCTCTTATCTTTGAATGTTTATTTCCTAAGGAACTGGGATTGAGTTTATCAGAAACTATCAAATGTTGTTTCGAGGAGACCGGAATCGGATATTTTACCGAAAACCACTTCGATCCAACACAAGCATTTCGAAGTGAAGATATCTTGAAGATGATGGAATTGAACATGAAGCTCTCACGCGTTTCATTCAGTCCCAGAACAAACTTGTATGGATGAATGCTAGAATTCATTGTTGCCTAGAGGGGGTGTTAGAATTCCAAGTGGGAAGTGCTATATAGAAAGGTAAAACATAGCCTCAAACCTCATCAACCGGGAATGACTAAAACATGGGAGATGCAGCAAGGCTAAGTGGGTCGCTCCCAAGTAGTGTATGATCATCCCTATCTAAAGTCGATATTATCTCTCATTTGTATGCTTCGGGGCACATTAACCAAGGGCTGATCATATTCCGTACTATCCAGTAAAGGGTAGGCCAATTCTGTGTTGGCATGGGTCGATAGGTTCGACCTCGGTGTTATTTTATCTAGAGATGCACCGCGATGGGCGGTACCCCAGTAGCCCAGTCATTGTATGGAATCCATCCTCCAATAAGCGCCATACGGACTTAGTTGTGCCCAACTATGCTGAAACGTGAGATGCAAGCATTTCAACTATATTCATATTTTACTTTGACCCCTAGACATTATTATAATATCAGTGGATTTTCTATAGAATATATTTGGTTATCGTAAGGTAAAAACCCTTCCGTGTTTATGTGCGGTGTGGTTACGAGATACCTTATTTTCAAAAGATTCTAATGAACATTAAAATTCAATTGAGGCGTGCTTTCTCAGGCTAGTTTTCCAGACTGACTCGGGTGTTATTTTAGTATAATGCTCGGGTCAGGCCGAGCATACTATAGATTTAGTTTGGATGCTTTGGAGCTTCTGGAGACGAGCTGGAGTCCTAAAGACATATTCACGTATATGGTTATTTTTCCACAATATTTAGTTGTTTATTTATCAGCATTTGTGAGGACAGATTGTTATAACTGTCCAAGCTGACTGTTAGTTAGTGAACTCTGATTGGATGTATGTATATTACAGTTATTTTCTTCTTGTGTAAAGATCTGTTTCATATTATATATTAATCGTTCCGCTGTGAGATTCTACGTTGTTTAGTTTCTTCTTGTCCTCTTTCTTCTTTCTTTTCCTTAACGATCCGCATTTCTATTCGATTTGAGTTGGACATGTGTGATTTATTGTCAGCTTAACACGTAGGGAAAAGTAGGTCGTTACATTTTTTGTATCAAAGATGAAGGTTAAGCGAGAACCTTGGCTTTGGTGGGGTACTCATTATAGTTAGGTTCAGTAGCACCCTAAAATGAGTTTGAGTGTGTGTATATATATATGACCGCGTATTTGTTAGTGATATAAAAATGTTTTATATTGTGTTGGTTGATCTGTTAAGTAGCTTATGGATTCTTGTCAATACGAGTAATTAAAGTTATTGATAGGGATCTCTAAACACTTGAACAGAGCAATTCGACATAGTATTGTTTTAAAATTGGATAAATGAAATAATTTTACCTAGATTATATTTTATATATAAAGGAATAATTTTTCAGAAATTATTATAGTATGTATGGTGTGTTTGGTTGTTAGTGAATGATAATACTTGATTACTATCATTAGTTGTTTGTTGTTTGTGTTCTATTAAAAGCAGCTGTTATTATTATGATGCAAACAAGATAAACAATTAAGAAATGGTTTTATATAACCAAAGTGAAATTATATATAAGGAAATTTATAAATATGATTTGTAAATAAAAAGGATTTAAAAGCTGAGAATTTGAGAATTTAAATCCCGTTGATTTTGGAAATTGTTTTTCAAAGTTTTGGAAAATAATAATATTATTTGGAAAATATTTTTGGATGGAAATATTTCAAAATGGAATATAAAAGTGTTAAGAAAGCACCGAACTCACTTCGGTCGTTGGAAAATAATTTCGATGATGACTGCAACATGATCGACGTTTATTTTCGTGTTTCCAAGAAAGGAATTGCTACCATAGGAGATTTGTTTTGGTAAAACAAGTTTTGATTTAAATCCCAAATATGATTTGTTATACATAAAGAGATATATATTGTATTATGTATTATTTCAAAATAATTTGGAATAAGAACAGGGCATTTAAACTCTGAAAAATTTCATTTAAGCCTTTTATGAAAATATGAGAGAATAAGTTTTATAAGTTATAAATTTTGAGAATAATAAGTTAAAACAAAATTTTAAATTTGTTAAATATAAATGCTAAGAAAAGAAAATTTGAAATAAAATTTAACTTAAGAAAAATGAAATGATTTTTGAAATGAAATTGATTGTGATTTGAAATGAATTAAACGAAATGAATTAGTAAATTGAATATGAACTTAAGTATTGAAGTGATAATAAACACGAGAAGTGTGCATAAAATGTTTATAATAAACTTAAGTAAAATTTGATGGAATGGTTCTTAAGTGATATTAGTATTGGAAGAAATATTCTAAGTAATAATGTGAATAAAGCAGTGTGAATAATGGAAATGAAATGAATGTAAATAAAAGAATCTGAATAATGAGAAACTAGTTGAAATAAATACATATGTTGTACGTATATTATTTTATTCGCATGACTATTTGATCCAGTTTCAAGCATACGGTTTCGAGATGATTTACATCGGTTCGAGTTAGGATTATTCACTCGATTCTCGACGGTGAACACTGCGTATGGATTTTTGATTGATTTTGGAATTCTCTATCATTGTATATGGTTATGCAAGGAAAATGATGGTTTCTAATCAAGAAACCGGATCAAAGTCCACACTAGAGTGGTCGTGTGAATGATACTAGTTTGGAAGTGGAATTGTGTGATCGAGCGAGTGATCGAATTTATTATTACGTACAGATGGTATATTTACATCGTACGAGTTTAAATAAATTAAATGTTGACATTGGAAAATGAAAATTAATATTGTTATGAATTGATTGGATGGATATTATTTGTTGGATGGTTTCGTTTGTAATATTTGCTATGTTTGCATATAGATATTGTATTAGTACATGTTATATATTGATATTACTTTCCGTATACATGTTCTAATTTGTTGTTGAGTGATTAGTAGGTGCGGATAGCATACGCTTCACAATTGGAGCTGGCTTTCGCATTATATTGATTGTATATGTTTGCTAATGCTAACATATAAATATCGTGTGTGTGTGTGTGTGTGCATTGTAAATTTTTCCGATCGAACCGCGCAAAGGAGGCGATGGCGAAATATTCCGTAAATTTAAGGCGTTAGAATTTTTTTGAGAATTTTGAAAACTTTTTGATAACTAAATTTTGATGTTTATGTTATGACTTTGAATAGTATTAGTTAGTATCTATAAATGAAATTTAAGATTTAGAAAGGGTGGTGACAAAGTTTCAACAAATTGATTTTTGAAAGTTAAAGGCTTAAAAGAATTTGGTAATCTATTTCAACTAATTGGTTTTGAAAAGTTAAAGGATTTTGTGGCATTTTTCCTACCTTGGAAATTTCGGGGACGAATTCTTTTAAGGGGGAAGAATGTAACGACTCCGAATTTTTGTCAATTGATTTTAAAATATTAATTGATTTTAAATATTAATTGATTTTAAATATTGAATTATTTTTTTATAAGTTAAATAGCTTAAATTTCAAATATTGGAATTATTTAATAATTGAATCTTGGATTTAATTTAAATAAAAATGATTGTGAGAGCTTATTCAAATTCTATTTAAATGAGAATAATAATAGCAACTTTTAATTTTCAATTAAAAGTGATTTAAACAGGTTTGGTAATAACTCGTTTTAATTAACGTGTGAAAATTGCCTTCCGAGGCACTGTCTCGGAATTGGACGAAACCAGTTCCATTGGGTCCGTAATAATGAATTATTAAAATGCCATCTAGTTTCGTGGCAATCATGCATATCATTTAGTCATGAGAGCTTGAAACACTTAGAAAACAAATTATAGAAATTAATATAATATAAATGGGTTTGAAAAGCTATCTTCTTCGTATGATGGAATTAGGCCTTCAGGCTAGTTCCAGTGTTTTCAAAATCAGGGTATTACATATAGAATGCCAGGTGGCACACCTCATTTGGGGTTCGGGATTTTTGAGTGCATCAAGCTAGACATTTTTGAATATAAATATATATGTATATATTCACCATGCTTAGGCCATATAATTAGCCCATGCTTGCACTATTGGCCCATACCCAAGCACGTCTAAAACCCATGCCCCCTCAGCTATAAATTTTGCATTCAAACCAAAGAGAATGTTTTTAAATTTTCAAATCAAACTCCTCTCCATTCAATGGCTTCCAATCATCGGATCCTATCCAAGCGTTTTCAGGCCACGACCCGAATTAGAGAAATGTTGCCGATGTTGAGCTCGACCTTTTGGAGGGTTGGATCATCGTCAATCGTCGCGTGGTGGCCGCAGTTCATTGATGAATGTGAAATCTAATTTCATGAATTCCGACGATTTGGGTTGTCGTTAGGCGATGGCACATGAAGGAGAAGCGTAGAGGACATCAAGGGCGAGGCACTGGCGAAGTTTGGTGAGCCTTCATCATGTGGTGGTGCAGTCTCGAGTTGAATGCATGGTGTATGGGTTCGTTTTGGGGAAAACAGTGGCGTTAGGTGAGGCGGCACTGGCGGCGTGAGGCGTGGCTAGGCTAGGCGAGGCGACGGCATGAAGGCGGCGACATCGGTTGAGCGACGTGGCAGTGGTGAGCAATCAAAGTTGCATGGCTTGGTATTATCGAGCGCGAATGAGAGAAGAGAGGGAAAAGTAATTAAATTAAATATTAAATTAAATTAATTTATGTTAATTATAATTTAAACTATCTCATACGTTCATTAATTCAAAACTTTTCCATACGAGGTCGAAGTTGAATGCGGCGAGTTGCGTTGCGATCGTATCAGAGAATACTAAGATATAGAGTTGGATTGGATGGATTGGGAGCTAGTAGGAAATTTGGTTAAAATTGAACGCCTGTTTGATTTTAATCCAAACCGAAATGCCTCGGTGACAACTGGAATAATTGTGAGTTAAGTTCGTCTATTTGGTTAACCAGTATGTTGCTATAGTGTTATATAGTTGATAAAGATTTATTATTGGATGTCTAGATGATTTACTGTTTTATCAGTTGGTTTGGATTTGTTCCCGCCCCTGGAACGGATGACCCATATTATATAATTATATATTGTTTGTGATCCAAGGGACAGTGTGGAGGGATCCAATAGGATTCCTCACCACTTTTGATTTTTTACCATATATATATGTTGATATGTATATATATGTGTTATAATGTAGGGGGCAGGTTGGAGGGATCTAATAGGATTCCTCGCCATTGTTGAAATTTTTCAATAATATCCCTGTATATGATTTTTGAATATGAAACCTGATTTGTGGACACTATTGATTATGACATTGTTATACGTTCAAAACTTAAACCCTGTAGTAATAGAAAATCAATATCGATGTGTTTAAACGTTGGGTAACTATTGGCCTCAAATTAGTATTTTACTATAAATCGCCATTGAGTTGGAATTGGTTTTGAGACTGGAAATGATTTTGAACCTGAAATCGGGTTTCAGAAATATTTTGTTTTAAATGATTTAACTTCTATTTTACTATAACCTTTTTATCTGTCTCTTTTAAAGTTATTTTTTTATATTTAATATTGTTTAAAAGTTATTTAGTTTTATATTTAATATTGTTTAAAAGTTACTTATTTATATATAATATAGTTTTAAGGTTGCTTATCAATGTTTTAATATATCGAAATGTTAATTTTTCAAATAATTAATATGGTTTAAATTAATAATAATGATTATTAATAATATTTTGGAAATTCATTATTATTATTTATAGTAATGGTAATGATTAATTATTATTGTTTTATCAATAATGTTTTGAAATTGTTAATTATTATTGAAGATGTATTGAAGTTAATAATTATTATTTATTTATAACGTTTATTATTAATAATAGCTATTATATAATAGTGTTTTAAAGTAAATGATTTTAGTTGATTATAAACATTTTCGAGACTTGTAAATAGAGTTTATAAATAGACTTGGGTTTTATAAAGGAAGTTTTATAAAATGGTTTGAAGACTTAAAGGGTTTTTTTTGTAAGGTGAGGAAGTTTTATAAATGGTTAGATATTTATAAACAAATTTAGAAATGGGTTTATAGATTCATAAAAGAAGTTTTATAAATGGTTTTATGGGTTCATAAAGGGTTTATAAATATTTTAGAAATGTATAAAAAGAATTTATAAGTTATTGAAAATTTATGAAGGAAATTATAAATGATTTTCAGAAATTTATAAAATGGTTTTAGAGATTTTTAAGGAGTTTATAAATGATCTTAGAATTGAATATACTTATACTGTATATGGGTATTTTCCAAGTATTGAAGTATAAAGGTTTGTGAATGAATCTTTGTAAAAGTATCTTGATACAATTATTACAAAGTGATATTAATTAATGAAAAGATTAATCAAGGAGGCTAGTGGTCGCCTATGTGCTTAACCAATGTTGGTTTTCCCGTTTGAATAAAATCTCTGATTTGGATGTGTGTTTGTTGATAGTTAAATAACCGACTATCGAATTTAGACCCAAAAACGTAACTTTGGAAATATCTAGAAGAAACACGTGAGTTATATGGCACAGTCATCTCCAATGATGTTGTACTGTGCGTATAAATCTTGTTTCGTTCTCCTAGGACAAACGATAACGAACTCCGTCCACTAACGGTTAGGAGTTGATCTTCGCTCTTATCTTTGACGTTTTATTTCCTAAAGAACTGGGGTTGAGTTTACCAGAAACTATCACATGTTGTTTCGAGGGGACCGAAATCAGATATGTTACCGAAAACCACTTCGATCAAACTCAAGCATTTTAAAGTGAAGATATCTTAAAGATGATAGAATTAAGGACGAAGCTCTCACGCGTTTCGTTCAGTCCTAGAACAAACTTGTATGGATGAATGCTGGCATTGCAGTGTTGCCTATAGGGTAGTTTTAACATTCCAAGTGGGAAGTGCTATATAAAAAGGTAAAACGTAGCCTCAAACCTCATCAACCAGGAATGACTAAAAAAGTGGAGATGCAGCAAGACTAAGTAGGTCACTCCCAAGTAGGGTATGATCATCCCTATCAAGAGCCGATATTATCTCTCATTTGTATGCTTCAGGAACATTAACCAAGGGGTGATTATATTCGGTACTATCCAGTAAATGGTAGGCCGGTTCTGTGTTGGCAGGGGTCGATAAGTTCGACCTCAGTGTTATTTTATTTAGAGATGCACAGTGACGGGCAGTACCCCAGTAGCCCAGTCATTGTATGGAATCCATCCTCTAATAAGCACCGTACGAATTTAGTTGTGCCCAACTATGCTGAAACATGAGATGCAAGCATTTCAGCTATATTCATATTATGCTTTGACATCTAGACATTATTATAATATCAGTGGATTTTCTGTAAAAAAACGTTTGGTTATCGTAAGGTACAAAACCCTTTCATGTTTATGTGCAGCGTGGTTTTACGAGAAACCTTATTTTCAAAAGATTTGAACATTAAAATTCAATTGATGTGTGTTTTCTCAGGCTAGTTTTCCAGACGGACTCGAGTGTTATTTCAGTATAATGCTCGGGTCAGGCTGAGCATACTATAGATTTAGTTTGGATGCTTTGGAGCTTCTGGAGACGAGCTGGAGTCCTAGAGACATATTCACGTACATGGTTATTTTTCCACAGTATTTAGTTGTTTATTTATCAGCATTTGTGAGGACAGATTGTTATAACTATCCAGGCTGACTGTTAGTTAGTGAACTATGATTGGATGCATGTATATTACAGTTATTTTCTTCTTGTGTAAAGATCTGTTTCATATTATATATTAATCGTTCCGCTGTGAAATTCTGCGTTGTTTAGTTTCTTCTTGTCTTCTTTCTTCTTTCTTTTCCTTAACGATCCGCCTTTCTATTCGATTTGAGTTGGACATGTGTGATTTATTGTTAGCTTAACACGTATGGAAAAGTAGGTCCTTACATTTTTTGTATCAAAGCTGAAGGTTAAGCGAGAACTTTGGCTTTGGTGGGGGTACTCATTATAGTTAGGGTCAGTAGCACCCTATAATGAGTTTGAGTGTATATATATATATGAGCGCGTATTTGTTAGTGATTAAAAAATGTTTTATATTGTGTTGGTTGATCTGTTAAGTGGATTATGGATTCTTGTCAATATGAGTAATTAACGTATTGATAGGGACCTCTAAACACTTGAACAGAGCAATTCGACATAGTATTGTTTTAAACTTGGGTAAATGAAATAATTTTACCTAGATTATATTTTATATATAAAGGAATAATTTTTCAGAAATTGTTATAGTATGTACGGTGTGTTTGGTTGTTAGTGAATGATAATATTTGATTACTATCATTTGTTGTTTGTTGTTTGTTGTTAGTGTTCTAATAAAAGTTGGTGCAATTATTATAATGCAAACAAGATAAACAATTAAGAAATGGTTTTATATTACCAAAGTGAAATTATATATAAGGAAATTCATAAATATGATTTGTAAATAAAAAGGATTTAAAAGCTAAGCTTCTGAGAATTTAAATCCCGTTGATTTTGAAAACTGTTTTTCAAAGTTTTGGAAAATAATAATATTATTTGGAAAATATTTTTGAATGGAAATATTTCAAAATGGAATCTAAAAGTGTTAAGAAAGCACTGAACTCACTTCGGTCATTGGAAAATAATATTGGTGTTGACTGCAGCATCGTCGACGTTCATTTTCGCATCAAGAGAGGAATTGCTACCATAGGAGATTTGTTTTGGTAAAGCAAGTTTTGATTTAAATCCCAAATATGATTTGTTATACATAAAGAGATATATATTATATTATGTATCATTTCAAAATAATTTGGAATAAAATTGATGGATTGGCAGCTAGTAGGAAATTTGGTTAGAATTGAACGCCTGTTTGAATTTAATCCAAACCGAAACGCCTCGGCGACAACTGGAATAATTGTCAGTTAAACTCACTTATTTGGTTAAACAGTATATAATTATAATGTTATATAGTTGATAAAGATTCTCGATTCGAAGTTTGGATGATTTACTGTTTTATCAGTTGGTTTGGATTTATTCCCGCCCTTGGAACGGATGACCCATATTATATAATTATATATTATTTGTGATCTAGGGGACAGTTTGGAGGGATCCAATAGGATTCCTCACCACTATTGATTTTTTGCTATATATATATGTTGATATATATATGAGCTGTAATGCAGGGGGCAGGTTGGAGGGATCTAATAGGATTCCTCGCCATTGTTGAAATTTTGCAATAATATCCCTGTATATGGTTTTTGAATATGAAACCTGATTTGTTGATACTATTGATTATGACATTGTTAAAAATTCAAAACTTTAACCCTGTAGTGATAGAAAATCAATATCGATAGTGGTTAAACGTTGCATAGCTATTGGCCTCAAATTAGTGTTTTACTATAAATCGCCATTGCGTTGGAATTGGGTTTGAGTCTGGAAATGATTTTGAACCTGAAATCGGGTTTCAGAAATATTTTATTTTAAATGATTTAACTTCTATTTTACTATAACTTTTTATTTGTCTCTATTAAAGTTATTTTTTTATATTTAATATTGTTTCAAAGTTATTTAGTTTTATATTTAATATTGTTTAAAAGTTATTTATTTATATATAATATTGTTCTAAGGTTGCTTATCAATATTTTTAATATTTTGAAAAGTTAATTTTTCAAATAATTAATATGGTTTGAAATTAATAATAATGATTATTAATACTATTTTAGAAATTCATTATTATTATTTATAGTAATGGTAATGATTAATTATTATTGTTTATTAATAATGTTTTGAGATTATTAATTATTATTTAATATGTTTTGAAGTTGATAATTAATATTTATTTATAACGTTTATTATTAATAATTACTATTATATTATAGTGTTTTAAAGTAAATGACTTTATTTAATTATAAACATTTTCGAGACTTATAAATAGAGTTTATAAATAGACTTGAGTTTTATAAAGGAAGTTTTATAAAATGGTTTGAAGACTTAAAAGGGGGTTTATTTATAAGGTGAGGAAGTTATACGAATATAACATCCCTAATTTTTGATAACATTATTCAGACAATTTAATTAGATAAATTAAATAGAATAATGATGATAAGGGGATTGAGATTTGAATAAACCATATATAAGGCCGTGCTTATTAATAAAGTAAATGGGCTTTAATTGGATTATTAACTAATTAAATTACACATGGGCATATTAGTAAAATAGCCTCTTTATCATACATGGCTATACACATCTCACCCTTGTCCATTCATGTTCCATTTTCATTTTTCACAAACGCAAATCTAAAATCTAAAGTAGAGCCGGCCATTACCAAGGAAAAAGGAGGAAAATTTACCTGAAGCTAAGAAGGATTAATCAACAACAAATCTTAAATTCCTTATCAAATCTAAGGTGAACAGTAATTTTATACCATCTCTGTTTTATTCTATGATTATATGTTTTCGGATTTATGATTAAATTCATATTTATGTTGATATGGAGGATGATATGTTAAAACTATATTATGCTTGATTTATTCTAATTCATTTACATATGAAATTATACGGTTTTAGGGTAAAACCGAGAGTTTATGATTTTAGAATGTCATGGAAAATTTTTATGTTAAGTAAAACATGATTTTGGAGATGTTTTTTGATTTTCAGAATTTTCCAAGCTATAGAAAATTTATTGTGAATTTCTAAAGGAAAATATGATATAATTGGGTTTAAAATTTAATTCAAGTATTTCAGGAAGAAATTGGGTCTAAAATTTTAATATGTTTGATTACATGATAAAAGTGATTTTCTGTGATTTTTGGGGATTTTTCCCAGATAATTTATTAGGGAAAATAAATTATTTTAAAAGAGGAACTTTACTGCAAATGTTAGTTTTGGTAAATGGAATGGATTAAAGTTATATTCCTTTGATATTAGATCTGATTAAATGCGGCAGTTTTGAATGAAAAGTATTCGAAAAGTTTTATGGCAACCAACCAAAGATTTACAAATAGGCAAGTGGTTATAAAGCAATTAGTAAAAGTGGCTAAATTTCAGCCTTTAATTCAAAAAAGCAGGTTCCGCCTCTAATAGCAATACCTTTCGACCTCATTAACTCTGCACCATCACAGTCGAAACCCACATAGTCGAAACCCACATAGTGGAAACCAATACACAAGGTATCACTTAGATGGTACAGAGTGGATTGGAAGGAAGGCGGAAGCCTTGGTGTCGAAAGGTATGCTTCCGATGGGGTCGAAACCCTCTGTTTTCAAAAGTTAAGTTATTGCCTTGTTTTACTTAAAGCTTTCGACATAGTCAAAACACATGCTTTCGAAAAGGTTTTTAAAAATGGCTTTCAAGGAAGGTTGCTATACTATGTAAAGGGGTTAGCTTTCGAAGGGGTACATTTTCCTTAAATAAGAGCTTCCAAAAGGATTGGTTTCGACCAAGTCAAAACCCAGCCACTAATTTTCCTTCCGACTGTATTGATGCCATCTATGTTGTCGAAGGGTTACCTTGGTTTTAACTTAAACTAAGCCTTTTTCCTGAATGCTTTCGAAAGGGATTGAGGGTCTCGAAGGCAATGGATTCGAAAGGAGGTTTCGACTCTATCCTATGAAGTTTCAATTTAAAGGTTGTTGCTTTCGACTAGATGGTTCCGACACCATCAATTTTCCCTAAAAATAATTTTCTAAGGTTTTCAAAAGAGATATTTTCATGTATAACCATTTTGACCCAAATGATGTTTTTAAAGAGTAAACCCAATGCTTTCGAAAGGGGTACTTTCATTTATTCCGAAGCTATGTTTAAAAGGACTTTTTGATACCATCGAAAGGTATAATTGGTTTTGAAAGAGAATGTTTGACAAGGGCTTCGAAAGGTATGTTTATTATATTTTGAAAAGAAGTTTTTTCTTTCGATGGAAGTCATCTAGAGGTTTCGAAAGAGACGTTTTTAAAATTTCGAAGCATAAACCCAATCTCAATTTGAAAGGAATAACCATGGCATAAACAAACAAACAAAGTGCTTTGAAATGAAGAAGTTTTCCCTAATTAAAAAGTTTAAAGGGTTTAACCAGGATATATATACACACACACACACACACAAAGACGATTTCGAGGATAATAAACCACATGTGTTGGTATTAATTATTGTTATGTATAGTTCTTCATATATTTATTCACATTGTTATTAACCCATAACTGTATTTTGGAGAAGGGCAGAATAACCAGTTAGGTTGACCCAGTAGTGAATATAAATTAAGAAATGTTAAAACCTTAAAACTAAAGATATTGGCAGGAGCCAATAAGTTTACAGTAAGCCCATGAAAACTGTATATAACTAATGATATTGGCAGGGGCTCACAGGTTCATAGTCAGCCCATGAACACTATGATTGATATTGGCAGGGGCCAATAGGTTTATAGTTAGCCCATGAAAACTATATCCAGATTAAGATATTGGCAGTTAGTCAATATGTTCCTAGTTAGCCCATGAAAACTAGGATAAGAGAAAAGATATTGGAGTTACCAATAGGTTCTTAGTGATCCCATGAAAACTATGAAATCAGACAGATAGTCCATAAATATTTAACCGGTTAATAGTGACCCTTAAAACTATAATTGAGACAGATAGTCAGAATGAAAAGAGATGGGTAATCCAGATTTGATTTACTTGTTTTGCATGTCATCGTAATATTTTGAAATATTATGTTTTAACCATTGTAGATGCAGGAGCACAATATATGGTTTTATAAATGTTTTAGGATACTAGTGAGGGGTAAACCCATTTTGCTAAGCGGCGTGGTCTCACTAGATATCTAAATGGTTTGAGATGGTATATTATTATTCATACCAAGCTTTATGTCCGACTCAAAGTTTTTGTTTTCCCCTTAAAATCTCGGGTACTCAATTGATTTTGATTAGGTTGAGAGTTAAGGTTTCCAGGGGTTCTTTTTGATGAATAAAGCTTCCGAAGACGTGTAGGAGGCAAGCTTGTTATTAGAGTTCTTTTATTTCTGCAGTGTGCTTGATTGTAAAAGCAAATTGTTTAGTGCCTTATTATATACTCTGATCAACCAATGAGGCATCTTCATACGTCGCTCTTGGTGTATTTTGTAATAATTATATGTTATTTGAACGTGGTCTGCGAACTGAGATTATGTAATCAATTTGGAATATTTTGAAATGGAATGTGGAATTTGTTTGCTGTTTAATTTTTTCCATATTCTTATGTTTCTGTGTATCAATGTATCTAATATCGCCATATTTGGTCGCCGAGGATTAATAACTATGGATGACTGCAGCATCCGTAGCCGTTAGTTTTGTGCCTCCCAGTAGGGGGATGCTACAATAAATGGTTAGATATTTATAAATAAATTTTAGAAATGGGTTTATAGATTTATAAAAGAAGTTTTATAAATGGTTTTATGGATTCATAAAGGGTTTACAAATAATTTTAGAAATGTATAAAAAGAATTTATAAGTGATTGAAAATTTATGAAGGAAATTATAAATGATTTTCAGAAATTTATAAAATGGTTTTAGAGATTTTTAAGGAGTTTATAAATGATCTTAGAATTGAATATACTTATACCGTCGAGATAAGTATATGGGTATTTTCCAATTATTGAAATATAAGGGTTTTTGAATGAATCTTTGTAAAAGTATCTTGATACAATTATTACAAAGCGATATTAATTAATGAAAAGATTAATCAAGGAGGCTAGTGGTCACTTATGTGCTTAACCAATGTTGGTTTTCCCGTTTGAATAAAATCCCTAATTTGGATGTGTGTTTGTTCATAGTTAAATAATCGACTATCGAATTTGGACCCAAAAACGTAACTTTTGAAATATCAAGAAGAAACACGTGAGTTATATGGCACAGTCATCTCCGATGATGATGTACTGTGCGTATAAATCTCGTTTCGTTCGCCTAGGACAAACGATATTGAAATCCGTTCATTAACGGTTAGGAGGTGATCTCCGCTCTTATCCTTGACTATTTGTTTCATAAAGAACTGGGGTTGAATTTGCCAGAAACTATCAAATGTTGTTTCGAGGAGACCTGAATCAGATATGTTACCGAAAACCACTTTAATCCAACTCAAGTGTTTCGAAGTGAAGATATCTTGAAGATGATCGAATTGAAGACGAAGCTCTCACGCGTTTCGTTCAGTCTCAGAACAAACTTATATGGATGAATGCTAGCATTGCATTGTTACCTAAAGGGTAGTGTTAGCATTCCAGGTAGGAAGTGCTAAATAAAAAGGTAAAACGTAGCCTCAAGCCTCATCATCCAGGAATGACTGAAATAGGGGAGATTCAGCAGGGCTAAGTGGGTCGCTCCCAAGTAGGGTATGATCATCCTTATCTAGAGTCGATATTATCTCTCATTTGTATGCTTCGGGGCCCATTAACCAAGGGGTGATCATATTCGGTACTATCCAGTAAAAGGTGGGCTGGTTTTGTGTTGGCAGGGGTCGATAGGTTCGACCTCGGTGTTATTTTATCTAGAGATGCACCATGACGGGCGGTACCCCATTAGCCCAATCATTGTATGGAATCCATCCTCCAATAAGCGCCATAGGACTTAGTTGTGACCGTCCATGTTTATGTGCCGTGTGGTCTTACGAGATATCTTATTTTCAGAAGATTTAAATAAACATTAAAATTCAATTGAGGTGTGTTTTCTCACGCTGGTTTTCCAGACTGACTCGGGTGTTATTTTATTATAATGCTTGGGTCAGACCGAGCATATTACATATTTAGTTTGGATGCTTTGGAGCTTCAAGAGACGAGCTGGAGGCCTAAAGATGTATTCACATACATGTTTATTTTTCCGCTGTATTTAGTTGTTTATTTATCAGCACTTGTGAGGACAAATTGTAATAACTGTCCAGACTGACTATTAGTTAGTGAATTCTGATAGGATGTGTGTATATTACAGTTATTTTCTTATTATGTAAAGATCTTTTTCATATTATATATTAATCATTCCGCAATGAGATTCTGCATTGTTTATTTTCTTCTTGTCCTCTTTCTTCTTTGTTTCCCTTAACAATCCGCCTTCCTGTTCGATTTGAGTTTGACATGTGTGATTTATTATCAGCTTAACTTGTACAGAAAAGTGGGTCATTACACTACCCATGCCACTATGGCATATTTGGCTCCTCCCTTTGACATTCGAAGTAGTCCTATCACATTTATGTCCCATACGTCAAACAGCCAAGGGCTTGTAAGTGGTACGAGCTCATGGGATCCTGTCTGGGGATACTTGCAAATCATTGACATCAGTCACATCTCCTTACAAATTCCTTTGTGTCCTGAAGTTCCATAGACCAATAGTAATCATGCCTTAATACTTTCTTTTCTAATTTGTTTCCTCCTGAGTGATCTATGCATTGGCCCTCATGTACCTCCCCTATGACTAATGCCCCCTCTTCTTTGGAAACATACCTAAGATAAGGGGTTGAATACCCTATCTTGTATAATGTACCATCAAAGAAGGAGTAGTATGGAGCCTGGTATCTTATATTTCGGGCTTCGTTTTGATTCGGAGGTAAGATTCCATTTAGCATGAATTGCTTAATGGGAGTCATCCAGTTATCCTTCTCGATTTGCTAAAACGAGGGTTTATCCGTGGGATGCTCTTGATTCTCCACTATCTCCTAATCTTGTGTTCTTTGAAGGGTAGCCTGCTTGGCTTAAGAGGGAACCAGTATCTGATTTGACTCTGTTATACTTGGCTCTGCTTGATGCCCAATTGGTACTGCCTTCATTTCACTAGCCACTTTAGTACTAGCTAGCTTAGCTAAGGAGTCCGCGGATGAGTTGTTTTCATGCGAAACTTATTCTATCCCAAATTGTTCGAACTACTCTAGCAATTTCTTAAACAGTTCCTCATATTTGGCTGAGGTTGGCTCCTTCGCTTGGTAATTGTCCCGCACTTAGTTCGCAACAAGTTGGGAATCACTGTGAATTATAATGTAGGCTACCTTCATTACCTGGGCTATCTTTAGGCCTGTGAGGAGAGCCTATTATTCTGCCACATTGTTGGTTGCTTTGAAACCGCACTACACTGCTCCATACAGCTTCTGTCCATTTAGAGTGATCATCATGTACCCAATTCTTGCCCTTTGTTATTTTGATGCTCCATTTATGAACAACTACCAGAACTACGGGGTGCTTGCTTCTTCTTTTGATTGAGATTCAACTGGTAAGGTGCATTATACGATGAACTCCACGAGCACCTGGCCTTTGATTGCTTTTCAGGGACAACAGGTGATGTCGTACTAACTAAACTCCATTACCCATTTAAAAAGGCAGCCTGATGTCTCTGGCTTCTACAGTATCTTCCTTAGAGGTTTGTCTGTAAGGTCTTCGATGGGATACGCCTCAAAATAAGGCCATAAATTCCTTACTATAAGGAGTAGGTTATAAACCAGCTTTTCAATGATCAGGTAGTTTACTTCTACTCCTGACAGCTGCTTGCTTGTGAAGTAAATGGGTCTTTGGGTTCCTTCGTCTTCTCGTATCACTACAACACTAATAGCTTTATCAGTTACTGCTAAATAAATGTACGAGTCCTCACTGTCACCGGTTTTGATAATGTAGGAGTATTGACCAGATGATCCTTTAGATTCTAAAATGCAGCTTCACATTACTCGGTCCATTTCAAAGTTTTGCCCTTTCTTAACCTTGTCGAAGAACGAGGTGCACTTATCTGTTGCTTTGGATATAAATCTATTTAGTGCCGCTACCTTGCCATTTAGACTCATCAGATCCTTTGGTTTCTTTGAGATTTCCATCCCTCTTGTTGGTTCAATCTTTTTAAGATTCACTTCAATGCCACATGCGCTTACAATGCATCCTAAGAACTTGCCAGACTTGATGGCGAAGGTGCATTTTAATGGGTTCGACTTTATATTATACTGCCTTAGGACTCCAAATGTCTACTCTAAATCTTGGACGTGGCTTGATTACTTCATTAGATTTGATAGCATGTCATATACATATACTTCAACGTTCTTTCCAATCCGTTCTGTACACATTGCATTGACCAACCTTTGATGGGTTGCCCCTACGTTCTTGAGCCCGAATGGCATGACTTTTTAGCAGCCTAACCCTTTGTCTATTTTGAAGCTAATATGCTCCAAATCTAACTCAGACATGACTATCTGATTGAACCCTAAATACACGTCCATGAATGAGAGTAGTTCATGCCCACCAATCACGTCTACTAACCGATCAATTCTAAGCAGAAGAAAACTATCCTTCGATCAAGCCTTGTTGAGGTCGGTGAAGTCTATGCAAGTTCTTTGTTTCCCATTGGGCTTTCTTACAAGCACTGGGTTGACAATCCATTTCGGGTAGTATACATCCCTAATGAACCCATTCTCCTTTAACTTCTTAACTTCCTCATGTAATGAATTGTACCATTCTTGGTCTAGAGTTCTACGCTTTTGTCTGACCGGATGAGCATCGGGGTCAATTTTGAGTGCACGACAGATTGTGACTGGATCTATTCCTACCATGTCTGAATGTGCCCAGGTGAAAACATCTGCTGATTTTTTCAAAAAGTCTATCAGCTTAGTGCAAGCGTTTGCATCGAGGTTCTTTTCGATTTTAAGAATCCATATGGGGTCTTCTGGGTCTATTTGTACATCTTTGAGATCGTCTACAGGCTTTATCTCTTTCTTTGATGCCCCTAATCTTGGGTCTATTTCGCTTTCTATTTCTTCCTTTTACGGTGAATTTACCAAGGATGCCTGCTTCTGGGCTTCTTCGGAGAAGTACTGTGCATAAACTGAATTATACTCATCAATGTCGATCATGTGCATATATGTTATTTTTTCTTTCTTTGCAGATTTAGAGGGCGTAGGAATACTTGCTTCGATTAATTTGGGTATTCGGGACCAGCATAATTTTATGAGTTGGTTTGTCTTTTTTTCATTATTATCGTTGCAAATATTAAAAGAGACACCAAAATAATTGCGAACAATTTTATTGCCAAAAGTATTGGTTACATTATATAACTCTCCAGGTAAAACTTGCTCACCCCTCATTGACCCTATTCTTGCAGGGATGTTGAACTTCATAAGCCGATCCTTTTGAGAAATGATTGCTCCCATGTCTATTAGGGCATGTCTTCCTAGGAATGCGTAGTATGGTGGGGGTTAGTCAATGACTAAGAAAATCGCATAGAATGACTTATGTAGTGGGGCAGTCCCAGTGGTGATGAGCAAGCGTGCTAATCCTACTGGGATAGTAGCGATGTTGTTGAAGCTAAAGATCGATTTAAGACTAGGTTTCAAGGTTTCTAGTGGAAGCCTCATTTAGCCGTATGACGACTTGAAAATGACGTTGACCAAGCTACCAGAATCAATGAAAACTTTCTTCATAGTGCAATTTGATATCTGCACTGTAATAATGAGTGGGTCTTGGTAAGGGAAGACAATTCCTGCTGCATGCTGCTGTAAACGTTATCTCTGGGTAGGTTTTTGTTTGATATGGAAAATTGACTTCTACTGAGCTCTTGCCTCTTGCACGTACCTCTCTTGTGCCTTTTTACTTATACCCGCGGGGTGTAGCCCTCCATGGATAGATGCTATTAGATTAGAGGGGTTCCCAACTTGGTTCTCATTCAGATCAGGAGTCAGATTTCCTGTTCCGCCTACGTCATTATTCTTCTGAAAGTTGCCCAAGCATCCTTTCTCTATCAGCCTTGTTGTCTCGTTATTTTGATGTCATTATTGGTGTGATGGCCATTAGCTCCATGGAATTGGCAATATGCCCCCACCTCATTTCTGCTTTGGTTTCTTCCCTTTATTGGGCACGTTATAAGCCAGTTCTATCTTTGTCATCTCATATATCTGACTGGGAGCATGAGTGACTGGGATTTCCATTCCATAGTTAACTTCCTTCTTCTTTTTACCGGTGGGTGATACCCTTCTGCCCCCTTTTCCTATCATAGTTGGGGGTAGAAGACTTTTAAATCTATGTGGTGTAACCAGCTTCTTCCATCCTGATATAGCCACTGACTCTCTCATCGAAGGCCTTCATGTTGTGGCATAACTTTCGACTATTTTTCTCCTATACTGGGGTGTCCCTCCTTATCCCAGCATGGGCCGCTATCAGTATTGCTCTTTCATCACTCACTCCAATCCCGTGGGCCTCAGATTTGAAAAGCTTAATAAAGTTGTGAAGACTTTTGCTCTCGCCGTGCTTAACGCAGGACATTGTATTTACATCAGGTGAAGTTTCTCTTCATGAAGTGAATTGTCTTAGGAAATCCCTAGATAGTTATCGCCATGAACGAACCTCTCCAGGTCCAAATCTTCTAAACCACTTGCCTATAGCTCCAATTAAGTAGACCAGGAAAAGCTTTAATCTAGCTATCCTTCCTGAATTCAAAACATTCATATGATATTCAAACGTACAGTGGTTATCGTTTGGGTTCATAGTCCCATCGAATCTTTCAATTACTGGGGCCTTGAAGTTGTCACAAAAATCTGCTTCGATGATGATCTCGTTGAATGGAGAAGATCCTTCCTCCCTCATTTTCTCCCTAGTTCCCTATTGGCATGATTTGGCCAACTGCTCTACACGGTCTTTTAACCGAGTTTCGTCCTCTTTAGGCTCTGACTATGACAGCTTCTCCGTAAACAGTGAAGTGGCCTCATCCTCTTTTAGAGCAGATCAGGCTGGTTTCCTAAGCCGTGGGGGGTTAATATTAGCCAGTTTTGTATTAATTTGTGAATTTGCTTAGATTTTTCTCTCCATCTTGAGATCGGTTCTTAAGCCAGCGTCACCATTCCCATCTTTGGGAGTGTCGTTATCATTCCCCAAATGAATTACCAACACAATATTTGAATGAAGGCGGTGAGTTGCAGACCGAGGTGGAGAGGATGGTCTTAAGATAGCATGTTGGGATATAATTTTCTCTAGCCCTTTCATTCGTTGGTTGACTTGGGTTGTGAAGGATTGGAATGCGGTTAGGAGGGGATCTATAGGGACTTCATTCGAGGCTCCCGCTTCACTCTCCGCTTTCGAAGTCAGGAGTGATTTGTTGGCAGTCTTTGAGGCTAAGTGCAAGTGTTCTTGGATAAGTGGGACATGCGAATAAGTGGGATTCATGGTATGTGAAAAAAGGGGGGTAAAGTTTTACCGAATGCAGGAATTAATCGGAGGTTCAAGCCCTCCTTCGAGCGCCAAAAATGTTGGTAAGATTTTTCATCTTACAACACTTAGCTGATAATGAAGTAATTATCCTATTGATTACTTCAATCAAAATTTTGAATTAGCAATATTAAGTGATATTAATTTTCCTTTCGGTAGTGATTATGCTGCTGGATGCTTACACAATCAGGTAATTGCACTTTAATTGTTTATTAAAATGTCAAATCTGAAACAGTATTTAATTCTAGTACAAATAAAGTAAGATTTAGTACTAAAAATTAGGTAGGTAAATATTAAAATGAAAAAATAGTAAAGGACACAAAGAATTTACATGGTTCAGATATTAAGGAACCCTATGTCCATGAAGGAAATTACTCTTTCTTCCTTTTTTATATTCTTTTGTATAGAACTTAATGGTAGAGAATACAAATAAATCTTAAAAGTTTTCAAAAAAGTGAAGAAGGTAAAAGGTCCCTTTCTGCTATAGTGCCTTTTTCTATTTATAGTGTGCAGAGGCATATGGATTGCTTCCATCCTTCTTTTTCCATTGTGTCCTAGCCATTGGATCCTGCTAGCTATCTTCTATCCATGTTATTTGCTTGATGTGTCTGGATTGGTAATGTGTTTTTGGCAAAAATCTTGAGATTAAGGAGGGACTTTTTGGACTTGGAGCGGGAATATTTGAATTTATGGTGGGAACATGTGAAATCATGGTATAAGACTTCAAATTTCGGATTGAATCCACATACAAGTGTTAAGAAGGGCATAAAGAGTTACTTGTTGGTTTGGGGTGTCACCGTTGTATTTAGAGTAGGGATGTACTGGCCGATGTAGAATAGTTGCATGATGCCGTGGTGCTTGCGTGAACCGTTCTGAGCTATGTTTGGGCTTCAGGGTGTATGATTTGTTTGTCGTGAGAGGTTGGTTTAACGTTCATATGAATTTGATCTGAGCTACCTCAATATGATCTGATCGTGATCTGAACTGACTTTGTTGCATGAGTTATGGGTAAAGAGATCTTATATTTTCGTTACTTTCTTGTAAGTATGGATCTGCATTGAAGCGTTGTTCGAGTGGCCCTATGCGTAGCTCTTTGGAATGCTTTTTGACTCCTTATAATATTGCATAGCTTGCCCTTGGTATGTGCAGTGTAGATTCGACTTGAGCGTGTTAACAACGTGTGAGATCTTAGAATGTCGATAGCGCAGTTCAGTCATTTATTTATTATAGCTTGCGGGTGCAATGCTTCACCATTTGTTTTTGTATCTTTGTGGCTTATATTATAAGCACAGTATTTTGTTTTATTGTGACTTCCTGCCTCTTGGCAGTAGTTATTTCGGTTGGATTGAGTATCATGACCGCAGACCAGCTTTTGTGCAGTACTAGTCGGATCACTTCAATCTTTTCTCTTTTTATCTTAACCATTATTATGAGAGCAGCTCATTCGTCTTTGTGCCTTATTTAGCTCCCTTTTAATTTAGCTTGAGAAATACGGGTGTAATAGATATGATAAAAAAATAAGCCATACCAAGACTAGGTGTTGTAAGAGCGAAGTAAGAACTTCTTTGGAAAACAGGGGAAATACCTCGGCAAAACTTAAAGAAGCAACATCATGACATTGAAGAATGTTGGTTAATAGTTCTTCAAAGGTTGAAGAGTGAGGAGTTTCCTTTCCAAGATGTGGAGGAAGAGCGCCCTCTTGAAGGTGAGAATTAAGTCCTAGTTCATGGTGGAGGAAAGATACATAATCATTGAGAGGAGAGTCGATAATATCAACAACTAGACTCATGGTAGGTAAAGGTGAAGAAGCTGTGGCAACACCAGAAGCAGAGACTAAATGTGAGATAATCAACTTTCATGGATTTTTTGAGAGGAGGCTTGGAGGAAACACGTGCATTGCTAGAACTCTTTCACTTCTTTTCCTTGGCTAACGCCAAAATTTCTTTTACTGTTGAGGTTAAGGATGATGAATTAGCTTTAGGACCAAGAGAGAGTGGTGATTTCCCAATAGCTTTTGAAGAGGCAAGCAAATCTAAGGATCTTTATCCGACGACAAAGTAGTATCATCGACTAGTTGTACATCTACAACATAGGAAGTGTTAGGAAAAACCTATTTCCTCAACATAAATGAAAAGAAAAGAATGGAACCTGTTGAATGTCCAGGAATATTCATAGTCCAACGTTGGACTGGGGAATTTATAGTGAAAGTGTCGAGCTTGACGGTAACAAGGGTTGATGAGCCATATCTTTTCCTCTTTATCATTGAAAGCTCACCTAAAATGCGATGAGATGACTGGATTAAAGAATACTTTCTCAACTTTTCTCCAGTAAGGAAACTCAAGCGACTCCTCGAGAACTTGGTGGCATCTCCAAATCAATCATGGCTAAGAATTTTGGGTCGATGCTCTTCGGGTCAATGGCTAACAATGATAATCTAGAATAAATAGTAAAAGCCAATAAAATTAATAAAAATATTTATCAAGGTGAAGCGACTTACAACGAGAAATTTTTTTTCCAGATTTTATGGAGAGAAGCATCTCATATAGGAGAACTGATAGCACAAATCTCTAGTTCTATTAACCGAGTCAGTAATCACTCCATCATCGATAGGGCATAAATAGTATACAATGCCTTCAAGTTGGTTTTAATTTTTTGTAGAGTGGCTAATGAACACAAGATAGACTGGGACAAGTCTTCCAGCTTAAGTTCTTAAACAGTATGCATATAAAATGGGTATAGATGTAAGAGTTTGGATTTAGTTGAATGGACGTGATTTTGAGAAAGGAAAAAACACTAGATATAATGGGGTTAAAGGGCAGGTAGTAAGTGTGTCCCATGCGAATGGGAGTAAAGGCTAAAAATCCTTCTGAAGGGGCGTCCATTCTGTCATTAGGATCGGGAACCCTGGTTTCGATTATAGAGATTCCAAAATGTCATAATAGAGAGTCGATATCCTCTTTCTTTTAAGAATAAGATTGACAGGTGGTATAAAGTTTCTCTTCTGAGGATTTCTTAGGCTTAAGAGATGTTGGTGATCCCTTAGAAACTTCCTTCATATTCCTAGCCATAACATCTATAATATTATCATTGAACATACGAGTAAATAAGCTTTCAATTAAGAGAGACAAAATTTCAATAATAAGACATAAAAATTATTAAGCTAAATGTTTCCAAGACTATTAAAATAAGAAATTTCCAAGTAATGGAATGAGAAAACAAGGCCATTTCATGTTAAACAAAATCAAAGTCATCACATGGTAATGGTATTGGCTATTACATGTTAATTATTTATAAGTAAAGTAGGATAATAAAATAAACAAGCTTTTACGTGGTAAGCCATCGAGTGTTAAAAAGAAAGAGTTGCTTTAGAGGGGTGAGCCGTCGCATGTCAATGATAAAGGAACTTAGTTTTTAAATAATAAGTTATCGAGTGTTAGTAATAAAATTAGCTTTTGCATAATGATCTATCGCGTGTCGACTATAATAACTTCGTGTGATGAGCTATCACTTGTTGACAATAATAAGCTTTTACATGATGAGTTATCGTGGGTCGAATATATTAAAGAAGACAAGGTATTACATATCAGATTATCACAAGCTAAGTACGATAAAATGACCAATTGGATGTTAAGTTGTTGCAAGTTGAGCAAAGAAAATAGAACGGGCTATCGGATGATGAGCCATTACATGTTGATATGAAAATGTACTGCCAACAACAAAATTCCTAAATTAATATTAGGTTAATAAAAATCGAAGCCCACTAACAATAAAAATAGCATAAGTAAATTAAAATAGGATCAAAACAGCAATTTGAAAAGGAATCTGAGGAAAGCTATTAAGAATCATGAAATCAACGAATTCACAAGGACCTAAAATTAGAAAGAATTAAGTCAAATTGAACAATGATGATAAATCGACAGTATGATTAACAAATAAATGGTAGATAAATCGTTACTAAAAGAGGGTCTTTAAGAAAATGGAGCTTGTTTTAAAATTAGTGGCGATTTGATTTTTAGAAACTAGTAAACGGGGAGACGAAAAGGAAGAAGGTTATTTGTAGGAAGAAAAAGAAAGTAGTTTAACCATCATATTAAAGGAAAGGAAAGTGAACGACTAAGATATGAAGGTTCGAGAATATGAAAAATTTAGGCTAAAAGAGGCTAAAAGAAGAAGTGTCTTATACTAAAGTATAAAATATATTATAAAAAAAGGGGCAAATGTTATATCTAATGTGTAGCTATCGTAGGTTGAAGATGAGTCATCGCATATTGGTAGAAAATAGAGCCATCGAGAGATGAAAGCTAAAAAAAGCTACCGAGAGTTGAAGGTCTTAAAGATATCACAAGTTGACCAAACTAGCTATCGAGGATAGGTGATCTCACGATTATCGCAAGTTGATAAGAAGTAAGCTATCGAGGGATAATGTCTTAAGGATGTCGCATGATGGCTAATCAAGCTATATAGGGGCGATTTGTCTAAGCTATCGCATGCTTGTCCAATAAGGTGATGATTTCGAGCTATCACATGATGATAAAACAAGCTATCAAAGGTTGATAATTTCAAAGCTATCGTAAGTAGAAGGTTGATGATTATAGAGGTATCGCATAATGATCAATGAACTATCGAGGAGTGATGCCTTAAGGGTATCGCATGGTGACCAATTAAGTACCAAGGGGAGATATTTCAGGGCTATCACATGGTGATCTATTTAGCCATCGAAGGGAGATATCCCAAGGCTATCGCATGGTGATCTATTGAGCTACCAAAGTTATCGAAGGTCGACTCTACTAAGATGTCGCCTGTTGATAAGGTGAGCTATCGAGTGTTGGTACTTTTGCACTATTGCATGTTGGCCAGTTCTCATTAAATCATCATCTAGCTAGCCATATGGTAAACCCTGAATGGGTTAATGGTACCATGTCATCGAACTGAAAAAGGAAATTGTTCCACATGTCACTTCGAACATGTACCATGTCGGCAAATCCTGACTGTTTGTTTCTACCAAATGATGCATATCATGAATCTAACAGTCCAAATCTTCTATAAATAGGCATGTACGCCTACTAAAAAGGGGCCAAAGTGGTTCTTCTTCCTCATTTTACATTTTTTTCGAGTGTTGAATTGTAATTGCGATTTTCAAGGCCATTAGGTCAAATTGAAATTGGGATTTCATAACCAAGGACTTATATTTAACAACAATTTTCATAATTACCTTCTTTTGGACCTTTGCCTTGCATATGAATTTGTGACATTCCTATTGAACAAAGAGGACTAATTATTTTGACTTGCATATTGACAATCGTATCTACCTCTATATTTGGATACTTGGAACAATGGGACTCTTTCTATCTCTCTCTAAAGTTGAGCATTTGACCTTATACAAGACCTAATATTTAACCTAACATTCATTCTTGGCTAAACCAGCGTATGTTTTCAAATTTTGCATAATGTTTCTGATGGCATAGGCATTTTCTATGTTTGTTGTAACAAACACCGAGAGATCATCTGCATAAAGTAGACAATTGATGATTTAGAACACTTATAAATTAGGATTAGATACCCTTTTATATGTTCTAAGTCAAACATGATTGAGAGGTACTCCATAACTGTTGCAAACAAATATGAAGATAATGGATCTCCCTATTTAAAGCTCTTATTACTCCTTAGATAACCACATAGAGAGTCATTAATTATAACTGAAAGAGTATGGGAAGAGATGCACTTATAAATCAGAGAGTTTTGTTTATGTGGCAACCTCACTAATAATAATGCATGACAAATGAACTCTTTGCTTATTTTATCATATGTTTTTTGCAAATGAACTTTTAAGCACATATTATTTGCAATAACCCATATTTTCCGATAACTAAGTTAAATGAGGACATTGTAGCAATTTCGGCCATAGAGGCAAAATGGTAATTTGACAAATAATTGAATTAGATGACAAGACTTGTGCCATTGCGACTGGGTCTTTTTTATTATCAGAATGATATATAAGTTTATATAATCAAAATCCGGACGAAGAAGATATTACCATTTTTGTAAACCAGATTTCGAATTTTAAATGGGTTTGGCACATTTTATTGAACGGACATATGTGATTTTAATTATAAATAGAGGGTAGTTCAAATTCAAATGAGAAAATTTAAAATATATGTACATTTCTTCTTCCTCTTCCATTCTCTCAGAAACCTAATCCCCAATTTGATTTCAATCAATCGGTACCACATCTATTCTTCACCAAACTTTGCAAATAAATAGCCGAATCAAAAGGCATGACGAAGGCTATCTATTGACATTAATTTTGGAGAAAACACACCGATTCCAACTATGACTAGTGAGAAATTTATGGCTAATTGGATCATTGTAAGCGGGTTCTACCTAATTTAGTGTATACTATAATGTATATTAATTTATATGGCTTAGGATTAGGATCTAAGCCTGATATTGACTAATTTGTAAAATGAATAATAATTGAATTAAACTAAAATTGAAATACAGCATGGGTTGGATGTTCGAATAATGGATTCGATTTGGATGTGAAGTGGCTTCACAAAACACATAAAATGAAAGCTGATATTGGTTAAATATGGACTAAATCTGTTAAATAATAGTAAAGCAAAAGAATTTGAAGCTTTCTTATTAATTCTAGGGATTATCTCTATTCTCCTTAATTCTCTCAAAGTAGATATTTTATTTTCAAAATCCTACACTTTACCATTTTATAATTATTCTACTAAACATTTCACACTATTTTACATTCAAATACCTATTTTAAAATAATCTATAATTATTTACAAATCTTTCACGGTTCTCCCTCGAAATTTTATATTATAGTCCACACATTTAAATTAATTACATAATTCAAAATTTTAAACTAATATTTCAACTTCATCAGTTAATATATCACAATAAATTTATTGTATATTGCATAATAAAATGTACTTTTAGCAATAATTAAAATGTAAATGCAATTTTTTAACAACATTACCATGTGCAACGTACGGGTTACACACTAGTACTATATAATTGTGGATGAAATCATATGAGAATTATTTTTCAAAATAATGTGAATAAATTTGAGTCTAAATTTGAACTTTAATATATATATATATCATATAAAGGATGGGATATGAAATATATATCGTTTCCTAAGATATATAGAGTTATTTTGAATTGATATTGATCTAATATCATAGAAATATGATATAAGTGCTTTGAAATGCGTTTACAAAATTTAAGTAATGAAATAAGGGGTTAATGGTAAGAAAAATCATAATTTTGATATACATATATATACATATATATATATATATATATATAATATATATACATAAAGTAAGTATATATGAACTTTGAGTGGAAAAAGGAGTGTATAAATCAATATATGTATGAAAATATGCTATAAAATGATATTTGCTCGAAAGTATGGTGTTTCCAGAAATGAAGTATGATTTGTTTTGTAATTTTTTTTTTTACTATTTGTAAAGCGATTTTTGAGTAAAAAATGAATATTAAACCATATTGTAAACTTATAAGTATAGCAATTGAAGTATGTAAGTGTAGTAATAACATCAAAAATCTAAAGTCAAATCGGGTAAGAAATAATTTAGAATACAAAGAAAAGGAAAAAGAAAGAAGTGTGTGTAACAGGATTGCTCCTGTGTTTAGGCTATAGGGGTCGACCGGTCAACCGATCGATGACTAGCCGGTGGACCGGTCTTGACCTATAATAACTTGTAATTTTTCGATAAGTAAAAACTAATAAAATCTGGACTTCGGGAGCAAAATAGACATTTTTCAAATATTTGAATTTGAAAACTAAACTTGTGTTATTTTAACCGTCTCATTTTCTGATGTGCGCCGTATATTCGGTTTTTGAATCAGAGTTTAGATGTGAGAGATACTGCTATTTTTTTTACTTTGAAAATTTGAATTTTGAATGGGCTAAGTCCATTTAGTAGAACGAACACTTACCTCTACAAATAAATAGATGTCTGATCAAAATGTTTAAAATTTAATTTCTCATTCCCTTACGTTACTTCATCTTCTTCCTCTCGTCTCAAAAAAAAACACCCACTTTCAATCAAACTCAAATTTCTCTCTCAATTCTTCGTGAAAATAAATAAACCAAGTATCGGATCGAACATGCTAGTCGAGGCCTACATTTTAGTACAAATTAGAGGAGTAAAGAAGTCAATTTAGAGGCGAACCAAATTCCGGATAGCGAGTGATTGAGAGTATTTTGGATCTTTATGAGTGGTTTTCATCTCCTCTTACACATAGCTAGTCAATCTCGCCCGATTCTTTGGTAACTGTGCTTTAGGGTTAGAATTTGGGTTTGAATTAGATGATTACATATTTCGGATGGTAATTAATAATGATTTAATATTAAATAATGGTTGGATGTTAACAATCAATGGAATTGATAAATTGTTGCTATAGGTTAAACTTGTGAACAAACTTGTAAATATTAGAATGAATATTTGAAGACTATGGATTAAATTCATATCAAAATGAATGAGTTATATGAATCTAAAATGTTTGATTGAATATTTTGAATAATAGGGAATAATTTCCAAAATTTATTAAGTAAATATGAATAATATTTTTATATACATACACATACAAGCACGCATGCACGTATGCACGCGCGCGCGCACACACACAGATATATATATATATATATATATATATATATATGTATGTATGTATAAGAAGAGAATATATAAAAGTGAACTTTTGTGATATACTGATGTATGATATAGTAAATACTATAAATAAGTATGAAATAAAATGAGTTTCATTTTATTTAATATGGAATACTTGGCAATATATTGAAAAATAATATTTTAAACAAGATAATGACTTATATTGAAATATAAATATATAAAGATGTTTATAAAATCCAAAATGGTAATTTAGGTCATATTATAAGTTTATTTCAAAGTTATAAGGATTTATAGAAGTATTTTAAGTATGTATGGTGAAAAGTGATATTATTAATTTCTAAAAACTAGTTTTATAATATCTAGCTTTTTAGCAATTTTGTAACCATTTTGATTCGAATCCGTTTGTGAAAATGAAGTAGACAGGTAGTAGATGATGATATAAAATTTGAAAGAAAATGGATTGAAAAACGAATCAAAAACGAACAAGGAATAAAGGAAAAAAAATGGAAAAATATAAGTGTGCAGGAATTAATTGGAGCCTTGAGCTGTAGCATGCTCATAAACTATTAATTAATTAATTAACTAATTATGAAGTTAAGAAAGTGAGATAATGCAACAAGGGTAAATATGCATGAAACGTTTTATTTACTTATTATGCTTAGACGAATCAAGTGGCACTAGGAAAATCCTAGTTGAAAATCTAAATGAATAAGAATTAAATGCAATCGTTAGGGCTAACAAATTATAAGAAAATAGGATGGTGGTTTGGTGCCCAACTTATACCTTTTGAAGTAAAGATAACCACCGCCCTCTTTCCACTTTTATTTACATTCAAAACTTAAAATAAAAACCTGAGCTCTTCAATGGTGTTTATAGCCTAACAACAACAACAAAAAAGGAAAAGATTAAAGCCGAGGAAATTAAAGATTCCATCAACTAAAAGAGTATAAGTGAGTATTAGTATCTTATCTTTTCTTCCTTATCTTCTTCGCGGCCATATGATAATTTAGATGTTCATATGAATTTATTTGTTTAATTGGTATGGGGTATTAAATATGGGGATAAGAATATCATGTTAGAAAACAGTTTTGATTAATAAGATTCATCCTTGAGTAGATAAATTGTTATAAATTAACCAAGGTTCGTATATGGAGAAAAATTGTTTAGTTATGGGAAATGATATACATGATTAATTTACTATCGAAAAAATGGAACGAATTAGGTAGTTTTCGAAGGAAATTAAGTCTAGCCGAAGGGTTATGATAGGGAACGAAAGGGTAAATAGGTGACACTTAAAGGTTATTTAATTAAAGAGTTTAATTAATTAGTGGGTTGTAGACCAGATCCATAATTTGTGCTGAACATGTTAGACAATGGTCATGCAGGACTAAGTCAAACGAATTAGAGGATGACACGTGGAAAGTTAGTGGTATTTGTGCGGCAGCTATTTCCAACGTGTACCAAAGGGCAACACCGAAGGAGGTAGAGCCGAACCAAAACGTTAATAAAATTGAAATATTAAGTACAATGGCTTAAGTAGAAATGCTAGGATAAGCAAGGTTTGAGGATAGGGTTGGCAAACTGAAGGCATTAACCGAGGACCGAAGGCGGTCGACTGTTAAGGAGGATATATGAATAGAGGATGTGATTTCAAATAAATTAAAGAATTAATTTCATAAATCGCCGAAACTAAACTATAATAGGCTTCCCTATATGAGACCAAGAACACTGATTTCCAAGGGCAATGTAACTGGTGGAAGAAGGTGTAAACCAGAATTAGTAATGGTTGGAGATAATGAGGTATGATAAGGCTCAGGGTAACCGAGATCGAAACCCGAGACAGTGATGGTAATAGTACAATCAATGTTAATAATCAAAAGACGATTAGTTGATCATTGGCTTAATCTATAATCTATTAAATAATAGCAAAGCAGAAAAATTGCTGGCTCTCTTATTGATTCTAGAAATTTACTCTCTTCTTATTAATTCTCTCTTTAGATACTTTATTTTCAAATTCTTTAATTCCTTACTTTACACTTATTTACTAATTCTCTTCCATTATTTTATGTTTTAGTATAGATATTCTAAAGATTTTGTATAATTATTTAATTATTAGTTATGTCCAAATTTTTTATATTTAAGTCTATACATTTAGGTTAATTAAATAATCCAAAATTTACGCTATGTAAATAAATTCAGTGAATATTTATAAATATTTCTTATAAATGCTAAAGAACAACAATTTAAACATGTATACCCCTTTGGTAATAACCAAATGGTAATATTAATTTATCATTCAACTATAAAGATATTTAAATCACATAAAACAAGAATAAAATATTTTAGTTCAACTATTTCGATAAATTTATCATACATTTCATCGTATATTCTACTTTTAACTTCAAGTACCTACATTTAAAATTACCACAATTATTCACAAAACTAATTAGATAAATCCATATATTTTAGTTGATTAAGCGATCTAAATCTAAATTAATTAGATAAATCCAACTAACTAATATTCGTTAAGTCGTTTACAAATTTACGAAAATATGAAAATATCAATATGTGCACTATATTCATAGTAACAAAATTGAAAAAAAAAATTGATTAATGCAAAGATACCTAAGTCACATACTTAAAGTGTATACATAAGTAATAATAATAAATTCTCCTCATATTTTATCTCAATAAATTCACATGAAGCGCATTACAAAATTATGTTTTTTGTACTCTAGATACCTACATTGTAGAATTTCTATAATAATTTATAGGACCCCCTCAATTCCTTTCTAATATTTTACATTTAAGGTTATATATTATAATAAATCACATAATTTTAAAGCTATTTAAATAATTTCACTAAACAATTATTCACTGATTTGTCTAATAAATCCGATCAACATGAATTATATTCACATTAACAAAAACGATTAAAAAATTCATTTAAATATATAAATACATAACATAAATTTTAACGTCAAACACCTACATTTTGAATTTGCACAGTTATTTACAAAACACTTCTCAATATCACCTAACATTGTACAATTAAGTTGATATATTTAAATTAATTCTGTGATCTTGAATTTAAATTACTTAAATGAATTCAATTAATAAAGATTTGTTAATTCACCTAATAAATGCAAAAATATGACAGTTTCAATATGTATACCATATTCATATCAGCAAAGATTATAAAATTAATTTTTCATTTAAATACAAAGATACATAAGTCACATAACATAAATAATATGCGTAAACAATATTTACAAATTTAATATATTATTCATTTATCTAAATGTATTTATCATTTATTACATTTCTATTTTTAGCTTCAAATATATACATTTTTACAATTATTTACTAAGCCCCCTCAATTCTTTCCTATTATTTTATATTGAAATCCATATATTTAAACTACTTACCAAATCTGAAATTTAAATTATTTTAATAATTTCAGTGAATATTTAGTCAATTCGTCTAATAAACCTAAATATATATGTTAATTTTAACAACCCCCCCCCCCCCACACACATATTCACATTAAGAAAAAAGGTAAAACTATTTTTTTTATTCAACTATTAAGATATATAAATCATATATATGTACATAAACAACAATAAAAAAATTAATTTGTAAATCATTTATAATTCATTTATACCAAGAATTTATCATACGCTACATTACAAAATTATATTTTAACTTCAGTAACTCCACATTAGATTTATACAATGTTTTACAAAATTCTTTTGGAACCTTTAGATCCATATGTTTAAACTAATTACATAATTTTACATTTGACTTATTTAAACAAATTCCATTAAATAATATTTTTTAGTTCATTTAATAAATTACTAACATACGCTCTTTTAACATATATATCATATTCATATTAACAAAAATGATTAAATTACTTTACTTCATATATGCGTGTAAGCTACACAACATAAATTATACAAAAAAGTAATAAAAGTTTTAATCTATAGTTGGTTTATTTTACCGAATTTATCATACATTAGATAACAAAGTTCTCATTTTAACATTAAAAAGTTTAATTCTATATTTTACCGTAACACAGGATGCAGTAGACACCAATATTATGCCACGATGCATTTATGTAAAATTTGTAACAAAATGTTTAATTCTCCATGTTTCATCTGTTACTCCAACTGCTACATCATTCTCTCTCTCCCTCTCGCCATTTTTTCAAATCTCTTTTCCCAAATATTGTTTTCACTCCTTACTGTCTTTTCTTTTTTCTGTCTAAGCCTTCTTTTTTCTTAACCTTCTTTGAAAAAACTAATCTTTCAATGAAGAGTGAGTACATCTAGGGTCTTCGAGATGGATCTCAACTTTTGGCGATGGATCGAATTGAGTTATGGATTTTGTATAATGTTACGTTATTCAAAGGTGTGCTCTCATATTTTGTATAAATTCGAGGTTATTTTCTTTGAGAAAACAAACCAATCTCCACATATGGATTTCAGTTACCGATACAAGAATTAGAGGAACCAATTCTGAAGTCCAGAGTTTCTCATATAAATTTGCATCGTTTGAACATGCATTTGGAAGAAAATCTAGTATAAGCCTAATTTTTCATAGTTTAATGTGTTAATTCCTTATAAACCACCCTTAATTTAGAATATTTTCACTTTTTGTTCATTTGGGGATTTGTCCTTATTGTTCAGCACGTAAAGGCTAAAATTTGATGTGTATTATAATTAGAGGGTCTGTTCTTGCTAATAAAACAATATTTCAAAATCGAACATGCATGTATTTATTTTTCATAACTTGGATTTTGTTTGCAAATATTAACATAAGGTTGCCTGAAAGGTAATTTCATAGTTGTAGGCATATTTTTGTTTTTACGATCTTCTGTTATTTTCAGTGTGGTTTACTTCTAATTTGTGCTCCTTGCAGATTATGTTAAAATCATTATAACTGCCTTCCTACTACTATTCCTATGATCAGATAACCTATTTTTATATTATCAAAATGATCATATAAACTATTTCACGTTATCAAGATGATCATATAACCTGTTTCATATACTAAAGTTTTTGTTCATTAAGAATTACTCATTTTTACATAATTATTTCCAAAATCTATGCACCCCTTTTGAAATTCAAAAAACATTTAAAATTTGAAAAACAGATGTGAAAAAGGAAGGATCGTTTGGTCTCAACAAATGCTTTTGCCTACAACTTTTAAATATAGTTAATTCTTAGGGGATTTTCACTTTAAGGGTTTATTTGTGTAGGGTAATAAGTTTTAAGGACGCTACTTTGAAAAAAATTAGTTTTAAGGACAATTTACAGGAAAAAAATAAAAGAATTTATCATTTTCAGTTATACAGAAATAATGATAAAAAGATTTATCATTTTCCTGTATAATTTAAAAAGATAAATGAATTTATCATTATCCTGTAAATTGTCCTTATAACTAATTATTCAGAAGTGTTGTCCTTAAAACTCATTATCCTGAAAATAGAAGCCCTTTAATCTAATTTCCACTAATTTCTTAAGTATCATTGGTTACGTAATGCATGTATTTTGTTAATCTCTAAGCCACAAAATTTGTTAATAAGTAAAATGCATATTATTGCGAATGTCATATTTTGGTTTCACATTTTGTACTATGATTTTTCATGCTGATAATTACAGTTTGTAATACCAGATAGCTATTAATTTAAATAACTCTAATTAATACATGTAAAAGTGGACATATTAAACATGAAACATAATATTGTGGTTTGAAATACATTCCACTATAGTGGTTTTGAACATAAACTTTAAGATTCAGAATTATTAACAAGTGTTTCAAAGAATTCTATTGATGTGAATTTTCCTATTTGAGTACATACATGGACCAAAATCAGGTTATCGGTTCAAGCTACAACCCCCTAATTTGAAATTATTAAATTCATTAATTTATAGAGTTTGATTAACCGTAGCTTTTATCGGTTGTATTTGTACTTTTCTGCTTCTATGGGTCTCGCTACGAAGACCATTACCAACAATTTTTTCTGTTCACGGCGTACTCTCTCCTGATTTTCAACTGAGCGAACGAGCGGTGCCCAGGTAAGGTGGCAACTAGCCACGGGTTGGTTGGAGAATGGTTTATAACGGCGAAGTCTTCGCCGTTATAAGTTTATACCCTAACCCCCGAAGCCAGCCGCCACAACTCCTCTCTTCCTCCTCCTTTCATTTTTCAACCGAGAGCCATTTCCAATATCACCAAAATCACCAATTTCCGCCTCAAACAATCCAAATCTTTTAGTTTATACCCAAATTAAAGCTCGTTTTTTAGATCCACACTCGAAGAGATGTTTAGATTGCTAAAAAAATTCGCCAAAAAGTTCATGAACGGAGAAGGCAGTAGCAGCGGTGCCGGAGGCGTCGGAAAGAGCGGTGAAGAATATAATATTGTACTGTACGGGCACGAGCAAAGAATAGAAGATTTACTAAAAGCCGCCGAAAATGTCGATAATCAGGATGGAGGCGAAGAAGAAGGCGGTCGCCGCAGTCGCGGAGGCTGCAGAGGTGGTCGAACAGGTAGAACACGCAGGGGTGTGAGGCAGATTTCAGCTAGAATCGCCGAGCTTGATGAATTTCAGGATCCGAACTTTAGCGCGGCGAAATTGCCTATGCTTTCCAACTTTCACGCACTTCTAGAAGGCGAAATACATGTCGCACACAGATGAGTTTGGCTATAAGTATTTCTTTATATGATTAAAATAATTGCAATACGTTGTTAGTTTAAATATATAGTATGATTTTATTTAATTTTAACAGTTGTGAAATATCCGTTCACGGGGTTCTTTAGCAAACACGTTTAGATATTTTCATTAACATTTGGCAAATAAGGATAGAGTCGTAGCACTATTACACAGGCTTAGATTCCACCATTTCTTAGGTAATCTAATGAACCATTTACTTAAAAAACCAGTTAATTTATCACTCCGTAATTTAACTTGTTATGTACTCTATAATTTTAGGAATCAACAATGTTATAAAAGGTGATGTGCAATTGTGCGCAACTATTGCTTTACGGTGGTATAAAACCACTCACATTCCATTTTCCTTGCAGTGAGCTAGGAATTACACGGCTTGCTTTCTCTATGCTTACCGGCATTAGCATTAGAGTAGTCGCTTTTCCATCGCTTCGTACAATGATGCTCGATGGCATGATCCTGAACGTGTTCATGATCTTCTACCTCACTGTGACGCTTTCGCTGCATCATATCAGGCCAGAGGCGCTATTAGAGTCAGCGCTATTCGTGCTGCCATGGACAACATACTCAGTCATTACTCTACTGATGATGATTTGGAGCTTGCGCGATTATTTTTTCTATACCTCATGGGTAACTTGTTTTTCAGCACATCGAGCAGTAGTTTGGCTATCGGGTTTAATGAGGTCGTATCTGATTTAGATTTCAACAGTGTTATTCTATATGACAGGGGTACGCCTATTCTTGCGTACTTGTACAGATGTCTCGACATACAGTGCACCATTTCAGACGCACATGATTCATTATTTGGCTTTTGGGATTTATTACAATACTGGTATTTTGAGTATTCCAGGAATTTTCTTTTTGTCACTTTGACTTCAGACGCATCTATTTTTTTCCCTCGTCTTTCATTTTGGTGTGCGAATAACAAGGGGCCCAGGGATAATGAATCCGTCATGTTTATTCGGTTGCCCACAACCCAATTGATCTGAGGATGTATAAACACCAGATTATATGGCATCCATTTCATGATAGTGTATAGATTGACCTTGGTTTTATAGAGATTGCTAGGATGCTTTCCGGACGGAGATTTCCGCTTCTATCTTATCCATCGGCGTTTGGTGCATATTGGTATCTTGGTGAGAGGTGTTGGAAACAGTTGTACGACTTTGATGCTATTCCCGATGATCCACACCCTCATACCTATCGCTGTATGATTTACCCTTCAGAGCAGCTAGACCTAGCGGGCAGGAGGTTGGTGGCTGGCCAAGGCCTTTGTTATTATCGGTCCATCATACATTGACTTCTGGCATAGATTTTACAATGGGTCCACTGATACCATTACCCATGCAGCGGCGATAAATTTAGTCGGTCCGTCTGCTATACGCCACGACATACATCCCCCTGTTGTCGAGGATCTTACCTAGCCCAGTCAAGGTTACCGTGCACCCGATCACGTGGCGGCTGCTTTTCACTTCGGATGGACCGTGGTAGTTCCTACCATTGAACCGGACTGTTATGTTGACGTGGTTCATCCTTCAACGCACGATCAGTACCCGGATCCAAGCCAGATATCCTATACTGATCTATACGATATGCAGATGGAGATCGGACATACAGGATATGTAGAGCATAGGCGTAGCCTAGACTACTATGATGGTGAGCTACGTCGGCAGGCAGATGCAGCAGCACGACTGCAGGCACAGCTAGAGGAAGAGTGTAAGAGATTTGCTGACATGCAGATGTACTATGAGCATTTAGCTGGTCCGAGCGGTGGTAGATATGATGATGATGAGAGACATCATCGGCGTCATACACGTCCACGTACAGATGGATGATCTTATGTATTGTATTTCATTTATGTTTCTATGTTCTTTTTGTACTTATTCTTTTGTTTTTGATGTATGATATATCTATTGTATTTAGTTTATGTATCGATGTTATTATTTATGTTTCTATGTTATTATTCATGTGTTGTGATGTATGATATATCTGTTGTATTCAGTTTATGCATTGACGTCATTATTTTTCATGTTTATGTGTTGTTGGCAACTGTACAGATATTTTCCCAAAAGCATAGATAACTATAAACTAATAGTACAGATAATTACATTCATTGGCAGCAAGCATACCACTTTCTATAATTACCATAACCTTGCTATCTTTTTCTCATAATTACCAGGTTGCCATTTTTCGCTTCCCTTCTATATATACACATACTTGTTTACATGTACTTCTTCACAATCATCTACTCCATCTTCACTACTATCTACATCTTCCTCACATTCATTTATATCTCACACCGATGCCATCCTGATCTTCTTCTATTGACTCTGATATAGGAGGCTACGTGCCTTCGGAAACTCCATGAACCGATGAGGATTGGCTTATCAAGTATCAAGAGCAGCACTACGAGGACATTCGAACCGAGTTCCTCGATCTTAGCCAACTAAGACTCCAGGAGGACGTTCAACCTCCATATGAACAACAGGTTGTACAGAATCCATATGAATAAGAGATAAGACTTCCTACAAACACACAGGAACGCCGAGAAGTTTGTAATGAACGGTTTCAGATAGAGCAGGAAGTTAACTCTCCTCCATTACTATATTGTGTTTGTGAAATGTTAGTTACGTATTCCATCATGCGAAACGGAAATGACATTGGACGGCGCCATTACAGATGCCAAAATTTTCCAATTGATTGTGGTTTATGGGAATGGATTGATGATCCATTCCCTCGTCGAGCAGTGGAATATGCAAAGAAACTGGAACAAGAACTAGCCGTGCTACGTGACAGGCTGAGTGCATTAGAATTTCAGCGTGCAGGTGGTCATAACTAATATGCTGAAGTATGTACTATGTTTTCGTTGTATGTTTAAATACGTTGTGGTCTATTGTAGTATGTTGAAGTATGTCGTATGATGTGGTATGTTCGAGTCTATCGTTCGTTTAAGTATGTCTTTTGTTGTATGTTTAAGTATGTTGCGGTATGTTCAAGTATGTTGAAGTACGTCGTATGTTGTTGTGCGTTTAAGTACATAATTTAGTCTCCAAATTACATCGATCATACACAACTCACATTACTACAGGTGGACATGCATTAAACTAATACAAATCATAGAATACAAGTTACCGAAACTAATAGTCATGGAAATAAGCAGACCTAAGACAGTTGGAGAAACACATGGACATACATCGTTCGTTGACATAGTACTCACTCAAATTGTGTAATATAATTTACCCACAAATCGTATGCAGCATAACCAACAAAGTGTGTTTGATGATCCATAAAATACAGGGAGTCAAAAGTTGATCGGGTCATTTGAAAAACATTGTCTCGTTCTACCTCGGTTATAATTCTCCGATACCTCCTGCAAGCTCTAGTAAATGTAACAAATGTACTTCTAATATCCAAATTTCGTCTTCTCAGCCTACATTCTGGATGGTTGTTGTAAGCTTCGTTGACGGTGATCCAAAAATCTTCATCGACCTCCTCTTTCATGCGTCTTGTATCAGCCTGAATAGGCTTTAATCAACACCAAATAATCATGGGGAGTCCATGTTTGATTTGCCATTTGGAATTATATGAACCTCCTATGTCAATACTTAGTGTATAAATAGTAATCATGGGGATTGCAATTGTATCGACGTAGAGTTAACCGAAACCAATCAATGGCCTCTGCAAACGGACACTATAGCCATTATAGCCTCTGCAAACGTACACTGTAGCCATTACTGTTATGTCCTTTTCAACACTGTAGCCAGTATGGCCTCTGCAAGCGTACATCGTACCCATTACTGTCATGTCATTTCCAACAATTTAGCTACACTGTAGACATTATTGCCTCTGCAAACGTACACCGTAGCCATTACTGTCAAATTATTTCCAATAGTGTAGCTACACTGTAGCCATTATGGCCTCTGCAAATGTACATTGTAGCCATTACTGTCATGTCATTTCCAAAACTGTAGCCATATTGTCATTGTATTTTGTATTCCATATATCTTTGCTGTAGCCATACTGTCATTATAGCCTGTATTCCATATTTCTTTGTTGTAGCCATACTATCGTTGTATTTTGTATTCCACATCTGATGCAGCCCAGAATAGTGGAGAGATAGGTCGCAGGCGACCTAACCTATTATTGAGTTGTACACGACCTAACGAGCCACCAAGAAAGGAGCTACGACCTAACGGGTTCGAGAGTAACGAGCTAAGACTTGAGAATAAGTCGTTGGAGGTTGAAGTCTTAGGTCGCTCACGACCTAACAAAATTTTAGGTCGCTCACGACCTAGCAAAAGCGGCATGCGGGTTACTGGATTCAAAGTGATGGAATGCAGACGAGCTAAAAGGTTACGACCTACTTTAGGTCGCAGAGATATGTTACGACCTATACTAAGTCGCGGAAAAGGGCTACGACTTAAGTTAGGTCACATAAACGAGTTACGACCTAAGATAGGTCGCTCTGATATTCTGAGTGCAGACTGCCTCGAACTACGACTTAAGTTAGGTCGCGTACGACCCACGACCTAAGTTAGGTCGCGAGAAACGTTAGGTCGCCAATTGCTACAGTTCGCTGAAAATCATGCCGTCTGGATTCCTGGAAGAAGCTACCTTGTTTTTAGGTCGTCCAAATGATAAGTCGTGATGTTTTCAGTCGTGTTGTATTTTAGGTCGAGACCGATCTATGTGATGTAATATGTTGTATTTGTTATTTCTTTTAGGTCGGACTGTCTTAGGTCGTGATGTTTTAAGTCGCGACTGTTTTAGGTCATCTATTTTTAGGTCGGCTGGGTTTTTAGGTCGTGATGTTTTTAGGTCGGCTCCGACCTAAGTGTTGTACCGTTTTATTTTTGAGTCGTGTGGAGTTGTAGCCTATAAATAGGCAAGTTGGGTCAATTGTAAGGGTTGTTGATTTTTGAATAAAATTCTTGTTTGTTAGCTTTGTGCTTTCAATTAAAATCGGTAGTTGAGTGTAATCTCCTATCTCCACCTTCGACATTCGAGTGCGCTCGAATCTTCGATCGTTGAAGCCAATTCGCGGAATCAAGTGCGCTTGATCAACGCTCGAAGAATTGTAGACCTCTCTTCACGGTATCGTGCGCGATCAACGTGTCAGAGATAGCTAGAATTCGGTATCTTCGGATCAACGAATTTGGGCATTTCAGTATTTCTCAATACACCGATTGCCACTTTCATCGTATCATCAATTATTGTATAATCCGCTGCGTCAGTTTGGTATCAGAGCTTGTTTTAGCCAATCATAGCTAAATCGAGTCTTGGAGCCGAGAATTTCAAAGTTGAAGTGTTAGCCGAGCTTGAAGTGTTGAGCCGTGCAATTTTGTTTGAAGTGTTGAAGTTGTGTTCATCGTGTTCATCATATTTTTGCAACAAAGTGGGAGTTTTAGATCCATTTCATTTTGGATCTAAGTTCGAAAGGTGTTTGAAATTTGGAGTGGAGTCGAAAGTCAAAGAGTTTGTAAAATTTCAAATCATGCCGCCGAGAAGAGCTAATCGTCACCAAAACGTAGAAGCTTTGTATAGAAGAGAAGAAGCTAATGAGATGGAGCAAAGAATTAATGAAAACTTTAGTGAGAAACTTAATGTAGGAATTGGTCGGTTAGAGAAAATGATGTTAGAGATGAATCAGAATCGGAGAAGGATATCACTTGAATCTAACCATGGGGGAAGTAGAGTCTCACCACATTCCAATCGGGAGAGAAGTGCTGATAACGATCATAGAAGTGTGAGTCGAGATTGTTATAGAGATGATGATGATCGAAGACGTGAGAGGAATGTGAATGATCGAGAACGGAGGAATGTAGATAGAAGGGATGTTGGTGGTAGACGTGATGGTAGTAGAGATGTTGATGGTCAGGATCGACATCGATATACATCAAGTTTTGAAGAAGAGTATGAAGGTGGTAGTGTTCATAGACGAGGACGTGGACAAGGAAGAAATCAGTCGGAGTATGATCACAAGTGGGAATCTGGGATGAAAACTGAAATTCCAGAATTCAAAGGAGGTATGCAAGCTGAGGAGTTTTTGGATTGGTTGTCTAATGTGGAGGAGATTTTTGACTTCAAGGAAGTTCCAGAACATCGTAGAGTGAAGTTGGTTGCTACAAGGTTGAGGGGTAGAGCTTTGGCATGGTGGCAGCAAACCAAACTTACACGTGAACTGATGGGGAAGTCAAAGGTTGAATCATGGGAAAAGATGAGGAAAATGATGAAAGCCACATTCTTACATTACAATTATCAATCGCTTATGTATCAGAGGCTGCAAAACTTGAGGCAAGGAACGAAGTCTGTTAATGACTATGCTGATGAATTCTATCAACTGATTGCAAGGAACGATATCATGGAGACAGAGGAACAATTAACAGCTAGATTTGTTGGAGGATTGCGTATGCAGATTCAAGACATGGTAAACATGTTTGATCCCAGATCTGTAGCGGAAGCACACCAGAAAGCGTTGGCTTGGGAGAAACAAGGAAGACGAGGAGGTGGTATGTTTACAAATTCCAACAATCCAGTGAAGGGTGTTAGTGGAAGTTCTAATGTTCCAAAAGCTGTTGCAAAACTAGTTGTGAATGAGGTTGGGAATGCGAAAGTCAATAATGGTTTCAAGTGTTATAATTGCCAAGAAATGGGCCACAAAAGTAATGAATGTCCAAAGTCGAAGAAGAGAGCTATGATAGCAGAGGTTGAGGATGAGGAGGAAGAAGCTGAATGTTCCAATTCACCACCTGATGAGGAGGAAGAAGAAGTGTCGGGAGACGAGGGTTGTAATCTGATGATGAGGAGGTCTTGTTTGACACCAAAGCAAGAGGAGGATTGTAGTTGGTTAAGGAGCAATATTTTTCAGTCAACATGTACTATTCTGGGGAAAGTTTGCAAATTTGTTATTGATGCTGGGAGTTGTGATAATATAATTTCTTCAGAAGCTGTGAAGAAGTTGGCATTGAAGACTGAGAAACATCTGAAACCGTACAAGTTGGCTTGGTTGAGGAAAGGCGGGGAGGTGAAGGTTGGACGAAGGGCTTGTGTGAATTTTTCAATTGGCAAGAAATACAAGGATGAAATCTGGTGCGATGTGGTAGATATGGATGTCTGTCATTTGTTGTTGGGGAGACCGTGGCAGTATGATAGGGCAGTGCAACATGATGGGCGTACCAACAGTTATAGTTTTATGTTTGAAGGCACAAAGATTACTCTAGTTCCAAAGAAGCGACAACAAGAAGAAAACAAATTGAAGGAGATTGAAGAGCTGAAAACTTTATTATCCTTGAAGGAGTTTGTTAAAGAAGTTGAAGAGGAACCTGAGGTGTTTTTGTTGATTGGGCGAGAGAGCAATGAAGTGGTTGAGATACCTGAAGAAGTTAAACCAATACTTGAAGAATTTAATGATGTGTTTCCTGAAGAGTTACCAACGGAGTTGCCACCGTTGAGGGATATACAACACTAGATAGATCTTGTTCCAGGTGCTGTGTTGCCACATAGACCACACTATAGAATGAGTCCGAAAGAACATGAAGAGTTGCGTAGGCAGGTAGAGGAATTGCTTGAACAGGGGTGAATACAGGAGAGTTTGAGTCCGTGTGTTGTACCAGCATTACTCGTACCGAAGAAGGATGGCTCATGGAGAATGTGTACGGACAGCAGGGCACTGAATAAGATAACTGTCAGATACAGATTTCCGATGCCAAGGCTTGATGATCTGTTGGATCAAATCAGTGGGTCTGTGATCGTTTCAAAGATTGATCTTAAAAGTGGTTATCACCAAATTCGAATTAGACCAGGAGATGAGTGGAAGACAACATTCAAGACGAGGGAAGGATTGTATGAATGGTTGGTAATGCCGTTTGGTCTATCGAATGCACCGAGTACATTCATGAGGGTGATGAACCAAATTTTCAGAGCATGTTCAACATTTGAAGAAAGTGTTAATTATTCTTCGTGAAGAACAATTTTATGCTGCTACGAAGAAATGTGTTTTCATGGCAAGGAGTGTTTTATTTCTAGGGTATGTTGTATCGGAGGGAGGAATACAGGTTGACCAGAGTAAAGTCGAAGCAATTAAAGATTGGCCGCAACCCAAGACGATAACGGAAGTTCGGAGTTTTCATGGGTTGGCTTCATTTTATCGGAGGTTTATCCCACACTTTAGTAGTGTGATGGCGCCTATGACTGATTGTATGAGGGGTAAACAGTTTGCATGGATGGAGGAAGCAGGGGTTGCTTTTGAGAAAATCAAAGAACTTTTGACGTCAGCACCAATTCTAGCTTTACCTGATTTTCAGTTGTTGTTTGAATTACATACCGACGCATCGAAGGTTGGAATTGGAGGGGTGTTGAGTCAGAGGGGGCGTCCTATTGCATATTTCAGTGAGAAGTTATCAGGAGCGAAGATGAGATATAGTACATATGACATGGAATTTTATGCTGTTGTGCAAGCTATTAAACACTGGAGACACTATCTATTTCAGAAAGAGTTTGTTCTTTACACTGATCACGAGGCGTTGAAGCATTTACAAGGGCAAGACAAGATTTCAGCGAGACATGCATCGTGGATTGCATATCTGCAACAGTTTACGTTTGTTGTGAAACACAAATCGGGAGTGACGAATCGTGTTGCGGATGCGTTAAGCAGAAGGAATCATTTGTTGACAACAATGAAGGTCGAAGTGACGGGGTTTGATGTGCTACTAGAATTATTTGTTGAAGATCCTTACTTTATGAAGTTTGTAGATAAAGTCAAGAATGGGGAGACGGATGAGTTCGTGATGGTGGATGGTTTTCTGTTCAAAGGAAATCGATTGTGCATACCTGATTGTAGTTTGAGAATGAAGATTGTGAAGGAGCTACATGAAGAAGGCCACGTGGGTAGAGACTGTACACTACAGCTGATTTCTCAATCTTATTTTTGGCCGTCGATGAAGCGGGAAGTCGGAAGGTTTGTGGAAAGATGTCATATTTGCCAAGTTTTCAAGGGAACAACGACGAATGCGGGATTGTATATGCCGTTACCTGTGCCAATTAGACCATGGGTTGATATCAGTATGGATTTTGTTTTGGGTTTGCCTAGAACTCAAAGGGGAAATGATTCTATATTCGTTGTGGTGGACAGATTTTACAAAATGGCACATTTCATCGCTGGTAAGAAGACAGTTGATGCCGTCCGGGTTGCTGAGTTATTCTTCAAAGAGATATATCGTTTACATGGTTTGCCGGAATCCATTGTTTCTGATCGGGATACTAGATTTCTAAGTCATTTTTGGCTAAGTTTGTGGAAGATGGTGGGAACGAAATTGAAATTTAGTAGCGCTTATCATCCGCAGGGATGGACAGACGAGGTTGTGAACAGATCATTGAGAAATTTGTTGAGATGTCTTGTGCAAGATAATCTGAAGAGTTGGGATATGAAACTATGTCAAGCAGAATTTTCTCATAATCATGCAGTAAATCATAGTACGGGATTCAGCCCATTTCAGATTGTATATTCTAGTATGCCAAAAGTACCGTTGGATTTAACGGTAATACCACACTCGAAGGGGACAGTTAAGAAAGCTGCTGATTTTGTTGAAGGGTTGACGGAATGTCATAAAATCATTCAGGAACGACTGGAGAAAGCAAATGAAAAGTATAAACGATCTGCGGATTTGAAGCGAAGAAGCGTTGAATTTAATGAAGGAGATTTAGTATATGCTGTACTAACAAAAGATCGTTTTCCAGTGGGAGCATACAATAAACTTAAAGCTCGAAAGATTGGTCCTGTAACAATTGTGAAACGGATCAATGAGAACGCTTATAGGTTGAAGCTGCCGGAGGATATGTACACGTCTGATGTGTTTAATGTTAAACATCTGATACCGTATCATGGGAAGGAGTTTGTTGTGAAGGAAGAAGGCGCAAATTCGAGGACGAATTTTTCTCAACCTAGGGAGGTGATGCAGCCCAGAATAGTGGAGAGATAGGTCGCAGGCGACCTAACCTATTATTGAGTTGTACACGACCTAACGAGCCACCAGGAAAGGAGCTACGACCTAACGGGTTCGAGAGTAACGAGCTAAGACTTGGGAATAAGTCGTTAAAGGTTGAAGTCTTAGGTCGCTCACGACCTAACAAAATTTTAGGTCGCTCACGACCTAGCAAAAGCGGCACGCGGGTTACTGAATTCAAAGTGATGGAATGCAGACGAGCTATAAGGTTACGACCTACTTTAGGTTGCAGAGATATGTTACGACCTATACTAAGTCGCGGAAAAGGGCTACGACCTAAGTTAGGTCACATAAACGAGTTACGACCTAAGATAGGTCGCTCTGATATTCTGAGTGCAGACTGCCTCGAACTACGACTTAATTTAGGTCGCGTACGACCCACGACCTAAGTTAGGTCGCGAGAAACGTTAGGTCGCCAATTGCTACAGTTCGCTGAAGATCATGCCGTCTGGATTCCTGGAAGAAGCTACCTTGTTTTTAGGTCGTCCAAATGATAAGTCGTGATGTTTTCAGTCGTGTTGTATTTTAGGTCGAGACCGATCTATGTGATGTAATATGTTGTATTTGTTATTTCTTTTAGGTCGGACTGTCTTAGGTCGTGATGTTTTAAGTCGCGACTGTTTTAGGTCGTCTATTTTTAGGTCGGCTGGGTTTTTAGGTCGTGATGTTTTTAGGTCGGCTCCGACCTAAGTGTTGTACCGTTTTATTTTTGAGTCGTGTGGAGTTGTAGCCTATAAATAGGCAAGTTGGGTCATTTGTAAGGGTTGTTGATTTTTGAATAAAATTCTTGTTTGTTAGCTTTGTGATTTCAATTAAAATCGGTAGTTGAGTGTAATCTCTTATCTCCACCTTCGACATTCGAGTGCGCTCGAATCTTCGATCGTTGAAGCCAATTCGCCGAATCAAGTGCGCTTGATCAACGCTCGAAGAATTGTAGATCTCTCTTCACGGTATCGTGCGCGATCAACGTGTCAGAGATAGCTAGAATTCGATATCTTCGGATCAACGAATTTGGGCATTTCAGTATTTCTCAATCCACCGATTGCCACTTTCATCGTATCATCAATTATTGTATAATCCGCCGCGTCAATATCTCTTTGTTGTAGCCATACTGTCATTATAGTCTGTACTCCATATCTCTTTGATGTAGCCATACTGTCATTGTATGTTATATTCCATATCCCAACACTTTAGCCATACTATCATTGTTTTTTATGCATTCCATATCCCAACACTTTAGCCATACTGTCATTGTTTTTTATGCATTCCATATCCCAACACTTTAGCCATACTGTCATTGTTTTTTATATATTCCATATCCCAACACTTTAGCCATACTTTCATTGTTTTTTATGTGTTCCATATCTATTGCCTCCTATACTTATATATACTTTCATTCCGATCTACTCCAACACACCATTGCAGAAAACTAAAACAAACTAATAACTCAAATTACTTACTGCTCGACAACCATGGATCCTAACCTATACTACCAGTACAACCAAGACATGAACCAAAGCTACGACAATGAACAAGAAATGGATGATGAAACAACAGAGTTTCAAATTCAACAAGCAGCAGTCGGATATTCTTGCTTTTTTGGTGAAGGATCTATGAGCAACCGTCGTGGTAGTATACCTGGACGGATTGATTGATGATATAAGAGGGACTATAAGGATGGACATGAAAGGCTGATGGGGGACTACTTCATTGACAATCCAACCTACAATATATATTTGTTCCGCCGTCGATTTCGGATGAGCCCAGATGTTTTCTCTAAAATTTATCTTAAACTTCATGAGAAAACCCATATTTCACTTATAGGCTAAATGGAGCACTAGAACCTGGAAATTCTTCCCACATCAAAATCTCGGCTGCTTTATGTATGTTAAGCTACGGAACAGCTGGTGATCATATGGATGAATATTTCAGAATCGCATCATCAACAGCAATAGAGTGCATGAAGGAATTCTGTAAAACAGCGATTGAACAGTTCGACGAGGAATACTTACGAACATCGGGACCGAATGATGTAAGCAGAATACTATCCTAGAGGAGAAGCTAGAGGTTTTTCAGGTATGCTTGGAAGTTTGGATTGCATGCATTGTGCATGTAAAAACTGTTCTACAGGTTGGAAAGGAATGTTCACAGGACATAAAAAGGTGCCAACAATGATCCTTGAAGCGGTTGCAATCGATGATTTATGGGTTTGGCATACTTTCTTTGGAGTACCAGGTTCGTTAAACGATATCACTACAACAAACTAAACATTTAACTTTAAAAAACACTATAAAAGACTTTAACATCATTTATAACTACGCTGTGTAACGACATGCCATTATAGGTTAGGAACATACCATAGCAATAGAGTAAACGCTGTAAAAAGTCCCTTTTAAGCGTTTGTTGGTTGCTATTAATACATTTTATAGCATTTATGCAGATGAGACAAAAACTTTTCTTGGCGTTCAGATTCTGCTGTCAAATATATTTAACGGCGGTTTTCTCTTGTAAGACAACTTTGTTACAACATTTTTAAAACGTTGTTGAAAGATACCACAGCGTTTTTAAAATGGCATTGAAAGTTTACATGGCGTTTTTAAAACGCTATCGGTTAGGGTTTTCTACATTTCCCCTTTTACTGGTCCCATTTCTATACATATCAGTCTCAATTTATATACTAGCACATTTAAAATCAACATGCACATTTCATAATCAACATGTTATATTAATCACATTTCATAATCAACATGTTATATTAATCACATCTTATAATCAACATATAACCTTACATACTCAATATACGCAATATTCTTACAATGTAGAACAAGCAGCTAGTGACCAAAAGTAGTAATACATACAAGCATACAAACCAAAATATAGTTCTAGCATAAAAATTAACTTCGAATCCATAACATGTTGAGGCACTTTTTTCTATCAAAGATAGTTATCCATCTGTAAAGTCAAAGTTCAAAAATTAGCAAAGTAAATGAGAAATACAATAAATACAATCTAGAACGTAATTGATGCAAGCAACAATTACATGAAATGTGGTCTGAAACAAATAAAAAGTTCTAAAACCAAACAACTATCTGGTACAAAAGTGCTAAAAATTAAACAAATTATATAATATGAGGAAGATATCACAACTAAATTTCACATGCTTTGCTCATGTGCTAACTGGCTACTGCCACTGCTTATGGCTACCTTGTGATAATTGTCAAATACATTCTGTAAGAAACTGAACAAGTCATTTTTATGATATGTGTATGTATGTATACTATGTAACAAATAAGTATAATATAAGTGAATAAGTGTGTGAACATAAATTATATAATATATGTGTGTAATTCGTGTGTATATATATATGTGTCTGTGTGTACATACACTTATTTATTCATATATATTATACTCATTTGTTATATATATACATACATACATATATATACAAACACACACACACGTATATACATACATACATACATACATACATACATACATACATACATATATTAAGTTGCATAATTCATAGACTGTATAATTACATAATTTCATTCATTCGAAAATAATTTTGAATGAAACATAACCAAACCAGTTAGAATATTAATTTTAAAATTCTAAGACCACGTTGTAAGCGTCAATATATGATATTATCTCATACCTCAAGCACTCGTACATGAAGTGTCTATAATATACAATGACATCATCTAGCAATAAAACATTGAATTACCATACATCATTGAGTATATTGTTTGTCCTATTTGAAAAAATAGTTAATGAGATACTTCAAGATGCATGCATGAAATTACAATCTTTATATGAAACATACAAATTAATCCTTAGACAAAGGCTAACTAACATTTTTTTTCGTATATGATATGTCAAATACAAAAACAAGCAAACACAATAAAATACAAGTTTGTTAACGCCCTCTTTTATTAAAAATACTCTTTCATTGAAATAATACTAATTGTTCGATTAATGAAATTTAAAAGTATATCCCATTTGCCCTTTAGAATCTCATGTTTTTCAAGGAATTACCAATTCAATGTAAACAAAATTTTCATGCATCAAAGTTCAAAATGTGCAATATCCTTTGGCTACAAATAGTATATTAACTAGGGCAAGTTTTGCACATAACAGTGCTAACCATTAGTAAGTCAGCCAAAGAATAAATTGATTTTGGCGAACAATAGCAACTAGACACAAAATAAGTAATAAATCCATAACTGCATACCTCTAGATTGATCAGCCAACTGTTTGCACACGATCCATGGTTATTGATCCATGGCCGCTGATCCATGGTCACGATGCAGGTCGATATTATTTTAAATAGGATATTACCATAAGTGCGGCTAATAATTCCTTGATTTTGGGTTATATAAACAATAGTTCTCAAGTTTAGAGCATATATCATGTATAAAATCACAATGCTCATATTTATTTCACAGCTTAGTTTACAGCTACAACATATTGTTACTTACCCAGTGCTAAGAATGCTCCGCTGCACACTCTACTTCTTTGCAAACACAAATGGTATTATACCTTGAGGCAGTGCTACCCACTCAAGAAGAAGAAGAAAAAACAAAAGTCAGAAGAGAATTTAACATAATTAGTTAAATATATGACATGTTCGATTGCTACGTGTAGATGTACGCTGCGGAGGCCAATAGCAAAGAAGCTGCAACCATAATCGTTGGGCCAACCAAAAACCTAACTACCATCGTGTAGCATGCGTTTTTGTTCCCATAAGCTATCATTCTGGGATGCAATACTATAAATAACCCTGTAAAAATATACATTAGGTTAATGAGCCAGTAAAAGAAATTGAGTTAAAGCAAGCATATTTACAGGAGAAGCGATCAACATTGTCTTTAATTCTTTGACGACCATGCTGTCAATAAAAACGGACTGACGTGTAACTTCATTCATATAAAAGAAACTAAAAAAAAACTCGAACTTGTGGTTCATTATCTCTTATGTTATATTCTCCTCTTCCTAATTATACCAGAAACCGGTCAATTAAATTAGCCCAACTTAATCAAATTATCTAACAATGTTGATAAAGAAAAATATATGCAAGGCAAATCAAGAAAAATATCTCTAAACATTTTGAAACCACAAAATTTGTCAAACTTCCAAAAATAAAAGGATCTCATTTTATTCAATTCTCTCTGCCTCATCAATAAAGCCTCAACTTATTTCTGAAAATTAAATATAGTTTGCAATGGTTTATCATCTGAAACAATCATGAATTGACAATCAACATTAAAAACGAAAAACACTTTAAATATCATTATACTTCCTCATTGGCAAAGACGATACAACCATCATTCAAAGACATGGAAACTTGCAATCATACAACATACATGCATAAAACTAAATTATAAACATTGTACCAACATGCAAAATTGAAAGATATCAAGAATTTTATGAATATACCCATTGCACAAGGGGCAGTTACCCTACTAACCCATAGCTCTCTTGACCAAAGCCTACATAAAGTATATCCACAAGGTATAAAGGCAGCTCCTTTTTTACCTCACCATGCACACGCAACATGCATGGTGCAGCTCTTCTCCACTGTTAACTTCTACCTGGTGTTCCTCTTTTCCTTCCTCGTCCACTTCATCAATCCACCCTTTGTTAGGCAATGGTGGATCTGAATCTTATTCTTCATTAATTTTGTGAACAATACTAACTAGAAAAAATAAGTAATAAAGGCACAATAGTTAAATACCTCTAAATCAACCAGCCAACCATTTGCATCTGCTCCATGATGGCTTGCTCATGGTAGCCAGCAATGCTCCATCTAAATACACTATGCAAACCAAAAGTAAATTCCACAAGTACTTATAAACACTTTCTCATTTTAACACTAAGTCTGAGGTAATGAAAATAGAAGTTACAATAATAAAAATATCACTTGACCATACTCATACGTTAGAGTAACCTAGTTGATACCTTTTTTATATATAATCTTGTCTATTTTTTAAATCTATGTCAGATAAAGTAGTTGTATTGCTCATAAATAATGCTTTCAATGATATTATTTCAAACAGGATATTACCTAAAGCATGTCTAAAGAATTCCTAATTTTAGGTTTATATAAAAACAGTTCCCAAGTTTAGAGCATCAAGAGACAGTACCAATATAATGTTAGCAGATTAAGACATGGCCATTTCATTTATATTTGCCGATACTAAGTTTAGGGGAAATGGCACTTTTTAAGGAAAACATATACTTTACTGCTTTTTTTAATTGCGTATACAACTAAAAAAAATAGTAGTTAACAAAATTAACAAAATAAGTATGAATGAATAAATAAACAAAATATAACATAACGGCTCCTTTTTTAGCAGCAGAGTGAATGAGAGTAAGAGCAACAAACAACATATATACCTGAGAACTTGGTATATATATCTATACTAATAAAAGCAATAAACCTTTAGCACTTTATATGATTCCTTCGAAAATTTAAGCAAATACTTAAGTACATGATATTGGATCAGGAAAAAATCAATAGTCAACTATTACAAAAGAAAAATACATTGAATTAAATTTAAGCATATATCGTCTATAAAATCACAATGCTCCTGTTCGTTCATAGCCTAGTTTGCAACTACAACATATGATTACTTACCTAGTGGTAAGAATGTCCTGATGCATGCTCTACTCCTTTGCAAACACAAATAGAACTATCCCTTGAGGCAGTGCTACCTATTGTAGAAGAACATGCAAAAAACAAAAATCAGAAGTGAACTTGACTAAACATCATTGGTTAGTTAAATATATGACCCATTGCTACGTGCAGAAGTACACCATAGAGGCGAACAACAAAGGAAGCTGCAGCCATGATCGCAGGACCAACCAAAAACTTAACGGCCATTGTGTAGCATGCAATTTTGTTTCCACAAGCTATCATTCTCGGCTGCAATTCCATAAAAAACCTTTTAAAAATATTCATTTGGTTAATGAGTGAGTAAAATAAGAGTGGTGTAATGACAAAAGAAATAATGAAGAGAACAACGGAATATGGAACTGACACCGACTGAACATAACCATCACAAGGCCAACATTAGATGGTATAAAGATGGACTGCTCTATTAGTGCAGGCATCTCGACATGCCATCTACATTACAACCAACAACAGATACACATTAACATCAGCATTTATTATACCATTTCACAACTACTTCCTTGTCATTCCCAAATAAAAATAAGAAAATTAACATTTATAAATAGTTTAATGATAAAAAGTGAAATGAACTAACCTTAGAATCATCTTGTTGTATTACATGCATATGGATGAGCTTATGGCCATGGTCATGATGGCAGTCACATATATTCTAAGTATAACACCACTTTCCAATCGATCTTGTGGATTGTATGCCAATTCGTTAGACATGCCTTGCTTTCCATCATGGGAACCATCAATCCCTAGTATTGCTCCTCTATAAAATAATTCATCCTTAAAGTTGCCTCAACCACAGGCTATGATTGCCACAAAATGTGCATACCCACATGTACTGTGCAGGCCCACCTCCCATAACTCATCAAATTTCTAATTATACAAGGCCCAACTAAGTGTTGAAACTGTTATGTCTTAAATGAAGCCATATCAATTGTTTCTAGGTCTTTCAATGCTCAACCACATTTCAGATTTGGCCTTAGATGCCAAAACATCATTCCAACAACTCCCTGAATATAATTCTTCTACTCTCCACTGGGCCATTGACAGAGCCCTTTGACAACAGCTTCCTTCCTTATGCCTGCATACTCAGTTCTCTCATCTACACCACTACTTCATTCACTGCCAGCTTCAAAAAAATCATCCTACTTCAAGCAGCTTCAATACCATCACCGACCACCAAACCAAGATCACCACTAGCAATACCAACCGCTTTGGACCTTCAGCCATATAGTGGGTTAGTCCCGCCATCTACGTCATGGAGTTCAAAGCGAAGGAGATACCAACCCAAGAAAGTAACCTCGTCTGTTGTAAAAGGCCACAACCCTTCGCCATCCTCCTTGGCTGGGGACAAGGGAGAATTCTACAACGACGCATGACCTACTCTCTGACAACGTGATCCTCGTATCTGAGCATCCCATAAATGATTCAGACAACAACAAGGGTTTGCATCAGCCCGATTTCGACGAGCCTTGCTATTGCCAATCCAAGTCTTGCACCGATCTCCCAGAGCCGTCGACGATCAAAAAATTGCTCAGCTCTGCCCCATCCGAAGATGACAGCTTACCTGGTGTGTATCATACTAATTCATTATTAATTAATAGCTCTTTTGCATCTACCTATAACTCACAAACAATCAACCCCTTTATCTGCACATGGTAACGTGCACAGAGATGCCGCTAGTATCCTTCCTAATCCTTCTCTCTTATTGCACATAAATTATACAAGTATCCATGATACACATCACAAGTACTACCCGCGCTTCTAGTTTTGAGTGCACTATAGCCGGTGATGAATCATCCCCAATTGAAATCATAGCCTGGAAAAAGTATTAACATCCCATTTTGAATATGAAACTAAATCATATCAAATGGACCACATCTACAAAGCTACCTTTAATTTAGTATTTATAGTAATAACACAACAATTTGTTGGATACTCTCATGTACTTATCATGCAAATACTGATAGGTTGTGAAATGTTATCATGTCTTATTGTGAAAATATTTGGAGTAGCAACTTAATAACAATGGTTTCTTTTTCTGCTACTTTATAACAATTATTAATATGCACTTCAGTTATCTATTATTCTATGCACTTCACTTATTAATATATATTATTGAGTATGATGAAAACAGACTATTGAAATTTGAAAAGTAAAAAGAATGTATATAATAAATTAAACACCATCCACAATCTTTGGAGGTCCTATTTTTATTTTGCTGAAAAAATGCCTATGTGAAGTCAGTGGTCCCACCCTCATTTTTGTTCATTTGACTGATAAATGTGGTAAACAGATTCCATATGTGTTGAATGATTTAAAGTGCCTTTTATCTATTGTGGAAACTCGGAAGTGGCTAACTTGGACTCTAGGTACCAATTATATAGTATAAGTTTTGGAATAAAAATGCTTAAGTAATTTCAAATGAAATAAAGGAAAATGTGCAGTTTGAGTTGATGTAAACTTAAAACTCATCCTCTCTTGTACTACATTGTCTTTGAACCATGAAGGAGAAAACCAAAAGTCTAACTATAGTAAACATGACATTATATATTAATTTGCCATTATATTACAGTTCAACATGTATAAACTAATTAGTCCTCTCATCAGTTAGCAACACAGAATTGTTAATTAGTGAGGACAATGGTTATCTACCATGCTAGTCAGGTAGTAGATGCTTATTATCGAGTAGTTGCATCACCAGCAAATGATGATGATCTTCCATCCAACCAAGCCAAGATATCCAAATTCAATCATTTTCAACTAATTTTTATATAGTTCATAACAATATATAATATTTTTAACCAATTTTTTCAAGAAGGTTAATAATTTTAGCATATGACTCACTTTTTAAAAGTTCAATTTCCCTATATTATTAAAAAAAATGAAATTTTGCAAAATATTAAAAAATGGAGATACTTCACAAATGTTCAAACTATTTCAAAATTTGGGGAAAAAAGTCATAAAGTTAATGAAATAATTGATAATTTCAAAAAAATTTGAAAATTGTAGAATTTATTATGTTTTTCAAAAATATTCAAAACTTGTATATTAATCCAAATTTTCAAATAAAAGTAAATTTTTTGAATAGATTTCTAAGAATATGAGAACTTGATATTTCGCTCACCACCAGCAATGTGATTCGTTTAAAGATCAACATGAAAATATGAGGAGCACGACAATATCAAATTCATGTCATTTAATATCTATATGTTCATTCCATCAACCACTAATTCATGAATGTATATAAAATTAGTATAACCTAAAATTCTAATACATAGTTTTAGAGATATATCCAAATACTTTATAGTCACAAATGAAGTAATATTGAAAAATAAAGTACACTTTATGTAAACAAGGATAAATTAGAAATATAAACTACATGTTCATAGCTTACTTATATAAATTTAGTTAAACATTACTATCTACTATGAATTGCTAATACATGATTTTCCTAAGAAAATGTCTAGAATGTTTTCAAACGTTGTATATAAATAACATATCCACAAAGTAACTGAAACAAAAAAGGTACAGCTTAGAAAAAATGCAGTTCACTGTAAATAATTCTATTTATTTAATCAGTCTAATTGTCAAAACAATAAAAATAGAACTAAAATACCTTTTTTCTTCTTTGCTTCCTGATTCTTTAGCTTATTTGATGCCATAACCAAACTGGAAAATCAAAAGGTTAACAAAAGCATTTAAGCGAATTAAGTGAATAATAATATCAAACTTTATATTTTCCATTAAATTTACAACTAGCTCCAAACAATAATTAGTATGAAACAAAAGAAGCTAAAAGATCGCTTTCTTTTACAAAATCACAGAGAAAGGGTTAATAACTTACATGAGGAAATCAAGCTATTATTTAGGATGTAAGAGTAACATCCGAAAAAATGGGGCCAATTGTTCACAACTAAACAATTATGAAGATTAGTTTTCAAAGTATAATATGCAACTATGATAGTAATCCCAGATGCATATACATGAACTAATCAATATTTATTTATGTATAATCTATAAAAATATCAAAATTTCAAGGTTTAGCCATGGTTAAACATGATAGTATGCATAATATCAATTTAAACATAATAAGCTAGGGACTTAATTTTTACGCACCTTCCAGTGATGTTTTTAATGCTTCATTCAGCTAGGCTTACGAACATGCACATTACATGCTCCCATAGAAAAAGGTCATAACTAAGAATGAATATAGGTAGTAAACCTCTATGGATGATATCTGTTATGATAAAATAAGGACAAACAACTTAACCACAATTGTTTTTAGGAAAATATAACAAATAGTGATGGAAATCAAATTAAAAGAAAAGAAGAGATCTGGGATTTCTTTACTAAATCAAGTTACGAGTCAACTAAAAGTAAAAGAGGGCAATTAGGTTTCTTTTCAAAATCAAGTTACTGATGAAATCGTAAAATGTTGATAAGCCAATTCAAAGAAAAAGACTTTATGGTTTCTTTAATTTTCTGGAAGAGGATTATATGCACTTACTGATACTGGCGATGCAACCAAAGAAATCCATGGGACTCGATTTTCCTAACCTCCACAAAAATAAAATTCAAGAAAACTGGCGAACGCTAATTCCAATCAATCGAAATTATTTAGGGTTTTTGAAGGACGAGTACACATTAGGGTTATCGAAACAGCTTTTTGAAGGAGAAAATCATTGAGGATTTTGGGTTCGAGAAATGGTATTGTGTTTTGGGGGATAGAAAAATAAAATGAGATTGGCAAGTATTTGGAGGGATAGAAAATAAACGGCGCGTAGAAGTAACTTTGTTCCTGCTTATTAGCAATTAGGTTAGATGACAGCGTTTACTTTATTTATAGGACAAATTTTCAAAGTAGGCTAGTTTATAAAACTATTTCGCGATAGGAGCTGGTTTTGAAACTTATTATCAAACAAGGCTGGTTTCTGCCTAGTCAGCAGCCAACTCAGCCATTTTATAACTGCCACGAGAAAGCGCAACTATGAGTTGCGCTTTTCTTATTTTGTTCTTGGCGCAACTTTGAGTTGCGCCAATTTTTTATTATTATTTTTCCCTTCTGCGCAACTCCAAGTTGCGCATACTTCAACTTTTAAGCATGCGCAACTCATAGTTGCGCCTGCTATAATATAGCGTAGGCGCAACTATGAGTTGCGCCTGCAGGTAGCTGCTGTTAAAACAGAGCCAGCAGCTACCCCTCTCTTCATAACCCCAAAAACATTTCCAAACTCCAAACCCTTCTCATGCCCGAACCCACCACCTCCAAACCCAAATTTTAGCCAAACTCCACCAATTTTTCACAAAATTTACAAATTTTCTTCTTCATTCTTCGATTAAACCAAAGCTACAACAATCCCTTCACCCACACTTACATTACCACTAATTTTTATGGATAATTGGGAGATTCCAGATGAAGTTTTGGTTCAATTTGTTGAACGGATGGAAGCTGAAAATGAATTTGTTCATGAAACTCAGTTTGAAACAGTTTCTGAAGCTCAATTTGAGATAGTTCCGCCGGCTAATGGTGTTGTTGTTCAATCTGCTTTGGATAATCAAATCTGCTTAGGAGAAACGAATCAAAGACCGGGGAAACAAATTAGCGGCGAAGGACGAGTGAGACAAGATAGACATCCACTTTGCCACTGTGGAGATGTTTGTGAGGTAGTTGTATGCAAGACTCAAACAAATGCTGGACGTCGGTTTTACGGATGTGCCGGTTACCTTGATCATATAACTAACCCGAAAGGTGTAGAGTGCTGTAATTTCTTCAAATGGCTAGATCGTCCGTTGACCCCTAGGGGAGTGGAGTATGCGCTAGAGATGCAAGCCGAAGTGAGACGTTTGGAAAAGGAAAAAAGCCAGCTTCGACATCAAGTAGAATATTTGCAGTCCGTAAATCCAATTTGGAAAGGGGTCTAGTAAACTGGGTAATGCAACTGTAATGTAATGGATGTGTATCAGACTTGTTCAATTGAGTTATGTATGCTTTAGTTTTAATGAATGCTGTATTACTTGGTTCTATTTTTGCTTGGTTGTTGTAATGGATGTGCAATCGACAATGTATTATTGTTTCTCTGTTATGTTTATTTGCCGATAGATGTAAAACTGCGGACAATTCATACAAAAGCTGGGTATAAATAAAATCAAAGTAACATAACATAGCAAGTAATTTAAATGTTTGACATAGGATAGTTTTTGATAATAAAGTTGCGTACAGAATAAAAATACAAGTTATACAGTTCAGGATTGACAGAAGTAGTAGAAACAAGTAAAATATTTATTGCTTCCCACACGTTCTTCTCTTATGACCCAAGTTACCGCATTGTCCACATCTGTCCTGTCTTCTGTCATCCATTTCGTCCATGACTCCCCTTATTCTTGTGGACCTCGGTCTTCCTGTATTCCTTCGCGTTGGCGGCGGGATTATAGTAGGGCCTTCATGTACATCCCAATATCTGCTGTCGGGTACTGGATGAAAGACCGGAGAATAACTATGTCTATAACTGTCTGCCGTAAACCAGGAAGAAATAAGATCATGGTAAGCTCTGTTCGCTCCTCCTCTACATCGTGCGCATGCAGCTAAAACATGGGGACATGGAAAATGGGTTAGAATAGGAATATTGCATGAACAGCTGCAGCTGTCATTGGCAATATTTACTGTGTAGTTGCACACGTTTGTGTCTGTTACTTGCCACTCCATTAAGCTGAACCTGTTAATGCTCATAGTACGTGCTTCTGCTGAATATTTTTCCATCATTTTGTCATAATTAGGCGTTAGCGTAGATGCGTAATCCATTCCATCCGTACGTCTTCTGTAGAAGTAGCTATTAAGACGATGAAAGATACGTGCCACTAACGCCTTTACCGGTAACGATCTTGCACCTTTAAGAACTCCATTGAAACTCTCCGAAGCATTGGTAGTCATCATACAAAAACGTTCACCGTTGTCCTTGTAAAGAGCCCATTGTTCATCCTTATGTCGGAGACTTCTATCAATCCATCTGTCAGCAGCCGGACTCACATTTTTTAGTTGGTCTCTGAGTTCTTTATATGTTAACTCATCTCTTGCTTCAGCAGAAGCATGAAATAAGTTTTGCAAAATCTTACTACCAAAACCAGCTTTTTTAAAGTTTGCTTTCAAATGGCGTAGGCAGAAGCGATGATGATGTGCTCTTCTCCACTTCTCTTGCAAGGCGGTTGGAATTCCTTTCATTCTATCGGAAATGAATGTAATGCATCTTGCATTTAAAGATGGAATTAAGTGTCCCATGCATGAAAAAAACCAACCCCAAGTTTCCGCCGACTCCGTCCTTACAATAGCGAATGCCAAAGGGAAAAGAGAGTTGTTTGCATCAACTCCTGTAACTACAAGCAATGTACCTTGATATTTACCATACAGATGTGTTCCGTCAATAGAAAGAACTGGACGACAATGCTTGAAACCTGCAATGCTCGGTCCGAATGCCCAGAAAGCCCCCCAAAATTGTACTCCTTCTGTATGTACATGATAAACAGTACCTAGATTGCATTTCTGTATAGCACGAAGATACTGAGGCAAGTCATTGTACGAAGATTCCCAATCTCCAAATATTGTAGACACCGCTTTGCTAAGTCCTTTCCAGGCTCTCATGTAGCTTATTTGAATTTTGTAAGTGTTTGCCATAAGCTCTTGGACAGATTTCGCAGTGTAACTTGGGTTCGAACGAACATGTGGAAGGACTTTGGTGCAAATGAATTTGGCTGTTGCTTGTTTGTGGTTTGAGTTGATGATTGGATTTGAGCAAGTGTGATCACCACCGTATTTTTTTATCATCCACCACCCAACATGATCTCTTTTAGACACAATAGCATGAAGCCGCCATGGACAATTAGCATCAATATCACATATAGCAGTGAACTCTCTAGCGCGGGACTTTATGTTTTTAAATGAAACCGAACACTTTATCGACCATTCGCTTATATGTTCAATTAAAGATTCCTTCGATTTAAAAATCATACCAACTCGAGGGCCCTTCTCCACACATTCCAGTCCGAACATTTCGTCGGTAAATTGACATTCCTGCACAATAGATCTTTCCATTATTGTATCATTGCATTGGTCATCGTCTAACGGTTCTTCCATCTCGATATGCTCATCAGTGTCAACAACTTCCTCTGGAATATCATCTAAAGGAGCGTCATTGTTAACATTCATAGATTCGATCCATGTTTCATCTTCGTCAAACGAAGCAGCGATTTCCATGCTATCCAAATGGGAAATTTGGATATCGACATTTCCACCCTCCATGTCCTCGGTGTCAACATCTTCATCTTCAATTTCATGCAAGTAGTCGTTTGAATTCGGGGTTGGAATTGACTGTGGAGGATACGATGGATAAGGAAGGAAACCATACCCGGGTGACTGCGATGGATATGCCATGACACCGTACCTATACACAAACAGTAGACTGTTAAGTACAAAAAACATGAGTAAAACATTAAGAAGCACATAAAAGCATACCCAGCTGCTTGTGCGTAAACGTTCGGTGGCTGGTAAGAGTAGTGTGGGTAATACAGTTGACTTCGCTCAGCAGTATTACTAGGTCCGGGTTGACTTGCATAATCAAAGATTTGAGCTTGCTGTTCAGTTGTATGTACCACCTCCGTCATCTTAACATACAGCTCAATTACTTTCATCCCCACACAAAACATAGAATCGACGTCGTCGTCGTCGTTTACCTCAATAGCAATTGGTCCGTCATCCGTTACCCATTTACTTACCAACGAGATGTCGAACTCCGTAGAAGCAATCTTTGTAGCTTTGTAAATTGCAGTTTTCAGCTCAAGAAAATTGCAACCCCTTCTGACTTTCGATCCCTTATGTTTTCCGCCAACATAGGTTGGCTTGCTATTTTCATCGACGAGTAAATCGCCGTCATAGTGATAAATAATCGGCACGGTAGTCATTAATCTATCGAAATTACAGAAAGTTAAATGTCAACACTAGATCTATCAAACATTATTGGAATAGGGTTTCGAATATTTACCTCAAGTGTAGATGAACGTGCAATCTTTTGTTATCCTTCGTATAATTAAATGAGTTTGAGTGGAATGTTGTGTTGCTGGTAGTAAAAATAATGGAAATGGAGGCTAGGGTTTTCTGAAAGAAAATGGGTTTATGGAGTTGTGATGTTTATATGCTGCTGTTGGGCCAGAAGATAGCCCAAGTATACAGGTGCAACTCAAAGTTGCGCTCGAACGAAATTGATAGGCGCAACTCATAGTTGTGCCTAGTATATTCTTGAATGCGCAACAACAAGTCGCGCCTGCAACTTTCCAGAGAGATATATGGGCATTTCTGATAACATCATTTCCAGCTTTCCAGATTTCCATCAATTTTCGTATAACATCATTTCATTCTAATAACAACAACATCAATTTTCATATAATAACAACATAAAGGTACACCATTTCATTCAAATAAGTGAAATATTTCATACAGAACATCATATTTCATATAACAACATGTTTTAAGTCAATAGTACAACATCGCAACACCTACATACCAGCAAGTTTCAAGCCATTACAACTTCAACACAAAGCAACCAAAATACAGACCAACACAACCCTATCTTCTTATGTTTCTGCGATCGCGTAGTGTCATTTGAGTTTGGGTCGGAGGCGGTTGAGATGGTCCAGCTTCAACTATTTCCTGCCCCGGCTGACTACCTTGTGAAGGACCCCCCGTGCCTCTAAAATGTCTTCTTTGGTAGGTACGACCAAAAGCCTGGGGCGGACGAGGCACATACGGTGGTGGTCTTTCTAGCTTATGCCTACCAAGAAGCGACTTGATAATCTCCTTGATGTTGAAGCACTTTCCTTGTACTCTGTCCTCATCTGCAGGATCTGCCAGGACATCGTCAACTTCATTGGAAATCATATACAACCCTTGAACCTACAACACAAGAATCAATGATGCAAGTAAGTAAAGCTTTATGCAGAAGTTCAAAGGTTTAAACTTATAAACACGTACCAAATCACGTTCCACCGGTCCCCGTGGAGCATATCTGGGCAGTCTGGTTGACGATTCTTTAAGAACAAATCGCCGTGTGATATGCCAGTACCAACTATAGTATTGTTCGATTGAAATTCTTGGTACGCGTTCAGCCTGAACGTGATCCAACCTGTGATCCCACCTTGCGACGTACGTGTTGTACAAGTCTCTATTCCAACCGTGCGGAAAAATCTGCTCGGTTGGATCCGGCATATGCTGACGAAGGCCATATTGCCTCAGCACTCTGTCGGGGTAGTGCATGGCTACACTTTGCAAGCAAATAATCGGGGTCCTTGCATACCAACTATGCTCCCCGTCCAAGCAAATAGGCGGCAGATCCTGTACGATCTCAACTGTGTATGGCGTCCAGTCAACAGCATGCTCGTCCATAACATCGAGCTCATTGCGATAGAATGTAGGATGACGTGCTGGATTATCTCGCCAACGTCTATCTCCGGTCCATCTACAGTCATAATAAAAAAAGTGTGTGAATATTGGTAGAAATCAAAAAAAAAAATCACTGTAAGTTTCGGGTTGCTTTTACCTTGCTCCATAAGGTAATCCTGGAGCGACGTTGGCACAAACATTTGGTCGTCCAATAGAAATGCGCGTCCAAGACCATACCTGCATATTATCAGTGTTAAGAAATGTCTTTCAAAATATTTCATAAATTTGGTACACCAATAAGTCAAAACAAACATACCTGCAGAAGTGTTAGGCATCCAGCTAACCCGTTCGTTTTTCTTAGTGCCACATTATCCAACTCCTTGTACAATGCGCACAAAACCGCGCTACCCCGTGAATAATCGGAAATGGTAGTAAAATCCTCCAGCAAGTACAACCATTTAACGCTAACTCTACCCTTCGAATGGTTCGCAAAAAGACGGGATGCTATAAGAAGCAATATGACAGCCCGTGTAAACTGTTATATCTCCTCAATAGATGAATCGACCGAAATCTCCCTGCCGATTATAAGGTCATTTAGCCATTTGACCTTCAACTCTCTTCTATTGACAACCGCTTCAGGGGGTGGAATTCCGCCAAGCAAACGTTGGCATACCTCATCGGCGTCCACGTTACCACCGTAATTCAACACGGCGCCTTCAATGGGTAGGCCAAGCAAAATAGATACGTCTTGCAGTGTAATTGTCATTTCTCCCACCGAAAAATGAAAAGTGCAAGTCTCAGGTCTTCATCTATCGCTTAAAGTTGTGATTAATGACCTGTCGAATCTGATATATTTGATCTGCATGAAATACCAGAATCCGGCTTGATGTAGTAATTGTTGAACACGTTGATCTCCAACCATCTCCATCAAATCTTCAAAACTTTGCGAATGATCCAGACAATCCACCGGTTTTACACTCTGCAAACAAAGGATTATAACATACATTTTATTCAAAATGCGACATAGCTTGCAAAAATTTACTATATTTACAAAACAATTAATATTACCCTCATTAACTCTTCAACATTAGAGCGGTGATTATCCTGCATATAAAGCACGCTACCGTCTACCGGTCCGCTTTTCGGTTCTTCAAAGTTCATGCAAAAAAACCATTTTTTACAAATCGTTTACAACCAATTAGTGATCAACGGTTCACAATGGATTACTAAGATGTACAACATGCTATTTGAAAATATTTCTAGAAAATACAACCAAATTATAAGCAAATAACAAATAAATCAAAAAAACTAGGGTTTAGAAATTACCAAAATCTATTTGTGTTGAAGAGGATCCCGCTTCCATTGTTGTAGCTTTGGTTTAATCGAAGAATGAAGAAGAAATTTGTAAATTTTGTGAAAAATTGGTGGAGTTTGGCTAAAATTTGGGTTTGGAGGTGGTGGGTTCGGGCATGAGAAGGGTTTTGGAGTTTGGAAATGTTTTTGGGGTTATGAAGAGAGGGGTAGCTGCTGGCTCTGTTTTAACAGCAGCTACCTGCAGGCGCAACTCATAGTTGCGCCTACGCTATATTATAGTAGGCGCAACTATGAGTTGCGCATGCTTAAAAGTTGAAGTATGCGCAACTTGGAGTTGCGCAGAAGGGAAAAAAAAAATTGGCGCAACTCAAAGTTGCGCCAAGAACAAAATAAGAAAAGCGCAACTCATAGTTGCGCTTTCTCGTGGCAGTTATAAAATGGCTGAGTTGGCTGCTGACTAGGTAGAAACCAGCCTTGTTTGATAATAAGTTTCAAAACCACCTCCTAACACGAAATAGTTTTATAAACTAGCCTAATTAGAAAATTTGTCCTTATTTATATCAGCGAATAAAAAGCCTGCCACAACAATGAATGTTTAAACGCTGTTCAATTCTGCTATTTATAGAAGGTTTTCTTAAACTGTATAAATGTTTTAAAATAGTCATACCTATTCTCTGAACTGTTTAACAGAATTTCAACGGACGTTACATATAAAGTTAGTAATGTCGAGCATCAAACTGGGTATTACCTAGTCGATGAAATTTACCCAAAGTGGAGAACTTTAATACAAGACTTTAGAGTACCGACAAATGACAAAGAGAGCTATTTCACCGAATAAGTGGCAAGCTACAGAAAGGACATCGAATGTACGTTCAGTGTCTTACGAGCAAGGTTTCAGATTTTATGAAATCCTGATCGATTTCATGACGCAAGAGTTCTATTTGAAATTATGTATGCTTGTATAATAATTTATAATATGATTGTATAGTCCAAAAGAGGTGGGTATAAAAATCAAAAGACTAATTACCCGGACATGTTAAGGGTTCTAACAAAAGACCCGATAGAAACATAAACTCAATGGAGGAACATGTTGCCATGGTGCAATATATTGAAGATCAAGCTGCACACTTTCAATTGCGTGACCAGTTGGTGTACCATTTGTGGGCATACAGAGGAAGGAATAGTAGGAATCCTTAGTCATGCTTATAGCAGCTGTTTCTGCAATATTACTAGTTTGTTTACTGTATTATGTTGATGAGGTTTTATGTTTGCTAGTTTGTTTACTGTATTATGTTTTAAGGTTTGTATGTTGACCATTACATAATATTATTATGGAACTTGTCTAATAAAATGATGTACGACCTTAGTTCAAAATACAGAATGGTACAATAAAATTATATCAAGTACAAAAAAGTACACACATAAACCAAACGATATTTAGAGATACTACAGAGATTCAACACAAATACACACCAACCATTACAATGCAACCGCACATCTAAAACTCATTCCTATACGTGCCACTTCCGCTTTCGATTCTGCTTCAACTGTCTCTAACTTGTTTATAAGTTTCCAACTGCTCGGTTACTAGTTCTTGCTGTAAAGGAGAAAGCTTACTGAAATCAAAAGTCATCAGTTTGATATAATTCTTCTCTCGCATCAAAGCTTTCTTCTCCTCATGGCCTCGTCTCCTGAACTCTCGATTGTCCATGATAGCCTTCTAAAACTCCATTTTGTTGCAGGTTCTTTATGCTGAAAAATTGGCTCTATGCTCTCTTGTTTCTCTAGCAGAAGTCTCTAAAGTTCCTACAAATCTAGAAAATTCCGTACTACAGTGCTCCAACTGAATTGACTTGTTTCTACCAAGAGGTCGTCCGTCACTGCTTCCATATAGTGGAGATCTTTCCTGCGAACTTGGATCGCTTCCTGGACTTGAATCGGAGTAGTTCATTCTTCTGGTTTTGTTTTGTTGCTCGAACATGAAGTTGTTAGGATTCTTCCATTTCGGTAAACTAGAGAGAAGCTAAAAGCACTCTTGGAATTTGAATGGTTGACCGTACTATAGCTGATAGGCCTTACGCGATCCTTCAATCTGTAGAACAAATCCAAAAGCGTATGAATATACAAAACTAGTCAAACACATTACAATATCAAAGAAATTTAAAACAATATTTTACTTATAATGTCATAAGGAGTGGCACCGCTTTACTGCTTATTCTGCAATCTGGTAAGTATTGCTAAATAGTTTTGCCATGCGGAGTTCATAACCCGATAACCTTCTTTGAGCGATCCCCATGTTCTCTTGAACGGTTCTAAGGTGTTGTAAAAATCCACAACTCTTTCCCAAAATTTCTGGCCTTTCAAATTATTGTCAGAAATACTATCTTGAGAAATGCGTGTCCATGATTTAGCAAGTGAAATATACTGCTCAGAAGTAAACTTAACTTTCTTTTTTCTGCCGTCAGCTGCCACTCATTCCTCTTCGATATTTTCCTTCTCAATGTCTTCTATGCCAACTTCCGTCTCCATTGCAACTGAATCTCTGCGCCGTCTGTCGAAAATGCCACTTAAGGATTTCCACTTCTTCTTCTTCTTATTATATTCCGGGCTCGGGGGTGCAAGCATCTCTGCAGCGGCTTCTTCATTACATTCTTCAGTATTTATTGCATTTTCCTCTTGGTTTTCGTCTTCCTCCTCCGAACTACTAACAGTTTCTTCGTTAGCAGGAGCCTTGCGTGCATAAGAATATTGCCTTTGTAGATTCTGCGTTGTTTCATGGTCACGAATCTCTAACTGTTGCGCATTAAGATGATGTTGCATTTGATCGTTTTGTATCATCAAAGACATGTACGACAAATGATCATCGTATGCGCCTAATGAAGGACGTTGTTGGTAACATTGTTGCGTGGTAGTAGATTGAATAGGAGGAAAGTTAGGAGGAGCGAGCAGTTGGTAAGGCTGGCTATATGAGAAGTTTGAATACGACGAATATCCATACTCATGTGATGGACGAAGTGTTTGCTGTTGGTGGTGGACGTTGGTTGGAAAATCTGGTGGAATGCAGATTGGACATGGGTTTCTTGCCAACAACTTTTTTGGCGGAACGTTTGGATGAAGAAGACATTTTAAGAATTAGAGGATGAAGAAGTAAATGATGAGATTGTGTGGAAGGAGGAGAAGGGTGTGGGAATATACATGAGATAAGTGAAACGTTGGAATATAGCCGTTGCAAGGCAACAACTATGTTTTTAATGGCGAAGTCTTCGCCGTTATACGTTTATAACCGCAAAGACTTCGCCCTTATAAACGTATAATGGCGAAGACTTCGTCGTTATAATAACCAACCTCTGTTCACTCAACCAGCCACGAGAACAGCTCCAACTAGCCAACAACTAGACATGGAAAAGTAAACAAGCCACACCTGGTTGCTCCTTGGCTTGTTTAGCAGCCGAACAAGTCATTGTTGGTTGTGCCCTAATTGTGAAAAAAATAAATTGATAGAATAGTGAGTAATATTCACAGTCGCTTGGAAGCGACTCACTTTATTGAATCTCTTCAAAAACATATTATTTTACATTTATTACCATTTTTTCTACATTATCTTACAAAAATTTTCATGCTTCATCAATATTTTAATGATAATTAAAATGGACAATAAATATCAACCAACTACATCAATGAAGATAAAGCATATTCAATCTTATATTTTTGACTACATGCTAATCGTTGTGAGTAATACTGTTTATTTGTCTTTAATACTTTTGTTATATTGTATGTTACTACTAATGCAATATAGTTTTCAAATAGTTCCAACCAGCCTTAACCAACTGTTATAAAGTTCAAATTTATCACATAACTATTTGTGTTCATAGCTTATAAGTTTCACTACACCATAAACGTCATTTCGCAACGGCTTTTGGCCGTTGCAAATAGATTTCACAACGGGCCTAAGCCGTTTCAAAATCAAGAGTGGCAAAAATTTTGCAACGGACCCTGCCCGTTGCGAAATAAATATTTAGCAACGGCTAAAGCCCGTTGCTATTTTATACTTCGCAACGAATTTAGACCGTTGCTAATTTAATTTTGCAACGGGTTATAGCCGTTACTAAATTATACCGTGTGCCATTCTTTATATTTTCGCAACGGCCTGAGTCCGTTGCTAATTAAAAAAAACCCACAGTTATTTTTGATTCTACATCTCTCCCCCCAGTTCACATGCTGTACAAATCTTTGCAAACTTAATATAAATACCATAACAGTTGATAACCAGTACACAGATCAATGAACAAAATACTTTCAATATATTGAACACAAACAAGCTTTACAGTTCTAATAGTATTACCGTACAAAGTCAAGGTAACCATAATGATATTACAATATTACAGTACATTTCAACTTCATAGAAACAATATTACAACACACGAACCAACCGACTCAGTTAGGGCCGAAACCTACTTTTGTAATGCTAAAGAGCTGAGAAGCACAAGATATTTTGGAATCAAAGCCTCTGCAGAAAAAAAGAAAAAAAGGTTAGTTCAGTGACATGATTTCCGCTCAATGTTTTTTTAATAGCAGTTCACTTGTGTCCATAAACATCGTATCAAAGCCTTTGCTTTATACAACTTTTTAAGTAACAAAGCAACCGAATAAATAGAAGCTTGGCATAACACAATTTGCCAATCCAATTTAATGTAAAATGGGTAGCTAAACCATACTGCTGTGGGGAAAGTTAAGAGAAAATATTAGCTGCTTTTAAAAAAGAAAAGCACTAGCTCCTATTCCAGGTATAGAACTCGTATCCAATAAATATCCATACTTCACAAAATACAAGAAAAAGAAGTTGAACTATGCAAAAAAAAAAAATGAAACACTGCCTTAGGCAAACGACAGCATTAAAAAGATCACAGAAAAACAAACCACTTCAGGCTGATAACTTCACCATTATTTAGACTGGGTTTTTCAGTTTAGCAAAGGAGGAAATTACCTCAAAGCATTAATTGCTTAGAGACAGAGCACATTTGCAAATCAAAATTTTAAAAATAAATGTTCCTATTAAAAGACCAAGAAAATCATAGAAGTACTACTTATCCAAATCCAGACGATTGAAACTGAATTATTGTTTGCTACATTCGTTTATAAATTGTTTGAATCGTTCAATACCGATTTCACATAAGAAGCTTTTCTCCCATCTCGTATATGCTAATACTGAATCCAATCAATCTATAAAAGTTTAAGCGGAGATGACGACATCAAATAATTTTGAAGCCAATACCAGCTCTGAGTACAAATTAAAACATAAGAAAGAAAAACGACAGTTTCTGTTTTAGAACAGTTTAAAAAATCTTTCTTGACCGCAACTATTATTTTGAAAATCAAATCGTAAAAAATAAAATGGAAGGAACAATGTCCCAGTTGTAAAGGGCCAAGAAAATCATACCGATTAATCGATCAATCCAGGCGAGTGTAACTGGAAATATTCATCATAATTTCGCAAGAATTATTTATAAAGTTTTCTGAATCATTCAATACTGAATTCAAACAAGAAGCTGAATTTGCTTACTGTTTATTCAATGAACAGAAAAGACAAATGAAGTAGATTTTGAATCATAGAAGAAACAAATTAGAAGAAATAAGAGAAAATATTTTGAAGTATCGGAGAAATGAAAGCAGACGCCAGCGACTGATGACGCAGAGAATTTAAAGAAAAGGATTAGGGTTTGATGAACTGAAATGGCAATTTTAACCCCAGTTGTAGATAAGATAATGGACTGCTAATTTTAACTAATATCACATAGCGCTTCTACTTAAATTATTTTAAGCCGCAGAAATATTATATTAGCACATACACATATGAAAATAACAATATAAATTTTATGTTAATTATTTGTATACTCGTTTGCATATGTGAATTAATCAAATATTATATACTCGTTTGCATATGTGAATTAATCAAATATTATATACTCGTTTGCATATGTGTAAGATAAGCCAATATTTTCAGAGTCATGTGAATAATTTATAAAAATAATCACCGACAGTACCCATCATAAATCTAAAAATATGAAAACATAAAAATAAATCTAAAAAATTGTAATAGCTCATACCTGATTCTCCATCTAAAGATATCGAATTGAACTCTTTGGGTGAGACACATAACCACCGACTCCAACATCACCAAAGGTCGTAGCAAGAGGATGATTTTGCTTGGCTGTGGCCTCATCCGGTAACAGTATATTGTCTACAATCACCTTCTCATGTGTTGGAGGTACAGGTTTTCCATGTATGATGGATGCCGTCGAATCTGTGCAGAATAAACCTGTTGCAACAACTTCTAGATCGAAGTTCAACATTTCACATTTTTTATTTGTCGAAACATGTGAAATTTGCGGATTAGCAACAACGTCGGTGTTCGACGTTCTTCCTCCATTTTCCTGATGTGTCCCAACGCTTCCTCCTTCGTTGGAATCAATGTCTGGTATCTGGTTTTCTCGATTCACATATGCTTTTAACATGCCGAAAATTGACTTCAATGTCCCCTCCACATTCTCCAATGTCCCCTCCACCTTCTCAATCCTTGCTGTCAAATTATCTGAGCCTGATTTAATCTTTTTGAGTTGTTTACGTGAAATAGTAGAAGCTTTAACTTGCGACTTTGATATCATACTTCCAACACTTCGAGTCCGGCCCTTTTTATCCTTGCCAAACACTTGTGACAAGATGTCTTCATCCAATGTCAAATCTTCTTCCTCGTCATCATTGATTGTTTCCTTCGCTTTTGCAATTTTCCCCTAAAATATGATAATGACTGAGATATAACGTGCATTGATAAGTTGCTAAACTAAAACAATATATTGTTTAACTTACAAAGTACGAAGAATTCGAATCTGATATGGTGCCATCCTTTTTTGTATGAGTTTTCTCCCATACTTGACGACGTGTGATTTCTTTTTCTGGATTTTCACTTGCCTGCAACCATGAAAAAGGATTAGTAGATGGAAAAACAATGAAACTATCTTTCTATCCATGAATATAAGGGGACAGACTTATTGACAGATTAAGTACACAGAGTTTAGATATATTAAATGTTGAACATCTTCTTGTCAGCTCTATCACTGGAACCGATGGCTAGAAAGTAAACAGATTTATCTAATTGAGACAGTTTTAAAAAAAAATTGAAAACATTTTTTTCTTTTTTCTTTTTTGTGATAGAACTGAAGACCATTGGCATTGGTTGTGTACAAATCAGGGCAATGTTCTTTCAAAATTGGTTGTACATGCATGATACCAGGCACAAAATTGTTTGGGAAAGAGGCAACTATCCAAAAAATAATACTTTGTTTATATAAAGTAATAATCGAACAACTACCAACAATAGAAAAACTGTAGCAAAAAGGCATGATCATTCATAATACTCACATATTAATCAAATAAAAAACATACGGTTGAAATCAGACGAGTAAGTGATGCGGTTAAATACACACACATCGTGTGATGCAGCGCAGGAGCATAAATGATTGAAACGTTGCATAAGTTAGGGCCAACATAACAAGCTGGTTTGATATTAGACATCAGCACATGATTTAAAAAAAAACGTACCATTTTATGTTCGACTACGGCATGACTTGTACGACCACTGTGATGACTATAATTGTACACTGATCTGTTTTTTTCCTAGCTCTCTTCTTTCGTGTGCACCGGGTTTTGCTTCGTTTTTCAAGAATCCGTCCCAATCTTCTAGGCTAACTTTTGGAGGACAATTTTTTCTTCTATCTTCATCATTATCAAATTTGTCGTAGTAATTTGTCCTCAATTCACTTTTATATCTCCTAAATGACACACACATTTTTTTCAAATAAAGCTCTTTTGCATCCGACTCTACGTCATAAAATTTCTATATATGTTAGTGTAATTCAAAAAATATGTTAGTGTAATCAATGCGGTGCATGAGAAGTAGAACAGAAAATGAAGAAAATGAAGAAAAAGTTAAACCATATAACAGACTAAATCCACAAAAATATATTACAACTCTCTTTTGTACATATGATGGACCTACCAAGTAGCAGTGGTAACATAGACATGTAGTCGTGCAGATGAAAGGAAAAAAGATAAAATAGTTACTGTAAATAACGCTATAACAATTCTACAATGAAATGAGAAATAAATTTTACAATTAGCATTTAAAAATAATAGGCAAGCATTTAAAATTGAATGAGCACTTAGTAAAAGCAAGAAGGCAAATTGATTTTTGCAACCTAAGGCATTAAATGAGAAATGAAAGTAAGCGTGTAAATAATTGCAAACATTTGTGTGAATACATTATAAGGGAATTCAATTTTTTTTACCCTACGCATTTAAGTGAAATGACACAAAACAACTATGACATAATAAAACATGAGATAAGCATGGTAAATGTGATATTTTAAGGGAAAATAGATGTAAATATTTACATAAGCATGACAAAAAGTTGTAAATGCATATACACTAAGTCAACATGGCATATACGAAGGAAGAAGCTTGGATTTTTTTTCCTACATGCATTAAATATGAAATGGAGATAAGTAAGCATGACAAAAGATATACAACAGGTATTTAATATGATATGAAATAAAGAGACAGCCCATCCATCATAGCAAGGAAATAGGATAATAGGATGAAAAGCCTGCATTGTTTCGACACAAGCATTCACTGACAAGGATTGAAAAACCTAGAAAGGAAATACACTCAGCACATAGCCTGTAGTAGATAAAGTGCAAAGGAGATAGGAACAACATCACTCATTCATTTATAAAGAAATCTTGAAAGTGGACATTAGGTGAGCAAAGCAAATTGTATCCTGTCAAATCTCATTTATATCTTCTTATGCAAGAGTGACTCGAGCTAACATCTCAGTATCAAACTACGTCTATAAATATACATGAATTTGAAAGTGGGAAATTAAAAAAAGAATTACTGAATTGAAAAAAAGAATAGGGAGTTTAAAATGGTAAGTCAAATCCTAATCGGAATTAACTATTAACTCCAACATAGAAAATTCACATAATTGTCTTAAGTTAATTCTAAATTTTATTTCACCTTGAATTTCATTATATATCATGAGTTATGGCAATCATACAACAAAAAGATTTTAAATTTCAAAAAATTGAACATCATACTTATGAAATTGAATCGTAGGATTGCGTTAGTCATGCTAAATCATGATTTTTAGTATATAGATTACAATTTTAGTTAAGTACGTTAAGAGAATTTGTAAGCTAATTGAAAAATGTTTTTGGTCAATCTGGGGTGACATGGTTGATGAGGGGCTAAGTCTTCGCTACTAGAGCAACATAAGGTGACATAGGTAATGGGAAAAATACTCACATAAATTTTGGACTGTTGGATCACCCAGTCAATCTCATTGTATTACTAAATTTCCAATATTAGGCTGGTTGCAATATTTGTTAAACTTACGTAGCCATCTCATACTCACAAACAATCAGCTGATCTCCATCACCCACAATTTTTGTTTTATACCCATGATTTTCAAGTCTTTACGTGCATTGATGCCGTCTTTAGACTTGTCTTTATGACATATGATTGTACTAATGAGATGCTCAGTGACATTCTTCTCTGTATGCATAACATCAATATTATGTCGGATCAAATTTGCTTTCCAATATGGTAAATCAAAGAGGATGGACCTCCTGTACCATGCGGGAACATTGTCAACTTCTTCTTCATCGTTCTTTTTTCGTTTTCGACTGATTTTCGACTTGTTTTTACCAACTTTCATCTTGATATTAGCTACCTTCTCTTCAACTTGATAACCAGTCAATTGCCGTGGAGGACGACGATATTCTTGTGTGTTATCAAAGTTTGTTTTATCCTCTCGAAACTTGTGTTTGGAAGGAAGAAATCTTCGATGTCCCATGTAACACATCTTCTTACTTTCAGGAAGATAATAAGAACACGTATCCTCCCCACGTGTAGGACATGCAAAATAGCCATGCGTTGTGCATCCTAATAAAGTCCCAAGTGCAGGATGATCATGAATTGCCCATAACAACCTAGCTCTCATTGTGAACTCAGATTTATTAAATGAGTCATATGCAGCGACTCCTTCCCATAACTGCTGTAACTCGTCTATCAACGGTTGCAAATAAACATCAATATCCTTTCCTGGTTGTTTTGGCCCAGAAATCAACAATGTCAACATTGAAAACTCTCTTTTCATGCACATGGATGGAGGAAGATTATACGGTACTAGAATTACTGGCCAACAACTATAACGGCTACCCAGAGATGCATTTGGGTTGAAACCATCGGTTGCTAATCCAAGCGTGACATTTCGTGATTCCAAGGCAAACCTTTTGTCAAAAGAATCTGCAGCTCGCCATTGAGAAGTGTCGCATGGATGACGCATTACATCTGGATTAGACTTCGCACGACTATGCCAAGTCATAGCTTCTGCTATCCATGGTATAGTATACATTCTTCTCAACCTAGGAATTAGAGGAAAATGTCTCAACGTCTTTTGAGGTACTTTGACAGCTCTTTTCTCTTCGTTGAATGTTGTCTTATATCTTGGATCTTTGCAAACTGGACAAAAAACTCTATTTGCATCATCTTTCCAATACAAAATGCAGTCATTAATGCATGAATCATAAGTTTTGTAGTCCATTCCAACTTGTTTAATCATCTTCTTCATGTCGGGATACTTTGTTGGTACTGTATTACCTTGAGGAAGTAATTCCTTTATAAATTCAAGGAGTGCAGTCACACCGTTGTCGGAAAAACCATACTGGGTTTTCAAGCTATTCAGCTTGGTGACGAAATATAATGTTGTTATCCCTTTTGGACATGAAGGATACAATGGTTCTTTTGCATTATCGAAAAGAGATTTATACTTTTTACTTTGATTGTCCTGCCAATCAACATCAACCGTAGGCGATTCTCCAATATTGTCAGGCAACGAACTCGTAGATTGAAAGTGATGAAATCTATCAGTATCATTGACTAGATCTTCCATCCTAGGAAGTTCAGACTCATCGGTACTTGTGGCTTCACTAACGGGTTGTTTTTGCTTTCTCGCCGACTCTTCCCCATGAAAACGCCAAACGGTATATGATTGGACAATTCCCCATCTAAGCAGATGATAATGAATTTCATCTAATTTAATTTTTGTTCTCATATTGTTGCACTTTGTACAAGGACAAGAATAGATTTCTTTATTACCACCATTTTGTACAGCAAAATCAATAAACTTCTGCACTCCTTCCATATATCGTGCAGTTCTTCGATCGGATTCTTTCATCCATTCTTTATCCATTCTGTAATTACAATACAAGAATATTGACATTACATTAAGAGAATCAACAGGAATATACTAAAGGCCCAGACTTGTACTTGGGATAATATGCACACGATCTCAAACCTAAATTAATTGGCATTGCCGAATCTAGTTCTTATACATAAACTCATACTCCAATGTCAGTACAATAGAGCTACATGCAAAATAGGTCAAAGTTGTCGGGCATGACTATGATGCAAAAGTATATATAGTAGGACATTTATGAAGATAGTGTTTAATATAAACAAACAAATGGTGAGATCATGAAATTGAAATTAGAACAAATAGAAACTTCTCAAATTGAATCAAATAGTAGTTGAAGCCAAAATAACAAATGGAGCCAAAATCAATAAGTCAATGCATAGTCATGAGATTGAAGAAACAGTTCAAAACAAAAAATATGAATACATGTTAATAAAATATAAAATTAATCCACGAAATCACAACAGATAGAAATTAACAAAACCGAGAATTACACTGCAGCAAAAGTTCCATTTTGCAACTGTTTTTAATAGGTCTATTACAACGAACACCAACTAGTCGTTTTATCCAAAGTTGTAATAGAAACGGATTTTTTTTACAACAGCCTCCGACAATTGCAGCATCAGTTGTAAAAAGTTTTTTCGCAACAACTTTTACCTGTTGTAAAATATTTTTTACAACTGCTTTTGATAGTTGTAAATGGCCTTTTTTTACAACTGGTTTTCTAGTTGTGGTAACATGTAGTACAACAGTTTTTGCATGTTTAAAAAACATGCAAAATTAAAATAAAAGGAAAAAGTCTAAACACATTTTGCAACTGAAGCATAAACATTAAATTATGCGCAAATCAAACAAACAACTTGTACTCATACAGGAACCCAGCATACCCTTACAGGTGTTAACTATGTATTATGGCAAAACCATATCTGATCATCCCAAGGCAACAAAATATCTCATCAGCACATTTCAATCTCATAGGCATCAGGCAAGCCATTCTCATGAAAGCAGTTGTTTGACCATCTTCATTAGTGCATCTTTACATGCACAACATTTATTGGTTTGTAAATATCAACGTACATATCAACAAAGTCTGTAACTTTAGATAAAAAATTATTAGTTTGTGTACAAGAAGAATACATTATTAGTACTGCAGTTTTTATTTTACAAAAAGAATCTACTTGCAGTACAAAATATACTTCAGGAGCCGCACACATGTAATAGGCCTGAAGGGAAGAATAGTATATATTAAATAATTTCACTTTGTGCCGCACCGTAACTCAGTTTTTTTAAACTATTTTGGTCTGCAAGAATGCAAGAAATATGTAAAAGAGAATATATATAATTGAACTGTTTATAATTTTGACAATAATAACCAAACAAACAAAGGGAATGCAGCTTATAGTATAAATCCATGTGTCAGTTGTAATGGTCCTAAGTCAATAGTGCAGTGCAAACCAAACAAGTAGAAGGAATGCAACCAAACATTTAGACGAAGGAATACAACCAAACAAATTGCATGGAGTCAACAGTGCACTGCAGTTTGACTCAGTGCACTCAACATTAACTAATGTAAAAAAACACAAGATCACTGTTACATAAACAAACTCATTACTTGCCAAAGTCATGCATGGTTCTCAATAGATTCATCCTTGTTAATATCTATTATATATGTATAAACTAATTGGAGGTGTGTTGTTGATAGATTTAGGATAGAGATTCTTTTTTTTGTTAATTCAAAAATAGCATCAATCTGCACATGCTTTAAATTAGATGTGAAAGTCACTTATTTTGTTTGAAAATAATCCAAAAGTCAGCTGAATAAACCTCTCTTTGAGCTTTAGAGTTGAATGATAACTCATTCAGATAATGAGGTAAAAGGCAAAGATGAAAATTACAAAACGGTAAGAAAGTAAGTTACTAGAAATAGAAGATTAGAGAGTAAAAGCAAAGTATAATAGCAAAATAGAGACTTCATTGCATCAAAGCATGCATAAAAGATATTATGATGTGCCTCCATCTAAAAATCAATCAGTGGTTCTTAATTGACAATTACTAGTGGTTCTTAATTGATCAGTCAGTATGCTACTCTCATTATATAGTGAATAAGCATAATTTTATAAAAGATACACGTACCTTATTCAAATAAATAAATTTGAATTTCAACTCCAATATTAATATATCATATTCAGTTTATATGCCAGCTCTTTGGTTCAAAGAATAATTCTGATGTGCATAGCTGTCCGTATTTAGATTTTTTATGTTATCAGACAAAAACACAACAATAATATTCTTACATTTTCATGTGCTTTTTGGAAGATTTCATATAAATTTATTTATTACAACGATTAATAAAAATATTATGAAACGCAACATTTGAAATACTGTCTCCCAATAATTGTATAAATCAACATGGCATCCAGTTCAAATATTTATGCAGAATACAGTTCAAAAACCAACAATTGAATTTATTTAAAATTAAAAAGAAATGCAGAAAACTACGCTTTTATTTCCACCATCGAATAGGTCGTGAATTATCATATAAATAAACATAAAAAAGAATGAAAATAACATTGGCGTAGATGCAACAAAACATAGTACCAGAGAGTTTGGTAATCGAAGCACATGAAGCACCAACATATGAACCCCATCACAGCTGTCTACATGCTTCTCTCACTCTCATCGTTCATTTAATGTTTCCATCACTTGTTAGTGAACAACGAAATTGTTTATATACCAATGTTTTCATCATTTATGTGTTAAAAATGTACTTATAAACTTTATTTACATGCATATCTAGCTCAGTTGTAAACAAACTTTTCCTCGACCTTGGTAATTTCTAGAGATTGATGTTTAATAAAATACAAAACAAATTACTCTATCAGCTTTTTAGGGTTCCAAACACGATGTCGCCATCATAAAATCCTATTTCGATGCCGAGATTTACGAATCAATAAGAAAACTGACGAGAATAGAACTATCAAGTTTTACTATAAAATGGATCTTCCATACCTTAGAGTAGATCGACTTCGAGTTCACGATGAGATCTGGAAAAATGGATCCGGAGAAAGCACGGAAGACTTCGATTGGGAAAATGGCGAGTAGATCTAGAGGAAGACTGGAAGAGTGGATCGAGATCTGAAAATGGCAACTTTGATTTTCTTTTTCATTTTTCTTTTTTTACCTTGAAGGAAATGGGAGAGCGTACATAGGTTGGGAACGGGGTATATGGATGGGTGTGCTATACTTTAGAGCGGTTAAGGTCTGTAGCCAAAAGTAAAACGGTTTAGGACCGTGCTTTTCCATTTTGCAACGGGCGAAAGCCATTGCTAAATAGCAACGGCTCTAAGCCGTTGCAAATGTCCCGCACTTAGGGGTTGCAAAAACGCTGATATGGTGTAGTGTTTTCCTTTTCATTACGCAGAATGGAGAGAGAGTTGGCATAATAGTTGATATCACACTGTTTTTGAATATAAGGTCATCGGATCAGCCGCATCAATTGAAACTAAAACGATGAAAGAACGAAACTTTGACTTCAAGACCCGCATTTCACACAAAAGATAATGCAAAAAGTTGAAGAAACTGAGTTTGTTAATGGGATTTCCTTGGAAGAAAGACCTCCTTTCCCGCGGGTCCTATTAGACTTACCCGCTCCATCTCCTGTTTTAATGATCGCTCCCACTCTAGCAAATACAGATCAGGTTATTCAGATTATTGAACCTGTCAAGTCTAAATAAACTTTGATTGTTCAAGAAGAAGAATCCAACATTCATATCTTGAACTATAAATTGAAATAAATGAACATTGGAATTTATCTTGCTATCACTTAAATCTTTTTTTGGATCAACATGATATGTTCAGGTGACGATCTCAATAATTTCTTTTTTTCCAAAAAAAGTGCAGATATAATGATGACGACGAATGCCATAGATTAATATAAACAGTCCTTCGCCAAAATGGTTGCATTTGAAGAATGCAGCTTTTCAGTGCAGCTGAATCTATTTTGGAAAATCGCTTGCGCATAATGCATACAATTTTAAAACGGTGTACATCCTCTATTAAATGCACTTGGATGAAATTTGTAGCATTCGGGTTTAAATATTTTCTAATGAAACACTAATGTGGTAAACCAACTCTATTCATCATAAAGAGGATTCCGTTGCATGTTTGATATATTTAATCAGAAGAGCATGAATATAATATTTTGCATTGAAAAAGGTTCAATATATATAATTACAGAGATCAGTTTCTACTAAAAATGAGTATCACATTCTCTGCTCTCATGCTCTCAGCTCTTCTCAAATTTGGCTTTTCTATGGCTCACTCGTGTCACTCTTGAACTCTCCGCTTTCTTCTCAGAATTATCTCTTTGTAAAAAAAAAAATCAATTTTCCTATTTGACTACTTTTCATAACTCTGGTCCTTCCTATGCCTAAAAAAAAGAAATTACATCTTCCCCTAATTTTACAATTAGCAATCGCGTCCGTTCCACCGCCAACCTCGAATGTGCGTCTTTGGATCTACCTGGAGCTGCTCAACTACGATCTTCTCATCGGGTATACTTCAGAATCTGCCACTTTCGATCTCCTCCTGCAAAAATAATTGATCATGTTTGGTTTGCTATTTTTAGTTTTATTTTCGTCCAAACAAAAAACCACATACGCATGTATTGTGAAAAACAAGCGATTTGAAAAATAAAGTTAACATGCACACAATAGAAAACAAGTTTATTTAGAGTCCGTTTGGTTTCATTTTGTATTTTGAGTTTTGTGTTTTCAACTTGCACTAAGAAACATGAAGAAACAAAAGAAAAAGATTTATAATTCTTAGCCGTTGCGACGACCAACAGACAACGAAGGAGTTGGATTGTTCACCGTGCTCTTCTTATCTTTCGAAACACGAAAAACAAAATAAACTTGTTTTCTATTTTATATGTTAATTTCGTTTTTCAAAATCGTTTGTTTTTCAACAATGCATACAACGGACGCGTTTTTGTATAGACGAAAACACAAAACTAAAAACGACAAGCCAAACGGGTCCTTAGTTTTCCGTGTTTTGAGAAATTCTTCCCTCCGTCGTCCCTCCATCTCCTTTGCTGTCCTTTCTCATCCCTTCATCTCCTCCTTTGTACCTCCATTATCGTCGTAATGTCTTAAAATTTTAAACAATTTTCTCCTCTCTCCATGCATTTTGTTATAAATTTTGAAAACGCAAAACACAAAACTTAAAATGAAACCAAACATGGCCTTAGTATTTCATTTTGTTTTTAAGATTTTTTTCTTGGATAAACGAAAACACATACGTAGATTCTTCAAAAGCTGCATAGTTCTCACTGATGAATTTTTTTTATTATCGTTCGAATCCGATGGCAATTGTTCACCAACTTTAAAGTAAAATTTGTTGATTTCATATCTTGCCAAGGATAGTTCCATGTTATAGCACCTATATTTTCAACTAAAATATTTATCAAATGGTTTAATCACTGTAGATTGATAGAAATTTTGTAGGTTCAAAAAGTTGAATTTGACTTTCACATTTTTTTTTAAAATTAAATTTGGGTACTCTGGTTGAATATGTATGTTGCATTCGAAATTGGCATTGCCGTTGTTGTAATTTTCGGCACCCCCTCGCATCTTCCGCTATGCGCGCACTTCATTTAGTGTAGAAGAGGCAAGACCACTGAACGAAGCTCATTTGGTGTCAGCGTCATGATTGGATATCCCTACATCCTCCAGAGCACATATATTTTCATGGCAACATTTATTTGTAACAAAAGGAATCCCTTGTTGTTACATGCTACCAATCCCATATATATGCTGATCTCTTTTAGAATACCTTGCGATGTGGGACTAATCTTAATCCAATCTACGCACCCACTCTAATACAATGCGAGCCACACCTAACAGATCTCCACCTTGGTGAGCATTTTCTCAATTCAACTTGAAGTTATACAGAGTCCTCAAACACTTGGATAAGGTCGCTAACACCTCCAGCAGTTTAGATTAGGTCGCTACCACCTCCGGCAGTTTGGCCAAGCTGTTTCACAAAGAGTTCTCTTTTCCACGGTTGGAGCAAACCGCGTTTTTAACTCATAACTCCACCTTAATGAGAATCCCAAACTCAAACCACATATTGGAGCATACTTAGGTCAATGCTGCATCATATTGGTCCCATCGAACCATCGGCTTTGATACCATGTTGTAATTTTCGGCACCCCCTCGCATCTTCCGCTATGCGCGCACTTCATTTAGTGTAGAAGAGGCAAGACCACTGAACGAAGCTCATTTGGTGCCAGCGTCATGATTGGATATCCCTACATCCCCCAGAGCACATATATTTTCATGGCAACATTTATTTGTAACAAAAGGAATCCCTTGTTGTTACATGCTACCAATCCCATATATATGCTGATCTCTTTTAGAATACCTTGCGATGTGGGACTAATCTTAATCCAATCTACGCACCCACTCTAATACAATGCGAGCCACACCTAACAGCCGTGTCATGCAGAAGCTAACATTATACTAGAGCGCTTTTGTTATTTTGTATTCTTATAGGTTTTGTACATATGCCATTATTTATGGTTGCACTGTTGTTGTATATTGCCTAGTTTATGCAGTAGTAGTGATATTGGTTCCACAAATTGTTATATATTAGCAGCTCATGTATTATATTTATGGAATGAAACACGAGAATTTCCAATTACTTCGTTTTATATGTTCGTAGCTAAAACATGACACCGATGATATATGGGAAGGAAATTGTTTCTGTATAATTACCTACTCAACTATGCTAGAGTGGAATGGATGATTAGAAAGTTAAGCGAAATTATTTGGAAATCCTTTCTTAAAATGAAAGCTATTATTATTTGAAAACAAGTAGTTTTCGTCTTCGGAAAAATCCAGTTATATTTACACGAGTTAAAACCCTTGAATTAAATTCAAATTCCCAAATCAATACCTTTAAAATGGTTTAACCCATATATAACTTGTACAGCATCTTTAATCCCTAGTTTCAAATCATAGGATTCAATTTCAAACTTGAATTCAAATTTAAATCAAATTATTTAAATTTTCAAAACTCTATCAAGTTATTCAAAATAACTTTTATCTTTGAAATTCCATTTCAAAAGCTTTTCACTTTAAACCCAAAATTCCAATTTCAAAATCAATTGAAATTAAAATTTCAATTTCAAAAACATCAAATTTACATCATCTGTGACTTAACCGATTTCCACGTGAAATCCACATTTGTGTGTGTAAAGGTGTAGTCCAGGGGTTTCACACAATAGTGCACAACATCAATCCTCACAGATATATCGATAAGCGGTATAATCCATAACGCTTATCTTCATTCACAGATTCATAGATAAAGTAAATTTATCAGTCACAAAGATTCATCATTACAATTCGATGTGGGTTTCGGATAACCAACTGGAATCTGACTCCCTGTCGCATCGAAATTCAAATGTCGTTTACGGATCAAGGGTTTTCATATTCACATAGTAATATATCACAGAAACAGATATATAAATCACAGATAATATATTACATTCATCCCAGATAAATGAACTACAGTACAGATCACACACAAATCAGAATATATAACAAGGCATCACATATCAGGGATATCAAACAATTCAACATTCACTAGAATCCAAACATCCATGGATAAGGTCAATTTATTATCTGATTTATTTAAATCAGATTTATTACTTATGAATAAATCACTAATCCTGGTTAATTAACATTAATTAATCTCAACCATTTTGATTAATTATTCTTTAATCATTTATTAATTAACCATTAATAATAAATTAATTAACCTTAAATTATAATTCATCAACCTTTAATTATTAAATAATTAACCTTTAATTATTTAATTCACCCTTTAATTAATTACCATTAATTAATAAATTAACCATCAATTAATCACATTGACAAATTATTCTTTAAGTAATTAAGTAAGTAACCTTAAATTAATTACCTTAATTAATTACTCTTTCATTACCTCATTTATTATCAAAACCTTAATTAGATTAAGATAAAATCATTTCCTTTATTTGAGACCAAATCACATATTTAGTTTAAAACATTTAACTAGGACAGTGTTTTAAAAACTTGGTTAAGTTTTAATTCAAAACTGTTTTGATCACTAACTTCCCAGACCCGAGACTCGCTTCGAGTCTTACCCGATAAAAATACCTGAATACTTCGAGTTTTTCCCCCAAACAACCCGATACAAAAAATTTCGACTTAAATTTGGTTAAGTTTTTAAATGGCCCGGAACCACCCAAAACCACCCGAGCTCGAACTCGAGCCTGCATCCAATTTCCCCGAAGACTTCTTCGAGTCTCAACTCTTCTTCCCAAACTCAAACCAACGTGCTCGTGCACGTGTACATCGTCGCCGACCATCTTCCGGCATCGCCATGACGTCGAGCACGTCGACGATCTTCCCCAGAACCAACCCCAACCGTTCGAACTTCGGCGTCATCTCGAAAACGAAATCGAGGTGAAATCTGAAACCTGGAAACGTTCGAACCCCACATCTCCCAAACCTGTCAACAACATCCTCTCGCCACTCCGACCACCTGATGATCAACTACTCCGGCCTCGTCTTCAACTACGGCCAAACTATCAATCCTCAAAAGATTGTAACACTCGGTCAATTATACAAATCGAAATGATCGATTCTTTAAACCAAATAAAAACTAGGGTTTAAAATAAATTTTCAAAACTGCATCCTTTCTAACAAATTTTATCGTCATATATGATTTTTCTTAGTATCAACAAACCCTCCTCTACTACTTAGAAGAACCCCGAGCTTCCTCAATCCAAAGATCAACAGAAAATGCCTAAAATCCTATTTCAGTTCAATATCTAGCTGCACTTTCAACTAATACCTAAAAATCCTAATTCTTGTTTTTAAAAACATGTTCCAGTTAATGCTATTGATTTATGATACTGAAATACAAAATTTACATGTTTGAATTTTTGGCAAAACTTAAGTATTACTGTATTTTTGGATTTCCAGAACCATTTCAATTTTATATAACTTTATTAAAAATTTTAAACCTACTCTATGATCAAACAAACAAATTTTGTTTAATAGTTAAATCCAAATATAGAGTGGATCAAGAGATACTGGTTTTTGAATAAGTCTTTAGCTTGAAAAACTAGTAACAGAGGTGATACAGGGAAATAAGCATATACACATATTAACACATCCATATATATGCAGAGATTCACCATACAAATATATTCACAAAGTAAACAAACATTCTAAAACTTAACATGCAACCAAAATCAAATTAAAGCTTTCAAAAGTGTGATGTTACTCACTGGTGAAAACAAAGAAGTCTGGAAAAAAACAAAGTTGCTCACCTTGAAAAATGGCAGAGAAGAACAGAGGGTTGCTTTGTTGAGACAGGTTGAAATTTGCAAGCAATACTCCTTTCTTTGATCTCTGGTTTTGCCTTGATATATTGTTGTTTAGATTGAAGAATTTTGTTTAAGTTTTAAAGATGTTGTTTAAGTTGAGTTGTTGCTTGCTTCAGTTTGAAATAAAACTTCTGGTATGCTAAGTTTTTTTCTTTGTAACCGAAATGAAATGAGATACAGAAGATATATGTGTAACAAGTATAGGATATTATTTTTCTTTTGTACAAACCATACCAGATTTTTTTTTTTATTAAATAGGGTGCTGAAAGGATCCTAAGCAAACTCGAATTGACTTTGTTTTGAGCTAGCATTAAATGCTTTGGTACCTTGTTCCCATGCTTCTTATTTTTATGTTTGCAGCCTATGCTTCTTCATACTTTATCTTATCTTTTGTTGGCTGAGAATTCGATTTTTGTGCAAAGTAGTGATGGGGTATTAAATGCATGTGTACTTCTTTGTCTATACCCTTATGCTATGTATTGTTATGTATGTATTTTATTTTATTTTATTTTCTTTGTCTTGCTTTATATATATATATATGTTCACTTGTTTGTATTTGTTTGTTTTATTTTCGTCTACATTTAATTTCTTACTTATCATATATTTCGTTTTATTTTACATTTGCATTCCTTCATCATATTTATACAACCTTTAAAAAATCCATTTCATAGATTAAATTCAAATATCCTACATTATTTATAAATCCCAATTCAACATTTAATTTCAAATACATTTTTTTTCTCTTCAAGTAATTCATAATTTAACTGATATTTAATATCAATTATCAATTATTTCACAATTTTTATTCAAAAATTCATTTAATCATCAATTTAAATATTTACAAAATTCGGGGTCGTTACTGACTTCCCCCCTTAAAAGAATTTCGTCCTCGAAATTCGCAGGCACAAAAATAACAAAGATAGATAGATTCGATCTCTTATAATTCCTCAAACATTAGTTATGAATTCCAACTCAAATCGGAATATCTCAGAATACATACCAATTTGTGCCTCTTCGGACTTTGGTATTCATAAGAAATTACAATAAAATCTCAAATTTGGTTTTAAACGAAATCGTTTTATTGATTTAATTCAATTTATCCTTCATATTCTATTAATCAATTTAACTCAATTTAAAATTTCCAATTCATTTAGAATTTCCAACTCATTAAAGTTTAAATCAAAAATTGATAAGAAATCGATGAAGATAAGAAGTAAGAATTTTCTACAACGATTCGTAGAACCATCATCACACCGAAACTTCTTCTTATAGCTGGTACGAAGAAATCAAAAGAATTTTGAAAGACGAATCAAAGGAGATTGATAAGAAAGTTGTTTCCACTGTTGCAGGGTATTGACAATTGTAGTCGTATTCCCTTGTCCCCTATCTCGTCCTCTTCTTGCACTCATACTTACTATCAGTGGATAGCAAGAGAATTTACTAAGACGTTTAAACGGATATCTTAGGGATTACTCATTCTAGGGTATACTTCACCCTATCTCTAATGAGCTACTTAATGTGTTATACTCCTGAGCTAAAGTTCAACCTTCAGCTTTGATACCAAATGTGACGGTCCGAAAACAGCGGTCACAAGCGGTAGGCTTTGCAACCATCCCGGCCCCACCGTGGCTCACACTGGCACCTCGCATTTACTTTTACAGCCAGCCTCTCGACTGTCATGGCCTCTGCCTAACCAACCCATCCCTCTCAGGGACATGTAGGGGTAAGAGTCTCCCGTTCGCCACCAAACTACGAAGCGAGAACCCCCTATCATGCTGTAATATAGCAAATGCGATCCATATACGACATATCATTTATTCGGAATGGGTTATATGACACAAAGGTCCTCTCCCGGGTAAACCGAATAACGAGCGTAATTAAAAATCATGTGGATACTGGGGTCTCAGTTAAATCATAGCTTAAAGCTCAAAACTTTTCATTCGAATGGTTAAAACCAATTACCATTTCCAATCTTTTAAACAAAAAGATTCATTTCAAAAACCTTCAATGGTTTAAACAATTTCCACGCTTTTAATCTTTTAAACAAAAAGATTCAATTCACAAAGTTTACCCCGTTCACAAAGATCCATTCATGGATTTCAAAACAATTTCCACTTCAATTGAATTAACTTGTTAAATCTTTAAGTCAAGATTTAACTTATAGCTTTCAAAACTCGTTTCCAAAGATTCATTCATAGTCTTTCAAAACAATTCTATTTCAAGTTGGATTAACTCATCCGGTCTTTGAATCAAAGACTCATTTCATAGTTTTCAAAACATTTCAATTCCATTTCAAACTTGAAACCGTTCAACACAATTTGGAAATCCTTTCTTAAAATGAAAGCTATTATTATTTGAAAACAAGTAGTTTTCGTCTTCGGAAAAATCCAGTTATATTTACACGAGTTAAAACCCTTGAATTAAATTCAAATTCCCAAATCAATACCTTTAAAATGGTTTAACCCATATATAACTTGTACAGCATCTTTAATCCCTAGTTTCAAATCATAGGATTCAATTTCAAACTTGAATTCAAATTTAAATCAAATTATTTAAATTTTCAAAACTCTATCAAGTTATTCAAAATAACTTTTATCTTTGAAATTCCATTTCAAAAGCTTTTCACTTTAAACCCAAAATTCCAATTTCAAAATCAATTGAAATTAAAATTTCAATTTCAAAAACATCAAATTTACATCATCTGTGACTTAACCGATTTCCACGTGAAATCCACATTTGTGTGTGTAAAGGTGTAGTCCAGGGGTTTCACACAATAGTGCACAACATCAATCCTCACAGATATATCGATAAGCGATATAATCCATAACGCTTATCTTCATTCACAGATTCATAGATAAAGTAAATTTATCAGTCACAAAGATTCATCATTACAATTCGATGTGGGTTTCGGATAACCAACTGGAATCCGACTCCTTGTCGCATCGAAATTCAAATGTCGTTTACGGATCAAGGGTTTTCATATTCACATAGTAATATATCACAGAAACAGATATATAAATCACAGATAATATATTACATTCATCCCAGATAAATGAACTACAGTACAGATCACACACAAATCAGAATATATCACAAGGCATCACATATCAGGGATATCAAACAATTCAACATTCACTAGAATCCAAACATCCATGGATAAGGTCAATTTATTATCTGATTTATTTAAATCAGATTTATTACTTATGAATAAATCACTAATCCTGGTTAATTAACATTAATTAATCTCAACCATTTTGATTAATTATTCTTTAATCATTTATTAATTAACCATTAATAATAAATTAATTAACCTTAAATTATAATTCATCAACCTTTAATTATTAAATAATTAACCTTTAATTATTTAATTCACCATTTAATTAATTACCATTAATTATTAAATTAACCATCAATTAATCACATTGACAAATTATTCTTTAAGTAATGAAGTAAGTAACCTTAAATTAATTACCTTAATTAATTACTCTTTCATTACCTCATTTATTATCAAAACCTTAATTAGATTAAGATAAAATCATTTCCTTTATTTGAGACCAAATCACATATTTAGTTTAAAACATTTAACTAGGACAGTGTTTTAAAAACTTGGTTAAATTTTAATTCAAAACTGTTTTGATCACCAACTACCCAGACCCGAGACTCGCTTCGAGTCTTACCCGATAAAAATACCTGAATACTTCGAGTTTTTCCCCCTAACAACCCGATACAAAAATTTTCGACTTAAATTTGGTTAAGTTTTTAAATGGCCCGGAACCACCCAAAACCACCCAAGCTCGAACTCGAGCCTGCATCCAATTTCCCCGAAGACTTCTTCGAGTCTCAACTCTTCTTCCCAAACTCAAACCAACGTGCTCGTGCACGTGTACATCGTCGCCGGCCATCTTCCGGCATCGCCATGACGTCGAGCACGTCGACGATCTTCCCCAGAACCAACCCCAACCGTTCGAACTTCGGCGTCATCTCGAAAACGAAATCGAGGTGAAATCTGAAACCTGGAAACGTTCGAACCCCACATCTCCTAAACCTGTCAACAACATCCTCTCGCCACTCCGACCACCTGATGATCAACTACTCCGGCCTCGTCTTCAACTACGGCCAAACTATCAATCCTCAAAAGATTGTAACACTCGGTCAATTATACAAATCGAAATGATCGATTCTTTAAACCAAATAAAAACTAGGGTTTAAAATAAATTTTCAAAACTGCATCCTTTCTAACAAATTTTATCGTCATCTATGATTTTTCTTAGCATCAACAAACCCTCCTCTACTACTCAGAAGAACCCCGAGCTTCCTCAATCCAAAGATCAACAGAAAATGCCTAAAATCCTATTTCAGTTCAATATCTAGCTGCACTTTCAACTAATACCTAAAAATCCTAATTCTTGTTTTTAAAAACATGTTCCAGTTAATGCTATTGATTTATGATACTGAAATACAAAATTTACATGTTTGAATTTTTGGCAAAACTTAAGTATTACTGTCTTTTTGGATTTCCAGAACCATTTCAATTTTATATAACTTTATTAAAAATTTTAAACCTACTCTATGATCAAACAAACAAATTTTGTTTAATACTTAAATCCAAATATAGAGTGGATCAAGAGATACTGATTTTTGAATAAGTCTTTAGCTTGAAAAACTAGTAACAGAGGTGATACAGGGAAATAAGCATATACACATCCATATATATGCAGAGATTCACCATACAAATATATTCACAAAGGAAACAAACATTCCAGAACTTAACATGCAACCAAAATCAAATTAAAGCTTTCAAAAGTGTGATGTTACTCACTGGTGAAAACAAAGAAGTCTGGAAAAAACAAAGTTGCTCACCTTGAAAAATGGCAGAGAAGAACAGAGGGTTGCTTTGTTGAGATAGGTTGAAATTTGCAAGCAATACTCCTTTCTTTGATCTCTGGTTTTGCCTTGATATATTGTTGTTTAGATTGAAGAATTTTGTTTAAGTTTTAAAGATGTTGTTTAAGTTGAGTTGTTGCTTGCTTCAGTTTGAAATAAAACTTCTGGTATGCTAAGTTTTTTTCTTTGTAACCGAAATGAAATGAGATACAGAAGATATATGTGTAACAAGTACAGGATATTATTTTTCTTTTGTACAAACCATACCAGAGATTTTTTTTTATTAAATAGGGTGGCTGAAAGGATCCTAAGCAAACTCGAATTGACTTTGTTTTGAGCTAGCATTAAATGCTTTGGTACCTTGTTCCCATGCTTCTTATTTTTATGTTTACAGCCTATGCTTCTTCATACTTTATCTTATCTTTTGTTGGCTGAGAATTCGATTTTTGTGCAAAGTAGTGATGGGGTATTAAATGCATGTGTACTTCTTTGTCTATACCCTTATGCTATGTATTGTTATGTATGTATTTTATTTATTTTCTTTGTCTTGCTTTATATATATATATGTTCACTTGTTTGTATTTGTTTGTTTTATTTTCGTCTACATTTAATTTCTTACTTATCATATATTTCGTTTTATTTTACATTTGCATTCCTTCATCATATTTATACAACCTTTAAAAAATCCATTTCATAGATTAAATTCAAATATCCTACATTATTTATAAATCCCAATTCAACATTTAATTTCAAATACATTTTTTTTCTCTTCAAGTAATTCATAATTTAACTGATATTTAATATCAATTATCAATTAATTCACAAATTTTGTTCAAAAATTCATTTAATCATCAATTTAAATATTTACAAAATTCGGGGTCGTTACAACTTAGGTCGCCAACGACCTAGCAAGAAGCTACCTTATCTTAGGTCGCTACAAAACAGGGTGTTACGACCTAGAAGGTCGCGACCTAACGTTACCAAGCTATATTTTAAGGTTGCTCCATGGTTAGGTCGCGTGAATGGGTTGGGTCGCTCCAGAAGATATGCCACTGATTCCTTATATCGTGAAGATGTCCTGTTGCCGTGCATCCTTAGGTCACTCAAGAGTAGATCGCGAGACCTTGGGTCGCTGAGATTCTTTAAGTCGCTCTGTGGATAGGTCGCTTGAAGATTTCCAGAAGCCACTTCTTTAGGTCGCTGAACGAGCTATCGACCTTATGCCGCATATGCTGCTTTGACTTAAGTCGCATGGGGTTTAGGTTGCGCGTGTTGTAACTATTTCTGTTAGGTCGTATATTTGTAACATGTGTCTGTTGTGTTGTAAATATTAAGTCGTAGGTCGTTCATGTTGTATTTGTTAAGTCGCTTATCTGTTAGGTCGCATGTCTTTGTATTGAGTCGCTGTTTGTTTTAGGTCGAGATGTTTAGGTCGTTAGCGACCTATGTGTTGTCAGGTGTTGATTCGTGTGAGTTGTAACCCTATAAATAGGGATGTTGTGTCATTTGTAAGAGAGATTGATTTTGAATAAACTTTTGTTTGAGTGCTTTGTGCCTCTTCTCAAATTGGTAGTTGAGTGTGATCTCCTATCTCCACTTTCGGCATTTGAGTGCGCTCGAATCAACGACTGCTGAAGCCGATTCACAGAATCTAGTGCGCTAGATCAATGTTCGAAGAATCGTAGATCTTCTTTCATGGTATCGTGTGCGATCAACATGACGAAGATAGCTAGAATCCGGTATCTTTGAGATCAACGAATTTGGGCGTTTGGTATTTTCAATCCACAGATTGGTACTTTCACCATTTCATCCATTTTGTTATCCGCTGCTGCATCATTTGGTATCAGAGCTAGACTTAGCCAATCATAGCTAAGCCGAGTCTTTGGAGCCAATTCTTATTGAAGAATTCAAGCCGAGCCTGTTAGAGCAAGTGAAGTGTTGGAGCCGTGCATCATTTTGTAGATCTAGACCGAAGCCAAGTTTTTGAAGTTTGTGTTAGAATTTTTTTTTGAAGATTTGTTGAAGATCAATCATGCATTCGAGAAGAGGTAATCATCATAAGAATATTGCCGATGTGTATAGAAGAAAAGATGCTAAGGCAATAGAGCAACAAATTAGTGATAACCTCGAAGAGAAGTTCAATAAAGGTTTTGGAAAGCTGGAGAAATTGATGATGGATTTGAATCAAAGTCAAAGAGGAAGGTCACCAGTCTTGAACCATGGAGGAAATAGAGTTTCGCCATCGGTTACGGAAGCAAGGAGGGTGTCGCCACAATCTTATCAAGATAAAAGAGAATCATCAATTTCAATAAGACGAGATCATCATGGTTACAGAGATGAGGAGAGAAGAACTCCATGTGAGTTTGACAATGAACCATGTCATGATGTCAAAAGACCGAGTAGAAGAGATTTGCATGATCATAGAGACATACGTGGTCATAGAGACGAAGGGTGTCATTTGCCAAAGCATGAGAATGATTCTATTTGGCTAAGGAACAATATTTTTCAGTCTACCTGTACTATCTTGGGAAATGTTTGTAAATTCATTATTGATGCGGGAAGTTGCGATAACCTTATTTCTGAAGAAGCCGTTATGAAGTTGGGGCTGAAGACTGAAAAACACCCTAGACTGTATAAACTGGCATGGATAAAAGAAGGGGAAGAAGTGACAGTGGGAAGACGAACATTGATTACATTTTCTATTGGGAAAAAGTACAAAGATGATATATGGTGTGATGTTGTCGATATGGATGTATGTCATCTACTGTTGGGAAGTCCATGGCAGTATGATAGAGCTGTACAACATAATAGTCACGCCAACAGCTACAGTTTCATGTTCGAAGGAACCAAGATTACCTTAGTTCTTAAGAAGCATGAACAAAGTGACTGCAAGCCAGAGAAGAAGGTGGAAGCAACTAATTTAATATCTTCGAAAGAATGTGTTGAAGAAGTGAAAGGTGGTGTTGAAGTGGAAGATGAAGTCGATTGTTCTCAACCGCTGAAGTTTGATGAAGATAGAGTTGAAGATTTTCAACCAACGAAATCTGGTGAGCATGAGGTTGAAAATTCACAACCAGCAAAGTTTGATAAACATGAAGTTGATATTTTTCAACCGACGAAGCATGATGAACATGAAGTTGAAAATTCACAACCAGCGAAGATTGATGAGGATGAAGAAAGTGTGTCAAGAGATGAAGGGGGTAATTTATCAGTGAAGAAGGTGGGTTCGATTAGTCTATTATCTATAGAAGAGTTGGTTAAAGAAGTGGAGGATAGTGCGGAAATGTTTATGTTGAATGGGAATGAAACTGGTAAAGATCTCGAGACTCCTGAGGAGGATGAGCCAGTGGTAAATGAATTTGAAGATGTAGTTCCTGCAGAGTTGCCCAAGGAATTACCACCACTGAGGGACACACAACATCATACGGATATAGTGTCAAGTGCTATTGTACCGCATAGACCACGATATCGTATGTGTCCAACAAAGCAAGAAGAGTTGAGAAAACTGGTTGATGGGTTGCTAGTCGAAGGAAGTCAGTTGTCTACAACAGATAGCAGTTGGCAAATAAATTTTATCAAAGACTTACCTGTAGGAAGACACTTGAGTTGTGATCGTACTATGCAGTTAATTTCACAGTCTTACTTTGAACCATTACTGAGGAAGGAAGTTGAAAGGTCTGTTCAAAGAAGCCATAAATGACAAGTTTCAAAGAAGACCACGACAAATGCAGGTTTATGTTTGCCGTTGCATATACATGCTAAATTACGGGAGGAGGATAGTGTGGACTTTGTTTTGGGATTGCCGCAAGCGCAACATGACAATGATTCTATTTATGTGGTGGTTGGCCGTTTTTCAGAATTGGTTCATTTCATTATCTATAAGAAGACTATAGAGGCCGTTAATGTCGTTCAGTTATACTCCAGAAAGATCTATCGATTTCATGGATTACCTGAATCTATTGTTTCGAATAGAGATACTCGTTTTCTGAACCATATCTGGATGAGTCTATGGAACATGGATGGGACTAAGTTGAAATCTAGTAGCGCTAATCATACACAGACGGATAGACAAGCTGAAGTTGTGAACAGATCCCTAGGTAATCTATTGCGATGCCTCGTGGATGATAATTTGAAAAGTTGGGATTCGAAGTTATGTCAAACAGAGTTTGCACACAGCCATGCAGTTAATCGTAGCACTAGGTTCAGTCCAATCCAGGCTGTTTATTCAACAATCCCTAAAGGACCGTTAGATCTATCAACAGTGCCACCGAAGAAAGGGGTGATTAAATGGGCTAATGTTTTTGTGAATGAGTTGCAAGGATGCTACAAAGTTGTACAGGAACGATTTCTTAAGGCAACTGAGAAATATAAGCAATCAGCAGAGATTAAGCAACGAAGTGTTGAATGCAAGGAAGGAGATTTTATGTATGTGGTGTTTGCCAATGATCGATTTCTTGTTGGTACTTACAACAAGCTGGATGCTGGAGGGATGGGTCGTTTGGAAATTGTGAAGGAAATTTGTGAGAATGATTGTAAGTTGAGTTTGCCGGATCATTTTCCTATTGCCAACATTGACAATATCAAACACTTGGTTCCATTTCACGAGGACAAGAGTATCGAAGACGAAGAAACTGTAAATTCGAGGACGAATTTCTGTCAACCGGGGGAGGATGATGCAGCCCGACCTTCCTTCATTTTAGGTCGCCAACGACCTAACAAGTTGTTAAGTCGCGCAAGCGACCTAACGGGTCATGTATGCGAGTTATGCCCACAAGTGATGCCTGCGAGCGAGCTACGACCTACTAGGATTCGACCTAAGGTGATACGACCTAACGAGCTAAGTCAACAAGTTAGGTCGCGAAGTTCATATGTCGCGAAGGACTTAGGTCGCCAACGACCTAGCAAGAAGCCACCTTATCTTAGGTCGCTACAAAACAGGGTGTTACGACCTAGAAGGTCGCGACCTAACGTTACCAAGCTATATTTTAAAGTCGCTCCATGGTTAGGTCGCGTGAATGGGTTGGGTCGCTCCAGAAGATATGCCGCTGATTCCTTATATCGTGAAGATGTCCTGTTGCCGTGCATCCTTAGGTCGCTCAAGAGTAGGTCACGAGACCTTGGGTCGCTGAGATTCTTTAAGTCGCTCTGTGGATAGGTCGCTTGAAGATTTCCAGAAGCCACTTCTTTAGGTCGCTCAACGAGCTAACGACCTTATGCCGCATATGCTGCTTTGACTTAAGTTGCGTGGGGTTTAGGTCGCGTGTGTTGTAACTATTTCTGTTAGGTCGTATATTTGTAACATGTGTCTGTTGTGTTGTAAATATTAAGTCATAGGTCGTTCATGTTGTATTTGTTAAGTCGCTTATCTGTTAGGTCGCATGTCTTTGTATTGAGTCGCTGTTTGTTTTAGGTCGAGATGTTTAGGTCGTTAGCGACCTATGTGTTGTCAGGTGTTGAGTCGTGTGAGTTGTAACCCTATAAATAGTGATGTTGTGTCATTTGTAAGAGAGATTGATTTTGAATAAACTTTTGTTTGAGTGCTTTGTGCCTCTTCTCAAATTGGTAGTTGAGTGTGATCTCCTATCTCCACTTTCAGCATTCGAGTGCGCTCGAATCAACGACTGCTGAAGCCGATTCACGGAATCTAGTGCGCTAGATCAACGTTCGAAGAATCATAGATCTTCTTTCACGGTATCGTGCGCGATCAATGTGACGAAGATAGCTAGAATCCGGTATCTTTGAGATCAACGGATTTGGGCGTTTGGTATTTTCAATCCATAGATTGCTACTTTCACCGTTTCATCCATTTTGTTATCCGCTACTGCATCAATGGTTGTAAGTTATTCATTTTATCATTCAAAAGTTATTCTCAAATAATTATTTATATCAAGTAAAATCAAAATTTCTGGATTATTTAACTATTTTATTTTGTTTTTGGTTATAATTTATCTTAATTATCTTACATCCATAATTTATTTTTTATAGACGAATGGATGCTTTTAAAGTTAGATAAAAATCGAATAAGTGTTAGTCATTTATATTTGAATTATTAAGATATCTTTTGTTTTTGTTAAACTTGAAATTTTTATTTTTTGTACTTAGGCATCACACTTTGAAAGGTATTTTATTATTGAGATGTCTTGATTACTAATCAACTATTATGGGAAGCATTATGGGAAGGTTCATTATTATACTTGATAAGAGAAAGAGAAGATTGTAAAAGATAAAATAAACTCATCAAATCAAAAAATTATTATAAAATTTATTATTTTGTCTTACAAAAGAGGAAAATGGTTACTATCTTGCAGTTCAAACATGTTCCTTAACCAGAAATCCTGAGATAAGAAGTTCAGCTCCTAATAACAAAAAATGTTATCCTTTGAGGTACAATTTTGAAATGATGGGTTCTTTAATTTGTCAAATGCATATCAAGAACTAGTAATACTCATAATTTCTATAATCAGTTGAAATTGGGCATCTAAGTTATAGGTTAACATTATATTGATCATCCTACCATGCACATATATAGTAAATTTTGAAATTATTAAAGGAAAATCTATTAGCATGAAAAACTACACACACGTATAGGTTTCAGTTTCTAACATCAAGATTTGTAATGTTTTACAGTTTGATGTTTTGTAGAATGAAACGTTAAGTAAAATTTTGGCCATAAAATTATTATATAAGTATTGTTTGGAAATTGATCTTGCTAAATGAATAGGGCATTAGAACCAGAGTTAAATGCATGTTAGTATAAGCTTTGTAACAACCCACATTTTAACGGTTATATATTTAAATAATTAATTTAAATATTGAATCGTTAATTAACTGAAGGTCCAAAATCTGAATTTTTGCATATAGGCAAATGAGGACTCGAGACCACTTCCATTGAGTTCAAACCAACATTGCAAATCAAAATGAGTATAAATATCGCTATATTCAAGGAGGAGTAAAGCGTAATGGAGGGCACCATCAAATTTCTCTTAGCGATGCACATCGGAGGGAGTCAAGCAAAAGAGCACCGACCCTCTTTTAGCACTCATGACATTTTCAAGGCAGTAAGGAGGGGTAAGTCACGATTTTCAAGGGGGTTCAAACCTTTCTTCTTTGGTACCATCGCGCTCATCGTTGCTTTACGTGATGAATGAAGGTGGTTGTACACGATTTCGTGGAGTGTAGCTCGTGTGGTGGTGGTGAGAAGATGCGGCAAGGATGGGTTCTGCTATGGCTTAGAGTGGAATTTTAATTTTGGGAAAAAGGGGATAAATTTTTAATGAGGTAATTAGTTATTAATTAAAGTTAGTTAATAAATCAATTATCTCATTTCATATTTAATTCATATCTCTTGCATACGATGTCCAATGAAGATGCAGTCTTCGACGTTGCACTCATAGTAAGGTTTCTATGACATGATAGAGGTTTGGACTGGATCTGGACAATTAAGAAATTATAGCTCAGATGAGCGGAATTATTACTTTGGTTTTTTATTTCAATATAGATCCTTGTATTTATATACATTAAGAAATATTACCTAGAAGAGGTAGAAGAATATATATATATATATATATACACACACACACATGGTTACTTCCCTATTTGATTGTATTGATTTGTGTATATATTCAGGATAGTTGATTAAGATCCCATGTGTGTGTATATAGATACATTATGTTCTATTTGTATTGAATAGAGTTAAATAAAGTTGATATTAATTTATAACATAGTTATAAATTAATTAAACTCTAATTCATTGTTATATTAGTAATAGAAATATTATTATATTTTTTTACTAATCAGATGTAAGAGGTTGACTTTTAAAAAGCTAGAAGTCTTAAAATGATTTATAAGCTAGTTATGTATTTTATAAAATAGTTGCATGATTTTATAAAGAAATAAAAAAGATATTTGGACTTTTATAGAAAAGATTTAGTAAATAAAAGTAAGATTTGATTATTAAACAATTGAACTGTTTATTTAAATATATGCATATGTGAAAACGTATATTGTATGAGCACGTCACGAGCATTTCTTGTAACCACAGCGACTATCGTGTGTGCTAAGTTGCATGAGGCGATACCGGGTCGAGTAGTCGCTCCGGTGAAGCTTGGAATGTGAATTGTCAAGTATAAGGGTAAATTGGTGTGTATTATGTGCATTAGCATATAAATATACAGCTATAATGAACAAAGGCGATGTGGTAGAGTGTAGTTGGGTTGCCGAGATGCATATTGCATTTTGGTTGCAAAACGATCGAGAAAAGGATTCATGATGACACAAACATCCCTCCCAAACACTCGAAAGAATCGGCACGTAGACACAACCATAAGGCACCAAAACTTCAACCGTGTGATGAACACAACATGGCGGGATGGGCAACTGACTCGATTGAGAAGGCAACACGATGAAACGAGCGAAAACCGGTCCTCGAATCATGCTTCGAGCTTGGCATTATTTCTCAGCTCAAAGCATGGATCGGTGGACTGGTGGCATGGATCGATCCACTGATCAATGGCTAGGCTGGGCAATAATGCCCAGATCCGAGCATTTCGCTCTCGAACCGACCCAGTTTCCTCTGTATGACTTCGAAAAGACTTTTGGGCTACTCGTGTTGGCCTTATATTAGTGGTATACAAGTCAGTACCTCTTGATATCGAATGGTTAGATGTTGTGATGAATAGTATTGGTCTTATATCAGTCAACATACCCAGTATTGATCTTATATTAGTGATCATGCACCGTATTGGTCTTATATTAGTGGCCATACACATTATCGGTCTTTTGGTAGTGATCATATGTATAGATAGGCAATGATGCAATATTGCTTCTCGTTCATGATAGCTGTATATGATTACGTGACATTATATTTAATGTATATATATCTATATGGAATTGGTGTTCTTTTGTAGCTCCCGATAGCGTATTATACAGGACACGCCTGTTGTTCTATTTTGATAGAGATGTACGCAAGTTAGTTGAGAAATCCATGATGATTAAGAAAGGTAGGATGACATTTCTAATGACGATAGTCTATAAGTAGGTTAGGTATCATTATCACATATGCTCAATGAGGGACATGGTGAGGTCCACAATTGAGTTCGATATCACATATGCTTGATGAGGGACACGACAAGATCCAAATTTGTTTCAGATATCTAGAGTAGATTATATATCACCTATGCTCGATAAGGGACACGATGAGATCTACATGAGTGGTTTAGATATCACTTATGCTCAATAAGGGGCACAGTGAGATCCACATTTATTTCAAATATCTAGAGCAGATTATATATCACGTTGCTCAACGAGGGACACTGTGAGATCCACAGGTGCGTTGATATCACCTATGATCGATAAGGGACACGGTGAGATCCACATATGTTTCAGATATCTAGAGTAGATTATATATCACCTATGCTCGATGAGGGACACAGTGAGATCTACATGAGTGGGTTAGATATCACTTATGCTCGATGAGGGTATAGTGAGATCCACATATGTTTTAGATATCAAGATTAGATTATATATCACGTATGCTTGTGAGGGACACAATGAGATCTACATGAGTGTGTTAGATATTACTTATGCTCGATGAGGGTATGGTGAGATCCATATATGTTTCAGATATGTAGAGTAGATCATATATTACTTATGCTCAACGAGGGTACGATGAGATCTACACGTGTCCGATCACACTGGATGCGGCTTCAGGTCTATGGTATGATTCGATACAGACTCTATTTATCTTTGATACAAGTCTATCGCGGACTCCACTTATCACCAATGTTGAGTATTAATTTATATTTCTCTTTTTGGCATTTCGTTATGTTGTGAATAGCTGTCAATATATCGATTGATTGATATTATTATTGTGTATTCTAGGATAGTCTTATTGTAACACCCGTAATTTTTATTGCACATTATATGAATTTTTAGTTATAGGATAATTAAATAGGAAGTTGAAAATGCGGGATTTGCTAAATTAATTAATTGACATATTTTGAGTTGGCCTTAAACAACATAATAAAGGGAATGTTTCAAAAGAAATATAAACATAAGTAAAGAAGGGTAAAAGAGGAAGGGAAAATATTATACTACAATCTCCCCTTTCCCTTGTACATTTCATTTCATTCTCAAAACTAAGCTAAGAAAACAAGGGACGGCCACCATTATTTACTAAGTGAAGAAGAAAAAGTAAAGAGAGAAGCTAAGACAAATTCCACTATTCCAACAAGATTGAAAGTGAATAATATGCATCCATTTCTTTATATTTTGATGTGTTAATTGTTAATTGCTTCCACTAGTTAGAATCAATAGACTTAAGCTATGTTAAGTCCACCTTTGAGAGGTGGCTATATCGCCGAATGCTTATATAGCCGTATAGTCGCACTCCAACTGTATGTTGAAATGTCGAAGTGATTTTATAAATTACAAAGCGATCCAAAATCAAATAGTAGAATTGTAAAAGTAAAGGAAACGGAAATTTCAACGTGGTTTGGATTATTGTCAATCCCACGTCCATGGGATAATCCACTATGTATTTGCTTTTTTTGTACAAAAGATTACAATGGCCCAGGGGCGTACAATATTTTTATTTTCTTTTTTCTCCTTCGGAAGAAGAAGATCTTGGGGAAGCCCCCCAAAAAGTCCTTTCGAAAAAAGAAAAGTCCCTTTGTTCGTCCTCTCGTGTTTCCTTTTATTGCACGAAAGGTACATTGCAGGTTGTTGCAATCGCCTTTGATCCTTTCTTCAACATCCATCCTTGGATTTTCCACTTGTCGCTCATCCATGATGCCTGTTCATTGTGCCTGGATTGATGACAGGATTTTGATGGAAATTGTGATATTGGCAAGATCTTGGAAATTTGAAGTGGGATGCTTGAAAAGTTGGGTGGGAATCCCAAGTTTGTATGGGTCAGTCCCTTATCTCTTGGAACGAGAGATGTCTTAAGAGGAATGGTAGAGGACTTCCCCAAGGTTTTGTTATGTTGTTGATGCACATGAAGAAGTGCAGTGGTGAATATTACTTGGCATTCAGACTGCACTGCCCTACTGATGCCTTTACTGCCTTTGCTTGACTTGGTAAGGTGTCGGGTTGGAATGACATTTCCCATTCTGCTCTGAGAGTCGATTTGGCATATGCCTAGAATGTGCCTATGGCTATTCGTGCTTTGAATTGCCCTTTGTGTAAGTTTTGCTTTGACTATTGATGAGGGAGAAAGAATTTCACGCTTGTCGTTTGCCTGTAAGGTTGGTTCTGCGTTGAAACCTATTCCAAGTGGCCATATATTCAGCCCTTTTGAAGTGCTTTTGGCTCTGTATGCACTGTTTAGGTTAACCTCGGTATGTGCTGGAATAGACCTATTCCTATAGGCACTGATAAAGTATGAGTTCTAAGGGTCTAGTTAATTCAGTATACCATGTATTGCTACTTATGCCTCAGTCTACTTCATGTCTTTGGTGTTGGATATGGTCTCTATAGCCTGATGTGTGTGGTATCTATCTTTTGCCGTGATTCTTTGGTTGTTGGGCTTGGGTCGGGTTAGTGTTATGATTTCAAGCCGGTTCTCTTATGTTCTGCCCCACTTTCCTTTATTTTAGTTCACGGTAGAGCAGGTGTAACACTTGCCCTCATGTCTGCGGCAACTGTAAGTTAGGGTAGACTTGTTGTCTTAAACACTCGGTCTATATGTCTAGTCAATTCTGTCTAATCCATCTGCTGAGAATAAGTCTCTTCTGCTATACTTGCATTTAATGCTCCAATACATGTGTTAGTCGCTCACTGGACCGCCTTTAAGCAGCTGTTTAATCCAGCATTTCATTTTTCTAGGTGGATTTTCATAAATCTTTACACTCATTATTTCTGTAGCCGATTCATGTTTCATAAAATCTTTGGTTACTTCCATCGTGCGACCATTATTCAAACTAAGATATGTTTCTTCTTTCTTCATCTTCCCCAAATTTTCTTTTATCCTTTTGCTCACGAAGAACTGCTACGGGTTAACTATTGAATTTGGAGGTAATTTGGCAAATTGAAAATAGGGAAAATTGTTTCGATTCTTGTTCGATATTTCTTTGAAGTAACCTTTAGAACTTTAACATGGATTCTTCTTCTTATTCCACTGCACTTCCTTCTTCTAAAATCATTTATCTGGGAGATTCCATTGGCGTCCTTAAACAATTTGGATTTTCTGGGTATGCAGCTAGGGTTCCAAAATCCCACAAACGCGTTAATACTCCGCCGAATGGATATATCACCATCACTCCTGAACATATTCAATATAGCTTCTTTCTTCCTATACATTCGACAATGGCTTGCTACTCTTGATGTCGCTCCGGTTCAACTTTCTCCTCATTCATATACCCTTGCTCTGGCCACTTTCGTTCTTTATGCTAAAAATGGCATCAATCTTTCTGGTGAGGAACTTCGATTTCTTTTCGAGGTCAAAAGAAGTCCTAGAAAGAGGAATGAGGACTTCCTTTACATTCAAGCTAAGGACTCATTTTTTCCCAATGTCCCAAGTAGAACACAAAAATGGACCGAATTCTATTTCTTTATTTCAATTTTTGACAAATTTCCTTCTTTTTCTCAACATTATTCTATTCACACTATCTCTTCTGATGAGAACGTAAAATTATATGCTTCTCACAGACTACAGATTCAGGGATTGTTGGCAGAGGTCAGAAAACTGAAGGTGTTGTTTGATGAATCGAAGCTGAAGGTTGCAATTCATTGCGTCCTCATCATGTACTTTCTCGTAGCATATTTAAGCTTACTCCTTCCCCGATTGAACCTGAAGGTATAAGTTGCTTGTGACAGATTTTGGGGAAGTGTCATACTGGTGACCTTAATCTTGTTGTTTCTTATTCTTTGCAGGTACCATGGACATTGAAGCTGCTGCTGAGCTTCATAGGGCTTTGGAGAAGAAGAAGAAGAATAAGGCCCTGAAGAGACTACAAGAAGGGTCTGGTGGTTCTCCCACAACTTCCATGATATTAAGTGTTTCTTCCCTATTTGATATTCCTCCTCTTCCTAATGTAAGCATTCCTTCTCCTCCCATTTCTGCGCCAGCTGGGTTGACTTATTCTTTTTCGTAGAGTGATCCTTCCCGTGATGTGAGCGAACTGACCACACCTGATGTTGCCATCCTTACTTTAATAGAAAAGGTAGGAAGGGTTGCACATGTTCCTCTTTTTCTTTCTGCTATGAATTCTCAGATGTTTGCCTCCGAAGTTCTGTCTGGGTTTGAAAAGATTTGGTCTTCGTGAGTAATCTTCTCTCCTCCCCTTTTCTTCCTTTTCGTTGCTAGTTTGTCACTTATATTGTTGAAATTTTTCATTCTTGTAGTCTGCAGCCTTAATGGTGAAGGCACGGGAGGTAGAAAGTGCACATGCCTTATTTTCATATTGGGTGGCTGTGCTTGAAGTTGACCTTGCCTCCGTTAGTATTAAGAAGACTGTACAGGCTTCTGCTAGGATCAAGGCTGAAGTAGAGGTTAAAATGTTTCTAGAGAAGGTCAAGAAGGCTGAGATGGATGCTAGGACTGCTGAGGATGTCCGGTCTTTAAAGGAGCACGAGCTGAGGAAGAAGGATGAAAATTTGGCCAAGGCTGAGAAGGAGCTGGGGAAAGTGAAGGAAGTGTTGACCCAATTGAGGAAGGACCTTAATAACATTACCTTCGATGTGACTTACGATATTTATGCTTTAGCCTGGCGTAATTTTGGGATAGAGGTTAAGCCCGATTTCTTGGGTAACTCGCCTGCGGCTACTTCAATTTTGTGTAATGTCAAAGTAGGTGGAAAGAGGAAGAGGTTGAGGAGCATAATGTTGACCCATATTGTTCTATGCGTCTCTCTGAGGAAGAAAGGGCAGAGGCTGATGGGAATCACGTGAACCTGCAATCTGATGAACAAGACCAAACTGCAAACAAGGTGAATTAACTCCTCTAATAGACTTAGATAATTAGTCTCAAATATCCTTTTCGTCTTGTTGTACTCAAGACTTTTGAAGTTTATTTCGTTATTTGTAATGAAACACGGTGTTTGTTATATTTTTTCTAGCGAATGATCATGCTTTTCTTAGTGTTTTGTTTAGTATTCTAGAGAGAACGTGTTCACAAAACTGTTGAGAGAAACTAAGGCTAGGCTCGTAAAACACACTTTAGATCATCCTGGGTTGAGCGTGCGGCCATCGCTAGATGCAAAAAAGAACTAACGAAGACTTATCCAGATCTTAAGAATAAGACTGAGGAGTTATTTGCCTAAATAGATCGGGTATTTCGAGAAAAGGAAGCCATTAATGATTTCATGTTACATCGATGGCGATACACACTAGAAAACAATTCGATCCCATCTGATCATCCCCATCTGGAATGATTTAGGATTAAGCTCAGGGCTTTGATTAATGAATGAGCTTTCCATGTCTTTGTTAATCTTTATATGATTTTCAATCGGGTGGACAAGTAGAGATGATGTAGTAAGCGATGAATGTTTTATTGCCAAAACTTGATCTTTTATGTTTTGATTAATTACCTAAGTTTTATTTCAATAATGATTCAAATTCGTTCTTTTCGAGCTCTGTTTAACACTAATTGCATTCGTTGTTAGGACACGTCCGAGGATGAAGTTGCCCAATTCAGATATGAAGTTGAGGGGCTCAAAATAGACTTGAAGCTTAATTGTGCGGAGCTTGCAGATGCCAAGAGCGCACTTAAATGTCATCATGATTGTAATAGGAGGCTGCGTGCATGGTCGGAAGGGATAAAGAATATTGTAAAGGTGGGTAAAGAACTCTATAGTATTGTCTGCAGAGAAGAAATTGAACAATATAAGAAACAAGTAGAGGACATGTTTGCTGAGATTGCCAGATTACTTGGTGAACAAGAGGCTGCAGAATATAAGAGGATGGTTCCAATGCCTCACTTGGATACCATTTCTGTTCCTCCTATGAGTTCTAGGCCCTCTTCCTCTCGTGAGGATGGATGTAAAATTATTGCTAGAAGATCATTTAGTGATTTTTCAAATGAAAGTAGGAAAATCAAGGCTTAGTTAATCGAGATTCTAAATGATACCAGGAGAAGGTGGCTTTGAAGGTGTGTGAGCTCGAGGAATTATTATAGGTTTCTCAAGATAGGGTTGCTTCTTACTCGAACAAGCTTGAGCAAGAGGAAGTTAAAAGCAAGAGGGCTGAGGTGTTACTACAACGGTCTCGTGACGTCCTGGATTTCCTCTTCTCCATATTGGACTAAAATTTTCTAAATGACAAGGAAGACTTTGAAGTAATAGTTGATCTATCTATGGATCCTTGGGAAGGAGCACGCTACGACCCTCGTTATACCTTTGTTATTAGCACAGCTCCGCCTCTTCGTCGTGGTCCCTGTGCATCATTTTAGTGTTTAACCGTTAGAACCTTAAAGCTAGAAGAATAATTTTTTGTAATCTGATAATTTTTTCCTTCATGATATAGAAGTTTGTTGACTAACTTTCCTTTACAAAAATCTATGTACCTTTTAGTAATCTTATTTTGCTGATCTATATTGCTATTTGATTTTGTGGACTTATTTAACTTTCTCTGGTTAAGTTTTCTCGATTAGGGTTCAGAGGTAGCCATTCTTCAAAAGAAGTTAGATTCTGCTCTGCTTAGCATAGAAGAATTATAAGGCCTACTAAAGAATGCTGAGAGCATATATGAAATTAAAAGGCTAAGGAAAAGGATTGTAGAGATGGACAGAGAGATAGCGCTGCCCATGAGTGTAGAAGAAAATTCTCCACTAGTCTCACGCGTCCCCCTCAGGTCAGATGTGGCTTCTATGCCTCCGTCTAGAGTTGACCCGAATGAGATTCTTAAATGGAAGAATGATGTGAGGAATTATTATGAGGCCAAAATTAAAGACTTAGAGAACTATCTTTAAGAAAGAGTTAGGGACGCCAGACATTCGGGTTTCACCGTTCAGGTTCACTGAGGACGAGTTCATTGGTCCATTTTTAGGAATGTTGAAAAGTCAAGGGAGCACCTCTTGGGTGAAATTGAGAGAATCAGGAAAGTGGCTATGAGGTGATTAAATGCTTTAGAAGACATAATGTATAACTTGGAATGTGAGACCCGATTAGATTCTATCGCAGTTTTTCGAGGTGGGATGGATATGGTATCTCTTTTGAAAGAGCTTCATAAAGAGAAAGTAAAAGCAAAAATAGCAGAAATTGGTTGACAGCGTGCAATTGACGTTTTTAGACGTTTCTAGCCTGGACTTAATTTGTCCTTGTATAATCGGTCTGATTATGAGTATAGATCCTCAGACCATGAAGACGTCTAGGCCGGTGCTAACTACAATCCCTATGTTACGTACCACAACTCGGCTTATGGTAGGATTTCTAGTATCCGATCATCGGTCGTGATTACTGAGCTGGAAAACTAACTTTCTGCTTTTCATTTAGCAGAACTTCAGCCCGCAACATCGCATTTCAGCAGAACGTAATGGCATATTACAGCCGTGCCCAATTTGTTTTTAGAGTTTGGACTAGAGTCGTAGCTTAATTTTTATTTGTAATATGACCTAGATTGTAAATTACATGAGATTATGTAGAAATAGATAACGTTATTTCAGGTAGACACGTAAGATTTATAACTAAGCATTGATAAGCTAGTTTTCTGAGGTATACTTGGCAAGCTTTGAGTAGAGACTGGATTTGTACTTGATTGATAGCTTTTTGGTACAATCCGTGTATCGTGCTTTCTTTTTATGCTTAGATAGTCACCCGGTGTAACATATGTCTCCTAGTCATGACCCGACGGGCCGTAGCCTTATTCTTGCATGTTGAAGCGATCCGAGCGCTGGTCTGGGTGTAGCATCCCGCATTACTCCAAACACATGCATCATATGATCTTCCCCTTCCTTTGCTGACATCGTGGGGCTAAGTGTGACATGCCTCCTGCTTGGGGCGTAATGTCCTTAGCTGTATGATTGGCTGTATGTTTATTATGACCTGCCTCCTGTTCGGGTGGGGAGGGGAATGTCCTTAGCCGTATGCTTGGCTGTATGTTATTTATGACCTGCCCACTGTTCGAGGGGATGAAATGTCCTTAGCCGTATGCTTGGCCGCATTCTACTCTAGTATCACCGTTCTCATTTCTAAGATTGTCTTTGTCACTTGCAGGTGGAAATTTAGCTTTGAACGACGATGGTGAGCTATAAAGTGTAAAAGAATATTTGACTGAGAAGTCCGATCATGTATATACAACCCATTATCGCATGCGCATGGTTTTTTTTGTACTGGTTCTGGCCGTCTAATATCTATACATCCAGCACGGTATGTCGAATTAACTAACATTAGGTTTTTTATACCGGTGCAGGCAGTCCAATATCCCCATGACCAGTCTTTCTATGATTATTTGTCATAGAAATATTCATATCAGATCAGGGTAGTTATTCATTCTGTCCAGCGCATGGCTGAAAAACCGGACTCACATTGATACAAGTTCAAGTGTGTAGGGCTAGTATCACCGTTCTCATTCTATATGAAACATGCAGTAGACAAGCAAGGGCGGTGAGCCATGGGTGATAGAGAAATGGAAGATGTAATTGGAAGCTTGCTGGAGATGAGGAAAGAGGAACGGAAGTTCGAGCCCTCCTTCAAGCGCCAAAAATGTTCATGAAGTTTTTTTGGCTTCACCACTCTCAACTAGATAGTGGAGCAACTTAATTGTTAATTGTTTCCATGAGTTAGAATCGGTAGACTTAAGCTATATTAAGTCCACCTTCAAGAAGCAGCTATATCGTCGGATGCTTATATAGCAATGTAGTCATACTCCAACTGTATGTTGAAATGTTGAAGTGATTTTATAAATTACAAAGCAATCCAAAACCAAATAGTAATATAGTAAAAGTAAAGGACACGGAATTTTTTACGTGGTTCAGATTATTGTCAACCCTATGTCCACGAGATAATCCACTATGCATTTGCAATTTTTGTACAAAAGATTACAATGGCCCAAGGGTGTACAATATTTTTATTTTCCCTTTTTCTCTCGAAAGAAGAAGATCTTGGGGAAGCCCCCTAAAAATTCCTTTCGAAAAAAGAAAAGTCTCCTTCTTCATCTTCTCGTGTTTCCTTTTATAGCACGAAAGGTGCATTGCGGGTTGTTGCAATCACCTTTGATCTTTATCTTCAACATCCTCCCTCGGATTTTGCCACTTGTCGCTCATCTATGATGCCTATTCATTGTTCCTGGATCGATGATGGGTTTTCAGTGGGAAATTGTGATATTGGAGGGATCTTGGAAATTTGAAGCGGGATGCTGAAAAAGTTGGATGGGAAGCCCCAGTTTGTATAGGTCAGTCCATTCTCTCTTGGAATGGCAGATGTCTTAAGAGGAATGGTAGAGGACCGCCCTGAGGCTTCACTATGTTGTTGATGCACATTAAGAGGTGCAGTGATGAATATTGCTTGGAATTCAGACCACACTACCCTACCAATCCCTTTACTGCCTTTGCTTAACTTAGTAAGGTGTCGGGTCAGAATGGCATTTCCTATTCTGCTCTGAGAGTTGACTTGGCATATGCCTGGAATGTGCCTATGGCTATTCATGCTTTGAATTGCCCTCCGTGTAAGTTTTTCTTTGACTGCTGATGAGAAAGAAGGAATTTCATGCTTGTCGTTTGCCTGTAAGGTTGGTTCTGCGTTGAAATGTATTCCTAGTGGCCCTGTATTCAGCCTTTTTGGAGTGCTTTTGGCTTTGTATGGCGTTGTCTAGGTTGCCCTCGGTATATTCTAAAACAGACCTGTTCTTGTAGGCATTGACAGGGATGAGTTCTAGGGGTCTAGTTAATTCAGCATACCATGTTTTGCTTCTTATGCCTCAGTCTACTTTATGTCTTTGGTGTTGGATATGGTCTCTGTGGCCTGATGCATGTGGAATCTGTCTTTTGCCATGATTCTTTGGTTGTAAAGCTTGGGTCGGGTTAGTGTTATGATTTCAAGCCGATTTTCTTACGTTCTGCCCCACTTTCCATTATTATCGCGGTAAGAGTGAATATAACATATATTATGCATATGAACTGAATAATCATGTATATGGGTTAATGGTTATTATTTAGGAATTTATAGGATTTTCCTAAAGGGGTTTGATGTGAGGAACTAAGTTTTTGATACCAAATGTTCAAAAAAATTGATATGATGTTTGAAATACTATTTTCAAGAAGGGTTTTAAATTTCATAATTTTTTGGAAACATTATGAATTTTCTAAGTGAGAAAATTGTTGATTTCAGAATATAATTATTTAAATTACGAGAAATAATTATTTTGGTCCGAAATTTTGATATGTTGTTAAGTAAACAAATGTAGTGTTTTGAGAAATTTTGTGGATTTTTCCCAAGTAATTACAATTTAATATAAATTTTTTTGTGCAAAAAGGGATTATTTGCGAATATATAATCCGAGGAAAAATTATATTTTTGAAAATAAAAAGAAATTTCCCCTTTGAAATTTTGCAAGAATTTTTAAAAGATGTTTGTTAACCAATGAGATTTTGACACATATATTGGTTTGGTGAAAATTTATACTTTTAAAGGAAAATTTTTAGTTTTGAAAAATATTACAGAATTGTCGTTACAACCTTTGAAAACCTCAATTCCTAAGGCTCAATAGCTATCTATTTCAACCCACGATAACTACTATTTTATTACACTTGAAAGTTATATTTTAAAAGACATGATGCTATGTTTTTATTAAAACGCGATGACCATTTGTGTAACAACCCGCATATTTATCGATTTTATGTTTAAATATTTTATTTAAATATTTTATAGTTAGTCGGATGTTAGTACGAAAAGCTACTTTTTGCATACGGTCAAATTAGGATTCAAGACCACCTCCATTGAGTTCAAAATGACGTTTGCGATCTTTTTGAGTGTAAACTTCGATATGTTTGGAGATAGTTAAATTTTCGTCACTTTTTGCTTTGAGCTTTTGGTTTGGGCTGAACCACTTCTAAGTCAGTCCCAACCCCCTCTCCTCTTCATTAATTCCCTCTTCATTTTCCTAACACTTAAAGCTTCTTCAAAAATGGTGGAGGGAATGGGAAATTAAAACTCCAAAGCTTTAATCTTCATTGCTAATCCAACATCTACTCCGAATTCAAGTGAAGACGTTGATTCAAGCTTGTTGTTGTCCTTGTTTTGCTTCAAGCTTCATCTTCATTGATTTTTGGTGCAAAGCTGAGATTTTTATCTCATATTCTTGTCTATAACTATCTTGGATTGTTGGGAATGACTACCCGTCACTTTAGCATGTATATTTGCATTTGGTTTGGATTGAATTGGTGAAAAACCCAATTTTTCAGCGTGTTTGGCAAATTCTGGGCCTTAGGTCGCACTGCCTCGAAGAAGAAAGTCTGCATATTTTCGTTCTGGGCTTAGGTCGTTCGCATGTGGTAGGTCGTTCGGCAGATAGCTCGCTCCACCACTAGGTCGTTCGGCATTAGGTCGTAACTCCTAGGTCGTTCGGCAATGGCTCGTTCCACACTAGGTCGCATGCCTGGCCCGTTTGCTTTAGGTCACTCTGCATCTAGCTCGCAACCATTTAGGTCGCTCGCGTGCTTTGGTCGTTCCTTTTTAGGTCGTTTGACCTTAAACCGTTTGCAGTTAGGTCGTTCGACCTTATATGCTCACATTTGTGTTAGGTCGCTAGGTAATAGCTCGACCCTGTTGCCATTTTAGGTCGCAATTCCGTTAGGTCGCAGGACATCCAATACCATTAGGTCGCTAGACCTTGTTTCCTTTAGGTCGTTAGACCTTAGTACCTTTAGGTCGCAGGACCTCATTTCCTTTAGGTCGCATGATCCCTAAAGTCACTCGGCCCGTTCCACCTTAGGTCGTAAGGCCTTAGGTCGTTCCATGTTAGGTCGCACCTGGGTGGGCCGTGTGCTCCTTCTTAAGCCTTCAAATCCTTAGGTCGCACCTTGTTTGGTCGCGCCCATTTCTTGTGTTGAACTTTGTTATGTTGCATCACACTTCTACTTTGATGGTTTTGGAGTTGATTTCTTTGGACTTTACTCACGTCTTCGAATGTGAATTTGTGATTCGATTTGTTTCAACAATCGTTTTGTGGTTTGTCACTTTAAAAATATGAAGGTTTCAATACTAGTAGTAAATATCAAAACTCTTTTATCAACTCAATTTCAACACTATTTTATTACAAAACTCTTTTCCTCAAACCGTTTTCCAATCTACTAGTATAAACAAGCCTTTACTTCACTCGGATGAGAAATCTAATTAAACGGCTTAGTAAAACGAGTGGTATGAAACGCTTGCGTTCACTTCGTCGGTTAATTCTTGGACTTGTTCGATTGAACCTCTTGTGACAATTTTCTAGTGAAGATTCACAGCTTGTTCGTAAATATTTAAGTTAAGCAAGTGGTTATGGGACATGAAGCTAAACTCATATATTTACTAGCTTGGTGTGATTGACACTTCTTGATGATCATGACGATCATTTTTGTGATTTGATTTAGACTAGCAATTGTGCGATGTCTCTTTGTCTACGAGGGAGACTAAACCCCGTTTGTGTGATGTTTCACCATCACATATGTGGGGTAGCGCCCCACGGTCTTCGGGCCATTCTTGTGGAGCTTCGGCTCAAAATTAATGGTTAGCTACCATGAGATAGCGTCTCATCTTGTGTTACACGTGTTGGTGAGTTTTCATACTCCCGTCTTGTGATAGGCCTCCCCCCTTCTTGTGATTTCTGGATTTCTTGTGATGATTTCTGGAATTTTTGTGCTTCACCAATTTTTGTGATTTCCATTGATAAGCTTTATCAATTTTTGTGCATTGGTGAATTCGTGTGTCATTTACTTGTTATGAATACAAGTTTAGGGTATGATACCCTATTTTTATCTTTGAGAAGATTCTTGTGATATTGATTAATCTCATGTTGATTTTCAATTACATACTTATAGTAGTATGCCATTATGGTTATTACATGTTCATGCCATGTCTTTTATTTTGTACCATATCATCTGATATTTATAGCTAGACCGATTCGTTTATTATTTTCTTATAAATAATACTCGGGTCAGACCGAGATGTTACAGGTGCTTCTGCTTGACTTCTCTTCTGGGATTACTCTGACTTTTGGCTAACTACTTAGATTAGTAGTTTTTGTTGTATACATTTGAGATATAGACTCCGTGATGTATACTTATCCTTTTGTGTAGCTTGTAGATATTTCTTTGTATTATTGTGGATCTTTCAGACCACTACTCTGATGTACACTTTCATGTGTTATATATTCATATCTTTTTCCGCCTTTGTGATATGGATGTCTGTGACTGATTTGTGTTATGCTTATTTCTATGTTTGTTTCCGAAGATTATATAAAGCCATTGTGTGATAGCTTTGAGTTTGTATCGGTATGTCGGATTTCCTCCTTAAATGATATGCATTCTATACTATCTGACATATCGGTATTCGCACAAAGAAGTTACATGGATGGTCGCTCCTCAACAGCCTTATTCTCCATGCTAATTGACAGCACTACACCGTAGTGTTCTTGGTTAGCGTGGGTATAGAGGTGGGGCGTCACAGCTTGGTATCGGAGCCAAACTTCAGAACAATGTAGAATAACTTAACAAGGATCATCGTCCTAAGTCCAACTTAGGAGTCGTGCCTTAGGATTTAATTCGAGTCTTCGAACCGATTCATCCTATTTCCTTTTATGTATCCTTGTTTCATCTATCAAGATTTGCTTGATATTTACTTGGAGAATAACTTTTCTTCTTTTCTCTTCCTTAAAGAAGAGAATGTCTAGACCAGGCCGTCCCAGCGCTGGACCATCTACTGTTACTCCCCAGGATGGAGTTTTCATGATTGCTCAACAGCTTCTTGATTTAGTAAAGAATGCTCAAGCAGCTGGTCCTAATCAGGAACCTACTCATCCTAAGTCTGGATTTGCACGTTTGTGCAATGATTATACCAACTTGGGTGGGAAACCATTCAAAGGTTCCGAAACTATTACTGAAGTCCAGGCTTGGTTAAGAACATGCGATCGAATCTTTTCTCGCATGAATCTTATCGATCTTCACCGTGTTCAGGTGGCCTCCAGTATGCTCCAAGAGAGAGCATTGGATTGGTACGAACTTCTTATTTCTGAAATTAATGAAGCAGATCTCACCTGGGAGCAATTCCGGGAACGCTTCGAATTAAAATTCGTATCAGAAGCAGAGAAAGTGACACTGGCTCGACGTTTCATAGACCTTGTTCAAGGTGAATCCTCTGTGACAGATTATGTCGCATCCTTCGAGTCACTGTCTAAATATGGGGTTGAATACATCAACACCCCATTGAAGAAGAATCAAAGATTTGTCTATGGCTTAAACAAGAATCTCAAGAAGCCATTACTTCTAAAATTAGAAGTTTCTTTCGATCAACTGATTGATATCGCTCTTCGTCTTGAAGAGGCGGATAGGGAAAGTGATGTTGAAGTGGTGGGTGCCAAACCAAACTTCAACAACAAGAAGAGGCCAAACAAATTCAAAGGTCCTTGTCCCAACAAAAAGGGTAAACCTGCACCTCCGGCAGCAAAGGCTTCTACCCCTAGTAGCGGGCAATGCTATAACTATGGTTCTAAGGACCATTTTGCGAACAAGTGTTCAAAGCCATGTTCTTGTCTCTATTGTAAGAGCCCGGATCATTATATACATTTATGCCCCAAACGTCAAGACAATAAGGAGGGAAAGCTTAATGTGGCTCAAGCCCCTGGCAACACATCTCGCGGTCAAGGTATGTATCATTCTGTCCTTGATGGCATTATTATATTTCATGATCAACCTATTAGAGTTCTCTTTGATACGGGTGCATCCCATTCTTTTATATCAAAGGAACTTGTCGATACTTTTTCCTTAAGTGTTGTTGCTTTAATGACCTCTTTAAGAATTGCGAATCCGGTTGGTGGATCCGCAACTCTTAGTTTGCTTTGTAAAGATGTGGAGATTATTTTGTGTGATTTTCCTTTCCTAGCTGATTTGCATGTCATGCTTTATTTAGGCTTTGGAATGATTTTGGGTATGGATTGGCTTAACCGTTATGAAGCTCATATCCTATGTCCTGAGCGGACTATTTATCTCCGACATCCGCAATCTGTTAATCAGATTTCTATTATTCTTAAAAATTCAGATTCCACTTTGGTTGCATCTTTATATTCTTTAAATCCTCGTGATGATGACAATGATGATGAGGAGGATGTCATTTCTCTTATTCGCATCGTTCGTGAATTTTCCGACATATTTGAGCCCGTCTTAGGATTACCACCTAAGCGAGCAATTGAGTTCAAAATTAATCTTATACCTAGAGCTCAACCTATTACCCGTCCTCCTTATCACATGTCCAATAAGGAGAATGAAGAGATGCGCAAACAATTATCCGAGTTGGAGACGAAGCAACTTATTCGCTCTAGTTCCTCGCCTTGGGGAGCTTCAGCTATTTTCGTAAATAAGTCTGATGGTACACTTAGGCTTTGCGTCGACTACCACAAGCTTAATGATCTTACTATTAAGAATAAATATCCTTTACCTCGGATTGATGATCTGTTTGATCAACTTAGTGGTGCTAGAGTCTTTTCACAATTGGACTTGGCTACTGGTTTTCATCAGCTTCGTATTGCAGAGGATAGTATTCCTTTGACTTCGTTCCGTACTCGTTATGGATCTTATGAATGGCTAGTTATGCCATTTGGTTTAACGAATGCTCCGGCTTATTTCGTTGACCTTATGAATCGAGTTTTCAAAGGTTTCCTCGATTGGTTTGTTCTCATCTTTATTGATGATATTCTTGTGTATTTTAAAACCGAGGAGGAACATGAAAAGCATCTTTGGATTGTATTGGAAACTCTTAGGAGTAATCAGTTAAAAGCAAAATTTTCTAAATGCCACTTTTGGCAATCTAGTGTGAAGTTTCTCGGTCATATTATTTCCGAATCCGGAATATCAGTGGATTCTTCAAAGATTGAAGCGATTCAAAATTGGAAGAGACCAGAGAGCGTGACTGAAATCCGTAGCTTTCTCGGATTGGCAGGTTATTACCGCCGTTTCATAAAAGACTTTTCTAAGATTGTCGTGCCTCTTACTGGCTTAACAAAGAAAGGTGTTAAATACATTTGGTCGGACAAATGTAAAACTTCTTTTTAGAAATTAAAAGAACTCCTTTCTGATGCTCCTATTCTTGTTATTCCCGAAGGGAATCAAGATTTTGTTGTTTATACCGATGCTAGTCGCATTGGTTTGGGTGTCGTTCTTATGCAAAAAGAACGTGTTATTGCTTATGCTTCTAGGCAATTGAAGCCGGCTGAGACTAGATATTCCACACATGATTTAGAGCTTGCGGCTATCGTTTTCGCCCTTCGAATTTGGCGACATTATCTTTTGGGAGAGAAATTTATACTTTATACTGTTCATAAGTCTTTGAAATATTTATTCTCTCAAAAGGAACTTAATTTGCGTCAACAGCGTTGGCTCGAATTCCTTGCCTCTTATGATCTGGATATTCTTTATACTCCCGGAAAGGGAAATCGAGTTGCTGATGCTCTTAGTCGCAAGCAACAAGCGGTTGTTTCCATGATGATATCCGAATGGAATGATCTCGAAGTTTTATCCACTTGTGAAATTTGAGATCGTGTTTCCGATTTATGTTCATCTCTTGTTTTATGTAGCCTTGAGGCTCATCCTTCTCTTTTAGACCGCATTCTTGAAGCTCAAAGGCTAGATCCCGAATTGGCTCTTCTTGGCCAAAATATTAAGGATAAAGTTGATATTGAAGGTTTGAAAGACTTTGATATTGATTCTCGTGGCGGCATTCGAAAATTTGGTAGACTTATCGTACCAAATATTAGTGATCTTCGTAAAGATATTCTAGAAGATTCTCATCATTCCAAGTATTCCATTCATCCCGGTAGTAGTAAAATGTACGCGGATATGAAGCGACTTTATTATTGGGAGGGAATGAAATCTGATGTTGCTAACTTTGTTAAGTGTTGCATGACTTGCCAACTTGTCAAGGTTGAACATCAAAGGCCCGATGGGTTATTGCAACCTTTGGAAATTCTAGTTTGGAAGTGGGATCAAATTTCCATGGATTTTATTGATGGCCTTCACCGTTCTCGTTCGGGTCATGATAGCTTATGGGTGATCGTTGATAGACTTACTAAATCCGCCCATTTTATTCCCGTTCGGTCGAACCGAACCGTTCCTCTTCTGGCCAAACTCTTTATCAAAGAAATTGTTAAATTTCATGGAGTTCCTACTTCTATAGTTAGTGATCGTGATCCATTGTTTACTAGTGGATTCTGGAAGAGTATTCAAAAATCTTTGGGAACGAAGCTTAATTTTAGAACCGCTTATCACCCCCATTCCGATGGACAAACTGAGCGTGTGCATCAAACTCTTGAAGATCTTCTTCGTTCTTGTGTGCTTGATTTCGGTGGAAGTTGGGAAGATCATATTTCACTTGTTGAATTTTCCTATAATAACAGCTTCCAATCTAGTATTGGTATGGCACCTTTTGAGGCACTCTATGGAAGGCCATGCCGATCTCCTTCTTGTTGGCTTGAGGCCGGTGAGAAGCTGATTTTAGGTCCAGATTTTATTCGTGATTCCACAGAAAAGATTGAACTTATTCGACATAGGATGAAAGAAGCCCAAAGTAGACAAAAAAATCCTATGCCGATAACCGAAGAAGAAAATTAGAATTTTCTGTGGGAGATCTTGTATTTATTTGTGTTTCACCTATGAAGGGTGTTGTACGTTTCAGTCGATCGGGAAAGTTAGCGCCTCGGTATATTGGGCCATTTCCTATCACTGAACGTATTGGTTCCATGGCTTATCGCCTTTCATTACCGGCTCAGTTTTCTACCATGCATGACGTGTTTCACGTTTCTCAATTACGGAAGTGCCTTCGGGATTCCGATTCTATTCTTGAGCCTGGAATTGTGGAAGAAATTGAAGTCTCGCATAATTTAACTTATGAGCAGCATCCTATTCAAATTATTGCTTCGGAGGTCAAACGACTTCGAAATAAAGATATTCCGCTTGTGAAGGTTCAATGGTCCTCAAATCCTAAAGATTGTTCTTGGGAATCTTGAGAATTCATCGAGCGAACACATCCAGACTTACTTTCTCATGCTCTTTGAGGTAAACTTCTTATTTCAAATTTCTTTTGTGTTAATATGCTTTTATGGTTGTTACTTTTTATTTCCATCTTATATATTGCGAGGATGCAATTTCTTTAAGGAGGGGAGTCTGTAACAACCCGCATATTTATTGATTTTATGTTTAAATATTTTATTTAAATATTTTATAGTTAGTCGGATGTTAGTCCGAAAAGCTACTTTTTGCATACGGTCAAATTAGGACTCGAGACCACCTCCATTGAGTTCAATATGACGTTTGCGATCTTTTTGAGTGTAAACTTCGATATGTTTGGAGATAGTGAAATTTTCGTCACTTTTTGCTTTGAGCTTTTGGTTTGGGCTGAACCACTTCTAAGTCAGTCCCAACCCCCTCTCCTCTTCATTAATTCCCTCTTCATTTTCCTTACACTTAAAGCTTCTTCAAAAATGGTGGAGGGAATGGGAAATTAAAACTCCAAAGCTTTAATCTTCATTGCTAATCCAACATCTACTCCGAATTCAAGTGAATACGTTGATTCAAGCTTATTGTTGTCCTTGTTTTGCTTCAAGCTTCATCTTTATTGATTTTTGGTGCAAAGGTGAGATTTTTATCTCACATTCTTGTCTATAACTATCTTGGATTGTTGGGAATGACTACCCGTCACTTTAGCATGTATATTTGCATTTGGTTTGGATTGAATTGGTGAAAAACCCAATTTTTCAGCGTGTTTGGCAAATTCTGGGCCTTAGGTCGCACTGCCTCGAAGAAGAAAGTCTGCATATTTTCGTTCTGGGCTTAGGTCGTTCGCATGTGGTAGGTCGTTCGGTAGATAGCTCGCTCCACCACTAGGTCGTTCGGCATTAGGTCGTAACTCCTAGGTCGTTCGGCAATGGCTCATTCCACACTAGGTCGCATGCCTGGCCTGTTTGCCTTAGGTCGCTCTGCAACTAGCTCGCAACCATTTAGGTCGCTCGCGTGCTTTGGTCGTTCCTTTTTAGGTCGTTTGACCTTAAACCGTTTGCAGTTAGGTCGTTCGACCTTATATGCTCACATTTGCGTTAGGTCGCTAGGTAATAGCTCGACCCTGTTGCCATTTTAGGTCGCAATTCCGTTAGGTCGCAGGACCTCCAATACCTTTAGGTCGCTAGACCTTATTTCCTTTAGGTCGTTAGACCTTAGTACCTTTAGGTCGCAGGACCTCAATTCCTTTAGGTCGCATGATCACTAAAGTCACTCGACCCGTTCCACCTTAGGTCGTAAGGCCTTAGGTCGTTCCACGTTAGGTCGCACCAATATTAGGTCGCACCAATATTAGGTCGCACCTGGGTGGGCCGTGTGCTCCTTCTTAAGACTTCAACTCCTTAGGTCGCACCTTGTTTGGTCGCGCCCATTTCTTGTGCTGAACTTTGTTATGTTGCATTTCACTTCTACTTTGATGGTTTGGAGTTGATTTCTTTGGACTTTACTCACGTCTTCGAATGTGAATTTGTGATTCGATTTGTTTCAACAATCGTTTTGTGGTTTGTCACTTTAAAAATATGAAGGTTTCAATACTAGTAGTAAATATCAAAACTCTTTTATCAACTCGATTTCAACACTATTTTATTACAAAACTCTTTTCCTCAAACCGTTTTCCAATCTACTAGTATATACAAGCCTTTACTTCACTCGGATGAGAAATCTAATTAAATGGCTTAGTAAAACGAGTGGTATGAAACGCTTGCGTTCACTTCGTCGGTTAATTCTTGGACTTGTTCGATTGAACCTCTTGTGACAATTTTCTAGTGAAGATTCATAGCTTGTTCGTAAATATTTAAGTTAAGCAAGTGGTTATGGGACATGAAGCTAAACTCATATATTTACTAGCTTGGTGTGATTGACACTTCTTGATGATCATGACGATCATTTTTGTGATTTGATTTAGACTAGCAATTGTGCGATGTCTCTTTGTCTACGAGGGAGACTAAACCCCGTTTGTGTGATGTTTCACCATCACATATGTGGGGTAGCGCCCCACGGTCTTCGGGCCATTCTTGTGGAGCTTCGGCTCAAAATTAATGGTTAGCTACCATGAGATAGCGTCTCATCTTGTGTTACACGTGTTGGTGAGTTTTCATACTCCCGTCTTGTGATAGGCCTCCCCCCTTCTTGTGATTTCTGGATTTCTTGTGATGATTTCTGGAATTTTTGTGCTTCACCAATTTTTGTGATTTCCATTGATAAGCTTTATCAATTTTTGTGCATTGGTGAATTCGTGTGTCATTTACTTGTTATGAATACAAGTTTAGGGTATGATACCCTATTTTTATCTTTGAGAAGATTCTTGTGATATTGATTAATCTCATGTTGATTTTCAATTACATACTTATAGTAGTATGCCATTATGGTTATTACATGTTCATGCCATGTCTTTTATTTTGTACCATATCATCTGATATTTATAGCTAGACCGATTCGTTTATTATTTTCTTATAAATAATACTCGGGTCAGACCGAGATGTTACAGGTGCTTCTGCTTGACTTCTCTTCTGGGATTACTCTGACTTTTGGCTAACTACTTAGATTAGTAGTTTTTGTTGTATACATTTGAGATATAGACTCCGTGATGTATACTTATCCTTTTGTGTAGCTTGTAGATATTTCTTTGTATTATTGTGGATCTTTCAGACCACTACTCTGATGTACACTTTCATGTGTTATATATTCATATCTTTTTCCGCCTTTGTGATATGGCTGTCTGTGACTGATTTGTGTTATGCTTATTTCTATGTTTGTTTCCGAAGATTATATAAAGCCACTGTGTGATAGCTTTGAGTTTGTATCGGTATGTTGGATTTCCTCCTTAAATGATATGCATTCTATACTATCTGACATATCGGTATTCGCACAAAGAAGTTACATGGATGGTCGCTCCTCAACAGCCTTATTCTCCGTGCTAATTGACAGCACTACACCGTAGTGTTCTTGGTTAGCGTGGGTATAGAGGTGGGGCGTCACAATTTGTTTCTACTCGCGAAGGCTATATTTTTATTTACTTACGTTGGCCTTGTTTTCAACTTACGATGACCTTATTTTCTTTAACACATGATGGCTTTACTTTTTGCTGTGGCGTGATGACTATATTTTTATCGTGGCGCGATAGCTATATTTAGCTAACTTTATGAAGCTGCGTTCCAATAAACAATGGCTATTCAATGGCGCGATGGCTATCTCCTATATTTTTAACACACGAAATATGTAATCTATCAAGGCACGATAACCATATATTTTTCCAATAGGCGACAATTATGAATTTGGCATACGAAGACTTTTGTTTTATTATACAGTAACACGAGATTTCTTTAGGTACGAGGGCGTGAGATTTTGAAAGAGATGATAGCTACTTTTATAACATTTAGAAGATTTCTAATCAAGGTTGGGCTAAGTTTTACTTAATCAAAAAAAGGATTTTGTTAAGTGTTTTAGGGGTTTTCAAAAGAGATATTTTAGCCCATTTTAAAAAGAGAAATTAATGAAAGAAATCATTACTTTGAATAAGTAATTTTGTGTATAAATTGGCTATCGCATTGAACATATATTTGGATGATTGTGAATGTGTTATATGTACGTCTTTATATTTTGATCGGTTGTTATTGCAAATAATAAATTATTGACATACTCACTCATGTATTAAATGCTATCACCCAACATTTTGACCTTGGGAATTTGGGAACCGATGACCAATTAGGATACAAACTGTAACGACCCGGAATTTTCGATCTCGAAAATTCCAGACAGTTAGGGAAAAGAAGAAAAGAGGTAGAAGAAGAAGAAGAAACAGAAGCACCAAAAACACAGATTCTCACATTCGCAGCGGAAAAATATAATATCAAATAATAACAGTTATACAAAGGAAGCTGTATTTGTCAAATTACACTTTAATACATCAGAGTTACAACATATACACAAATCACTGGACATATACAAAAAACATGTCCCAAACAACTACAATATATCATAGCGGAATACACTCCATACGTTCCTGCCATCCAGCTCGCCTCCTGAGCTCCAGAACGTCCTTACTTGGAAATCTGTAATACTCGGTCTGACCCGAGCATTACATTAAAGTAACACCCGAGTCAGGCTGGAAACCAGCGTGAGTAAACCCATATATCCTGAAATAATATCTTATTTCACCAAACACTTATTTCACCAGGGTAACTCGTTCATCACTACGAGTTTTAATCATTCTGTAGCCAAACACTTATTTCACCAAATAATATCTAAGTACCGTTACTTAGTTTCAAAGGTCTAGTTTACTTAATTTATTCCTTTCCAGCCTATTTGATTTACAAATCAAATCTATAAAGAATTATAGATTTCAAATCGAAGTGGTTTTGGGTATTTACCGATACCCGACCCTGGTCTCTTCGAATTCAATACCATCTTTTTTAAGCCAAGTTGTTTAAGTTAAATAATTCAACTAAACTTCAGGACAACATATTCACACAGCAATTCATCACAGATCGATAACTTACATTATCACAGTTCAACCTATTTCATATCACAGAGCATCAAAAATTACATATCAGAGATATTCAAACAATTCAAGCATTCAATATAATCTAATCATCAATGAGCAAGATTAATCAACCTCACCATCTCTAATTAATTTAATTAACCATCAATGAATTAAATTAATTACTTTAATTACTTTTAAATCCTGCATACTTAAACGTTAATTAATTACAAACCAATTAACTAACCATCCATTAATTACCCATTAATTATCCATAATTACTTCCATTAAGTAATTATCTCATTGGTTAATTATCTTTAATTAATTAATCTTTAATTATTAATTAATTTAACCTTTAATTACTAATTAAATTAATTAATCTTTAACAAATTTATCCTTTAATTACTTACATTAAGTAATTATCATTTAAGTAATTAATCTCTAATTACTTAATTAATTTATTCTTAATTATGAATTAATTAATCTCTAATTAATTAACTCATAATTAATTAAATTAATTAACTACCTTTTAATCATTAATTAATTAAATTAATTAATTACTCTTTAATTACTTTATTAATTTAATTAATCCTTAATCATCCAAGGTCTTAATTAACCTTAAGATAAACCATTTATCTTTATTTAATTTCTTAATTAGCATAATCATATTTAAAACATTTATCTTTATAATTAACTTACTTAATTAAATCATTTAATTTAAATTTTAAATAACTTAAGCATTTAACTTAACAAATTTAAGTTAAACAAATTATATAATTTCCTTAAAACAATTATTTAAGACATTTATTATATAAAGAAATAAATTTTAAGAAATGGTTCAAAACTAGATTCATTTTAAATTTAAAAACTTATTTATATTTAAACTTAAAAACTGTACAAATTTTTCTTCGGGTCAAACCCGAATAGCACCCGATCCCCTACCCGAGACCATTACCTTTCTTCTTTTTTTCTTTAAACTTGGATTTAATTTTAAACTTAAACCTGTTACACGAAAAACACTCATGCTAACCCGAAGATGATCCCGAGTCACCCTGCCCATTTCCTCGAGTCATTCCCCGAGTCCACCCTCTCATCCCAAACCACTGACACGCGTGCACATGCACCGACGAACCATCTACCTTCGATCCTCGCCGAGATCACCCGCAAGTCCCCGATGATCATCTCAAACCAAACGACCACCCAGCTCCGTCAATAACGCCGAAAATCGAAATGGAGCTATACGACACCATTGGAACCCAAAGCTCGATCGAGAAAATCGCCTCGTGCTACCGCCTATGTCCACGAGGAACCTCGCCATCACACCTGAACCTCCACCACAGTCCCCTACTTCGATTCCCCCTGATCCGATCCACTCACGACGACGAAATCACCTCGTCAACATCATCGACTAAAACAAACTATAAAGCCCTAAGTCAACGTCGTGCCGCCACCTCGACCAACTACAAGTTCATCCACCATTTTTCCTGAAATCCTAGATCATCTACCCACCTCTAGTCAGAACCCTGAGACCCAATCATGCTTTGATCACCAGAATTTGCCCAAAACCACCTTCTCGTTCAACCTCGAAATTCTCATTCGATACCACTCTAAAAATCGTGAATTTTCTTTTAAAATTCATAGTTTTCAAAGTCAATTCAGATTATATACCTGAATCAGCAATTCATGATGATTGATTTTAACATGTTTAAATTTTTTTACTGTCTTTTCCATTTTCCAGATGATATTTCAACTTATTATACTTAAAAATAATTTAAAATCTTAATTTATGTTTAAACAAACATAAATTATTTGAAAACCAAAACCTATCAGAGAATAGATGAAGAGATTTGGAATTTTAATCTACATTTTTACCCTATAACTTAAAACAGAGATGAACACAGATATATCCAGACATGCACACTTATATCACTTCATATTATAACATGCAGGTCTAATTTCACTCATGCAAACAATTTACCACATCACTATTTCATGAAATCATCACATGCACTAAGTTAAACAAGATGTTGTTTAGTTTACTCACTGTTGTTTGAAGAAACAGAGAACAGTTTTGGTCTGGAACTTGATTTCCCGAGTTTGATCTGAAGCCTGATCTGTTTGATTTGAAACCAAAGCTTGATTGTTGAATAATTAGAAAAAAATACTTAATCTTTGAACCGAAATCTTAGTTGAGTTGCCCCTGCTTTAAATCTGAGATGATCTTGTTTTGATTTAGTTTTGAAGTTGGAATCTTGCTTGATGATTGTAAAGAGTTGTTTACTTTTTTTTTCTCTGCTTTGATTTTCTTTTTACAGGCTTTTGATTCGTAGTTTGAAAAATAAAGATAGGAAAGAAATAGAGAAAAGGATTGTATAGATATATTTTTAGTTTGATTTAATCTTTTATTTAAAAATGAAAAGAAAATAAATTGGATGACACTTGTAATTTGCATGAAAATTTTGCTTACATTTGTTAAACTATATGCTAAAAATCTTACACTTGTATTTAGCATCATTTAATAAATTTACATTTGTAATATGCATGTGTTAATTAATTTTTATAAATGTTTTTATAAAACCTTATATTAAATTTCTACTTAGTTAATACATTTCTTACTCATAAGAAATAATTATTTATATTTATACTCATTTTCTATTATTTAGTTAATTTACTATAAGATTTATCATTTCCAGATATTTATAAATTCAATATTTATTATAGTTTCAAATCCATTTATATTCATCCAGATATTTTAATTATCAAAATTTAATTTGTTCAGCTTACAAATCAGTATTTAATAAATTTAATCCTGTTAATTACCAATTAATAGATGTCTAAAAATCCCAAATGGTATTTTACATAGAAATAGTATTCTTGCTTATTTTGACGAGCCCACGGGTCATGAACTTCTTTTCTCAGAGAAGAAGCAATGACAGTATCTGAGGAATAAGCATCGGCTAACTCTGTGCCAGCAGCCGCGGTAAGACAGAGGATGCAAGCGTTATCCGGAATGATTGGGCGTAAAGCGGGTTATCACATTCCTCCCCCTTTTAAATCTTTTCGTCCTCGAAAAGGGACGAAGCCAGAATTTATTAAAATGCTTATTATTAGTTGATTTATCCTTTAAGCAATTTGAACTTCTCAATTTCCATTTTTAATTTTTTTTAAAACACTTTAAAATCTAAATAATATTACCAAAATAGTTTTTTTTACAAAAATACTTTTATAACTCGATGTTTCCATAAGTCCATCCTCGTTCTCACAGAAATTCGGTCATACGTTGATCAGGCGTAAGACTGAAAATCTATAAGTAATTGGTAAACCTGTTTTCAACACCTAGTGAAAATACTGGAAAATATTTTGTTGAAAATATAGAAAACGTTTTTAAAAATAGAGAAAACATCTTTGGTGAGAATGCTCTGGAAATCATCACCCCCATCCATGGTCGCAGTTAACCCGATAGTTACGTTGCCATCCTGGCAAAATCCAAAGATAACTGTAGGCACTCCGCGCCCCTCGATTACACCATGGAACCCGCTACAGATCGCAGTTACATCCTGGGTTACGTTGCCATCACAACAAAAGTCCATGTAACTATAGGCATCAGCGCCCTCGAATTTCGCTGCCAAAATAATGAAACTTCTCCACTCCCACATAGGTTGCAGACTACATCAGTCAAGTCCCAATGTAGCCTTAGGCTCTCACGGCCTCTCAACTTTCGCTATGTCTTCATAGATCGTAGTCTACCGATGTTACGTTGCCATCCCGGCAAAATCAAACGTAGACCGTTGGCTCTCAGCAGCACACACGACTTCCGCTATGGTCCGCAGTAGATCGCAGTGACATCGAGCTACACTGTCGTCACAACATAATCCAATGTCTCTATAGGCATCAGTGCCCTCGACTTTCGCTACCCACTACACATAATCCGCAGGAACTAGTTTGTCCGGACTCCTCACAGGATCAACTTTAGAACACCCCTTAGGGTTCAAGGCAGTACCACCCTGTGGCACTCCTGAGAAGTTCATTTCAAGGGAGCGCCTTTTTCCCCAAAGCCATTCTCAAAACACTTTATACTATACACTTATAGTATCTTAAAATCATACCCTTTATGATTTATATCAAAATCTTCTTTACACAAAATCGATATCCCAAATCGATAGTTCCAAACTTGGCTTTCCAAATTCCCAAAACTGATTTTTCTCAAAAATCAAAAGCCTTTCCAAAATCCATAGGTTCCAAAACCTTTTCCAAAATCATTCTTATAAAATCCCTTATATATATATATATATATAGATATATATAACTTTGAAAATCTTTGGACCACTTCATACTTGTATACATTCCCTTTTTATACTTCAAATACTTTCAAAAACCCTTTTCTTCTGGCTATAGATTCAACAAGGGGAGTTTATCATATATAACAAAGATATATAACTTTGTTTATTCCAAATCAAATATTCAATTTTGATTGCTTTTATAAAGTTGTTTACCACCTTACTTACTCTTCATAAAGTGAATTTCAATTATAAAGATATCAATCTTCCACTTTCATTAAATTGATCCAATTTTCAATTCAATTTGAATTAACTTCGATTCCCATTCCAAATTCAAATCAATTCCCATTTGAATTTAAACTTATTCAACTTCAAGCTTACTTCCCGATTATTCAAATCAAATTCAATTTGGACTAATTTCAATTCCAATCTCAACTTTAAACCATCTCGAATTATATAAATTCGAGTTAAATTTTCAAATGTTGATTTAATCCCTTAAATCAAATTAACCTTTACTTTTAAATCAACAACCTAAATTTTTAAACAATTTAATTCTGAGTCCAAATTTCAAAATTCCATTTAAAATTACCTTTACTTAACTTATTTCAAAGTTCAAATAAGAGTTCAAAAAAAACAATTTAATCTTTAGAATCCAATCAACCTTACTCAAATTTGAATTCTCCATTTCAAATTTTAAACTTCTTATTAATAAACTTCCCACTTAAGTTTTAAAAACTTATCACATTTCCGGAAAATCCAAAACTCAACACTTAGTGTTTACTTCCAATCAACTTTGACCTTATGTATATCTACTTATATATACATATTTATTTCATTTGCACACCATGTTATACTTTAAATTTTAAACCACCTTTGGTTTTAATCCAAAACAAATTTCTTTTAACACTATGAAACAATTTAAATTTTTTGGACTTAGACTTAAAACTTCACAATTTATATCTATTCAAATTTACAAGTCATACTTGTCTAAATTGTTACTTCCTTAAAACATTTCATTTGCTTTATCATTGTTCTCATTAGAAAACAAACATCCCATTATTAGACACAATAACCATTTTTGGTTTTATCTTATCTGTATAGTTCATATTATCCAGTTCCTATTTGGTTGTATTTCCATTACCCCTTAAATTTATTATATTTAATTCCAATAATTCAACAACCAATTACCTTAATATATAATAATTAGAAAAACTATTGCTTTATATATCAAAATATAAGCTTATATGCAAATCATTTTTAAAGCCGTTTTAAAATCTTTATATAAGAAATGAACAAGTACGCCCTCATATATATATATACACTCAACTCATTCTAGGGTACTACTGACCCTTTCCTTAACGAGTAATCCCCAGCAGAGCCAAGGTTCTCGCTTAACCTTCAGCTCTGATACCAACTGTGACAGTCTAGGCTTTTCAACCATCGACAGCGGCCACTCTCCGCCGTGGCACACAGTGGTACCTCGAATTTGCTTTTACGGCCAGCCTCTCGACTCGCAACCAACCCTCGAAGGCCTTATACTACCTCTAGGGACATGTAGGGGTAAGAGTCTCTTGCTCGCCACCAAACAGAAAGCGAGAACCCCCTATCATGCTGTAATATAGCAAATCCGATCCCGAAAACAAACAAATTTAAGCGAGTAGAATTGCATCCATGAAATAAGAAAGATCAAATTATGTTAGGATGCCCTAGACTGATCAAAAGACACGACTCAATCTACTTTAAACCAGATTTTAGGTGGAGACTAGGGTAGGTCGCGACCAATCTTCCAACCGTTAGCCCTCGGTTGGTTAGGTCCGCGATTCCAATGTGTAGGGCTTTGCCTACTAAGGCTAAAATTTGGAGTTATGCATCCATAGGAACTCATAGTAGTTCGCTCACCAATGTTATTTTCTCCTGCCATTCTCAGGAGACCGTTGTTATTTTCTCCATTTGTTCTTAGAAGACTGTTGTTATTTTCTCCTACCATTTTTAGAAAATAGTGAATATTTTCTCCTGCCAATATTAGTAGACCGATAGTATTTCTTCTAAATGAACTAAAAGATCGTTAGATTACCTGGTATTTTTGGCCTAAGTCAGCCGTAGGTTTTTAGTTGGCCTGAGAAAACTAATATAGGTTCGTAGTGACCCTGCTAAACTATTCCGTTAAATGGATCAATGGGATTAGGTAACTATGGGAATGTGTTACTCTTTAGCCATTACAAATGTCAGACTATTCATTTTAACCCATACATGCATGATATGTTTTAATTATTTTCTAATCATTTTTGGATGTAGGATATGTTATGGATCACATATTGTTTGATAGTGTATTAGTGAGGGAAAACCTGTTCCGCCCAATGACATGGTCTTACTAAGTACCTGTATTTTGGTTTGCGATGGAGCAATATTATTCACACCGGACTTTCTGTCTGACCCGAAGTTTTTGATTCCCGCCTAAAATCTCGAGTACTCAATTTGAAATTGGGTATGCTAAGATTAGGGTATTTCAGGGTTTTAATGAATAAGCATCTAGATATGTGCTGGAGGCAAACTACTATTTAAAGTTTATTTCCACCGTATAGTAGTTTAACTACTTCTTATTGTTGTTAGATGTATGTAATGACGGGTACAATAACCGTCCAAGTAATTAAGACTCTGATCATCCAAAGGGGCATCTTCATATGTTGCTTTTGGGATTATATTTGTAATCATTATATTTTATCTGAACGATGTAATCGTGGGGTTATGAGATTTAAATGTAACGAATTTGCAAATTTATGAATGAAATTGTTTCTCGTTTCATGAAAATTTGTAAATTCTTGTGCTCTAAATGTTAATGCTATAATAATTGATCTTATTTTGTCATTGGGAAATAATGCTAAGGATGATTGTTGCATCATTAGCATCTATTTTTGAGCCTCAAAATGAGGGATGCTACAACTTGGTATCAGAGCACACGGTTGCACAAAACTTAATAAGATTTTGAAAAACATAACCCAAATGAAATAAGAAAGAATAATTGGGGTATGTGATAGTGTTATAATAACGTACTTGTTAATTGTTATATACAAGTACGTATATTTATATATAGTCTCCTCTCTGTCTTAGACCATTCTTTTTTATCTTATGAAGACTCGTATGCATATTACGAGAAATGTGTACCAGATGTGGAAGACTAAGCTTGTGGGGCGGGAGCACCACAACCAATGGAAACGTTCGGGCCGATGCAAGGAATGCTAACCGAACCATGAATGCAAATGCGAACACTAACGCCAATGTAGGTGTTGGAGCCACACCAATTGATATGGGGATGATGTATCAACTCTTTGTTAATATGATGCAAGTCGGAGTAACGACTGGACTAACTGGAGGTAACGCTAGTAATGCGGGAGCTACCATACCAAAAGTGGCTGCCCATAACAACTATGCCGCGTCGAGTCGGGATTATATTAGCTTGGGAAGAAAACTATTTTTGGGAATGGAGGACGCCATTGAAGTGGAAGATTGGCTTCTTTAGTGTGAGAGAATTTTTACTGATCTATGGTTTAATGATGATCAGAAAAGATTGGCATCGAGACAGTTGCAAGGAGCTTGTTTATACTGGTGGAATAATGTCACTATGGATGTTCCGGAGGAGGAGCTTACTTGGGTTGACTTTAAAGAGAGGTTTGAAGAGAAGTTTTTATCTGAAGTAGCTAAGTCGGCTTTGTTGAGAAAGTTTTCGGAGTTGATATAGGGTGAGATGACCGTGTTGGAGTATGTTACCAAGTTTGATGAGCTATCGAGGCGTGGGCATGCATCATTAACACTCTGCTTGTGAGAAGTTCATTAGAGGGTTGAAGTCGGCGATTGCTAAGGTAGCTATGCCACACTTTAGAGATCTGTTTAATGTTGTAGTGGGCATAGACCCGAGGAATGTAGATTTACTTACATCTCTAGGGAATCATAAGTGTGTGGAGACTACGGGTTTCCAAGACAAGGAAAGAAAGTTCTTTGGCAAGAAGGGAGCTTTGAAGAGCGAGGCTCCAAAAAAAGGAGAAGCTGAAGTGACTTGCTACAAATGTGATAAGAAGGGGCAGTTTGCTAATTAGTGTCATTCTGGGAAGGACAAAAATGCTGTTGATAAGAAAGGTGTGAGATGTTATAACTGCAACAAGATTTAGCATTTCAAGAATGAGTGTCCTGAACCGTTCAAAGCTCAGAAAGGAAAGGTATTCGCTTTAGAATCTACATGTTATGGACCGACTGTAGAGGAGAAGGGAAAAGCTATGTTAGGAGGTGCACTTCTTATTCATAGCATTCCTGTTAGTGTGTTGTTCGATACTGGAGCATCACATTCTTTGTCTTTAAATGGTCGGTAGATAGGTTAAACCTTGAACCAACATACCTTATTACTTCTTTGAGGGTTGCAAATCTAATAGGTGGCTATGCAACCCTTGGATTGAGATGCGACCATATGGAGTTTGACTTGTTAGGTCATATGTTGGCCTGCAATTTGTAACTGTTTTAGTTTGTGGGTTTTGAGATAATTTTGGGTATCGATTGGTTAAGCTGATATGATGCTAAGATATTTTTTCGAGATAGAGAAATATCCTTAAAACATCTTGATTGTCGTCATTGAATTATATACCCATTCAAAGAATCAAGTTTCGACATCCATGCAATGTTGGGTGCCATGGAAGACATGAGGGATGAAATCAACCTGGGTTTTGTGGTAAGAGGTATGCTTATATTTTTGAGCCTATTACGGGATTACTACCAAAACGTGCTATAGAGTTCCGAATAGATCTCGTACCTAGAGCTGAACCTGTAAATACACCATTTACCAGAATGACACCTAGGGAGATGAAGGAGCTAAAGTTACAGCTAGTGGATCTAGAAGGGAAGAATTTTATCAAATCAAGCAATTTGCTTTAGGAAGCTGCAGCTGTGTTTGTAAAGAAACCGTATGGTTCGTTGAGATTGCATATACACTATAGAAAGCTGAATGAGAGGATGATAAAGAATCAGTATCCTTTGCCTAGAATAGAGTATTTGTGCAATTAATTGAGTGGATCCAAGGTGATCTCATAGCTTGATTTAGCAACATGTTTCCACCAATTGAGATTGGCGGAGGAAAGTATACCGCTAATGGTGTTTCAAACAACATATGGATCGTATGGGTGGTTAGTCATGCCCTTCGGATTAACCAATGCACCTGCTTTGTTTGTAGATTTGTTGAACCAAATCTTCCAAGTGCATTTGGATAGATTTGTGTTGGTGTTTATCAACAACATTTTTATATATTCTAAGAATGAACTAGAGCATGAAGTTCATCTCAGAATAGTACTAGATACACTGAGGTCGCATCAGGTAAAGGCGATGTTTTCAAAATGTCATTTCTAGTAAAGATAATTGAAGTTTCTTAGGCATGTAGTTTCGATGGTTATTAGTAGATCGGTCGAAGATCGAAGCTATCAGTAATTAGAGGAGGCCTGAGACGGTGACTGAGATTAGAAGCTTTTTAGGGTTAGTTTGCTATTATCGCAGATTTATTAAAAATTTCTCTCATATAGAGCACCGATGGTTAAACTAACAAGGAAGGACATAAAGTTTGTTTAGACTGATTTATGTGGATAAGAATTTCAAAAGCTAAAGCATTTATTGAGCAATGTGCCCTTATTAGTTGTTCTAGATGGAAGTCAAGACTTGGTAGTATATACCGATGCATGTGGATCTGGGTTTGGAGCTGTATTGATGCAGAGAGGTAAAGTTATTACATTTGCTTCTCAACAACTTCGACTGCATGAAGTTAAATATCCTACTCATGATTTGGAGTTGACAATGATGATTTTTGCACTAAAGGTATGGTGACACTATATGTTGGGAGAACGATTCAAGCTATTTACATATCATAAGTCCTTGTGGGTTGCAGAATAATGGAACTTAAGGTAATTTAACACTAGAAGGGGAGTGAATAGTGTTTTATAACTTATGTAAATCTTTTTAAAAAAAATTCAAGACTAATATCAAATCACAGATTAACAATATAGATTTATACTAATAATCAGTCATAGATGCACACACAAATAAATATAAAAGCAATATAAGAGGGAAGACACCAGGAATTTTATATGGGTTCAGATTAACCAATCCTATATCTAGTTCCGTACAATTGCTTGTACAAATTTCTTTTCAATTGCCAACATAAAACCAGGTGGAAGGCAAACCTGAATACAATCTTGATTTCACGGCTACAGGACATACCCTACTATATCACAAGCCTGGGGCAAACTCTCTTGATTTGATCGGGCAACAAAATCACCCCCTAGATTTACCGGGTTACTAAACTCACCCACTTGATTTGAACAGGTTATAAGTACACCCACACAAATAAGAGTAGAGTTGATGATTTTCCAAAGACAAATAGTTGTACTTTGGATATAATGGATTTTATAGCCACTTTGATAGCACTTTGATCTTTGAAATAAGAGAGAGATGCTTGTAAAACAATAACTAAGTAGAAGTGAATCAATACAATGAAGTATGAATTGGTTCTATATGATTTCGAATAGTATAGAGTATATTTTTCAAGTGAGAAAGGAGTGAGAAGTAAGTTATTAATTGATTTAAAATTCATTGCACTTTCCTTTATGTAGTGAATGATTAGATGTATCCATTCAAAAAGGGTTGTGTCCAAAAGACACCTCCATTCGCAATGTAAAAAAACAAACTAACGTCTATATGTCGACATATCAAAATTTATATGTCGACATATGCCAGTTAAATTTGTAAATGTTTTTCTTTTTAAGTTGTTTTGAAAATCCTATACTTTGTAAAATAACTTGAAAATAGTTTCTAAATATTTTTGAAATCTTAAAAAACTTTTATAAAATATTTAAAAATATATTTTGAAGTTAAAATAATTTATTTTTGTTTAAAATATCAAAGATGAGAAATTGGAGATGAAGATAAAAAATTGCTATCGAGGACTTTAACAATATATTCTAATGAATCTAAACACAAAATTATAACCTTGAGTTCTTCATGTCTTTGTCTTTGAACTCACGAGTCTTCAAATCTTTATCTTGAGTCTTCATACCGTACAGTCTTCAATTTAACACTTGTGTATTATTCTTCACTATATATTATATAACTTGGCAAAACCTTAGTATCTATATTTTATATGGTTGTTCTCATCAAAATCAATAATTGAGGTATTAATAATCTCCCCCTTTTAATGATGACAACCATTAAATTTTCCTGTATATAAAATATGGTATAACCCCACTAAATATGTGCATGTGCATGTGTATATTTTATATTTTTCTCTCCCTTTGTCATCAACAAAAATGGATGAAAAATAAAACTTCCACTAAATGATATACTAACTATGGAGTCAAAATCAACATTTAAGAATTAAGTGATATGTTAATCAATATGAGTATAACTATATAATTGTGATTCGACTAAAATAATTAAAGCATACAATAAGGGCATTAAATGTGACATATTAAGAAGCAGTATAGAAGACATATACTTAAAGAAATACTAGATAACTTAATGTGATATAACTATGGCAATATGAGTAATGATTAATACTAGATATTGAAGATATTAAATAAAACAAAATTTATTATTTTAACATATGTATTACAAACTAAAGTACTTATACAGCCAAATGCATAAACTCTAAATAAACAAATCAAACCAAATGTATAAAACAACAATCTTATCCAAACTATACTACATATTCTAATGCTTAAGCTTTATCATGAAAGATATTTGAATGGAACAATTAGGGTAATGAAGGAAGAATTTCCCTTTCTGTTTAACCAAGTTTCCATTTGCATCGAATATGACTTCTCCTACACATTTTACTTCATCGCCAATATCATAATATTCAACAATGAACTCCTCTTCCTCCACCTCCTCCTCATCATCATTCATAGGGTTAAGAATGATAATGGTTGGGGTATCCTCTTCAATTATAATAAGGTTGACTTTATTATCCAAAAGATGCTTCTGAACGTTGCGAATGATTCTTCCTTGCTTTTCTTGTTCCTTCAAGATGTGTATTTGAAGAACTTGTATTTTTGAAAGCATGTTGAGGACATGCTTCAGATCATCCTCTATCTTGATCAGTTTGGCAAGGGTGGTGTTTTGGAAGGGGCCTATATTGAAGTCTAAGGGAGTAGTCTCTTCTCTTGGTCTCTTGGAACTTAAAAAATCCATAAACTTTATTGAGTTTACAAGAATAATAATACTAAAAGAAGTCGAAATTGGGTTATATTAGCGGGTTTTTAAATTTTGAAATTAGGAGGAAAATTCAGTTTTCAAATTTTAGCAGGGTATGTAGACAAATAAGAATATGTATGCCAACATATATAGAATTTTTTTGATTTTTAATTCTCCTTTTGTTTTAGAAAATAAAAACTATCATATTTTTATTTTAGTGAAAGAACATATTCCTAATTTTCTTCTAAGTTTAATAAAAGACGTTTGAGGTAAAGGTTTCATTAATATATCGGCTATTTTACTTTCAATTTATAAATTCTCATGTAATAACTTTTTTATTTACGTTATCTCTTAGAAAATGGTGTCTTGTGTCTATATGTTTGGTCCTAGCATGATGTGTTGGGTTTTTAGACAAATTTATTGCACGTGTATTATCATAGTATATTGGTGACATTTTAACTTGTGAACATGCTAATGCAGCAGAGATATATTCTGCATCTATTGTAGATAGAGACATAGAATTTTGCGTTTTGCTAAACCAGGAAGCAGAAGAGTGTCCTAAAAAGCGACAAGCTCTACATGTACTTTTTCGATTTGATTTGCATCTAGTATAGTCAGCATCACTATAAGATATTAAGTTGAAGGTGTCTTCTTTTAGATAGAAGAGTTCATAGTCTAGTGTGCTGTTTACATATCTTAATATACGTTTTATGGATTTTAGATGAGTCTCCTTAGGTTGAGATTGATATCTCATATAGAGACAAACACTATGTATTATATCAGGTCTACTAGCAGTTATATAAAGCAAAGATCCTATCATACCTCTATAAAGTTTTTTATCTACATCTTTTGAGTTTTCTTTCTTATTTAATTTCTCATTAGTTGCCATGGGAGTTGACTTACCACTAGTATTTGACATACCAAATTTCATAACTAGATCCTTAACATACTTTCCTTGACTTATAAAAATACCATTACTTAATTGCCTTATTTATAATCCTAAAAAAGAAAGTTAGTTCTCCTATATGACTCATTTCAAATTCCTTAGTCATTATCAGAAAACTCTTCATTTAATTTTTCATTTGTTAACCCAAAAATAATATCATATGCATATATTTGTATAAGTTGAATATCATTACTATTTCTTTTAATAAATAGGGTACTGTATACTTTTCCTATTTCCAAGTTAGATTGTAATAAATATGATTTAAGTCTTTCACAACATGCTCTAGGAGCTTGTTTTAAACAATATAAAGCTTTCTTTAATCTATGAACATTGTTTGAAAATTTTTCATCTTCAAAAGGCGGGATTTGTTCTACATAAACATCTTCTTAAATAAAGCCATTCAAAAAGGCACTTTAGACATCCATTTGAAATAATTTAAATTATTATGATTTGAAAAAGCAAGTCAAATTTTAATGGCATCTAATCTAGCTACAAGAGCAAAGGTTTCATCAAAATCTATACCTTCCTCCTGACTATAACCTTGAGTAACTAAACATGCTTTATTTCTAATGACTTCTCCTTGTTCATTCATTTTATTTCTATAGACCCGCTTAGTTCCTATTACAGATTTATTTTCAGGTCTTAAGACTAATTCCAAAACATCATTTTTGGTAAACCGATTTAGTTCTTCTTGCATAGCAAGAATCCATGAATCATCTTGTTATCCCACCTTTTGGCAAGGCCGAGATATCAGGGAATTGACTGAAAACCAAGGATCGCTCATCCCGAATGTTGAGTATGCGCAAGTTTGCTTTGGATGTTGATGAATTTTTTCCGAGTTCGGATCAAGCTACAATTGATATGACACGACAAACAAAGCTTTGGAAGCCGACGTCCTAAGTTTCAAGTCAATCCGAGATCGTATGCTCAAGTTATAATCGATGTAAATCGAAGGAAATAACCTGACTTCGTATCCATCCTTAAGCCTTGGTTCGAATCGATCCTAATTTGAACCCATCAGTGAGCAAGCTCCATTTCGTATCTATCGACTAAAGAGACTTGTTCGAATCCATCAGGAACATGCGACATCGTATCGATCAGGGGAACTGCATTCTTCGAATCCATCCACTCAATAGCCTTGTTCGCATCGATCAAGTTACAGCAGTTCGCATCCATTAGATGGTCCTCACAGCGTGTACTTCGTATCCATTGTCCGTAGCATCCATGTTCATTTCGTATTGATCAAGTACACTCACTTCGTATCGATAGGCCACAGATCGATACGAAACCAACACTCCTTCTCGATACGAAGTGGCAAGCCAAAGGATGATGCGAAGTAAGGTACATTCGACTCGATACAAACATAATATCATCGATACGAACTACGCCACCTTCATCGATACGAACTAAACCATCTCCATCGATTCGAACTGAGCATACTGCAGACCGATATGAAGAGCACGCTATTGATCGATTCGAGCTATGAAACGGCCTTCGATACGAACAAGGCGAGAATCTGGGGATGACTCGGTCAACTCGGCATGAAAAGTGGATCGATCCGAAGAGTGCGCGCCACGTCATCACCTGGGCACGTGCAACCATCGATTCGAACAGATCGATTCGAAACCATCGATTCGAACCAAACAGTCTACCGAAGAACATCAACTCGTATCGATCATATCTCGCAATCCACAAGTCCAAATGCTATGAAATTTTCACAGGAGCTTACGTACAACATAAGGAAGGCTCATGCCAAGTTTCAACTTAATTGGATCAAATCTTGATGGATACGAAATTAGTTCGTATCGATCACGGATCTAGCCGAAACTTTATGGGCTCGGTCGCGTGGGCCCACTCACGTGCCAGAAAATGTCTCCCGAGATCTAAGTAAGATATCAGCCTCCTACGCCTATAAATAGAGCCCTAGGGCCTACAGAAGAGGGATCTTTTGGACGCTCCAACGCCCAGACACTACCGGATTCAATTTTATACTCCATTACTGTTGTTGTACTCGAATTTCATAACTTTAATTCACTGTGATCCGTTGTAATCAGTTGTAATCATCAAAGAAACATCAATAAAGTGATCAATTTCATAGTGGACGTAGGCAACACGCCGAACCACTCTAAATTGCTGTGTGTCTGTGCATTTACATATCTGTTTTTGGAGTTTTTGTTAGATAATCCTCTTTTTCCATTTAATTCACTACAACAAAACAGTCTTTTTACAATGGTCAATGCCCGTTGTAATATGGTTTTTGCAACGGACATGTTCCCGTTGTAATAGGCCTCGTTGTAATAGATCCACCTCATTTTACAACGGGCAAAGCACATTGTAAAAACCGTTGCAGTGTACCTTTTTACAATGGGTTATGACCGTTGTAATAGACTATAATACAACGGCCAAAACCCGTTGCAATAGACTAACCATACTAGTTGCATAGCCTGTTTCACAACATGCATTGACCGTTGTAAAAAGCTCATATAACAACGCACATTGCCCGTTGCAAAATAAATACAAATTTAAAAAAAAATTACAACAGCATCCATGCAATACATCCATACTAATATTAAATATTGTCGTAAAATAATTAAAATCACATACGAAAAGACTAAAAGCTAGAGTCATAGAATTCTAACACTCCAAAAAGTTAGATAAGTTTACATGCCAAATACATAAAGCATTAACACATAACAGTCCGCTACAAATATCATGTTCTAAGTACAATCATACTATACCACAGAGATGAAGTCTTTATGCCACGCGACGGTTGATACAACAGCCTCTTTGATAGTCTACATCTCTGTTTCTTCCTCTGATTGAGTTTCAGCCTCAGCCACAACTTGTTTCTGCTGCTCCAGAAGTATAAGATGAATATATTCATCAATAAGATAAAAGGTCAGATAGACCAGATGAACACTGTCAATTGACCCTTCAAACCAGAATAGTTTCTGCGTAGAAAACAGGAACATTGTAAAAAAAGTGATTGGAGATTACATGAATTAAGGGAACGATATTAAGAATGTCCATGTATCAAAGGAGAAGCATTAACCTGTAGATCAAGAGGATTGAAATCATCGGTCACTGATAAATAAAAGTGAAAATGAAAAAATAAATCTTAATCTTATTGGTCGACTTACCAATTCTAGGAACATCAACTTCGTAAATCATTTTGGTAACCAAACTACATCAAGAAACAAACTATCAATACTAACATACAAGAAATCAAGGATAATAGAATAGGTATTTGTTGAATGCATACCTTGCACGAAAAGTCACACCAATTATTCTATCATTTGTATAATATTCAGTTACAAACCTTAAAAGCCATCTGAATTGAAAAATTATGACAAATTGAGTGGCAATGTAGACTGAAATACAGAGTTAAGAAGAGGCACTCGTGCTAAATTCAACATCTGGCAAAAAGTTTATAAATTAAGCATCAAGAGATGAAGTTATGTGTAGATCTACATGAAAATGTACTCTTTATGTAACAATACCTTTCTAATAGACTCTCATTCTTCATCTCTCACTGAAATTGGTGCACAATTAAAAGAACTCTTTCAACATGTCATGCTTGTCAAGTTTTAATCTTTATTATTAAGCCGGCATTATATATTAGAATGTGTAAAAGCAAATGTTCGAAAACTACATTAGGCAAGCAATTATTGATGGTTAATATCAAAATAAAATTATATTATAATCAGTCATTTTACTAAGGTACATGAGGGTTTATATCTGTTGTTTAAAATTTTGCATTTTAGAATTTGAATGATTATTTTTTATTTCAATTTGAAAACACCAACAACGATTTTTTTATGTGGGTACAGTTAACTAAAAAAATGTAGAAGAAAACCTGATTTCTCTATTCCAAATCATTATTGACCAAGCAACGATAATCCAAATCTTCAAAGCATTTCTACAGACACTAAATATGTTCATTGATGTATACCGGAAAATAAACACAAAAACATATCATTTGTATTATTTTCTTTAACTGCTTACCATAGGCCAACATACTTTTCTTTTGCCTTCGGATTAGGCAACTTGTCCCCACTGTTCAAATATGGATGAGCAATGGTTATAACATGTGTGTCAATATCAAACTTCACTTACCGCAAAAACAAAATATATCACAATGTGCAGTGTATGAAGAAAATCAGAACTGTTGCCCAAAAAATAAGCATATGGCATTTTATACTACCTATAAGAGTAACAAAGAGAAAGAAACCATGCTGAATGATTTTATTTATAAAAGCAGTAGAAAATCATTACTATGGAAAAACATATAGTTATATATCGAATTTAAAAAGGTATATAAAGTTTCTGAAAAAGTAAAAAAAACACACATAACATAATTAAAACCAAGAAAGAGAACTAATTCTGGCAATTCTTCCATGCATTGGTTGTCTACTTGATGCCAACAAATTTTGGTTCCCTCACATTTCCTTTTTCCTTCGCTTATCATGGGTCTCGTTGCATAATGGCCCAGAATGAGCTGTAGCTTCGTCATCCTCTTGTTAATTGCTATTTTCATATAAATATGTTTATTTTGTGCCCTTATAATTAGAATAGTCACATTAAAATATTTTTACAGCCATGTAACAAACTATCATAATTAAAGGCATTTTTGGATTCATAGAAATCATTTGCGAACGACAAGCAGATGATGAATTAAATCAACGATGAGAATAACTATAAAAGACATCAACCATAAAAAGGGTCATACCCCGAGTACTCTCTGCTAGCTTACGCCTGTTTTTCTGACTATTATCCTGATTCTCTGCAATCTTTAATCCATGCTCGTCCAAACTACTTCTTTCCTTTTCCAAATCAAAATATGTGTTGTACAACTAATTAGATCAACACTAACTGGCAGTATACGTATCGTAAATGCATAATACAAAAATACAGTACATTACATATGCTATGATAATATTGATTAACGTGCAAACATCAAGTAAATTTTGCAAATGTGGCTCATCATAATTTCAGTTCACTATTTATTATCTAACGTATGATTGTTAAGTCAAATTTTAAACATTTATTGAAGTAGTAATGCATGAACCAGATTATGGAAATTCAGTATTTATATGGTCAGGCAAAAAGCAGACGCTTCTTGAAGAAGAAACGAACTATATGTGCTTCATAAGTACCGATCATTCACAATCGACAGACAATCCACTAAAAAAAGGGCAGAATAATTATATTTAGAAAGACCTCTCCAGAAGCTGCAAACGAGAGTGAGAGGTGATGGCGATCCAACGCCTTTGTCTCTTTCCCCTATTGACCGAGAAGAATCCATTGAAATAATGAAGTCCAACTATTTTGCTTCGACTGAGATTTTTAATCGAATCTGAGAAATGGTAAGGTGATTTGCGTCATTGTTAATTTTGGATCTAACTTTCAAGAATAATTTTCCTAAACCTTTTTTTTGTTTTGAGATTTTGCAGTAGGATTGGGAATTTAGGGTTAAGTAAATTGAGGAAAAACGGGAATTTAGGGTTAAGTTAAAGAGGGAAAACAGGAATTTAGGTTTAAGTGAAAATTGGATAAGCGGGGAATGAAAATTAATAGAAATAGGGGCGGCAACACAAGGAACATTAGTTTGCTAGCCATATATTTCAAGGGTAACCAAAATGAGAAAATAACAAACATTATAATAAATTTTCATTTCTGGATTACAGAAAATTTCTAAATTTTAAAAATTATTTTAAACCTATTTTAGAAAATTTAAATTTTAAACTTTTGAAAAATTAAATAGTATTTTTAATTATAACTATTAAATATCAAATATAAATAATGAGTTGTAATAGGGTAATTTTCTTGTAGTGTAAATATCACTTCTTAAATATTATTAATTATTGCTTATTACTTCTTAGTTATAATTCAACATTAATTATTAAAAGTTAATTATTATTTATATGTTACCAATTATAAATTATTAAAAATTAAATATTATAATTAGTAATTAGTAACCTATGATTAATATAATTTTATTAATGATTAATTATTAAATATTAATAAATAATAAATATTAATTTTAAGAAAGCATTGTAATTATTGATTATTGATTATCGAAAATTGGCAGTGGACATTTATTACAACGGGCATTTTACGACCGTTGCAAAATTGGCATTGATTACAACGGGCATTTTACGACCATTGTAAAATTGGCACCTATTACAATGGGCATGTTTTGACTGTTATAAAATTGACACCTATTACAACGGGCCTTATGACCATTGTAAAATTGGCACCTCTTACAATGGTTATTTTATGACCGTTGTAAAATTGGCATCTATTACAACGGGCATTTTGTGAATGTTGTAAAATTGACATCTATTACAACGGGCCTGGAAGGACCGTTGTAATAGCATTCTATTACAACGGGCATACATTGCCCGTTGTAAAAAGGGCGTTGTATAGGGCATCTATTACAACGGACAGTCAATGCCCGTTGTAAAAAGGGCGTTGTAATAGGGTATTTTTGTTGTAGTGATTTCTTCATTTTTATCTCTTCAAAAACTTCCAAAGAGTGTTGTGCCCATTTTTGGTACAAACACTTTGGTGCTTTCACTGAGAAAAAACCCAGTTTTTCTCCTGCTCTTTGGATCTGCTATTGATACCGGATTGCATAAATCTAAGAAGAAGATCCAGATCTCAAGCCAAAAAGCCCTTCCATTCTATTCAGATTTGCATCAGATCTAGAAAGGACTTCGTCAATTCATCATGGTGAGCACACGAACTGCTTCTACACCTGCTGATCAGGAAGGACGGGATAGACATAATCCCGTACAATTGCCTCCATCCAACCAAGATGCCGCCGGACCTTCAGATCCATCAGGCCCGGTCACCAGACAAGAGTTCTAGATGCTGCTTCAAGAGTTGACTCAGAGTCGGCAACAACTTACTGAAAAACTACGCACCAACGCAGAGTTGACCAACCAGCTGAATTGCCAAAGGCGTAGAAGATCCAGAAGAGATCAAGCTTCTTATTCTTCCACGGAGAGTTCAGCCTCATTCGATGATCATCACCGATCTACACGCCCACGGCTGGACATAAGCTACACCCAGGCCACAAGACACCAACCTGCCCTAAATCTTGGACAACCCAGGACTGGACCATCCACCAGTCATCAGACCGGACCCTCATCCTGAGGGGGTGCCGCTCCTTACCATGTCACAGGTAACCTCGCTACCACCACCACTACCGAACAAGGAGTTGATGCTAGAAATCAAGCTGATCCACATCATCGCCGACAAGAACACACTCCAGAACCTTATGTTCCTAAAAATTTTGAACCAAGGAGGCGAGACATGGACCGTCGACCGCGCCCGGTCCAGCCTCACATTGTGGAACCCGACCACACCTTGGCACAGCATGCTCCAAATATCCAAATGCTGGATATACCGACGATGATTCGTCAAATGATACGTGAAAGTCAGGGTCTCACTAATGACGACTGGGGGATTTCCCGGAGTCATACCCCTTTCACTAATTACATATTATATGCTGAACCACCTCGACGCTTCAGGATGCCAACTTTGCCAGTCTATGAAGGAAATTCTGATCCCAATCAACACATCCTCAAGTATGAATGGCTAATGAATGCTGCGAGGGCTGATGATGCAGTTAAATGCCGTAGTTTCCCCATTTCCTTAGAGGGCATTGCTACTATGTGGTTTACTCGTTTGCCACCACGATCCATTTCTAATTTCGACCAGATGGCCACCAAGTTTGTTGAACAATTCCGTATGCATGTAGCAAGGCCTAAAGATGTTAATACTCTGTCTAGTGTCACTCAAGCTCCCGGAGAGACACTCAGACGTTACTTGGAGCGATTTCATGCTGCATGTGAAGAAATAAGCAATCCCAATGACAACTCTATCCTGATGGCATTAACTAAGGGGATTGATCCTGATTCCGAGTTCGGAAATTGGTTAGCTGGGAAGCCACCTGTGTCATTGGACCGTTTCTATTCCAAGTCAGCCCAATTCTTGAGAAGGGAGGATGCGAAACAGTCTAGGAAGCAGGATGATGCAGGGCCCAGCATGGAAGGAATTCAAAGTAACATTGCAGTTAAACAATCCGAGGAGAGTTCCGGAAAAGTTCGGTTGAATATACAAAACAAGCAGAACCAGCAGATGGACTATGGAAATCAAGGTAAAAAACGAGATAAAAATCATGGTCCACGACGTAGAGCTCCCATGTTCAACAATTATACTCTATTGAATACGTCGCTGGAAAATGTGTATTTACAGACCTGTAATACCATGCAATACAAGAAACCTGCCCCCGAAGCCGTCAACGGAAAGACAGGTCCAAATAGGGAAGTTTTGCAGATTCCATGAATGTTATGGCCATAATACAAATGAGTGTCGTCATTTACAAGATCTCATTGAAAAGCTGATACGTGAACGAAAGTTGGATCAGTTTGTGCGGGCGCTGCAGTCAGGAGGTGCGGGCCCATCGAATCAGAATCGTGCACCAAACCAGGAAAGGCAGGAGGAACCCGCTCGTACCGGTGGAGGTTACTGATAAACACTGTTTGTGGTAGTCCTCATCCAACAGACCGAAGCTGGAAGGAAATGGAGTCGTATGCCAGCTCTATTAGGCATGCAGACTTCGAGTGTTGTAGTAGTTTTGATGAAGGGGCTCCGGCCAAACAACAGAAGACAATGACTGATGACATCATATTCAGAAACAAAGACGCTGATAAAGTCGAAGCCCCCACTATCGATCCACTGGTCATCTCGGCTCAAGTAGGTCCTGCTTGGATAAAGAGGATCTTAGTTGACAGTGGAAGCTCAGTGAATATTCTGTTTAAACGAGCTTACGATCAGATGAGGATGGAGGCTAAAGATTTAAAGCCTTGCCAATCTCGAATCCATGGTTTCAATGGGAGCGCTACTATACCCACTGGAGTAGTGGAACTACCAGTGGAGTTAGGGGTTGGAGAACGTCGGAGAGTCCGGATATTGCAGTTCGTTGTGTTGGACATAGACTCCCCTTATAATGCTTTCTTGGGTCAACCAGCCCTCGCTGAATTCAGGGCAGCTATTGCCCCGTGGTGTTTGACTCTGAAGTTTCCCACTGATCATGGAGTGGGAGTCATTCAAGGAGATCAGGTTGCTGGGAGAGCTTGTTACATTGCTGAGCTGCGGGAGGCGCAGCGAAAGGAGAAAGGAAAGGGCGTAAAGGAATCTCTCTGCGTCGGTTTTGCTGATAATTGACAATTAATGCCTGGGCCTAGGCCCGGGCACCCCATCCAATTCCAAAGGGATCTTGACCCAAGGGGAACTGAAGATAAAGGAGAATCTAAAGAAAGTCAAGCATCCCCGACCGAACTGACGATCGATGTCCCAATTGACAATGATGATGATTCAAAGATGATAAAGATTGGCTCTCAGCTAAGCCAGCAGACTCAAGAGGAATTGGTTGAGTTTCTACGGGCGAATCTTGACGTATTCTCCTGGACGCATTCTGATATGTGTGGGATCTCGCCGGACATCACGAGCCACACTTTGAATATTGACCCGCGGCATGTCCCGGTCAAACAGAAAAGGCGTGGTATGGATCCAGAGAGAACTGCCGCCCTTAAAGAAGAGGTAGAAAAGCTTAAAACGAATGGGTTCATTTGAGATGCGCTATATCCTGAATGGGTGTCGAATCCCGTGCTTGTCCGAAAATCAAACGAAAAATGGAGAACATGTGTCGATTACTCCGATCTGAATAAAGCCTGTCCTAAAGACAGTTTCCCGCTTCCCAGAATTGATCAGCTCGTAGAATCAACAGCAGGACATGAACTCTTATCCTTCATGGATGCGTATTCTGGCTACAATCAGATACCAATGCATTTACCTGATCAGGAGCATACCAGCTTCGTAACCAATCCGGGACTTTATTGTTACAAAGTTATGCCATTCGGACTCAAGAATGCTGGTGCTACTTATCAACGATTGGTCAATCAGATGTTTGCCAATCAAATCGGGAAAACCATGGAAGTATATGTAGATGACATGCTTGTGAAGTCACGTTTTTCCACTGACCATATTAAAGACCTGGAATCAATGTTCAACATACTTCGAGAATACAGAATGAAGCTCAACCCGCTGAAATGTCACTTCGGAGTTGCATCCAGAAAATTCCTTGGGTTTATCGTCAATGCCCGAGGAATCGAAGCTAATCCTGAAAAGATCTGGGAAATCAGAAATCTTGAAACTCCGAAAACTATAAATTAAGTCCAGAGTCTCAACGGGAAAGTAGCAGCACTGAGCAGGTTCATCTCAAATCCACTGACAAATGCATTCCCTTCTTCGATCTAATCCGAAAAGGAAAACGAAACTTTGAATGGACCACGGGGTGTGAGGGCGCATTCCAAGCGTTAATTCAGCATCTATCCACACCGCCTATTCTGTCAAAACCTATTGATCATGAGAAGTTGTATGTTTACTTGGCGGTATCAGAAAACGCAATCAGCGCTGCCTTAGTTCGGGAAGAAGACCGGATACAGAAGCCAGTATATTACATCAGCAAACGGTTGACTGGAGCTGAAAGGAATTATCTGAAACTAGAGAAGCTGGCTTATTGTCTTTTTATTGCATCAAGGAAGCTCCGACCATATTTCCAGGCCCATCCTATCATTGTTTACACCGACCAGCCGTTACGACAGGTCCTAACGCGGCCTGAGACGTCTGGTAGGTTACTCAAATGGAATATCGAACTGAGCCAGTTTGATATTACTTATACTCCAAGGCGAGCCATTCAAGGACAAGTCCTAGCCGATTTCATAGCTTAATTTACCATCCCAGAGGACTTGCCCGAAACCAGTGAATCTCCCGAATACGTCTGGAAGCTATACACTGATGGTGCATCAAACGAACGGTGCTCGGGCGCTGGGGTTGTACTTGAAACCCCCGAAGGCTGATCTATATGTTATGCGTTAAAGTTCAATTTTCATGCAACCAATAATGAAGCTGAATATGAAGCCCTCTTAGCTGGATTGAAACTTTCTAGAGATTTGAAAATTATCGCTGTGGAAATTTATTGCAATTCACAATTAGTTGTGTGTCAAGTTCGGGGAGAATATCAAGCGAGAGATCGAAGACTGGCTGCTTACTTAGCTCGGGTTCAGGAAATACTGAATCAGTTTGATTATTATGCCATTTATTGTATACCTAGAGAACGCAATCAAAAAGCCGATTCGTTGGCAAAATTAGCTAGAACGGGTGAAGCGCAGCAAATGGGTCTTGTTCCTGTAGAGACGTTATCTTCCCCAAGTATTGACTGGGCAGAAACATATTGGGTATGTGAAGTCGCTCCCGATAAGGAGTCGTGGATGACTCCATTTAGAAATTACCTTGAGCATGGAATCCTACCGGAGCGCAGGAGTGAAAAAAGGCAAGTCCTTCGGAAGGCTTCACGATTCACCATCCAGAATGGAGTCATGTACAGAAGAGGGTACTCTGTTCCTTTACTCCAGTGTATCGCTCACGATGAAATTAAACGAGTATTGCACGATGTACACGAGGGAGAATGTGGCGATCACACCGGGGGGCAAGCACTTACCAAGAAAATACTTCGATACAGATATTATTGGCCGACTGTGAATCGCGATGCGTCGGATTATGCAAAGAAATGTGATAAGTGTCAAAAGCATGCTCGAATTCCTAGAGCCCCACCTACCGAGATAACTCAAATGGTCAGCCCTTGGCCATTTGCAGTATGTGGCATCGACATCATTGGTTCTCTACCTCTGGCAAAAGGTGGTGCGAAGTTCGCCATCGTCGCAGTTGATTACTTTACAAAGTGGGCTGAAGTTGAACCTCTTGCTACTATAACGATGAAAAAAGTGATCAACTTTGTAGTCCGCAACATTATCTGTCGATTTGGTCTCCCACACACCATTATCACTGATAACGGAACCCAATTCGACAGTGTTGAATTTAAACTGCAAACGGTTTCGCATTCAAAAGAAATTCTCAGCAGTTGCACACCCTCAAGCAAACGGACAGTTCAAAGCAGTCAATAAGGTTATAAAGTCCATTCTGAAAAAACGACTGAAAAAGGTCGGGGGCAAATGGGTCGATGAACTTCCTATGGCTTTATAGGCTTACTAAACAACCCACAAGTCCACGACCAGTCACACTCCATTCTCTCTCTTATGGTTCAGAAGATGTTATTCCAGTCGAGCTAGAAGTACCTTCTCATCGTGTGACATACTATGATCCGAAGACAAATGCTATATTACTTGCTGAATCTCTCGATTTACTAGATGAGAAACGTGAAGAGGCTGATTTGAGGGCAGCTGCGTATCGCAGTCGAGTCGCCTGATTGTACAACGCCAAGGTCCGCCCGCGAACCTTTGAACTCGGCGATCTCGTCCTGAAAAGAATCTATCCGGTTCCTTTGCATATGAAGCTAACATGGGAAGGGCCGTATGTTATTGAACGAAAGCTCGGAGATGGCACATTCAAATTATCGACCGTTGACGGTCTTACTCTACCAAGGGCCTGGAACAGCGAGAGTCTTCGTCGCTACTACACATAACAGGCTATGTTTATTCATTTACTTTATATTTCATTTGCAATATGTTTCTGCATTTCGAAATTAGAATTTGTAATAAGGCAACCGACTTTGCCATATTTTCTTATTTCAGCAATAAAATGCAATCTCTTCGAGCCAAAGCTGTGATTTACTTGAAATACTTCATATGATCATCACCATGCACGGAGAGCTAAGTTCCACTATACGGTGGGATTTATTCAAATAGGTAGTGACTGTGATGCAACTGGTCACTCGCTAAGTGAAACCTGAGCTCGGGGGCAAGCCATCACACCAAAGTAAAAAAAAGAGGATTGATACACGACAATCCTTCACTTAACTCCAGATTCCCAGAGTGCAAACTGGAGTATAAATTTACAAATACGAAGGGGTGGATCCGTCCACCTAACGACTTCGTCCGTATCTAAACCAAGTTTGAGGAGGGTGGACCTGTCCATCTAACGACCTCGCTTGCTAACTCGGGGTGGATGTGATCCAACCATCCACGGTCCTGATACACCTTTCGTTCCCAGAGTGCGAGCGAAATCCAAAAAACATGCAACAGATGTGACTGACCGTCTGTTTACCAACTCCGGATTCCCAGAGTGCGAAACAGAGTATAAACATCAACCAACTCTGAATTCCCATAGTGCGAAACAGAGTATAAACATCAACCAACTCCAAATTCCCATAGTGCGAAACGGAGTATAAACATCAACCAACTTCGAATTCCCAAAGTGTGAAATGGAGTATAAACCTCAACTCCAAATTCCCAAAGTGCGAATTGGAGTATAAACATCAACTCCGGATTCCCAGAGTGCGAATTGGAGTATAAACCTCAACTTCAAATTCCTAGAGTGCGAATTGGAGTATAAACATCGACTCCGGATTCCCAGAGCGTGAATTGGAGTATAAACACCAACTCTAAACTCCTAAAGTGCGAGTCGGAGTATAAATGTCGACTCCAAGTCCCCAGAGCGCGGACAGACAATTAAAACTAAAAACGGCGTAACCAACCGCCAGTAAACAAATGAAAATCCCCAGATTGCGGATATGATCATCGATAATCAAACAAGTGTGGTTGAACCACTCAATTTCCACTTGTCTCAAACATTCATCCAGTGGCACTAAACTCAGCATGTTATAAGTGAGATGCAATCGCTGGCTGATGTTCTACAACTCATCACCAAGACTGAGGGGCAGAACTTAAGTGTCGACCATTGACTAAAGCAATGCGACGTCAAAATTCAACTCACTTCCCGGTCATGAACCGTGTCCACAATTTCCGGACCTGGCGAATAAAAACAAACTTGACTCGGAAGCTGAAACTTCACAAGTGCACTTCAAATATTGAAACACTTAAGCAAATACACAATAACTGAGAAGAAGCCAAAAAAGAAGAGTTTCATTTCTACTGTTTGTAAAAGAAATTCATGTACAAGTTTATTCCAAAAAATTCCTACTAGCAGGGGCCGAACCCGCATCTATACACGGCCTACGAAAGGAAAACCAAAAATAAATCCCTATCTACTCAGAGCAAACTAAAGAGGCCTATCTATTTCTTCTTCTCTCTCGGCTTCTTCCTCGGTGTAGACCCGCTGGAGCCGCCACTAACTTTCCTCTTTGAGCCTTTACTTAGGTGGTCGGTCTCCAAGCGGGGGCATGATCTCGACGTCCTCCTCCGAGCTCGAATGTATAGGGATGCTTCCTACAAGCGGGGTCGGAGGAACGGGATCAACTGTAGGAGGCGGAATGAACACACTAGTGTCAATAACTGTACCACTAGGTGATATCATTCTAAGCGGAGCTGGACCAGGTGCCGCCATTCCACCTCCAAAACTACCACCACAAGCCGCTGCTTCCATTTCAGCGTCAATTTCGGCCAATATTTCCTCTTCATTAATCGCTTGGGCCTCGCTAGGAGCATCAGTGGTTGGCATTGAAGAGCCTGTAGCAGGGGCGCTTCCGCCCATAACAAATGGCAGGTCCGCAAAAGGTTCGCTGTGATGATCGAGGAGTTCCTCCATCATCTGTTCATCAAAAACTAGAGTGCACCCTTGTGATCCGTCGGTCGAAGCCGTGGTCATTGTGGTGGTGGCTTTAGTTATTATTGCCTCATGCATATGATGTGATTCTTGAGTAACAGGAGGCACGACCGGTGTAGCATCAATCACTGGACAAAAACAAGAGAACTGTTAGTACTTAATTCGAGTGATGACCCGCCTTAAGATAGACATATAGGATGTTCAAAGTACCTTCCTCAGTTTGGCTTGTAGATGACTGAACGGCTTCAGCAACTTGCTCTATAGCCGAAGATATCTGCGGCTGATCTGGATTGTAGGCAGGGACAGCTTGGGGATCAACCGCAGGTGAGGGTTCAGGCTGGGTTGACATAGGAACTTCGAGACTTGCATCATGGTGTTCAACCTCTGAGCCTTCTCCTACTTCTAAGTGCTGGGTGCCGAGCCTCTACTTTTCATGCAGAATCATCGACTCATGAAGGATCCTCCGTTCATCTTCATTCAGCAAACGATTCTCGAGCTCAAACTCGTCGACTGACTCACCCAGATGCACCGCCTTCTCCTCTTCAACCAATCGGCCCCAGGCGTTGTATAAATGTGTCAGGTAGTCATCAAGCCAGGCTAGACCTCTGTGCCTCAACACGTTAGCATTGTAAACGACAAGGAGATCTTCAATATCGGCTTCTAGCCTGGACTCAGCCGATTTCACCTCCTCCTCAACCTTATTCTCCACCTCGTGGACCTTAGCCACGGCCGCATCCCGTTCACCCTAAAGCAAGACAGCCTGTTCGCACGCCTCCTGGGCTGCGTTGTTCGCATCGTCCCTTTCCTTGGCAATGTTAGAGAATTTGGCTTTAAGCTCGTTGAGTTCCTTAATCGCCGCATCCCGTTCGGCGATGACCGTAGTATTTCGGTGGCTCATCTCCTCCACCAAGGTAACGTGTGTTTGCCTCAATCTCTCCATCGCCACATTCGCTTCATCAGCTTTTATGGTGGCCTCAATTTCAGATTTCCGAGAAGACTCAGCCTCGGTATTGAGCACTTGGATGATTCGGTCCTTTTGAGCGAGTTTAGACTCCATCTTTTCAATCGCTTTGGCTCGCTCAAAGGCCACCTTGGAAGCTTTTTCTACAGCTGTAACGATCCCGGATTTTTACTAAGTTTAAATTGATAATTAATTTAATTTTTGAATAAAAATTGTGAAATTAATTGGTAAATTGGTTTGAGTTTCTCCAAATTCAAATAAATATGTGTTGAATCATTTGAATTTAAATCTTGCATATATATGTGAATATATATGTATATGTGCATATATGAGTGGATTTGAATTTATATATATATATATATTGGATTTGAACTTAAAGTTTAAGTAAATGGTTTAAAAATAATTTGAATTTATAAAATATATCTATGTAATTCATTTAGTATGTATTTAATTTCAAAACATTCTCTTTTAAAAGATATGTATTAATACAAACAAAATAGACTACAAAAATAAAAATAGAAATAGATATATATAAGATAAATTATAAAATATATATAGTAAACAATTTAGCTAAATTTAAACAACATATTAAAAATAGAAATTCATTTATATTATAAAATAATAAGACTAAAGAAAAATAAAATATATTCAAGTATGTAAACAAATCAAATTGGATGAGATAAGAATGATAGTATGAAACAAGTAAATAAATATATGTAATGGCTTGCAAAGGAAGACACTAGTATATAGATAAGTATGCAAGCTTGCAAAATAAGACAAGGAAATTAATGTAGTACATCACAATATCATCTCAGCCACCAAGAGGAAAAAAAATCTCTGGTATATGGTATAAACAAAAAAAGAAGTATCTCTGATGGTTGTACAACAATATAATACCCTGTACTCATTTTATGTATCAGCCTTCCTCATTTCAGTTCGTCCATCTACATCTGGAAAGAAAGAAAAAAAACTTAAAACTTAAACAACAACACATATCAAAACAAACCAGAGATCAAGGAAGATTTAGCTTGCCAGTTTTACAACCTGTTTCAACATAAATGGAACTTTGTTCAAAAATTGTTTTCAGGTGAGTAAACTAACACACTTAAGCTTGAATCTGTTAATATATCTTGATATTTTAGGATTAATACTTGTAGTTATTGTGGAAAATGTTGTATGAATGTGAATATATTAGTGCATGTCTGTTATATAGGCATATATATCTGTTCTTGTGTTTACAGGCTAGAAACAGAATCATAAATCAAAATCTCTTCCATCATTTTCTTATAGGCATTGATGTTTAAATGAAAAATGCTTGAATAAACTAGATCCTAATTGTAAAAATATTTTTAATGATAGTTAGTTTAAGTTTTTCTGGAAATTTAAAATATACAGAGGAAAACTTAAAATCTTGTCAATTTCGAGTATCACGGTTTCAAATGTCACTTACATTACCTAACTCGATTCCAAAAACCATGAATTTTAAGAACAAAATCAAGATTTTTAGTTTGGTAAATCGTGGGAAATTGCGAGTTGAACGGAAGATGCATTTGGGTCAAATTCCGGTGATCGACAATAAACTGGGTGGCGTGATTGTTGCTGAAGGTAGAAGGAAGGTTGGAGATCACGAGAAAAATGGTGACGTAATTTCTACATCGCCGTGGAGGTGGTGCGTCGATGAATTATCGGTTTTTTTAGTTTTGTTCGATGAAATAGTCGGAACGATTTTGACGTCGTGGGTGAATCAAACCAATCAAAGATGGTTGGATCGAAGGATCATGTCGAGGTGCAGCTCTGGTTGAAGTTGCATGGTGTCAGGTGGTCGGCAGCATCGGAGCGAGGAGGATTTCGTTGACTGGTTTGAGATCGAAATAGTGTCGACTTGTTCGATTTCAATTCTGGTGGTAGTCATGGGTTCTGGATGATTGCTTGGGTCAAGTAGGTCGACGATGACCTGCAGGTGGTAGCGGCATTGGTCGGAGATGACCAGAGTGTCGTACACGTGCACGCGTGTATGTTGTGTCAGGGTGATGTTGTAGTGATTGAGGAAGATATGGGTTTTCTTGGGTATGTCTCGAAGAAAATCATGGTTTGACTCGAAGACGAGAGAGGGGAGTTTGCCTGGGGTTGAGCTCGGGATTTTCTTGTTTTTTTCTCGGGTCTGGAAATTGAGGGTAAAAATAGTTTTAACTTTTAAAATAAAATCAAGTTTATTTAAAACAATTTTGTTAAAACCAGTTCTTTTGTAAATAATAAATGTTTATCCAAGTTTTGAATTGGTTAAAAGGTTTTTAAATTATTTTAAATTAACTAAGTTAAAAGTATTTAAGATATATATAACCTTTATTTTAAAGTTTATTTTAAAACTTAATCATGTAATTAAGAAGTTAATTAAGAAAGATAAAAGGTTTTAAAGGTTAATTACTTAATGAAAGTAATTAAAGGTTAATCAGTTAATAAAAGTAGTTAAAAGGATAATTACTAAATGGAAGTAATTAAGGATAATTAATTTATGATTAAGGGTTGATTTATTAATTAAGTGTTAATTAATAAATGTAATTAAATAAAGATAATTAATTAAAGGATAATTAAATAATTTAAGGTTAATTATTTTAATGATTAAAGGTTGATTGTTTTATTAATTAAGGTTGAATAATTAATAATAAAAGGTTGATTAATTGATTATTAAAGGTTAATTTATAAATGATTAAAGGATAATTAATTAAATTGTAATTAATTAATTAATATTAATTAACCAGGATTAGTAATTTATTGATAAGTAAATAATCGGGTTTAATTTAATCAAGTGATTAATTGATCTTACTTATGAATGTTTGGATTGTATTGAATGCTGTGAATTGTTTGATATTCTCTACTGTGTGATGCTTTGTGATGTAAATTTGTTTTAATTCAGGCTGTGATGAATATAATTTATTTTATCTGTGATGAATGTATATTATTTATCTGTGAATTGGTAAATGGAAGATAAGCGTTATAGGAATATACCGCTTATCGATATTGATATGCTTAAATCTGTGATGATTTGTGATGTTGCACTAGTGTAAAACCCCTGGACTACACCATACACACACAAATATGGATTGCACGAGGAAATCGGTTAAGTCACAGATGATTTAAATTTAATGTTTTTGAAATTGAAATTTTAATTTCAATTGATTTTGGAAATGGATTTGGGTTAAATGTTAAAGCTTTTGAAAAGGAGTTTTAAAGAGAAAAGTTACTTTGAATGACTTGGTAAAGTTTTCAATTTAAATTTGAATTCAAAATTTGGAATTGAATTCCATGTTGAAAATTATGGTTTAAAAATGCGATACGAGTTATAAATGTGTTTTATATGGGTTTTTAAACCATTTTAAAAGTATGGTTTTGAGAATTTGAATTTAACCCAAGGACTTTAAGTCGTATAAATGAATTAGATTTTCCGAAATGAAAACTATTTGTTTTCAAATAATAGAAGCTTTCATATAAGAAATGAATTTCCAATTTGTGTCAAAAGAATTTCAAGTTTGAAAGGAAAATGGTTTTCCGAATTATGAATAAACCTTTGTGAAAGATTGTTGAATTTTATTTTGAAATTGGAAAGGTGTACCTTTTGTATAAAAGGTCGAAATGGAATTGTTTTGAAAGCTATAAGTTAAATCTTTGATTTAAAGATTTAATGAGTTAATCCAATGGAAATGGAAATCGATTTGAAAATCTATGAATAGATCTTTGTGAAACTGGGTGAACTTTGTGAGATGAATCTTTTTGTTTAAAAGATTAAATTGGTAATTTGTTTAAACCATTTGAAGAGAAGTTTTGGGTAATAAGTTGTGACTTAACTAAAATCCCAATATCCATATGTTTTAAAATATTGCGCTCACTATTCGGTTTAGCCGGGAGAGGACTTTGTGTCATATAACCCATTCCGAATAGTGATACGACGTAAATGGATAGCATTTGAAGACCGGTGTTGAAGACCGGGTATTTGTGAGAACGATAGGATAACCTATCGATTGTCTCTGCACTGAGTGGCCCTGGTATAGAGACTCCATATGTGATGGGAAGTCCGATCGGGATTGTGAATACCTGGATTGCAAGGGCTTCTTTGGAAGTGCCTTCGGTTCTGTTCGAACCCGGAACAGACTTGGATGGTCGTATGTCTGACACTACAATTTGAGATATAAAGCAGATTTCTTTCAAATACATTTCTGTTTGGTGGCGGAGAATTTATTCTCTTAGCTTAACACCCTTCTCTGAGACGTACGAGCTCAGAGGTTATGTAGTTGAAGGTTATCAGTGATATACTCCCAATTTGGTAGTGTGGCATACTAAGTGTTGCTGTGTGTTGCTGATCATTTGCCGATCATTTGTTGATCAAAGCATGGCTTTCGTGTAAAGCGTAGCTTTGTAGACGAGACCTCATCGGACCTCACACCCCGGAAATGGTCGAAACAGGAAAGATGCGACAAGGTTTCAGGGGTAGCTCCCCTAGGGTATGTCCATTCCTTCTGGAAAAGGTGGTATCATGGTATGGAGCCCAGATATTTTACCTGTGTGGTTGCTCCAATCTCATTTACAGTTTGATTGTTGTTTTATGATCGAGGGCCCTCGGATAAAGATCGCAAACGACCGGGGGTGGCATATCTCAGGTTTACTACCCGGGAAGGGGGTAACCGGCCTTGTGTTGGCAGAGAGCCAGGTAGGTTCTCGGGGCATCCCTCCAGAGGCGTTCCAATGTGGCATAGGAAGTTCCTTAGCCTGACCATTTGTTGGAAAATCCAAAGAAACAATACGAACCTTGTACGGCTTTAGTTGTAGAACCTGCCATTTAAAATGGTAGCTATAGTAGGCATAGTATAATGGTACCTATGCTGGCTAAGATTAATATTATATTTTCGAAAGGATTTTCACACTATGCACTAGTAATAATATCAAAAGAGTGTTCTCATATTAAGCATATTTGACTATCATAAGAAGAAATCTCCTCCAAGTCTACGATTGCATTGTGTGTGTGGTGGGAGGTCTTATGGTAGTTTCATTTTCCAAAAAGCATATCGGATTTCTCTTATGAACTGTTTTTATTTCAAACAACTGTTTTGTTACTCATACCAGTCCCATGACTGACTCGGAGTTTATTGTTCCCTTCCTAAACTCTGGGTGCCCACAATTTTCCACACGGGCAGTCTAGAGTTGGGTTTTTCAGATAGTCAGGTTTAGTAGATTATCGGGAGCTAGTTCAATTTTTGGAGTTCATGGACGACCGACCTTGCTTCTCTTTGTGAAACGTGATGGTGGTTCGAGCTTGATATTGGAGTTGGTGGACTCATTCTCTTTTAAAGATCATTTGGAGATATCACTTCTGTTGTTTCCGCTGTAACATTATTATTTGTCTCTGATATTCTTGTATCATATAGATATCATTGTTGTATATCATATTCTGGATATTGTATCATTTGTGATATATATGATATCATTCATTTCTTTCTTCCGCTGTGTTGTTATACTTAATGTGTTATAAGCTCCGGCGAGCCAGATTCGGCGTTTGAATCTGCGGCATTCGAGTACAAGTGAAGTACGGGTGACGATTTTCGAAGGCCGAGTCAGGATCGTTATAGCAGCCTTCAGCCACTCTCTATACTGGGCGTAGATGTCATGAATGTAATCATGCATCGTGTTTTCCGCCCCTGATGGAATTCTCTTTAAATGAGGTGGAAAGACATAGCCGTCGAAGCATATGTTTGGGAACTCTTTCCTCAGCTGAGCGATTTTAATAGCCCCTTCCCCCATGGGCTCAGTTATGGCCTGCTCTGTAATTATGAGGGCCATAGTTTCGACTCGCTGATGATGAATTTCAGGCCTAGAAGTGTGAGAAGACGTTCTGTGTCGCGGAGGCTCTGATGGGTGTGAAATGTGAACAGGAGGTGGTGAGGGGATTCTAGGAGGTGGAGAACGGGACCTAGATCGGTATCTATAGTCTCTATCCCTATCCCGCTCATATCTTTCCTGATTGGAGTACCCGCGATCGCGGTCTCTATCTGAATCCCTCCTGCGGGGCTCGTAGTAAGTAGAAGACTTTCGAGCCGAGCAAAGGCTCTCTAACATCGATCCTCTCCCAAACATCATACCTGTAAATGAGAAACGAAAGAAAAGTTAGTGATCTCTTGAGTTGGACAATTTACGATTAGGAAATCGTGCAGTGCCGTGAAGTGTATGTATGTGCAACCCCCCAACCAACCGGAAATGTCGGCCGCACTTATAGCAAGCGACTCGCTCAGATCAAGAGCACTGTCAAGCTCATCCAACCCGGTGTCATGTTGAAGCGACACATAATCCGGGATCGGAATATCAGCAAGCCCTTCGAAAGGATTCTCTACTTGCGGTGGAGGAGCCTCCGAAATTCTAATTCCAGGAACAGGCAAAGACACAACCACATATTTCAATCTCATGGATTTAAAACGCTTATGGGAAACTGCCTTGCCTTTTCTTCTTCCTTCCGAGTCCTGAAAACTGCAAGAAGGCCCAGCTATAAGTTCGTCATCAGTGGGTGTTCTCTCTTGATCAACCCCTTCAGCTATTACGACACCGGGCGCTTTGCGTTTCACCCGCTTCTTCGAGACTGCTCTCAGTGTCCCTTCAAGCCTTATGCTTTGATTCCGTTCAATCAGCCCGACGATTCTCAAATTTCTGTCGGTTAGAACCGAATCAATGTCCCTCATTTCGCTCGGAACTTTTTGAAGGACCCTTACTATCTCTTTGAAATACCCGCCTTCCAGTCGTGAAATTACGGCTGTAAAAAGAAATGAAGATGTCAGTTTATATCAACTACTATCATCTGGATAACTCTTGAAGAATACAGTAACACTTACGTCTGACTAGCCATCGGCTGACAAATCCTGGGGGGCACCGGACATAGAACCATTCTGTTTAGAAGTAACTCAACCTTCCCCAGGATCGAGTTACTACTTGGCAGTTCCTGACTGACTCTAGGAAAGTGAAAGACGGGCTATCTCCCCTACTCTTGAAGTTAAAAAGGTATCTAATCTCAGTCAGCATTGGCGGTCGGAAGAGATGCTCCATGAATACGATAAATAGGCTATTCAGCAAAGCATGTCCATTGGGATGTAGTTGTGATGGGGCGATTCCGAGAAAAGACAACACTTCTCTAATATATTGGTTGAAAGGAGGAAGTGTTCCCATTGCACACACATGACGGTTAAAGGCAGTAAACCCCTTTGGGGAAGCGTGCGGTCTATCGTTTGGTCCCGGTAATAGTACGCCGTCCAATGACAAACCATGCCTTAGGCATATTCGTCCCAACGTGTCTTCAGAGACATTGGACGGTACAGAATCTTGGGGATTACAAATGAGCGTAGCGTTTGGTAGCTCATCCGGAGCTGGGTCTATAACTTCGGCCGCGATGGCCGAAATCTCTAGGACAAAAGAAGATGAATCTTGAACTTCCTGCTGTTGTGAGCTTGAAGGTTCCATAATTAACTAACTTATGAGAAATCATCATTAGACGACAATAACACTCGTGCTTCCTTCAGTGTAAAGTGTGTGAATGTGTTGTGCAAGTGCAATGCTGCATAATACTTAAGAAATTATACAAGGTTAGAGAAAATGTCTGAATGACAAGACTTCAAAATTCAACTGAAGTGACCATCATCGCTGACCGTCACAACCGTGCCATCCAGATGTTGGCGATCGATCCAAGTTAAAATTCGTTATCATTTTGTTAAGTTACAGTTCCATCGACGAGCTTCGAAAGGCAGTCAAGTGTGCAGTTCAATAGTTAATTCCAGATATGCAAGAATGAAGCTCGTCGGAGTCGTGTGGTTGGTAGAAGTTCATGTCCATCAAAATACAAGTTTGGATCGACCACCCAAAGTCTCGTTCATATCGATCACCTGAGGGAACGATCGAATCGATCACCTTGAGGCCAGATCATGTCAATTCGAGTCCCTCATCTCGTATTGATCATCGCCCATGTTCTCGTATCGATCGGCATAGTCACTACTTCATATCGATCGAAACTCTATAGTTTCGTATCGATCAGAAAACATTCACTTCGTATCGATCGGGTCGCATTGATTTCGCATCCATCGGGTTACAACACAGTTCATACCCATCACAACTATACTTCGTATCCATACCGATTCGAAGTGATAAAAACGGAATCAAAGGATCAATAATCGACACGAAGTTAAAGGTAGGCGATCGATGCGAAGCTCCCTGTTGAGGATCGATGCGAAATCAAGTTCCTTTAAAACCTTCACCGATACAAAATCAAAGCCGAGAAACTTTCGCCGATTCCTTCGTCTCCTTCCTCACTCCTTCTTCCCCAAATGGACATAACTCCATTTCCTTTCTCCCTTAGCCTTGCTCTGAGCCAATTCTGACCTCAACATAACCAGAAATCAGCTATGTACGTGAATGGAATAACAACTGGACTCGAATCTCGCCGTTCTTAACATAAATTCATCGATTCATTACCTGATTGCAGCGTTTAGTTCGATGAGTGGAAGGTTTAATTTGGTTCGAAGGCAAGTACAGTTTCCTCTTTACTGGGCCTCTCAATCGATATGAAGCAGAAAAGTGAAAAGTAAAAAAATTTCTAAGTAAAGAGCCCCGTATTTATATGGGTGTGAAGCTGAGGATAAGAAACGATTCGCCTCCTGGTAAACTCGACCGGTTACAATGGGTCCACCATTGAATCGATTCGAACAAGCTATTCGAATCCATAAACTTGAGCTTTTATCGAGACGAAATTGTCAATGGAGATTTGTCCGAGACACAAGGTCCATCGATACGAAACCGTTGTTCGTATCCATTGTTCTAGACTCCAACCACATTTCATCGATGCGAACTTCACTGTTCGAATCCATCAAGTCACAGCCTCCAAAGGCCTGTATCCATCGATGCGAATTGACTATTCGTATCCAACAACATAGAATTCATCGATGCGAATGCTTATTTCGTATCCATCACTGTGAATCGCATTGATATGAGAAACCGCCTTTCAACTTTATACATCGATCCAGGAGAGGATCGATACGAAGGGACATTCTAAAACAACCATCTAGCGTTGTTGCAATTCGAATTTCACATCGGTTTAGGAGAGGATCGATACGGGATTCGATACGAGAGAACTGACAATGACTCGTAAACGTGCAACGTCAACGATAGTTAGATTAACATATATGCATATATGTCGGACTAATATTCAATTTTTAATATCCACAGGAATTGGATACTCATCTGATAACGATTATGACAACAAACAACTAATCACTATCATGCAATAATCGATTACAACGGTACAACAGTTGGCAGTCATCAATTCATACTACTGAAAAATCAGACTAGAATTACAAATTTCAATGAAAAGACGACAATCATTCAGCAAGTCGGACAAAACCATTCAGGACGAAAAAAGTGACTGTTCAAAGCACGTCGTGTTCACACAAGACGTACTTTGGGGGGCAAATGTTATCCCGCCTTTTGGCAAGGCCGAGATATCAAGGAATTGACTGAAAACCAAGGAACGCTCATCCCGAATGTTGAGTATGCGCAAGTTTGCTATGGATGTCGATGAATTTTGTCCGAGTCCGAATTAAGCTACAATTGATATAACACGACAAGCAAAGCTATGGAAGCCGACGTCCTAAGTTTCAAGTCAATCTGAGTTTGTATGCTCAAGTTAGGATCGATGCAAATCGAAGGAAATAATCTCACTTTGTATCCATCCTTAAGCCTTGGTTCGAATCGATCCTAATTCGAATCCATCAGTGAGCAAGCTCCATTTCGTATCCATCGACTAAAGAGACTTGTTCGAATCCATCAGGAACATGCGACATCTATCGATCAAGGGAACTACGTTCTTCGAATCCATCCACTCAATAGCCTTGTTCACATCGATCAAGTTACAACAGTTCGCATCCATCGGATGGTCCTCACACTATGTACTTCGTATCCATTGTTCGTAGCATCCATGTTCATTTCGTATCGATCAAGTTACACTCACTTCGTATCGATCGACCACAGGTCGATACGAAACCAACACTCCTTCTCGATACGAAGTGGCAAGCCAAAGGATGATGCGAAGTAAAGTACATTCGACTCGATACGAACAGCGTAATATCATCGATATGAACTACACCACCTTCATCGATACGAACTAAACCATCTCCATCGATTCGAACTGAGCATACTGCAGACCGATACGAAGAGCACGCTATTGATCGATTCCAGCTACGCAACGGCCTTCGATACGAACAAGGCAAGAATCTGGGGACGACTCGGTCAACTCGGCATGAAAAGTGGATCGATCCGAAGAGTGCACGCCACGTCATCACCTGGGCATGTGAAACCATTGATTCGAACAGATCGATTCAAAACCATTGATTCGAACCAAACAGCCCGCCGAAGAACATCAACTCGTATCGATCATATCTCGCAATCCACAAGTCCAAATGCTATGAAATTTTCACAGGAGCTTACGTACAACATAAGGAAGGCTCATGCCAAGTTTCAACTCGATTGGATCAAATCTTGATGGATACGAAATTCGTTCATGTCGATCACGAATCGAGCCGAAACTTTGTGGGCTCAGTCGCGTGGGCCCACTGACGTGCCAGAAAAAGTTTCCCGAGATCTGAGCAAGATATCAGCCTCCTACGCCTATAAATAGATCCCCGGGGCCTATAGAAGAGGGATCTTTTGGACACTCCAACGTCCAGACTCTGCCGGATTCAATTTTATACTCCATTACTGCTGTTGTACTCGAATTTCATAACTTTAATTAGCTGTGATCCGCTGCAATCAGTTGTAATCATCAAAGAAACATCAATAAAGTGATCAACTTCATAGTGGACGTAGGCAACATGTCGAACCACTCTAAATTGCCGTGTGTCTGTGCATTTACATATCTGTTTTTGGAGTTTTTGTTAGATTATCCTCTTTTTCCATTTAATTTCTTTATTTTTATCTCTTCAAAAATTTCCGAAGATTGTTGTGCCCATTTTTGGTACAAACACATCTAATGATGCTTCCTTTGGATTTTTAGATTCATCAGTTGAGATAAAATTTACATTACTCATATTATTTAATCGATTTCTCATTTTTACAACTGACTCTATATTTCTCCGAATATTCTCCATAGGATGATCTTTCAAATATGTTCTTTTATTTGGATATGAATTTTCAAAATTATCATTATTTTCATTATTAGTGATTTCATTATTTGTAATTTCATTATTTTCATTCTAATTAATATTTTCTTCTTCATCGATACTGGTATTGTTTCCTTTAGAAATTTAATTAAATGAAACATGTAATGTTTCTTCAATGGTATTAGTTTTGGTTTTAAAAACTCTATAAGCTTAACTTCTATTAGAATAGCTAGTAAAAACTCCTTTATCCGATTTAGCATTACATTTCTCTAAATTATCTTTTGTATTTAATATAAAACATTTACTACCAAAAACACTAAATTAAGATACTTCAGGCTTTTTACCATAAAATAATTCATATGGAGTTTTCTTCGTAAATGGTCTTATTAAAGTTTTATTTAAAATATAGCATGTTGTAGCAACAGCTTCAGCCCAAAAATATTTAAGTAAATTATTATCATTTAGCACAGTCCGAGCACATTCTTGCATAGTTCTATTTTTAAGTTCTACTACTCCATTTTGTTGGGCTGTTCTCGGGAATAAAAAGTTATGTGTAATTCTTTTCTTATTACAAAAGTATTTAAAATTTTATTTTCGAACGCCCCTCCCAGATCGCTCCTAATCATTTTAATTTAATTGACTTATGATTTTGAATTCTTTTATTGAAAATTTTAAACATTTTAAAAGCTTTAGTTTTAAGTTTTAAGAAAATTGTCCATGTATATCTAGAGAAATCATCTACAATTACAAAAAAAATTCTATTATGATTTACAAATTGTACTTGTGAAAGTCCAAAAAGGTCTTAGTCCATTCTTCTGTATCTTATGAAGAATCGTATGCGGATTACGAGAAATTGATACCCGAAGTGGAAGACTAAACTTAGGAGATAGGAGCACTACAACCAATGGAAATGTTTGGGCCAATTCTAGGAATGTTAACCGAACCACCAATATAAATGCAAACGTTAACGCCAATGTGGGTGCTGGAGCCACACCAATTGATATGTAGACGATGTATCAACTTTTTGTTAATATGATGTAAGCCGGAGCAGTGGCTGGACTGACTAGATGTAATGCTGGCAATGCAGGAGCCACCGCACCAAAAGTGGCTGCCCATAACAACTATGCCGCGTTGTTTCAGGATTATACTAGCTTGGGAGGAGTTTGCTCATCTATGTTATTTTCTTCTACCATTCTTAGGAGACCATTGTTATCTTCTCCTATCATTCTTAAGAGACCGTTACTATTTTCTTTTACCGATCTTTGGAGACTGATAGTATTTCTTATGAATGAACTAGAAGACCGTTGGATTACCTGGTATTATTGGTGAGTCAACTGGTAGGTTTTTAGTTGGCCTAAGAAAACAAATATAGTCCACAGAGAACTTGGGAACGATGCCGTTAAGTGGACTATTTTATGGGATTGGCTAATTTTGGGAATGTGTAATTCTCTAGCCCTTATGAATGACAGACTATTCATTTTAACCCATACATGCATTATATGCTATTTATGTTATGATTATATTCTAATCGTTTCGGATGCAGGATATATTATGGATGACATATTTTTTGATAGGGTATTAGTGAGGGGAAACCTATTCCGCTCAATGGCGTGGTCTCGCTAAGTACCTATATTTTGTTTTAAGATGGACTAAATTATTCACACTGGACTTTTTATCCAACCCAAAGTTTTTGATTTTCCCCTAAACACCCGGGTACTTAATTTGAAATTGGGTAGGCTGAGAATAGGGTATTTTGGGTTTTTGATGAATATGCTTCCGAAGAAGTGCCAGAGACAAGCTACTATTTAAAGTTTATTTCCGATGTATAGTAGTTTAACTACTTCTTATTGTTGTTGGATGTATGTAATGACGGGTACTACGACCGTCTAAGTAGTTAAGACTTTGATCATCCAAGAGGGCTTCTTCCTATGTCGCTCTTGCGATTATATTTGTAATTATTATATTTTATCCAAACGATATAATCGTGGGGTTATGAGATTTAAATGTAATGAATTTGCAAATTTGTAAATTAAATTATTTCCTAAAAATTTGTAAATTCTTGTTCTCTTAATGTTAATGATATAATAACCGATCTCATTTTGTCACTGGGAAATAATGCTAAGGACGATTGTTGCATCACTGTTATCTATTTTTGAACCTCAAAATGTGGGATGTTACAACTTGGTATCAGAGCATAGGTGGCATAAAACATATTAAGGTTTTGAAAAACATAACCAAAATAGAATAAGAACAAATAAATGGGGTATGAGATAGCATTATAATTATGTACTTGTTAATTGCTACATACATACATACATACATACATACATACATATATACACACACACACACATACTCTCCCATCTATCTTAGACCATTTTTCTGTATCTTATGAAGACTTGTATGTAGATTACGAGAAATGGATACCAGAAGTGGAAGACTAAACTTAGAAGGTGGAAGTGCCACAACCAATGGAAACATTCGAGCCAATGCTAGGAACGCTAACTGAACCACCGATGCAAATGAAAACGCTAACGCCAATGTCGGTGTTGAAGCCACACCAGCTGATATAGGCATGATGTATCTTCTCTTTGTTAATATAATGCAAGCCGGAGCAACGGCTGGACTGACTGGAGATAACGCTGGTAATGTGCGAGCCACCACATTAAAAGTGGCTGCCCATAACAAACTATGTCATGTTGAGTTGGGATTATACTAGGTTGGAAGGAGTTTGGTCATCTATGTTATTTTATCCTACCGTTCTTAGGAAACAGTTGTTATCTTCCGCTACCATCCTTAGGAGATCGTTATTATTTTCTTCTATCGATCTTAGGAGACCGATAGTAGTTCTTCTAAATGAACTAAAAGACTGTTGGATTACCTGGTATTTTTAGCCTGAGTTAGCTAATAGGTTTTTAGTTGGCCTAAGAAAACTAATATAAGTTCATAGTGAACCTGGGAAAACTATGCCGTTAAGTGTACCATTTTATGGGATTGGGTAATTGTGGGAATGTGTAATCGTTTGTCTCTCATGAATGACAGACTATTCATTTTAACCCATACATGATGATATGTTATTTATATTATGATTATGTTATAATCATTTTTGGATGCTGGATATGTTATGGATGACACATTGTTTGATAGGGTATTGGTGAGGGGAAACCCGTTCCGCTCAACGGCATGGTCTCACTAAGGTCCTATATTTTGGTTTGAGATGGACTAATACTATCACACCAGACTTTTTATCTGATCCAAAATTTTCCGTTTCCCCTTAAACTATCGGGTAATCAATATGAAATTTAGTAGGCCGAGGGTAGGTTATTTTGAGTTTTTGATGAATAAGCTTTCAGAGACGTGTAGGAGGCAACCTACTATTTAAAGTCTATTCTCGCTATGTAGTAGTTTAACTACTTCTTATTGTTGTTGGATGTATGTAATGACAGGTGCTATAACCATCTAAGTAGTTAAGAATCTGATCATCCAATGTGGCATCTTCATGTGTTGCTCTTGGGATTATATTTGTAATTATTCTATTTTATCTGAATGATGTAATCATAGGGTTATGAGATTAAAATATAATCAATTTCCAAATTAATGAATAACGCTGTTTCATGAAAATTTTAAATTCTTGTGCTCTTAATGTTAATGATATAATAACTAATCTCATTTTGTCACTGGAAAATAAGGTAGGGATGACTGCAACATCACTAGTATATATTTTTGAGCCTCAAAATGGGGATGTTATGCTCATATTATAATATTTATATTACTCTTGCATTGGTATATTGGGCTACCCTTATCATGGTATACTGTTATGTAGAAGTCACATTATATTAGCTGTGTTGACTTGTTGATTACAGAAGATGAGCATGTTATGGTATGATTCCCTACCTTGAAGATGGGTTTACTTTACATGTTGATGGGTAGTTCGGATTATCCCCGAGCCATGTTTGTGGAGAGGACCAGATTAGCCTTAGTGATTTCCTATTTTATATATGTATATAGTTTTGATATACAGTATTTTGAGAAAGTTCCCCTCATACCAGGCTTTATGTCTGACCTACTTTTTGTCTGTCTATTTATGTCATGTCAATCTCGAGTACTAGATTGAATAGTTTGGGAGCCAGATGCTTTTAGGGATACGCTTTCAGGATAGTTGGAGCACTTTGTAGGCAAAGTCGATATTTTGGATATATATACTTGATATTGCAGTAGTACATGATGGATATACTATTTATATATAGGACTTGTGTATCAGATATTCTATTCAGGACTCCATCTACATGAGGATTGATGTATTCTGACTTTTTGTATTAATATTTACTTATCAGTTACTTCCATCGATGTTGTCTCTTATATATTTTTCATTCTATCTTGTTCATGTATATTCAGTATATTATACATTATCATTCCGTTGTGAGATTCTTTTGATAAGCCTTTGTTTGGTGTTTTTTTAATTTTACCTCGATAATTTGTCCTTTGTAGCATTCAAGAGTTAGACATTTGTCATTCAACGTTGATTCAAGGTATTATGAAGGGCGGGATGTTACAACCTTGATTACACAACATGTAGTATATCAAGAAAGAGTTGTAAATAAATATACAAGGTGGTATATAATTCATGCTATAGTCTACTACGGTCATATGTTATACACTCCAATATAGGATGATGCAACAAAATATCAGGTGCAAGTGTAGTACTAATTTGATTTACCAATCATTAAAGCAGATTTTCCTTCCTCTGTCATATTGTATTTTAGAGATCGTCTAGGTCTTGAGAGATTTTGGCAAGTTGTAAATTGCTAGATTCCTATAAATAATAGTTATGTTGTTGTTAAAATAATAAAATATGCATCACCTATTATTATCAGGCATCGATGAAGTCTCGTATGGACAAGGAAATAAAATATTAAAAGAAGGTCAATCCAAGTATATTTTTTATATGCACCCACATATGAAAAACATCATTTAGTATGGATTTAGATTTTTCTATGTAACATCATAATTTTTTATCATGATTGAGATGCATGGTTCAATTCATAGGCTAATTTTTTTAATTTAACATGTTAATTTCAATTATTTTTACATTATTATTCATGATCATGTGTGGTTGGGGAAATTTGGATGAGTCGTTATAGGTCCAATCTATGGTTTCAATAACAACAACTATACAATCACATATATTATATATCTTATCAAGATTACAGATATATACTATAGGAGATCGTCATACTCAAAGATATCGAGAATCGAAGACAAACAGAGATTTATGAACCATACTATGATTAGTAAGTTAATGTTATTAAGAGTCTTAGATAAACATTGTAAGGTCTCCTTGAGTATATATGCACACACAAATTCATATATGTAAAATTGGCACTAAAAAAAACATTCAAAATCTGGAAATGCCAGCTACAGACGTCTATGAGAAGGCTCAGGAATTTTAATCCTGAAGCCACAGATGTCTGTCGTCTGGCAACTACTATATTCTGAATGGTTGCTTCTTTTCAGATTGAATAATCTCATCTCTTCTTTAAAGGTTGCAGCCATTAAATCGAATAGAGTTTATCTAACAGTAACAACTCCTCATATGCATTTCTTTAATCCTATATATACTTCGAAGATTGAGATTTACAAATTAACTATTCTCTGATTTCTTATTACTCTCTATTTACGTATTTGTGCATCTCTTGCCTACCTATTCTTAATCTATCATAACCAAAATATCATTTTGGTTAAACCACTTTCTACAACTCAAAGTATTCACATTCACATACTCAAAGGAGATCATAGGAAGAATTGTACTATTATTCAAAATCCGTGTTATTTGGAATACAAGATTCTCAGAGAAATACTTTTTTATTAGCCTATTCCTCTGGGCGAAGTGAGGGTTATTTGGTTATAGGAAATACCGAAGGGGAGCTTTGGGACTAGACATAGGATCGGTGGTCTGAACCAGTATAAAATATCTGGTGTACTCGCTTTTATTATTTACCTTCTTTATATTCGGTTATTATTCTCTGCTTAGTGTAATTAGTAATATACACTCTCACACTTATATATAAGTTGCATTATATAAAGATCCCATAGAATTTGATTTGGTATCAGAGCACAGTCATTTCAATCTACAGTAAAACGTAGTTGAAAAATCATTAATATGGCAAGCACTTTTTAAGAAGGTCAATCAACTGCTTGTCCTCCACTATTTACTGGTTCTAACTATGCTTACTGGTCAATTCCTATGAGAATTTTTATGGAAGAAAATGAGTTAGAAATATAGCTAGCAACTCAAAACAAATATGAAGCACCTAACACCGACATTAGCACTTGGACCGATTCACAAAAAGTAGTGGCATCTAACAATGCCAAAGCTATGAATGTATTGTTTTGCTCACTTGACAAAAATGAGTTTTCACATGTCATGCTTTGCACCACTGCATATAATATATGTTAGAACCTTGAATTTTGACGTTTTGATTGTGACAACTATATACGTAAATATTATATGAACTAACCATATTTGCATGAGAAGATATTGTTTTACTCGAGAAATAATCTAACAGATTGCAAACCAAATTCCAGATAGAAGCTTCAGTAATATATTTTGTCTATGGTCTATGTCTAGTAGTGAATTCATGTTAAAATCTCTCCGAAGTGGTATATGCATGCACATGCAATTTAAAATCTTTCAAATAATAGTTCATATGCTAAATTTTTTAGTAACCTAGTTCATATACAAAAACTTTTTGAAAAATCTTTGATATGGAAAAAAATAGGCAATTCAGCCGACTGAATCATATAGTTCAGTCCACTGAATGCCTATGCACGTGCACAACTAAACTTGAATATTCAGACGGCTGAAGTTGGTGATTCAACCGGCTGAATTGCATGACTTTTGCACTATTTTCTTTCTGATTCGATTTTCAATCGATTCAGCTGGCTAAATTATTCCACTTAGACGGTTGAATCTTCATAACGACAATATTTTGAAAAGACACTTCATTTCAGCGAATAGAAACAACTCTTGATTCAAGAGTTGCTTCCATATTCTTTCATGACTACTTTTCACGAATGATTGCAACTCTTAATCACTATATATAACCTTGAAATCAATTGTTTTAATCACTGAATTTTGATTTAATTCTCATTCTTATTGTCTAAACAATCTTGCCATTTGCATTCAATATTTTCATTCTAATCACTTGTTCATTCGATCAAACTTCATTAGTGGTTAAATAAACTTCCTATCTTCACGAATTACACAATATACCACAAAGGAGAAGATTATAGGAAGGGTGTACATTATTGACTTATCAGTGCTATTCAAGAGCATACTTAGTCATAAACAATTTTACTATTTGTATTGGAAGTCCTTTTTGGTTACTCAGGCGGTTGAAGTCCTATTCAGTTGCTTAGGCGGTAGAAGTCCTATTCGGTTGCTCAGGCAGTGTAATACCCGTTCCTCCAGGTCAAGTGAGGGTTTATAGTTGAATACCAGAAGGAGTCTGGGAATGGACGTAGAACAAGAAGTTCGAACCAGTATAAAATTCTCTGGTGTCATTTACTTTATTATTTACTTTTATATTTATATTTCGCACTAGTAGATAACTTAGATAATATTCCATATTATACGATCCTTGGTAACTTTCACTTGGTATCAGAGCAAGGTCATCATATAACCATAACACGGTTATTTCATATTCAGTTAATATGGAAAATAACACCATCACAAGTTTTATTGAAGGCAATCCACTACACGACCACCACTATTTCATGGTTTGAACTATAATTGTTGGTCAACTCGCATGAGAATTTATATGCAAGCAAATGGATATGATATTTGGAATATCACTCAAAATGAATACACTATACCTACTACACCATATGCACAATGGTCAAATACACAAAAGATAGATGTTACCTCAAATGCAAAACCATAAATATATTATTTTGTGCTTTAGATAAGAATGAATTTAATAGAGTTAGCATGTGTACAACCACTTATGAAATTTGGCGAACTCTTAAAGTTACACATAAAGGAACAAACAAAGTTAAAAAAGCAAGATTTCTATGCTTAAAAATTAGTTCCAAAATTTCAGAATGAAACCGGATGAGACTATAAGTGAAATGTATTCTAGATTCCAAGACATATATCATTCACTATTAGCATTCGGAGAAAAATACACTGATTTTGATATTGTTTCAAAAATCCTAAACTCTTTAACGAATGAATGGGAATGAAAAGTCTTAGCTATTGAAGAAGCTAACGATATTTCTACCATCAAACCTGAAGAGTTAATAGGAAAAATCTCATGTCGTATGAAGTAAATTTGTAGGCGAAACAAGATCAAGTTCAAGATAGAAAGAATATAGCTTTCCAAGATGAACTAGAAGATTTGGATTCAGATGAAGATGACATGGCATTTATAGCAAAAAATTTCAAAAAGTTTTTGAAATTTAGAAAGAACAAGAAATTCAGAAACAACAGGAGAGACAATACCAATAAACTATCAGCTTCAAATCTCAAATGTTATGAATGTCATAAGAAGGGTCACATAAAGAAGGACTGTCCTAATCGAAAGAAAGACAGATACAAGAATAAAAAGGACAAGTATAAGAAGAAGCAAGCATTCTCTGCTACATGGGATGATTCAGAATCGTCTTCATCATCAAATAGTGACACTGATAGTGATTCGGAACAAGCCAATGTCTACTTTATGGCTTCGACTGACGGTGTAAGTGATCTAAATTTTGATGATTTAATAGATATAAACTCTGAATTATTGGATAAACTAAAAGAAGTTAAAAGAAAGTATAAAGATTCTTTAGAAAGGCTAAACAGAAGTGAAATAGAAGTTGATATGCTCAGAGATGAAAAAAAATCTTAGAAGAAGAACTTGTTAAAACACAAGAATCTTTGTCTAATGTATCTTCTCAACTCGCTATGCTATCAAAAGAAATTGAAGTTAAAAAAAAGAATATGACATTAGCTTCAGAAAATCACGATTTAAAATCAAATATCAAAATTCTTGAATTAAACAATACTAGTCTCAAAACCGAGTTAGAAAATATTACTAAAAATGTTTCTAACTTTAATAAAGGTAGAGAAAATCTCTCTAAAATTATTAAAAACTCTCAAACTACTTTTAATAAGAAAGGGTTAGGATATACAAATTCCTCAAAATCTAGTTCAAAGAATAATTCACCATATAAAAATTTCAATATACATAAGAATTTTGTAAAAGCAAAACCAAAACCAAAGGTTTTCATTCAAAAGAAGGATATTTGCAACACAAATACTATAAAGATTTGGGTACCAAAAACTAATAAGTCAATCAAAAATAAGTATATTAATTTTTTTTATAAATTTTGTTTATAAAAATGAAAATTTGACTTATAAAGGGAATTCTAAACCCTCTTAGGTTTGGTTTCCTAAGGTCTAACTCTTAGGACCCTAATAAAAGATGGGTACCAACGCCATCTCTATATTTTTTTTAGGTACCAACTAAGAAAAGAGGAAAATTGATACTTGATAGTGGTTGCTCAAAACATATGACAGGAAACAAAGATATGCTAACTAACATCATCTACTCAGATAGAGGATTTGTCATGTTTGGAGATTATTCGAAAGGTTATATCATCGGCAAAGGTGATGTGAGCAATGATGGTACATCTAACTTACCTCATATTACAAATGTTTTACTAGTTAAAAATTTAAAACATAATTTGCTTTGTATAAGTCAACTATGCGATAAAGGTTTTAATATATCTTTTTTTTGAAAATAAATGAAATATATTTGATCAAAACAAGAATCTAATCTTTGAAGAAACTAGAGAACGAAATATACACATATTAAATATGAAAGTTAATCATAACACAAGTATGTGTCTAGTTGCCAAAGAAAATGATTATTGGTTATGACATAAAAGATTTCGTCATTAAAATTTAAAGCAATAAGCAAATTATCTAAAAATAATTTAGTAAAACGTTTACCGAAAATGAATTTTAAAGTAAATAGTATTTATGATTATTGTCAGTTAGGAAAATTAACCAAATCTTCTGTTAAATCAAAGAAAATAATTTCTACATTACAACCACTTGATTTATTACATTTAGATCTTTTTGGACCAACTCAAGTACAATCTATAAATCATAATAGATATGTTTTTGTAATTGTAGGTGACTTTTCAAGATACACCTGGACAATATTTATGAAAAAAAAGTGATACTTTTGAAAATTTTAAAATCTTTGCTAAGAGAATTCAAAATATTAAGAATATAAAAATTAAAAACATTCAACGCGATCACAGTGGTGGATTCGATAATGATATTTTTGAAAAATATTGTAATAAGAAAGGAATTGTTCACAATTTTTAATTTTCTAGAACTCCATTATAAAACGAAGTTGTAGAAAGGAAAAATAGAACACTTCAAGAATGTGCTAGAACCTTATTAAATGGAAGCACTCTAACTAAACATTTTTGGGCAGAAGCTGCATCGACTGCTTGTTATGTTTTAAATCGAGTCTCCATTAGACCATTAACAAAACATACCCCATATGAACTTTTTAATGGAAGAAAACCAATATATATATATATTAAAGTTTTTGGTTCAAAATGTTTTCTATTAAATACAAAAGACCAACTTGGTAAATTCGATTCAAAATCCGATGAATGAATATTCATTGGATACTCGGAATGAAGCAAGGCATATAGAATTTAAAATAAAAGAACTAAAATAATCGAAGAAACACTTCATGTGTCAGTTAATGAAAATTTCAAATTTAATAATAAAAATGAAGATGAAGAAATATTTCTAAATCAAATATCATAGAGGATGGTATTGAAAATAATGTTGAAATTGAAAATATCAATTTACCAAATAAAAATGAAATTCGAACTCCACCAAGACTTCAAAAAAATCACCCAATTGAAAATATCATTAGAGAAGTAAATACCAACGTAAGAACTCGAAATCAATGAATCAAATGGGTCATGTAGCTTTCCTATCGAACATTGAACCCAAAAATGCTAAAAAATCCTCAACTGATGATTACTGGATTATAGCTATGCAAAAAGAATCAAATCAATTTGAATGAAACAAAGTTTGGGACTTAGTTCCTAGACCTAGTGATCAAACAGTCATCGGTACTAAGTGGGTTTACAAAAATAAAGCCGATGAGCAAGGGAATATCATTCGAAACAAAGCTAGATTAGTTGCTCAAGGTTACAATCAAGAAGAAGGAATAGACTACGAAGAAACATTTGCGCCTGTAGCTCGACTAGAAGCAGTATGTATTTTTTAGCTTTTGCTTGTTTTCATAACTTTAAACTATATCAAAATGGACGTAAAATGTGCTTTTCTAAACGGTTTTATAAAAGAAAATGTATATGTAGAACAACCACCTTTATTTGCACATGAAAAATTTCCAGACCATGTTTATAAACTAAAGAAAGCTTTATACGGTTTAAAACAAGCACCTCATGCTTGGTATGATCGTCTTAAAAGTTTTCTTATAAATCCTGGTTTTAAAATTGGAAAAGTAGATCAAACTTTGTTTATAAAACAAGATAAAAATGATATTTTAATAATACAAATTTATGTAGATGACATCATTTTTCGTTCCACAAACGAAAAATTGTGTCAAGAATTTTCAAATATTATGACAAGAGAATTTGAAATGTCTCATATGGGAGAACTTTCATATTTTCCTAGACTACAACTTAAATAGTTAAATAATGGAATTTTTATTAACCAAGAAAAATATTGTAATAATCTTATAAAACTTTTTGGTATGGAAAACACTTTTGCTAAACCAACTCCTATAAGCACTACGGTACATCTCGATCGAGATGAGAATGGCAAAAGTGTTGACCAAAAATTATATCGAAGTATGATCGGATCCTTACTTTATTTAACTGCTAGTCGTCTAGATATAATGATGAGTGTATGCTTGTGTGCACGATTTCAAGCAAATCCCAAAGAATCACATTTGCAGGCAGTGAAACAAATTTTGCTTACTTAAGCAAGACTAAAGATTACGGTCTCTTTTACCCAAAAGAATGTCCTTTTGAGTTAGTATCATATAGTGATGTTGATTTTAGAGGATGTCGGACGGATCGAAAGAGTACAAGTGGTACTTGTCATTTCATTGGACAATCTTCAGTATCTTGGTTTAGTAAGAAACAAAATTGTGTTTCACTTTCGACCTGTGAAGCAGAATATATTCATGCTGCTTTGGCAAGTGCTCAAGTAATATACATGCAACAAACACTACAAGATTTTGGTATAAATCTATCTAAATCAATAATTTATTGTGATAATACAAGTGCTATAAATTTATCAAAAAATCCTATAAATCACTCCAAAACTGAACATATTGATATTCAACATCATTTTCTTCGTGATAATATAGAAAAAGGTAATATTTCGCTTGATTTTGTATCATCAGAAAATCAAGTTGCAGATATATTTACTAAACCTTTAAATGAAATATTTTTCTAAAATTAAGACGTTAACTAGGAATTATGTCATTACATGATTTATAATTCGATATTAAAATATAATTTTTTTATAAAATAAATAAAAATTTAATAGAACAAAAATTGGAGATGATAGCACTCGAACTCTACATTTATGGGAGGAAGTCACATGTCTTTCCAATGTTCTATTATGTTACTTGATTTAAGACCATACATTTCATTTATTTTATATACAGCTAACATTCTTTTATATTTCTTAACCTTATATTTTCTCTTGGCTGAAGGTTTCTAAAGAATATTAACCATAAAATAATAACTTTAAATAGGTAATCAACTCAGTATATATACATGATTAAAATTTTCTTAAATTCATATACAAACTTTAAGAATAAATATACATATTCTCTTTACAATGTCATCTCAAGAAAGCTCTAATCTCTCATCGATCGTTTTCAGCACTCCTTCTACAGATTCATCAAAAATCTACTCAGGTATATATTCTAGTGAAGATTACTCCATCTCCAAATCATCATACTAGATATACACTGAACGGGAAGCGAGCTAAGAAAAACTTAGACTTCGGTTCACCATCAACCAAAGAAAAAATTGACGAAATCCATCACTATCAACATGAGACTATAGGTTTACAAAGTGAGATGTATTATGAACAATAACAACATGGAAGACGATTAAATTTCCTCAAACAATTCGCTCTCAAATTTTGTAGAAAGCCTCCTAAGCAAGGTGTGCACAATCCGTCTCCTCAACGACCTTATGTATCTCCGAATTCTTGGGAACAAGGTGCTCAACGTAATGTTTGGTCTCATATACATCCATTACGTGACATCACCAAAGTTGAACCAAGCTCAGACGAATCTAAGACTTCGGGAAATTAAAATCTATAGTTTTTATGTTTATAAATTTAATATTGTAAGATGGATAAGTAATGTGTTTATTATAAAAATTATATTTATTTTAACATGAGAATAAAGCTCGAAAAGACATATATATATGGTTTGTAAATTAACTAATTTAAGAATAAACTAAAAAGAAGTTTGACCTTAGCAAAAACAACAGTTTCAGCTAGCTGACCATAGGTACTCAGCCGACTGAACGTTCATAGAAATTTAAAATTCCTTCGGAGTTTAGCCAACTGACTTACCCCAAACAGTCGACTGAATTGTATCAAATTTGTAATATGATCTTATGGGTTGAACTTTTTTGCACATCAGTCGGCTGACTACACATCACAACCGACTGAATTTTCAAAACTTCAAAATACAAACCAGCATTCAACCGACTGACCACTCCCCTACAGCCGACTGAGTTATGGCATTTTTTTCACTATAAACTTGCGGGTTCAATTCTCTGCACTCCAGCCAACTGTTTTCACCCTTTCAGCCGACTGACCCGTCAGTTTTCCATTTTTAAAAATAGATCAGCACATTCTCCAACACACCTATTCACTCAAACTCTACATAACTCCTATCTACCTCTTTATTATTACCTTACCTAAACACTCTCTATTTCAAAATAAACTCAAATAAAAACCCTAGCCTCCTCAGAAACTTCTATTTTTCTTCCAAAATTCATCAACCAAATGGCACCAGGATCAAAAAGAGCTCGTGAATCAACAACCGGACCATACGAGAGCCAAATTCACGCTTGGTTACACAATGAAACGATAGTCAATAGATTCAACACCATGAGAAATTCAAAGTTTCTTGAAGGAGCTTTCATTAAATTCCCCGACTTCAATGGCTACACAATTAGAGAAATAGCCGAAGCTCACGACTTCGATTTGCTCATTGGGTATGATTCCTACCCTCTTTTAATTAAGCTTTTCTTTGCAAATATGAATCTCGACCACCAAGATCCCCGAAACAAAGATGATTGCATATGGACCTTGGTGTGTGGAGTAAAGATTTATTTACTACTTCAACGATTAGGTCATATACTAAGATGTACATCCGAAGGGTTGGATATTAATGATGTTGAGGTGGATATGTATAATCGTGATGAAGTATCACATCTCTTTTTATCGAACGATTTTACCATTTTGAAATGTAGTGCCTTATATCCGAAGGCACGAATCATCCACCATGCGCTCATTCGATCGTTACAACCCTAGACCGGAAGCTACAAAAAGGTCTACAAATGAGATTTTCAAGCCCTATATGCTATTTACTCATCCCAACGAGTAATTTGGGGAAAATTATATTGGATGAATTTCTCACCGTCAATCACAAGAGAAGCTACAAGAAAATTCACTATGGAGCTTATATTATGCGGATTCTACAAAATTTTGGAGTTCCAATGCCCGATCCCGATTTCATGACCACCGGAGAGCTTAACTCGAAGACTCTAAGTCTAATGGGTCTTCCTAAGCTCCCCGAACATCAACAAATCATTATCTTTCAACAATGGACCGCTAATCGAAACCAAGGAATCCCTCAACCGAGAGACACAAATATCGCTTCTTCCTCATCTCATGTTCCCCAACACGAAGAAGAAGAAGAGGGCGACAAAATTCAAGAACTTCATGTTGACGTGCCTTCGAAGCAAGCTGTTGTGACATTATCATGGAATCAAAGCAAACTTGGCGACGTTTAGCTAACGTAGAAAAGAACATGTCTAAAATGAACAAAGAGCTAAACTCGATCAAAGGTGTTTTAAATAAAATTTGGGAAAAAGTCTCTTGTTCCAAGTCCACTTCAACCAGTGTTGCTGAAAATCCGACCCCATTCTCTTGGACAACTTCAGAAGAAGAAGAAGAAGTACAAGATAGTGAGGATTTCTAAACTCAATATTTTTCGTTGCTATTTAATTCTTGAAAAACTTGTAGTACTATTAATTTTTTAGACATATTCTTATGTGTTGGTTGTACTTTGAACTTCCTAGGCAAGATGGTCACTTATTTATCATGTTATTATGCTTATATGTGCTTGATGTCTATGATAGCTATGTGCTTATATGTCTATATTTCTCATATCAATTATTTCTTCCTTTTTGTCGATGACAAAGGGGGATAACATGATTGATATGAGGAGTATTCACTCAGGGGGAGTAAATTTGCTTTTATATATTTACAAACTTACATAGTTGTCATCATCAAAAAGGGGGAGAATGTTAGAACCTTGAATTTTGATGCTTTGATTGTGATAACTATATAAGTAAATATTATATGAACTAACCATATTTGCAGGAGAAGATACTGTTTTACTCGAGAAATAGTCTAATGGATTGCAGACCAGATTCCAGATAGAAGCTTCAGTAATATATTTTGTCTATGGTCTAAGTCTAGCAGTGAGTTCATGTTAAAATCTCTCATGGTATATGCACGCATATGCAATTTAAAATCTTCCAAATCATAGTTCATATGCTAATTTTTTTAGTAACCTAGGTCATATACAAAAACTTTTTTGAAAAATCTTTGATATGGCAAAAAACAGGCATTTCAGTCGACTGAATCATATAGTTCAGTCGACTTAATGCCTGTGCACGTGCACAACTAAACTTGAATATTCAGACGGCTGAAGTTGGTGATTCAACCGGTTGAATTGCATGACTTTTTGCACTATTTTCTTTCTGATTCGATTTTCAATCGATTCAGCTGGCTGAATTATTCCACTCAGATGGCTGAATCTTCATAACTCAGACGGCTAGTATGTTTATGTGCATATGTTTATGTGCATGATTAGCTGGTCGGACATTATGATGAGCATATGTTTATGTGCACGATTTCAAGCACAATCGAAGGAATCATATCATCGAGCGGTTAAACGAATTTTAGGACACTTAACCAACACCAAAGATTATGCTCTTTTCTACCCGAGAGGCAGCTCGTTCGAACTCGTGTCATATAGTGATGCTGATTTCGTCGGTTGCAATATGGATAGAAAGAGCACAAGTGGCACATGCCATTTTATTGGTCAATCGTTATTTTTGTGGTTTAGTAAAAAATAAAACTATGTTTCTCTCTCGACATGGGAAGCCGAATACATCTCAGCGGCTTTAGCAAGTGCTCAAGTAATTTATATGCAACAAACACGTCAATATTTTGGTAAATTAATTTCTAAATCTCCAATTTATTGTGATATTACTAGTGCCATATACCCTTTCAAAAATCCTATTAATCATTCTCGAACAAAACACATTGATATTCATCACCATTTCTTAAGAGATAATGTTGAAAAAGGAAATATATCACTTGGATTTGTGAATATCGAAAATCAAATTGCGGATATTTTTACCAAACCACTAGCCGAATCAACTTTCATAAAACTAAGACGAGACCTAGAAATTTGTTCTTACAATGAAGTAGTAAACTAAGGTATATAACTTATATAACTCGGATAAAATGCACAAAATAATTTGTAAAAATATTTACAAATGTTTTTTATCCATACAAAAACTAACTAGCTTCTGTTTTAATTTCTATGGTTAAAATTTTACTAACCTAACAAATAAACTTCCAAAGATAGTAACAAACCTTATATAAAGGAATTCTTCTGTAAATTGAATTCATATATCCTTTTTACCAACCTCTATTTAAAACCCATAAACCACTTTTATTCAAAATGTCGTCCAACCACAATTCTACTTACTCCATAATTGACTTTGGTTCTCCATCCTCGAATAATGTTACTACCTCCCCAAAGGCAGTAACTTCACCCTTAAGTAGATCAACCTCTCTAAATATTATAAACTCTCCAACATACCACACTGGCTATTTCCTGAAGGGAAAAAGATAAAACGTGCAATCAATCTGGAGTCATCGTCACTAGAAACTAAAGTAGATGAAATCTTCCATTACCAACAGGAGAAAATGGGAGTTCAGCGTGAAATTCACTATGAGCAGCGACGACAAGGAAGACAACTCAATTTCTTGGAGAAATTCATCTTAGCTATATGTGGACATTCTCCAACGAAAGACCGTCTCTATAAAAAATTATCACATATAGTTGAGACAACGGTTAGACCAGGCAATCTTAGTCGCCGTAATATATGGGAAGCGGGACCGCCTAACCAAACTAAATCACCTCGAACTCCAAAACACTCATATTGGTCTACACTGAGGCCGTTTGTTGAAGAGACAAAAGTTGAGCCAAATTCGTGGGACTTACAAGAAATTAGAAAGTCCGACTCCTTTGATGAAAACTAAAATTATGGTGGTTTTCCGTCTAAATATTTATTTGATAAAATAAGATTGTATTCTTTTTATATATATTGTTGTATGTAAGAACCATTTAGATTTTTTGAATAAAATTTAAACGTTTCCACATTCAAATATTCAAAATAAGCCAAGTCCACAAATATACAGGCCACAGATGTCTGTCGCTGGGTTCGGGAAATTATTTCCTGAAACCACATACATCTGTGAAAATTCCACAAACGTCTATAATCTGCCTTGGGTTCCAACCGTAACAGCCCCTATATATTAATCTTTTACCCCCAAATTTCACTTTTTACCTCAATCTACTTCCACAATTTTGAAACCCTAGCCTCCATCAACTTCAAAATCAACGTCAATGGCTCCAAAGAAGCAAACCGTTTCCGAAAAGAAAAACCAAGGTCAATCTTTCTCCTCTTCTCAATCCTTTGTTACAAAAACTCACATAAATCAATGGCTCCGAAACAATACTACTGCTATCAACCGATTTCAAGCACTTTCAAAGAAGAAATTCCATGCCGGCCCATTTTACCGCCTTGGAAATGTGATGAAATACGATGTTCAAGGTCTAACAGTGGATGCCGGTTGCCGCGACCTCATTAGTTAAGATGAGAACAAGGTAATAATTGATCCATTTGCTATCTACCTTTTCTATTCAAACTTATGTAGTGACGAAAAATGGAAACCAAAAAATGAAGATGGATGGTTGTGGTCTAGTGTTTATGGTAAAGTGGTAAAAATTAATGTATATATGATTGGACGTATATTAGGATGCCCTCATGCGAGAATCGAATTAGAAGAAATACCGGAGCATAGTGTTTTACCTCAAAATGAAGTTACTCATCAAATTTAAGAAGATAGGATCCACAATGGAAATCCGTTTACCTACGACCACATGCTAGGCTACTTAATAGTATGATAATCAACACAATCATTCCACGTTTAGGTAGTCATGAACAAATTTATCCAAATGACCATAGGGCTTTATATGCTATATTTGGTGGTCCTCGGTAAATTGGGCAAAATTTATTCATGACCAAATCAAGGGTTTTTGGGCTCAGCACCATCAGATCATTGCATATGCTCCTTACCTTATGCGTATCTTGCAAAACCTAGAAGTTCCTTCGTACTTATCACAATACGAGGAAATTCCGGCAAAAGATAGTAGTCCAAGATATTTATCTTTGATGCAACTTCCAAGAAACCCACCTCCTATCATCCTCTTCCATCAATGGACCATCCAACACCAACAACAACAACAACCTTCACCACATCCTCATATGCCATCCTCTTCGTCTCAAGAATATCATTCCGACTCCAAAATTTTGGAAGCTTGGATTGAACTCCAACATAATGAAGCTGGACGTGATGTGACACTTCAAAATCAGCAGTTGATTATTACAAACCAAAAATTTCTAGACAGAAATCAGAAATCGCTAGGAAAGGAAGTATATGGGTTACAAAGATCATTTTCCACACGTATGACAAAAATGGAAAAAACATTGGACAAGGTTATGAACATAATGAAGAAAGTTATTCGTTAGACTCATGTGAGATCATCATCCACATCGTCCTCTTCTTCTTCACCTACACCACCTTCTCGGGCACAAAAACCAATCTATCATCTCCATATCCCTGATAAAGGAACTTCTAGAGGCAAGAACATTATGCACGAACAACCGGAAGAAGAAGACAAAGATAGTGATGATATGTCTTTGTCCGATACTAACCTACCTCACCAGCAACATTATCTGGCTTTCCAAGGACTTTCAATTCAAGAGAATGAAGAGTACCATGATCAAACACAATGGCCAACCGAATACTGACAAGATCCATTTGCCTATTGGTAATATTATGAAAACTATGGTGGACTATCTTACTCATCAAATCGGTATCACTAAGCCTTTTTCATTTGCTCTCATTTTTTTTGAAACTTTGCTATTTTGATTTGCTGTATCGACGTATTGTTTGTATTTCTTGTTATGTTTGAACTCCTATTTGTTTATTGTTGAACTCTATGTGTTATTCATATCTGTCTATCTCATTTGTTATGTCTATATGTTTATGTTTCTCTTATTTTATTTTTGATAATGACAAAGGGGGAGAAATATATGCATATACATATGGGGAGATTAAATTAAGAGGGAGTTATTTTATCATGACTAACAATTGTATAGTTGTCATCATCAAAAATCGGGAGAATGTTAGAATCTCCATTCTATGGTTTCAATGATAACAACTATACAATCGCATATATTATATATCCGATCAAGATTTTAGGTATATACTACAAGAGATCGTCATACTCAAAGATATCGGGACTCGAAGACAAACAGAGGTTTATAGACCATACTATGATTAGTAAGGTTAGTGTATTAAGGGTCTTAGATAAACATTGTAAGGTCTCCTTGAGTATATATGCACACACGAATTCATATACACAAAATTTGCACTAAATAAACATTTAAAATGTCAGCCACATACGTCTTTGGAAAATCCACAGATGTCTGTAAGAAGGCTCGAGAATTTTATTCCTAAAGCTATAGACGTCTGTGGTATTTCCATAGACGTCTGTCGTTTGGCAACTACTATATTCTGAATGGTTGCTTCTTTTCAGATTGAATAGTCTCATCTCTTCTTCAAAGGTTGCAGCCATTAAATTGAATAGAGTTTATCTAACAATAACAACTTCTCATCTGTATCTCTTTAATCCTATAAATACTTCAAAGATTGAGATTTACAAATTAACTATTCCCTTGATTTCTTATTACTCTCTATTTACATATTTGTGCATCTCTTGCTTACATATTCTCAATCTATCATCAAAATATCATTTTGGTTAAACCACTTCCTTCAACTCAAAGTATTCACATTCACATACTCAAAAGAGATCATAGGAAGAATTGTACTATTAGTCAAAATCCGTGTTATTTGAAACACAAGATTGTCTGAAAAATACTTTTGTATTAGCCTATTCCTCAGGGCAAAGTGAGGGTTATTTGGTTAAAGGAAATATCGAAGGGAAGCTTTGGGACTGGACATAGGACGGGACATCTGAACCAGTATAAAATAGCTGGTGTGCTTGCTTTTATTATTTACCTTCTTTATATTCAGTTATTATTCTCAGCTTAGTGTAATTAGTAATATACACTTCCACACTTATATATAAGTTGCATTATATAAAGATCCTATAGATTTTCACAATCTTGGTCCAAGTTTTCTATGTTGCAAAACGAAACTAACTAACTTACATGTCACTGGCATTTGCAAAGAAATGTGTCATCTTTACTGCATTTGCATGGATTGTTTTATATGCCATGTGAGGATTTAATGAATGACAAGTGTTATACCTTTTTATGTTAATAGCTAACAATTTGACATACGTGATACTAATAAGCAATATACTAATGGGTTAGGTAGCTCTGAGTATTTGATATTCAATCAATATACTTTTAGTATTCTCATATTAATTGTGTACACAGATACATATCTTCATCATTTTACGCCAATTACATTCATTCAACTCATTCGAAATTGACTTGACTATTTGTTGATTTGGATGATATGTTGTGTGGAATGGATCATAAATATGATGATACTACGGTTTACCTTTTTTCGGCTGTTATTGTTTTGATATATTTTTGTTTATCCATATAAAATAAATGAAAACCATTGATATGTATTTTGGATTGTTTGTGGGTTTTATATCCATTTATATATGTATAGATACATTGTTCATTTTATATACAAAAATTAAGCTTGATAAATCTTATTTCATTTATCTTTCATTACTAAGCTATTTTCAAAAGCAGTGCATGAATTTCCAGTCTCACTGCAAGCTTATTTTATTATTAGTATATATATGTGTGTTTAATATACTCATGTCAATCATATATAATAAAATTTTAATGCATCTCGATATTAGAATATTTGACACCTTGGGATAGTTGTCCATTATTACGCAATGACAATGTATTTTCAATAGTTACGTTTATAACTGTATTTGCAATATTGACATGATGGAATTTTATAATATCTCCTTTCAGATACTTAAAACTTTTCTATTGGCTTTACATTTTTAGTTACTTGAAACTTATATTATTGAGAAATAAATTGAGTTGTGCTCGAGCTTGATATAAAAATGATACCAAATTTAACCTTCCTATTTCATAAGTATGCAACTCCTTGATTAAAAGGAGATAATTTTGGAAAATCACTTACATTTATATGTATGTACTATCTTGATATTTCTAATATCTTTCTACCAACGAATATATCATTATTGACAACAAAGTGAAAATTTCACTTGAACTACCCATACTTCATGACATATTATCCCTTTTTTCATAAAACATATTCATTTTTTATCCTTGCACCAATTCTCAATTTTCCCATATTTATTGCATATATGATCATTAATATTTTTAGTTTCTAGAAAATAATCTTATTTTTAAGTTATTTGCATTTTAGATGGTTTTAAGAATTGAGTGTCGTATCAACAAGAAAGAAGTGCAGCGGAGGTTAGGTTATCAATGGAAATAGCTAAAATTTTACAAGTTGAATAAGTAATCTTTAAACACTTGGATAAGCCGTGATGCTAATCTATAATGATTTAATTTTTGTGAAAGAAAGTGTATGCAAAATTGTTCAGACTAAAGATAATGAATTCTCAATTTATGGTCCTATGGATGTATGGAATTGGTCTATATGGGCAAGAATTTCATTAGGATTAAGGTAGTATTCCTGATAGATTACATTATCCATAGTTTATGACGCAGCGGATTAATCAAAACAATGTAGATCGATGAAAGTAGCAATCGATCGATTGATGAATACTGAAATGCCTGAATTCGTTGATCCGAAGATACCGAATTCTAGCTATCCCAAACTCGTTGATCGCGCACGATACCGGGTTCAAAGATCTGCGATTCTTCACACGTTGATCTAGCGCACTAGATTCCGTGAATCGGCTTCAACTGTCGTTGAATCGAGCGCACTCGATTATCCGAGAGTGGAGATAGGAGATTACACTCGACTACCAATTTGGTGAAAGCACAAAGCTAACAAAACAAGGTTTTTATTTCAAATCAACTAAACTATTACAAATGACCCAACCGGTCTATTTATAGAAGTTACAACTCAACACGACTCAAAATATTACAACTCTTAAGTCGTTTCCGACTTAACAACAGTGTTTAACGACCTAAAGTAACAGTCGACATCCGACTTATAAGCCTCGCGACTTATCACAACCAACTCGCGATTTATCAACTTCATCTCCCGACTTATCAATTATCTCACAACTTATCATCTTGCGAGTTAGGGAAGTTCGGCCGCGATAGTAGGAATTAGATCGAGAAGTGTTATGTCGTGGGACAAGTTAGGTTGTGGAAATGGATTTGGTGGAAGTGGAATTAGGTCGGGGACGATTGAAGTTAAATCGGGGGTTTTAGGTCGTGGCTTCGGAATACTGGATGGGTCGTGGCATGGAGTTAGGTCGCGGAGCCTTGGTATGTCGGCGAGCGACTTAGCGTAGGTCGTTCGCGATTTAGGCGAATGGAGATTAGGTCGTTTGGTTTTCGGTAGGTCGTAAGAATTAGGTCGTGGTGGTGATGAGTCGTAAGTCGTGGTGGTGATGAGTCGTAAGTCATGGTGGGGGGTTAAGTCATGGAGTGTTAAGTCGGAGAGTCTGGTAGGTCACGGCATTGTTAGGTCGGAGCACTTAAGTTGTGGTGATGTTAGGTCGGAGAATGCCTGTGTGTAGGTCGTGGCAATTAGGTCGTGGGGTTTCGTCTTCGAATCCAGGTACGTTGCTGCATCATCCTCCCCTTGTTGACAAAAATTCGACCTCGAATTTGCACTTCTCTCTTCCTCAACAAGCTCATCCCCATGGTATGGAATCAAATGTTTAACGTTGAAAACGTCAGCAGTGTGAATATGATCTGGAAACTTCAACCGATATGCATTATTATTGATCTTCTTCAAAATATCTAATGGACCAATTTTTCGAGCTTTCAACTTGTTGTACGTTCCAACTGGAAATCGATCCTTTGTCAACACCGCGTACACAAAATCACCTTCGTTGAACTCCACACTTCTTCTCTTCTTATCCGCAGCTCGTTTATACTTCTCATTTGTCTTCTCCAAACGTTCCTGAACGATTCTATGGCATTCTGTCAATCCATCAACAAAATCAACAGCCCGTTTAACTGTCCCCTTCGATTGTGGCACTATCGCTAAATCCAACGGCCCCTTTGGCAAGCTTGAATATACAATCTGAAATGGACTGAAACCAGTGCTTCGGTTAACAGCATGATTATGAGCAAACTCTGCCTGACACAACTTTAAGTCCCAACTTTTCAAATTATCCTGTACAAGACATCGCAACAAGTTTCCCAACGATCTATTCACCACTTCCGTTTGCCCATCTGTTTGAGGATGATATGCACTACTAAAGTTCAGCTTCGTTCCCACCATCTTCCACAAACTCAGCCAAAAGTGACTCAAAAATCGAGTATCCCGGTCGGAAACAATAGATTCGGGTAATCCATGTAAACGATATATTTCTTTAAAGAATATCTGAGCAACATAAACAGCATCCGTCGTCTTCTTACAAGCAATAAAATGTGCCATTTTCGAAAATCGGTCAACCACCACATAAATGGAATCGTTTCCACGCTGTGTTCTCGGCAACCCCAACACAAAGTCCATACTCACATCAACCCATGGTTTAGTTGGTACAGGTAACGGCATATATAATCCAGCATTAGTCGCAGTTCCTTTCGAAACCTGACAGATATGACATCGTTCCACAAATCGCTCAACCTCTTTTCTCATCAATGGCCAAAAATAAGAGTGTGAAATCAACTGTAATGTACGGTCTCTACCCACGTGGCCTTCTTCATGTAGCTCTTTCACAATCTTCATTCTCAAACTACAATCAGGTATGCACAATCGATTTCCTTTGAACAGAAAACCATCTACCATCATAAACTCGTCCGTCTCTCCTTCCTTGACTTTATCAACAAACTGTGCAAAGTAAGGATCATCGACAAATTCTGGCAACACATCAAACCCTGTCACTTCGACCTTCATTGTAGTCAACAAATGATTCCTTCTGCTCAACGCATCCGCAACACGATTCGTCACTCCCGATTTGTGTTTCACAACAAACGTAAACTGTTGCAGATATGCAATCCACGCTGCATGTCTCGCTGAAATCTTGTCTTGCCCTTGTAAATGCTTCAACGCCTCATGATCAGTATACAGAACAAACTCTTTCTGAAATAGATAGTGTCTCCAGTGTTTAATAGCTTGCACAATAGCATAAAATTCCACGTCATATGTATTATATCTCATCTTTGCTCCTGATAACTTCTCACTGAAATATGCAATCGGACGTCCCCTCTGACTCAACACTCCTCCAATCCCAACCTTGGATGCATCAGTGTGTAGTTTAAACAACAACTGAAAATCTGGTAATACTAGAATTGGTGTAGACGTCAGCAACTCCTTGATCTTCCCAAAAGCATCCCCTGCTTCCTCTGACCATGAAAACTGTTTACCCTTCATACAATCTGTAACAGGCGCCATCACACTACTAAAGTGTGGAATAAATCTTCGATAGAATGAAGCCAACCCGTGGAAACTTCGAACTTCTGTTATCGTCTTGGGCTGTGGCCAATCTCTAATCGCTTCGACTTTACTTTGGTCAACCTGTATTCCTCCCTCCGATACAACATATCCCAGAAATAAAACACTATGCGTCATGAACACGCATTTTTTGTAGCACCATAAAATTGTTCTTGTCGCAGTACCATCAGCACTTCTCTCAGATGATTCAAATGTTCCTCTGGACTCCCACTATATATCAGAATATCATCGAAATACACCACCATAAACTTCCCAATGAATGGTCTAAAAATCTGATTCATTACCCGCATAAATGTACTTGGCTCATTTGATAAGCCAAAGGGCATTACCAACCATTCGTATAGACCCTCCCTGGTTTTAAAAGCAGTCTTCCACTCATCACCTGGCCTGATACGAATTTGATGATATCCGCTCTTCAAATCAATCTTCGAAAAGATAGTAGCTTCGCTCAATTGATCTAGCAAGTCTTCCAACCTCGGCATTGGAAATCTATATCTCACAGTAATCTTATTCAATGCTCTACTGTCTGTGCACATCCTCCACGTCCCGTCCTTCTTTGGTACCAACAAAGCTGGCACAGCACATGGACTCAAACTTTCCTGCACACATCCCTGCTCAAGCAACTCTTCCACCTGCCTCCTTAATTCTTCATGTTCCTTCGGACTCATTCGATAATGTGGTCTGTGCGGCAACGTTGCTCCCGGAACAAGATCAATTTGATGTTGAATGTCTCTTAGTGGCGGTAACTCCTTCGGTAACTCATCTGGAAATACATCCTCAAATTCTTTCAGAACTGACTTCGCTTCTTCTGGAATTTCAACCTCTTCACTACTCTCTCGCCCAATCAACAAAAACACCTCAGGCTCCTCTTCAACTTCTTTAACAAACTCCTTTAAGGATAATAAAGTTTTTAGCTCTTCAATCTCCTCCAGTTTGTTCTCTTCTTGTTGACGCTTCTTTGGAACTAGAGTAATCTTCGTGCCTTCAAACATGAAACTGTAACTGTTGGTACGCCCATCATGTTGCACCACCCTATCATACTGCCACGGTCTTCCCATCAACAAATGACAGACATCCATGTCTACCACATCGCACCAGATTTCATCTTTGTATTTCTTTCCAATTGAAAAGTTCACACAAGCCCTTCGTCCAACCTTCACCTCCCCGCCTTTTCTCAACCAAGCCAGCTTGTATGGTTTCGGATGTTTCTCAGTCTTCAATGCCAACTTCCTCACAGCCTCTGATGAGATTATATTATCACAGCTTCCAGCACCAATAACAAATTTGCAAACTTTCCCCAGAATAGTACATCTCGACTGAAATATATTGCTCCTCAACCAACTACAATCCTCCTCTAGCTTTGGTGTCAAACAAGACCTCCTCATCATCAGATTACAACCTTCGTCTCCTGACACTTCTTCTTCCTCCTCATCAGGTGGTGAATTGGAACATTCAGCTTCTTCATCCTCATCCTCAACCTCTGCTATCATAGCTCTCTTCTTTGGCTTTGGACATTCTCTACTTTTGTGACCCATTTCCTGGCAATTATAACACTTGAAACCATTATTGACCTTCGCCTTCCCAACCTCATTCACAAATGGTTTTGCAACAGCTTTTGAAACATTAGAACTTCCACTAACACCCTTCACTGGATTGTTGGAATTTGTAAACATACCACCTCCTCGTCTTCCCTGTTTCTCCGAAGCTAACGCCTTCTGGTGTGCTTCAGCAACTGATCTGGGATCAAACATGTTAACCATATCCTGTATCTGCATTCGCAACCCCCCAACAAATCTAGCTATCAATTGTTCCTCTGTCTCCATAATATCATTCCTTGCAATCAGTTGATAAAATTCGTCAGCATAGTCATTCACAGATTTCGTCCCTTGTCTCAAGTTTTGCAACCTCTGATACATAAGCGACTGATAGTTATAAGGTAAGAATGTGGCTTTCATCATTTTCCTCATCTTTTCCCATGATTCAACCTTTGACTTTCCCATCCGTTCACGTGTAAGTTTGGTTTGCTGCCACCACGCCAAAGCTCTACCCCTCAACCTTGTAGCAACCAACTTCACTCTACGATGTTCTGGAACTTCCTTGAAGTCAAAAATCTCCTCCACATTAGACAACCAGTCCAAAAACTCTTCAGCTTGCATTCCTCCTTTGAATTCTGGAATTTTAGTCTTCATACCAGATTCCCACTTGTGATCATACTCCGACTGATTTCTTCCTTGTCCACGTCCTTGTCCTTGAACACTTCCACCATCATACTCCTCTTAAAAATCAGATGTATATCGATGTCGATCCTGACCACCAACATCTCTACTACCATCACGTCTTCCACCAACATCCCTTCTATCTACATTCCTCCGTTCACGATCATTCACATTCCTCCCACGTCTTTGATCATCATCAACACTTCTCTCTCGATTGGAATGTGGTGAGACTCTACTTCCCCCATGGTTAGATTCAGGTGAAACTCTTCTCCGATTTTGATTCATCTCTAACATCATCTTCTCTAACTGACCAATTCCTTCATTAAGCTTTTCACTAAAGTTTTCATTGATTCTTTGCTCCATCTCATCAGCTTCTTCTCTTCGATACAATGCTTCAACGTTTTGATGTCGATTAGCTCTTCTTGGCAACATGCTTGAAAACTTCACAAACACTTCAAAATTCAAACACCTTTCGAACTTTGATCCAAAGTGATGTGGATCGAAAACTCCAACCTTGTTGCTAAAATATGATGAACACGATGAACACAACTTCTCTAAATGATGCAAATTTCAATCTCCAACACTTCGATTTTGACTCGGCTTTGCTTGATGTAGCTCGGCCTCTCTAACTCTTCAAGTAAATCGGCTCCAAGACTCGATTTAGCTATGATTGGCTAAAACAAGCTCTGATACCAAACTGACGCAGCGGATTAATCAAAACAATGTAGATCGATGAAAGTAGCAATCGATGGATTGATGAATACTGAAATGCCCGAATTCGTTGATCCGAAGATACCGAATTCTAGCTATCCCGAACTCATTGATCGCACACGATACCGGGTTCAAAGATCTGCGATTCTTCACACGTTGATCTAGCGCACTAGATTCCGTGAATCGGCTTCAGTTGTCGTTGAATCGAGCGCACTCGATTATCTGAGAGTGGAGATAGGAGATTACACTCGACTACCAATTTGGTGAAAGCACAAAGCTAACAAAACAAGGTTTTTATTTCAAATCAACTAAACTATTACAAATGACCCAACCGGTCTATTTATAGAAGTTACAACTCAACACGACTCAAAATATTACAACTCTTAAGTCGTTTCCGACTTAACAACAGTGTTTAACGACCTAAAGTAACAGTCGACATCCGACTTATAAGCCTCGCGACTTATCACAACCAACTCGCGATTTATCAACTTCATCTCCCGACTTATCAATTATCTCACAACTTATCATCTTGCGAGTTAGGGAAGTTCGGCCGCGATAGTAGGAATTAGATCGGGAAGTGTTATGTCGTGGGACAAGTTAGGTCGTGGAAATGGATTTGGTGGAAGTGGAATTAGGTCGGGGACGATTGAAGTTAAATCGGGGGTTTTAGGTCGTGGCTTCGGAATACTGGATGGGTCGTGGCATGGAGTTAGGTCGCGGAGCCTTGGTATGTCGGCGAGCGACTTAGCGTAGGTCGTTCGCGATTTAGGTGAATGGAGATTAGGTCGTTTGGTTTTCGGTAGGTCGTAAAAATTAGGCCGTGGTGGTGATGAGTCGTAAGTCGTGGTGGGTGGTTAAGTCGTGGAGTGTTAAGTCGGAGAGTCTGGTAGGTCGCGGCATTGTTAGGTCGGAGCACTTAAGTTGTGGTGATGTTAGGTCGGAGAATGCCTGGGTGTAGGTCGTGGCAATTAGGTCGTGGGGTTTCGTCTTCGAATCCAGGTACGTTGCTGCATCAGTTTAGCAACTTGCTTATAATACCAGTATATACAGTGTTACAATCATTGCATCTCAAAATCGGTTTGGAGAATCATTGTAAATGGAATTGCAGAAGAAACACAATAAGCTTGATATAGCAGAAGATGAAGCTTGGTGATAACGTAAATTTAATTTCATCTGGAAAGAGAGCTTTTGAAGAAAACCAAGTGACACCTGATACTGCGTGGTTCCTTTTGGTTTGTAATACTCACGCAAAAGTAAAGAATTAAAAATATGATAATCTTGCCTAAATGGCTTCAAGTGTCATGTTAATACCAACACTTGCACTTGGTTACATAACAAGTTTTTTTAGCTTTTGATACTATCACCACCATAAATGTGAGGTAGTTGTTTGTATTGCGGAAATATCATGGAAATGTTAAGGTTTTGTTCTAACACCTATGAATGATAGCTTTGGACACTTCATATCTAAGAAAGACAATCAATTTCATAGCAATTTAGAAGCATGATTAGAGAGAATAACATCAAATATTGTCTTCTATTATTTTACATGAGTATATATATCATCCTATAAATATTCCATTATTTACGAAATTGAATGTATAACAATATTAATCTATTTTCCTCTTTATTCTTAGCTTAAACAATTTCAAGGCTTTATGGATAAAATTGTACATATATACCCCTGAAGCTACCGCACGTTATTTCCATATCATACCCACTTATTCCATCCTTTCAGATTCCTTTATAACAATTATGTGGTTAGAAATTGTTTGGACTCTGTTAAACAGCAAATGATGATGTGGTAAGAAGGAGTAACTTCAGTCAATTAAAATGATTCAGTTCAATGAAGAGGTATATTTTTGATGTACGTATTCTTTTATATATTATTTTTAGTTTTAGTTGCAGTTTTTTCATATTTGATCTGAAAAACTCTAAAATATCCATTCGAAGAACTTAAATGCTAGAAGAGATTAGGGAAAGAAAAAAATAGCTAGGTAACCTTAATGTCAAAATATTTAGTGGTGATTCAATGTAGCATTATTTAGTGATTTAATGATTTATGTCTTCATCTAATTGTAAAATTAGATTTAAAACTGATAAAAGCAGGATCTAGCCAGTATATTAGGCGATAACTTTTATCATGCATTGATCTAATAATGTGTTTATGTAACTGTATAATCAACTAAGAAAGAATAGTACAAGGTCATCTCTCAAATTATGTTTAAGGTATCAATCATTTTTGTATTCATCTCATCATCTTCATGTTAATGTTATCAACTTTGATAGCTACAGAGTAAAAATATAGCCTAAAAAAATATGAGTAATCATAAACTTTATGGATAGTATATGAAAAGTTTTAGTTCATTAATGACTTAAAAGATATATGTTGCTATTCCTGGTTGTATGTTGCTTTATTGAATGTTGCATAGTTCAAAACATGTTAATAAAGGATGTATTAAAGAAGTAAAATGACAAGCAACCCGAGCAGTGTGTTTTTACATTTTAGTTTAGACAACATTTAAGTGTCATAAATATAATAAAAGAAAGCAATTCCCCACCCCCATATACATATTATGAAATTATGTAATTTTGTTGGTGAAAAGAGTAAAGCAGCCAAATTACATTGTTTCAAACTGTTTTATCTCTCGAGTCACAAAGCTTATTTACAAAAAGTTTGAATGGGCTTATTTTAACAATGGCCCAAAAAACAGTATAACAAAATAAAGCCCATACGAAAATAAAAGAAAATAAAACTGAAACATATGTATACAACATATTACTCTACACCCCCCCTTCAAGATTGACTTCAGTGAAAGAAGGCCAATCTTGAGAAGTTATATGACAAATCATACCAAGCTTGCACACTAAAATCTTGTGTTGATCGGCTCCAAGAGGTTTAGTCATCAAATCCGCTAACTGCAATGAAGATTTAACGTATTTTGGAATCAGAAAATTGGACTGAACATGCTCTCGTACATAATGAACATCAAGCTTCTGATGTTTAGTCCTCATATGTTTGGTTTTCTCGTGAAAACATGGGTCATTGGCAATCTGCATTGCTGAAGTATTGTCACGGTGAAGAATGATTGGAGTTGCAACTGAAACACCCAAATCAGCTAGTAAACGTTCAATCCAAACTATTTCACTCGTTGTATAATTCATACTCCGATACTCCGCTTCAGTGTTGCTTTTAGATACAACCTTTTGCTTCTTAGTTTTCCACAAAATTAAAGCATTTCCAAGAAATATGCAGTAACCAGTTAATGATTTACCAGTGTCAACACACATTCCCCAATCAGCGTCACAATAAGCAGAAAGAGTAAGGTCTGATTTTGATGGATAACTTAAACCCAAATTTATAGTACCCTTCAAATACCGCAACACATGTAAAGCAGCATTAAAATGAGGAGTTCTAGGTGTTTGAAGGAACTGGCTTAGCTGTTGAACAGCATAAGATATATCAGGCCTAGTTAAATTTAAGTACAAAAGTTTACCTATCAATCTGCGATAAACTTCTGGATCCAATAATTCATCACCTTCAAATTTGCTAAGCTTCAAGCCTTTTGCTAAAGGAAAAGCAACTGATCTACAGTCCTTCAAGTTATAGTCTCTCAGAAGATCTAAAACATACTTTCTTTGATTAAGGAAAATACCAGATCGTGACCTTGAAACTTCAATACCCAAAAAATATTTAATATCACCAAGATCCTTGATAGTAAAGGTTGTATGCAGGTCTGCCTTCAAAGTAGAAACAAGTGAAATATTATTACCAGTGATCAATAGATCATCAACATATGCCACAATTATAATAAAATTATTGTCTCGTTTAAAAGTGAACATGGAATAATCCTGCTTAGATTGAAGGAATCCCCACTGAAGTAAAAAACTGCTTAATTTTTGGTTCCAACATCTTGAAGCTTGTTTCAAGTCGTAGATAGATTTTTTCAGTTTGCATGCTTGTCTTGGCAATGCTTTTGTATACCCAGCAGGAGGAGACATGTACACTTCCTCTTCCAAATCTCCATGTAAGAAAGCATTATTGATATCCAATTGTTGAATATTCCAGCCTTTAACAGCAGCTAGTGCCAATACAACTCGAACTATTGTTAACTTGGCAACTGGACTAAAAGTGTATTTATAATCTTTTCCTGAAACTTGCTTATCTCCCCTTGCCACCAACCTAGCTTTATATCTATCAACATCACCATTAGGTTTGAATTTTGTCTTGAAAACCCATTTACAGGCTATGGGTTTCTTGTCACTAGGAGTATAAACTAACTCCCAAGTATCATTATTTTCTAAAGCCTTCAATTCTGATTCCATGGCTTGAATCCATTCTGGATGCTCTTTAGCTCGATTATAAGAGGATGGCTCGAATGAAGATAAAACATTTGCAAGGCTATGTAACTCATTATCTCCCAAAAAAGCAAGAGAAGGTTCAGTAAAAACATTAAAAGACATAGAATCATCTTGCTGTATATTATTAGATTTTCTCGAAGGAAATTTTCCAACTATATAATCATCATATTTTTTAGGCACATGACAAACTCTCGAAGAAGTTCTATTGGGTAAAATTGTAGGACATGTTGATACTGAATCATGACTCAATGAATTAGATTGATCATGAGCAAAATGAATATTTTCAGTATTTGATTGAGAAGTATTTTCATCATTTGATTGGGAACTGGTAGAAGAAACATTTTCAGTGGACAAAACAGGTAAAAACTGATTTGTGTCAGGGTTAGAATATGAATTTGAAGAGGAAGGAATGATACTTTGATCCAAAGCTGGATTAACAAAGTTTGAATTTGTGATGAGGAAACAACATTTGGAGGAATTACTTGTTTGGATTTAAAAGGAAAAATATTTTCAATAAAATGAACATCCCTGCTAAACACAACTTTATGAGTTTCTAAATCATATAGCTTATAGCCCTTTTGTCCAAATGGATACCCAATTAGAACACATTTTCTTGCCCTTTCAGCAAATTTGTCACGTAATTTTTGGAAAGAAAAACACAAACATCCTATGACTCGAAGATGTTCATAATGAGGAGTCTTGTTCATCAACAACTCGTATGGTGTCTTCCAGTTTAAAACTGAGCTTGGCATTAAATTAATAAGATGTGTAGCCACAAGAATGCAATCACCCCAAAATTTAAAAGGCATACTAGCATAGATTCTGATCGTTCTTGCTGTCTCTAGTAAATGTCTATGATTTCTTTCAACACGGCCATTTTGCTGAGGATTGCCTGGTATGGATCTTTGATGAACTATTCCTTTTGATTCAAAAAGTTGTCTGCATGACTCTTGAATAATTTCAGTTCCATTGTCAGACCTGATGACTTTAACCTTTTTCTCGAATTGAGTTAGCACATATTCAATAAAAGTAGTAACAACTGAAACTACTTGAACCTTTGAATGAAGTAAATATGTCCAAGTATTTCTAGTGTGGTCATCGAGAATTGTTAAAAAATAAGTCTCACCACAAAGTGCTGGCCTATGATATTTTCCCCATAAATCAATATAAACCAGATCAAAAGAAGACTTTGCATATGAATCAGAATGAGGAAATGACAATTTATGATGCTTTCCTAACACACATGCTTCACAAGAAATTTTTTTATTAAGCAAACTGCCTGATACAGAGTTTTGAAAGTGTTTCATTTTGTTAACAGATGGATGACCTAACCTAGCATGTAAAACATCAATGCTAGGCTTGTTACAAGATGTAACAGTATTATTAAAAAAAGCAACAAAGCAATTACTGCTAGAAATAGAACATAAGTCTGAAGAATTATGTAAAACAGATGAGAAAGAAAGTCTATAAAGACCAGAAATCTTTGATCCAAGAGCTCGAACTTGATTTGACTCAAGGTCCTGAAAATAACAATAAGAACGAGTGAAGTTTGCAACAATATTGTTCTGGTCAAGAAATTTTCCTACAGACAACAAGTTGTTTTTAAAAATAGGAATATATAACACATTTTGTAACTGCAATTTCGAATTTAAAATTACAGTTCCGATATGATTGAAAAAAATTGTAGAACCATCAGGCAGTGTTACTTTTATAGGATTTTTAATTTTTCTAAGTGAAGCAAAAAGTGTTATGTTAGAAGTCATGTGGTCTGTGGCTCCAGTATCAATTATCCAAGAATTTTGTTCATATAAACTAGCAGTATTGTTTTCAACCTTTGAAAAACAACTACCTGCATAATTGATTGAAGTACCCAGCGGATTATCCTGAATATGTGAAGTAGAACTTGAATCTTGAACCATCTTCATAACCTGGTTATACAATGCAGAAACAAGAACTGGATCAAATTGTTCAGCTTCAGAAACAACAGTATTCACCATAGCACTTGAAATATTTCTTGATGGAGGACGAGATCCAAGAATTCCTTGATCAGAAGAGGTCTCAGCAACATTAGCATTCTTTTGATTTGGCTTTGTTTTTCCAAACCCATCCTTAATCCACCAATCTGGATATCCAATTAATTTGAAACATTGTTCAATCGAGTGTCCTTTCTTTTTGCAATGATCACAATGAAGTTCACTCTTTTGCCTTTTACTCTCTCTTTTATTGTTCTGAAAATTTGACTTAGGTGATATCTTCATGACATTGAAAGCACTCATCTCTGATTGATTAGCATTCTTATCTCCTAACTTGTTCTGATGTTCAACTTGCTGCAAGATATAGTATGCTTTATGGACTGTAGGCAAAGGATCCGAACTTAAAATATTTGTCTTCACTTGATCATACTCCTTCGTGAGTCCAGATAATAGTTGCATTAACTTGTTACGTTGATCATTTTCAAGAATTTTCTTTAGAATTCCACATGAACAATTTTTTAGAACACCACAAGTACACTCCGGAAACCCTTCAAGCATTTGTAACTGATCCCAAATAGTTTTCAGACTTCCATAATACTCAGCAATACTCATTTCATTCTGATACGTTGATGTTAACTTCTGGTGCAATTCAAACAATCTTGGAGCAGTAGTTTGCCCAAACCTTTCTGCTAATTCTCTCCATAATTGCGCTGATGAATCGACAAACATAAAACTCTCTGAGAGAACTTTATCCATAGAATTCAGAATCCAGGACATCACCATATAGTCATTTCTGACCCATTTTTGATAATCAGGCGAATCAATTGCTGGCATAGGAAGTGCTTCATTGACGAATTGCAACTTATTTCTAGCAATTAACGCCATCCTAACAGTCCTACACCAATTAAGATAGTTCGATCCAGATAATATGTGGTTTCCAAGTTGCATACCTGGATGATCTGAATTAGAAAGATAATAGGGATCATGGAAGTTAATCGGCTGATTTGCTTGAGGAAGAACACCAGACTGAAACGAATCCGATTGATCGTTCGCCATCAAAAGAGAAGAAGAAGAAAAATTATAGAAAAAAAACTAGATCTGAATCGGCCTTCGCTCTGATACCATGAAAAGAGTAAAGCAGCCAAATTACACTGTTTCAAACTGTTTTATCTCTCGAGTCACAAAGCTTATTTACAGAAAGTTTGAATGGGCTTATTTTAACAATGGCCCAAAAAACAGTATAACAAAATAAAGCCCATACGAAAATAAAAGAAAATAAAACTGAAACATATGTATACAACATATTACTCTGTAGTTGGAGCTGATGCTCTTAAGCATGACATTTCGATGCGATTATTTTTGTGCTCACACTATATTAATCTAGAAGTAGTTGACATGTTATGAACTATTTTCTTTATACACTCTATTTTTTCCATTCAGATAATAATCCAAAGAACTCCACTTCAAATGATGCTCATGTTTTGCCACCAGCTGACCCCACTATATTATCCCCATTAATTTTCACATTTTTGCCTATTTATTATTCATAGATATGCTCTCCATGGACGTTGCTGTTAGTTAAGTAACATATGTACCCTAGGTAGACCTGTATTCTTTTGCTTCATCTTATTCAAGAACATTAAAACAGTGGCTGAGACATATAATTATAGTTATTCTACCACTCTAGGTAACTCCTTGCACCCAAAGCATATATTAAATGTCAGGAAAAAGTAATATGTTGCATGTTAATGAACATTACTTCATGATATTTATACTGATTATGCAAAGAGAATCTTATATCAAATGACGCTTGGTTTTAAATTTATTATGTTCTAAATATAATTATGCACCTCTCTGTCTATGCTCATAGGATCCTTGACTATGTGAAAGAAAATTGTAGAATATTTGCCAGAAGCTATATGAGTAACTAGTTTACTTGATACACCATCTTTATATCATTTAATAAGATTTCCTTGAAATTAAGTCATTTACTTATTAATTCTCATGTTTAGTACCATAATATTTCAGGTTTTATCTGTATTTGTTGGGAAAAAATGCATATCCTTCACATGCGGTCTACATCATATTTGATATGGATAGGGTTAGAAATGTTTTTTCTTTCGGCTCTGTGAGTAAATGTCGATATTCAAAATGAAATATTTCATAGAATATTTATAATTTTTGGTTTCTGTTTCATATAGGCAAAGGCAATTAGGCAAAGACTTGAAGCATGTGGTTATTTTCACTAAGTGCTACTCATGGAAGCAATATCATTATCACCATCCATTAAAAATCATATGATAAGGTAAAAAGCATTCTGATCAGAAAGTCAAACACATAAATGTCTTAAAGCAAATATACAGCACATATAATACAAACTCCCACTAAACCATAATATCCTCAAGCAATACAACACCCATATGAGCAGTGTGCTCATGAAAGACCTTGGATGATAAACCTTTTGTGAGCGGATCCGCTATCATGAAGTTTGTTCCAATATATTCTATAGATATATGTCCACTCTGCACTCTTTCTTTCACAACTAAGTATTTTATGTCAATATGCTTTGACTTAGTTGAGCTTCTATTATTGTTAGAATATAGCACTGCTGACTTATTATCACAATATAACTTCAGTGGTCTTTCTACATTCTCCAAAATGCGCAGCCCAGTGACAAAGTTGCGTAGCCATATTCCATGATTTGATGCCTCATAACATGCTACAAATTCTGCTTCCATAGTGGAAGCAGTAACAAGTGTTTGCTTAACACTTTTCCAGGATATAGCTCCTCAAGCCAACAGATAAATATAGCCTGACGTAGACTTTCTGCTATCTTGGCATCCAGCAAAATCAGAATCAGAATACCCTACGACCTCCAAATGATCTGATCTTCTATAAGTGAGCATGTAATCTTTTGTTCTCTGAAGATACCTCATAACCCTCTTGGCTTCTTTCCAATGGTCTATACCAGGGTTGCTTAAGTATCTGCCTAACATCCCAACAATGTATGCAATATCTGGACATGTACATACTTGAGCATACATTAGACTCCCAACAGCTGAAGCATAGGGAATCTTTTGCATTTCTTGAATTTCAAGATTGCTTTTAGGGCACTGACTAAGACTGAATTTATCTCCTTTAGCAACAGGGGTATCTCCTGGTCTACAATCTTGCATGCCAAACCTTTTAAGTACTTTGTCAATATAGCTCTTTTGTGATAATCCAAGAATACCCCGAGAATGATCTCGAAGTATTTGGATACCTAATATAAAAGAGGCATCACCAAGATCTTTCATCTCAAAATGTTTTGATAGAAATTTCTTGGTTTCGTGCAATAAACCTATATCATTAGTGGCAAGCAAAATGTCATCGACATATAGAACCAGGAATATATGTTTATTCCCACTGAACTTGTGATACACACAATCATCAACAATATTCGTCTCAAAACCAAACGAGATGATTACTTGATGGAATTTGTGGTACCATTGACGAGAAGCTTGCTTAAGTCCATAGATGGATTTTGTTAATTTGCAAACCATATTCTTTGGATCTCCCGACACAAAGTTTTCTGGTTGTACCATATAAATTGTCTCATCAATGTCTCCATTGAGAAATGCCGTCTTAACATCCATCTGATGTAACTCAAGGTCAAAATGAGCAACAAGTGCCATAATTGTTCTAAAAGAGTCTTTCGATGAAACTGGAGAGAAAGTCTCTATAAAATCGATACCTTCCTTTTGAGTATAGCCTTTTGCTACAAGACGTGCCTTATACCTCTCCACATTACCCTTTGCATCCCTCTTAGTTTTAAATATCCATTTACAACCAATTGGTTTTGCACCTTTTGGTAATGGGACAAGTTCCCAAACATTATTGTCTTGCATGGACTTATACTCCTCATTATGGCATCTATCCACTTTTGAGAGTTAGAACTTTTCATGGCATGATGAAAATTGATTGGGTCATCTTCCATCATTCCATTATCGTTCTCTTGTTCTTGGAGAAATACAATATAATCATCTGAAATAGCACTTCTCCTTTCTCTCATGGACCTCCTTAACGGCACAGGTTCTTGAGGTTGTTGAGTTTGTTCTTCTGGAACAATAGCTTCATCCTGAATAAGGGGTTGTACTATAACATTATCTTGTTGAGGTTCTGATTCACTTCTTGATCAATGATAGGTGTAGGCAACTGAACATTGTCAAAAGTGATAATAGGAACTGGGTTTAAATCCAATTCCTCCTCAAAAGAAGTGTCTTTAGCTTTATTTCTCCCCTCAAACTCAATATCCTCAAAAAATACTGCATTTCCCGTCTCAAAAATATTCTTAGCTATGGGATCATAAAACTTATAGCCCCTAGAACGCTCAGAATAACCAATAAAGTAGCTGCTCACTGTTTTGGAATCCAGCTTCTTTTCATGTGGCCTATAAGGCCTTGCCTCAGCTGGACAACCCCAAATGTGAAAGTGCTTTAGACTAGGCTTTCGGCCTCTCCAAAGCTCATAAGGTGTTTTTGCAGCCGCTTTAGTTGGTACTCTATTGAGAATATAAGCTGCTGTCTTTAATGCTTCTCCCCAGAGAGACTCGGGTAAGGTGGAATGAGCAATCATACTCCTTACCATATCCTTAAGAGTTCGATTTCGTCTTTCAGCAACACCATTCATGCTAGGTGATCCTGGCATGGTGTACTGTGGGACAATACCACATTCCTCTAGGAATTTAGCGAATGGTCCTGGACGTTGTTTACCTGAGCCATCATATCGACCGTAGTACTCACCACCACGATCAGATCTGACATTTTTAATCCTTTTGTTGAGTTGATTCTCAACTTCAGCTTTATAAGCTTTGAACACATCCAGTGACTGTGATTTTTTATGAATGAGATATAGGTACCCATAACGTGAGTAATCATCTATGAATGTTATGAAATATTGTTGACCATTCCAAGATGCCATAGGGAATGGCCCACAAATGTCTGTATGAATCAATTCTAAGACATCTGTAGCTCTATTGGCACCTAATCTCTTAATTTTGGTCTGTTTTCCCTTGATGCAATCTACACAAACGTCAAAGTTTGTGAAGTCAAGAGATTCTAAAATACCATCAGACACTAAGCGCTCAACTCTACCTTTTGAGATATGACCTACGCGCTTATGCCATAAGGATGCTGAATTTTCGTTATTTAATTTACGTTTAGTACCATGTGATTCCACATGCAAGGTTTCATTATAAGATGAAACTGTTTCTAGCAAACAAAGATTGTCATATGCATTTAAATAACCAGTTCCAACAACATTTGAATTCAAAGACAAAGTAAACTGATTGTTTCCAAATGAACAACAATATCCAAATTTGTCCAGCACAGAAACAGAAACCAAATTCCGTCTAAATGACGGTACAACAGAAGTGTCTTTTAAATCCAAATAAAAACCAGTTCCTAATAACAATCTAAAATGTCCAATTGCTTCCACTTCTATCGATTGTCCATCGCCTATAAAGATGTGTCTTTCACCATCACTTGGCTTTCGATAGCTCAAGCAACCCTGCATAGAAACACTTATGTGAGTGGTAGCACCAGAATCTATCCACCAAGTGTTTCTAGGCACTGAAGATAAATTAACTTCAGAACAGACCAAAGTAACAAACATACCTTTCTTTTCACGCCATGCATGATATTTGGTACATTCCTTCTTCATATGTCCAGGTTTGTGACAAAAGAAACAACCGTCTTTTTCCTTTTGTTGTTTCTTTTGATCTGGATCCTTAGCAGCTTCATTTTTAAATTTTCTTTTCTTGCCCTTTGCTTTAGAGGTGCTTGCCAAATTGGCACTTTCAGTCTTATCTTGCTTCAGCCTTTCTTCCTCTTGTACACAGTATGAAATGAGCTCATTGAGAGTCCACTTCTCCTTTTGACAGTTGTAACTGACCTTAAATTGACTGAATTGTGGAGGAAGCGAGATAAGCACTAAATGCACAAGCAAGTCATCCGAAAGCTCAAGCTTTAGTGCCTTTAATTTTGAAGCAATGTGAGACAATTCCATAATGTACTCCCTTATGTTTTCCTTGCCTTTGAACCTCATGGAAATAAGTTTCTGCAAAAGAGTACTTGTTTCCGCCTTACCGCTTTTGGCAAAGCGTTTCTCAATTTCAGTAAGGAAATCTGTGGCATCGGTAATCTCTTCGGATACCGCACCCCTAAAAGCCTCAGGTATGCCCCATTTAATGATCATAAGACTCATGCGATTTGAACGGTCCCATTTCTAAAAAATTCTCCTTTCCTCGGAGGTACTAGCATCTGTAAGAGAAGCAGGCCGATCCATCCTTAATGCAAGGTCAAGATCCATGCAACCAAGAACAATAAAAATGTTCTCCTTCCAGTCCTTAAAGTTATTACCATTAAGGACTGGTACTGAATTAAGGTTAGCAGATACATTAGCAACGGTTGAAAAGAGAACATGACAATTATATAAATAACATGCTCATATAATTAAGAATCCATATAAAACAATGAATTCAAATATTGGTTAATCCCATCTCAAGATACCAAACACATCATTAATATCAAGTCTTTGGACAGTAATATTAATTGTAAACGGTACTCTTGTTGTAGCGATCAAATATTGATAATAAATTATGTCAAACAATATGTAATCTTTGGACTAACGTATTGCTCACAAAAATACTTTGCAATTGTCACACATTTATCGCCACAGGTGTGCATGAAATTCGGCCAAATATTAATTTGCCTTTGGGTTCGTTAATAAATGCTTGAATTACGTACACACAACTATTTCAATATTTTAATTAAATTAATCTAAACAAAAGTGATCACTTTGGTGATATTTTGTTCCAATTAATCTATTTAAATATTAAACATCCTTAGGGCATTAAAGGATGAGTTCTACAGTGATGTACAACAAAAAACCAAAATATCATGCATCCATAAAATTGCAACTGCTGTACTACAGTAATGTACTACACGGTGGAAAAGCCACCATAATTTAATATAATGCAAACTCAGTTAAGTAGTAAATAAAATTCTAAAGAAACACTTAACTGGTTTTTATTTTTTAATAATAACTGTATGGATACCAGTCTGTACTAAAGTGTTTCACTGGACAATAGTACAACTATTTGCATTTGCTGAATGAAACTATGTCACATGCGTGTGAATTTACAGCAAAACAGGTTTGCTGTATTATCCATCAGTACAAGTTAACATCGCTGCATGCACTTGATGAGTAAGCTATACAAAAATAAAGTAAAAATGTGCATCATTCGTGGATAATCCAACCTTTGCTAAAAGTACTTTTACAGGACAATAACACAGCAAAGCAATACCAAAAGGTGTGAATAAAACAAAACCTAACATGATAGCCATCATTAATATCAAAATCTGTAAAAGGATTGCAGCCGCAATATATTGAATAATATCAGTATCATCATATTCACACGCAATAAATAATATGATACCAAGTAGATTCCTACAAATTATAGTTTCGATATGCATCAAAACGGCCTAAATAGGAAGAAACTGTTTACGGTATTCAATAAACTACCGACACACACAGAAATTCTAAATTTCATTGAAGATTATAACACCAGTACAGTAACTCAAGAATTAATTTAGGGTTGCTCCGATACCAATTATTGGAGATTCAATTTAGCCATAATTAACCCTAATCAATTCAAGAGAAATCAAAACGGTAAACAAATAGGGATTAGCGGAAGCGTACCGGAATCCATTAAATAAAATTATATGGAGATTGTGATCTTCCAAGAATACAGTTTTTTCTGTTTTGCGATGTTTCTTTCTGATGGGGATGAAAGAAAATGAGAAGCGTACGTATTCTCGGGGACCCCAATGGCTTTTTATTAACTGATAATAAAAGCAGTTATTTTATATTTACAATTTACTCCCTCATTAAATTGTAAATACCGCTTGATGTTTTATACCTCAATTTTAATAGCATCATACACTTTAACATATGTGCCCACAATAGAATTTTAATCCAACAATGTTTACTGAAATATTAGTAAGTAATTGTTTTCTAATTGTTTATTTTTGATTTAGGAATAATAACAAATGATACAATTTAATTTCATATTTTGGGAAAGAAGACCATGTTAATCAAATTTCTATAGGGAGGAAAAAGTGTTAATAATAATTGTCAATGGAGCTACTAGACTTAAGAAAAGGTGTGTAGGTGATTAATTTAATATTTACATGTTATTGCTATTTGTTAATGGATTTTGATGTGCCATACTTTAATCTTGTATAATGCACAATTGTTATGAAAGATAATGGTAAGTAATATATATGTATTGAATGAAGCTTATTCAAAATTAAGGAGATGTAAACCGTGACAGCTACATAACTTATGTATACTATTTATTATGGTTGCTTAATTGATTTTATGATTTATTAACTTGCTTTTCTTTTCTTTTGTTTTTGTACAATATATGTTGAGAAGTCATAACTGTTTATATGCTATGGAAAACATTGTAGTAGTATATCTGCATTAAATCATAGGAATTGGCCAATTCATATGTACTTTGCTTTGAATCTATTTGCTGAGGAATTTATTACCGATTAAAGCTTGAATTTAAAGTAAGTACTTCCTTTTTTAGTTCAATAATCAAATGTATTCTGTCAAACTGCTATAGCAATTGAAGTGGAGTCTTAGAATTGACCGATCAAAATATTTTGAAATTAGGTGTTGAACTATTTAAACATTTTCTTACAAAATATGTTTAACATTAATTAGTATATGTCATAAGGCTATACATTTTATTCATACACATGTACACTCTTCTATTGTAAATTGTATGATGGTTAACTTTAGTTGTTTGTAGATGTCCTGCATTCGAACTCATAGGCATATATAATAACCATGTTTTAAAAATTTATAAAATAAGCAATACAAGTTTATTTAGTAACGGGCACTTTCTTAGTTGTCGTTGTGATTTGATTAAACCTTTCGATGGTCCAAAAACACAGGCTTTTTGTGGAAATATGGTTTCAAAAATAGTTGTAGCTATATTTTTTACTTTTTAGTAAAGCAAATAGTTGTGGAAAATTGGTTGCTTTTCGCTAATAAATGATAGCATGATTTCATTAAAATTATTATTATTCTATCTCAATCGCTACACATAGTAATTTTCAATACGTAAAATGATAACTTAGCTCTAATATTGAATTTGGGGGAGTCGATTATTATTATAAATATACTCTCATTTAGTTAAGTAAATAACATTTTTAAGAAACTCGGTTTGAACTAAAGGGAAACATTATTTTCCACCTAACAGCTTCTTAATATATAATAGAGAAAAAACTATAAGAGTTATTTTATCACATTACGCTACATATATATCATGTAGTACTTATTTTTGTATACAATATTGATCCACATAAAAAGAAGTTTTTTTTCACAATATGATATCAAATTACATAATTGAATTTTTTTATACACCAGCTTTAAAATATTATTAATGTAAGTTTTATTATATTTGTAATATTATAATTCAATCTTTAACATTTCATAAAAATGTTTGATGCGGGTTGACTATGTTAACGTGAGATATTATTTTCATAAATTATTATTTCTTACGTAAAATACATGGAAAACCGTATCTCAAAGTATGTTACTAATTTTAATTTTATAGATCGCACATAAAATATTACGATTATTAACGTATGAGTAACTAAACTATGTTTTTGTTGCTTTTAAAAATCATAACATCTGTGTGTGTAGCACAGGTTCTAACGGTAAGTAAATAAACATGTCAAATTTAAATCAAGGTAACCTGTAGCCAAGCTGTTTATATGCTTTTCATCTTCAGCGAACTCACCATTTTTCTTAAATTTCATATCGGAAAACAATATAACGAATTCAACATAGTTTATACTTTTACTTCTATGTACATAACAATATATCTATTATATTTATTATTCGTTCTTTTAGTTCTTACTTCCATTTACATAATAATAGCTAGATTGTGACGACCGCCCATGACCCCTGCACTGAACCTAGAGAAAGTACGCTGTAAAGTGTGCCAGGCAACCATGGACGATTGCCAGGGTAAATTAAAACAACAGAATCTATCTTATTACTCACAGCGCATGGACAAAATACAATAGAACATATATATAGTGAAGCTTCACAGAATAGAATCTCATCAATAAAACTTCATAATAGTTGAATACAGACATCAGAATAGTCAATACAACAAGCCTCACTACATAACACTCAGAGAAAAATACAAACAGCGGAACACCCAGTACATATAAGAAGATAATATGCAACCCTCCAGCTCGTCTTCAATATCAGCATCGTGAGAAGCAAGAACAGCACCTGTCACCTGCTACCTAGTCTGCCCGTCCCAAAAATGGACGAACAGCCCAAGGCAATAAGAATTAAAACATAAAGCCTTGAGTCAGACAACAGTCTTAGTGAGCGGTAAATTAACTAACAACATACCAAAAGAGTGCAAAGGGAAAAGGAATAGGAATACAACCCTCCCACTCCAACCTCTTTCTACAGTGATAGGCCCCAGACACACACTAAGCAGAAGCAAACATAGTAGAACATACAATTTAAAGTAAAGTAATTATCACTCGAGTCAAGGGCGATGTTTTCCGAGTACAAACCCCAAAGGCCTAAACCAAGATCAGATAAGCACCCAGAAAATACCGCTCTTGAGACCGAATGACGATACAACCAAACATCCATGACTCTGGCTATCACTGTTATCATTGCTTCGATATCATCGTTAATTGAATGACCGGCACATTCTTTCAGTCGTCCGTCAAGGGCTAATGGAAACCCCGGTTCTAGACATAACTCCCGCACGTCATCGTGACCCGTGCCTAGGACTGTCGAATCTGCCCAGAGTACTTGACTACCCAAATCAGTAGCCTTCAGGGACTATCGAATCTGCCCAACGTACTCTTGCTTTGAGCATGCTAGAACCTTCAACAACGATGATGCCTCAGCCTTCTAGTTATCCTCTTCGACAACTATTTCCATACTAGCTCAAGCGCCTCTCGAGCAAACCATTATCCTCTAACTCGAACCATATCACCGAGTTATCAACATGCTTGGAATGATCCCATCTGGATTAGACCAAGACTATCTCATATCATGCCTCGCTTCATCACATCCTCGCAAAGCTTCATCTCAACATCATCATCATCAAATCTATGCATAAGAGCTTCGTCATCCGCTACATATGCCACGAGCAGCTTTTCAATTCAAGAGCCTTTCCCTTAGCTTTCGAATCATCTTCGACCAACTTTTTCTAATTCAAATCATCAATCATCTAATTCATAGCAATCAATCAAGTCAAACATTAATCCAAGCAATCAAGCATTCAAATATGATCTAAGTAGACAATTATAACAATAATGGCAATTTTGTAATTAAAGAGTCGAAAGTCTAATAAGCATGAAAACATGAGCAATGTCTCTATAATCTTGATGAATGAACTTGCATAGGTTAACATGTAGTAAAATGGATGCCAAATCATCATGAACAATGGATCTATATGGATCTATACTTAGGATTAGGAAAATGCATGGAAATCACTATTTTAACACCAAATCAAGCCAACGATCCGATAAACTCCTTTGGATCCGTGTGAGAGATAATCACCACTCACCAAATCACCTAAACAACCCCAAAGCAACACACTTCAGATCTGGACAGCGAAGGATCTAACTTGATCTATCACCAATCCGCTTCAAACGATGAAATCTCACTTCAATGGATGAAGATCTTCAATCTAAGCTCTTGAATCTTCAATTTGATCTTCAACTTGGATGGATGGAATCACTAGATTAGAGTGGAGAAAAGAAGTGAAGAAGTGTAGAAGTCGAGCTCTCAAAATGGCAGCACTTCGTCGCTTCGAAATCCAGATCCCAAAAGTGAAGAGAAACTCTCCTATTTATAGCTGAAATCCTTAGGTCGTCTGCCTCTATAAGTCGTCTCCGACTTATCACTCTCTTCGACCTACGACCTAATGCGCGCGACTTAACTATTTCCGACCTAACGGCTTAACATATGCGCGCATCCTCGCATCCTACGACTTAACAGCTTTGCCGACCTAGCAAAATTACGACCTAACCAAGATGCTACTAAACTGGGTTACGACTCAACTCCTAAGTCGTCTACGACTTAACTACGCGCGACCTAACAGGTGATACGACTTACGACATAACTAAGACGCAACCTAGCAATGGTTCCGACCTAACGACTTAATAACCATGCGACCTAACTAGGTTACGACTTAACCAGGCTACGCCTTAACCTCCTTAGGTCGTCGCCGACCTACCCCTTGGGTCTTTAACTCGCCAAAACTCTTAAGTCGTTAGCTCTTATGCCGTTAACTCCTATCTCTTAGGTCGTGCTATCCCTTAGGTCGTCTACGACCTAAACCCTAACCTTATCCAGTCTACTAGGTCGCCAGCTTCTATGAGTCATCCTATTCCTTAGGTCGCTTATACGACCTATCCTATCCCACGACTTACTTCCTACACGACCTAAGCTACCAACCGATCTAACTCTTAAGTCGTCACCGACTTAAGTCTTCCTGTCCTTAAGTCGTCCAAATCCTATAGGTCGGTCAGTTCCTTAGATAGTCTATGTCTTAGGTCGTACACTTCCTAAGACGGTCACTCGACCTAAGCCATCCCATACGGCCTAAGACTTAGACTCTAGGCGACTTATCAACAATGCGACCACTTGTCAACTGTTCTACGATGTTTCGATCCGTAAAAATACGGGTCGTTACATTCTCTCCCCCTTAGGAATTTCGCCCCCGAAATTCCAAACAAACAAGGCAATCAAAGACTAGTCTGTACGCCTACCAACCATAACAATCAACAAACCATGCATCCAATTCTAGCTTAGCGTACAGAATTCTAACACTAGAACAAGTTACAATATCGTGAGATGACACGACACCTTAGGGTCATACCTTGAAGAGTTCAGGATGAGCTGCCTTCATCCTCTCTTCCACCTCCCACGTACAGTCGTTATCATCATCACTCCATTGTATCTTGAGCAACTTAACTACCTTTCTCCTAAGCTGTTTCGTGTCGGTTTCCACAACACGAAGCGGCTTACGAGGTCTTCTATCGACTGGATCAACTTCGAAATCTTCACAGCTATCAGCAGAAACCACTGTATTCGAGTCGTGCACATACTTCCGTAGATACGATATATGAAAAACATTGTGCACACCCGACATCTTCTCCGGTAACTCTAATCTATAGGCGAGCTTTCCAATTCGCTCGATGATCGGGAATGGTCCGACAAATCTCGGAGTCAATTTTCCTTTCTTCCCGAATCGAATAACATTCTTCAATGGAGAAATATTCACAAAAACCATATCACTTACGGCGAATTCCAAATCCTTACGACGCTTATCGGCATAACTCTTCTGACGGTCTTGGGCTGCCTTCATTCGTTGCCGAATGATCTCTATGCAATCCGAAGTCTGTCGAATCATCTCCGGCCCAAGTATCAGCTTTTCTCCTGTCTCTAACCAACATGTCGGAGAGTTACACGGTCTTCCATACAATGCCTCATATGGTGCCATACCAATGCTTGACTGGTAACTGTTGTTGTATGCAAATTCCACCAAATGAAGGTGATCTTCCCATGATCCTCCGAAGTCCAAAACACAAGCTCTGAGGAGATCTTCCAAAACTCGGTTAACTCTCTCGGTCTGACCATCTGTTTGAGGGTGATAAGCTGTACTCAAACACAACTCGGTTCCCAAAACTTCCTGGAAGCTCTTCCAAAATCCACTAGTGAACAATGGATCTCGATCGCTCACTATACTCTTCGGAATACCATGGAATCGAACTATCCACTTAACATACAACTCGGCCAACTTTGATGCAGTCCAAGTCGATCGAACAGGAATGCATCTTACACTCTTGGTCAGACGATCTACAATGACCCAAATCCCTTCATTTCCTGTTCTTGTTCTAGGTAGTCCATCAATAAAATCCATCGATATTTGTTCCCACTTCCATGTAGGAACTTCTAATGGCTGAAGCAATCCACTTGGCTTCTTCTGTTCGGCCCTTACCAACTGGCAGTTCATGCACTTGGAAATAAAATTTCCAACATCCTTCTTCATACCTTCCCAGTAATAGGTTCTCTTCATATCCCGATACATCTTATTTCCACCTGGATGAATTGTCAGCTTCGAGTGATGACTTTCCTTCAGAACTTCACTCCTCAATTCATCTATATCGGGAACAACTAGTCGTCCTTGCTTTCGAAGCCAACCCTCTCGATCGACCTCGAATCCTTTATCCTTTTCTGGATCCAATCCAGATTCCAATTCACGGATAATCTTGACAATCTTATCATCTCGCTTTTGACTCTCGCCAATCCTTTCCACAAGAGTCGATCTTATCGATAAGTTTGCCAACATCTCAGGTTCCAATTCGCATCTAGGCCTGAAGTCAAATCCAGCTAAATACTCAAGATTCTTCCATTCTGAAAACATGGCTCCCAATCCCGCATGTCTTCGACTTAACGCATCAGCCACTGCGTTACCTTTTCCCGGAGTATAAGCTATACCAAAATCATATGATGCCAAAAACTCTAACCAACGTTGCTGCCGAAGATTCAAATCCTTTTAGGAGAAAAGATACTTCAACGACTTATGATCTGTAAACAACTCGAATCGAACTCCCAATAGATAATGTCTCCACATCTTCAGAGCAAAAACAATCGCCGCTAGCTCCAAATCATGAGTCGGGTAATTCCTTTCATGCGGCTTCAGTTGTCGACTTGCATACGCAACAACTTTATCCTTCTGCATCAGCACTGCTCCAAGTCCAGTACCACATGCATCGGTGTAAACCACCATCTCATCATTCCCACTTGGAATAGTCAAAACAGGAGCACTTGTCTGTCGCTCTTTCAGGATTCCGAAAGCTTGCTCACACTTATCTTCCCACTTGAACACTTGGTTCTTTTTCGTCAATCCTGTTAACGGTGCAGCCACCTTGGAGAAGTCTTTGATAAACCGTCGATAATATCCTGCTAATCCAAGAAAACTTCTCACATCAGATGCATTCTTAGGTCTAACCCAATCCTGGATTGCTGCCACCTTAGCGGGATCAACCGCTATTCCATTTCCAGAGATAACATGGCCTAAGAACCTCACTTCACTCTTCCAGAAGTGACACTTCGAAAACTTAGCCTTCAGCTGATGTTTCCGTAAGATTTCCAAAACAATACGCAAATGCGTCTTGTGCTCTTCTTCAGTTCTGGAATAAATCAGAATATCATCCACGAACACAAGCACGAACTTGTTCAACTGATCTCTGAACACTCTATTTATAAGATCCACAAAATATGCTGGCGCGTTAGTCAATCCAAACGGCATTACCATCCACTCAAAGAAACCGGATGGTGTCCTAAAAGAAGTCTTCGGCACACTATCCTTAGCCACTCTCAACTGGTGAAATCCCGTTGCTAAATCCATCTGAGAAAACACCTTAGCCTCGTGAAGCTGATCAAACAAGTCATCTATTCTCGGCAATGGATACTTGTTCTTCTTAGTCACTTTATTCAGCTCACGATAGTCCACACACAACCTCAGCGATCCATCTGCTTTGGTAACAAACACAACTGGTGCACCCCATTCGGACACACTACGCCGAATGAATCCTTTCTGCAAAAGATCATCAACCTGCACCCTCAACTCTTGATGTTCCCTAGGCGCCATCCGCCTAAGAGGCATCACAACAGGTCTGGCTCCTTCAACTAGATCTATACGAAACTCGATCTCTCTATGCGGCGGTAACCCTTTGACCTCGTCAAAGACATCCTCAAATCCATTCGCGATTGGCACAGATGACAGTCCATCCCATGGAACAACCAGCGAATACATGAAGCTCATGAAGACGCCTTCTTCATGCTTACATCGTATCACAATCTTTCGCCCCTCCACATTCTCGACTGTCACCTCCAACCTCTCACAATCAACCTTTGTCGCATACTTCCTAAGCCAGTCCATACCCAAAATAATTCCGAACCCCGCAAAGTTCAGAACAAAGCAATCACAAACAAAAGAGCAATCATGACTCGATACAATCAGACCACGGCATAACATACACAAACAAGATGAACCCCCAACTGGATTAGTCACAACCAATGGCCTATCAACAATATCCGGTTCTAAACCCAACCGGCCTACAAGTTCACTACAAACAAACGAATGCGACGCCCCAGTGTCAAACATAACTCTAACTGGAACACCACATATGGAAAGAGTACCTTGAACCACTACACTCTTTCCTTTCTCTTCAGCGGTAGGAGCTCTCGAAGACGATGGAACAACCCCCAAAGCATAAGCTTGCACAATCTGCTTGTCCCTCCTCGGTTCTGGACAATTCTTCCTGATATGCCCCGGCTTGTCACAGTTGTGACACTTCATCGGCACCTTCGGATTCTTGCAATCCCTAGAGAAATGGCCCTTCTGCTGACAATTGTAGCAGGTCACCTCGCCTTTCGGCTTCTTCTGGCCATCCTTACCCTTTTGCTGCTGCTGCTTCCTCTTCTTGTTTCCACCCTGCTGGGGTTTAGACTCTTCCCTGGTTACAGCAACAACAGATCCTTCCTTAGGAAACAGACTCTCATGCCTGAGAGCTTTCTCCACAAGCTTCTCAAATGAATCGTCCAAATGATCCACTAACTGCCTCCCAAGATAATTATCCAAGCCTGTCACAAACTTCTCATTCTTCTGATAAGCAGATTCAATATACGACCGGGCATACTTGGACAAAGCTTCAAACTCAGAAACATACTCAAGAACTGGTCTTCCTCCCTGCTTGAGCTCCACAAACTTCTTGAACAGAACAAACTTCTGAGCTGTAGAAATGAACTTAGCTTCAAATCTGACTTGGAATTGCTCCCAAGTAATCTCTTCCTCCGGAGTATTGATGGTAATAGAGTTCCACCAATCAGAGGCTCTCCCTTGAAGCTGCCTTGATGCTAACTTCCTCTTAGTTGCATCCTCAATTCCCAAGTCACTAAAGATCCTCCTACAAGCATCTATCCACCTTTGAACCTCAATGGTTGATTCTGTTCCCAAGAAAACCTTTCCTCCAAGAGCAGTGTAGTCCTTACACAGCTTAGCAAAATCCACCGGTTTTGGAGTTTGGACTTGAACTCCAACATCAACTGCTGTTCCCGGAACTGGTATCCTTCTCATGATCGAAGTCATCATAGCTTCGAACATTGCAGCATAATCAGAAGTCCCCTCAGCAGCACGGCCTTCCCTAGCAGCTGGTCTCCCTCTTCGACTCATCCTTAATATCTATAAAAAGGAATGATCAGCACATCATGAGAAACAACTGCATAAAGGACTCAAACTCTACTAAGCTACTATATTATATATAGTAATCATCCATCAAAATACAATTACGTCTCTCATACGTAGTTACGTCAGCGAGTGTTGGGTAAAATCGATTAACCAATGCTCTAATACCAAATGTGACGACCGCCCATGACCCCTGCACTCAACCTAGAGAAAGTGCGCTGTAAAGTGTGCTAGGCAGCCATGGACGATTGCCAGGGTAAATTAAAACAACAGAATCTATCGTATTACTCACAGCGCATGGACAAAATACAATAGAACATATATATAGTGAAGCTTCACAGAATAGAATCTCATCAATAAAACTTCATAATAGTTGAATACAGACATCAGAATAGTCAATACAACAAGCCTCACTACATAACACTCAGAGAAAAATACAAACAGTGGAACACCCAGTACATATAAGAAGATAATATGCAACCCTCCAGCTCGTCTTCGATATCAGCATCGTGAGAAGCAAGAACAGCACCTGTCACCTGCTACCTAGTCTGCCCATCTCAAAAATGGACGAACAGCCCAAGGCAATAAGAATTAAAACATAAAGCCTTGAGTCAGACAACAGTCTTAGTGAGCGGTAAATTAACTAACAACATACCAAAAGAGTACAAAGGGAAAAGGAATACAACCCTCCCACTCCAACCTCTTTCTACAGTGATAGCCCCCAGACACACACTAAGCAGAAGCAAACATAGTAGAACATACAATTTAAAGTAAAGTAATTATCACTCGAGTCAAGGGCGATGTTTTCCGAGTACAAACCCCAAGGCCTAAACCAAGATCAGATAAGCACCCAGAAAATACCGCTCTTGAGACCGAATGACGATACAACCAAACATCCATGACTCTGGCTATCACTGTTATCATTGCTTCGATATCATCGTTAATTGAATGACCAGCACATTCTTTCAGCCGTCCGTCAAGGGCTAATGGAAACCCCGGTTCTAGACATAACTCCCGCACGTCATCGTGACCCGTTCCTAGGACTGTCGAATCTGCCCAGAGTACTTGACTACCCAAATCAGTAGCCTTCAGGGACTATCGAATCTGCCCAACGTACTCTTGCTTTGAGCATGCTAGAACCTTCAACAACGATGATGCCTCAGCCTTCTAGTTATCCTCCTCGACAACTATTTCCATACTAGCTCAAGCGCCTCTCGAGCAAACCATTATCCTCTAACTCGAACCATATCACCGAGTTATCAACATGCTTGGAATGATCCCATCTGGATTAGACCAAGACTATCTCATATCATGCCTCGCTTCATCACATCCTCGCAAAGCTTCATCTCAACATCATCATCATCAAATCTATGCATAAGATCTTCGTCATCCGCTACATATGCCACGAGCAACTTTTCAATTCAAGAGCCTTTCCCTTAGCTTTCGAATCATCTTCGACCAACTTGTTCTAATTCAAATCATCAATCATCTAATTCATAGCAATCAATCAAGTCAAACATTAATCCAAGCAATCAAGCATTCAAATATGATCTAAGTAGACAATTATAACAATAATGGCAATTTCGTAATTAAAGAGTCGAAAGTCTAATAAGCATGAAAACATGAGCAATGTCTCTATAATCTTGATGAATGAACTTGCATAGGTTAACATGTAGTAAAATGGATGCCAAATCATCATGAACAATGGAGCTATATGGATCTATACTTAGGATTAGGAAAATGCATGGAAATCACTATTTTAACACCAAATCAAGCCAACGATCCGATATACTCCTTTGGTTCCGTGTGAGAGATAATAACCACTCACCAAATCACCTAAACAACCCCAAAGCAACACACTTCAAATCTGGACAGCGAAGGATCTAACTTGATCTATCACCAATCCGCTTCAAACGATGAAATCTCACTTCAATGGATGAAGATCTTCAATCTAAGCTCTTGAATCTTCAATTTGATCTTCAACTTGGATGGATGGAATCACTAGATTAGAGTGGAGAAAAGAAGTGAAAAAGTGTAGAAGTCGATCTCTCAAAATGGCAGCACTTCGTCGCTTCGAAATCCGGATCCCAAAAGTGAAGAGAAACTCTCCTATTTATAGCTGAAATCCTTAGGTCGTCTGCCTCTATAAGTCGTCTCCGACTTATCACTCTCTCCGACCTACGACCTAATGCGCGCGACTTAACTATTGCCGACCTAATGGCTTAACATATGCGCGCATCCTCGCATCCTACGACTTAACAGCTTTGCCGATCTAGCAAAATTACGACCTAACCAAGATGCTACTAAACTGGGTTACGACTCAACTCCTAAGTAGTCTACGACTTAACTACGCGCGACCTAACAGGTGATACGACTTACGACATAACTAAGACGCAACCTAGCAATGGTTCCGACCTAACGACTTAATAACCATGCGACCTAACTGGGTTACGACTTAACCAGGCTACGCCTTAACCTCCTTAGGTCGTCGCCGACCTACCCCTTGGGTCTTTAACTCGCCAAAACTCTTAAGTCGTTAGCTCTTATGCCGTTAACTCCTATCTCTTAGGTCGTGCTATCCCTTAGGTCGTCTACGACCTAAACCCTAACCTTATCCAGTCTACTAGGTCGCCAGCTTCTATGAGTCATCATATTCCTTAGGTCGCTTATACGGCCTATCCTATCCCACGACTTACTTCCTACACAACCTAAGCTACCAACCGATCTAACTCTTAAGTCGTCACCGACTTAAGTCTTCCTGTCCTTAAGTCGTCCAAATCCTATAGGTCGGTCAGTTCCTTAGATAGTCTATTTCTTAGGTCGTACACTTCCTAAGACGGTCACTCGACCTAAGCCATCCCATACGGCCTAAGACTTAGACTCTAGGCGACTTATCAACAATGCGACCACTTGTCAACTGTTCTACGATGTTTCGATCCGTAAAAATACGGGTCGTTACATAGATTTGACTCGATTTCACATCATTTCCCATTATACTATGCAATATCAACCATTGACCCCCTCCAAACACACTGTGGTAGCAAGTTACTGCCACGAATAATATATGTTATTAAACAAAATAGTTATGAAACCGTTTGGGGAATATGGCTACAATATATTTATGTTTTGGAAAGTTCAAAATTAGTCAAATGAAGTGTTAAATTTGGTTCATGATGCATATTAGTAACTAGATTATGATTCCAAACTCTTTAATAATAATATAATTGATACTTATTAATTCTCTTTCAAGGTCTTTTCAGAAGTACTTAAGTTTACATTGTCTAGACCGCATAAAATTTTGCGTTTCAACATGCTGAATGTCATTTGCTAAATATACATGTCTCCTATCAAAGCTTGTCTTAAAACTTCCTAAATTCTAAGAACCACTAAAATCAAAATACCCAATGTCTTAAGATGAGAATATATTGTCTCACAATGATAATTTACTAAAGCGAAAACAAATGAAACAATACATAAATCAATGATAATTATAGGACTAACCATCCTAGTGCAATTACCTAATATTAGGAGGGAAAAAATTGTTAGTGATTGAAAAACATAATAAACTTATTGGAAGTTAGGGACACATCCCAATTTTTAAAACTTTAATTTTACATCCATCTCTTTTGGATATTTATGCATTCCTCTTTTTTATAATTCTTTCTCTTTTACATCTCTCGTTTTCAAATTAAGGGTGGCTGTCAGGGCGTGTATTGCATGCAGTTATAAGTTATGGAAAATGATAACATGAGCACCTATTAAGGTTAGAAAAATTACCCAAATATCCCCCTAAATTACACTTTCAAACAAAAATAAGGATTTATATTTTAAAAGGAAATTAGGTAGTTCCTAAAACTTAGTTTTTATAATTATAAGAATGTATGCTAAAATTTCCTATCCACTTAATTAACTATTTTTGAATATTGACTCGGTATCGGCTTGCACGAAATCAGGATAATCCATATATGCATCCATTCTTAGCGTACATGAATACTCAATTTTGTAATTGGAAGTTATATATTAATTAATTCACATTTGATTAAAAGCTAACCAAAATGTGAATATGGTATCCAACACAACAAATTTTTACCCTATATGTTCAACATTAAATTCTAGCAGTAGTGAACTAAGTGGAACCTATAAATTATAAGGAAAAAGCAATGAAAAATTAACTTTGAGTGCAATTTCTCCAATAAAGCACTCTGATCTATCATCATACAGAATAAAATGAGTGTGGGAAGTGGTGTAGTATAAATTATACTAGTGTGAACGGATTTTAAAGCTACTTTAACACTAGATGGAGGTGAATAGTGTTTTATAACTTATTTGTAACTTTTCTATACAACTTCAATATTTAAATCAAAATGCAGATAATCAACATAGATATATATTAACACGTAGTTAAAGATATATATATATATATAAATGTAGTAAAAATAAAGTAAAAGTAAGAGAGATGACACCAGGAGTTTTATACTAGTTCGGATTGACTAATCCGATATCCAGTCTTTTACAATATCTATACAAATTTCCTTCCTAACGCCTACTTTAATCAGGTAGCAAACAAACCAGAATACGATCTTGATTTCAAGACAGCAAGATATACCCTCCTGACTTTCCCTAGCTCAAGGTAGACTCACTTTATTTAACCAAGCAACACGATCACCCGCTTGATTTAAATACCAACACTTGATCTTAACGGGCAACAAGCACATCCACACAAATAGCTGTAAAGAGTTGTTAATTCCAAATACAAATAAGTATACATTTGATACAGAATATCCTATAGCCCTTTCATAGAACTTTGATCCTCTTTGAATTGATGAGAGAATATTTGCAATTCAGTTAGTAGATTATATATAATGAATATAGAAAAGTAGATATTCAATTTGAATGAATTCGAAGAGTATAGAAAGTGGATTTTGTGAAATACGTAATGAGAATTTGGAACGAGAAGAATATAGAGAAACTGATTATAAATATTCGTTTTCCAGTCCCCTTTATACAGTGATTAAAGGGACATGTCTATTCGCGAAGAGATGGAGCCAAAAGTCATAATTATTCAAAAATTAAAAAACAAATCTTCAACGGTACATATGTCGACATACATAGGTAAGGTATGTCGACATACCCTTGTATTTTGAAAAAAATAATAACACATTTAAAGTGTTATAAAATTCAAATATTTTCTAAAATCATTTAAAAATAGTTTTTAAATACTTTTTAATATAAGATCTTTTATAAAATATTTGTAGAAATATATTTTGAAAATAAAATAATTATTTTGATGAGGGAGTATTCAAAGAAAATAAAGTTGTTATTCAAGGACTTTAACGAATTTATCTAATGTGTATTAACTATAATCCATAGCCTTGAACTATTCATCTCTTTGTCTTTAAACTCATGAGTCTTCAATTATCTTGATCATCTCTGAATCTTGATCTCTAGTCTTTTTACTAATCAGTCTTCAAACTCGATCATCTTGCACTTGTATAAATTTATGTAATATTCTGCAAAATATTCTATACAACTTGGAAAAACATTAGTACCTATATTTACATGGTTGTTGTCATCAAAATCAATATACGCGGTATTAACAATGTCCCCCCTTTTGATGATGACAACCATATAAATATATTTATTATAAAATATAATGTAACTCTCCCTAAATTGGTTAACTGTCCCTATTTTGAATAACCCACCCTTAGTATATGCATATATTATTTTATATTTTTCTTCCCCTTTGTCATCAACAAAAATGGATAACGAAAAATAAACCCCCTAGTATTAAATACTTTGAAATGTGATAATGTTGTATATGGAATCAAAATGAATATTAAATGCAAAATAATTTTTCTGAGAATAACTTTATATATACAATTATAATTACATTTTTTTAAACAATTTATTAAAGTCATATTATCCAGATCAAAAAATTTATTTAGAACAAACCAAACTACCTTATCAAACCAAGCCAAATATACAAGTTTAATAATACAAATCAAACCATATAATCAAACTAAAGCAATCCTACAAGTTCAAATCATAATACATATACATACCTATAATAATTTTTACATTCACAAATTAACGTTTTTTTAATTATAGGAGATTTATGGAAGGAACTATTTGGATAGTGAAGACAAACTTTTTCCTTTTGTTCCACTAAATTTCCATGAATGTCGTAATTGATTTCTCCTACGTAACATACTCCACCTTTATCCTCATTATCATTATCATCTTCTTCTCCTTCATCTTCCTTTTCATCATCTTGATTTATAGGGTTATTGTAACAATCCACACCCTAGTAGGCCAAAATTTTGCGTTAAATCGAAAACCCAAGTCAACCAAAGTATGAATCGTTGGTGTTTGGTATGCTGCAAGTAACAAAAGCATATCAAAGCATTATCGGTATAAACTCACAGCGGAATATTAAAATATAATAAAACCTACGATTATTGATAAAGGCTGATACCTTTAATCTTTAGTGCCCTTGTTGAGCATGCATAAGAAACTCCTTCCATCATTCCTGCCTTGTACCAGTACATGTCCCTCTAAAACTATCATGTGGGTTGTAATGAGTAGGGGGTCAGAACAATGTTTTAGTGACTGGTAAATTTCACACTTTATACATAACACTAGTTTATGTCGATTGCTTTCTATTACATGTTATGTCTACTTTTTAACTTAGTTGTCTTGACTTCAATTATGCGTATGATACACCCTATATACTCATGTATACAATATATACATACGTACATATATAGGTGCTTATATATAGTACCATAGTTCCCCTTTGGATTAGGATACTTTCCACGCTAGTATCTGTAACCCAACATCTCATCCGGATCCATAGACAATGCAGTATCACGTTGTCAGGTCGTGCACACCAAGGAACTCCCGTAGTGCCTGATGACAGCATTACAATTATGTTGCCGTATTCTATTTCGTTTTTGAAAGATCCGTTTGAAAGGTTAAAAAACCTTATCTCCTAACATCAAACAAACTATCAAACAACTGTGAGATGGTGCATATCCTAAACGTGATCTACACTAGTAGAAGGTGTTGTTCGTTTAGGTATAATCCTTGTCTTTCCACTGACCGCTCAGGACTGATGACGATCTTGACATATGTAAATCGCTCCTACTCCTCATATATATGGTACGAATCTCACAATCACAGCATTGAGCCTAACTCACCATCCCATTTAGATTTCCTAATATAATCAAGGAAATGCCTATCTAGTTACTTAAAACGTACTCCTAAAAAGGTTGAAGAATATTTTACTTGTCCTTTGATACTTCTACTGGGACGAACTATCCTACTTTGGTATATTCCCTTCACCCATACGTGAAAGTATAATTCTATGGGTCCTACAGTTGCATGAGTCCACATTATTGTAATGTATATACAACTGCTGGTAGCCCCTTGCGGTGGATAAACTTCTGTTATGTGACACTACTGACCTCGCAATCCCGCCTATTTTAATGACTATGTTATTCTTATTTAATCTAAGCCATTAGCTAAATCAATAGTTCTCACCTATCATAAACGTATACGTAAGGCTATGTATATATATTTATACTTATTTATTTACTATGCCTCAAATGCTCAACAGTTAATATTTAGTTATTTTTACATAACTGACTTCTTGTCTCATTAGTGCCGATTTAATGTCATTTACCTCTTACTTTTAACTTTAAGGATTAAAATATCTTTTACTGCTTATTTTCCTTTTATTTCTACAAATCTATTTTACTGTTCCATTTCAATTCTTACTATCTTCCTTCGATTACTAAACTTTATTACTTGCTCATTTCATTACTTTGCCAATATTTCTGTTATTTAATTTCTAACCTATATTTATTGCATATATTCGTTTTATAATTAAACAGTGTTATTATTACTACAATTCTTTTGTTTATATTTAGGGATTTCTGCATTTTAATGCGTTGGAATTACACCTTTCCAAGAAGGAAATGTTAACATTGTAAACTTCTGTAAATTGTCTAAAAGGGGATTTGTGTTACATTTGGAATTACAAGTCATTGTCTTTTTATTTTTATTGAAATAGACAGTACACCGTAAACGTATCTATTTTATACATCTATTTCTTTTAGGTATTTTCCTTGTTATTTCAAATGATAGACTTTTATGCACAATTATAAAACTGGATAATCTATAAAAATTTACATTGCAGCGAACTTCATTCCAATGAATTAAAAAACTACTTAAATCCCAATAAATTTTATAATAACTTCTAATTCATATTTACCAACAAATGCCATTTGACCCACAGATTTGGAATTTAAGGGACTACTACTTACACCCTAACTTTTCAGATTCAAATATATGCAACATTTAATCCAAGTTAACAGTTCACAAAATACGTAGGCATGGTTTTCAATTTCATTATACATAAATTAAGCGTAAAACTCCAAAATAATTATATTTAGGCATGCAGTGGAACAAATATACAATGAAATAAATCCAATATTATATAAAATTATATAATTTCCCACTCACCTTAAGCTTTCTAAATCTCCAGATCTAAACCATGTTATTTCTGTTTAACTCCTTTTTTCTCCCTATTGGAATATGTACTAAAGCAAATACATATGTATTAGAAATTCAGATCTGAGAAGAGAATTGATATGAATTTAGATTTGGATTTATAGTTCACTTGGCTTTGGTGATTCGATCCTATTCTTCTTCTCTATTATTTTTCTCTATTCTCGACTTGTATATATGCATATAGATAACAGTTTTATTTAGATTTAGGAATTTGTGGAGAACAGAAAATGACAGAGCTTCGCCGTGCTTTAGAAAATATGAGAAGAAAAGTGAGGTGTTAAGCCCGTATTTATCGGGGTTCGAATCAATGCCAGGTGTTAAAGTATATTCTTTAAATCTGGGAGGTTCGACCTAGGTTCAATTCACAGCAGCATAACGCTAACCGATCGACCTCTCCATGTAGTCGAACAGTTGATCTATGTGGCCGACCGGTCATGCTATTTAGTTAACATGCAATCTGTTTCCTCTTTGATTTTAGTTCATATTATTTTATATATATTTCATCAATGTTAAACTTTCTTAAGGGTTAAGTAATCATTAAAGCTAACTGACGTTAGTTAATTATGTTTATTTCCTTAATTACATATATAATTACTTCTGATTTGAAATTTTCAAAGGTCAATAATTTTTTCATTTGAACTTCGACTGTTATCTGGAATTTTGGTCCGTCTATCTTAAACTGATTGGACAAGTTAGGTTCGACTGCTATCAAGGCTGATGAATCCAAAGCAATGATTATAGGGTCCACAAGTCAATTACAAATGGTAATATGAAGTCTGTAACATCCCACCTTTTTGTACGCTTAAGCAGACATACGTGCCAACTTAAACCATACAGAAGGACGGATTGTTATGGGGTAAACAAGAAAAAGTGGAGAAATAAAAGAAACAAAATAAAATCTTGCAGCGAAACGATAAAATATAATAATCAAATAACAGTTCATGAAGCTATTTTACAAAACATTTGATTATACTTATACAATACATATCAGAGTTACACATACCAGAGAATGATAATTAGTGCAGCGGAATACAATGGTGTAGTGGAATATAATAAATAGTAGTAATAAAATCTTCGTCTTCGTCCTCCAGACATAGGGCCTTCAAATCCTGAAACGCTCAGGCTGACCCGAGCGAATTGAAAAGACAAAACACTCGAGTCAGAACTAAAAAATCTTACGTAAGTTAAATCAATGAAATAAATGTGAGTGTAAACGGCATCAGAGATGTTTACGGGGTTTGACATCTCCTATCCAGTGTCTAACGTAAGTGTAGTAACTTAAGAAATGTTCGGGATTCACATCTCTTAAGGATCCGTTAAACTATCTACTGTGTAGTAATATTCGCTATTATAATAATGTCTAATCATAAAATAAACATACTTTTAAATAGCATTAAGGCTTTACATTTTCCACCTTAACACGTAATAGTCCCAGTAGTCTATCCAGTATTAGCATACTCCCAAATGGGGGCTACCCTCGATACTCCACAGGCTACGGGAGAAATCACAACTCGTAGTAAAGCTCGATATGGTAGGTGACACGGCACACAAGGCAATGCCAGGGTAGATATACCAATTACGCATCCAGACTAGTGGTGACGCATAGCAGCCACTACCGCCCACCTCAAACCACACTCCCAAATCGAGGGTGCGCACCAAATAAAATCACAAGTAAAAGAATGGTATCGAAGAAGTGTGTCCGATCAGAGGTGCTACCTCCTTGGTCCGTCAATCGCTACTGTTTTAGCCACCTTATGCCAACTCACGGGAGTTGGGTCCACGTATATACCTTAGGATCGTCGCCACCATCCTACTTCATTCTGGAAACTCCACCGCGTACACAATTGTCAAAGTGGTTTTCGGTATCGACAGAGAGTATGCCTATATCTGATCCCGGTCTCTTTAACAACCAATCATTATTATAACACCGTGGTCATTTAAAAATATATATACTTGAAAAACCTATAATATCATTTCCATTTCAAAACATAACCTTTATTTCAAAATAGTATATACTTCAAAACCAAATTCAATAATATATCATTTAAATAAAATCCAAATTTTCAATCACTATTCTTACTTTTATTTATAAAACTTGAAATATTCTTTAAAACCATCTTAAATCCAAATCACATAATGCAGTCATATTCTTAATCTCAAAATTTCAATCGGTTTCAAATCAGTATATTCAAAGATAATTCTTAAATAAATTCTATTTCAAATAAATTCATTTTTCAAAACATATTACTTTCGTAGTTATAACAGTTTCAAAACCAACACCTTGAAACAATAATACTTTAATTCCGATAAAACATTTCAATTTTGATATATATTTCAAATCTTTAAATATTCCAAAATTTCCAAACCAAATTTGATAATCTCATATATTTCTTAATTCAATTTACTATTATTTAGTTTAAAATTATTTATTAAATAAATTCAATAGCATTTACATAAAGCTCAAACTCGAAATATTCGTAAATCAACTTAAAACATCCTCAAGTTATACATAGCTTAAATTTTAAGAATTTAATAATATTTATTTAATATCAAAATCAGTATTTATATAAACCCTTATTTTTCCAAAAGTCATAGAAATCATTTCAAATATATATATATATATATATATAGACCAACTGTGTCTGTATATAATTTTCTATCCTATGGTCAAGTGATACAGATATTTATCATTTCAATCCGCAATTTAAAATAAAATTACGGTTATATATCATTTCAAACCGCAATCCCAAATAAAATGAAAATGCATAATAACTTGCCGTTTATACAATATAAAATATAGCATCCATTCATCCAAATATCAATAAACAACCATTTATTACAATCATCTTCCAATTTAAACAAAACATCAATATAAAGCATATAAAATATAACAGGCATCAACGAATAGTTTATATTCAATAAAAATTAATAACTGTTCAACTAGTAGTTTATATGCAATAATAAATAAATTTAACTGGCAAATTATATGCAATAATAAAATTAAATAACAATTTAATTTAAATAAATGCTATCTAACTGAGATGATGATTAAATATATGGCCAAACAATCATAGATAAATTTCAAATCACACCAAAATTTAATTTAACAAAGATAAGAAATCTTAGAAGTTGCGAGTGGGTTAAAACACTCAACTTTTGAATTTAAATTGAATTCAAATCCAATTTAAACCCAAAAATTGCCCAGTCTCAGAATTCATCCAAACTAGTGCCAAAAAGTCCGGAATTTCAATACGATCCTAACGCAAAAATCCGCGCATGAATTGGAGTTCGTATGAGAAAGTTACAGCGATTTGAATGAGTTGAAATCAAAATAAAATAAAATAAATAAAACAGGCTATTACCAATTACATTGCCACGTCACTGTAGCTTCCTTCTCTCACGCGTTCAACTATAGTAAACACGCACCCAACATCCAACTTTGATCGCGCCTCCTCGCCATTGATTCGAGCACCAATTCCGAAAACAAACACTAGACGTAGATTCGAATTGTCGAGATATACGATATATAATTTTTCTGAATTTTTCTGAGAATTTTGAGATTTTAGATTTGAATTTGATTTGTGTTTGGATCTAAAATTTGTTTGTCTGCCATTGAGGAGGAGAGATAGTTGGATTACGTACAGACAAATGAGAAATAGAGGTAGGTTAGGGTTTATAACGGGTATTTATAGAGAAAGCTGAAATAGAATAAATGGAATTTACTTTATCTCCAATTATTAATTACCATCAGTTAAGCTCTTAACATTTGTTCCCTAAATTTAATTGCACTACATTAGATACTGCATAAATTCTTATTTATATAACATTAAGGTTCTTTTAACTCTGATTTATTTCCAATTTTATTAAAATTTGATTTCTCATTTCAATTAATAGACTGAATAAACGGGCAACACATTAATATCGCCATCGTTTACTTTTAACTGTGTTCATAAGTTTATTGTTTACAGACACAAGTTACCCATTTACAAAATTTCAATTTCGTAATCACAATCAATCTAATTTGTATTACTTCATTGGTTTATATATACTTTGAATTCATTTAATCACCACTAATTGAGTCAATTACTGCAATTGCTTTCGAATTAAAATTTTGAACTAAACAAATAGGTAACTTATACAATTGTAACCATTAAAAATTTAATCAACTTTAAGTTTATTACTTTCAAGCAAATAATATGATTACTTATAGAACATTGACTTCTTATTTATTGTAATCCAAATTCATAAATTTATTAATGCTTACATTTATTTCTTATATCCAATTTGTTACAACTTTTCCTATAATTAACACTATTTCCTTTATTTAGGTTATTATTTCAAACATAGATCACAAGCTTACATTCCTTTATACTATCTTAGGGAACCAATGTACATTTCTAATACTTTATTGCATTTATTGAAATCAAATTTCCAAATTTACTAGATACAACAAATTATGACCTTACAGTTTTTCAATTAATTGGGATTGCGCAAAAAAAATTATTTATTAACATAATTGCATTAATTTATATTCAGTAACCAATGAATCAATATATATTTCACACATAAATACACTGATTGTATTAGTTTATACTATATTCCATCTTAAACTAAGTCATAACATTTGAATCATTATATTAAATTGGAAATGTTCATTCACGTTCATTACTTATTAACTTGCAATAACGTATTTCTTTAATTTACATCCAATTACTGTTAACCATGTTTTTATGGCATAATCAATTCAATACTTACCTCTAATTTCTCATATTCAATTTATATCTAGGTATAAACCTTCACTACTCCATTTATTACTTTACACAATAAAATAACATTTAAAATCATAAATGTAATACCCAATTTCATTTTAAATCCAATTGATTTCCAATCAAAGTTTATACATATTTCAAACCACTATTGTTATTACTCCCAGAACATTGGTTTTATTAAATGACCATTTATTATAATTTAATTTCCTTAATTAAATCCAATGTTTACATTTATTTTCACATTCCAAATTTTATAACTAAGTATACATCTACATTATTCCCAACTTACAAAATTTGAATTAATTACTATTTATTAGTTGCTTTACTGATCAATTCAATAATTGCATTGGTTTCTCTTATATTAAATTTATTACCCAACATTCCTATATTCATCTTAGATTTGTTTAAATGGCTATATTCCAGAATGTGAAATCTTGTCTATTACACATATTAATTTAGGTTTTAAAACTAATTAATAAAGTTTCCTTAGTCCAATCCTTTTTACCAATTTAATTTACATTCACACTTCCGTGATTATTTCAACAATCATTAAAGTAACGTTTATCAACAACACAAACATTATGATTTATTTATCTAACATTGATTGTATAAGTTTCCCATTTATTACGTATTATAGTATCAATTGATATAATTTAAAATCTATTTCCCAAATCTATTACTTTTCAATCAATTAAAACTTCACAATTGTTTACATCAATTGGGATTTACACTACATTTATTATTTATCAACTTGTTCTAACCTTATTACCTAAATTTACGTTCGGTTACTATTGAGCAATACTATTTCATTTCATTCAATAATTCCACTAGTTTTACTCAAATTCCCGTTATTGTAAACCTTATTTGTTCATTAAAATTAAATTTTGATTCCAATTAAATCAACAAATTCAACATGCAATTTATAATAGTTATTTACAAGTATGAATGGAATTAACATTTATTTCAAATATTATCTTAGTTTACACTAACATAATAATTTATTAGCTTTAATGAATTTAATCCCCAATTTATTACATGCAATCAATTTGACCTTACATACTTCAATATTCCCACCTTCATCTGAATTCTAATACACTATAGTATCAAATTTCAATTCCTCACAATAAACCCATTTATTATAGATTGCATACCCATTTATTATTTCAAATAAATAGATTGATTTAATTCAATTCTTTTATTAAGTCTATATTAATCAATATAATATTTCATTAGTTAATTCAAATCTTACCTTTAGTTACTTATTCCATTTTATACCCAAGTGCAACAATTTACCCTATTTCATTATTATTGATTTCACTTCAATTGTAATAATTAGTTTTAATAACCATTGCTACACTTAAATCTTAACATTTACTTTATTATCAATTATAAATTTTTTGTTTCTATTTAAATTTAGTTACAAAAATCTTATTAAAATGACAAATTTAATTAATGAAATTTACGTGTCGTTACACTCTCCCCCACTCAAAACTTTTCGTCCCCGAAAAGGAAAAGGAAGAGAAAGAAAAATTAAGAAATCAATATACCTTACTTAAACATTAGATTTATAATTAAATAAATTTACAAAATAAAATAATTTTTAAAATAAATGTACCGATTTATAACCATTAAATCTTTTATACTTAAATTACTAAAGTTTGGAAAAACATTTTCAATTTTTCTCCAAGTCCAAAATTTATGGAAATTTTTGACAGAGTCTCCTTTGTACAAAGGAGACTCGAAAGAAAATATAATATCAAATATACAATATACTACTTAAAATTTCCAAAATAATATATCCCAACACGAGAAAACAATATAATAACGCTAGAAACCGAAATCCGAAAACGTACCTATTAGTCGGGCAAACGACGCTTAAATTATGAAACCAAAAGCAGTAGCAATTGCTTCCATAACCTGCATTTCACTTATATAATCTAAAAGAGTTAACAATTATATAAATGAAATATTTAGAGTTGCTTAAATCAATACAACAATCAACATAGCAACCATCACTTGCAACAAGCAAACAGCCATCACATAAAGTCAACACACATCCATCATTCATTCATATCAAACATAATAAATAGTTGTTCGGGTTCAAAACTTTAAATTGTATAAAAGGAAAAATAACTACTAAGTGCACCATTTACTCAACAGTCTTAGATGGAACTAAATAGATTATTTATTCATCCAACAATTGTAAAGTATCCTTGCCAAACAACCATAAACCAAACAAACAACAAATTCAAACAATAGATCAAATTCATTATTATTAATTTCATTCCATATATTGTTGCTTGATTTCCTCTTCATTCAATTAATACTTATCTTTATTAAATTTATTCACATCATGTCAATTCTCTTCTTATTGTATTATATTTATTCATTCATGACTTGATTTCATTTATTTACATTCATTTATTAATAATATTCATGTTCAATTCAGTTATTTGGCATAACCATTTATTTATACTACTTTCATTTCTATTTTATTTATTACCGTGACATTTCAGTTATAACATAAGTTACAACAATTTCAACATCAAATTCTTATTTATAAAAGAAAATTTACTGAACATTTTCATTATAAGTTTACTTGTACAATTTCCATTACATTTTTTTATTAAACATTTCAACTTTTAATTTTTGGTAAGTTATATATATGCTTTTAAAGAATGTAATTAAAAGTTATACAAGTTTATTCTATTTCCTTTAATTAATTCATTGTTCAATAAATTTTATCTATGGTTTTTAGATTACACATTCCAACTTCTTTAAATTTTATTTATAACTTAACATTACAATTCTTATTTCATTTAGAGGTTTCAATTTTTTTAGTTAAGTTCCAATTCACTACCCTAATTGAAACTATTAATTCATGGAAACTTAAGAGCTAAATACCGGGCCTTATTCAAAATCATTTTAAAATAACAGATAAACATATGCTTGCAATTTAGATATCCAATTATATTTAAAACGGTTTAAAATTTATATTTGTTTATCAAAATAAATCTGGAGTAAAACTACTACAGTGGCCTTCCCACTTCGAAACTCGAAAATAAATGTCGATGATGCGTGCACTCATCACCGAAATTATTTTCCAGCGACAGAGAGGGAAGTACAGAACTTATTTGTCCAAAAATCTTCCTTAAACAATTCTAATTATATTGAAATATTTATATCAGAAAAATACTTCTAATAATATTATTACTATATTCCAAAATCATTTAAGAAGAAATTTCCGAAAACCCCGGGACTTAGATTCTAAGTTTCCAATTTCATTTATTTTATTTAAATCTTATTTCAACTATTATTTATAAATTTCATTACCTAACAACCAATATATTGCAACCAAATATATCTTTATAAAATATTTTACTTTGTATATAGAAAATATAATAGGCAAAATTATTTCATTCACCTATATTAAAACAAATATTATGTCGGTCTGTCCTATTAAGTGTTTAGAAATCCCTATTGATGTCATAGCGTCCCATGCACCAACCAGAATTTATAAATACAAAACGGGACAGATTAACACAATATTAAAACCTTTTATAACACTAACAAATACGCTCTCTCATATATATACACTCAGCGACTCCCATAGGGTATTACTACCCTATTAATAAAGAGTCAGACACCACAAAGCTAAGGTTTTTCGCTAAACCAAAGCTCTGATACCAACTGTAACATCCCACCTTTTTGTATGCTTAAGCAGACATACGTGCCAACTTAAACCATACAGAAGGACAGATTGTTATGGGGTAAATAAGAAAAAGTGGAGAAATAAAAGAAACAAAATAGAATCTTGCAGCAGAATGATAAAATATAATAATCAAATAATAGTTCATGAAGCTGTTTTACAAAACATTTGATTATACTTATACAATACATATCAGAGTTACACATACCAGAGAATGATAATTAGTGTAGTGGAATACAATGGTGTAGTGGAATATAATAAATAGTAGTAATAAAATCTTCGTCTTCGTCCTCCAGACATAGGGCCTTCATATCCTGAAACGCTCAGGCTGACCCGAGCGAATTGAAAAGATAAAACACTCGAGTCAGAACTAAAACATCTTATGTAAGTTAAATCAATGAAATAAATGTGAGTGTAAACGGCGTCAGAGATGTTTACGGGGTTTGACATCTCCTATCCAGTGTCTAACGTAAGTGTAGTAACTTAAGAAATGTTCGAGATTCACATCTCTTAAGGATCCGTTAAACTATCTACTATGTAGTAATATTCGCTATTATAATAATATCTAATCATAAAATAAACATACTTTTAAATAGCATTAAGGCTTTACATTTTCCACCTTAACACGTAATAGTCCCAGTAGTCTATCCAGTATTAGCATACTCCCAAATGGGGGCTACCCTCGATACTCCATAGGCTACGGGAGAAATCACAACTCATAGTAAAGCTCGATATGGTAGGTGACACGGCACACAAGGCAATGCCAGGGTAGATATACCAATTACGCATCCGGACTGGTGGTGACGCATAGCAGCCACTACCGCCCACCTCGAACAACACTGCCAAATCGAGGGTGCACACCAAATAAAATCACAAGTAATAGAATGGTATCGAAGAAGTGTGTCCGATCAGAGGTGCTACCTCCTTGGTCCGTCAATCGCTCCTGTTTTAGCCACCTTATGCCAACTCACGGGAGTTGGGTCCACGTATATAACTTAGGATCGTCGCCACCATCCTACTTCATTCTGGAAACTCCACCGCGTACACAGTTGTCAAAGTGGTTTTCGGTATCGACAGAGAGTATGTCTATATCCGATCCCGGTCTCTTTAACAACCAATCATTATTATAACACCGTGGTCATTTAAAAATATATATACTTGAAAAACCTATAATATCATTTCCATTTCAAAACATAACCTTTATTTCAAAATAGTATATACTTCAAAACCATATTCAATAATATATCATTTAAATAAAATCCAAATTTTCAATCACTATTCTTACTTTTATTTATAAAACTTGAAATATTCTTTAAAACCATCTTAAATCCAAATCACATAATGCAGTCATATTCTTAATCTCAAAATTTCAATCGGTTTCAAATCAGTATATTCAAAGATAATTCTTAAATAAATTCTATTTCAAATAAATTCATTTTTCAAAACATATTACTTTCGTAGTTATAACAGTTTCAAAACCAACACCTTGAAACAATAATACTTTAATTCCGATAAAACATTTCAATTTTGATATATATTTCAAATCTTTAAATATTCCAAAATTTCCAAACCAAATCTGATAATCTCATATATTTCTTAATTCAATTTACTATTATTTAGTTTAAAATTATTTATTAAATAAATTCAATAGCATTTACATAAAGCTCAAACTTGAAATATTCGTAAATCAACTTAAAACATCATCAAGTTATACATAGCTTAAATTTTAAGAATTTAATAATATTTATTTAATATCAAAATCAGTATTTATATAAACCCTTATTTTTCCAAAAGTCATAGAAATCATTTCAAAAATACATACATATATATATATATATAGACCAACTGTGTCTATATATAATTTTCTATCCTATGGTCAAGTGATACGGATATTTATCATTTCAATCCGCAATTTAAAATAAAATTACGGTTATATATCATTTCAAACCGCAATCCCGAATAAAATGAAAATGCATAATAACTTGCCGTTTATACAATATAAAATATAGCATCCATTCATCCAATAAACAACCATTTATTACAATCATCATCCAATTTAAACAAAACATCAATATAAAGCATATAAAATATAACAGGCATCAACGAATAGTTTATATTCAATAAAAATTAATAACTGTTCAACTGGTAGTTTATATGCAATAATAAATAAATTTAACTGGCAAATTATATGCAATAATAAAATTAAATAACAATTTAATTTAAATAAATGCTATCTAACTGAGATGATGATTAAATATATACCCAAACAATCAAAGATAAATTTCATGTAACAACCCTGAGATTGCAATTACCGAATAATAAATTAAAATTATGATTTTAAGTTGAAAAGGGAGCTAAACAAAAATTTGGGAATTTAAATTTGCAATTGGTTTGCAAATTAAAGTATTTTGGGTTTAAAATGGGGAAATTAATATTTTTGGAATTTAATATTTAAAAGGGGGAATTTTTAAATGTGATAATGGGTTTAATTGGCTAATGAGACAATTATATGGTTTTGATTAAAACTAGGTTGCTACTTAGGATTTTGTTCACATAATAACATCAAACATAGTTGGACTTAGAAAATTTTTAAATTTACATATGCACTTAAGTAATTGAACTAAGCCTTATTGGGTTGTAAAACCCTCATAACAAACCCATTAGCCTACCCACTTCTATATAATATCTTAAACCATTCCCTAAACCCTAACCCTCCTCTTCATAATTCCTAAACCTAGATCCAAAAATAACTAATGGCCTCTCTTTGGTAGAAGACCCATCTCCTTCTCTACATGGCTAAACTTGTTTAATCCTAGCAAGGTAATGCAATCCTAGGCCTAATCACCTTCTAATCTTTATTTTAATTTTTGAAATCTCTTTGTAATCCTTGGTTTGTTCTCTTTTTAATTTTGAAGCTCTCTAATCCACATCCTCTTTACTTTGGAAAGTTGCACTTGAAGTGTTTGCTTATTTGCTTGATTGGTAGAGGTAATTACTATCTATTAGTGATTATTGCTAGTTAATTTTGGTGAAAAATTTGATGCCAAAACTTGAAAAAAAGCACCCCAAAATCACAAAAAACACTAAAATATGTTGGTTGGAATGTTTCAGCCGCTGAAACAGTGATCTGGGTGCACCAGATCAGGCCTGGGCTGCACCCAGGCTGCTGCCCAGGCACAGTAGGCTAGCCCAGCTGGGCTAGCTAGAAGCAGGCCAGCCCCTAGTGGGCTGGCGCGCATCATATACCCCCAGTCCGCCTGGGCTGGGGGGTTTGAATCCCCTCCCCAGCCCGCTTGGGCTGGGGACTGTAGACGCGGGCCGAAGCTCGCGTCTTACCTCCCCAGCCCAGGCGGGCTGGGGCAGAACAGGACCCCTGCCCAGGCGGGCTGGGGCCTCCCCAGCCCAAGCGGGCTGGGGCATTCAGAACCCCAGCCCGCGCGGGCTGGGTCATACTGGACCCCAGCCCGCGCGGGCTGGGACAGATCCGGACCAGGCGGGCTGGGGCATACTGGACCCCAGCCCGCGTGGGCTGGGGCATAACTGGACCCCAGCCCAGGCGGGCTGGGGCAGATCCGGACCCCAGCCCGCGTGGGCTGGGGCCTCCCCAGCCCAGGCGGGCTGGGGCATAACTGGACCCCAGCCTAGGCGGGCTGGGGCTGCTGCTCACCCCAGCCCGCCTGGGCTGGGGCAGGCTGACGCGGGCCGAAGCCCGCATCCAAAAAAAAAAGCTGCACCTATTTCCCCATCCTGTTTCCAGATTTTTACCTCCACTTCGCAATGCCACCATGATCGCATCCGAAGTCAGAATTAGACGTTTTTGATCTTGTTGGAAAGGTGGAGTTTCGAACTCCATCTCTGGAAAATTTGAGCAACATCGGAGTTCGTTTGGTACTTCGAATTTCATGTCGAAGTTGAACTCTGGTCGATGTTGGTAAACAGTGTTAATCTTTTTCTGGGTCCAACTTTGAGATGTCGCTGCCACTTCGTCTCATCTCGGAATCCAGAAATCCTTTTAGCATCTTAAAGTAGGGACGTTGGACTACATGCCTGAAAATTTTCATGACATTTGGACATAGTTTGCTAGTCCAAATAAATTGCCGAACTTGGGTTCGCAGCTGTTTTTGAATGTTTACAAACACTTGGAATATTTTTCAGTGATTTTCTGGTTTTATTGATTTCTTTGAGATTTGTCTCTAGATTTCGTACACGGGTTTTATGAATCATTTTCAAAGATTTTTCACTCCTAAATGGCTTTCGAAATTACTATATAATATTATTTTTAATTATTAAATTAGTTACTCCATAATAGGAGAGTTTTAAAAAGCCGTTTTAAAGTGATTTCAAAATCAATTATAAATCCGTTTCGCACCATTATTTTCTATAATAAAAATCTCACACTCACTTTTTAGCACGTCGAACGAAGTGGAAAGGTGCTTAAACGGTTAGGAAATCTCCGGCCTATGGAACCGTGTGTATTTTCTTTCCGGTTAATCCCCGACCTATTCGATTGACCGTTTTGACCTTTGGGTCTAGTTTACCGATGATACGAGGTGGACTTTTTATTGTTTGGAGTGTGAGCTTGCTATTGGTTAGGAAACCGTTTAGTGCGAACGTGGGGTATGGGACTCATTGTTAACACTTTACGGGTTCCTTTCCAAGAAGTTAGTGACACATTAGCCTCTGGGCGGCCAATACTGGACCTCTGGGTCACCACGCCTATGGGCAACCGTCTCTGGACACCTGCTCTATGGAGCAGTATTTTCGGCATGTGCCTCTGGGCCTTTATCCTTCTGGGAAGGATCTTGCCGTCTCGCGCGTTCCGCATCTGTGCGAGTGATCTTTCACAACTCTACAGTACTTGGCAACAACGACTCTGGTCGGTGCACGTGCAATACTGGTATTATTTGATGATTTTTATATCCATTCGAGTACCGCCATTCGGTGTTGGTTCTATGGAACCATACGATGTAAGTGCGATTGCCTTGTGGATTCACAGTGTCTCTGGACACTGCTTTTCAATGTTGGATTTCATTGACTTTTCAGTATATCCCCATTGCTCTTTGGAGCATCGATCTTTGCTTGGGCATTAATTACAGACTCTGGTCACTCTTGGGATTATTGCCTATGGGCATCTTTTTATGGCTTTGGCTACGCCGATGATATGAGGCGATTTTATTTATTCTACACTTTGGTGTTGATTTCTCTTTGGAGATTTTTATTGTTTATTGATGATTAGGGATCGTCATTATATTCATGTGGTTCATAATATACTTCTCTTTGGATAAGTACTGTTTTATTTATGTACTGCATTATTATATATCTCAGTTATTACTGATTGTTTAGCTAGCCTGACCCGAGTGTTTTCGCTCGGGTCAGACCGAGTTGTTTTAGGTTAGGTCTCTGGACTTAGCTTCTGTGCTTCCACTTGGACATTATCTGCTATGCTAATAGATAGCGCTTTTATTTGTCCACTATTCCGCTACTTTGTTATTATTCAGACTTTGATATGTACATATTTTAACCCACATGTGTGGGCAGTGGCTTTGTACCCACTTATTGTATTTGGATCTGTATTGACGATGTATTGTTCTGGGATTTTATATCTGTTATGTGATTCTGTTCTGTGATGTTTTATCATTTATTATTATGCTTTGTCCTGATAGATCTTTAGCCATTTGTAATTTCGTTATAAGTATTTACCGAATATGTCGAACCACTTGAAAAAAAAATATAGATACCATCCTTTCGACGTATTCAGTAGATAGTTATAGCTTGATTACAAATGGTCGCTTCCACTATACTCTATTCTCCGCTTTAACAGACAGTATTATTCCGTAATACTCTTTGTTACAGTGGGTCTCAGAGTGGGGCGTTACAGCTTGGTATCAGAGCCTGGTTTCAGGGATAAGCATAATAAACACAGAACAGATACACTTAGTACAATACATTTTAAATTAGATCCGAATTAAATCAAATCTCTTCCTTATGTTTATTGATAGATAAGTTAGGAATATGTATAGGAATCCGTTATATTCCGTAGTATTCCTTAATTAATTATCTATCATTGGATCATGCCTCGTTATGGTTCTTTTGAGTGGTTGGTCATGCCGTTCGGCTTGACGAACGCTCTGGCTTTCTTTGTCGATCTTATGAATCGAGAATTCCGGGAATACATCGATAGATTCGTTCTGGTTTTCATCGACGATATTCTTATTTATTCTAGATCCGAGGCAGAGTATGCTCATCATTTGCGGATCGTCTTGGATACTCTTCGTCAGCATCAGCTTAGGGCCAAGCTCTCCAAGTGCCATTTTTGGGAGAGCAAGGTCAAGTTCTTGGGCTATATTGTATCATCTGAGGGTATTTCCGTCGATCCTGCCAAGATCGAAGCTATTCAGAATTGGAATCAGCCCGAGAACGTTCATGATATTCGCAGCTTCCTTGGGCTGGCGGGTTATTACCGTCGGTTTATCAAGGATTTCTCTCGAGTTGCACTTCCCCTCACGACTCTGACTCGTAAGGGGGTTCGTTTTATTTGGTCTGATAAGTGTGAAGCTTCCTTTCAGCGACTGAAGGAACTTCTCACCCATGCTCCTATTCTTGTGGTTCCTGAGAGTAACCAGGATCTTGTTGTTTACACCGACGCTTGTGGTAGCGGCCTCGGTGCTGTGCTTATGCAGAAGGATCGGGTAGTTGCTTACGCTTCTAGGCAGCTACGTCCGAATGAGGTTCGCTATCCTACTCATGATCTTGAGTTAGCTGCTATCGTCTTTGCCTTGAAGACGTGGCGTCATTATCTATTGGGCGAACGTTTCATTCTCTACACCGATCACAAGTCGCTGAAGTATCTTTTCATCCAGAGAGATCTCAATATGAGGCAGCAGCGATGGCTCGAGTTTCTCGCCTCATATGACTTTGATATTCAGTATACCCCTGGCAAGGGGAATCGTGTTGCAGATGCGCTCAGTCGCAAACACTCGGCAGTTGTTTCTATGATGATTGTCGAGTGGGATATTCTTGAGACTCTTTCTATGTGTGATATTCGAAATCGAGCTCCGTCTTCTGATCCTCAAATCTTGTTATTCAGCTTGGAAGCTCGACCTATTCTATTGGATCGCATTGCCCATGCTCAGCGGCAGGATCCAGACTTGTTGCGATATATTCATCTCCTTGAGTCGGGATCCAGTGATGAGACATTGTCGGATTATTCTATTGATTCTCATCGGTGTCTTCGCAGGAAGAACCGTATTTTGGTACCACCTGATTTATCACTTAGGCGTGACATTCTAGACGAGTGTCATCGCACTAAGTACACCATCCATCCCGGGTCGAGTAAGATGTATGCCGACATGTGTCGCCTATTATATTGGGAGGGCAGGAAGAGTGATGTGGCAAGTTATGTAAGCCGTTGCATGACTTGTCAACAGATCAAAGTTGAGCACCAGCGTCCATCCGGTCTTCTTCAGCCGCTAGAGATTCCATTGTGGAAATGGGATCAGATATCCATGGATTTTATTGACGGTCTGCCTCGATCGAGGTCAGGCCATACTTCTATTTGGGTCATCGTCGATCGCTTGACCAAATCAGCTCATTTCATTCCTATTAAGTCCACTCGAACTACTCCTCAGCTTGCCAAGCTATATGTGAAGGAAGTCGTTCGACTTCATGGTATTCCTAGCTCTATCGTCTGTGATCGAGACACTATCTTTACTAGTCACTTCTGGAAGTGCCTACAGTCAGCTTTGGGCTCAAAGCTGAATCTCTCGACTGTTTATCATCCTCAGACCGACGGTCAGACGGAGAGGGTGAATCGTGTTTTGGAGGATCTTTTGCGCTATTGTATTTTGGATTTCGGAGGTAGTTGGGAGGATCACTTACCGCTTGTAGAGTTCTCCTACAACAACAGCTTTCAGTCTAGTATCGGCATAGCACCTTTCGAGGCTCTCTACGGAAGGCAATGTCGCTCTCCTGCTCGTTGGTTAGAATCTAGAGAGAAGCTCCTTCTTGGTCCAGATTCAGTTCGGGAATCTTCTGAGAATATTATTCTTATCCGTCAGAGAATGAAAGAGGCACAGGACCGCCAGAAATCCTATGCGGACAGCCGTAGGAAGCCTCTTGAGTTCTCCATTGGTGACCATGTCTTTATTCGGATATCTCCCATGAAGGGGGTCGTGCGTTTTAGCTCTACAGGGAAGTTGGCTCCTCGTTATGTCGGACCATTTCCTATTACGAAACGCATCGGCCCCGTTGCTTATCGTGTGGCTCTACCTGCTCATTTCTCTAGAATACATGATGTGTTCCATGTTTCTCAGCTTCGCAAGTGTGTGCGTGACCCTGATTCTGTTATCGAGCCTCATATCGTGCCCGATTTGGAGATCTCACCCGATCTATCTAAAGAGCAGCAACCTCTTCGTGTGCTTGATTCAGAGATCAGACTTCTTCGAAATAAAGAGGTTCCGCTTGTGAAGATTCAATGGTCGTCTAATCCTAAGGACTGCACTTGAGAGACCAGAAAATTTATCGAGCGTACTTATCCTGGTTTTCTTTCATCTTCCGGCACGGGTGAGCATCTATATTTTATCCTCTATATTCCTTTGTGGATTAGATGTTATAGACGACTTCTATATTTAAGGAAATTGCGGGGACGCAATTTTCTTAAGGGAGGGAGTTTGTAACAACCCTGAGATTGCAATTACCGAATAATAAATTAAAATTATGATTTTAAGTTGAAAAGGGAGCTAAACAAAAATTTGGGAATTTAAATTTGCAATTGGTTTGCAAATTAAAGTATTTTGGGTTTAAAATGGGAAAATTAATATTTTTGGAATTTAATATTTAAAAGGGGGAATTTTTAAATGTGATAATGAGTTTAATTGGCTAATGAGACAATTATATGGTTTTGATTAAAACTAGGTTGCTACTTAGGATTTTGTTCACATAATAACATCAAACATAGTTGGACTTAGAAAATTTTTAAATTTACATATGCACTTAAGTAATTGAACTAAGCCTTATTGGGTTGTAAAACCCTCATAACAAACCCATTAGCCTACCCACTTCTATATAATATCTTAAACCATTCCCTAAACCCTAACCCTCCTCTTCATAATTCCTAAACCTAGATCCAAAAATAACAAATGGCCTCTCTTTGGTAGAAGACCCATCTCCTTCTCTACATGGCTAAACTTGTTTAATCCTAGCAAGGTAATGCAATTCTAGGCCTAGTCACCTTCTAATCTTTATTTTAATTTTTGAAATCTCTTTGTAATCCTTGGTTTGTTCTCTTTTTAATTTTGAAGCTCTCTAATCCACATCCTCTTTGCTTTGGAAAGTTGCACTTGAAGTGTTTGCTTATTTGCTTGATTGGTAGAGGTAATTACTATCTATTAGTGATTATTGCTAGTTAATTTTGGTGAAAAATTTGATGCCAAAACTTGAAAAAAACAACCCAAAATCACAAAAAACACTAAAATATGTTGGTTGGAATGTTTCAACCTGAAAACAGGCTGAAACAGTGATCTGGGTGCACCAGATCAGGCCTGGGCTGCACCCAGGCTGCTGCCCAGGCACAGTAGGCTAGCCCAGTTGGGCTAGCTAGAAGCAGGCCAGCCCCTAGTGGGCTGGCGCGCATCATATACCCCCAGCCCGCCTGGGCTGGGGGGTTTGAACCCCCTCCCCAGCCCGCTTGGGCTGGGGACTGTAGACGTGGGCCGAAGCCCGCGTCATACCTCCCCAGCCCAGGCGGGCTGGGGACTGTAGACGCGGGCCGAAGCCCGCGTCATACCTCCCCAGCCCAGGCGGGCTGGGGCAGAACAGGACCCCAGCCCGCATGGGCTGGGGCTTCCCCAGCCCAGGCGGGCTGGGGCAGATCCGGACCCCAGTCCGCGTGGGCTGGGGCCTCCCCAGCCCAAGCGGGCTGGGGCATTCAGAACCCCAGCCCGCGTGGGCTGGGGCTCCCCAGCCCAGGCGGGCTGGGGCATACTGGACCCCAGCCCGCGCGGGCTGGGGCAGATCCAGACCCCAGCCCGTGTGGGCTGGCGCCTCCCCAGCCTAGGCGGGCTTGGGCATACTGGACCCCAGCCCGCGTGGGCTGGGGCATAACTGGACCCCAGCCCAGGCGGGCAGGGGCAGATTCGGACCCCAGCCCGCGTGGGTTGGGGCCTCCCCAGCCCAGGCGGGCTGGGGCATACTGGACCTCAGCCTAGGCAGGCTGGGGCTGCTGCTCACCCCAGCCTGCCTGGGCTGGGGCAGGCTGACGCGGGCCGAAGCCCGCATCCAAAAAAAAAAGGCTGCACCTATTTCCCCATCCTGTTTCCAGATTTTTACCTCCACTTCGCAATGCCACCATGATCGCATCCGAAGTTGGAATTCGACGTTTATGATCTCGTTGGAAAGGTGGAGTTTCGAACTCCATCTCTGGAAAATTTGAGCAACATCGGAGTTCGTTTGGTACTTCGAATTTCATGTCGAAGTTGAACTCTGGTCGCTGTTGGTAAACAATGTGAATCTTTTTCTGGGTCCAACTTTGAGATGTCGCTGCCACTTCGTCTCAACTCGGAATCCAGAAATCCTTTTTGCATCTTAAAGTAGGGATGTTGGACTACATGCCTGCAAATTTTCATGACATTTGGACCTAGTTTGCTGGTCCAAATAAATTGCCGAACTTAGGTTCGCAGCTGTTTTTGAATGTTTACAAACACTTGGAATATTTTTCAGTGATTTTCTGGTTTTATTGATTTCTTTGAGATTTGTCTCTAGATTTCGTACACGGGTTTTATGAATCATTTTCAAAGATTTTTCACTCCTAAATGGCTTTCGAAATTATTATATAATATTATTTTTAATTATTAAATTAATTACTCCATAATAGGAGAGTTTTAAAAAGCCGTTTTAAAGTGATTTCAAAATCAATTATAAATCCGTTTCGCACCATTATTTTCTATAATAAAAATCTCACCCTCACTTTTTAGCACGTCGAACGAAGTGGAAAGGTGCTTAAACGGTTAGGAAATCTCCGGCCTATGGAACCGTGTGTATTTTCTTTCCGGTTAATCCCCGACCTATTCGATTGACCGTTTTGACCTTTGGGTCTAGTTTACCGATGATACGAGGTGGACTTTTTATTGTTTGGAGTGTGAGCTTGCTATTGGTTAGGAAACCGTTTAGTGCGAACATGGGGTATGTGACTCATTGTTAACACTTTACGGGTTCCTTTCCAAGAAGTTAGTGACACATTAGCCTCTGGGCGGCCAGTACTGGACCTCTGGGTCACCACGCCTCTGGGCAACCGTCTCTGGACACCTGCTCTATGGAGCAGTATTTTCGGCATGTGCCTCTGGGCCTTTATCCTTCTGGGAAGGATCTTGCCGTCTCGCGCGTTCCGCATCTGTGCGAGTGATCGATCACAACTCTACAGTACTTGGCAACAACGACTCTGGTCGGTGCACGTGCAATACTGGTATTATTTGATGATTTTTATATCCATTCGAGTACCACCATTCGGTGTTGGTTCTATGGAACCATACAATGTAAGTGCGATTGCCTTGTGGATTCACAGTGTCTCTGGACACTGCTTTTCAGTGTTGGATTTCATTGACTTTTCAGTATATCCCCATTGCTCTTTGGAGCATCGATCTTTGCTTGGGCATTGATTACAGACTCTGGTCACTCTTGGGATTATTGCCTATGGGCATCTTTTTATGGCTTTGGCTACGCCGATGATATGAGGCGATTTTATTTATTCTACACTTTGGTGTTGATTTCTCTTTGGAGATTTTTATTGTTTATTGATGATTAGGGATCGTCATTATATTCATGTGGTTCATAATATACTTCTCTTCGGATAAGTACTGTTTTATTTATGTACCGCATTATTATATATCTCAGCTATCACTGATTGTTTAGCTATCCTGACCCGAGTGTTTTCGCTCGGGTCAGACCGAGTTGTTTCAGGTTAGGTCTCTGGACTTAGCTTCTGTGCTTCCGCTTGGACATTATCTGCTATGCTGATAGATAGCGCTTTTATTTGTCCACTATTCCACTACTCTGTTATTATTCAGACTTTGATATGTACATATTTTTAACCCACATGTGTGGGCAGTGGCTTTGTACCCACTTATTGTATTTGGATCTGTATTGACGATGTATTGTTCTGGGATTTTATATCTGTTATGTGATTCTGTTCTGTGATGTTTTATCATTTATTATTATGCTTTGTCCTGATAGATCTTTAGCCATTTGTAATTTCGTTATAAGTATTTACCGAATATGTCGAACCACTTGAAAAATTTATATAGATACCATCCTTTCGACGTATTCAGTAGATAGTTATAGCTTGATTACAAATGGTCGCTTCCACTATACTCTATTCTCCGCTTTAACAGACAGTATTACTCCCGTAATACTCTTTGTTACAGTGGGTCTCAGAGTGGGGCGTTACATTTCAAATCACACCAAAATTTAATTTAACAAACATAAGAAATCTTAGAAGTTGTGAGTGGGTTAAAACACTCACCTTTTGAATTTAAATTGAATTCAAATCCAATTTAAACCCAAAAATTGCACAGTCTCAGAATTCATCCAAACCAGTGCCAAAAAGTCCGGAATTTCAATACGATCCTAACGCAAAAATCTGCGCATGAATTGGAGTTCGTATGAGAAAGTTACAGCGATTTGAATGAGTTGAAATCAAAATTAAATAAAATAAATAAAACAGGCTATTACCAATTACATTGCCACGTCACTACAGCTTCCTTCTCTCACGCGTTCAACTACAGTAAACAAGCACCCAACATCCAACTTTGATCGCACCTTATCGCCATTGATTCGAGCACCAATTCCGTAAACAAACACTAGACGTAGATTCGAATTGTCGAGATATACGATATATAATTTTTCTGAATTTTTCTGAGAATTTTGAGATTTTAGATTTGAATTTGATTTGTGTTTGGATCTAAAATTTGTTTGTCTGCCATTGAGGAGGAGAGATAGTGTGATTACGTACAGACAAATGAGAAATAGAGGTAGGCTAGGGTTTATAACGGGTATTTATAGAGAAAGCTGAAATAGAATAAATGGAATTTACTTTATCTCCAATTATTAATTACCATCAGTTAAGCTCTTAACATTTGTTCCCTAAATTTAATTGAACTACATTAGATACTGCATAAATTTTTATTTATATAACATTAAGGTTCTTTTAACTCTGATTTATTTCAAATTTTATTAAAATTTGATTTCTCATTTCAATTAATAGACTGAATAAACGGGCAACACATTAATATCGCCATCGTTTACTTTTAACTGTGTTCATAAGTTTATTGTTTACAGACACAAGTTACTCATTTACAAAATTTCAATTTCGTAATCACATTCAATCTAATTTGTATTACTTCATTGGTTTATATATACTTTGAATTCATTTAATCACCACTAATTGAGTCAATTACTGCAATTGCTTTTGAATTAAATTTTTGAACTAAACAAATAGGTAACTTATACAATTGTAACCATTAAAAATTTAATCAACTTTAAGTTTATTACTATCAAGCAAATAATATGATTACTCATAGAACATTGACTTCTTATTTATTGTAATCCAAATTCATAAATTTATTAATGCTTACATTTATTTCTTATATCCAATTTGTTACAACTTTACCTATAATTAACACTATTTCCTTTATTTAGGTTATTATTTCAAACATAGATCACAATCTTACATTCCTTTATACTATCTTAGGGAACCAATGTATATTTCTAATACTTTATTGCATTTATTGAAATCAAATTTCCAAATTTACTAGATACAACAAATTAGACCTTACAGTTATTTCAATTAATTGGGATTGCGCAAAAAAAATTATTTATTAACATAATTGCATTAATTTATATTCAGTAACCAATGAATCAATATATATTTCACACATAAACACACTGATTGTATTGTTTTATACTATATTCCATCTTAAACTAAGTCATAACATTTGAATCATTATATTAAATTGGAAATGTTCATTCACGTTTATTACTTATTAACTTGCAATAACGTATTTCTTTAATTTACATCCAATTACTGTTAACCATGTTTTTATGGCATAATCAATTCAATACTTACCTCTAATTTCTCATATTCAATTTATATCTAGGTATAAACCTTCACTACTCCATTTATTACTTTACACAATAAAATAACATTTAAAATCATAAATGTAATACCCAATTTCATTTTAAATCCAATTGATTTCCAATCAAAGTTTATACATATTTCAAACCACTATTGTAATTACTCCCAGAAAATTGGTTTTATTAAATGACCATTTATTATAATTTAATTTCCTTAATTAAATCCAATGTTTACATTTCTTTTCACATTCCAAATTTTATAACTAAGTATACATCTACATTATTCCCAACTTACAAAATTTGAATTAATTACTATTTATTAGTTGCTTTACTGATCAATTCAATAATTGCATTGGTTTCTCTTATATTAAATTTATTACCTAACATTCCTATATTCATCTTAGATTTGTTTAAATGGCTATATTCCAGAATGTGAAATCTTGTCTATTACACATATTAATTAAGGTTTTAAAACTAATTAATAAAGTTTCCTTAGTCCAATCCTTTTTACCAATTTAATTTACATTCACACTTCCGTGATTATTTCAACAATCATTAAAGTAACGTTTATCAACAACACAAACATTATGATTTATTTATCTAACATTGATTGTATAAGTTTCCCATTTATTACGTATTATAGTATCAATTGATATAATTTAAAATCTATTTCCCAAATCTATTACTTTTCAATCAATTAAAACTTCACAATTGTTTACATCAATTGGGATTTACACTATATTTATTATTTATCAACTTGTTCTAACCTTACCTAAATTTACGTTCTGTTACTATTGAGCAATACTATTTCATTTCATTCAATAATTCCACTAGTTTTACTCAAATTCCCGCTATTGTAAACCTTATTTGTTCATTAAAATTAAATTTTGATTCCAATTAAATCAACAAATTCAACATGCAATTTATAATAGTTATTTACAAGTATGAATGGAATTAACATTTATTTCAAATATTATCTTAGTTTACACTAACATAATAATTTATTACCTTTAATGAATTTAATCCCCAATTTATTACATGCAATCAATTTGACCTTACATACCTCAATATTCCCACCTTCATCTGAATTCTAATACACTATAGTATCAAATTTCAATTCCTCACAATAAACCCATTTATTATAGATTGCATACCCATTTATTATTTCAAATAAATAGATTGATTTAATTCAATTCTTTTATTAAGTCTATATTAATCAATATAATATTTCATTAGTTAATTCAAATCTTACCTTTAGTTACTTATTCCATTTTATACCCAAGTGCAACAATTTACCCTATTTCATTATTATTGATTTCACTTCAATTGTAATAATTAGTTTTAATAACCATTGCTACACTTAATTCTTAACATTTACTTTATTATCAATTATAAAATTTTTATTTCTTTTTAAATTTAGTTACAAAAATCTTATTAAAATGACAAATTTAATTAACGAAATTTACGGGTCGTTACAAAGTCGAGATTGAATAAAATTGATAGATGTGGAAGGCAGAATATTCAAAGTATGGAATATGGTTCGACACAAAGGAGGGATCAACAAAAATCATCTTCCATCATAGGGATCAGTATGTTTGAGGGAGCAAATGCATTTCAATAGAAAAAAATTAATATCTCAAGATCCACAAGTCCAATGCATATGAAATTTTGTGAGCAAGATATATGGACCCTAGGGAGCTTACTCTGGGGATTGCACCTCCAGAAGATAAAGTCGGAGGGATCGACACTCTTCCCTTGGTAGGGATCAGCAGAAATTAGCAAGCAACCTATGTTGAAGCAAAGATCAAACAATAACTCAAATTCTACTAATCCAATTGGTATGAAATTTGGAGGCTAAGCATATATTAGCATGAGGAAGCTACCATAAGGATCGCACCCCGAAATTCCACCAAAATAGGGATTGGTACCGATCCGTCTTCTTTGGAAATTAGGCCATGCGATCCCTCTTGTTGATCCATATGGTTTTGGAGGTCCTTCTATCGAATTTTCAAGGAGATATTTGGTCATCTTTGTCTATAAATACAGGTTTGGCTGCTTATTTTCAGTACCTTTACGCTGTAAGTTACTTTATAATCTTTTTTAACTAAGGATTTTCATCTGATCCCTATTGTACTCAGTTTATAAAGTGATTAATAAAGCAATTTGTTCAAAGTGGACGTAGGCAAACAACGTCGAACCACTATAAATCATTGTGTTCGTGTTATTCTTTCAATTTTTTTATTACTTCTTTGTTTTTATCCTTTGTTTTCATTTTATATTCTACATTTATTTATCTTCAAAACTTCTATTGGGTGTTTGTGCCAATTTCGGGTGTAAACATTTTGGTGCTTTCACTTAGAACCTTGATTCTCAGCTTATTAGGATCCCCTTTTTGCTACTGGATTGCATAAATCTCCCGAAGGAGATCCACAGTTGTCTTCAAGAAGATTGCTTGTTCTATTCAAGTTTGAAAAATCCAAGCAAAGCTATTGATAATGGTGAGGAACACTAGATCTACTTCTCAGAATGCAAAAGGAAATGAGAATGCTAACATCCAGCAAGGAGGCCCGAGCAGTTAACCGATGGATGTGAATGCTGATCCCGTTGAGGTTCGAAATCCAGCTGATTCCATTACAAGAGCCGAATTCCAGAATCTGATGAGAGAGCTAGTTGATAGCCGTCGGCAATTAAATCAGCAAATTTAAGCTAATATCAACCTAATGAACCAACTCGGTCAGCAACAGCAAGGGAAAGCTCGGAGGGACCCTACCCCTTATTGAGCATCGGAGAGTTTTAGTTCAACGGACGAGTATCAAAGATACATGCGTCGTAGAATAGACGGATATCTTATAGAAACTTCGGAGTGTCAACAGACAGACCTTCCTTATCTGCTAGGACCAATCGGTGTCAATCCCTCCATAAGAATCGGTGTCGATCCCTCCTTTAGAGGAGGGTACCTACCTGCACATGCTGGGATTCAAGCGGAGCTGCTGCGACCGATATGGATGATGGAGTTCAGTTAAATGTTAACCAATTGTTTCCTCGGAATGTCGATGAAGTGAATGTATGTGGTATACATCAAGAGGATGGTGAACCAAGAAGGTGTGGAATGTCCCGTAGACATCGACCAAACCATTTACGTGATGTGGAACAAGACCACCACTTGGCACCAACTATCCAAATGCCAGAATTGTCGGCTATGGTTCGACAGTTAGTAAGAGAGAGCCAAGGCTTAACCAGTGATGACCAGGGAATCTTGAGAAGCCATACCCAATTCACTGACGATGTCCTACATGCAGAGTATCTAAGGAGGTTCAACATGCCATCGATGCCTGCTTATGAGGGAAAAAACGACCTCAGATAGCACATCGTGAGACACGAATGGTGATGGATTCTGCATGAGCAAATGATGTTACCAAATGTAGATGTTTCCTATTACTCTCTCTAAAATAGCAACGATGTCGTTTACAAGGTTACCCTGGTGGTCGATTTCTAGATTTGATAATTTAGCAACAAGGTTCGTGGAGCACCTCCATATGTATGCAACTCGCCCCAAAGATGTAATGTCCCTGTCCAGCGTGATCTAGGCTTCGGGAGAATCGCTAAAAGATTACTTGGAGAGATTCCATGTAGCTGTCATAGAAATGAGTAATTCAAATGACCATGCAATATTGTTGGCCGTAACAAGAGGGATTGAACCAGAGTTTGATTTTGGCGATTAGTTAGCTGGTAAGCCACCTGCAACGTTGGAGCGCTTTTATGCAAAGGCAGCTCAGTATTTGAGGAAGAAGGAAGCTAGATGCTCTAGGAAGAAGAATGTTGCGGGATCAAGTGGAGAGGGAGTATAGAGTAAAATTGCAGTCAAGCAGTCTGATGATAGCTCTGGAAAAGTTCAAGTGAATGTCCAAAACAAACCAAATCAACAATAGAAAGGCGGAGATAGGAGCCGAATTCTGGAAGAGGAAAGCCTAGGATTCCGATGTACGATACTTACACGCCATAGAATACATCTCTAGAAATATCTTTTTGTCTACTTGCAATACCATGTAGTATAGAAAGCCACCTCCAAAAGAATCAATGGAGAAGTAGAAATATATCGGAAAATATTGTCGGTTTCATAAATGTTATGGTCATAACACAAATGAATGCAGGCACATCCAGGATATTATCGAAAAGTTGATTCGAGAAAGAAAGTTACAGCAGTATGTAAAAACATCGCAGGATGGTGGGCAGAGGACATCCGACCCCAATCGAGGACAAGCACCGCATAGGACTGAGGAGCCTATGCGGATTGGTTGAAGATTGGTAATTAATACAATAGTCGGAGGACCACATCTGGCTGATAAGAGTTGGCATGAGATGGAGCGCTATGCTAGCGCGATTAAACATGTGAATTTTGAATGTTGTTCGAGTACGGAGGATGGAGCTCTGGCAAAACGACAACGTACAATGGCAGATGATATTGTGTTTAGAAACAGAGATGCAGACAAGGAGGAGGCTCCAACGATCAATCCAATGGTCATTTCGTCCATGATCAACCCCGCTTTAGTGAGAAGGATATTGGTTGATTGTGGAAGTTCGGTAAATATAATTTTCAAAAATGCTTATGGTTAGATGAGGATAGAAGCCAAGGACTTGAAATCGTCTAAAGCCCGCATTAATGGCTTTAACGGTGTTGCAACTGAAGATGTTGGTTATGTTGAATTGCCCATGGAGTTGGGAGAAGGTGATCGCAGGAGAGTGCAAATTTTGCCTTTTGTTGTTTTGGATGTTGACTCTCCATACAACGCTTTTCAGGGCTGGCTGGCCCTAGCTGATTTTCAGGCAACTCTTGCCCTATGGTTTTTTGACTTCGAAGTTCCCAACAGATAACGGTGTTGGTGTTGTTCGTGGTGATCAGGTGACCGGGCATGCCTATTATGTAGCTGAATTGAGGGATGCTCAACGAAAGGAGAAAGGTAGGTGTGAACAAGTCCGTCCGCATCCAAGTCATTGAAGATTGACAACCAGTGCCTGAGCCTTAGCTCAGGCACCATAGTCGGTTCATAGAGACATAGATCCAAGAGATGATGAGGAGGAGCCCAAAGAGACCAAGGCTGCACCGACCAAGTTGATGATTGACATCACTATGACATGTGTTCGCTTGCTGGATTTCTCCAAGTGAATCTCGACGTGTTCGCTTGGACCCACTATGACATGTGTAGAAAACTCGCTTGCCATTGTAAGCTATACATTGAATATCGACCCGAGGCATGTCCCGGTGGAACAAAAAAGGTGTGGCATGGATCCGTAGAGATCTGCCGCTTGTAAATAAGAGGTGGATAGGCTCAAAGACAATGGGTTTATTCGCGATGCCCTCTACCCTAAGTGGGTATCTAATCCTGTACTTATGAGAAAGGCAAATGGAAAATGATGGACATGCGTTGATTATTTGGACTTGAATAAGGCATGCCTAAAAGACAGCTTTCCCTTTCCAAGGATCGACCAGTTGGTAGACTCAACCGCAGGACACGAATTTCTATCTTTTATGGATGCATACTCAGGATATAACCAAATTCTGATGCATATTCCCGATCAAAAGCATACCAGTTTCATTACTAATGTTGGATTATACTGCTATGTGGTAATGCCGTTTGGACTAAAGAACGCGAGAGCGACCTGCCAACGTCTAGTCAATAGAATTTTTAAAGATCGGATCGAAAGACGATGGAGGTATATGTGGATGATATGCTCGTGAAGTCACGACGGTCTAATAACCACGTTAGAGACTTGGCAAAAATGTTCGGTATCCTCCGATACTACAAAATGAAGATTAATTCTCTGAAGTGTTCTTTTGGCATTGCATCAGGAAAGTTCTTGGGTTTTATCGTCAATGCCTATGGAATCAAAGCTAATCCCGAAAAGATCCAAGCTATTCGCAATATCCTAGCGCCATAGACTATCAAACAAGTACGGAGCTTGAATGGGAGGGTTGCCGCTTTAAGCCGAGTTATTTCCAAAGCTACCGATAAATGCATTCCTTTCCTTGACCTGATTAGGAGAGGAAAAAGGAATTTTGAATGGACACAGGATTGTAAAGACGCATTCCAAGCTTTGACGAATCACTTAGAGAGATCTCCCATCCAGTCAAAGCCGGTAGATCATGAAGACTTGTACATCTACTTGGCCGTGTCGGTACTTGCTAGAAGTGCCGCATTGCTTTGCGAAGAGAATAAGATCTAAAGACCAGTCTATTATGTTAGCAAGAAATTAACAGGAGCTAAAGGGAACTATCCAAAGATATAAAAACTAGCATATTGTTTGTCGATTGCTTCACAAAAGCTCCGCCCTTACTTTTAGGCACGTCCTATCAATGTTTACACCGACGAGCCGTTACGACAACTCCTGCAGCGACCTGAGACGTCTGGAAGGTTACTCAAGTAGAACATCAAACTGAGCAAATTCGACATCACCTATCTTCCTCGGGGGACTATCCAAGTCAGGCGCTGGCAGATTTTACAGCAGAATTTACTACATATGATGATTTTCCAGAGAGTAGTGAAAACCCTACCATACGGTGGAAGTTATATATGGATGGAGCATCCAATGATCATTGTTCGGGAGCTAGAACTGTGCTTTTAACTCACGAAGATCGATCAATTTGCTATGCTTTAAAGCTCGATTTCCCTGCAACAAACAATGAAGCTGAGTATGAAGCTTTGATTGTTGGACTTAAACTCGCCGGAAAACTGGGATAAAATCTCTGAAAATCATTTATGACTCATAATTGGTAGTATACCAAGTCAGAGGAGATTACCAAGCTAAAGGACAACGACTTGCTCCATACCTTACCTAAGTCCAAGAGCTATTGACTGAGTTTGAGTACTATGATATTACGTACATTCCTCGGGACCAAAACAAAAAGGCTGATTCATTGGCAAAGTTTGCTAGCATTGGGGATGCACAGCAAATGAGATTGGTTCCAGTCGAAATATTAAACGCCCCAAGCATAAACCTGATGGAAATCGACGGGGTGCTAAAGATGGAGCTTGAGAAGGAACCATGGATGACCTCGATTAAACACTATTTGCTACAGGGAGTTCTTCTCGGACGAAGGAATGAAAAATGACAAGTCCTTCGTAAAGCTTCACGATATATCATATAGGAAGGAGTAATGTACAGAAAGGGTTTTTCCATTCCTCTGCTCTGGTGTATCACTCATAATGAAATAAAAAGAGTCCTAAAGGAAGTTCATGAAGGGGAATATAGCGATCACACCATGTGGCGAACTCTAGCAAAGAAAATACTCCGTTACGGGAATTATTGGCCGATCGTCAATCGAGATGATGCTGATTATGTAAGGTGATGCGACAAGTGCCAGATATATGCAAAAGTTCCAAGAGCTCTGCCGATAAAAATTACACAAATGGTTAGTCCATGGCCATTTCCATATGGGGCATAGATATTATCGGTTCCCTACTGATCTCTAAAGGTGGTGCGAAGTACGCCATCGTCGTAGTTGATTACTTCACAGAATGGGCTAAAGCAGAACCATTTTCCATGATCACAACAAAGAAAGTAATCAAATTCATCGTTCGGAACATCATCTGTCATTTTGATCTTCCACGAACTATTATAATAGATAATGGAACTCAATTCGACACTGCTGAATTCAAAGACTTCTACCGTCGGTATCATATTGAAAAGAGATTTGCGGCAGTTGCTTGCCCTCAAGCCATGAACAAGTTGAAGCTGTGAACAAAATCATAAAGTCCATTTTGAAGAAGCGTTTGGAAAAGGCTAGAGGCAAGTGGGTGGATGAACTCCCGACAGCAGTATGGGCTTATAGGACCACTCATAAGTTCGTAACTGGCCATACTCCATTCGCCCTTACTTATGGTTCCGAAGCCGTTATTCCTGTTGAGCTCGAAGTTCCTTCTCATCGGGTGACCTACTATGATCCCATAATGAATAAAGATCTTCTCTTGGAGTCTTTAGACTTTCTAAATGAGAAGCACGAAGAAGCTGATTTGAGGGCAGCTGCGCATCGACACTGAGTTGCCCGACACTACAACACTAAAGTCCGACCTAGAACCTTTGAAATCGACGATCTCATCTTGAAACGGGTTTTTCCTTCCCCGTTGCATATGCATCCTACTTGAGACGGACCATATGTCATTGAACAGAGGATTAGAGAGGAAATTTTCAAGCTAGCGACTGTTGATGACATCACACTCCCAAGGGGGTGGAACATCGTGCATTTATGACGCTATTTCACTAAGTTTAATTCTTTTTCATTCAGTTGTATTTAATTTCAGGATTTGCTTTAGCATTTGATTATCAAAGATATGTAATAAGACAAATTATGTCATTTTTTTCCGTTTAGCAAATAAAGTTTTGAATTTCCTTCATGTTTGTGTTTGTTGTAGAATTATATATTAGTTACGATACCGGACTAACTAGTATTGATATGTCCGAGTAGGTTTCTAGAGTTTGGAGCTAGCCGATTACATAAGTTTATGACTGAACTAAACGAAATGAGAATGGTCCGACCGTTCATTTGATGATTCACGCTCACAACCCGATGAACGAAATGCTTAATGAGGAATGGATGTGATTTGACCATCCAATGACCAACTTAATCCTATCAATGATGGGACAACTATGAATAAAAAGCGATCATGACATGACCGATCGCTCGCTAAGTTAAACCCCGGACTTTGGGGAAAATCAATCAATTAAGGACAATACGATCCGACTATTTTTCGAAATAACTCTAAGTCCCCAAAGTGTGGACTGAAGTATAAACATAAGTCGGGATTGACTCGACCACCCACTAACTAACTCTTATCCCTAGAGTGCGGATATGAGTATAAACAAATACATGAGTGCGGTTTGTCCATTCACTATTCCATAAATTCCGGCCTAAAACCGATAGGAGGAGTATAAACTTGCTAAGGATGGAGTTCGACCATCCACCGTCTAACTCCGCTAACCTAAGATTGGGGGCAGGAGTATAATCATTCAAACCGCTAAATTCGACAGGGGTAACATTAGGGCTTGAGCCCCATGTTTGGTATGACTCAAGACCAGAACCACATGGAGGCCTTGGGATAGAATTAACGGATAACCATCCAAACCAACGAGCAATAAACTACAAGTACATTGAATGGAAAGTAATAGCTCGACTACTTAAATAATAAATTCACATAAGAGATCAATAGAAAAAAAGAAAGAACTTTTAGTTACATAGTAAACTTCAAAAATTGTGATACAAGTTTATTCAAAAACAGGGACCGCACCCGCATAATCATGGCAAACAAAAGAGAAAAACAATTATACAAACTATATACAAACTAAGCCGAAGTGATGATTAATTTTCTGCCCTTTCTCCTTTCTGGATCTCTTAGGAGTGCCACCACCCAAACTTCCGCCTGTCCTTTTCCTTGATCCTTTGCCGCCCTTGGCAGGAGAGCTTTCCAAGGTTGGATGGATTTCTTGGGGAACCGACCCGCCAGGTGGGATGACTTGTAATGGAACGAGATTTGGGTTGTCAATGTCCGTATCGACGGGTTCGGTCTTAGCCTTTTTTTAGCAATTCCTCCCTCTCAATACGCTCTTTTAAGCTGAGCTCATCGGTATGTTCAGTGACGCCAGTAATTACAATGTCATTCGCCTCATCAGGCAATAGCGGGTCTTTAGCTTTATCATCATCAAGTGCTCTGATAACTTGAGCGTCGGGTCCTGGAGTGTCGGTGGCCGCCGGAATCTCAATAGATGTCGATTGTTGCTCCACGGTGGTACTACTTTTTGGAGTTTGGCTGGGACCCGGAAGATCTATAGATTCATGAAACAAGAAGATAAGCCCATGACTGTTGGGAATAAAGAACGATACCTCTCGAAAGTGGAGAATAAAGAGGAATACCTACGTCCGGCTGACTCTCAGTTATCACCGGAGTGCTCCCTTCTAGAGTATGAGTCGACACCTTAGATTGATAAACAGGTCTATCCGGATCGTAGTTTAAATCCTGTCCTAGGCTGAGAGAAACCAATGCTCCAACTGCTTGAAAAGAAGAGGGGCCTTTGAGATCGGACTTGGAAGACTCGGCAATGTTTTTACCTTTGCCGGAGGGTGCTAGAATGTCGAAATATCAAAGTCTCACAACGGCAAGGTCTAGAGGTTCATCCCCATGAAGAATCTCCTGTACTAGTTTCTCTTTTTCTAAATCAGCTTCGCTAAGGGTTCTCTTTTTCATTTCAACAATGTATTCCCAGGCCTCGGCAAGCGACATAAGATAACCCTCACTAAGAAAGCTCAGATCGTGATGGATAAGGACCTTAGCATTGTATTCAATGATCAAGGGATCGAACATGTCCTTAATTTCATTTTGACTAGCTTCTTTGGCATCCTCTATCTGGGCCTCGATTTTTTCTATCATCTCATTGCAGCCTGCTTCTCTTGCCTCTTCTTTTAGGACTTCAATTTAAGTAAGTTGCTCATTAAGCTTAATCTGGGCTTCAACGGCCTTTTCGCAAGATCTTTGTGATTCCTCTTGAGCTTCAATTTTCTCTTCCCTCTCCTTCTTAAGAAGTTCTTCAAGCTCCTCAATGTGGCAGGCCAAAATATGTTTCTCCTTTTGCAATGTATCTTTTTTCAAGGCAAGTGCACCGCTGTAGTTGAGGGCAGCATCAAGTTCCTTTTTGTGGGATGAAGACTCACCGCCTCGGATGTTTCCTTAGCACTTTATTCTACCTCGGTCAGCTTCACCATCAGGTCTAAGATCTCAGTGTCTTGATGTTTAATAATGTCTATATGATGGATCGCCTCTAGCTTGAGATGATCGATTTCATGCGGTCTCTCGATAAACACCTCGAAGATCTTCTCTGCTAAGTGTTGGAATATTTCATGTTGCACAAAAACATCATTAATGCATACAAGAGAACTTGCTTTAGCACTCCATGGGATTGTATGAATGGAGGGGAGGAACTTAATCCCATCAAAATAAATATTTGGAAAATTGACCTTAAGTTCGGCCAATTTTTCTACTGTGGAAGCTTCAGGAGCCGCAGTCGGCAAAGATGGATCAAAAGCGATGATTGGATGTTTGCTCGACTTGCGATCATGGGACTGCTTGGAGCTGGATTAACCGGAATACTGCTCAGGCGGTACAACAACTTGGGGACCATGGAAAGAGGCCTGATCGCCATTGTGCATAGGAAGATTATGTTAAACTTCCCGATGGGGCGACCAAGACTGGGTCTTATGTTTGGAAGATGAAGATTCCCTCAAATGATGACTTCTTTCTTGGTCGTCATCCCTCTCTCTACGCCTACCCGATTTCGAATCATGGTTGGATCCGTATTGTGTCGAGGAGCCCCTCAAGTGATCAAAAGCTCGGGATTAAGACATTACACCTGCAAAAACCAAACAAAAGTGTATAAGTGACCATTATACAAAAGATAGATGGAGATGGTATTATGAAGTGCACGTGATTGTGAGTGTCCTGGTGTCCCCCGACGGACCAGTTGCTGCAGCCTTGCTCATAGGAGTTTTCTCTCCTTTGTTGGTGGGAAGAATGTTGTCACTACTTCTGGTAGGGGAATTAATCTCCTCAATATTGATGTTGGGGAAGTCATAAGTCATGATGTCATCAGGGATTTGGAGATTTGAAAACCCTTTCGTCGAGCTTTCTAAACGTTGGGAGGATGACTCTTCGTCGATAGAAGTGATAATAAACTCAGGCTCCTTAGTATTTTTATCCTACGGAGCTTATATGCATGCTTCTTTCTTCTCTTAGCTGGCGTATGAGGTTGCGCACCTTACGACTGTTCGACCACAGTAGCATTGCCCTGACCTACATCAGCATCGCCAGGCTCATTAGTCTTGGCACCCCTAATTTCTTTCTCTTCGGCATCATCTTGAGACCCATCGACTGGGGGCACGATAGGGTTATTGATATCACCTTCTTGTTATGCAGCATGTCCTGGTAGTGCAGTGCTTCTTGGAAGCCCAATGCTACGACCTTCTTCCAACAACCCAACATAGATAACCATTCGTTGGTTATAAGAAGTCTAATGTCAATATCTTTGATCGGAGTGGCACGAATTACAGAGATTGCTCTTGAAAAACTTTTGCTCTCTGGATGTGGACAAACACCTGTAATTTTTTTAAATGTTTGTTGATTCAGGATACGACCTAGGTTAAAGAAATTGATTGTAGAGCGAAGACGACACTTACGTCCTTCCAACCATCGCCTTGCAAAGCCAAGCAGACGTCAGACATAAAACCATTCGTGTTTGAAGAGGCTGAGCTTGTTCCAAGAACTCGTTAAGAATTGAAAATTGGGTGAAGGCTTGAGGAAAATGTAGGAAAGGCTCCATGTCTGTCGTTTTAAGTTGTAAATTAACCTAATGTCCTTAGGAGTTGGCAGGCGGAACAGAATGTTCATAAATAGTAATAAAGTGCCATGGATAAAGGCATAGCTGTTCGGGTGTAGTTGAGCAGGAGCTATCCCAAGATATTTTAGCATCTCTAGGATAAAAGAATTGAAGGGCGGCATGCATCTGGCCCAACACATGAACTTATTGCATGCTGTATACCCCTCCGCGGGTGAATGAGCCCTGTCGTTCACCAAAGGATCCAGAACGCCTTCGAATGGAATCCCGTGTCTAGAACATAGTCTTCGAAGAGTAGCCTCACCAATTCTTGAGGCTTGAGAATCTACTGGGTTATCTAAAAATATACCGCCTTCTACAGCGTTGGGGGCAGGAATTATATCTTCCGTCGAAAGAATGGGAAAGTTAGAGAAAAGGTCAACCGATGGGACGGAAACTTCCGGTTGTTCAGCTTGATGACCAGGGGAGAGCCTGTCAGATATATTTACAAAACTTGACTCAGCTTCGGGATTACCATGTTGTGAGGTGGTCCGAAAGACATCGCAGCTAGACGCTCTAAACGTTTGAAGTCCATGTCAACTATACTCAGTAGATAATCAAGATTAGAAAAGTTTACCTGTCCCACCGTGCTAAGTGTAAGCTAGTGTGGTGTAGTTTCGTGTAGTGCAGAGCTAAGCAGCTCAAAATAAAACTAAACAAAGTAAATAACGAGACTTTGGATTCCGACTAGAGTGACCATCATCGCTGGCCGTCTCAATCGGCGAAAAGATTGATCAGTTGTGTAAGCTTTGGGATCGATCATCGGCATATCGAAGTGTGAAATCTGTTATTAAAGTCCAGATGTTAAGTTTTAGTTCATGTTCTAAGTCCCATGGATTTGGTCGTTTAATTTCGAGTTCATCGGTGGATATGCAAGTCCTGTTGTTCATCATTGTTATATGTTCAAGTTCATTGAGATGGGATTGGTTTTAATTGTTCAAAAAAGTGATTGTGGATTGGTTTTTAAGTTCAATTCGAAAACTAGAATTAGCCAAGTATAAATAGTCGATCCCTATTTGTCGACCCCTATCCTAGAACGAAACAACCAATCCCTCTCTCTAGGTGATTATTGCAGGTCCCTTTCCTTCAATAACAATACCAATCCCACCACGCTAACCAACTCTACTGATCCCTCTACTTCACTATTTTCAACCTTCCACCAAACTTCCATTACCGATCCCTCCACACTAACTTCCACTACCGATTGCTTCCCTTCGCTATTCTAGCCGATCCCTCCTTCATCCAACAAAACTACTGACCCCATCATGCAAATCGAAGACGGCCGATCCATCTCCTTCCACCTCCTCGTGCCACCCTTCAAAACATTTAGCCAAACCCTACCACATCCTACTTCTTCTTCTCCAAGCAGCTTCGGCCATTAATTATCCATCATGTCGAACTCCTAATCATAGCCAATCGAATAGAATCCATCACCTCGTCATAAAATCAAAAATTAAAAACCAGAAAACCTACGTATGTATATATGTTAATGGCGGTGATAAGTGGCTTGGGGATTATCGAGACGGAAGGTAAGAGGAAGTGGGCTCGTAAAGGCGAGATGGATTGCAGAAGAATTCGTTTCAAAATGAAGGGAAGAAGAAAGAAGGGAGGGATCGACTTTAATGGTGGAATGAGGAAGGTTCGTTATTTTGAGGGATGAGAGGAAATGGTATGGAAATGAAATAAGCTAGTATGGGACATAAGATTGTTAGATTATATATGGGGACGAGTGGATCGACTCACGATTTTGACTCGAAGCAAGGGGGAGAGGGATCGGTTAAACATATGCCGGTCTCTATAAGCACGCGTATAAAAGAGAGAGAGAGAAAGGGATCGGCTAAGAATATGTCGATCCTTGTAAAAAAAAAGAAAGGAAGGAGGATGGGTCGGCTAAACATATGCTGATCCCTACAAATGCTTTAAAAAAAGAAAGAAGAAGAAGAAAAGAAAAAAAAGTGGAGGGATCGGCTATGAGCATGTATGCAAACAAACATAGGCATGGAAATTATTCAAAGTACGTATGTACAAAATGCAATTAAAATTGGTGACGACCTGTGAGCATTTTGTGAGCAAGATGTGGGGACCCTACGGAGCTTACCCTAGGGATCGCACCTCAAGAAGATGAAGTTAGAGGGATCGGCACTCTTTCCTTGGTAGGGATCGGCAGGAATCAGCATGCAACCCATGTTGAAGCAAAGGTCAAGTAATAACTCAAATTCTACTAATCCAATTGGTATGAAATTTGGAGGCTAAGCATATTTTAGCATGAGGAAGCTACAATAGAGATCGCACCCCAAAATTTCACCAAAGTAGGGATCGGTTCCAATCCCTCTTCTTCGGGAATTGGGCTATGCGATCCTTCTTGTGGTTCCATATGGTTCTGGAGGTCCTTTTGCCGAATTTTTAGGGAGATATTTGGCCATCTTCGTCTATAAATACAGGCTTGGCTGTTCATTTTTGAGACATTTACGCTGTTAGTTGCTTTATACTCTTTTGTAACTAAGGCTTTTCATCCGATCCCTATTGTACTCAGTTTATAAAGTGATTAATAAAGCAATCTGTTCAAAGTGAATGTAGGCAAACAACGCAGAACCAATATAAATCGTTGTGTGCGTGTTATCCTTTTAATTTTTTGCTATTTCTTTCTTATTATCCTCTATTTTCATTTTATATTCTACATTTAGTCCTCTTCAAAACTTCTATTAGGTATTTGTGCCAATTTTTGGTGCAAACACCGATCATAAAACTTTATATATGAAAATTGACTAGAAAATTGCCACGAATGCAACGGTGCAAAGTAGCCAAATTCTGACGTTTGTGAAAATTCTATTTTCAACGTCACAAATTATTAATTAATTTCTTTTTAATTAGTTATTAAATTTACAGGGTGTTACATTCTCCCCTCCTTAAAAGAATTTCATCTCTGAAATTCCTCAATGACTGAATCATGTAACATAACATGTAACCATTCTAAGCTATCCAACCAATTTGAGCCAATCACTGTAAGTGCACGATGTATCATACTAAATATGATATGTATGCTAAATAATTCTAAATCAGCACGTCCTATATGAATGCATTCTTTTAAAACCATTTTGAAAATATATTGTAAACAATCTATATATACTGGCAGTTCTATATGTATGCATTTCTTGAAAATCAAAATCCTTGTTTTCTCATCCAAAATTTTCCATAATTCTACGAATAAAAGTATAGTTTAGCTAATCTTACATCCAATCCCTACCATCCAATACTTAGCACATCATTTTAATATCCGAAATTTTGAAAAATTCAGTTTTCTAAGCCTATACTCTTATGCCAAAAAATGGTTTAGATGAAGAATTTCGTATCCCATCCTTCACTCGTGTACCCATTCCACTGCACTTTCTAACCTTCTCTTATGCCCATATCCTTTTTTTCAAGTTTTCCAAGTACAGTCCGCATAAGCAAATTTAATTTTTAATTTTTAAAATTTTGAAACAGAATTATTTTAAAAACCATTTTTTTTCCCTATGAATAAGGTACAGAAAAAGAATTTCCAAAGTTAAAATAGCTTTTCCCTTATGACTAACTACATTTTTGTTTACTAGCACTTCTGCAGCATAGTTAAATTCATACTTTCTGCCCCGTCGACTTTCCCCTATACTAAGCATGAGGCATTTCAAAAATCAGAAATTCTCCTCCTTTTCCGTTCAAAAATCCTTTTAACTTAAATTTTGAAATATTTTTAAAAAATTGAAATTTAAAAATTCATTTTTTCGAAACTTTTCTGAAAAGTGTTTTTATTTTTGAAATCAAAGAATTTTGAACAAAGAATTTCAAAAGTATACTTTTTCAAAATAAATTAAGCCACATCCTACGTAGTCGGGATTTGGTCAATGGACTTACGTCCATAATGGACTTTATCCTATGACATGGTAAATTTCCAAGTTCAAAAAAATTTTCTTTTATTTTAAAATAATAACTAGCATACAGATTAATTCATAAATTTCATCTTTTAAGGCATATGGATTGTGCATATGGATCGTGGTCCATGGTTTCGCAACAAACTTTCTCTGTCATTCGTTCACCAAAATTTATCTCCCAAAATTTTAATACTTTTGGTACTTAACTTTATTTTTCCTTCTAATAGCTAATTAAATAAATTTCCTAATTTATTTTATAAACTTTCGGCCATTTCCTATTTTCTTTTCTTTTGCATTAATTAAGTGTGCTTTTATGAGATTTCCTTACTTTACTATTTTTTGAAAAATATTAAGGTCAACATAGAAAATAAATAAAAAGGAACATTTCTTATTAACATCGTACGCATTTTATACAAACAAAAACAACTAATGCTTATAACCCACAGCTAAAAGAAAAAAATTGCTAGAAGGAAATAACAACTGCTACTACTACCTAAGAGTTAGGAGATGGCCCTGCTCCCCCGTGAGAACTCGGACCACGACCACAATATAATGATCGAAGCATGGCGGCTATGCATCCAAACACGTGATCCTGGTGCTACTGCTCTACCCATATCTCAAACTGTTGTGCCCACATCTCTTGTAGCTTGGCCTCGATCTGCTTAAGGGAATCTTTGGTCGCTCTATACTCAGGGGCTTGTTGCTATGGATCCACTGCTACCTAATATGTCCATATGCACCCGTCCTCTCTCCTGTTGTGCTCCATAATCCACATGCGCCACCTCTATCCCCATATTCCTAAGGGAGGATCTATCCAATAACGCATGTGCTTTCTTCTGTAGCTGCCCTCCTCGTAAGCTAACCCCAAACTATCGAAAGACGGGAGTGAAAAGATGACTGTATGGAAGACAGCTCCCCCGTGTCCCTACTCCTGGGCCTATGTAGTGGGACATGATCGCCTTGGTTCAGTTCACTCGAATACCACCTATGATGGCATAGGTGGCTTTCTTTACCAAGAGGTAGATCTGGTCGAAGCTCCCCATCTTGGGGACAATGTTGTGCCGAACGATGCGGGTGACTAGACGAGCTTGATCCCGCATGTTGTCCATCCGTTAGATACCTAACCCTTATGAAAGATCTATTGAAGTACAGCTTGATCGGAGGTCTCGATGTCCTCCGATCCTCTCTTGCTGCAGAGATTGTAGAATCCCTCCAAATTGTTCTTCCGTTATTCGAATCTCTTCTCCTTTGACTTTAGATGTGAAGCTGTTCTCATTGTCCACGTTGAGCAAATATTCCAAATTAGCGTTAAACAGACGCATGCATCTTGGGTAGCACTCTTGCTCGAATGTATCATGGATGAGGATTAGCAGTAATCCTATAGCCGCAAATAGACCCTCTAAATCATGGGCGGTGAAGTCCTCAAACTTCACTTGATGCCCTTGGAGAAATGTAAAACTTGCTGACTCCTTGTATCCTTGAATCTTCGCCTCATTGTTCTATAGCCATGCAATCTCTTGTGGGGTCGGACTTGGGTGGCAGGCGGAGAGACTAGTGTACGGAGTGGCCATGATTTGGGTTTGTGGGGGTCTAAGATCTGGATCTGGGTCTGAGAAAAGTGGAACGTCGGTTGATTTTTGCAGTCATAGAGCTGCTGTGTGGTTGCCTGGAAAGGTGCTGGAGGGGTCGTCAACGTTCGCTTGGGAGGAGGAGTGGTGTTCGCTCGATTTTTTGGAGGAAAGAGGGAAGCGGGCTGCTAAAAACTAGGGAGACGATAGAATGAGGTGGCTCAAACCCTGGACATGACTATATGTCGTGTTCGAGGTTCGGGTCACGCCCCAGAACTCGCATTCGATCGACCGCTATTCCTTGGGGTGGTCGACCGCTACCAGTAGACCGGTCATACCCAAGGGGTCAACCGCTCCTGTTCAGTTTGGCCAAAATTGAACCTGGACCGTTTTCGGGCTTGGTCGAATGTAAACTATTTATTGTACTAACGTTATTTCATTCCGCCTCTGCCTTCTTCATCTTCGCTCTGACTGTTCCAAAAATTTCCTATCTACCCATAGCGGTGCATCCGCATACCGCTTTGCTTCAAGTTCTTGTCTTCTTTCCCATTCTTTTTGCATCATTTAAAACTAGTACCGTTACCTATTGTTTATCCCTAAAAAGGATTCTACAACCTTAAAACTTTTCATTTCAAAAAAATCAACGAGCTACATACGCTCTACATTTTTTTCAAAAGAAATTACTTTTTATAAAAACCCATTTACTAAAATTTTCAATTTAACTAATTTAAATAATATATATATATATATTTAATTTTTCAAAAATTTAATATTTACTTACTTTTCAAAAGTAGGGTTTCTCTACCTCCAAATAAATCCTATTAAAATCATTTCAAATATATTATTCATATATTTTACTCAAACTTTTTTATTTTTATATTCTTTTATATGGGGTCAGACTCAGAGTGGATTTTACTTGCCCTTTCTTTTGGGATCTTCTTCTTTTCTACTTACTTTCTGACTTATTTTCTCCCAGAATATAAAATTCGGTTATCATCTTGAAGTGATTTATACATACCTTCCTTTGGGAACTTATTCGGCTATTTCTTTCCAGATATCTGCAACATATAGATTCTTACTTTCCACATATATGGATAGAATGTACATCATCGGTCGGCAATCCAACAGGGATCTATAACCATTGGCCAATCTGAGCCCAACAAGGGAGTCAAGTACCATCCAGCTTCATGGACTCTTCTATATGTCGCATTCATACCATTATTAAGTCAACGCCTTCTTGTACTACCTATTTCCCGTAGTGTAATCGGGATAAGTGTATACTCTCTATATACATTTCCCAACTCATAGTTGATTTTATCCATATTTTCAAAATATGGTTGCAACTACTTCTAAAGTCAGAATCTGTAGAAACTGCCATATTTTATATATATATATATATCTGTGTGTGTGTATGTATGAATGTATGTATACACCTGTGCAGTCAATTCCCCGATATTGCCCCGATATATCCCGTAGCGCACTTTTGGGACAACGATATTCCTATATAGCGGCCCAATATAGCGGATCCGCTATTATCCCTGATTTTGTTGCCCCGCTATATCCCCCTTTCCTATAAATAAGCATTTTGCTTGATGTCTTGCTTTTAACTTTTATAGTAACTTCAAAATTGATGTAACAATGATATACGCTGTTGGTTATTATAACTAGTTCTAACTTTTAAGTGTCGACTTTGTTTATCTTTACTTTGTTATAACTTTTTTTGCTTGGTGGGAAATAATAAGTAATACTTGTTCCTCTTTTTAAGGTAGAATGTTCATCATTCTTCATTTTAAAGTCGTCCGCTATATCCTGCTATATCCCCGATATATCTCCGCTACAACTTTTCGCACCTCAAACGCTATGGAGCGGGAGGGCGCTTTAACTGCACATGTATACACACATATAATAATAGTAAATAGACAAATACGTTCACTCAACGTATCGTAATTTTTAAGATCGACTAACCTATGCTCTAACCAAATGTAACAACCCGCACCTCGGTGGGTTTGAATTTTCGCAAAATTGAAAACCCAAGTTGTAACGACCCGCAAATTCATCACTTTAGAATTTTTTTAAAATATTCAAATATATGATTTTTTAACATAAATGATAATGTTTTGAACAATAAATAATATTGGTAATCTTATTTTGAATAAATATTTAGAAAAATATATACTTTAGAAGATATATCGATAAAATGATTGAAAACCGTTTTATCGATAAACAACTTTTAGACCATCTGACATCGTGCACGGAGCTGGATACATGCACTCATTTATATATACGAGTGAGAATATGTAATAAAAATATTTATTTTATTTTTAAAAATAAAATCTCTTTATGACATGATCAAAGATATCACTATTTTGGAATTAATGATTTTTGAATTTAAATTGAGTTTAAACGATTTAATAATTATTTTAATTATTAAATAAGCCCTTATAATTATTATATAATGATAGGAATATTATTTTTAAACTTAGTTTGCGAATATATATATATATATATATATAATAAGAAGTGAAAATATGACCGAAAATCGAATTCGGAATCCATAACGATTCAACGTAGAAAAGTTATGCAACGTTATGAATCATTTGAGATATACATATGCACACATACATGTACATATATAGGAACACATTCATTTGCACATGAACACATATACACATACAAATATACATATACAATTATATATATATATATATTAGAAAATATCTAAGATATTTTCCTAAAACTTAACCATTAAGTAAAACCAAAGTCAACATCTTACACCCTAAGTACAAGCACATTGCCACACACATGGGGGGAGTGTTTGGCCGAGAAAATAAGTCAATATATTATATTTACAAAAGGGGATATAAATGAACATACATATATATTTTAATAAATTATAAATGTTATAATAATTAATATGTATGTATGTAAGTATTATATGTATAAAGAAAAAGGGAGGTTAAATGAACTAAAAACCATGAGACTTAAGGGAGTATAGATTGGATGTATATAAAGATATATGATATGATGAGTTTTACTCATCTCCGTTAAATAGTTGATAATACCCAGTTAAGTTATTTTGAATGAAAAATTTAAAATAGTAATGGTCTTCATAATTTATAATATAAATAGAGTATCTCACATACCTATGTTGTTGGGCACCTTAAGCCATAAAATATCTTAAATGATGTTTATGTTATCAATAGATAAGTAAGACTGATATGTAATTTTATCGAGTACACTCAAGGTTTACAATAACTCCCTTAAGAATATCGTGAAATGATGGGTTTATGGTATTTGATGTACTTTATGATTTGTTGAACACCCTTAAGGCCATAAAAATAATTAGGAGCATAGTAAAATTTAGTTAGGAGTTATATACAAGATATATTTAGTAAAGGGTTACTTACTGTTCATAGAATTGTAATTTGCTAAGCTCCTTTAATGTTGTAGTAATAAGACAAATGAATCCTAACAGCCACTGAAGAAATTTATGACATTCTCGTATCTTTTTTAAGGTTTTGAGAGATGCAAAATTCAGTGGGAGTCTTATTAGATAAATATAACAAACCAATCAAATAAGTATAAGAACATATGTGATGTCATGATAATCTACTAAAATAAATTTAAACATTTAACATAATTAAAAAATTATACATCGATTAAAACATACTAAATGAACTAAATTAAAGATGGATGAAGAAATGTATAATATACTTACCAATAAATCTGTTGGCATGTTGTCGCTTCAAAACCCATGCAAAAGTAAAAATTATATAATTATTAAAACATTTGTGCCTCTGTCACTTAATCGATAGTTTGCTCGAGATTGTATATTCTCTTCTATGAGTTTTATACTCTAAACTAATACAAGAGTATGAATATTTGATCCATATTAGATCGCATACAAAAAGTTGTATGGTGAGCTGTCGCATTCATATTATATAAAATCTCGATGAAAATGTTTCATTTGAAATGAGCAAATAAACCATTTTGTAAGATCATGTGTTCTATATGATTGAACACAATAAGGATCTTTTTATGATAGAAACAACACTAAACCAAGAACGATAAGATAGACTTAGGATTTCGATAATTGAAGTGTCAGTTTCGATCTGTTTACTTCAATGCAATCATATTCAATATCCTTAAAATGTTAAGGATGACCAGATGCATTTTGTAAATAAATGTGGTGCAGTCATGAAGTAAAGAGTTGCTCTTTTGAACGGCTCAACCTCTAAGTATATGATTGCAGTTACAAATGTTGTAGCCATGAGTATCGAATCGTAAATCAAGAATACTTTATTTTAAATATTCCTAGTCAAGATGGTTCGAGAAAAGGATTTTGATACATCCGTTGATACCAGACTATGTAGCGCTCTCTAAATGTTGGGCAATGTATTAGTCTTGGCTATTGGGGGCATCAAGGGATTACATACTTATAGCTATTGGATGGCTACTAAATGACTAGACCGAGAGTTTCCTATTGGTTAATAACTATGTGGTTAATATTGGATAATATCGCTGATATATCGTCGATATATCTCATATCACTCCTAAGCTAATACTTTTTCGAAATATCGCATAAAATATCATTACCGACATATCGTTTGATATTTGCTGATATATCGCTCTGATATTTTATGTAAAATACTCGATATTTTTAAGAATACCATTCATTATTGTATGTGTTGGAGAAAATGTATTTACAAATAAATATCTTCACATTCTCAATATATGTTTTTTGTATATAGTGAATGAAAATATCTAGACTATACTAGAAATTCCAATGCACTAATTCATGGTTTTAACCGTATAGTTTGTCTTCTTCATTAGTCTTTCAATAAAGAAAACTTTACTTATTCTATTGTTTTCTACGTTTTTTTCCGTGAGGACTTTACCACTAAAAAAAGATCATGAAAGAGCTACTTCTCTTTTTAGTTGTTTTTGTTCACCATTTCTAATTGGTAAATTAGCTTATGAAAATTCATTTTATTAGTTATTATCATACATCAAGAACTTTAAAGTGCAGTAAAGTTATATATTTGACATATTGATACATCATGAACTTCTGCAAACCTGCAACAGACCCAAACAACAAACAAGTCCAGTGGTAGCACCCAACCTTTGCATTCCGCTGCTAGTGATGCCAGCAAGTCTGTTCTACCTTGTGCACTTGCACACAATGTTAGTGTGCATGTTTCTCCTCTTTCACTTTCTCTTTCTTCCCCCTCTATCATACTACCTTACTCTCATATCTCTATTCCAACTGGGTGGCTCCCACCCATTTCTCCTGTCTGCATCACTCCTCCTCCTCCTCCTCCCTACTCCACTATCAAACCTCAGACCAGTAGCAAACGCAAAAAGAATATTAAGTCACGTGATTTGGACAAGGGGCTTATAATTGATTATAGTGATACCTTTCCTGAAACAAATACAACTAGTTCAAATGTTTTAAGAACTAGAGGCAACTACTACCCAATATCCCTATAGTTTCCTTATGTTACACAACTTTAGGTGCTGGAACATTAGAGGAGCGCATTTGAACATTAAAAAACTGCAAGCAAAAACCCTTACTACTGAAAACAAATTGAGTATCATATCCATTCTTGAAACCAAGCTAAATCTATCTCTCACCATCAAAGCAATTTCCCTTATCAAACCAACATGGACTTTGCGTCATAATCTCGATAAAGCTTCATATGGCAGAATTCTGGTTATCTCTGATCCCCTCGTATATAAGCTCAACCCCATTATCACACATAGGCAATTCATACACTTTCTTGTCCTACACCTTCCCTCCTCCTTGTCCTTCTATATTACCTTTATCTATGCAGACAATCATTCAACTCCTAGGAAGGAGATGCTTGACTACCTTCCTTATCTTCGTCAAGAAATTCATCCATGGTTTGTTTTAGGTGATTTCAATTGTATGCTTTATTCCTCTGACAGAACTGGGGGTAATCCTTTAACTCTCAATGACATTGCACCTCTAAATGAAACTATCAGTTCCTCTAACCTGCATGAGCTTCCATTTACTGGCCCTGCCTTTACTTGGAACAATAAAAGTCGAAGTGGTAATAGAACTATGAGTCGTATTGATCTGTCCTTCTACAACTCCATTGCTCTCTCTTCCTTCTCAAACTCCTTAACTCATATCCTCCCCCCTCTTTTGTCAGACCACTCTCCCATATTCATGTCTTTTGGAAGTAATGCCATTAAAATTATTTCAACTTCTAAATTTTTTGACTCATGGATCTCTGACCCAATTTTTTTAAATATTGTGAAGAATGCTTGGAAAACTCCTTTTTTTGGTAACAAACTGTTTATTTTTCAGCAAAAGCTTAAAGCTACCAAGGATGCCTTGAGACAATGGGCTAGGGATAAATTTGGCAACATTGACAAGTTATCACAAAGGCTGAATTCTCAACTGGCTGATGTGCAAATCAAAATGATGAGCAGCCCAGGTAACACTGAATTATCTAACTTGGAGCATGATTTAACTGTGCAGTTAACTGAAGCAATGACTACCGAGGATAATATGGTGAGGCATAAGTTGAGGAAAGAATGGGAAATTAATGGTGACAGAAACACTGCGCAATTCCACACATCTTTAAATATTAAAAATGTTAAAAGCTATATTTTTCAAATTACTGATATTCATGATCAATTGCAAACCACCCCAGAGTCTTTTGACAATGCTTTTTTGAATTATTACCACAACTTGCTTGCTTCTCAAAGCCCTTTTCCCATTAATACTCAAGAGCTTCTATCCATTCCACTTCCTATGCTGGGTGAACAAGACATCAAATTTTTTTCCCATAAAGTAACTAATGAAGAAATAAAGCAAGCTATATTCAGTATGAAAAGAGGTTCATGTGCTGGACCTAATGGCTTTAATTCTACTTTCTATGTTCATTGTTGGGACATTATCTCTGAAGATCTGTATAGTGTTGTGCATAACTTTTTCAATCATAGTAAGATGTTGGGATCTATCAATGCAACAAATCTTGCCCTCATCCCCAAGGCAAAGCATGCATCTACCGTTCAAGCTTTTAGACCCTTTGCTTGATGTAATGTGTTGTATAAGTGTATTTCCAAGGTGATTGCTTCAAGGCCCAAGCATGTTCTTCCATCTGTTATCTCTAAAAATCAAGTTGCTTTTTTACCTCACCGTAGCATTTTGGATAATGTGCTCTTAACCAATGAGCTATTGAATGGTTACAACCGTAGCTATATTTCCCCCAGAGCTATGCTAAAATTGGGCATTAAAAAGGCTTATGATACTGTTGAATGAGATGCTATTATTGGTATCATGTCCAGAATGGGTTTTCCCTATCATATTGTTAGCTCGATTCATGCTTGCATCTCATCTGTTTCTTATTCCTTGTGTTTCAATAATAAAAAAGTGGGATATTTTAAGGGCAAGCATGGTATTAGGTAAGGCGACCCCTTATCATCTTACTTATTCATTATTGTCATGGAACTTTTAACACAGTTGACCAATAAGCAAATTAATAACAAGAATTTTGCTCTTCACCCGAAGTGTAAACATCCTTGTGTCTCTTCTTTACTATTTGCTGATGATGTTATTCTTTTCATAAAGCCTACTGTTCCATCCATGACTGCAATTTCCAATGTTCTGAAAAGCTTTCAAGGTATAACTGGCCTTCATATAATATAAAAAATCATCCTATGAGAGTGTGTAATAAAAATATGTAAAATAGTTTTTTATTCTTCTAGCTACTTTGTACAGCTGGCATTCACACAAATATATATGTGGTAATGCGCATTTCAGGTTGTTGTAATTTTGGAATTAAATACAGAACTACCTACTATGAATAAAATAGATTTTACTTTTCTCTACTTTCTTTCTCTATCCAAGATCTGATTTTACATGGTATCGGAGCAGGAAATGGCGATCAAATTGTTCGTATTTCGCTCGATTTTCTTCTGAATTGGTGAATTAACCTCGGATTTTTGATTTTGCTAAGGTTGAGTGTCAGATATGGCAATAATTGAAGAGGATTCTTCTAACTCCGAACAAAGCAATCAGAGGAGCCAAAATCAAGGTAATTGCTTCAATAATCCGTTGTTTTTGGCACCTTCTGACAACTCGAATACTTCGCTAGTCTCTGTTGCTTTTAATGGCGATAATTTCCTCAATTGGTCGAAAAATGTTAAACGTGCTTTGGGCGCAAAGAACAAGTTAGGTTTTATTGAGGGATCTATCAAGAAACCTAGTTCTAGTGATCCTACGTATCAACAATGGATTCGTTCTGATTACATGGTGATTGGTTGGATTCTGAGCTCTATGAAACCAGAGATTTCAGAGAACTTTAGTCTAGTGAATTCTGCAGAAGATTTATGGAATGATATCCAAGAAAGATTTGGACAGACTAATGGACCCCAGGTGTATCAACTCAAGAAGGAATTAGAAGGGCTTAGGCAACAGAATTTAACAATTTTGCAGTATTATAACAAGATGAAAAACTTATGGGATAAACTGAAAGAATTAAGGAGTTTTCCTAGTTGTGATTGTGGTGCTCTAAATTCTTGTTCCTGCAAATTTTTAAAAAAACTTACTGAGTTTGAATCTGAGGAGAAGGTGATGCAATTGTTGCTAGGGCTGAATAGTGGTTTTGATAACACTATCACAAATGTCTTATCTATGGATCCTATTCCTACTGTAAACAGAACATTCTCCATATTGCAGCAAGTTGAGAAACAAAAGGAGATTAGTGGTATGGCTGAGGGTAGCACAGAGGTGAGTGCTTTGGCTGCACAGAAACTTCAGAAGATAATGAATCAAGGAAACATTAAATTCTCTGGTCAAAATAGTGGTATGAAGAAGGATTGGAAGAGAGATAAAGCAGATAGGTTTTGTGATCACTGCAAGAATAAGGGCCACTCAAGAGATTAGTGTTTTAAACTGATTGGATATCCCGATTGGTGGAAGAATCCCAACAAGAAGAATGAAGGATATGGCAAGTTTGCTGCTCATATCAGTACCAATAATGGTGCTGGAACGTCTGACACTCCTTTGGATGGTGATTGTGAGGGAGCTTCCGGTTCATAGATGCAACTTGACCCCTCTATGATGAACGCCATATGCAAGCAGATTATGAAGGCTATGGCAGGAAAGCAAAGTTCTTCAGAAGCAAGTGGCAGTTCAGGAGCTTTTGCTAATAGTGTAGGTAATAATTCTGACACACATATATCTTCTAACATGGTATATGGTGATAGTTGGATTGTTGACTCCGGTGCCACTGACCATATGACATACAATGATAGCATGTTCATAACTAGGAAAAGGTTAACAAATCAGATTTCTGTATGTTTACCTGATGGTTCTGTTAAGCATGTGAATGAATTAGGTGATATAGTTCTTGAATCTGGTCTGTTTTTGAAAGATGTGATGTTGATTAGAGAGTTTAAGTACAACTTGTTGTCTGTTGGGAGGCTTATAGATAGTAATAATCTGAGCGTGACATTCAATTCAACTGAATGTTTCTTTCAGGACCTTACTACTAAACAATACTTAGCAACTGGAAGGAAAGTTGGACAGTTGTATTACTTGAAGATGACATGTATTTCTAAATCTATACATAGTGGAATAAACAGTAAGATTAGATCAACTAATACTGTGATAGTTGATAATTCTGTAACGAATAATGTTGTAAATGCTGTGAAAGTTGATGTTGCTTTGATTCATGCTAGAGTTGGACATGCTTCTATGACTAGAATGAAACATATTGATGATTGTGATTGCAATAATGTAAATGATTTTGATTGTGATGTATGTTTTCAATCAAAATTTCATAAACTTCCTTTTTCAAGAAGTAGCAGTAAAGCCTCTACTATTTTTGAGTTGGTTCATTTTGATCTTTGGGGGCCATTTAGAGTTTGTACAATGAGTGGAGCATCTTATTTCTTGACTATGTTGGATGATCATAGTAGGACTACTTGGACATTTATGTTACATAATAAGAGTCAAGTGTTCAAAACTATTACTGATTTCTTTGCTTTGATAGAGAATCAATTTGGGAAAACTATTAAAAAAATCAGGTCAAACAATGGCACTGAAATCATTAACAAAGAGTGTAGTGAATTTTTTGCTAGAAAAGGCATAGTTCATCAAAGAAGTGTGGTAGGTGTTCCTCAACAAAATGGAAGAGTTGAGAGGAAACATAGGCATTTAGCTGAAGTTGCTAGAGCATTGAGGATTCATGCTAACATGCAAAAGAAGTTTTGGGGTGAATGTATCCTTACTGCTACTTACTTGATAAACAAAATTCCTACCCCTGTTCTTAATTGGAAGACTCCTTATGAAGTGTTAACAGGAGAAAAACCAACATATGATCATTTGAGGGTGTTTGGAAGTCAGTGTTTTATTCCAAATGGGGACAAAGGAAAAGATAAGTTTGATCCTAAGGGAAACAAATGTGTTTTCATAGGATATCCTTATGCTCAAAAGGGGTATAAAGTTTATGATCTAACTACTCAAAAGATCCTTATTTCCAGACATGTTTTTTTTCAAGAAAACATGTTTCCATTTCTCAATTCCTCAAAGAAAAATTATGTTCCATCTGTTCCTGTCATTTCTGGAAATGATATTGATGTTCTTGATTTGAATTTCTCTCTTGAACCGAACACATTTGAGACTATGGAACATGAAACTGAAATTTCCAATGAAGTTCATGTTCCCCAATATTTGCCTTCTTCTACTCCTGGTATTGTCAGATCTTCCACTCCTTCGGACAATATTATTTCTACTCCTTCTATTCCTGTCATTCCTAATCAAAGAAGACAGTCCACCAGAAATATCAAAGCTCCCTTAAAATTCAAAGATTATGAATGTAAACTTTCTGGTCCGTCTTTCAAACATTTTTCAAATGCAGTTATTTCCATCATAGACCACACTTTCATACCTTTTATTGCAAATGTTATGAAAGTCCTTGAACCAGTCTCATACAACACTGCCAAAGATCATTCAGGTTGGGTTGAAGCCATGGATAAAGAAATAGAGGCTTTAGAGGCCAATGATACTTGGGAAATTACAGATTTACCTAAAGGAAAAAAGGCTATAGGATCTAAATGGGTATATAAAGCAAAGTTGAAACCTGATGGGAATGTGGAAAGATTGAAAGGAAGAGTTGTGGCTATTGGTTATCAGCAAGTGCCTGGAAAGGATTTCAAGGACACATTCTCTCCTGTTGCTAAGCTAGCAACTGTGAGAATAATAGTGGCATTGGCTACTGTTAAGAAATGGCCATTATGTCAAGTTGACATAAATAATGCTTTTCTTCATGGTTATATTGATGAAGAACTCTATATGAAGCCACCTCCTGGTTATAAAAAATGCAATCCTGGTCAAGTATGCAAGTTGAAAAGATCTTTGTATGGGTTAAAACAGGCTTCAAGACAGTGGAACAAAGAATTAAGCAAATTTCTGAAATCAGCTGGTTTTTGTCAATCTACCCAAGATTATTCTCTTTTCACTAGAAGCTTAGATGGTGAATTCATAGTGATACTCATCTATGTTGATGATATGCTGCTAACTGGTACCAATCAACAACAAATAGATGAGATAAAAAAGGGATTGGATACAACCTTCACTATTAAAGATCTTGGCACTTTGAAATATTTTTTGGGAATTGAAGTCATGAGAACTTCATCTGGCACGTTTTCATCTCAAAAGAAATACATAAAAGACATTGTTAGTTCAATGGGGTTGGAGAATAGTAAAGGAGTTTCTACACCTTTACCAACTGGTTTGAAGCTTTCAACCGATGATGGCACTGTTCTAAATGAACCTGAAATATACAGAAAACTGATTGGGAGACTGCTGTACTTGGGCATCACCAGACCTAATTTATCATACTCGGTACAACACTTGTCTCAGTTTCTCAGTTGTCCAAGAGAGCCACATTTTCAGGCTGCTATTCATATTGTCAAGTATTTGAAATCTACCTCAGATATTGGTTTGTTCTATACTTCAGATTCGTCTTTATACTTAAGTGGATACTCGGATGAAGATTGGAGTAGATGCCAGTTTTCTAGCAGATCATTAAGTGCATATTGTGTGTATTTGGGTGATAATTTGATCTCATGGAAGACTAAAAAGCAGAAAACAGTTAGCAAATCTTCTACAGAAGCAGAATATAGAAGTATGTCTGCTACAGCCAGTGAACTTGTTTGGGTTGCTGGGATATTGGAAGATCTTAAGGTGTATGTTCCTACACCAGTTGCCATGTTTTGTGACAATAGATCAGCTGAGTTTCTTACTCACAACCCAGCATATCATGAGAGGACAAAGCACATAAAAAGAGACTACCACTATGTAAGAGAACAAGTTGAAGAAGGTTTTCTGACAACAGTTCATGTTCCAAGCCATTTGCAACATGCAGATCTGCTCACCAAAGCACTTTCAACAAAACAGCATCAAGAGTTATGTTTCAAGCTTGGCCTTGTTTCTCAGGTCCAGCTTGAGGGGGGTGTATGAGAGTGTGTAATAAAAATATGTAAAATAGTTTTTTTATTCTTCTAGCTACTTTGTACAGCTGGCATTCACACAAATATATATGTGGTAATGTGCATTTCAGGTTGTTGTAATTTTGGAATTAAATACAGAACTACCTACTATGAATAAAATAGATTTTACTTTTCTCTACTTTCTTTCTCTATCCAAGATCTGATTTTACACATCCCTTTTTATTGCTGGAATGACTGCTCCCCGGAGTTAGTTTTCTCATGAAATCTGTGGTTTTCCTCCTCCTTCAGTAGTAGTACTCACCTTGGCATACCATTATCATCCAGAAAGATCAGTGTAGCTGCGTGTCTGCACCTTTTTGAAAAAATCACAAGTACAATGAACAGCTGGTCCAACAGATTTTTATCCCAAGATGGTAGGCTCACCATACTTACCTCTATCATTCAAGCCATGATAGTCTACTCATGCAGATGTTTTATACGTCTTTCAAAGCTCATTTCAAACACTAGGAAAGCCATGAACCATTTCTTGTGGGCTGGGGATATGCATTCTAGGAAATTAGTTCCTATTGCCTTCAACAAAATAGAAAAACCTTTTGCCCAGGGTGGTATAGGGATTGGGAGCATGAAATTATGGAATATTACTGCTTTTTGTAAGCACTATGATAGTTTTATTAACAATAAACCCAATCTATGGGTCCAGTGGGCTAGAGTACATTAACTTGGTCGCAAGTATTTTTGGGTTATGGAACCCACCCCTCATTGTGGTTGGGTTTGGAGATCAATCCTTCAACTCAGGGAGTCATTGCTGAAGCATTTTAGATGTGAAGTCTCCACTCTCGGTGATACAAAATTCTGGTATGATCCTTGGGCAACAACTGGTTTATTGTTATGCAACAATTTAACTCATAATGAGATAAGGCAAACTGGTATTCCCTTGTCTGCCAAAGTAAATGATTACATGCATGATGGGTATGTTTCTTTGCCTTATATTAGTAATGTGAGAGTCCAACAGTTATGGCAGAACATTCATAGCTCCAAATTCCGGGTTGGGGAGGCAGGTTATCTCTGGTCTCAGAAGTCTGTTCCTCACTCAATCTCCACAGTTTACTCTGCACTTGCAGGATGTAGTTTCCTCCCAGCGTTCAAATGGCATTATAGAGTTTGGAACAGTCACTGCTCACATAAATTAAATTTCCTTCTTTGGAAGGTGCTTAGAAATGCTTTAGTGACTAAAACAAAGTTAAGTTCAAGAGGGCTTGCTATAGACAATGTGTGTGTTTTCTGTGATAACCACACTGAGGACAATGTTCATTTATTTTTCAACTGTGCATATACTTGCCCTATTTGGGCGCTGTACTTGATAAAGGAAACTTTCCTCCTCCTTTGAGGTCGGCTTTTGATGAGTGGAACGAGATTTTTAAGGCAACTCATTGGAAAAATGAAAAATCCCTTCATCTATTACTTTGTTTGAAAGTGATGCTTGATGAGGTCTGGAAGGAAAGGAATTTAAGGGGTTTTGAAAATTCCAAGAAAAGGTGATTTGTAATGTTATATATAGTCGTGTAAAACTTAGTGATGTTTTGCATGGCCTACTCGGTGAAAATGATGCTGAGGCATTATGGTCTTGCAGTGCTTGATTATGTTGTTGTGTGTTTTTTGTTTTGTGATTTTTTCCTTTTTTTTCTCCTCTTTGTTTGCCTTTGTCTATTTTAGAGATTTAGCCAATTATTTCCTCCTTTTTTTCTCTGTTTAATAAATCAAGAAAGGGCCCAATTCAACGCTGCTTGCTTTGCAAAAAAAAGGAGTGGGATAAAGTAATAATTGGTATCAAATAAACATTACTTATTTGATAAATTAAGTGAAAAGGACAAAACTATAAATATGAAAATTTTGGGAAATTAATATAGATGATTAGTTGACTGAAGAAACAATGACTGTAGTACAAAAATGAAGAAAATAATGAAGATGTACAATATATGAATTTCTTAGCTTTTATGAGCCTACATTATGATTTGTATTTAATATAATATCTTAGTAAACGGACTGTAATCTGTAAACTATATGCAATCGGTCTTTGAGAGTAATTTAGCAATGTTTATCCAAATATTTGAAAACTTAATATCAATATAACATTGTAACATAGTACAACATCGTATATAACATGTTTTATATACGTCTATGACGACCCACATTTCGGAAGGTTTAAATCGACAATAATCCACACATGTCCAACCTAAACAATTCAGAACATAGATAATCAATGGGGTTAATTAAGAAAAATGAGAAAAGAAGAAGAACACAAACACAGAATCTCGCAGCGGAATGACAAAATGTAATAATCAAATAAACAGTTCATGAAGCTGTTTATATTATACATTTGATTATGATTTATACAACATTTATCAGAGTTATATATACAATAGGGATAAATAAAATAATGCAGCAGACAACATGATGCAGGAATAATAATAGTAATATAATACTGAATCTTCGTCTTCGTCCTCCAGAGAATAATCTTTAATACGTGGAAAAATCAGGACTGACCCGAGCGTAATGAAAAGACAAAACACTCGAGTCAGGACTAAAATATCCTTATGTGAATCAAATCGATATCACATAACATGAGTGTAATAGCGTCAAAGATGTTTACATGAATTCGCATCTCCTATCCAATGTATAACGTGCGTGCAATAACTCAGGAGATGTTACAGGATTTTCCATCTCTTAAGGATCCGTCAAAATATTTATATGTAGTAGAATATGCTACATATATAATGTCTAATCAGTAAATAAATATTTTTCTTAGCGTTAAGGTTTTACATTAATCCTCCTAAACGCGTTTTTAAGCATTGTCATACAGTTTGCATATAATGCCCCAGTAGCACGTCGGGGGATAAGGATGCGCCGTGATACGACAACACTAAACCAAAATCGTAGGGGTCTCGTATAGGGATAAAAGTATGACAAGACATGTGAGGCAATGCCCAAGGTAGGATACTACCAGTTCGGGTCGCAGGGCTGGTGGTAACGCATCGTAGCCACGACCGCCCACCGCGTCCATCCATCCCATATCGAATCAAGGGAAGCTATCCCACAATCAAGGTGCACCAATCTAAACCAACAACAAGAGTAATAATATGGACCTAGTCCAAGAAAATCAAAGAACGGATGTCCGCTAGGGGTAATTAGCCCACTTGGCCATGTCAAGCTATCATGTCTTAGTGATTTCAAATTGGCACAAGTGCCAAGGTCTATCCATCATCGTTCTCTTTCTTCAAATCCAGCAACGACGCCAAATCCAACCACTTTGTTCTGGAGTCTCCTCCGCGTACACAATTGTTAAAGTGGTTACAATATTGACAGAGAGTATGCCAATAAGAGGCCCCGGTCTCTTTAACAACCAAACGTCGTTTTATATACCGGTTGGTACTTTTATATTTCGAAAACAACTCGTACTTGATATCAAAATATCATATTCGCTTCAAAAATCAAATTCATTTCGAAATCATCATATTCACTTAAATTATTCTATTTCACTTCAAAATCATTTTCGCCTTAATATCTCGATTTCCGTTCCGATTCAAAATTTCTTCAAATTTTCATTTGGGTTATAACTTCAATTTAACCCAAATCGTATTTAAATCCATGATTTAAATATAACATTCCATTCTTTGACCAATTTGAATTTTAGGAAATAGTTTAATATTTTTTAAATAGTTTTAAAAGGTTAAATTAGTTTGATAGAAAATAGTTTAATAAAATGGTTTATATATTAAAAATTGTTTATATAGGAAATAGTTGGAAAATCAAAGTAATTTGAATATTTAAAAAGATTGGTTTTAAACTATTAAAATAATTTATTTGAAAATAGTTTCAAGTCAAACTGATTCAATTCCCAATCTTCCAATTCAAATCAATTTCAATTTCAATTTCCATTTCAATTTAAATCAGTTCAATTCCGATTTCAATCTGAATTAACTTCGATTCCAATTTTAATTCAAATCGATTTCGATTTCACATTAATTCAATTTCGATTTTAATTCCAATTAATTTCAATTCAATTACAATTTGAATTAATTCCAATTCAATTCTCAATTTTAAACCATTTCGATTTATATAAATTCGAGTTTGATTTTAGAATATCGATTTAAATAAAATTCAACTTCAACGTTCAATTTAAGGTTCAAATCTTCAAAATAATTCAATTTCGAGCCTATATTTGGAATTATCCATTTAAATTGCTTTTACTTAGCAATGTTTCAAAGTTCGAATAAAAGTCCAATCTTTTAAAACAAATCAATTTTCAAAATTCAACCATATTTCGATTATAACTTCAAAATCTCAACTTCTATTATTTAAACAATTACCGTTACTAAATTTAAATTTCAACATTTCGAGCTCAAGTTCGAAAATAATTAGATTTCCATAAATTTGATTGTTATTTATTTAAATCAAAATCATTTAAAAAAATTCAAATCACAAATTTTAAAATCATATAATCTAACCAATCCGATGTCCGTATATAATTTTCTATCCTATGGCTAAGTGTTTAGTTATTCCAATTTAATTTCAGGGATGGATGTATATCATTTCAATCCAAAATAAATAACATAGGTACATATCATTTCAACCTATTTCTTAATTTGTTCGAAATAATTCCAATAACAGTTTTATATACTGTCTAGTAATTTACAGGATGATAACATGATATACAAAATAAATAAACATCCAAAATCTCAACCAATTGGCATTCATCATAAACAATCATCCAAATAGTCAATGAATCACATCAATTACCAATTATCAATAATCAGAAATTTTCTAGCAGTTTAATTTTAATTTCCATTTAACTGTTAACTCAAAATTTCTATAAGATAAATTTCTATATTGATTTCCATGTTATTTAAATTTACCAAACAACAATCAATAATTTAAACCACTTCAGAATTTCAATTTAACTAACATAAAAATATTTTAGTCAATCGTGAGCATATAAAACACTCACCTTTATTTGAAACTAAATTTTTTTCCAATTTCAAATAAATTTCAAACCAACTCCATGACGTAGCTTTCGTCGATACGATTCTAACGCCATTTGTTTTGCCCAAATCGGACCTCGTACGAGGAAGTTATGATTTAGCATTAACGATTATAATAAAACAAAATAACTAAATAAAAAAAATAAAAACAAACAAACCCTACTGTTCACATCTTCCTTCTCACGTCCGTTCCCGCTCCAGGCTCCACTCGCACCCAACATACGCGACATCACCAAAACACGCAAGCCAACCTAGACGACCGGAGAACAATCGACGACCACCACTACAAGCGCGCCTGCCCCCTCTACACCGCCCCAAGCCTGGTGCCTTTTGCCACCTTCGATTGCACCCAAAAACCCAAAATGCAGGCGAGCTTCAAAGCCAGATCCTGGTGATTCCGTGATGCTTCGGCACGAATCAACCGTTGGATGTGTAGAGCTCATCGAGCTATACAACTTTGCTTTTATAAGATTTTGATTTCGATGAACGGATTGAGAGATATCGAGGAGAGAAGGTGGCGAATTTTCAGCCATTAAATTATTTTGAACGGCGGCTGAAGTTCAAGGACTAGGGTTAAAATAAAATGAACGTAGCCTTATAGAAGTACCGACCCGATTGACCCGCTAAATTTTCGAACTCCAAACGAAGCGTGCCACTTGGCGTTCATAATGTTTTACTCCCATTCCGAACGCAATAGAACTAGTTTGAGGCCTAATTCGATCTATTCAAAAGATAGCTTTTCAAAATCAATTAATTTTAATCGAATTTCTTAAATTAATTTCTACGCGTTTCAAGCTCGCACGGCCAAACGATAAGTCTGAGCGCTACAAAACTTGAAATCCTACAATAACTTACTATTACGGATCCGATGAAACTAGTTTCGTCGAAATCCAAGACAGCGGCCAAAATGGCTATTTTCACTCGTCAATTAAAACAAGTAATTTCCAAAATTTAATTTAACCACTTTAAATTCAATTTTAAAAGTTAAGAATCTTCATTCATATTTAAATAAAGTTTAAATCAACTTTTAAAATCATTTTCATTCATATTAAATTCAGAATTCAATTATTCAAATAATTTCCAATATTAAACTTAAACAATTTAATTATCCAATAAATCAATATAATTGAAATATAAGTCATTTAACTTATAAAATTACTTTTAAAACAAATTCAAATAATAAAACAACTATTTACGTTTCACGGTAATTCAACATTATTATTCAATCCAAGCTTTTGATTACAACACATTAAATACATAGAATTTCATTTCAATAACTATTATCGCCAAAATCTTTGAAATTAGTTATTTTAAAATTGTTAAAGTTCATATTTAATAACTACACTAATAATTCATTAAATTTTGATTTCTAACCATTTTTATCCAATAATCATATTAAATTTAATAATTAAAAAAATACGGGTCGTTACATTCTCTCCCACTCAAAACTTTTCGTCCTCGAAAAGGGACTAAGTACAGAATTCAACACTTGATATATTTTAGTCAAAACAATCAACTTATAAAACATTAAAATCTTATTAGAAACTTTTACTACGCTTCTACTACGCCACTCCAATCGGCTTACGGAAATTACAAGTTAGTTGTCAAAACAAGTTATAAATTTTTCAAAACCCCAAATTTTTTCTTACACCCGGATTTACGGAAAATTCGGTAGAGTCTCCTTTGCGCGGCTCGATCGAAAATGTTTTACAATACAATATATAACCCAAATATATATCAAATATATCTAATATACATCTCATCTCAATGATGAGGCATCCTGTAGGAAAAAAATATAAAAGTGTGGTATGTAATCCGAGATATGTACCTTATTATTATTAATACAAGCGAGTTCGCTCGTATTAAGCAAGCAAAAGCATAATAAAATCCACGTATACGTCCAAACGTCTTCGTATGTACCTATCTCAACTCAATTTAGAATATTAGTCACTTATAATAAGATATAGAACATGTATAAGTTCAATAAAATCATTTAACATGAATTCTGAATCCAAATCATAAGCACAAGCATCGATACACAACCACACCAATCATACACAATCAAAACAATTATAACGGCGATTTACAACAAAAGAAACCATTCAACAATCATTAATATTCATCTAATTAATCCAAATTATCAAAATTTACATTCCCGATGTCAATATTTAATTTATACACTTCATTTCTCATTAACATTCAATTTTTATTAACATTCAATTGGTTTACTTCCAATTTATTCAAATCTATTTCATTTACATTCAATTTATTCAATTCAATTTGTTAAATTTCAATTGTTTCACCTTTTTGTTTAACATATTTCATATAAATTCATTTATGAACCATTTTATAAAATGCATTTCATATTTATTTTTCATAACTCAAGTTCATATTAATTCTTCAATTCACTTCATTGGTTCATTTCATAAATTCAAGTTCATATTAATAATTTTACTTAAGTAGATTTTATTTTATAATTCAAACTTATATTAATAAATTTTCATTTCATCAAAATTAATTTCATTCAATTTATTAAGTTAACTTCATCTATCATTCATTTTGTTAACTTATTTCATATTATATTAGTTAACATTCAATTTTTATTAAAATTCATTCCATTTGCATTTAATTTATTTACATCCAATTTAAATTAAATTCAATTACTCATATTAATTTTTCTTACACTCATTTATTTTTATTCAATTCCTTTCACACCTAAATTGCATTTTATTTTATAATTCAAGTTCGTATTCATTTTATTAATTCATTTATAGCTTAAGTGGAATTAATTCACTTTACTAATTCATCTAGTTCTATTCAAATTTAATTCAATTCATTTAATCTTTATTAAGTGAAATATTTCATTTAATTTAATCCATTACTCATTTTATTTAACTTATTCAAGTTAAAACTTTTTTCTTATCATTCACATTCATCAAATTTAAAATTTGTCTTTTTAGCTTAATATTTCTGAAATCTGTATGTTATACAACTTGATTCACTTAAAATTTCATTTCGTTATTTTGTCTAATTCATTTCAAATACAATTCACTTTTTATTTAAGCTTTCTCGAGTTAAACTTCATTTTATTTACTTTATTTCACTATTTCAATTTATTTAAAATTTCTTAGGTTAATTATTTAATTTCATATCTCAAATTCAATTTTCTTTTGTTTGCTTAACCAAAATGTTCAATCATTTTAAAATTTGATTTTTATTTTCCTGTTCAAATTTATAAGTTATAAACATATTTCTTATATATACTATTTTCAATTTATAAGTTCGAAATTATTTTATATATTTATCAAATCATACTTGGGATATTTTTCACAATCAAAACTTTTTTTGACCGGAAATAATTTGTTTTGGTATCGATTCTCACTCAGAAACTCGAAAATGAATACTGGCGATGCTGTAGTCATCCCCAGAATTATTTTCCAACGACTAAAGTGAGTTCAATGCTTTTATTTCTTTCAAAAATCTTTTCAAAATATATTTCTAGTCAAAACACTTTCAAATAATACTATTGTTAATCCAGAAGGCTTTGAAAACAAATTTGAAAATCAATAAGATTTTTTTTATTCTAAAATTCTTAGCTTTTAAATCCTTCCTATTTATAAGCTATATTATTAATATACTTATATAATTTCATTATCTTATTACCAAAACATTTCATTAATTTACAACTTTGTTATTTTAAACAATTTTTATTATTATCGGATTTCAATTCAATTTGATTATCGAATGCTTCACAAAATAAAATTCACAAAGTATTCGTTTTATTTTTATCCAACCAATAATCGATGATAACTAAATATTATCATCTTCTAACAACTAATATTCATTAATAATTAACAATTTATATATATATATATATATAATATAATTTAGGTAATATCATTTCATTTTCCAGATTTTAAAACAATATTTTGTCGACTTGTCTCGTTTAAGTGTATAGAAACTCCTATCGATATCATGGCGTCCCATGCACCGACCAGAATTCATAAACATCTCAACGGATAAGTAAACACAATATAAAACATTTTATAACACTAACAAGTACGTGCTCTCATATATATATACACTTAAACAACTCATTCAAGGGTATCACTACCCAATCTCTAATGAGTCGAACCCCATAAAGCTAAGGTTATTGCTAAACCAAAGCTCTAATACAAACTGTGACGACCCACATTTCGGAATGTTTAAATCGACAATAATCCACAAATGTCCAACTTAAACAATCTGGAACATGGATAATCAATGCGATTAATTAAGAAAAATAAGAAAAGAAGAAGAAAACAAACACAAAATTTCGCAGCGGAATGACAAAATATAATAATCAAATAAACAGTTCGTGAAGCTGTTTATATTATACATTTGATTATAATTTATACAACATTTATCAGAGTTATATATACAACGGGGATAAATAAAATAATGCAGCAGACAACATGATGCAGGAATAATAATAATAATAATATACCGAATCTTCATCTTCGTCCTCCAGAGAATAATCTTCAATACGCTGAAAAACTCAAGACTGACCCGAACATAATGAAAAGACAAAACACTCGTGTCAGGACTAAAATATCCTTATGTGAGTCAAATCGATATCACATAACATGAGTGTAATAGCGTTAGAGATGTTTACGGGATTTCACATCTCCTATCCAGTGTATAACGTGCGTGCAATAACTCAAGAGATGTTATGGGATTTTCCACCTCTTAAGGATCCGTCAAAATATTTATATGTAGTAGAATACGCTGCATATATAATGTCTAATCAGTAAAATAAATATTTTTCTTAGCATTAAGGCTTTACATTAATCCCACTTAATGCGTTTTTAAGCATTGTCGTACAATTTGCACATAACGCCCCAGTAGCACGTCGAGAGATAGGGATGCACCGTGATACGACAACACTAAACCAAAATCGTAGGGGTCTCGTATAGGGGTAAAAGTATGACAAGGCACATGAGGCAATTCCCAAGGTAGGATACTACCAATTCGGGTCGCAGGGCTGGTGGTAACGCATCGTAGCCACGACCGCCCACTGCGTCCATCCATCCCATATCGAATCAAGGGAAGCTATCCCACAATCAAGGTGCACCAATCTAAACCAACAACAAGAGTAATAATATGGGCCAAGTCCAAGAAAATCGAAGAACAGATGTCCGCTAGGGGTAATTAGCCCACTTGGCCATGTCAAGCCGTCATGTTTTAGTCATTTCAAATTGGCACAAGTGTCGAGTTCTATCCATCATCGTTCTCTTTCTTCAAATCCAGCAATGATGCCAAATCCAACCACTTCGTTCTGGAGTCTCCTTCGCGTACACAGTTGTTAAAGTGGTAACAATATTGACAGAGAGTATGCCAATAAGAGGCCCCGGTCTCTTTAACAACCAAACGTCGTTTAACACACCGGTTGGTACTTTTATATTTCGAAAACAACTCGTACTTGATATAAAAATATCATATTCGCTTCAAAAATCAAATTCATTTCGAAATCATCATATTCACTCAAAATATTCTATTTCACGTCAAAATCGTTTTCGCCTTAATATCTCAATTTCCGTTCCGATTCAAAATTTCTTCAAATTTTCATTTGGGTTATAACTTCAATTTAACCCAAATCGTATTTAAATCCATGATTTAAATATAACATTCCATTCTTTGACCAAATTGAATTTTAGGAAATAATTTGAATTTTTTAAATAGTTTTAAAAGGTTAAATTAGTTTGATAGAAAATGGTTTATTTATTAAATATGGTTTATATAGGAAATAGTTAGAAAATCAAAGTAATTTGAATATCTAAAAAGATAGGTTTTAAACAGTTTATATGAAAATAATTTATTTGAAAATAGTTTCAAGTCAAACTGGTTCAATTCCCAATCTTCCAATTCAAATCAATTTCAATTTCCATTTCAATTTAAATCGGTTCAATTCCGATTTCAATCTGAATTAACTTGGATTCCAATTTTAATTCAAATCGATTTCAATTTCGATTTCACATTAATTCAATTTCGATTTTAATTCCAATTTATTTCAATTCAGTTCCAATTTGAATTAATTCCAATTCAATTCTCAATTTTAAACCATTTCAATTTATATAAATTCGAGTTCGATTTTAGAATATTAATTTAAATCATTTAAATCAAATTCAGCTTCAACGTTCAATTTAAGGTTCAAATCTTCAAAATAATTCAACTTTGAGCCTAAATTTGGAATTATCCAATTAAATTGATTTTACTTAGCAATGTTTCAAAGTTCGAATAAAAGTCCAATCTTTTAAAGAAAATCAATTTTCGAAATTCAACCATATTTCGATTATAACTTCAAAATCTCAACTTCTATTATTTAAACAGTTCTCGTTACCAAATTTAAATTTCAACATTTCGACCTCAAGTTCGAAATTATTTGATTTCCATAAATTCGATTTTTATTTCATTAAATCAAAATCATTTAAAAAAATTCAAAAAACAAATTTTAAAATCATATAATTTAACCAATCCGGTGTCTGTATATAATTTTCTATCCTATGGCCAAGTGTTCAGTTATTTCAATTTAATTTCAGGGATCGATGTATATCATTTCAGTCCAAAATAAATGTCATAGGTATATATCATTTCAACCTATTTCTTAATTTATTCAAAATAATTCCAATAATAGTTTTATATACTGTCAAGTAATTTACAGGGTGATAACATGATATATAAAATAAATAAACATCCAAATCATCCAAAATCTCAACCAATTGGCATTCATCACAAAAAATCACCCAAACAGTCAATAAATCACATAAATTACCAATTATCGGAAATTTTCTAGCAGTTTATTCTAATTTCCATTTAACTATTAGTTCAAAATTTCTAGCATATAAATTTCTATATCGATTTCCATGTCAGTTAAATTTACCAAACAACAATTAATAGCGTACAAAACACTCGCCATTATTTGAAACTGAAAATTTTTCCAGCTTCAATAAATTTCAAACCAACTCCATGACGTGCCTTCGTCGATACGATTCCAATGCCACTTATTTCACCCACATCGGACCTCGTACGAGGAAGTTATGATTTAATTAACATTAAAGATTATAATAAAACGGAATAACTAAATAAAAATAAATAAACAAACAAACAAACCCTATTGTTCACGTCTTCCTTCTCACGTTCGTTCCCGCTTCAGGCTCCACTCGCACCCAACATACGCGACATCACCAAAACACGCACACCAACCTAGACGACTAGAGAACGATCGATGACCACCATTAAAAGCATGCTTGCCCCCTCTATCACCGCCCCAAGCGCGGTGCCTTCTGCCGCCTTCGATTGCACCCAAAAACCCAAAACGCGTGTAAGCTTCAAAGCCAGATCCTAGTGATTCCGCGATGCGTCGGCACAAATCAACTGTTGGATGTGTAGAGCTCGTCGAGTTCTACAACTTTGCTTTTGGAAGATTTTGATTTCGATACATGGATTGAGAGATAACGAGAAGAGAAGGTGGTGAATTTTCGGCCATTAAATTGTTTTGAACGGCAGCTGAAGTATAAGGACTAGGGTTAAAACAAATTGAACATGGCCTTATATATGTACTGACCCGATTGACTTGCGAAATTTCCGAACTCCAAACGAAGCGTGCCGCTTGGCGTTCATAATGTCTTACCCCCATTCCAAATGCAATGGAACTAGTTTCAAGGCCTAATTCGATCGTATTTAGAAGATAGCTTTTCAAAATCAATTAATCGAATTTCTTAAATTAATTTCTACGCGTTTCAAGATCGCACTGCCTAACGATAAGTCTGATCGCTATGAAACTTGAAATCCTACAGTAACTCACTATTAAGGATCCGATGAAACTGGTTTCGTCAAAATTCGAGACAGTGGCCAAAATGGCTATTTTCACTCGTTAATTAAAACAAGTAATTTCCAAAACTTAATTTAATCACATTAAATTCAATTTTAAAAGTTAAAAATCTTCATTCATATTTAAATAAATTTAAATCAACTTTTAAAATCATTTTCATTTGTATTAAATTCAGAATTCAATTATTCAAATAATTTCCAATATTAAATTTAAATAATTTAATTATCCAATAAATCACTATAATTGAAATATAAGTTATTTAACTTATAAAATTTACTTTTAAAACAAATTCAAATAATAAAACAACCATTTCCATTTCAAAGTAATTCAACATTATTATTCAATCCAAGCTATTGATTACAACGCATTAAATACATAGAATTTCATTTCAATAAATATTATTGCCAAAATCTTCGAAATAAGTTATTTCAAAATTTTATTAAAGTTCATATTCAATAACTACACTAACAATTCATTAAATTATTATTTCTATCCATTTTTATCCAATAATCATATTAAATTTAATAATTAAAAAAATACAGGTCGTTACAATGTCCGATATTTTACCTATATTATCATGATATTTTAAAATATCTTATACTAGTACTTGACCGATACATACCCAATACTGATATTAACTACTTAGGTTGATAATAGCTAAGGCCAAATAGGAAATCTTCGTGTGACAATGTCACACAGCTCTTTTTACTTGAGAACATCGTGGAACATCGAACGACTATAGTTGGATCTTAGTTAAAGCATAAGAAATGAAACACAATTCAATAGAGAATTCATCTCCACGGTTATGAGAGGTTAGTATCATGGTCAATTATGGTCAATTCAAAGTCAAAAATCTTCGATCGTGGCATACTAGTTAATAACAAATGTTATTATTAAACAAAAGACTTTAGAGATTGACTAAATAGTTGTATACGAATATTGTAGGAGTTTTTACCATGACCAAACACCAAATATCAAAAGTGATACAATGGTGATGAAGAGAATGTGCGTATAATATATCATTTCTTAAAGGTGCTTGTGACGACCCGGAATTTTTGAGCATTTGAAATTGGAATATTTAATTAATTTTAAATATTCAGAGGTTAATTATAAACTTAAATTTCAAATATTGCTATTTATTGAGTAATTTAATAATTAAATTAAATTATTTGAAGTTGGATAAAATAGTAAATCTGGTATTCTAAGCTAAATAAAAATATTTTGAAAGCTCAAAAAAATTATATTGTTAATACTGAAGGTGATGAAACTTTTAAAATTGGATTTAAAAGTAGTTTGTTCAGTTTTGAAATTTTATCGTTTAAAATTGAATTTAAAAATATCCTTCCGAGGCACAGTCTCGGAATTCGACGAAACCAGTTCCATTGGGTCCGTAATATTGACTTATTACCGGATTTCAAATTTCGTAGTGTTTGGAGTTGTTATGTGAGCGTACGATAAGCAAACGCGTTGAAACTAAATCGGAAATTCAATATTTTAACTGGTCCTAAAAGCTACCCTCTCCATACGATCGAGTTTGGACTTGAAACCTTTTCCATTGCTTTCGGAATAGGCATATAACATTACGAATGCCTAGCGGCACGCCTCGATAGGATATCGAAATTTTGAGTTGCAAATTCGTGACGATTTGAATTTGAATTTAATTCGAATATTTATATTGGTCAAACTTTCAGTCGTAATTATTTCACATCGTAACTTTTCAAAATCACTATAACTTACCTTCTGAAATACGCCATCTTATGTCCATTCCTCAGCACGCAAACGTCAACTCATGTTCCCTCGTTCGTCTTTAAGATGCAAATTGCCTCTGAGATTAACGAAGATAAAGTCTCGAACCTATTTTGCTTAAATGGCCGATGAAAATAATTTTTCTTTCAAATCGAAAATGGCCGCTGGCCTCGCTCGTTCCTCTTCTCCAAAATTTCAAAACCCACCTTCAAATCGAGATCGATTTCGCCTTCGAATTTTCGCCTTGTTAGAGTTGCTCGCGTGCGTAGTTTTGGGTTGGTAGTCGCGATGTATCGCGAGTGGGTTGCACGATTTTCTGGTGGGTCGTACGCTAGGTGTCGGGCGCGGTGGTTTCGGCATGGAGGGGCGACGCAGCGAGGTCGCGAGTCTAGGTAGGTTCGCGTTTGAACGAAAGCATTCTAGGGTTCGATAATGGGAAGTCGAGCTGCATCATGCTTGTGAATTCGATTCTTGAGAGCAGAGAGGAGAGTATGTAGCTCCGCTAGTTTGTGGTGGCGCGATTGTTGCCGTGAGGTGGAGGCAGCCCTGAGGCAGGGCACGCAGCACCGAAGATGGAGGTGTTGGTCTAGCGAATCGAAGGCGAGGTGATCGCGAATCGCGAGTCTGGGTTCGTTTGTTATCTGTGAGGTATTCTTCTGTTTGATTTTTACTGAAGGAATAAAATGTTTATACACATTTTTAATTTTAAAATATACACATATATGCTTAAAGGAAGAAATATATATATACAGACAGAAAGTATATATAGATTTATACAGTAAAATAAAAATAAAAGAGGGAAGTATATACATAGGTAGACAGGAAATCTATTCAGTAGGAATATATATATATATAGGTGCAGTTTCAATTTTTAATATATATATATATATTTACAAGGAAAAAAGAAAATTATTTGATAATTGAGGAACAGAAAATAAATAAATATAGATGGCTAGTTTAGATAAATTGTTGGTCAACTAAATTTATTTAATGGTAAATTTTTATAGTTTCTCTCAGATGTTAATAAGTCGTATAATGATTGTACAAGGTCAAAAATAAGGGAAACAAGCTGGTTTGGAAATGGGTTGCAGACGGAATAAGGTGAGTTAATCTCACTCAGTTGAATTTAAATTTAAATGGATAAATTTAAATCATTGATTGGATGATTGCATTGATTGATGTGCTATATATATATATAGTAGTATATAGCAATATATACATATTGGCATATGTTTATATTGGAATTGTTGATATTCCCGCATTATATAGCGGATGAGACCCTATGCGCCGCATAATAGCGGATGATATTTTATAAAACCCATATACCGCGATATTCCACCTTGAAGTGGAATTGGTATTGTGCTAACGTCTGTGGATGCAGGGAAATAGGTTGGAGGGATCCAACTGGATTCCTCAAAATATTTAATTTTGTTTAAATATTCTGTGATATGATTTTTGATATCCTGTGATGATTTATATTGGATAATCTGGTTGGATTGAATTTCCCAGTATAATGAGTTATCAAAAGCAATTGAATTGAATTTTGGAAAGAAATAAAAGAGTAAAATTTAAGTTAAATAATTCTAGTGAATTCGAATAAATTAAATAAGGAATTGTAAAAGAAATAAAGAAATTTCTAAATTCAAACAAATATGGGAAAAGAAGATTTTGAATTTAACAGGGAAGAAATAAATCTTTAACTAAAGTGATATTATCTAAAATATAAAAGGATTGATTTTATTGAATTTAAAGATTTAATTTAATTAAAACATTAATTGAAGAAGTTTGGAAATCCGAAATTGGTATTTTAGTTAAAAGGGTTTTAACTCATAATAAGGAAATAAAAGATGAAAGTTAATGTATTTGAAATAATTGAAGTAAATAGGGAAATTTACTTCAAAGTAAAGTAAAATGGAAATCAATTGGAAATTGATTTAAGTGTTTAAAAACTTGGGTTTTTAAAAGAGAAATGAGATTTTGGAGATATAAACTGGGTTTATAAAGTAAAATAAAATATCAGTGGATATTTGAGAATATAAATTCAAGATGGGAATTTATAAAAGGATATGGATTGATTTAAAAATAAATGTTGGTTTATTTTTAAAAGATGGAAATGAGAAGTGTATTTCTCTGGATTGCCAAGTACGTTTTTCCAAGGCAATTTTAAATATAAGTTAAAAGTTTAATATGTTTTAAAAAGCATATTTTAGAAGATTGATTATTTCTAAATGTTAAAGTCTAAAGTAAGTATTTTCAAAAATCTATTATTGTAGTAATTATATAAAAGTGATTTGCTATTATGTTTTAAAAGAGAAATTTAGTTTATATTTGTAAAGTGGTTTCATTTTAAATATTCCTTAAGTATATATTTTGTTAAGGTATTAAAGTAGTTTTTAAATTTCAATATTATAAAGTATATTTATAGTAAAGTGCTTTTAAATTATTTTTAAATCTAAAGTATTTTGTACTTGGTGTTTCAGAGAAATAAATATTTGGGGAAATGTATTCCGTAGGCGGAAACTGTTTGAAATTGTTTTCAAAAGGAGTTTGAAAATATAAATATATCTTGGAAAGATATTTGGGCAAATAAATAATGTGGGAAATTATTTATTGTGTGATGGTTGCTTGTGGATGTAAATTGATAGTTAAATAACCGACTATCAATATTGGCCAAATGCGTTGATCGTTTCGAAGAGACCGGGATCGAGTTTTCGTATACCGGGATTCTAGGTCTGGAGACTCGAATACCACTTCGATCCGGTTTGTACATTTCGTGTAACGTGTTCGGAGTCGAAGATGAAGCAGTGAAGTGCAAGGGCTAGTCGCTACTAATCCTGAGGATATTTCCAAAATGGATGTAGTAGGAATAGTGCCTTCGGTTCCGTTCGAACCCGGGACGGACTTGTATGGACGAATGCTTTCGTGACATCGTCAGGTGGACGATGGGCATTCTAAGGGATATGTGCTATAAAGGTATCGTTTAGCCTCAAGCCTCATCAACCGGGAATGACTGAAAATCAGGGGTTATGCAGCAAGGCTTCGTGGGTAGCACCCACTTGAGAGTAAAGTCATCCCTGTCTAGAAGTCCCTTTTATTTCGGCTTAGTGGTGCGGTTGCTGATCCCAACCGTGGGGTGATTTTATTTGGAATTGTCCAGTAAGGGATGATTCCGGTCTTGTGTTGCAGGGGAGCGGGCGTACTCCTCGGTACTGTGATCTAGGCCACGTACTGTGACAGGTGGTACCCCAGTGCCTAGTCATTCGTTGGAAATCCATTCTCCCTACGTGCCTTGTACGAGTTTTGTTTGTATTACCCACTTTGTGGCTAGTATGCTGGAATTTAATCATGTAACAATTTCAGCTATTTTAATAAGTATTTGTGAATAGACACTATTATAATATCAGAGGATTTTTTTATAAAAAGTGTTTTAGCTATCGTAAGGTAAAAACCCGACATGTTTATTTGTGGCGTGGTCTTACGAGATGCTTTTATTTCAAAAGGATTTTTGAAACTTTAATAATCCAATTGAGTGTGATTTTCTCACGCTGGTATTCCAGACTGACTCGGGTATTGTTTTATATGATGCTCGGGTCAGACCAAGTATTATAGGTTACAGGATATGATGCTGTGGAGCTCAGGAGACGAGCTGGATGACGATACGTACTCATGTACTTGTTATTATTTTTCCGCTGTGTATTCAGTTGTATGTTATGGATGTTGATGTACTCTGATGATGTATTCTGATGATGTATTATATAAACAGATATAGTTTTTGATTTGTGTAAAGATTTGTTGATATATATTATATTTTATTCCGCTGCGATGGTTAGATTCTGATGTTTTTTTTTTTCTTCTTCTACCTCTTCTTCTTAACTAAAATGGTTCGATTTTCCGGGTCCGGAAAGTCGGGTCGTTACAGTGGTATCAGAGCTTAGGCTGGCGACAACCTTGGCTCTGGTGGGAATTTTGAGAGTATTAATAGATATGAGCGCGTATTTGTTAGTGAATATAAAATTGTTTTATATCGTGTTGATTGGTTTATTGAGTAGTTTATGGATTCTGGTCGATGTGTGGGACGCCACAACATTGATAGGGATCTCTAAACACTTGTATAGAACAATTAGACACAGTATTGTTTTAAAGTAGGGTAAATGAAATAATTTTACCCAAATTATTTTTGTATAAAAAGAAAATGTTTTGTAAACTATTCTAGTTAATATATATGGTTGTTTGGATGTTAGAAGTGATAATATGGAATTATTATCATTAATATATGGAAACTTAACTAGGAATTGAAATTTATAACCAAAGCAAAGAATAAAATTTTATAATAAAATAAAATTTGAGATATAGATTACAAATGTAATTTATAAAATTGAAATAAACTCCATATCCAAATGAGATAGTAATTTGAAATAGAATTCCAGAGAAATGATGGATATAAAACTGGATGGGTTTTAAATTTGGAATTTTGTGAAAGTTTAAAATTCCTTTGAGTTGGAAATGGTTTCAAAATGGTTTTGGAGGGATTTTGAAGAGATAAAAGCATTAAATTCTCTTTCGGTCGTTGGAAAATAACTTCGGTGATGACTGCAGCATCATCGATGTTCATTTTTGGGTTTCTGAAAGAGAAATTGCTACCTAGATGTATGGGCTGGTGTTTGTTTGCAAAACTGAGTTTGGTTTTGAAATTGAAAAGGGTTTTGGGTATAGTTGATTTCAAAGGTGATTTTGAAATTCTGAGAAATTGTTTAAACTCTGGAATCTTATTTAAAATGTTTATGGAATGATGAGAAAAATAAAATATATATTAGTTAAATAAATTGTATAATCCCTAATTAAAAGTAAAGGTATAAATGGGATTGAATTTAAATAGATGGAAGTATGGATATAAATAAATTTTGGCTTATAAAATTTAGAAGTGGAATAAATAAGCCAAAATAAAAGTTGTTTTGAATTGTGAGAAATGGATGTAAATCCAAAACTTGAATTATAAAATAGATTGAACTTCAGTAAAATAGTTAAGTGATTTTCGAAGTAAAAAAAAATCAAATATTGAATTGTAAAAAGAAGTGTGCTAATTTGGAATAAATTAGAAAAGTGGATATGTTAATGGAATTTGGATTTGGTAATAAAAGTGGAAGTATAAATGAATAATGGAATTGGAGTGTAATAGTGATAATTTGAATTGTAAATAAATTCAAGTAAGCAGAAATGATTGAAGCGGCATTGTTATTAATATAATACAATTCAGGAATAAGTATTGAATGTGGATTAGAGATTATATTGGATTCAATGAATATACCACTTATATTAAAATGGAAGAGAGTTAAAAATAAATTGAATTGGAATCAATTTAAATTGGTTATGAAACTTAAGCAATTATTTATTCTTATGGATATCGTCAAAACTGCATAAAATAAACCGTCGTTTGACGTAAGTAAAGTAAATTGAAATTCTATCAGTTGATAGAAGTTAAATAAATTGATTTTGAGATCAATTGAATTAAATATAAGTTTGATTTGCTAAAATGAGCCGAATGTGAGGAATTGAGATGTGAACCATTTAAATTGGATGTAGTCGTACATAAATGGGTTGTAACAATTTAAATTAATGTTGGAACCAAAACATTGCTTATAAGTGTTATTTAATCTACTTTCCTCATGGAAATTCTCTTGTTTGTTAGTTAAATATGTAAAATGTTGTTAAGTTGCATGATCTTGGTACTTACATTTTTGAAGTAAGTAAGTACAGGTTCAGGGAAGCCGTATAGCTGATTTTGGGTTGCACTAATTGCTAAATAAATCACTGCTTTGCTTAAAAAAAATTGCTATAATAAGGTACGCTTACGCAAAAATTCAAAATAGGAGATATGAACTGCATATATTGATATATATTGTGATTTCCGGCCTGAGGCCGATGTATATATATATTTGTGCATCCTGCGATATCGCAGAAGTCCCTCTGTACAAGGGAGACTCCGCCAAAATTTTCCGTAAATTTTGGGAGTTAGAAAATTTTTTCAAAATTTTCATTAACGATAAATAATCTAAATTTGCTAAGCAAATGGAATTGGAACCGAATAATTGAATCTAGTTTAAATATGAATGTAAAGTAAGTGAAATCGAAAGAACTAAGGAAAGTAAGCTTGCAAATAAACTTTTAATTGAGATTTAAATTAATTAGTAAGTGAAACTAATCCATATTCAAAATGGAAGCCAATTTGAGTTTAAATGAAATTGTAAGGGCTAAGTAAATAGTAATGAAAATAAACTTCAATGGGGAAGTGAAAATAAATATAAACTTCAAAAATGAAGTAAAACAAATCCAAGAAGTATATAAGATGTTTATATTGGACTTAAGAAATGAATGGTGAATTCTTAAGTAAATTTGGTATGGAGGAAAATTATTCTAGGTGAATAATTGAATGACGATTAAAAATTTGAAGATGTGAATGGGATAAGTGTGATAAGTGAATAACAATCAAATGAATGTGAATAAAAAGGAAATTGATATAATTGATAATCAATTGGAATTTATACGTAGGATGTACGTATATTATTTTATTCGCATAACTATTTGATCCGGATTCGAGCACAGAATTTTGAGATAGTTTTATCGATCCGAATCAGGATTTTTCACTCGATTTTCGACGGCGAACCTGGATATGGATTGTTGGTTGATTCTGGAAATTCTCTATCATAGTTGGTGGCTATGCAAGGAGAATGACGGTTTCTGATCAAGAAACCAAATCTGAGTCCGCACTAGGAAGTCGGGTGGACAGTACTAGTTCGGAAGTGAAATTGTGTGATCGAGTGAGCGATCGGATTTGATATTGCGTACGGATGATATATGTGCATCGTACGGCTTAGGTAAAGCAAATATTGAAAATTTGTAAAGGAAAGTATAAAATGATTTTGGAATTGTGATTGAATATTATTGCTTAATAGGATATACAGGTGTATAAAAGCAATGGATTAATTGGGATTTTTGATTTTAGAAGATAAATTTAATGGCCCGACAAAAGGTATGTATTTGAATTTCTATATGAAATTTGATTGGGTTTTTGATCCAGCCACTTGGCTTTTTGTTTTCTTTTTGAGATTGGGAGGCCGTAGAGCCATTTTGTAGTAGTACCGAGCTAGCCGCGCAAAAGAGACGTTGGCGAAATTTTTCGAAAATTTAGGGAGTTAGAAAAATTTTGAGAAAATTTTGATAATTTAAAATTTGAATTCAAATTTAGATTTGAATTGATGAGTAAGTCATTTGGGTTGAACTTATGAATAAGTTGGAAAGTTAAAAGATGATTAGTGTATCATTAATAAAAGAAGACTTTGGAAAGTTGTTAAAACTGTTCGATTTGGAAAATAGTTAACGGGGATTGAATCATTCTTCCTAACTAGTAATTTCGGGGACGAAATTCTTTTAAGGGGGGAGGAATGTGACGACCCGGAATTTTTGAGCATTTGAAATTGGAATATTTAATTAATTTTAAATATTCAGAGGTTAATTATAAACTTAAATTTCAAATATTGCTATTTATTGAGTAATTTAATAATTAAATTAAATTATTTGAAGTTGGATAAAATAGTAAATCTGGTATTCTAAGCTAAATAAAAATATTTTGAAAGCTCAAAAAAATTATATTGTTAATACTGAAGGTGATGAAACTTTTAAAATTGGATTTAAAAGTAGTTTGTTCAGTTTTGAAATTTTATCGTTTAAAATTGAATTTAAAAATATCCTTCCGAGGCACAGTCTCGGAATTCGACGAAACCAGTTCCATTGGGTCCGTAATATTGACTTATTACCGGATTTCAAATTTCGTAGTGTTTGGAGTTGTTATGTGAGCGTACGATAAGCAAACGCGTTGAAACTAAATCGGAAATTCAATATTTTAACTGGTCCTAAAAGCTACCCTCTCCATACGATCGAGTTTGGACTTGAAACCTTTTCCATTGCTTTCGGAATAGGCATATAACATTACGAACGCCTAGCGGCACGCCTCGATAGGATATCGAAATTTTGAGTTGCAAATTCGTGACGATTTGAATTTGAATTTAATTCGAATATTTATATTGGTCAAACTTTCAGTCGTAATTATTTCACATCGTAACTTTTCAAAATCACTATAACTTACCTTCTGAAATACGCCATCTTATGTCCATTCCTCAGCACGCAAACGTCAACTCATGTTCCCTCGTTCGTCTTTAAGATGCAAATTGCCTCTGAGATTAACGAAGATAAAGTCTCGAACCTATTTTGCTTAAATGGCCGATGAAAATAATTTTTCTTTCAAATCGAAAATGGCCGCTGGCCTCGCTCGTTCCTCTTCTCCAAAATTTCAAAACCCACCTTCAAATCGAGATCGATTTCGCCTTCGAATTTTCGCCTTGTTAGAGTTGCTCGCGTGCGTAGTTTTGGGTTGGTAGTCGCGATGTATCGCGAGTGGGTTGCACGATTTTCTGGTGGGTCGTACGCTAGGTGTCGGGCGCGGTGGTTTCGGCATGGAGGGGCGACGCAGCGAGGTCGCGAGTCTAGGTAGGTTCGCGTTTGAACGAAAGCATTCTAGGGTTCGATAATGGGAAGTCGAGCTGCATCATGCTTGTGAATTCGATTCTTGAGAGCAGAGAGGAGAGTATGTAGCTCCGCTAGTTTGTGGTGGCGCGATTGTTGCCGTGAGGTGGAGGCAGCCCTGAGGCAGGGCACGCAGCACCGAAGATGGAGGTGTTGGTCTAGCGAATCGAAGGCGAGGTGATCGCGAATCGCGAGTCTGGGTTCGTTTGTTATCTGTGAGGTATTCTTCTGTTTGATTTTTACTGAAGGAATAAAATGTTTATACACATTTTTAATTTTAAAATATACACATATATGCTTAAAGGAAGAAATATATATATACAGACAGAAAGTATATATAGATTTATACAGTAAAATAAAAATAAAAGAGGGAAGTATATACATAGGTAGACAGGAAATCTATTCAGTAGGAATATATATATATATAGGTGCAGTTTCAATTTTTAATATATATATATATATTTACAAGGAAAAAAGAAAATTATTTGATAATTGAGGAACAGAAAATAAATAAATATAGATGGCTAGTTTAGATAAATTGTTGGTCAACTAAATTTATTTAATGGTAAATTTTTATAGTTTCTCTCAGATGTTAATAAGTCGTATAATGATTGTACAAGGTCAAAAATAAGGGAAACAAGCTGGTTTGGAAATGGGTTGCAGACGGAATAAGGTGAGTTAATCTCACTCAGTTGAATTTAAATTTAAATGGATAAATTTAAATCATTGATTGGATGATTGCATTGATTGATGTGCTATATATATATATATAGTAGTATATAGCAATATATACATATTGGCATATGTATATATTGGAATTGTTGATATTCCCGCATTATATAGCGGATGAGACCCTATGCGCCGCATAATAGCGGATGATATTTTATAAAACCCATATACCGCGATATTCCACCTTGAAGTGGAATTGGTATTGTGCTAACGTCTGTGGATGCAGGGAAATAGGTTGGAGGGATCCAACTGGATTCCTCAAAATATTTAATTTTGTTTAAATATTCTGTGATATGATTTTTGATATCCTGTGATGATTTATATTGGATAATCTGGTTGGATTGAATTTCCCAGTATAATGAGTTATCAAAAGCAATTGAATTGAATTTTGGAAAGAAATAAAAGAGTAAAATTTAAGTTAAATAATTCTAGTGAATTCGAATAAATTAAATAAGGAATTGTAAAAGAAATAAAGAAATTTCTAAATTCAAACAAATATGGGAAAAGAAGATTTTGAATTTAACAGGGAAGAAATAAATCTTTAACTAAAGTGATATTATCTAAAATATAAAAGGATTGATTTTATTGAATTTAAAGATTTAATTTAATTAAAACATTAATTGAAGAAGTTTGGAAATCCGAAATTGGTATTTTAGTTAAAAGGGTTTTAACTCATAATAAGGAAATAAAAGATGAAAGTTAATGTACTTGAAATAATTGAAGTAAATAGGGAAATTTACTTCAAAGTAAAGTAAAATGGAAATCAATTGGAAATTGATTTAAGTGTTTAAAAACTTGGGTTTTTAAAAGAGAAATGAGATTTTGGAGATATAAACTGGGTTTATAAAGTAAAATAAAATATCAGTGGATATTTGAGAATATAAATTCAAGATGGGAATTTATAAAAGGATATGGATTGATTTAAAAATAAATGTTGGTTTATTTTTAAAAGATGGAAATGAGAAGTGTATTTCTCTGGATTGCCAAGTACGTTTTTCCAAGGCAATTTTAAATATAAGTTAAAAGTTTAATATGTTTTAAAAAGCATATTTTAGAAGATTGATTATTTCTAAATGTTAAAGTCTAAAGTAAGTATTTTCAAAAATCTATTATTGTAGTAATTATATAAAAGTGATTTGCTATTATGTTTTAAAAGAGAAATTTAGTTTATATTTGTAAAGTGGTTTCATTTTAAATATTCCTTAAGTATATATTTTGTTAAGGTATTAAAGTAGTTTTTAAATTTCAATATTATAAAGTATATTTATAGTAAAGTGCTTTTAAATTATTTTTAAATCTAAAGTATTTTGTACTTGGTGTTTCAGAGAAATAAATATTTGGGGAAATGTATTCCGTAGGCGGAAACTGTTTGAAATTGTTTTCAAATGGAGTTTGAAAATATAAATATATCTTGGAAAGATATTTGGGCAAATAAATAATGTGGGAAATTATTTATTGTGTGATGGTTGCTTGTGGATGTAAATTGATAGTTAAATAACCGACTATCAATATTGGCCAAATGCGTTGATCGTTTCGAAGAGACCGGGATCGAGTTTCCGTATACCGGGATTCTAGGTCTGGAGACTCGAATACCACTTCGATCCGGTTTGTACATTTCGTGTAACGTGTTCGGAGTCGAAGATGAAGCAGTGAAGTGCAAGGGCTAGTCGCTACTAATCCTGAGGATATTTCCAAAATGGATGTAGTAGGAATAGTGCCTTTGGTTCCGTTCGAACCCGGGACGGACTTGTATGGACGAATGCTTTCGTGACATCGTCAGGTGGACGATGGGCATTCTAAGGGATATGTGCTATAAAGGTATCGTTTAGCCTCAAGCCTCATCAACCGGGAATGACTGAAAATCAGGGGTTATGCAGCAAGGCTTCGTGGGTAGCACCCACTTGAGAGTAAAGTCATCCCTGTCTAGAAGTCCCTTTTATTTCGGCTTAGTGGTGCGGTTGCTGATCCCAACCGTGGGGTGATTTTATTTGGAATTGTCCAGTAAGGGATGATTCCGGTCTTGTGTTGCAGGGGAGCGGGCGTACTCCTCGGTACTGTGATCTAGGCCACGTACTGTGACAGGTGGTACCCCAGTGCCTAGTCATTCGTTGGAAATCCATTCTCCCTACGTGCCTTGTACGAGTTTTGTTTGTATTACCCACTTTGTGGCTAGTATGCTGAAATTTAATCATGTAACAATTTCAGCTATTTTAATAAGTATTTGTGAATAGACACTATTATAATATCAGAGGATTTTTTTATAAAAAGTGTTTTAGCTATCGTAAGGTAAAAACCCGACATGTTTATTTGTGGCGTGGTCTTACGAGATGCTTTTATTTCAAAAGGATTTTTGAAACTTTAATAATCCAATTGAGTGTGATTTTCTCACGCTGGTATTCCAGACTGACTCGGGTATTGTTTTATATGATGCTCGGGTCAGACCGAGTATTATAGGTTACAGGATATGATGCTGTGGAGCTCAGGAGACGAGCTGGATGACGATACGTACTCACGTACTTGTTATTATTTTTCCGCTGTGTATTCAGTTGTATGTTATGGATGTTGATGTACTCTGATGATGTATTCTGATGATGTATTATATAAACAGATATAGTTTTTGATTTGTGTAAAGATTTGTTGATATATATTATATTTTATTCCGCTGCGATGGTTAGATTCTGATGTTGTTTTTTTTTTATTTTTCTTCTTCTACCTCTTCTTCTTAACTAAAATGGTTCGATTTTCCGGGTCTGGAAAGTCGGGTCGTTACAGTGCTGCTCAAACTGATCTAAACTATGACTTTACTGAAAACTTCTATAGATGATAAATTCGACCAAACTGACACACCATTAATTAAGGTGATGTGTGGACATTACTATTTGAATCGTTCAATATTAATTGCTTGCTAAATTCACACCTGTGAGTTGCATAACCAAATTTGTGCAGTCTTCAAAATATGACCCAATTTAATTAGTTTGTAATATGTTATAAATTAATTAAATTAATATATAATATATATTAATTATGAGTGCTTTTAGTAGTTGTGGTGCCATTAGTAATTCTGGTAGCTCTGAGAAATTTTCTGGATTCCTTTAGCAAATATTTGGATGTGGGTATAAGTGTTATTCATATACGTATTATTATACGATTTTAATACATGTTTAAATGGGTTTAAAAATGCAAAAAAAGAACATATAAATGGGAGGAAAGGGGGCAGACACATTATAGGAGGAGAACGAGTTTCCTTTAAGTTGAATTTTAAGAGTCATCAGTGGTAGATAACTCTCCTAATAACTCTTCTATAAACAACATCTCATACTCTTTCATTTTACTTTTTGATAAAAGATGAAAAAGGTTTTCAATCCTAAACACCACTCTCCTTGCTCCATTCTAGTAATCCAAAAGCCATCTCTTTTTCAATGGCAATAGTTCTTTGATCCTTGCAACATCAAAAATGTGGAATCAGATTCCTAGGAGACATACTTGGATCAAGTGCGACAAGCGGCAAGGTCTCAAAGGTAATTTTATATTTTCATAGATCCATATATGTTATGCCCAAACCCTTGTATACGATGATATCGCCATACATTTGTTTGATAATTGTAGAATCAATGAATAATTAATTTGAATCTTATATGCAAATCAACATGTTTTAAATTATAAATCATTTGATTTAAATTACGTTGCAGTTTGGTCTATGATAAAATTAACAATATGAAAACTATTTTATATGAAATATTACATAATCATGTTATACATATATTTACCATTTAAGATATAAAATATATATTTGACCTAGTTAAACTAAATTTGAATTAGGATATTTTGAATTTTCAGATTTTAAATCTAAACAAACTTCTTCTTTTTTAGCCATGTTATCTGGCTAATTTACAATAAATTTGAATTTACATACACCCACACAAAATATTTTTAAAATTATTTAATTCACAAAAAATTATATAATTTATTTAGTTGTGACAATACATCATATATATATATATATTTGTGTGTGTCTACCATACACCTCTCATGTTGTTGTATCATAATATCATGTATCACCTTCTCCACATTTTGCAACATACACTATATACACGAGAAACACAAACATATTAAACTGGATGAAAATCTCATTATGACTAGTAATTATAGAAGTTTCACATGTGGAATGTTAAAGGTTTGAACTTATGTGCATGTATATATTCATTATATTGTTCATATGTCATGTCATTGTTGTTTTGCATTACCATGTTTTGTACATATCACTTTTGCAATATATACCTTATATTTGAGAAAAATAAACACATTAAATTGGATGAAAAACTCATTATGACTAGTAATTGTAGATGTTTCACATGTAGAATGTGAAAGGTTTGAATTTATGTGCATGTATATATTATTCATATGTCATGTTGTTTGTAACAAACCGCCTTGTAACGGGTCTAATTTTCAACTAAGTAAAGGCTCATCGAACCTTAGCCCCATCCTAAAACCGGTTGTTGGTTGGTAAAATTGATATAATGAACAATACACAGAGCTATCTACTTATGCTATCAGAATCTCATAGCGGAAAGGATAAAAGATAATATCAGAAATAGTATCCATTTTATAGAAATTCAAATCTCAGAAACTAACATAATATCTCAATTTCTAAAATACAATATCTCAACATAATATCATCAAGTCTGAAAAGGGTACATTAAACTATAACAAAACGTAAATAGATAGATAACCGCAATAAGACTTTGCATCTGCCTTCATCTCTTAAGTCAACATCGTCTTCTCTGACATGTGCTATAATGAGTACGGAGTTAGAACAATAATGTTTGATGAATAAAATCTTGAGTCTTTCCATAATAGTATTTGGGCAGTATAATTTAAATAAGAATATGTCTTACGCATTCTAACTATATCGTACATGAAATACCTCCAACTGTAAGCCTTAAGGCTTTTCTAGTCCAATTATATAACCTATCTTTCCAATCCAACTCTATACCTCACTTTCAACTGTAAGCCAAAGGACCTTTCCTCTCCTATTCATCTACCATCAATCATGTCCTAACAATGTATAAGAAAGTACTCAAATCACTTAATATTTTTTCAATGGTAAGCGGCCCCTCTCTGGTACTCTCTAGTTGACATTTAATGGAATCCCATTAGGCCGCTTAATACTTCTTTATGGAAGAGGTGGACCCTACAATATCCGCTTAATAACTTGAACCTGAAGCAGACCCTTCCCGAGATTTCCTACTACCATGCATAAAACGATAACCCCGACCATTTAATAATTCCTAACTAGGGAGAAAGCGGATCCTACAACAACCACTTACTACCCCTGTAACGACCTAGGATTTAATCACTTTAATATGGATATTTAAATATATTTTTAATAATTAATTAATAAATTTTATAACTAAAAATAAACTCCTTTTAAATAGTAACTAATGATGGTGAAATAGTTTTCAAAATTTGTTTACAAAAATAATTAGTTCAGAACAAAATAGAAAATGCGACCGAAAATCGTTTTCCGAATTTACGACTTTTCAGTGTCTAAAAGTTGTCAGAAAACTTTGTGCACATTTTTGTAATACGCACACATTTATATATAATTTAGAATACATTTTAATATATGTATATGTTTATTAAATTATTTAAATATGATATGACATCTTATGAAAGTTAAATAGGTTTAAAAATATATATGTAAAAAGAAGTCACAAAATGTCATTTCCATAAAAACATTAAGTATACTAGTATTAATTTCATGTTAGCTCAAACAAGAGAGAGGGACAAGGGGAAAATGTGAGCAAAGGGGAGGGGCAGCATTCATGGTGAGGTGGCAAGGTAAGAATGAAGGATATGTACCCTAAGGCTAAATTGGTAATTTAATTTATCCATGTGTATATATATACTCATTCCTAATTTCCTTATCATTATTCTCATTTCATTTCCACTTTGAAAATTTTCTTTATGTTCTAAAATACTTCAATGGCTTCCAAACGTAATTCTAGTGTTTAAAAATCATAGTTTTATTCACTTTTAAATTTCCAAATCCTTGTTTAAGCTCCTTTCTTTCCTACAACTCCACCTTCACAAAACAAGCCCATACACAATCCCATACCACCTTGGTCGAACCTATATTCCACTTTAGCTGAATTATTTTGCATTATTCAAGCTCCAAAAACTCCATTTTTACAAAAGCAAGGTGAAGGCATAAGTCATACTCAAATTCTAGAGGAAGTTGCTTTAGTTTAGTCGATTTTCGGTGAGTAAAGTTTCACTCTTTAACTAAGTTTTCTAATGTATAAATGTTTGACTTGGGTTCTAAAAATGAAGTTTATATGGGAAAATAGTGTTGGATTGTATGTATGTAATTGTGCTTGGTTGTGATGACGTATAGTTTGGAATATGGTAGTTAAATAGTCAAGTTAGTTTGCATATTATAATCTGCTTGTACATGTTAGTTATGGAATGCTTACATGTTGTGACATGGTGGTGATGTAATCATGTATATTGTGAACAAGAATTTATAATTGTATGCTAAGGAAGTTAGCACCTTACTAATTTAAAGTGACATGATATCCTTTGCATAAATTCCAAAATCTTTGGTTTTAAAATTTGCAAAATGGTTTCAAGTTTTAAAATTTTGTTAGTTTTCCAAAATATGCTTCTATGTTTATAAGGTGGTAAAGTTTTAAAGAGTAAATGTTTAAAGGACTTAGAAAACAAAAATTTTAAATTTTGGAAATTATGGATCGTATAACGATAGTCGCTATAAGTGCAGTTCGTGAAAACGGATTGTTTTCGAAATCTAAAAATGTTTTCACTTAGGAATATTTTGGAAAATGTTTTCAAACATAAGTTAATTTTTGAAAAAGTAATTATTTATTTATTTATTTAATGATTATTTAAGTAATTAATTAACAAAGGTAATTAGTACTTAATCATTAATTAACAAAGGTAATTAACACTTAGGTGTTAATTAAGTAAGTTAACTAAAATTAGTTAATTAATTAAAGTTAATTATTATTTAATTAACTAAAGTTAATTATTATTTACTAAAGTTTAATTATTAATTAATTGTTTATTTAAAAAGGGGGTTAATTATTAATTAATTACTGATTAGGTTAAATTTAATTAAGATTTTAATTAGGACTTAATTAGGATTAATATTTATATAATAAGGGTTTAAAATATTATTTAATTAATTAGTAAGGATTTTAATTTTTTTAAAATCGCTTTATTTCTAAATATCAGTTTTGTTTTTAAAAAAGTTTTCTTTTGCAAAAGTGTTTTGGATCAAGGGATTTCTTTGTCGATTTTCTTTAAGTAACCTCAAACAAATATGGACCTTAATGCTAATATGGTGACTCGTTTATGTGAAGTAAGTCATCTCATATATATCACCAAAAGTCGATGAGTAGGTTGATCCTCTATCTATGAGATCTAGAATTTATTTTTATGTGAGGGATAGAGTAAGGCTGAAATATTGAAAACGTGATAAATACGGGAGGGTTAATTTCTATCAATGGGTCATGTTTAATTAAATACATGGTTATCCATATGCGAACTCTATATAATCACCATTAATAACGGATTGTCCGCTATTTATAACTTGACCCGTTTTAACTCAGGAAGTATATTGTGTATATTCGAGTTCCTCGGTGAGGACTCGAATACTTGTTACATACTTCCAAAAGAACCGGAGTTGAGTTAGCAGGGAATTACCGCTTAGTTTGGAGACACCCGTTTCCTGGTAAGTATGATTTATCTGAACCACTCTAAACTAATAACGTTCATAATGGATCATTATGAAGCATGCTATGGAGACGTACTATTCTTCCTAAGGGTGATTCTAAAATGGAAGATAGTAAATGTGGAATGTTGGTTTGAATGGATGCATGCTATCATTGCACTATTTCCTAGTGGGCATCGGTAGCATTCCAAGATGGTTTGCTAGAAGAAAAGGTAAACGTAGCCTCAAGCCTCACACCTGGAAATGACTAAAATTAGGGGATATTCTTCAAAGCTATGTGGTTCGCTATCATTAAGGTATGGACATCACCCAATCTAGATCAATATTATAAATTATGTATGCTTAGGGCTCATTTAGGTTGTTTATCCCAACCTAGGTAATGACATATTCGGCGCTATTCAGTATGGAGTAGGGTCGGTCTTGACTGTAGGGGGTCCATGTGAGGCTCTCAGTGTATTCTGTCTAGAGATGAACTATGATTGGTGGTACCACGGTGCATTGTCATTGATGGAATCCATTTTCCAATACATGCTTTTATGGACTTAGTTGTATAACTATTATGTTGGGATTTAATTAATGTAACAATTTCGGCTATGATTCCATATTTATTTTAACTCTAGACATTATGATAATATTAGAGGACCTTATATAGAAATGTTTTGGTTATCATAAGGTTAAAACCTATTCGTGCTTATATTCGGTGTGGTCTTACAAGTACCTTGTTTTCGAAGGATTTTTTTATAATGTTAAAACATATGCTTTACTCACATTAGACCCGTGTCTTCCCCAGAGTTTTATTTCTTTCCCTTAAACTCTTGGGTACTCAAATATTTATGAGTAGCCAAGTAGACATGTTTCTGTAGAGCATTTTGGTAAGCAACATGGAGTAGGAGCTTTCATCATCTAGTAGTTATGTTTATTTCTGTTGTGACTATGTATTATGTATTAGTAGTTGGGCAGGCTGATATAGCTGTCTTTCTTGGGAATGATACTTGTTTAACTTTGATGTAACATTTTGGGGTAACCATATGTGACGCCCCACCTCTATACTCGCACTAACCAAGGACACTACCGGGTAATGCCTTCAATTAGTACGAAGAATAAGGCTGTTGAGGAGCGACCAACTGTATAATTGATTTGAGCGAGAACCGATATGTCAGATAGTATGTCATGCATTTCATTTAAAGAGGAAATCCGACATATCCAATCCAAACTCAAATCTGCTACATAGTGGCTATGAGGCCTTCGGAAACAAATATAAAATAAGCATAACACAAATCAGTCACATATATTCATATCACTAAGGCGGAAACATATATGAATATAACACATAGAAGTGTACATCAAAGTAGTGGTCATACAAGATCCACTACATCACAAAAGAATAGGTACAAGTGCTAGACAAAAGAATATGTATACATCAAGGAGTCTCTATCTCGAATGTATAAAAAACAAAAACTACTAAGCTAAAGTAGTTAGCCAAAAGTCAGAAGCTAGTCCCTGCAAAGAAGTCAAGTGGAAGCACCTGAAACACCTCGGTCTGACCCGAGTATTATTTAAGAAGAAAAATAATAAACGGGTCAGTCTAGCTATAAATATCACACAAGATGAGATAGGATATGAGATATGACAAAAATATATGTTAACAATAATGCCATACTGTGACATGTATACATTTGATAGCAACAAAAATCATACAATATCTCAAATCTCCTCAAATATCCATAAAGAATATCATATTCTTTAGCTTATTCACCAAACCTCAAATATTGACAAAACATATCAATGCAAATCAAAAAAATTGGTGAAACACAAATTCTAGAAAGCAATAATTAGAAATCCATAAAACACAAAAGGGGGAGGCCTATCATAAACGGGAGCATGAAAACTCACCAACACGTGCATCACAAACGGAACGCTATTCCCATGGGTCGCTAACCCATAATGAGCCGAACATCGACGTACCTAAAAAGATACGCCCCATGGACAGAAACTCGATTGAGCCGAACATCGACGCACCTCGAAAGATACGCCCCATGCATGGACTCATTGAGTTGATTGCTCCACGAATGATCAAAAGACCATGGGTCGCGACCCCACCAAATTGAGCCGAAGCTCTACAGAACGGGGCATAGTCCCCCACGCGGACAAAGATACATTGACATCGCAAGTCTAAATCACAAAATGATCATCATTGATCAATAAAAGTGTAAATTACACCAAGCTAGTAAACAAATGAGTTTAGCTTCATGTTCCAAAACCATTGGCTTAACTTAAATATTTACGAACAAATTGTAGATTTCCACTCGAAGATTGTCACGAGATTTCAATCGAACAAGTCCAAGAATTAACCAACGAAGTAAACGCAAGCGTTTCATACCACTTGTTTTGCTAAGCCGTTTAATTAGATTTCTCATACGAATGAGGTAAAGGTTTGTATATACTAATAGATTGGAAAGTGGTTTTAAAACAAGTTTTGTATTAAACTAACGTTGAGAACATTCATGAAAGAGTTTGAGCATTTACTACTAGTATAAACACCTTTAGATTTTAAAGTGACAAATCATAGCAACGATTGTAAAAACAATCTATCACCAAAAATCCACATTCGACGACGTGAATTAAAACCATAAAAATCGATATCAAATCCATCAAATGGATATACCCAAAAATCTAGAAAAGAAGTCTTCAAAGTCGATAATAAATGACAACAACTAACCGGATCAACAAAAATCGATAAAAATTGGAAATCCACTCAAAAATAGGCAAAATGTGCAAAAATCAACAGGACCAGACGTCTGGTTGGTTCAGCCAGACGTCTGACCTGGGTTTCTGCCATTTTCTCTTTTTTTTCATATTATTATTTCAAGAACCCCTAACCAGACGTCTAACCGGTTGAACCAAACGTCTGGTTCATGGTTCTGGATTCTTATATATATATATATATTCTGCCGTTATTTCTTCTTCTTCTGGTGTCCTAACCAGACATCTGGGTTCTTCAACCAGACGTCTGGTTGCCTGTACTGGGCAACAGTTTGCCTAGGCCATTGATGGCCAAATCAATTCGGAAGCGATCGAATGAGCGATGGAGGCTAGAGATTTATGCCAAGCGACAACCCAGTCTTATAGGCTCTTCGATACACACCAAATAACATTGTCCAAACATCCAAGATAGGATCTTTATAGTTTTGACTTCAAAACACCAATATTGGAAAATTCACCAAATCAATTCAAATCAAAAGCAAATGAACATGAAATAGATGTTAGGAATTCATACCTAACAATAATAAAAGCTATTGACATATATGTGAGTTCAAGAACTCAGCTTTAAACCCAAATATAGTAATGAGAAGCTCTAAAACAAGCTAAGATTGATTTCTCTTCAACAACACCTCTAGAATCTTCAATCTATTATCAAATGAAATGAATTTCCTAAGTTAGGTTAAAGGGAATTCTGAAAAATGAAGAGAGATTGAGATGGAGAAGATGAAGAGGATGCTTACCTAAGCTTCTCTTTGATTTTAGAACTAGAACTTGAATTTCCTAAGAAAACTAGGCCTTAGGAATTTCTAATCTCCCCTCTTTCCCCCATTTTTCCTTTAGCTTGAGTGTTAGGAATTATTATGAGTAGAATGAATGAAGGGGAGAGGAGTTAGGGTATTTGGTAGAAGAGTTTGGGTTTTATTATTGGGTTAGTGGGCTAGAACCAAACCCAAAGCCCAAATGAAAATACCAAAATCCTAATCAACTCCAAATATATCGATGTTTATACTTAAACAAGTTGTAAACGTCATTTTAAAATCAATGGAAGTGGTCTCGAGTCCGGATTTGACTATTTACAGAAAGTCACATTTTGGATTTGAAATTCAACCAACGATGTTGTATTTAAATAAAACATTTAAATACATATTCGTAAAATATGCGGGTTATTACAGACTCTCCTCCTTAAAGAAATTGCGTCCTCGCAATACTTAAGAAAAAAATAAAGAGTAACAACCACACTAAGGCATAACAACACAAAAGGAAATTTTGAAATAAGAAGTTCACCATATAGAGCATGAGAGAGTAAGTCTGAATGCGTTCGCTCGATGTATTCTCTAGATTCCCAAGAACAATCTTTAGGATTTACGGACCATTGAACTTTCACAAGCGGAACATCTTTATTTCGAAGGCGTTTAACCTCCGTAGCAATGATACGAATAGGATGTTGCTCATAAGTCAAATTAGGTGAAACTTCAATTTCTTCAATAACACCGAGCTCAAGAATAGAATCGTAATCTCTAAGGCATTTCCGTAGTTGAGAAACGTGGAATACGTCATGAATAGCAAAAAATTGAGCCGGTAATAAAAGATGATAAGCCGCGGAACCAATGCGTTCGGTGATGGGAAATGGGCCAATATATCGAGGTGCTAATTTTCCCGATCGATTGAAACACACAACACCCTTCATAGGTGAAACACGAATGAATACCAAATCTCCCACAGAAAATTCCAAATTCCTTCTTTGGTTATCGGCATAGGATTTTTGTCTACTTTGAGCCTCTTTCATCCTATGACGAATAAGGTCAATCTTTTCTGTGGCATCAAAAATAAAATCTGGACCTAAAACCAGTTTCTCACCGGCTTCAAGCCAACACGAAGGAGATTGACCTGGCCTTCTGTAGAGTGCCTCGAAAGGTGCCATACCAATACTAGATTGGAAGCTATTATTATAAGAAAACTCAACAAAAGGAATATGATTGTAATGACCCACCCTTTTTGGACGGTTCAAATCGACAATAAACCATACATGTCAGACTCAAAAATATCTATTTTCCTAAATAATTTATAAAGTAAAGTATTTATAATTTCCTCAAGTCTCACAAATCGATTCAAATCAACTCAAATTTCAAATTCCAATTTAATACAATCTAAATTTTTCCATTTTAATTCAATTCACTTTCTAAATAACAAATTCAAATTATATTGATTTCAAATACAGATTTGAATCACAAAATAAACCATTTAAATTTCAATATATTTCAAAGCTTTAATATTCAACCATTTCAAAGTTAAATTTAACAGTTTCATATAGCTCTTGATCTAACTTCATTTATTATTTAATTAGGGAATATTCACTTAATAAATTCAATATCATTTAACTAGCCTTGAATTACCTTTTTACTAAATATTTCCTTAAATTTATTTAAACAAGAAATATTTATTAGATTACTTAAATCAAACCCAAGTTATAAATCATATCTTAAATCTCAATTTCAATAAGTTTCAAATCGGTTTAATTAAATAAAATTATCTTCCCAGCCTTAACTTATTCAAATTTTTACCCGAATCTATTGTGAAACATAAATTTAAATACTTAACCATATTATATGTATTAAATCAATCTCAATTAAATCAAATATTATTATTAAATCTATATATATATATATATATCATTACCATTTATATGTAATAATTTAAGAATCAACATTTATTAAAACCATATATTTCTTTCCAAAACCATAGGATTTATTTTCAAAATATTTATATATGGACCAACGGTGTCTGTATATAATTTCCTATTTATAGTCAAGTGATACGAATATTTATCATTTCAATCCGTAAATTTAAATACATACAGGTAGATATCATTACGACCCGTAATCCCAAATTCAAATCAATTGAATATCGCTTGGGTCTATCATTTCAACCCATAACGATTTTCTCCTATTCTAAAGTCCGTTCGGGTATGTATCATTTCAACCCATAGTGAAATCTATACTAACAGGGAACTTGCAGAGTGATAACAGATAATATAAAATATAACAACAGACATATATCATCAGTAACAATATAATATAAACAACAAGATATGGTGTCATATGCCACAGGTGAACAATTACAGATAATAGCATATATAACAATTTTAAACAACTAACAGCAGCATATCTCAATTATCGTTTCAATTGAAATCAAATTTAATAAATACAAGAACGTTAATCGTGAGTGCTTCCCAACTTCCACCAAAATCAAGAACACAAGCACGAAGGAGATCTTCAAGAGTTTAATTGACACGCTCCGTTTTTCCATCGGACTGAGGATGATAAGCGGTGCTAAAATTAAGCTTCGTTCCCAAAGCTTTTTGAAGACCCTTCGAAAATCCATTAGTAAATAATGGATCACGATTGCTAACAATAGAAGTAGGAACCCCATGCAATTTAACAATTTCTTTAACATAGAGTTTGGCCAAAAGAGGTACGGTCCGATTGGACCGAACGGGAAGAAAATGGGTGGATTTTGTAAGTCTATCTACTATACCCATAGACTATCACGACTCGAACGAGAACGGGGAAGACCGTCAATAAAGTCCATGGAAACTTGATCCCACTTCCAAACGGGAATGTCTAAAGGTTGCAATAACCCACCGGGCCTTTGATGCTCGGCCTTAAAGAGTTGGCAAGTCATGCAATGCTTAATGAAGTTAGCAATATCAGATTTCATTCCATCCCAATAATAAAGTCATTTCATGTCTGCATACATTTTACTACTACTGGGATGAATGGTAAATTTAGAACGATGAGAATCTTCTAAAATGTCTTTACGAAGATCACTAAAATTTGGCGCAACAAGTCTACCAAATTTTCGAATGCCTCCGCGAGCATCGATTTCAAAGTCTTTCAAACCATCAATATTTCTATCCCTACAACTTTGGCTAAGATGAGCCAATTCGGGATCATGGTTTTGAGCTACAAGAATGCGGTATAAAAGGGATGGATGAGCCTTAAGGCTACACAAAACAAGAGATGAACCCGAATCGGATTCACGATCTTGATCTCACAAGTAGACAAAGTCTCGAGATCATTCCATTCAGATATCATCATGGAAAAAACCGCTTGTTGCTTATGACTAAGGGCATCGGCAACGCGATTTCCCTTTCCGGAGTATAGAGAATATCAAGATCATAAGATGTAAAGAATTCAAGCCAACGTTGTTGATGCAAATTAAGTTCATTTTGAGAAAATAAATACTTCAAAGATTTATGATCGGTATAGAGAACAAATTTCTCTCCCAAAAGATAATGATGCCAAATTCTAAGGTAAAAAACAATGGCCGCGAGCTCTAAATCATGAGTGGCATATCTAGTCTCGGCAGACTTTAATTGCCTAGAAACATAAGTGATAGCACGTTCTCTTTGCATGAGAACGACTCCCAAACCAACACGACTAGCATTGGTATAAACAATCAAGTCTGGGTTCCCTTCGGGAATCACAAGAATAGGAGCATCGGAAAGGAGTTCTTTTAATTTCTGAAAAGCAGCTTCACATTTGTCTGACCAAATGTACTTAACTCCCTTCTTTGTCAAACTAGTAAGAGGTACGGAAATTTTAGAAAAGTCTTTTATAAAACGATGGTAATAGCCCGCCAATCCAAGAAAACTACGGATTTCAGTCACACTGTCTGATCTCTTCCAATTTTGAATCGCTTCAATTTTTGAAGGATCCACGGAAATTCCGAATTTAGAAATAATATGTCTTAAAAATTTCACACGGGATTGCCAAAAGTGGCACTTAGAAATTTGCTTTCAATTGATTGCTCCTAAGAGTTTCCAACACAATCCGAAGATGTTTTTCATGCTCTTCCTCGGTTTTAGAATAAACAAGAATATAATCGATAAAGATGAGAACAAACCGATCGAGGAAGTCTTTGAAAACTCGATTCATAAGGTCAACGAAATAAGCTGGAGCATTCGTCAAACCAAATGGCATAACAAGCTATTCATAAGATCCATAACGAGTACGGAACGACGTTAAAGGAATACTATCCTCTGCAATTCGAAGCTGATGGAAACCGGTTGCTAAGTCTAACTATGAAAAGACTCTAGCGCCGCTAAATTGATCGAATAGATCATCAATCCGAGGTAAGGGATATTTATTCTTGATGGTGAGATCATTAAGCTTGCGGTAGTCAACGCAAAGCCTAAGTGTACCATCAGATTTCTTCACAAAGATAGCTGAAGCTCCCCAAGGGGAGGAACTAGATCGAATAAACTGTTTCGCTTCCAATTCGGATAATTGTTTACGCATCTCCTCGTTTTCCATATTGGACATACGATAAGGAGGATGAGTAATAGTTAGAGCTCCACGGATTAGATTAATTCTGAACTCAATTGCTCGCTTAGGTGGTAATCCTAAAATGGGCTCAAATATATCGGAAAATTCACGAACAACGTGAATGAGGGAAATGACATCTTCCTCATCATCATCATCATCATCATCATGTGGATTTAGATAATATAAGGATGCTACCGAATTGGAATCTAAATCTTTGAGAACAATAGAAATCTGCTTAACAGATTGAGGATGTCAAAGATGGATAGTCCTCTCGGGACATAGGATGTGGGCTTCATGACGATTAAGCCAATCCATTCCCAAAATCATTCCGAAACCTAAGTAACGAATAACATGCAAATCGGCTCGGAAAGCATAATCACATAAAATAATCTCGACATCTTATAAAGTAAACTGAGTGTTGCGGATCCACCAACCGGATTCGCAATTCTCAGTGAAGTCATCAAGCCCATAACATTTAAAGAAAACGTGTCAACAAGTTCTTTTGATATAAAAGAGTGAGATGCACCCGTATAAAAAAGAACTCGAATATGATGATCATGAAACATAATAATGCCATCAAGGACAGAATGAGAAGTACCTTGACCAAGAGAAGTGTTACTAGGGGCTTGCACAACATTCAGCTTTCCCTCTTTCTTGCTTTGAAGTTTGGGACATGCAAATATATGATGACCCGAACTTTTGCAATAACAACAATAAAGGGGTTTCGGACACTTGTTTTCATAGTGGTCCTTAGATCCACAATTGTAGCATTCTCCACGATTAGGGGTAGAAGTCTTTGCTACCGAAGTTGCTTGCTTCCCTTTCTTGTTGGGATTAAGGCCATTGAATTTACTGTCGGGTTGCCTCTTCTTGTTGTTGTTGAAGTTCTTCTTGGCACCGACAACTTCAACATCACTTTCTTTATCGGCCTCTTCAAGTCGAAGAGCGATATCTACAAGCTGATCGAAAGAAACTTCTAGTTTCAGAAATAAAGGCTTTTTGAGTTTTTTATTCAATCCATAGATAAACCTCTTATTATTCTTCAATGGGTCACTAATATACTGGACCCCATATTTAGAGAGGGATTCAAAAGATGCGACATAATTTATCATAGAAGATTCACCTTGAACAAGGTCAATAAAGCGTCGGGCTAAAGTTACTTTTTCAGCTTCTGGCACAAACATTAACTCGAACCTTTCCTGGAATTGCTCCCAAGTAAGATCCGCTTCAACATTTTAGAAATCAAAAGCTCATACCAATCTAATGCTCTCTCCTAGAGCATGCCAGAAGCCACTTGGACTCGATGTAGATCCACAAGATTCATGAGAGAAAAGATGTGGTCGCATGTTCTAAGCCAAGCTTGGACTTCTATAACGCTTTCGGAACCCTTGAATGGCCTTCCACCCAAATTGGTATAATCACTGCACAAGCGTGCAAACCCGGATTTAGGATGAGTAAGCTCAGGAATGGGTCCGGCAGCTTGGGCATTCTTTACAAGATCCCAAAGCTATTGGGCAGACATAAATACGCCATCCTGAGGAGTAGCACTGGATTTACAAGCGCTGGGACGGCCAGGTCTAACCATTTCTCTTCTTTAAGAAAGAAAGAAAGAAGAGGAAAAAGGTTATTCTCAGAATGAATATCAAACAAACTTGATTGATAAAATAAGGCATCATAAAAGAAAATAGGATAGAATGGGTCGTAAGACTCGAATTAAATCCTAAGGCACGATTCCTAAGAGAGACTTAGGACAATGATCCTTGCTAGATTGTTCTACATTGTTCCGAAGTTTGGCTTTGATACCAAGCTGTGATGCCACACCTCTATACTCACACTAACCAAAGACACTACTGGGTAATGCCATCAATTAGTACGAAGAATAAGGATGTTGAGGAGCGACCAACTGTATAATTGATTTGAGCTAGAACCGATATGTCAAATAGTATGTCATGCATTTCATTTCAAGAGGAAATCCGACATATCCAATCCAAACTCAAATCTGCTACACAGTGGCTATGAGGCCTTCGGAAACAAATATAAAATAAGCATAACACAAATCAGCCATAGATATTCATATCACGAAGGCGGAAACAGATATGAATATAACACATAGAAGTGCACATCAAAGTAGTCGTCGTACAAGATCCACTACATCATAAACGAATAGGTACAAGTGCTAGACAAAAGAATATGTATACATCAAGGAGTCTCTACCTCGAATGTATAAAAAACAAAAACTACTAAGCTAAAGTAGTTAGCCAAAAGTCAGAAGCTAGTCCCTGCAAAGAAGTCAAGTGGAAGCACCTGAAACACCTCGGTCTGACCCGAGTATTATTTAAGAAGAAAAATAATAAATGGATCAGTCTAGCTATAAATATCACACAAGATGAGATAGGATAAGAGATATGACAAAAATATATGTTAACAATAATGCTATACTGTGACAAGTATACATTTGATAACAACAAAAATCATACAATATCTCAAATCTCCTCAAATATCCAAAAAGAATATCATATTCTTTAGCTTATTCACCAAACCTCAAATATTGACAAAACATATCAATGCAAATCACAAAATTGGTGAAACACAAATTCTAGAAAGCAATAATTAGAAATCCAGAAAACACAAAAGGGGGAGGCCTATCATAAACGGGAGCATGAAAACTCACCAACACGTGCATCACAAACAGAACGCTATTCCCATGGGTCGCTAACCCATAATGAGCCGAACATCGGTGTACCTAAAAAGATACGCCCCATGGACAGAAACTCGATTGAGCCGAACATCGACGCAGCTAGAAAGATACGCCCCATGCATGGACTCATTGAGCCGATTGCTCCACGACTGTCAAAAGACCATGGGTCGCTACCCTACCAAATTGAGTCGAAGCTCTACAGAACGGGGTATAGCCCCCTACGCGGACAAAGAGACATTGCACATCGCAAGTCTAAATCACAAAATGATCATCATTGATCAATAAAAGTGTAAATTACACCAAGCTAGTAAATAAACGAGTTTAGCTTCATGTCCCATAACCATTGGCTTAACTTAAATATTTACGAACAAATTGTAGATTTCCACTCGAAGATTGTCACGAGATTTCAATCGAACAAGTCCAAGAATTAACCGACGAAGTAAACGCAAGCGTTTCATACCACTTGTTTTGCTAAGCCGTTTTAATTAGATTTCCCATACGAATGAGGTAAAGGTTTGTATATACTAATAGATTGGAAAGTGGTTTTAAAACAAGTTTTGTAGTAAACTAATGTTGAAAACATTCATGAAAGAGTTTGAGCATTTACTACTAGTATAAACACCTTTAGATTTTAAAGTGACAAATCATAGAAACGATTGTAAAAACAATCTATCACCAAAAATCCACATTCGACGACGTGAATTAAAACCATAAAAATCGATATCAAATCCATCAAATGGATATACCTAAAAATCCAGAAAAGAAGTCATCAAAATCGATAATAAATGACAACAACTAACCGGATCAACAAAAATCGATAAAAATTGGAAATCCACTCAAAAATAGGCAAAATGGGCAAAAATCAATAGGACCAGACGTCTGGTTGGTTCGGCCAGACGTCTAACCTGGGGTTCTGCCATTTTCTCTTTTTTTTCTAGAACCCCTAACTAGATGTATGATCGGTTGAACCAGACATCTTGTTCATGGTTCTGGATTTATATATATATTTATTTATTTATTTATTTATTTATATATATTCTGCCGTTATTTTTTCTTCTTCTGGTGCCCTAACCAGATGTCTGGGTTCTTCAACCAGATGTCCGGTTGCCTGTACTGGGCAACAGTTTGCCTAGGCCATTGATGGCCAAATCAATTCGGAAGCGATCAGACGAGCGACAGAGGCTAGGGATTTATGCCAAGCGACAACCCAGTCCTATAGGCTCTTCGATACACCCCAAATAACATGTCCAACATCCAAGATAGGATCTTTATAGTTTTGACTTCAAAACACCAAAATCGGAAAATTCACCAAATCAATTCAAATCAAAAGCAAATGAACATGAAATAGATGTTAGGAATTCATACCTAACAACAATAAAATCTATAGACATAGATGTGAGTTCAAGAACTCACCTTTAAACCCAAATATAGAAATGACAAGCTCTAAAAAAAGCTAAGATTGATTTCTCTTCAATAACACCTCTAGAATCTTCAATCTATTATCAAATGAAATGAATTTCCTAAGTTAGGTTAAAGGGAATTCTGAAAATTGAAGAGAGATTGAGATGGAGAAGATGAAGAGGATGCTTACCTAAGCTTCTCTTTGATTTTAGAACTAGAACTTGAATTTCCTAAGAAAACTAGGCCTTAGGAATTTCTAATCTCCCCTTTTATTCCATTTTTCCTTTAGCTTGAGTGTTAGGAATTATTATGAGTAGAATGAATGAAGGGGAGAGGAGTTAGGGTATTTGGTAGAAGAGTTTGGGTTCTATTATTGGGTTAGTGGGCTAGAACCAAACCCAAATGAAAATACCAAAATCTTAATCAACTCCAAACATATCGATGTTTATACTTAAACAAGTTGTAAACGTCTTTTTAAAATCAATGGAAGTAGTCTCGAGTCTGGATTCGACTGTTTACAAAAAGTCACATTTTGGATTTCAAATTCAACTAACGATGATATATTTAAATATAACATTTAAATAAACATTCGTAAAATATGCGGGTTGTTACACCATATGTACTATTTTGTAATGATGTATATGTAACTCTGATATTTGTGAGAAAAATTTATGTTTGTTTTCCTTATCTTTTATTTTCTTTACCCCATACCTATCTTTCAGACAATTAGATGATCGACACATGAATACCGAGGATGTATTAAGTGTCCTCTTTGGCTGTAAGAAAGGAAGATCGTTACACATGGTATCGGTGCCTGGTTGATCGAACACCTAGGCCTTTGTTGGGGTCGAATCATTAGAGATAGGGATAGTAGTACCCTAGAATGAGTTTAGTCTTTGAGAGTGTATTTTCATGTTGTTCTGATCAGCATTTATATGTTTGGTTTATGCTATTTTTCCCTAAGATAATCTCGTCTATGTATTCTAAAGATATCTTACTTTATTCAAGTAGTAAGATTGAGTATGAGAAGGGGACAAGGAAGGGGAAACAGTAGTACAACAACCACAGATGGTAGAACCTCGAATGTTAAAAGGGTTGGGACTACGAGAGAAGCATCCCTAGTGCAACCTCGAGTAAACTTCGCAGCTCTGTGAAAGGATTTCACAAACCTAAGAGGAAAACCTTTCAAGGGTACATAATCTATCATTGAAGTACAAGCTTGGCTATGGTCATGTGAGAAAATATGTTTGGACATTTCTAATGATCAGAAACACTTCTTGGCATCATAGTAATTACAATAGGGTGCAACTGCATGGTGGGATTCTGTCACTGCAAATGTTTTAGAAGATGAGTTCTCACGGCTAGATTCAAAGAAGTATTCAAAGACTAATTCATGCCAGCTGCAGGCAAAACTTGATTATATTGAAGTTTCGTGGATCTCAAGCAAGGAGACCTTTTGATGGCTGAATATAAGATGAAGTTTAACGAGTTATGTCGTTTCAGTCCTGGACTTATTAACACACCAATAAAGAAGAATGAAATGTTTGTATTGGGTGTGAGAGAAGAGTCCATGAAAAGATGACTGCTCATATAAAGGAATCATTTATGGATCCAGTAGACATGGCCCTAAGGTATGAAGTGCTTTTGAAGAAGAAGCCATCAGTCGCAACAACAGCAGCACCCAGTAGCAGTACCGTTAACCCAAATAAAAGGAAGTTTAACCTAAAATGGAAAAGGAAGCAGGGTAAGTGAAAACCAACAGGAGGAGATCAGGGAAACAAGTATAAAGATGTTGTCTGTTTCAATTGTAATAAAAAGGGGCATATTTCAACACACTATCAGTAGGAGCATGCTATATCTCCAATGGTCCAGAAGACACTTTGCTATGACTGCCACCATCCTAGACACATGGTTTAGGCCCACTTATTATTGAAGAAGGGTCAGGACTTTAAGGTCTACGCTATTAAGAACGTGCCCTCAACCTCTGAAGATGTTAAAGGGAAGGGAGTCTTGGAAGTTACTTTACTTATTAATGGCATTTTGTTAGAGTTTTTTTTATATCGGGGCTTCTCATAGTTTCATCTTTAAAGAATTGGTATATAGATTAGGGCTTACCCCAAATTTGTCGAAACCCGTCTATGTTTCAAATCATGTAGGTGGTATGACTAGTCTATGCTTAATTTGTGAGAATGTAAATATTTCCTACCTTACCAACCATTTTCCATGGAACATGTTTGCACTTTATGTTAAAGGTTTCGATGTTTTGCTTGGAATGGATTGGCTAGATAAGTATAATGATATCCTTAACTACATTAATCGGAGTGTAGTATTGAAAGCCAAGACCGGAAGGGTATTGGAAAGAATTTCATGTGAGGTCCTAAATAATCGTATGAGTAGTTTTCTTTATTCCTTAGAATCATCCCAAAAAGAGCTAGAGTCTATTAGTTAAAGATTTCTCGGATATTTTTGAGCTGGTTAGCAGTTTTCCTCTCTATTAGGAAATTGAATTTCGTATTTATCTACTTCCTAGTGCGAAACCTGTTATTCAACCCTTACGTAAAATGGCCTTGAGAGAGAAACAGGAGCTAATAAGTCAAACTGATGATTTGTTAAGAAGAGAGCTGATAGACTGAGTTGTTCGAGTTGGGAATCGACAGTAGTTTTTATGGCTAAGTCTGATGGTTCTTTAAGATTGTGTGTGGACTATAGGGAGTTGAATAAGCAGACCATTTGGAAAAAGTATATGTTACCCCGAATAGATGATATATTTGACCAACTTCACGAGGCTAGATTATTTTCCCAAATGGACATTGCTATGGGTTTCCATTGGTTAAGGGTAGCGGAGGATAGTATACCCTTAGCTGCTTTTAGAGGGCCAGACCTTTTCCACGAGTGGTTGGTTATGCCTTTTGGGCTAACCAATGCACCTGCATTTTTCATTGATCTTATGAATTGAATTTTTTAGGATGTCCTAAATAAGTTCATGTTGGTTTTCATTAACGACATCCTTATTTATTCCAAGACTGAAGAAGAGCATGAACACCATTTGAAAGTGGTGTTAGAAACGTTAAGGAAAAACATTTTAAAGGCTAAGTTTCTAAGTGCCGCTTTTGGCAGTTAGAAGTGAGATATTTAGGTCATGTTGTATCGGGAGATGGCATTTCAGTTGACCCGGCTAAGGTAGCTGCCGTGCAAGACTTCAAAAGACCCCAAACTCCCATATAAGTGAGAAGCTTTTTAGGGATGGTGGGTTATTATAGGAAGTTCATAAAGGATTACTCTAAGATCGCCTCTCATCTAACCAAGCTGATGAAAAAGGATGTTGAATTTGAGTGGACTCCCAAGTGTGAAGGCGCCTTCTTTCAGTTAAAAGAAAGATTGACTAGTACCTCGATTTTAGTTATAATAGATGGAGGAGAGGGGTTGATTGTTTATAACAATGCTAGTAGAGTTGGTTTGGGTGCAGTGTGGATGCAACATAGGAAGGTTATAGCCTATGCAACTAGATAGTTAAAGCCTCACGAGAAGAATTATGCAACGCACGACTTGGAACTGTTAGCCATAGTATTTGCGTTAAAGATGTGGAGGTCCTACTTGTTGGGTAAGAATCCTTCTATTCCTCTTTAGTTTATTACTATTCTTTAAGGATCCTACTGGTGATTTCCTTCTTTAAAAGGTGAAAAGTTCGAGCTCTTCACGGATCACAAGTCCTCGATGTACCTTTTCACTCAATGGACCTAAACCTGAGGCAGTAAAGATGGTTGGAATTTCTGGCGGCTTACGATTTGGATATTCTATACAAGACAGGAAAAGCGAATGTGGTTGTGGATGCTTTAAGTAGGAATGAAGTTTTGGCACTCTTGGAAGTTAAACTAGCTCTTTTGGCTCGGATTTCTAGTAAGCAAAGGGAGAATGTGCGTTTAAGGAAGATCGTCCAGGATGTTGAGGGAGGGCAGTGTTCAAGTTTCGAGTTAGATAACCATGGTATATTGTGCATGAGTAGAAGGATTTGCATCCCTAATGTCGATGGCCTTAGACAAGAATTTTTATCGGAATGTCATCGATCCAAATAAAGTATCTACTTAGGTTTTTGAAAGATGCATCGAGATATGAAGCTTTTTGGTGAAAGGGGATGAAGAAGGATGTCTCAATCTTCGTCAGCAGATGTTTGAACTGTCAATAGATAAAAGGCAGTCATCAGAAGACGACTGGTTTACTTCAACCCTTAGAAATTCCAAATTGGAAATGGGAGATGATATCGATGGATTTTGTTGATGGATTACCTAGAACCAGAAAAAGGAATGAAGTGGTGTGGGTTATTGTAGATCGGCTAACAAAGAGTGCTTATTTTATTCCAGTGAAGCCAACAAGGACTACAGCTTCTTTGGCTGATATTCATATGAGAGAGATTGATAGATTGCATGGGGTCCAGTGAGTATAGTAAGTGATCGAGATCCTATCTTTACTAGTCAGTTTTGGAGGGCGTTGCAAGTAGCATTAGGAACAAAGCTATGCCTGAGCCCAACATGTCACCCTCTAAATAAACGGAAAAACGGAACAGGTAAATCAGATTCTAAAAGATCTTTTGAAGACACGTATTATGGATTTTGGATGATCATGGGAAGATCATCTTCATTTAGTGAAATTCTCCTACAATAATAGTTATCAAGCGAGCATTAGCATGACACCTTACGAAGCACTTTATGGACGCCCATGCTAGTCACCGACATGTTAGGTTGAGATTGGAGATAGGCTAGTACTTGAACCGAACATGATTTGAGAAGTTACTAAAAAGATTTCGATGATAAAGAGAAGGATGAAGGAAGCCCAGGATCGACAAAGGAGTTATGCCAATAAAATAAGAAGAGATCTGGAATTTGAAGGCAGAGACTCTATATTTGTAAAGATTTCCCCTATCAGAGGAGTTGCTAGATTTGGAAGGGCTGGAAAGTTAGCACAAGGTGCATTGGGCCTTTTAAGATTACTAAAAGAATTGGATTGCTCGCTTATAGGGTTGAATTACCAGAAAAGTGTCGAGGGCCCATAATGTTTTCTACGTATCCTATTTCATAAATTTGTTCATGGCCCTTCATTGATAGTAGAATCGTTGGTTCAAGACGATTTGGAGATAGAACCGAACATGATACTGATTAGACATCCAGTTCATATTGTAGATCAAGATGAAAAGAGATTGTGCAATAAAGTGGTGAAGTTAGTAAAGATTCAGTGGAGTGAGGATCCCCAAGATTGTACTTGGGAGACTGTAGATCATACGAGGGAAGCCTATCCAGAATTTATGTTAGGATAGTCATTGTTTGTATGTATAGTGTATTCATTATTGTGCTATGGTTGCTTGTATGTCCTTTGTATGGATTTCAAGATATATAATATATGGCCTTTTGAGTTATTTTGAGTTAGCCCCTTGTTTGTTAATTTCGGGACGAAATTCTTTTAGCGGGGAGAGTATAACGACCGAGGATTTAATCACTTTAATTATGAATATTTAAATAATTATAGTTAATGGATTTTATAACTAAAAATAAAATCCTTTTAAATAATAACTAATGATGGTGAAATAGTTTTCAAAATTTGTTTATACAAATAATTAGTTCAAAATAAAATAGAAAATATGACCGAAAATCGTTTTTCGAATTTGCGACTATTCGTTGTCTAAAAGTTGTCAAAAAACGTTGTGCACATTTGAGTAATTTATATACATATTTACATATAATTTAGAATACATTTTAATATATGTATATGTTTATATGTTATTCAAATATGATATGACATCTTATGAATAAGTTTAAAAATATATCTGTAAAAAGAAGTCACAAAATGTCATTTCAATAAAAACATTAAGTACACTAGTATTAATTTCATGTTGGCTCAAAGAAGAGAGGGGGTGCAAGGGAAAAACACGAGCAAAGGGGAGGGGGAGCATGCATGGTGAGGTGGCAAGTTAAGAATGGAAGGTATGTACCCTAAGGCTAAATTGGTAATTTAATTTATCCATGTGTATATATACTCATTTTCAAAATTTCCTTATCATTTTTCTTATTTCATTTCCACTTTTAAAACTTTCTCTAAGTTCTAAATACTTCCATGGCTTCCAAAAGAAAATCTAGTGTTAAAAGATCATAGTTTTATTTACTTTTAAATTTCTAAATCCTTGTTTAAGCTTCTCCTTTCTTTCCTGCAACTCCACCTTCACAAAACAAGCCCATACACACCCCTATACCACCTTGGCCGAACCTATATTCCACATTAGGTAAATTATTTTCCCTCATTCAAGCTCCAAAAACACCATTTTTACAAAAGCAAGGTGAAGGCATAATTCATATTCAAATTATAAAGGAAGTTGCTTTAGTTTAGTCGACATTCGGTGAGTAAAGTTTCACTCTTTAACTAAGTTTTCTAACATATAAACATGTTTGAATTGGGTTCTAAAAATGAAGTTTATATAGATAAAAATAGTGTTAATTGTATTTACGTAATTATGCTTGGTTGTGATGATGTATAGTTTGGAATATGGTAGTTAAATAGTCAAGTTAGTTTGCATATTATAATCTAGCTTGTATATGTTGGTTATGAAATGTTTACATGTTATGACGTGGTGGTGATGTAATCATGTATGTTGCGAACATGAATTCATGAGTGTATGCTAAGAAAGTTAGCACCTTACTAGTTTAAAGCGACATGTTATCCCTTATATAAATTCCAAAATCTTTGGTTTTAAAATTTGCAAAATGTTTTCAAGTTTTAAAAACTTGTTAGTTTTCCAAAATATGCTTTTATGTTTACAAGGTGGTAAAGTTTTAAAGAGTTAAAGTTTAGAAGACTTAGAAACAAAAAATTTTAATTTTGGAAATTAAGGGTCGTATAGCGATAATCGTTATAAGTGCAGTTAGTGAAAACGAACTCTTTTCGAAATCTAAAAATGTATTCACTTAGGAACCTTTTGGAAAATGTTTTCAAACATAAGTCAAGTTTTAAAAAAGTAATTATTTATTTATTTAATTAATTAATTAAGTAAGGTAATTAGTTCTTAATCATTAATTAACAAAGGTGATTAGTACTTAAGTGTTACTAAACTTAGCTAATTAAAATTAGGTAATTAATTAAAAGTTAATTACTATTTATTCAAGATTAATTATTAATTAATTAATTATTTCAAAAGGGGTTAATTATTAATTACTGATTTGGTTAAATTTAATTAAGAATTTAATTAGGACTTAATTAAGATTTAATTATTATTTAATAAGGGTTTAAATTGTTATTTAATTAACTAATAAGGATTTTAATTTTTTTTAAATCTCTTTATTTCTAAATATCGATTTTGTTTTTAAAATAGTTTTTTTTTGCAAAAGTGTTTTGGATCAAGGGATTTCTTGGTCGATATCCTTTTAGTAACCTCAAATAAATATAAACCCTAATGCTAATATGGTGACTCATTTATGTGAAGTAAGTCATCTTATATGTAGCACTAAATGCCGATGAGTAGGTTAATCCTCTATCTACGAGATCTAGAATTTATTTCTAGGCGAGGGATAGAGTAAGGTCGATATATCGAAAACGTGGTAAATATGGGTGGGTTAATTTCTATCAACGGGTCATGTTTAATTAAGTATATGGTTATCCATATGCAAACTCTATATAATCACCCTTAATAGTGGATTGTCCACTATTTATAACTTGACCTGTTTTAACTCAGAAGCTTGTTGTGTATATTCGAGTTCCCCAATGAGGACTCAAATACTTGTTGCATACTTCCAAAAGAACCAGAATTGAGTTAGTCGAGAATTACTGCTTAGTTTGGAGACACCGGTTTTTAGATAAGTATGATTTATCTGAACCACTCCAAACTAATAACGTTTGTAATGGATCATTATGAAGCATGCTATGAAGCTGTACTATTCTTCCTGAGGGTGATTCCAAAATGGAAGATATTAAATATTGAATGTTTATTTGACCTCAGAACAATTTGTATGGATGAATGCTATCATTGCATTGTTGCCTGGAGGGCATTGGTAGCATTCCAAGATGGTCTGCTAGAAGGAAAGGTAAACGTAACCTCAAGCCTCACACTCAGGAATGACTAAAATCAGGGGATATGCTTCAAGGCTATGTGGTTCGCTACCATTAGGGTATGGTCATCACCCAACCTTGATCGATATTATAGATTATGTATGCTCGGGGCCCATTTAGGTTGTTGATCCTAACCTGGGTGATGACATATTCGGCGCTATCATATAACGGGTAAGGCGGATCCTGACTTGTAGGGAGTCCATGTGAGGCTCTCAGTGTATTTAATCTAGAGATGCACTATGATAGGTGCTACCCTAGTGCCTTATCATTGACGGAATTCATTTTCCAATATGTGCCTTTACGGACTTAGTTATATACCTATTATGTTGGAATTTAATTAATGTAACAATTTTTGCCATGATTCCATATTTATTTTAACTCTAGACATTATGGTAATATCAGAGGATTTTATATAGAAATGTTTTAGTTACCATAAGGTAAAAGCCCGCCGTGTTTATGTGGGGCATGGTCTTACGAGATACCTTGTTTTCGAAGGATTTTTTTATAAAGTTAAAACATATTCTTTACTCACACTAGACATATGTCTGACCCAGAGTTTTATTTTTCTTTCCCTTAAACTCTTGGGTTCTCAAATTTTTATGAGTAGCCAAGTTGCTATGTTTATTTCCGCTGTGACTGTATATTATGTATTAGTAGTTGGGCAGGCTGATATAGTTGTCTTTCTTGGAATAATACTTGTTGTAACTTTGACGTAGCATTTTGGAGTAACCATATGTACTATTCTGTGATGATGTATATGTAACTCTGACGTTTGTCAGAAAACTCTGTGTTTGTTATCCTTGTCTTTTATTTTCTTTACCCTATAACATGTCTTTCAAACACTTAGATAATCGGCACATGAATACCGAGGATGTATTAAATGTCATCTTTGGGTGTAAGAAAGGCGAATCGTTACAACCCCCAACCTTGAACCAGGTATTATGTATTATGACCCATAACCTAAACTGTGACGTCTCACATTAGTCTATAGAATTGAAACTAACCTCGCATCCTCCATGGGTACTTATTATAGATGATATCTCACATCAGTCCCAATGTAACATTACCGGTTGCCATATTAGCTGGGCAGACTTCGGCGTGCTTTTGACTGACCTCGCATTCCTATAACTTAGTCATAATTTTTGCTCTCCTAATCATATTACCATATATACCTCACCACATTTCGCATTAAGGCCTTATAAGGAAATCTCCTTATTTCACCTTTAAGTATAAATTATTTTCCATAATTATCCCAACTTGTTTCTAAAGGGTTTTAATGCTAATTACCGGCCAATTTATATTAAGTGATTAATACGTCATTAATTATACGTTATTTATACGCTAATACACACACACACACGTAACTAAATACTCCTAAGCGTGCGAAGACTTTGCATCCTAAACTAATCATTTAAATGTCAAAACCACCAATTTATACAAGTCAACTCCATACCATAACATACAAGTTAGCTAATATCCTTAGCTCAACATAAGACTTGTATAATAACATAGAATCAACTACCAACTTGTTTTATATTAAAATGGTAGAATCAACACCAATAGAACTTACAATTCAAACCCTTTTACGCTCTATTCAACTTTTACATATACAACAAAAAAGGAATTTATATTTAAATTATGAAAATAGGCAGTGCAAACTACGAATAGAAGAATCCATACTTTACACACCATTTTCTAACTTATTTTCTTTCTAGAACCCTTAATCACATCAAAAGAGAAAAGAGAGTGGTGGAAATGAATGTGAAATATTCAAATTGCATAACTACACAAATTCCACTATATATAGAATAATTGAGATTCCTATAAGGATTGACATTTCACTTTGTGGGAATTTTGAGATTTTGGTTTAATGTTTTTGTGAACGAAACTCCCTACGGCATAAATCAAATCCAACATATACAATACAAATACTAAAAATGAGAAAGGCTAAGATTTCCACTCACAAATAACTTTCTGCTTCCTCTTGGATTTGGTTATGCCTACTCCTAGTCTCTTTTTAGACTTCTTCCTTTTGAAATATACAACAATTGGATTGTATATGAGTTATATTCAGAATTTTAAGGATTGGAGAAGAATAGAATTAGAAATTGAATATTGAATATCTAAAATCCCTTACCTGAAAATCTTATGAAAATTCTAAATCTTAAGGAAGAAACTGATAGAGCTCCATTGATGTTCCAAATAATTTATGAATAAAAGTGAGGGGGCTAGCCTCTTATTTATAGTAATTAGGAAGCACCAGAACCGTCGACTTTAGGTCGGTTTAAAATAATAAAATGTGGGCCATTCACGCCTCAAAAAAACTTAACTGTCTCTACATTAACCGCCTAACCGCCCTTTTTTAAGCGGTCGACAACAAGAGTTCAACCGGCCTAAGGATGGCGGTCGACCGGCCTACTATAATTGGGACGTATTGATTGCTCGTTTAATTTTTTTTATTTAATTCCTTATTAACTTTTAACGTTACTGTTTATTTTAACATTTCCCTAACTTAAATATTTCTAATCAACACTAACTTTTAAATTTCAAATTCTTAACATTAATTACATTTTCAAATTTAAATTCACTTTGAATTATTTTAAATTTGAAAAATTCAAGCGTCAATAACTTTTCTATTCGAGCTCCGATTACAAACTTTTATATATAGAAATTGATCAGAAAATCATCACAAATGCAATAGTGTAACTTCTGCAGCCAAACCTTGATATTTACAAAATTTTAATTTTAGCCTTATTATTAATTGATTAATTTATTATTAATTTTAGGGGTGTTATATTATTATTGTTTTATATTATATATATATATATCACTTTTGCAATATACCCTTATATTTGAGAAACACAAACACATTACATTTGATGAACAACTCATTATGATTAGTAATCATAGATGTTTCATATGTGGAATGTGAAAGGTTTAAATTTGTTAACATATAATGTAAACACATTTAAATTGAAATAATACATTAACTTAAAATGTAGTCTAGATTTGAATGCTAACTAGTTATTCATACACGCCCATTAAGATCTATTTAGGGATATTTTTTGAAATCTACCCTATTTCATTCGATGCCAAACAGTCTTAAACTAACAATGGTATCAGAGCCGAATTGGTTTATATAAATAAATTAGTTAGCATTTATGCCAACTATTGGGTACTACTATCTAATGGGTGTGTAGGATGGAGTGACTTAGGTTTGGGGTTAGAGTAGCTAGTGCCTTTCCCGACTTCAAACTTGGCCGAATGGACAGTAGAAGTTTTCACGGTTAGCCCAACTGTAGGGCATAAAATTGTTTTTTGGCCTTAGGCTAATTTAGATAAGCGTAATTGAATATTATGAAAATATTTTAAATTAAAAAGCTAGATATAAAATATGAAACTTCAAAACTTTTAAAAGGTTCTAAATTTAAATTTTAAACATGTATGTTGTAAAGATCACAATATACATATGAACTTATTCATAAAATATAAGTATTAATTTAAATTATAAAAGTTGTAAGTAAATTTATTATATGTTTATATAAGTACTATTTACAATGGCTGAAACAAACCCAACTTAGCTTTGTAGAGTAAGTACATACGTATGGTACATATACCATGATGTCAGATGTGTCAACCACTTATATCATGTGGGTATTGTACAAAATACATTATTCCTTAAATCGATATCACTCTTAATTATTAAAGATTATAAATCGTAATAATGTTTCCCTCTGTAATTTATATATTAGATTGATTACTCACATATGTACTAGTTGTTGAGAAAACTAAAGCCAAGGAGGTTATGTGTAGTACTATTATTTATATCTGTAGACAAGTAAGATAAATGCTTGTATTTGTTTAGCAAACTCAAGGTATGAGCATTTATACTATGCCATCGTGAAATGATAGGTTAGAGTGACTAATCTCCCTTAGGTTGTTGAACAAACTCAAGGTCAAGATTGAGATTAGTGAAAGAAAATGGTTAGGAGTTATATAGGGTATAACCGATAGAGTTTTATTTGCCACTTATGGGGCCATGGGTTATTGAGGATAGCAAACTCAAGGTCAGATTGCCAAGACAAGTGGGTCCTAACACCCATTAAAGAAATCTAAAGGTTATTTTTTCTCTTAGGGTTTTGAGAATACAAAATCTGGTAGGACCTTATTAGATAAATGAAATATATTTTACCAATCTAATAAGTTTGAGAATATATGTAGTATTATAATATGTACTAATATAAATTTGTGTAAAATAATCAATAAAATGTTTATTATTAAGGTATGCATTGTAAACTAACATTAAAGATTGTAAAAGAAATGAAGATATAATTTTTTTGACATGTAGTCACTTCAAATCCCACGATAACAAGCCAAGTGTACAATCATTTAATTTTTTTGAATCCAAGCCCACTTAACTTTTAACTCGCCTAATATTTTATATTGTCCATATGAGTATGAACTCCATAGATAATATGAGAGCATGGATACTTGATTCATAATTGTTCACATGTAATAGTTGTATGATGAACATTATAATTTTATAATGAATGAATTTAGAATAATTATTATTTGAACAGAGCAAAAAAACTTAGTACGAAATCGTATACTTGAAATGATTAAGGGTATTTGCTCATTGGAGTTAGTTCCATACCAAAAACTGAAGAGAGGCGCAGTTAACTAAAATGTTAGTTCGTTCCAATTAATTAATTACAAGATCGATATCCACAATTTGTTAAGGTTGAACGATATAAATTGAGCATTGAAATCAGGCCATAATTCATAGTTAGGTTTTCTCCTAACGGTCTTTAAGGAACGAAAATAAAAATTTAAGATGATAGTATAACGTTGGTACTATTGGAATGAATAGATAGTGAATGTCACCTCGGATTCATGAAGAGACATCAGAATTGGAATTATACTAATATTAGAAGATGCTTAAAAGGAATATGAAATACGATTTCAATTTCTTGTAAAAGATTGTCTTTTATAAGTCCTATTTCGTAAAGCTTTTAGATATCTTATCTAAAATCTAGATTGTAAATTCATTACAATAATTGAAATAAAAAGCCTATAGTAAAAGTGATAGAAATTTGCATTGTCGATGTTGCTATAGTAGTGGAAGAAATAGTGGGAGCTCATTATATGAGTGTTGTCGATGGACAAATCTATGTTAGAATAGATAATTTCAAAAATACATAATTATTTTGTGAAATAATAACTAATTTTGATTTGATCAAAATTAAACATAGTTTATTTGTATTAGATATACAATAAACTTTTCAAAATGTATCTTGATAATATTCATATTCATTATTAAGTGGTGTATTCGCCTAAATACTATGTAAGCATCTAAATATTAAGTATAATTAATTTTGGAAATATAGACTATGCTATTGATCATGAGATATATTACACTATATATACGAAGAATGTCTTCATATATTTATGGTTGTGAATCGTGATGAAGTATGTCTAAAGTCATTGATAGCAATGCTCATATTTAGTGGGAGTATCACAAGAGTTGATACAACCTTGGTTGATAGCATGAAGTATCTTAATGTATCACCCCAAATAAGTTTGGGCGCGAGCAACCATTCTGTTTGGGATAGACCAACAAAGATATCGTAGTCTAAAATACCAATATCAAATCCACCTACTTCATTTTTACTATTGAATGTATGAGATACAAACTTATGTATATTGATACATCGAGTCAAATTTCTATAGTGTACTTGGAAGTAAAATTGAAAACATGCAAAAGAGTTAAAACTATTTGATATGATCGGATAAGGTGAGTATAGGATATAGAGTTTCGATAAATTCCTAAACTAAAACATGGTTTTATCTCAAATGTTAATCCTCCTTTGTTATATTTTGATGCATAAGAGGTAACTAAATTGTGAATTGATTACATGAGTAAAGTTGAGTATAATCTTTCTTAAAGGATATGTACCTATCAATAGATATATATATATTAATCTTGTATTATTTAGAGCCAAGTTTACGATTTAATATATGATATGATAGTTTGCATCTTAAATGGTTAAGGATACAAATTTTTTGGCATACATTTGGTAAGTGAATTGCATAAACTCAAAGCTAGGTTTATTGTCATAAAAAATACAAGCTTTTGGAAGCTTGTCCGATCACATTAAGAAATGAAACGTTGTTCCAAGAAATGCCACCTTCTAAACGAGGAATTTTAGTCTAAATGAAATCAATGGCACTATGGCTGACCTGGATAAGATCCAAGATAATTAAATGAAAATAATAGATAATACAGAACTAATCTAGCCAAATAAGGACATAGCAAATATAATCGTCTGATAAGGAGTCTCGTATGTCGAAGAGAAAATGTGATTTTCATAATATGAGAAAAGAAGATTGAATGTCAACTTCTTTAGTTACCTACAAGTCGTGGAAGTATAGACTTTGTAACCAGGTGAGATGTTGACAAGATTTGATATGGAATCCCACTATACCGACAAAAGTTGATTTTTAAGGTATATCCGAGGAGATATGATCCACCAGATGCAAACAATTGTAATTAGAAAGGTATGCACTTATTAAGCAAAGGTAGTTGGAAAATGATTTTTCAGATGCTGAATTTAAAATCGGTTGTGTCGATCACCATGTTTAATTCTAATAGGAATTCGCCCATAAGTTATTGAATCCTATTGATGCAAATATTAGATGTCTTGGGATCAATGGGAACAATGAAGAGCTTATGAATACAAGGTTAAATTGTAATCTTAAATCAAACATATAAAAAATGGAACATGTATTCTGATTGAAAGATAATTAATGTTCCATCAGAGTAAAAATGTAGAGGAATCGTGTCCCTATAATAATAATAGATTGAAATGGGTATTAAATCATTTCTAATACTATAAATAGATAGCATGATTGCTGATGATTAAAGACTTGATACTAAATCCATATATATATATATATGATATAATGGGATATTAAGATTATCCAAAGAATATTACATAATACTAATATTAAAATTGTTTAATACGAATTCCAAACAAGAAAAGTTCTCATGGAATGAGGTATATGAGATACCTTATGCATTAGAAGTTAGTTTCCTCACATATGTCATGCACTGAATTAGATTTGCGTTTATAATTGATATAATAGGCAAATGAAATCAAGTTCAAAATTTACCAAGTGAAGTGTTCTCAGACATTTATGAAACACCGAGAATTGTTTATGGAATAATGAAATTCTTGTGAAGAAAGTTCATACTGAATCTTCATTTGAAGTATCCAGAGTAGTAAGACAATCTTAAATTTTAAAGGTTCAACCTAAACAAAGGTCTTATGAGAAAGTTGCGGCAAGTTCTAGTGGGATGAGTGCATTACCTAGAATAGTGCCGCAGTAAAATATGCATATGAAAATTTATAGACGAGATAAAGATGGTTTTTGATTGAGAGTCCAATGACATATTATGACATCAATAATGCAACAGTGATTAAAAAAGGAAATAAGAACCCATGAAAAGATAGGATGCATTGTCCACATAATAAATAGTTTACCAAATGGTCGAATAAAGTAAAACTGATATAGCTGATATAATACAATAATACATATCCATTTACAAAGGCCCATGATCAAGGACGACCTCGAGAAGGTATTGGTTGTGGATCCAAAATTGCTCAAAGTGAAAGTGAGAGATTAAATGTTATGGTATATATATATATACATAAAATCATTTTTTAATCATATAGTCATGGAATCTACATCCTAATTAGGTGTATATATATATATTCACTTTTTAGTTATCAATTTAATCATTTATAATTTGGTTTAAAATCATAAGTGGTGAATTGCTACTTTTATCAATATATACGTTGTTTGTGCCAAAAATGACACAAACACCCAATATCAATAAAATCTCAAACTAACAAGCATAAGTATGAAGAAAAACGAGACAAAGATGTAATTTTTATAGTGGTTTGGCAAATACTCTGGCTTACGTCTACTTAATTCTTCTCATTAATTGTTTCTCTCCGGAATACAATGATCGTCATAGGAAATCCAAACTATTATCTTGTAGATCTCGGTTTTGTGTTAGATTTAAGAGTTAATGGAGAAAATGAGAGTTGAGCTATAGATATAGAGTCCAATCTCCTCTTTCGTTGTAGCTACTCCTGTATTTATAGACATCTTCTAGCATCATAGTCGGAGATATATGTTTGAATCCGCAAATCATTAGATCCAAGATCACAAGCTTGAAGATCAAATCAACCGAAGCCACCACAACAAGTTGCTGGTCGGTACAAAGTTGATGTCAACTCGGGTTGCACTCGAGTTTGCCTCGGGTCCAACTCAAGACCTCCTTACCAACTTAGGTTGAACCTAAGAACTTCTTGGATCAACTCGGTACTGAATTGATCCAATCAACTCGACACCGAGTTGATTTTAACTCGGGATTGGCCCGAAATTCACCTCGGGTCGACTTCGGGTGGCTCGTCTCATGCATTTCTGCATATCTTCCTAGCACTTCACTATTCAATTTGCTTCACCAATTCATTATTTTGCATCCAGTTCAACTTGTCGTTGAGTTGATATGCCGAGTTGGTCTAACTTTGGTTATCTTTTTTTTCCTGATTGACTATTCGATTTCATTCCGGAACAGTATGAAATTTTAGACGTAACGCTTGCCCTCCAAAGTACGCCTTATGAATGTAAGGTACGCTTTGCTCAAGAACAAGTATCATGAGTGATTAATCAGTGGTAGTCAAGATTCACGACTATCCATCTGTTCCCGTTATGATGAATCGTCTGATTCCTTCAGATTCACCTGCAAATCATAAGCCATAAATCATAATCAGTCCGTGTTCACCTGGAGTTATCATATCATAAATCATTATTAAGGTTATTAATTCAATGAATTCTAGGGTTTTATCTCTTCGGATTGTACTATCAACATCTAATCTTGGATTCCATCCGATCTATGGTCTCGATCTATCTGGATCGTTCAGCAACCAATCTAGGGTTCAATCTCTCTAAATTATTCACCATCCAATCTAGAATTCGATCTCTCGAGATTATTCATCATCCAATCTGGGGTTTAATCTCTCCGGATCCATGCTTAGTCCAATCCACTCACTCTCCGATAAGAGGACTCAACGTCTAAGCAAGTTCACCCGCTCACTCTCCGGTGAGTGGACTTACTTATGATCTTTCCAGATCCTTGCTGAGCCAAATCCACTCACTCTCCGCCAAGGGGACTAAATGTCCAAGCAAGTCCATCCTCTTACTCACCAGTGAGGTGACTTACTTTCATACAAGTCCATCCACTCGCTCTCTGACAAAGGGATATGTAACTTCTGGTCATTGCCTCGTCTCTCTGGATGAGACTACCACGATCAGTCAGTATCAGTCATCATGTTCAAGTTGTTTTCAAAATAAAAATCCAAATCAAAGCAAGATACAAAACTCCTAACTATCCATCCTATGCATCTAACTCAAAGTGTGCTTAAACAAATCGAGATCTCGTACACGTGCAAACGGCTTAATGTTATTATTATATTATTTAATAAAAATAGAAAGTACAGTGATTGAATCAAACTAGAGTCCCTTCTGTCTCGATCATGAGGTAACAATCCTCGACCCGACTTCGAGGTCGTTTCTTGATGCATTTGCCACAGATGGTGGCTGCTCCGGTGCACTGTCCTAGTTTGGCTCTTTACGTACTGTCGTAGCTGGTTACTTCGAACCAGCTCTTCTATCAGATCACGATGGTGTAGGCACTCATTTGTTTCATGCCTATCTAACTCATGGAATAGGCAAAATTTTCCAGACCTTCTCTCTCGATCCGTAGGTTCTCTCTTAGTTGGCCTCTAATGGGGGATGTGCCCCTGGTATCTAGGTATATCCTCAATGTGTTTTCGATTAGATCAATGTAGGAAGAAAACTCAGGTTCCCTCCTTTGCTGTTGTAGTCCTCCAAATTCAACATCAGCTTTTAGCTTTCCTTTATCTTTACTATATCTTGCTTCGGATGGTCCTCCGCCATCCACAGCATTAATTCAGCATTATCAGCTTCAGCGTCTTCTTGGCATAAATATCTCTCAGATCCATGATAAAAATCCATGAGAACCATTGATGGATCCCTTTCTAATGCAATTTTAAGTTGGTCTTACTTGCGACTCCAGATACTGTCGCTATCAGGACTATCGATGGATCTAGCTTATCGACTACGGTGGTTGCCACATTAAACCTCGTTAAGTAACTCCTTAGGGTCTCTCGGACCCTCTGCTTTATGCTCGAAAGTGTCATCACATTCTTTGGTCGTGAAATGTGTACTCTAAATTGTCTCAATAATCTAGCTACTAATCCAGTCCATGTGCTTGTGGATCCATTCTCTAACTGCCTGAATCACATAGCAACCAGCTTTGTCAAGTATAACGGGAAGTATCACTCCATTACCTAATCAAACGCACCCAACACCTCCATATATCGGATGTATCTCATCAGATGAACGGTCTAACTATCCTTCCATTGTACAGTTCCAACATCGGTAGCTTAAAATCAGGATGCGTACTAAATATAATGGGTGAATGGATTCCTGTTCACGTCCTCTAACCTCTTGTTTTAATGTCCATCTCTCACTATTCTTTTGATCATCTCAATGATCCAGTCATTATCGTCTAATGGAAGTCTTTAATCCACAGCTATATTTTGCCCCCCTGTTCCTATGGGGAAACTCCAGCACATACTCCTCTGGCTTCATGTTTGCATTCTGATCCACACCTCTAGCTTCATTCTGCCTCTCATTCCTACGGGGAAACTTCGGCACATACTCCTCTGGTAGATATATATTCACATTCCAATTTGCAGTTATGGTTCCTGCAACTCCCTCTCCCGGCATCCCAGCTTGCCCTAAGCTCAAACTAACTGTGCCCCCAGTACATTCATGTTGGTACCGACTTGATTCTAGTGGGTATTGACCTATTCTGGTCATGGAGGCTCGGTTCTAGTTGGCTCTGCTCCAACTCTAGATGCTCCTGCATGGGCTTTTGGTCTTGGGTTCTAAATTCCAACTGCTTCGGCTGTTCATTGATCCATCTTCCTTAAAATTCTATCTAGCATCTCCTACTGTTGAGCTATTATTCCGCCTTGCATCTCTTTCATCATCCTCTTGATCTATTTTTTAGTCACGTGGATGGATGGATTTGAACTTAAGAACAACTTCTGGCTGTCCCATGCTCTGCTTGGCTTGGTACTATAACTGCTTTGGTAAAAGGCCTCTTCATCTCTTCTAAACTTTAGATGCAATCTTTAGGTTGTCAAATCTAGCTCGTTCTCAGTGAAAGCAACAAAATGTCTGCGCTAAAAATGACACAAACACCCAATATCAATGAAATCTGAAACTAACAAGTATAAATATGAAAAAACGAGATAAGACACAATTTTTATAATAGTTCGGCAAATACTCCGGCCTAGTACACTTAATCCTTCTTAATAATTGTTTCTTTTCGGAATACAATGATTACCAAGGAAATCTGAGCTACTATCTTGTATATCTCAGTTTTGTATGAGATTTAAGACTTAATGGAGAAAAAGGGAGTTTAGTTGTAGATCTAGAGTCCAATCTCCCCTTCGTTGTAGCTCTTCTTTTATTTATTGGCATCTTCTAGCATTATAGTCAGACATACATGTTTGAATCAGCAAATCATTAGATCCAAGATCACAGGCTCGAAGATCAAATCAATCGAAGCCACCACAACAAGTCATGGGCCGAAATCCATCATCTCATCTGCTTGGTGCCGAGTTGAGTTCAACTCCGGTTGGACCTGATTTTGCCTCGGGTCCAACTCAAGACCTCCTTACCAACTTGGTTTGGACCCGACTTTACCTCAGGTCCAACCCGAGAACTTCTTGGATCAATCGAGTTAATCCAATAAACTCGGTACTGAGTTTATTTTAACTCAAGGTTGGCCCGAGTTTGCCTTGTGTCAACTTCGGGTGGCTCATGTCATGCATTTCTGCACTTCTTCTTAGCACTCACTCTTTAATTTTCTTCACCACTTCATCATTTTGCATCCAATTCAACTTGTCACCGACTTTATGTGCCGAGTTTCTAACTTTGGTTATCCTTTTGTTTTTGTTCGACTATCCAAGTTCTTTTTGGAATAGTGTCAAATTCTAGGTGTAACATACACAAATAGGAAGAATCATCAAAACCCTTGAATGAAGAAGAACCAAACATTATCGCCCTTGTCCTGTGCCTTTTGTGCTTAGATTCCTTATAAAATCGTCCAAATTAATTTAATAAATCACTATGCTCACATCCACAGTCATTATGTGATAGAGTTAGGGGTATTCGCTATGGGTAATTATGTAATTTGTTACATATATCTACCTCGTTGACCAATCTTGTTAGAAATAAATGTGTTTTCTTTATATATATACTTGATATAATGTGTTATATTAATTAATTTAATCAAAAGTATATTTAATAGAAAATCCATAAATGGTACATATTATGATAGTAGTTACAAAGTATTGTAACCGCAAGTAATTTATCATAATGAAAACAAATATACCATTATAAATGTTCCTAGTCAAGATGCATCGAAATTGGATATCGATGTATCCGTTAAGACTAGAGTACGTAACGCTCTCCAAATGTTGGCAATGTATTACTCATGGCTGCTAAAGGCACATAGTGTTTACATACTGGGAGGTATTGGATAGCTAAGAAACGTCTCACTCGATAGTTTTTTGTTGGTTAATATAATTATGATCAAACAAAAAATATCGATGTGACTAATTTATACAGTTTCAACCTGAGAATACTAAGGATCTTCAATATGAAATCTCCACTTTGATTAGAGTAAAATCATGGCATGGTGTCCATCGAGCAACTATTGGGTCCAGTGGAAGTATTGGAAGCGAAGCACTATTCAAGAGAGGATCGTCTCCTTAGTTATATGAGGTTAGTATCACGGTCAACTCAAGTCAGTTCAAAGTCAAAGTCTCTGGGCAGTGCATTTTGGATAATGATAATTATTATTATTGAACCAAGGACTTTGTGTTTGGAATATAGAGTTAAATATGGAAGATATTGGAATTTTGACCATTACCAAATTCCATAAATCAGTTTTGACGAAGAGAATTTATGTAAATAAATGTCACAACCCGGTAACGCTTAATAAAGTAAGACTAGATTTTACTGAAACTAAGTAAGCTATATATTTGGTGAAAATGTCACATCACCTACTAAGTGACATGCGAACATTAACATTCGAATAGTTTGATGTTAATCGCTGACCAATTATACACCTAAGGAGTCACACAACTGAAATGGTGAATTCTTTTAGACCAAATGATTTAATTAGTTTATAATAGTTATAAATTAAATAAATAAATTAATTTTTATGAAATATTAATTATAAAATTTTGAATATGATTTGAGAAATAAATGTTATTGTATATATTTATAATAGTTATAAATATATCGATCGATATGCGATATCGACAAGCAATTAAATTATATGTAATTAATAATATTTATTTTGGCTTAAATGGGTTATTAGCCCATGATGTTAAGATGATAATTTTGACAGCAACATGTCTTATAGGGGCCAGCAAAAAATGCTAGAGGGGTTTTGAGATGGATGGCCTAGAATTAGTGAGAAATGGTATGAGATATAATCCATATATTTCTATATTTCATCCACTATATAAAGACCCCTATCCCTAATTACTTGAAAGACTTTTGGCTGCCACTATTACTCCATTTGCTGGCCGATTTCACCATCAAGGAGCTCTTACAAATTCAACTCAAATCAATTCAAAAGGCAACAACTATTGGATAGTCAAAGGTCTACGGTTCAAGAATTAGCAGTCTGCCGAATCGAGAAAGTTTCAAAGGAGAGAGAATTCATCATTACTAGGTGTGCTCCAAGGTATTAGTTTTATGTATGTATTTACTATACCATATGATTTATAATTTATATAATTCTATTGTTCATATACATTAATATTTAAAAAAAATGCAAGGCCAGGTTTTTATAGTGGGCCGTCTACTTTTATATATATATATATATATATATAATTACAGGAGTGAGGAGAAAGTTCCTCAACAGCTACGACACATATGCCTAAAGAGCAAATAACTCACCTAGTTGCATAAGGCAATCATAATGGGACTCAAAATACCAAAATGACATACAAGATATACTGACCAAAAGGAAGCAACAAAAGCTTCCACTATTACAAACAACGACGGTTAGCATGAGAGCACAGACTAAAAAATGCAACCGCTTTTCCAAAAATACTTCACATAGCAAGAATGTATCAATTCACAACCTGGCACCAAATTTCCATACAGCAGCATACCAAATTAGAAACTGAATAGTACTAAACTTTGAAAAAAACTCCAAGACAAAGCATCATAGCAGGTTCTATATCTCAAAGTAGAACATAAGTAGTATCAATGTAAGCTATGGCCGTAAGATATTGTTGGTCAGGTGACGGTTATATTATATTGTTGGTCAAGTGACGATTCTTATATATATCATCAATGTTGTCACATATTAGATTGGTTATATATATGTATTTATTTAATTAAAAAAATTCTTCATATAGATCTGAAGTGCACAACCAAATAAATTTTAATTTAATTATTATCATTTTATTAATTAATTTTTATGCGTATTAATATATTACTTGATTTTAATTATATGACTTGTATTTAATTATATCATCATATCATGTTAATAATTGAACTTATATTTTATAAATGCATATTTACATAGATTATAATTTTTGGTGAATACAAATTAATTTTTAATAATTATCTACTATTACTTAATATTATTTAAATCAATATAATTCATATAAAATAAAATATGTTTCAAAAATTAAATTTAAATTTTATAAAATTATTTTATCATTGTATAAACTCTCGGCTAAAAGATCGGAATTTAAAAATCAATTTTTATATTTAAAAAAAATCATTTTAATAAACGGTTGAAATCAATAAAATCAAATGAAAATAAAATATGATCGAGAAAATTCTGGAAAATCTTTCCCAACTTTAAAATATTATGCTAGATTTCTTGAAAATTTGAATAGTATTGTAACGACCTGAAATTTTACCACCTTGATTTGCGAATATTTAATAAATTTTAATATTCAAATAATATATTTTATAATTAAAATATAACTCTTTTAAATAATAACAAATGATGGTAAAATACATTTGTAACGACTCAGGATTATGCCACTTTGAAATAGGCTATTTAAATATATTTTATTTAATTAATAAATGGATTTTTATTAGCAAATAAAACTATTTTAATTATTTAATAATGATGATAAAATAGTTTTCAATTTTTTTTTACCAATATAGATAGTTCAAATAAAAATAGGAAACGCGACCGAAGTACGTTTTTCGAAATTTCGACTTTTCTACACCCAAAAGTCGTCGGGAACGTTGTGCATACTTGGTGTAGCATGCACACATTTATATATGTTAGGATTAGTATTAATTAAGCATAATTATGTATATTAACTTATATATATATATATATTTATACCTAAGCATGGATGTGACAAATTATGTTATAAAAGGCATATATATACATATAAACAGACTTATATATATATACAAATCATCTCCATATCTTTAGTTCACACACATGGAAGCTCTAGCATGATTTAAGGCATAGGAGGGGGGTAACGTGTATAAGAGGGAGAGCGGAGGTATGGAGTGCATGCATATGTGTATTATTTTATTAAGATCACTTTATATATATTAATAATTTTTTAAGCCTATATATACCCCTTCCATTTCATGTTTTTCCCTTTGTAACTTCCGGTCTTCATTTCTTTACCTCTTCTTCTTAAGCTCCTCCACACTCTCATGGCCTCCTCACTAAATTCCTAAGAGAAAAAGTTAGTAAAAACATTTTAAAACATAGCTTAAATCACTTTGTTTCAATTCCTAAACTCTTCTCTTCACAATGCAACCACATATCACCTCAAAACCACCATGGCCGAGCCCAAAATCCCCTATGGCCGTGCCTATTGTTCACTAAACCAAGCCCATTTAGCCTTTTAAGGGTCCATATCTTCACTTTGTTGAGCTAGGTTGAGAGCAAGTTTAGTTTGATTTAGTGAAAGTTTGGTGCGTAAAGTACGTGTTTTAAAACTCAAGTTATTAACTTTTTAAAGTTGTAAAATTTATGAGTTAAAATGTTGCTTAAGTATGTAATAATGTTATATGTTATATCTGAAATACTACAACTAATTTTCATAAATCAGAGAAACTTTTCAAGTGATATACTGAAATGATTGTTGTTTTTCAAGATTTTACAAATGAACCAGCAAAAAATCAAAATAGAAAATTTGTAGTGCTATTAGTTAGCTTTCCAGAACTTCAAGAATTTCAAAATTCGAATTAAACATGTTTTACGATCAAAATACAACAGCTATGTTAAGAAGTTCTGAAACAGTTTTCAAATAATGTCCCGAATGATTTTCTGTTTTTCAATGGTTTAAGCTCAAACTCTGGAAAAACACAAAACACAAAACACAAAACACAAAACATATATAATTTTCAATATATTTTCCAGAACAACTTGAATTTTGCAAATTGGAGTTATTGGGTTCGAGATATGGCAGTTATACTACAGCAGTGTCAACAAAACAAAATTAACAATAAGAAATGAAAATAGAGTTTAGAGATCATACCTTTACTTACCTTCGATATCGTGATATACAAAATGAGTACATCTCCAACTCATTTTTCTACGCTAAGGAACATTGGAATTATAGTTTTTCAACCATATAAAACAACTCGAAGTCACCTATATCATAGTTGTTTCTTGGCCCGCTTCTGTACCTAAATGTTAGAGGAGTCGAGTGGTCTAACAAAGGATGTGGGACCACTCTTATATTCATTTTTAGCCTTTGGTACCCAAATTCATTTAAATAACAAGTAGTTAGCATTTACAATTGTTTCCTTGGGAGTCCAAACTTGTTTAAATTTAAGAGAATTTACATTTGTAACTTTTGGAACCCTCATTTGTTTAATGGTTTTGTTTTTGTTTATATTCCAACATTTATTGTGATTATGCCCACTTTTTCCACAAATTAAACACTTTGAAAAATATTTGTGAAATTTGACATTATTGCAATTTCTTTTCTTAATTGGTTCAACTCTATCATATCCAAGTCCTTTTCTATTTTCAACAATTGTTTGATTTCCTAACAACATATTCAACGATTTTTCTTCCTTTGAAAATTTTCTTATTGTTGATTCAAGTTATTGAACCTTAGATCTAAGAGAATTATTTTCATTCAGAAGTAAGGTGCATCTTTTAATGGAATTTTCTCTTTTGTGTCATCTCTAATTTTCAAAGTCAAAATTTCCTTTTCAAGCATTTCATTTTTAGTCTCAAACCTATTTATTTCTTCCTCAAGAGACTGACACTTCTCACATTCTAAGTTGAATTTTTTAATATTTTGAATCATCATTTCTAACTCATTGTTTATTTCAAGTAGAATTTTTTTTCTCAGAATCTAATTTATTATATTTTTCTTTAAGTCTATCATTGCTTTCATCTAACTTGTGATATAACAATAATAAATCAGTATGTGATAATTTTGATATCTCACAGGTTCATCATCATGGTCACTTGATTCTACCATCAGGCACATATTGGTTTCTTTTTTCTCACTATTGTTGTTCTTCTCTTCTTCTTCACTCTCATCCTAAGTGGCTGCAAAATTCCTTCTCTTTTGTTTCCTTGCTTTGTCGAGTCGATTCTAAACCTGTTTGGCTTGTGTGACTTGACTTCTTACATCTATGGCATATGATTTCTTCCTCTTCAGAATCATCCATAACTATGACAATTTTGGTTTTTACTTGTTGGTTTATTGCTGGATTTCCATGCTTTTGGACCCATATTTTGAATTTCTTCATCATTTGTGCTAACTCAATTGCGACATCATTATCACTATCAGTTGTACCTTTTAGAGCAAGTAATTTCGTTTTTGAGTCTCTACTTTCATGTTCTTCTCTGACCTTTAGTTCCATCCTATAAATGATGAGAATTCCTATTAATTCCTTCAGTTTAAGCTGTTTAAAGTCTTTGGATTTCTGAATTGCTATCATTTTTCCTTCTAAGATTCTTGGGAAGATTCTCAGAATTTTTCGGACCATCTCCAATTTCGGGTAAAATTTTCCCAACGTTTTGGAAATGAATCAATATTTGAAAATCGTCTATATATCTCCTTTATATTGTCGTCTTTTATCATCATGAAATTTTTGTATTAATTGCTAAGCATGGCTAGATGAGATTCCTTGACCTACGTGTATCTTCATGAGTTACTTCAAGCGTATGTCAAATTTCCTACATAGTCACATAGTGAGAAACACGATTGTATTCAATTTTATCTAATGCACAAATAATAGAATTCATAGCTTTTGCATTAGACTAATATAAACTAATTTCACTATCATCCCACTTATCTTTTGCCTTAGGAACTTTATTACCATCTATATTTATCGTAGGTAGATTTAGTTTCAACTATATCCCATGCATCTATATTATCTAGAAAAAAATTCATTCTAGTTTTCCAATACATATAATAAGTTTCGTCAAACATGGATGGCCTAGCAATAGACTATCCTTCGGAGAAAGCATTATTAAAACTAGCCATATTTTAAAAAAATGAATTTGACTACCTAGCTCGAACACTACTTGTAGAAGCAAATTGACAACAGAGGGGGTGAATAGGGTTTATATTAAATTAACAGAACAATAAAAATTGCAGTATAGATAATAATAGAGTAAATGCAGAAATAAAAGCTACACGAATTTTATCCAACTTCGACAAAACCTACCTACTACTGCCCACAAGGTTTCTACTAGAATTGAACAATCGACCGCTTATAGACACTGTAAACTCGTGACCATCGCTAACCTGATTGTTCTAACCCAATGCTCAAAACCCTACCTCGACTCTATCCCGAGTTGAGAATTCTTCGAACCATGCTCTATAATTCGATCCTAGTTACAAACTAAAGTTTATAATTAAAAGGTAAATTACAATAAAATAAAATAAAGCAACCCTAATTTATCAACAATCTAAATATATAGTACAACCCAAATTAAAATAGACTAGAAAATAAGTGTAGACTGAATCCTTTAATTTTACCACTTGGTTTCCTTCCTTCAAGCGATCCTCGTTTTGTTTTTGTCAAATTAGGTTTTTTCTTTTTTGAAGCTGGCGATTCCTCTAGTCAATCGATTGGAGAAATAAGTTTTCCTTGACTACCTTATCGATCAATTTCTTTTCTTTGATTGCTCTCGGTTGCTTCGTCGTCAAGTTGGTTGATGCCGATTTGCTATGTGTATGTATTTTGCCTTTTTATCTGTTTGTTCGAACTCGACTTTTCCATTTTCCAGTGATGATGTGTTTATTTATAGGGTTTGAATTCATATAATTCCCTATATATCTGTGATTTTATAACATCACTGTATCAAACACATTTAGAAATATATATATGTTTATTATCATCAAACAAAAATCATAAACTGTTATGTTCTACACAGGAAAAATTATCAAAGAGACTAACCAAACGTTTATATGCCTCATGCCGAAACCCAGAGGATGTGACCGACTAGATGCCTATCTCACTTAGTAATATCCTCTACAACGTTTTAGCATATTTATTGTGTACTAAAATGAAAAGATACATGGACAGCTTAATCTCAATTTATCAAAATGCATTTATTCCTGACATAATGACAAATGAAAACTCTTTGATAGCATATGAGATAGCGAGAAGCTTCAATAGGAAAACAAGTAATAATCTATGCCTGAAACTTGATTGTATAATGCTGATGATAAAATAAATATAGACTTTGTTCATTCTATGTTGACTAAATGGGTTCCCTCGAATTTTCTAACTTAATTCTTGAATGTATTCCACTCTATCATTTTCCATTTTCATTAATGGTGTCCCTCATGGTTTCTTCAGCGATAACAGGGGTTATAACAAGGAGACCCTTTTGTCCCCTCTTTTGTTATCAATAACAATGGAATATCTAACAATACTGCTTGATTTAGAATATCATAAAGGAAATCTTACACCTATTTATCCTAATCAGCTCATGGTCACTCATTTGTTGTATGCATATTATATACTAGTTTTTGCTAAGAACTCCACTAGAAATATAGAAACTATCAGAAGAGTTATGGTATTATAGGAGAATGATGGGGCTGAAAATGTATGTACAGAAATCAAACTTCATTTTCAGCAAAGGAGCAAAAAATAAAGATAACATCTTAAACATAATCAACATTCAGATGGGTATACTACCTATAACATATGTTGGTATTCCTCTATCAAACAACAAATTAAAAGCAACAGATTTTTGGCTATTGATTGATAAGATTAACAAAAAAGTCAGACATTGGAACAATCGGTTGCCAAACATTAGCGAGAGAGCGGAATTAATCAAATTTATTATTTATCCTATGGCAACATGTGATAGCTTCTAAAGCTTGACCTTCGATAGCTTTGGATTGTGACATGTGATAACTTCTAAAGCTTGACCTCTGATAGTGACATATGATAAATTCTAAAGCTTGACCTTTGATAGCTTTGGATTGCGACATGCAATAGCTTGACATGCAATAATTTGATATGCGATTGCTTTAGAGTGTGACGTGCGATAGTTAGTGATGCTAAATTTCTTAAGTAAAACTAGCGAATATTTAGTAGCATTTTGGAAGCCAGTTTCCAACTTTTTGATTAAGAATTTCATAGCGATGAAATTAAGATTAAGGGAAATAAGTTCAATGTAGAAACTTATTCAAGGTCAAAGAATGCAATAACCATAGTGTGGCTAAATAACGATAGCTGCATCATTTATAAGAAAGATAAAAATGTATTATCTAAAGAATAGAAAGATTTGATCTACTATGAAGATCTAAAGAATGTATAGGGTACACGACTAATAAATAAAAAACATGGATTGAACCTAAGATAATAGAATATACCAACTTATGGAGTTGTTGAATGGCGGTGTGCTAAGACTAAAGATGCCTGAAGTTCAATGATATCTGGCGGGGTGCCAAGATTTGGGAATTTTATAGGGTTCAATTTGAGTATTTAACTCTAGGAAGAATAATAACATTAAATTAATGTATTTAAATGAAAGACTAATCAACATGAAACAATAATGTTTCTGGGACTAGGAGGTGCTATTGATGTTTTGTAAGGGCTCTAGCTAGAATATATTAAGGATGCTTACATTCAGCCTCCTAGAAGAGGTCAGGGTGGCTCCCATCATGGAATGAATAGTCGTTTCATTAGTGACGTTGTTCGAGAAAAATAAATTAGTGATAGGAAGACCTATGGAGGTGAGCAGTAAAAAAAGATAAGACAACTTTAAAAAAGAGTTTAGGTGATGTTTGTGTGGATGTGTTTGATGATTGTATGGCATGGTTCATAACATATTGATGGTAACTATAGGTATACCTAAATTGAAATTGATGAATATATATATATATATATGACATGGTTTATAAATGAATGTTAGGTATATGGTATACTTATACTTGAAATGATGCTATATTTATTTTGATGATGTAATGATTGTTTACATGATATTATGCAATTGTTGTTGTTGATTTTGTAAGGAGAAAACCCACTCTGTTGTTTCTCACTATATGTATATTTTAGTAAAGTATTACTCATACCAGACTTTATGTTTGTCTTATGTTTCTATTATTTCTCATAAACTCATGATGCTCATTTGAATAAGTTGTGTTTTTGTTTAGATGGGTAGCGTTTGGAAAGATGAATAATAGCACCGAAGATGAAGCAAAAGGCTAATTGCTAATAAAAGTTATTTTTATATTCTGCTATTGTAAAATAAGGGTATATAACCGGTTAAGTGTTCGTGTCGACATCTTCATATGTCAAGCACGATGCAATTATTTGTGTTTATTATATTTTACCCATATATGGGCATGACTGGGATTATGAAAATGTAATTGACTATTTATATGCTGAAAAATATTTAGCCGCTAGTTCACTTAAAGCTGTGAAAAAATATCGATCTCATTTTGTGGTTTGAAAATAATTCCGATGATGCTTATAGCATTATTGATGTTCATTTTCGGATCTTGAAATGAGAGATGTTAAAACTATAATGGTGGTTCTCATTTCATTGGTATTTGGGAGTATCATGTTGGGCATTGGGCGGGGTTGAACAATGGTAGGGTTTAGAATTTTTATGTGAAAGCATGTCATACAAGGGGGTTTGGGTGCATGTTTGTGTGCCTTGGTTGTATTCCTTGAGAACTTTGAGGAAGTAGACAATAAAGGTAGAGCTGGTGGAGTGTGCAAAGACTTATAAGTCGATGCAAGTCAATCTGTTGGGTGCCCCTAGATGGTCGTCAAGGTAGGGTATCATGTGCGCTCATCGGGGGTTGGAGTAGATGTCTTCGACTACCGTCAAGGAGTTACTTAATCATGTTCGAAGGGAGTCGGTGCGAAGTGGTTTTGAGTAGAGGTTCATGTGCTTTCACGGGTTGGACCTTTAGGTCGAGTACATGAATGATCGAACTTTGTTGCAGCGTGTCAAGAATTTTTTATGCGTACAAACGTGTACAACTTGATTTAATGAGATTGATTGGCTCATTTATGGTTTTATAATTAGGTTTGTTTATGGTTGAGCTTGAGTTTGTGTGTGTCTATGTTTTGAATCTAATTACAACCTAGACTGCAGTTGGCAACAATTGAATAATTGTGTTTCAATTGAGTGAGCTTTGGATGAGAAATTTAAAATTGAAAAAAACTAAAATTTGGGTCTGAACGGATGAACAACATGAAGTGATTATGGATAAAATAAAGTAGAAAAGAAATTTGAAATTTGTATTTTACCCGACTATAAATATAATGTATTATAAGAAAGCGTATACTATATTATTATTTTAAGAAAACAACAAGATGCATTGCGTATGTGTATTTTCTCAGCCCATCGATATGTGTTTGTAATAAGTTTGGCAACATACCTAAGTTTGTTATAAGTTTTCCAAACAGGCTAAATATGTTATAAGTTTTCCTATATAAGTTCATTTGTTTTTCAATTAGTGTTTGAAACTTTTTAAATTTAGGGTTTCCACTCAACCATGGGGAAAAACCAAAATCCTCACAAAAATATCTCAAAATTCTCCGAACCAAGTTCCCAAATCAGACCACCTGAAGTTTCTCACATCAAAAGGCCATCGGGGGGAGTCGTCATTGATAATTATGGGTTTCAATTGGTCCAATCCGGCTGCAAAAGAGGAGAGAGGCCAAGAAAGGTCAGGAGTTGCCACTGGCTCCCAATAAAGACATTCTGAAGGGTAAATATGGTTAGAAAACCACCATTCCACAATCTACAAAAAGAAATCCGATGTCATAACAAAGGAAGCCGGCAGCCTTCTCACTGAATAAGGAGCAAGGCCGAAAAACATGGGAAAATATAGTAGCAGAGTAGCCTCAAGAACCAATGGAGGATGAGTGCAATCTTGAGCATATAGCACCAATCAAGATCAATAACAAGAAGTATGGCCTGGTTAAAGAAGAAGTCTGTAAAAAAACAACTGAATGTTGGAATAATTCAGTTCTTGTATATGTGGTAGGTACAAAACCATACTACTTGTATTTCAAATCTTATATTCAACGAGTCTGGAAACCAGTAGGTGAATTTGAAGTTTATACAAGAGAAAACGGTTTCTTCCTCGTGAAATTCAAAGAAACTCAAGATTGCAACTCTGTTATGAAAAATGGTCCATTTTTCTATAATGGCAAACTCATCATAATGAGAAGATGGTCTGAAACTTTAAAAATGGAAAAAGATCTATTAACAACAATGCCAATTTGGGTGAGATTACCTAGTGTGAATCAGAAACTTTGGGACCGTGAGGCGTTTAGTGTTATGGCTAGTATCATTGGGAAACCCATTAAAATGGATGCAGCCACAACTATGAAGACAAGATTGAATTATGCTCGTCTCCTTGTTAAAGTGTTTGCAAATGATGAACTTCCTAAAGAAATTAATCTTACTTTGTACAATGGTGAAAATATAATTCAAAAAGTTGAATATAAACGGGTTCCACCGAAATGCAATATATGCAAGTGCTTCGGTCACACCAAAGATCAATGCAATCCGAAACAAGCATGTATTCCCAAAATTTGTAATCAAGAAATTCAAGAAAGTGACTCTAATAGACAATCTAAAGATACAAAAAATTCAGAAGAGTTGCATAAATAGCTAATCTCATTTGGAGAAAGTGATCGAATCAATCAAGAAAGTATCATTTCCGATCATAGGGAAAATCTAATGAAGCTCACTGACCAAGAAGATCAGATCCTTGCCGAGGAAGTTCATCTTTTAAAGTCAAAAAAAGAAAACAAATCAAAAGAAAACATTCAGAGCATTTTAGAGGAGGGACAAAATAATACAATGGTCTTTGAGTCTAAAACCCCTCCTATTTCAAACTCATGTTTAATTACAGACAATAATGATACAATAATTAATAAAGCCCGACAGCAGTGCAAATATCAGGATCTGAATATGATCATAGAGAAAGCCCATCCACTAGAGCATGCTGCAGTAGCTGAAGATAGGGAATGCACTGACTCAGCTCTGCCTTGCATTACTGGGCAGTTTGATATCTCACCGATTCAAGTTCCAGAAACAGAGAACGATGTAAGAACTGAATCAGAAATGGTGGATACTGTCGATCAATTTGATATTCAGAGCCGCACATCCCAAAAGTAAAGGCAGTTGGTACGAATAAGAGTAAAAAAGAGAAAAAAAGCTTTCAAACAGAAGTACATTTCAATTAATCCAGAATGGGATGAAATGACTACTAGACTTAAAGCTAAAAGTGTTGAAAACAAAAGAAGTACTGGTAAGGCACTACTGTGTCAGGTACAATCTAAATCTTCCTTTCCTTTTACTATATACTATAATGTCTATTCTTGCGTGGAATGTGAGAGGAATGAATTCCTCTGCTAAACAAACTGATGTATTATGTTTGTTAAGTGTTTATAAGCCCTCTATTGTAGCCCTTATTGAAAACAAATTGAATGATGAAAGTTTTGAAAAGTTTTGTTTCAAACTGTCTAGCAACTGGAAATCAATTATTAATAATAATGATTGTGATTGTAAATGTGAATATTAGCAAAGATAAACAATATATAGACTGTCAATTTAAAAATATTGGGGGTTTCTTTATGCAAATCACTAGTGTTTATGGTAGTAATCTTGAAAGTGAGAGAAATGGTATGTGGTGTAGACTAAAAAGGCTTTGAATCTAATTTATAATTTTCCTTGGCTTATTATGGGTGATTTTAACATAGTTTTGCATGCCTCTTAAAAATTTGGGGGTAATAAAATTTCCCAAAGCAAATTAGATAGGTTAAATAAATTTTTACTTGAGACTGGTCTTTTAGAACCTTATATAAGTGGAAATAAATTCACATGGAAATCAGGTTTGGAAAAAAATATTCATTGTAAACTGGATAGGATTTTGGTTAACAAAGATTTTTCTAACATTTTTCCTAATTTTATCTGCAGCACACTTGAACAAAATACTAGTGACCATACTCCTTTACTTATCAATATTTTTCAAAATATATATTTTGGAAAAAAATTACTCCTTTTAGATATAAAAATGGATGGGTTTTAGATGAAGATTATAAAGTTATTGTGGAAGAATGCTTTAAGTTTTCTTGTAATGGTACTAAGCAGTACCGGTTTAGTATGTTTTTGAAAAATGCTAAAAATAAACTTAAATACTGGAACAAAACTAATAATCAGAATAAAAACAAGATGGAGTTGCTGAGAAAGGGAGGGAAAATGTTACAAGATCTTGCTGATAAAAATCCAGAGGATGTAAATATTATTAATTTTTTTGTACTAATCAGAAAAACCTATCTACAGAGTTATATATAAATACAGTTAGTGCTAAACAAAAGGCAAAGGTAGATTGGCTTACTCTAGGTGATGACTATACAAAAAATTTCATGCTAAAATGAGCAGCAGAAAACATATTAACAACATAGGCAATGTTATTGACAATGTTGGAAATCTCTCCAATGCATATGATAAAGTTGCTAAAGATGTTGTTGATTTTTATGAAAAGCTATATTTTACTGAATTTAATGAAACTAATTTTCCCCAAATTGTTTGTAAAAATATTTTGAATGAGAATGCTTCAGAAATATTACTTGCTCCTATCACAACTGAAGAGGTTAAATATGTCATTTTTAATGTTGGAGATAATAAAAGCCCTGGCCCTGATGGGTTTAATGCAAAATTTTATAAGAGTCACTGGAAAATAAATCAAGGGTCGGGTTTTTGAAGTTATTAATGAATTCATGGAAAAAGGCAAAATTCTTAAGAGCCTTAATCATACTTTTGTTACTTTAATACCCAAAAATAAAAACCCTACTTGTATTGGTGACTATAAACCTATTTCTTGTTGCAATTTTATTTACAAAATTATTGCTACTATTTAAGTAATAGAATAAAAGTGTTTTTGCCTTTTGTCATTTCAGAGAATCAGAGTGCTTTTGTGCCAGGTAGACTTATTTATGAGAATTCTCTTTTAGCACATGAAATGGTAAGGAAATTTAATACTAAGAATGAAGATAATGTTTGTATTAAAGTAAACTTGCAAAAAGCTTATGACAAAGTAAACATATTTTTCATTTATCATATCATGAGATGTATGGGTTTCTCTATTAAGTTTTATGATTTGATTTTTGAATGTATTAATACTCCTACTTTTTCTATACTAATTCAAGGTAAATCAGAGGGTTTCATCAAAAGTAATAGGGGTATTAGACAAGGTGATCCATTATCACCTTATATGTTTACTATGGTTATGGAGTATTTTTCAATCTTAATGGAAATTGCGGCTATCAAGGGTAATATTACCCCAATAAACAGAGTTCAGCCTTCTTATTTATGATGATGATCTTATGGTTTATGTTAAGGCTAACCGAGGTAATGTAGAAAATATTAACAAAAAATTTGAATGCTTGTATAAATATGCAGGGGTACAACTTAATGAATGTAAAAGTAAAGCATACTTCAGTAAGTACAATAGGTATAAAAAGGAAGTTTTAAATTGTTTAAATATTGTTGAAGGTAGCCTTCCTATTAAATATTTGGGTTTGTCTTTATCTGTTAATCAGATTAAAGACTCTGATTGCTCTATGCTCATTGAAAAAATTCAAGAGAGAATGGAAACTTGGTCATGTAAACTACTATCTATTGTAGGAAGAATGGAACTCATTAAAACTGTTATATATGCTATTATTTTGTATTGGTTACAAACATATCATATTCCAGCTGCATCCATTAGAAAAATAAAAAGTCGATGTGTTGACTTTTTATTAAGGGGAAAATATCATAAAATTAGCTGGGATAAGGTCTGTAGGCCTAAAAAGAAAGGGGTTTTGGCATTAGAAGCATGATTGATCTCAGTTTAACTTGTCATTTGAAGTTATTTTGAAGATTTATAATTAGTGCAGACTCATTGTGGGCCAATTGGATAAGATGCAAATATCTTAAGAATGGTAATTTTTGGAATATTTTACCAAAAAACAATCAATCTTATGCTTGAAAACAAATTTTAACATGCAGGAAAATTGACCAATCATTACTAGAAAGAAAATTTAAACTTGGTGTGGAAACTAGTTTTATGGTTTCATCCCTGGTTTATAAAATGAATCTTTCATAAATAAAGTAGGGTGAGACAATTTAGTCATTTGTGATGGTTCTAATGTAACTGTGGCAATGATCATTAAGGATAATCAGTGGTAGCCACATTTACATCCAATTTCTAACCCACATAAACATGATATTTGCAAAATTCCTCTAGATCTTACTGCTGACAGTGATCATTGGGAATTGATAACTAGCAACAAAGGGAAGTTCTTTTTAAAAATAATTGGGAGGTTATTAAAAGTAGACTGCCCAATGTTGAGTGGTATGAGTGCATATGGAATAAAATGAATAGTCTCCAGATGACATTATGTACCTATTTTGCTATTAATAACAGATTGCTAACTTGGTACAGAATTAATAAATCGAGTAATCAAACAAATTCACTTTGTTCCTTATGCAATTTAGTAGATGAAAGTGCTAATCATCTTTTTTTTATAGTGCGGTTATTCTTATTACATTTGAAACCACATTCAAACTATACTGGATATTCATAGCAATGAAAATATGGATCTCAAGCAAGCAATTCTACATATCAACAACAAATTTAAGTCAAAATCTATTGAAAGAGATTATGCTCATATTCTGATTACTACTGCAGTCTTCCATATATGAAAAGAAAGAAATTACCGAACTCATAACAAAGCTAGCTTAAATAAAGAGCAAAGATGGATACTTATCGAGACAGACAGCGGAATTATCCTCCAAAAGTCAAAGAAAAAAGTTAAGGATCAAACCAAGTTTGCATTTTTAGTCGATGATTGGAGCAGAGAAGCTGGCAGCAAGCATATAGAGCATTTTTTTACTCACTCGAAAGGCTTCTAATTTAATCAGCAAGGCACTGAAGTTAGAGTGGTAAATCGCAACCCAAATCTCTGCCATGCTTCTTTTCTAGAGAAGGAATTAACAAATCTGAGTCGCGATGACCTCAGATCTGCTAATTCTTCTTCTATCTCTTATTATCAGAAGCAGAATGATTATAACAGTTAAATTGAAGGGATGAGAAGAAGTTTTAACGATTGTTTATCGTATTGGCACTACAACAAAAATACCATTTCACAACTGTCAAAAACAGTTGTAATAGGTCTATTACAACGGACTCCTGCCAGTCGTTATATCCAAAGTTGTAATAGAGTCGGGTTTTTTTACAATTGTCTCTGACAGTTGTAAAAAGTTCTTTTACAACTGCTTTTAGTAGTTGTAAAAGAATTTCGTACAACTGTTTTTTAGCAGTTGCAAAAGGCTCTTTTACAACTACTTTTAAAAGTTGTGATAAAATATACTACAACGGTTTTTGTCCGTTGTTAAAAAATGCAAAATTTCAAAAAAAAATCTAAACAAAATACCAAATATTCTGCTTAATCTGAAACTCAAGACTCGCTAGGGATTGAAACACATTCAGAAAAAAGGAAATTTGACGCGGTTGCAAGGTAGACTGGAACTTGCTGTAAAAACCAGAGCAGTTCTACAATGTCGTCCATGTCATTTCAGATGTCACATCCTCTCAACCTCCAACCAACAACTGCAATGATCAAAATGAAGTCAATACAAAACTATGGTGTAAACATCGTTAATAGTCAAATCAAAGACCAATTGACATCTTGCTCATGTTATCATTTCGCTTCTCTGAGCATATTGGTTCTCTGAACATATATGAAAAATGACACCATGCATTTACACCTTGTATCGGTAAATCACACTAAGAATGACACCATGCATTTCAACTTGGATATTAAATAAAAAGGAAACTTGTGCTATATATAGAAAATGTAATTTCATTGCTTCTATTGGATCATAATTCTAGTGTTGTTGAGAAAATGCAGTTGCATGCTAAACTGCGTATAGCTTGGATAAATTAAACAATTACAATCTAAACTTCAATGAGGTAGTAGTGCTCCTAACAAATTGGTATACTTTGTGTTTACAAACTAACAGAGCAATTCATGCATGGGGTCCCTAAGTTGATCCTAGACTATTTTGGCACCCATAAATATACCCATGCATCAATATATGTTTGTTTTCCTTCACAAAAATGCACATCATTAAGCATAAAGGTATCAATATGCAGGCTCAAACAATTGGTTATCCTATTTACAGGAAAACCAAGTTTTTCAGCTCTATATAAAACTGTATAAACAAGCAACTAAAGCAATTGTTGCTCTTATAAAAATGTCACTGTTAACACAACTGTCAATGTTCATCAAAAACAGTACTTTGGAATATATAAATACTATTAACAAAAAGTAAATCTTAATGCACACGTTATGAGTAGTGCAAGAATCTCCATTACACTCGAATTATAGGTATACCAACGTTCTACATAATAAACCATTTTCAAGGTAACATCAGTCTACAAAGCATCTTGTATACTAACAAATGATTCCAATAATTTACAGTTCCTTCTCAAGAAAGTCAGACTGTGGATTAAATAAAAGAATGGCATGCATTTAATATATTTTCTATGCGCATTAGCTCTCAAAAACTGAGTTTTGTCGCAGCCTTCATGATTTAGGATATCAAACTAACCTCTGTAATGCTAAGGAAAATCTAGCCTGGTGGCCATGTATTTATTATCATAATAAGTCCAATGTTTGTATAATAAATGATATGTAATGGATGTATGATAATAATCAAAATGTATATGTTTACCCATTGAAATGTTGCAAGTACCCACCAGTAAATTGATAGGCTGTAAACACCACCTACTATTAACGACTCCAACATATAACAACCAGTCATTGAAGTGAGTGAGCACCACGGAAATGGTCTCCATCAGTGCCTTCGTCCAACCAAAACCAAGCCGCAATCATCTCCTTTCTCAAACCCCACCTCTCCCTCAACAGACCTGAACCCGACATCCATCGCTACCCCGTTTAACCAAAACAACCCAAACCCGCTCCACATCTCCACCACCCAAGCATACCTATCATCTCCACACAACCCCTCTCGTACTTAATGGCGATCATTTAGTTTTCCAGGCTGCGATAAATTTCAACCTTTGGCGACCTTTCGCTGCGGTTATTCACTGTCTAGGCACGTGCTCGATTTGCAAATAAAAGCGGTTGTTGCGTCGAATGCTTTGGTGGCTGAAGCAAGCGCCTTTTTTTATGCCTGAAAAGATGATGAAGTTTCAGCGAAATAGTTTGCCACCATTCTAAAGTCGTCGGCGCTACCCATGACCTACTAGTGTCGCATCTAATTTGTCGCCTCATAGTTGATGTGGAGTCCCCGATTTTGCTTGTAGAGAATGTTCCCCATAGTTTGAGATTTGGAATTTACAGCGTGAGAATTGAGTTTGGGAGGGGAAGATTATAACTTGCTTTAGCAATCTTAGAGCTAATTTTTTGGCACTTCCCGCCTAAATTTCAAGTATTTCCCGCCAGTTTTTCGCGAATGGCTGCTAAAATTTTGTGCGTCTTTGCTAAATGTTAATCGAATTTTGCTGAAGACAAGTATTAAAAATTAGAATGAACGGCTGAAAATTTATATTAACTATAATATTACCTAAATTTTTTTTAAACATTATAAATAGTACTTCTAAATTATTAAAAATTAATTATTACTTCATAATTACAATTGAATATGAATTATTGAAATTTAATTATTATATATTACCAATTATTAATTTTTAAATATTAATAGTAGTTATTAATTATTAAATATTTAATAGTTCTAATACGGTCTATTTTCGCACTAAATTTAAAATTTATTAATTATCAATTACTAATTATTAATAGGATTTATTTCATATTTCATATTAATTATTAGTTTTTGTTATTAAATGGTAGTTATTAAATATTATTATTTAAATGTTATGTGTTTAATATTAATTTTTGTACTTATTATTATTATTATTTAATATTGACTTTTAATTATTATTTAATTAATTATTATTTACTATAAGAATTTATTATATATTAATATTAGTTACTATTATTTAATAGTAATTATTTTTACAAATTATTTATCAATTAAATATTTATTATTTATTATTTATCAATAATTAATTTATTAATTACTTCTTTATTTATTTATAATTATTATTTACAATCATTAGTAAGAATTATTTCGTATTTCAAATTGATTATTAATTATTATGATTTAATAATAATTTTTAATTATTATATACTAACATTAAGTTATTATTAATATTTATTAATTATTAAAATATTTATTTATTATTGATTTTTTTAATTATCAAAAGTTAATTACCAAATATTAAATATTACTTCTTATACATCTTAATTGTTACTTCTTAATTATTAATTATTGATATTAATTACTCATTACCAAAAAGAAAATCTTATTTGTTAATTATTTAATGATAATTATTATATTAATTATTAATTTTTGAATATTAATTGTTTCCTATTTTCAAATTAATTATTATTATATTTAATAGTAATTATTAATTTTCAATAATTTTTATTAATTATTTGATTATTTGTAATTAAGTATTATTATTTAATTAAAATTATTAATGTATTATTACAACGAACAAACGAAGAATGTTGTAATAAGCATATGTTACAACTACCAAAAAAGAAAAGTTGTTAAAAATTGGCATCTGTTACAACTGGCAAACGAAAAAGGTTGTAATAGGCATCTATTACAACTAGCAAAAAAAATAAGTTGTTAAAAATAAGCATCTATTACAACTGGCAGAAAAGAAGGTTGTAATAGGCATCTATGGCAACTGGCAAAATAAAAGAGTTGTTAAAAATAAGTTTATTACAACTTTCTGCAAAAAAGAGTTGTAAAAACCTTTATTACAACTGTCATTTTTTGACAGTTGTAAAAATAAAGTTGTAATAGGGTCTTTATGTTGTAGTGTGGGAGAGAGGGGAAGCTAGCGAAGTAAAGGAATGAGGCAGAAGACTGAAGAAGTAGAAAATCGCCTCTCCGCCATTAACAAGTTTTTGTTTCAAAGTATAGTTTTAAGTTTATGTAGGCACAAATAACCCTAACTAGGGGTATGTATTGTATTACGGGCGGGTTGTTTATTTTACCCATTTGTTCTAACTATTGAGCTTAGCCCGTTTAACTCTCTTCAAAAAAAAAATGTTACAAGTTTTCCAAATAAGTCTTAAATTAATAGAAGTCCGGAAAATTTGTTATTACAATTACTATATAATGTTAACCACTCCATGTATGAACAGAAAAAATAGTAATGAAAAGAAAGAATCAGTAAGCCAACTCGTGAGTGGCTACACAGGGCTCAAGAGAACAAGATAAGCAGAAGAAATTCTTGGAAATTCCCAGATTTCATTCAGTCTCTTCTAATTTAATTTTTAATTCTGAAGAGAACTTTTTATTTGTTTTCCTGTCCTAAAAGCTAAATGGCCAAATTAAGTTACAGTAGCACGTGAACAGCTAAAGGATATGCAATAAATATAAGTTCAAACTTCAAGTTTATAAGCAACTAAATAGCATGATTTTTTTTACACGATACTCAGATGCGTATGGGAATGTTACTCTACATGTCCATATCATAACCTTGTTATATATTGCTCAATCAAAGGAGAATCCGAATTGGTACACACATTCCATTACATTTTTCACATCATCCATATATACCTAAGCAACAAAACTATAACTATCATACACGACTCTATCTCTAATTTATATATAATAATGTAAAGAACACATATCATCCATGGTCCATGGATGTGGTGGTCAGCAAGGCTGCGTTACACAATTAAGTTCTAATAGAATAGACAACAATATGCTCTATGCTCAACTCAGTGAAAAAACAGAAAATAAAACAAAAAACAAATCAAAGCAGAAAGCGATGCATCCAGCTATCGTCTTAATTTCTTTGTCTGTACAAAATTCAGCATCCGAGATAAGGAAAAATAAAGAAACATGCAAAAACCGATGCTTTCTGCCACAGCCGCCTATTTCAAAGGTTTTTGTACTACCAAAAAGCAATAAAGAAAGCAAGTTCTATACTTTTTCACACTAGCTAGCAGCTTAGAGAGAGTTAAACCATCTTCAATACATATATGGTACTCAAAAATTTGATTGCCAGGGCCCAGAATGATAGCATCATGATATGATATGGATGTTTGTCTTTGCCAACCAAAAGTAGTCAATGGAACAAAACCTGTTTCTTTACAGCAACAGTAACACCGCCACAACAAACTTGACTATTATTCATCCATGGCAGCAGCAGCAGCAGAGGCCTTTAGTGGATGAACTCCCATCAATGAATAATAATGACAGAAGTGGAAGCATGAGCTGCGAAGAAAGACTGCTCGTACAGGAGATGCAGAACATGCTGCAAGAGTAGAGGATTTCAGTGCGCCACTCATGTTAAGAGCACCTGGGTGCCTGCTGCTAAGCGTCGTGAAAGGCAGCTGCTCAATGTTGCTATAATGAATGCTTCTACTTCTGACTCTCGAACTGCTGCCCTTTCTTCTTTTCTGCCGCAGATGGAGCAAGTTGGAGACGTCACGAAAAGAGGCAGAGATTATATGTCTGTGGCTGTGGCCCCTGCATCAGGTACTTCATTCTTCTCCTCTATTGTTTCATTACTGTACATACTTTGAATCAGACATTCTTATTTGCTTCATTACTATAAACCATGCATCCTATGTTGATGTTTCCTCCCAAATCGTTGTATGGTTGATGGAACTGTACACATATAAAATAAATATAAATGCCTATAACATTTTATGCGTATAAACAATATGGGATGGCATTCAAAAATAGCTGATCAGCACAAATCCCCTCATATATGTTTTTATAAACAATTCCACGCCTACAGGTTTAAAGTTCAATGAGAGCACCTCCCACGGAAACAAATTCAACATGAATATTAAGGTTGGAGAAAATAAAACTCTCGAACAGTTTACCGTAGACCATAGAATCGGACGGGTTTAAGGTTTTGATCCATGGAAATTGTGCTTTTTTTTTGTTGAAAATCTACCCATTTAAATACAAGTTGTAAGCGAAAATATGGAAAGAGAATTATTGATAGACGAGCCGCAAAACGTTTTAGATTCTGCTATGAGTTTATTTTTGATCTGTTTTGATTGACTTGGACGGCTCTGTATTTCAGATGTTATGATAACCCTTATATGTAAGTTTTTTTCTCCATCTATTATTGTTGGTTATAAACCAATGAAAACCGACGTAATGTAATTTTAACGACAATTCTCAATCCACCAACTTGAGGTGTTTTGAGAGATTCAAGCTTTCTTTTTCAAATATACCTCTATTAATCATATTGTAAAATTAATCTTCATAAAACTAGAGAATACATGTAATGATATATATGTAATATTATTTTAGTAGAATACTCTTACAAGTGGCATATGTTAAACTCTCGAGTATGTATTGATCGAATATAACAACACTTTATGTAACTAATCATGACTGCTACGATCATTGACTGTCAAAACCGGTACTCTCAAAATCTCTCGTAATCGCTACTATAAAACTCCCAAACAAAGCCTTAATATCTGCAATCATATTTGCGTAATCGAAGTTAGACAACCAAAGTTGTGTACCGCTGCAATACACAACTTCACCAGCTGTGCATTACTGCAGTTGCGCAATTGCACCAGCATAACCGTCATTCTACATACAGTAGTAGTGCACAATAATTAACAGAAGATAGAGGATGGATTGGAGGAGTTTGTAGTGTCAAAGAAAGAAATGATAAAAACTTAATTAAATTTTGGAGCTTTGAGATTTTTGCAATGTATATTTTTTTAAGACCATTATGGAGAATGAGAATGAGAGGACATACCGTGCAAATAAAGTAGAGAAAAATAAAAATAAAAACATAATTCTACCATGTTAAATGGACAACTGTTCCATGGTTCGAAGATCAGACCTTAGGTTTGTGTACCTCTGAGGTTTAATTATGTTGCGGGCTGAAGTGGTATACACTTCAGAGTTATTAACGATGCGATCGCGGTTGAGTCTAGTTATAATAACACTGCTTTGGACTAAATATTAGAGTTAATATTGAACTGTCAATTCAGATTACCGAATTGATGTGGGCACTTACTGAATACACATTTGATGTTGCCTTTGCATCTAGCATTTGGCTGTTTTACCAAAATTCAACCTTTTATATTGAGTACCTAGGGGTGAATGGGTCGAAGATGCTATAATACTCCTGATTTTATTTAAGAGACATTGGTAGCGCCTTTGAACCATGCAAATAATTTCTTTCGATCTGGTTTATATGAGATTTTGGTTTTGCACATTTTGGTAATTAGAAAAATCAAAGAATGCTATATAATAAAGACTAGATCTTTGAAATAAAAATGTACACGAACATAGTGAGCTGTCCAAGTTTTGAAAGGATAAATTTTAGAATTAGACTTAAAAGGAATAAACATACTCCTTCTATAATGAGTTTGAAACCAAATATATTTCTATATTGAGTTTGAAATGAGATTTATAGGTGGAATATTTGTTATCCTTTTTTTAATGTCTAATTCTAAAAGTTATTCTTTTTAGAGTTACGTATAACTTTTGAATGGGTATTTTTGTTAGAGGAAAAAAGGAAAAAAGTGTAAAAAGACTATTGGTTTCTCCTACAACAAGCCATATAACCATTGGAAAACATTTATATGGACCATCGATTTGAAAAATATTTAGAACGTGTTGAATACTTCAAAATGATTTAAAATTTTGAATAGATAGTCTTGCTAATAAATTTTAGAAAAATGATTTAAAATAATTGCCTTTTTTTATATAATAGAAATGAAGACCTCGATATAGACCAATCAAGTTGTGAGTTCAAGTAAGTGAGTGTGAGCATGAGTGATATTTGACCATCTCTTTATTTACATACTTTAATGCACTGAAGGCAAATGTCTTAACGTCTTAATGTTCGAATACCAAACTAACATCACCAATAAAATTAATTTTTACTATGAGCAAAAAAATAAAAAAAAATAATAATTGAGCATATGTTAATGTTAGATGTAGTTCGCATTGTAAGTGCATGGATTAGATTTAACAAAGTCCTGCATCGAAAGAAACGTGATGTAAACATGGTTTATATCTGGGACTGCTAGCAAGTAATATTTGAAATTCCTTTTGATGCAACCAAGAATCGTAAAGACCAAATATATGCTTGTTCGCAAGTATGCATATCTTTTTGAAGGATTGTACCTAGTTTTTTAGGAGAAAATTGGTAGGGTTTTAAGTCGTGTGTATATGTTGGTATATATACATGGTTTAGTCTTTTGTATCCCATATATGCTCTAAATTTTCATGCATTTTTAGTTTTATAAGTAGATAAAATGATAATATGTGTGATATCCCTTAGACAAGTTATACTCCTCCATTTAATTATGCCTAGATATGAACACCTTATGTTATAATTTGCACATGATTGACAAACACTTATGTTTTTGAATTTTATTTACTTAATTACAACAGGAATGGCACAGAGTAGGAACCTTCCAACAGAGGTAACTTCAGCAGCGGTATTCAGATGCGTAAGAGTAAGCCAATTGAACAGTCGAGGCAACGAATATGCATATCGAACTGCTATAAACATTGGGGGTCGTTTATTCAAAGGCATTTTGTATGATCAAGGCCTTGAAGTTGATTATCAGCAAACACAAACTGATCAGTCTTCTTCAACTTCTGCTGCTGCTGGGGTTAATAGAGTATTAACTACTTTTAATCCTAATATCGTACTTCAAGATTCTTCTAATGATTATTATCCCTTTAGTACTTACATGTCTGGTACTCACTTCTTTCCCTATCATCAGTCCTCAAGACCTTAGTTTTTCTTCTTCTTTCCAGCAGTAACTAGTAACTAGTAGAACCGCACATCAATAGGGAATTAATCGTCCTTTTGATTGTATAACTAAAATATATTTATTGCAATTTTCATCAATTTTAACTAAACGTATAGGATAATGTGTTGAATTAAAAATTATTTATATCATTACAAACTAAAAAAATATTTAGAAAATAAAATAAAATAGAGAATAATTAACAATTAAGTACTGGATATGATACACACATATTTAAAAAGAGAAGGAATTAGAAGATTACAAAAAATGATGAGAAAAAGGAGAAGAAATGGTAGAATGTATCTACAAAAAAGGATAAAACAGAAAGGAAAAATATATAATTACATAATATGATATAAAGTATTACCATTGCATAAATAGTAAAAATAAAATCAATACCAAAATCATACAACTAAGGTAAGGTAATCGAGCCAAATCAGCATATTCAACCATTACATCATGAAAAATCGTACAATGGTCATTTTGCAGTTTTAGCCTTCAAAGGCCAAGCATAATTTACCGATCCTCATATATATTGTTCATGGACATCTCCCATACAATATACTTCAACTATATAGACAAATCATGTATAAATAGTATACAAAATCATTTCAATGACCTAAATTATCATCATTCAATCACACTCATAAACCATTGCAATAACTCGGATATGTACAAGAGTTTGCACTTTATGTTTCTAGAAGAATATTCCATTTTTGCATTTTGTATACAATATACCACTACAATAAAAATGATGTTAATTTTGTATCTTACAAAAATAACAAGGAAAACTCATTATTGTATGTATAATAAAAAGTTCTAAACAACATATTCTTACAGTTTGTAATGTCAATTAACTATGTTGTCCATTGTGATAAATCCCATGTCCTCAGATTTTATGTGCACCATGTCTCCTAAAAATCAACACCATTCATTCCATTTAGTTAAATTATTAATTAAACCAAACCAACTAAAATAAATAGTTGTGATCATATAAGGACATAAGGGCACATGTATTTGGGGACATAGGAACTGTCCCCTTCCTATTAGATTTGTTTTGCAATGTATTAATGTTTTAATTTGGACTTTAAAAGTTTAAATTCATAATTTTATTTCACAGCTTCATAATTTTATGACTAGCTATGGTAAACTAAAATCCGGTTCAATCTAAGATTGGAAAAATAATGGAATCTACAGTTATATTCTATGTAAAACCTTGATTTGCTCTCATTAACAAGGAGAACATTATTTTATCATAACCAAAATCAACTAATTAACAAACTAAAACTATTGAGATGAATAATTATTTGTAATAAAGTTATGAATTCAAAATAAAATTCAATTAGATAGTATAAAAATAAATATTATGTTGCTAATTAGTATAAAAAATACGCTTTGTTGAAAATATGAATTATTATCTTTAATTAATAAACCAAGACATTATATCTTATTAGCGATTTTCATACAAAAGGTCATAAAGTTTGTCAACTAAAAGAAATTTCTATAAACAATTTTTGAGCCATGTCTAATAATTTTTTAATCAGATCAGATTTAATGATCAAAAGGAAAAGTCGCAAGTATGGAATTGAGGATCCATGTAATAATCCGTCTTTTTATCATATTTTATCGGATTTTATTTATTAAAATATAATGATTTTTCATTCAACGTTCATGACACGTTTGAGGAAATATTCAAAGTTGATAAATTGTATAGAAATATTATCAGGAGATTGAGTTGAGTAAACACGTAATTTTGTTTCAAAAAAAAAGAACAAAAATAGACGTTGTTTGTAGTCTATGCAGTTAAAGTGCTTAGCGGTTCTAAAGCGGTGGAGGTGTAAAAAGTTAAAGCGGATATACAGCAGAGATGCGAACAGCTTCATTAAATATAAAACCAAATATTTAAATTTAATTTATTTTCATTCTCACATCATTTGTGTGGAAAAAAGAAATATTGTTTAATCTTATATATCAAAACCGAATAATATCATTATTTATGTAGTCCAGATTTGGTGAATATAATAGATTTCTAACTTATATTGAACACTTATGTCTTAAAATTAATTCTTTACCCTAACGTTTTTGATTTGATTCAAAAGAAAACTAGTCAAATCAATCTTTTTATATTAATTTTGCTAAAGCGGGTACTAAAAAAACCTTGATTTAGCGGGTGCAGCGGAAAATAGCGGAGTTTAAAGCGGATCTACTGTTTAATAGCGCTATATTGAAAAGCATAGCGATCGAAGAGCGCTACAAGCTATAACAGGGATTTTGTGGGGTTTTAACGGGGCTTTAACTGCATAGCATGTAGTGAACAAATCTATAAATGGATCCACTATAAATACCAAAATTATTTAATTATAACACTATACAAAACTTACATGCTTTATCCCCATCCTTCCATAATGCCACTTAGTGACTTTTGACATTTGGTAAATCTTACAACACTTGGCAAATTTGTGTATTTTATGCAAAAAATAGTAAGGGATAAAGTTAAAATGTTAACACATATACTCACATACACACACATACATAAGTATTTCATCCTTCATTTTGGAGCAGCTAAGCCAAGAGGACACACATATTTAAACTCAAGAGACTTCTGAATACTTCATTTCCTTGCTGAAAATCATTCTGCTCTTGTATAAACGTCATATCTTTCTCACATGATATATATACAATGTCCAATATTGTTGTCCCAGTGGTTAGGCACTCTAGCTTTGGTCCATGAGATCATAGGTTCAAATTCTATGTAGCATATGATTCGAACCACTGGACATATGTTGATTTGTAGTAACTATACATCGACCCTGAGGGCAAGGCGAGCAAGGCAACGAATCCGACAGGGCAACAATTCCGGCAGTACCAAATGGTTTAATATTATGATTACTAAAATATATTTGTATGCTAATGTGAATAGTTTAAGTTGCAGCCTAGTGGTTGCTTCTCTTATATTAGTTTGGGGCAACCTAGGTTCGAGCCTGGCAAAATGCATTTTTTATCTAGGCAACTGTTGTGCTTGGGGCAGCAATGACTATATACTATCTAAGACTTGTAGTAGAACTACGTACTACAACCTAAGTATCCAATTTAAAAAAGAAACACACACACACACACACACACACATAGATATAAACTTCATCCCTTGGTACCTTCTTATACAACGAGAATTTGATCAAGGCATCTAGAAAATGTTGTAGAGGATGATGATAGCTTTAAAATGATGCCGTTCACTTAATGATTCAATATTGTTAGAAACTGTTACTATAAATAAAGATGTCGAACATGTAAGGGACATGTTAGAATCCAAGATGATGAAAGCAGTGGAACATTTAGCAAGGGATATCGCACCTCAAGTACTTCAAGAAGATGTCGAACTTCTACAATGAAGGATGTCGAACGCCTATGAAAGGATGGAAAGTTCCAAGAATATTGAATCTCAGGTGATTGACAAATGTGAGGTTATTGAACTTCAACAAAGAGGAGATACCATATAAAGGCATTAAATCTCTAAGGATGTCGAACTACAAGGGCTGTCAAATTTGAATAAAGGATAAGGAGTTGTCGAACCTCAACACATTGGAAATTGTTGGGCATATAAAGAGGAAGTGATGTCGTATCCTAAAACAGATCTTAAGGACATCGTACATGTAACAAGCTTAAAGTGGTAACAAATGACAACAGATGTTAAGAAACTATGGTATAGAGGATATTGGGACTGAAGATAATCAAAGAGAGTTGTCGAGCCACTATAGCATGAAGTAGTGCAAAGAAAGATACCACATAACTAAAGAATGTCGAATACTTAGATGTCAAGCCTTTACAATCATAACCATTATAAAGCATATGCAAGCGGCAGGGGATGCTAGGCTTCAAAGGATATAATAGATATCGAATATCTACATTTGTCAAAGATGCCACATGTCGTCATATCTAAAAGGATGTCGAATGGAATCAGCATGATGAGAGGTATTAAATTTTGTCAAGACCACGAAGGATGTCTGATATCAACGATGTATAGGGATGTCGAACATTGACAATACAAAGAAGGATATCGTAAATCACCAATCTAGAGAAGGATGCCATGAGTCATTAGTGCTTAAAATGATATCGTAAATCATCAATGTAAATGAGAGTGCCATATTTCCTCAGAATAACAAATGATGTCATAAATCATCAATATGGCAAGGATGTCATAAATTATCAATGTGTAGAGGGATGCCATAAGTCATCAATATGAAGAGCGTTGTCGCATGTCAATAACACAATGAAGGATGCCAAAACAACGATGTCAAAGGACACATGGCAGCTATGCCGCCTGCTACAACTACTATAAATAGACCCCTAAGGTATTCTAAAAGGGGCGAATTCTTCTCACCACTTTTTTTATATTTCTAAAAGTTGTAACTCTAAATTGAATTAGGGATTTCTAGAGCCTATTGAAATTTGATGACTTTTGCAAATAAGGATTTGTACAAGCCAATTTTTCATAGCATACTATAAGTGAATAAAGATTCTTGACTTACAATATGACTTATGAGTTGCTTATGACTCCTATGCCATATTGCTTATGACATGCACATGATTTCTTTATTGAACATGCGTACTTCTTGCCAGTTGACATAAGGCTCCCCAACCTATCTCTAACCAAGCCTTATCTACTTTGCACATTCAGGGGTTAACAAATTGTTAACATTTTTGACACTTGAAGGAGGGCTTCAACCTCCATCTCCCTACATATCTCATATTGGAATATCCTTGACCTGCATATATAGGGTATAGTGGATTTACCCCCAACCTGCGTATTTCGTAAGGGAACTTTCCTAATCTTGCATACCTTATTTGGACAATATGACTATCTCGAAACAAGGATCTTCTAAGCCTCAGGCAGTTAAACCAATTTATCAAATGACTTATAACCTCGGTTTCATGAAGAACAAGTGTTACAGATGTTAGCCCTACACATCATGGAAGAAAAGAGACAAATGATTTCTTACAATCCCGATCAGTGGAGCATAAATCCATTTCATATAGGCTATACTCCTATCCATGGTTATCATCCTCTACTTGGAAAGGAAAGCACAAATATGGATAGTTTGTTCTTAAAAATGAGAAGGGCCATACAGTTCCAATCCAAAAGGACTATTTTTGAGAAAGAAATAACAAGAGACTTTGACAAGTTGGCCCAAAGGTGGAAAGGAATAATTGATCATCCTTCCGCACGAATCAAGGCTCGAGAATCTTTAGAGAGGAAGCTTACAAATAATGCTAATGTGCCAATCCAATGCTACAAAAAAATTAAGCAGGTGCAAAGAGTATAATGCCTTAGAAATTCCCGATCTTCAAGGATTCATTCCCTTACCACTTCCCATGAGCATATTTACCTCATAACTAAAGATAGTAAACTATTAGCCTTCAAAGAAGAAGCAACCAGGAAAAGAAAGGAATTTCAGAGGTGGTTATTGTCAATATCACTGAAGGAATGGACACAAAATCTGTGATGCCCCACCTCTATACCCACGCTAACCAAGAATACTACGGTGTAGTGCTGTCAGTTAGCGCGGAGAATAAGGCTGTTGAGGAGCGACCATCCATGTAACTTCTTTGTGCGAGCACCGATATGTCAGATAGTAAAGCATGCATTTCATTTAAGGAGGAAATCCGACATACCGATACAAACTCAAAGCTATCACACAGTGGCTATATATAATCTTCGGAAACAAATATAGAAATAAACATAACAAAAATCAGTCTCAGACATCCATATCACAAAGGCGGAAAAAGATATGAATATATATATATAACACATGAAAGTGTACATCAGAGTAGTGGTCAGAATGATCCACGATAATACAAAAGAATAGCAACATGTGCTATACAAAAGAATACATCTATGAGTCGATATCTCAAATGTATACAACAAAAACTACTAATCTAAGTAGTTAGCCAAAAGTCAGAGTAATCCCAGAAGAGAAGTCAAACAGAAGCACCTGTAACATCTCGGTCTGACCCGAGTATTATTTATAAGAAAATAATAAACGGATCAGTCTAGCTATAAATATCAGATGATATGGTATAAAATAAAAGACATGGCATGAACATGTAATAACCATAATAACATACTACTATAAGTATGTAATTGAAAATCAACATGAGATTAATCAATATCACAAGAATCTTCTCAAAGATAAATTAGGGTATCATACCCTAAACTTGTATTCATAACAAGTCAATGACACACGAATTCACCAATGCACAAAAATTGATAAAACATATCAATGAAAATCACAAAAATTGGTGAAGCACAAATTCCAGAAATCAACACACGAAATCCAAAAATCACAAAAAGGGGGGAGGCCTATCACAAGAACGGGAGCATGAAAATTCACCAACACGTGTAACACAAGAACGAGAAGCTATCTCATGGAAGCTATCCATTAAATTTTGACACACGAACGGCCCGAAGACCATGGGGCGCTACCCCACATATGTGATGTAGAAACATCACACAAACGGGGTTTAGTCTCCCTCGTAGACAAAGAGACATCGCACAATTGCTAGGCTAAATCACAAAAATGATCATCAAGAAGTGTCAATTACACTAAGCTAGTAAATATATGAGTTTAGCTTCATGTCCCATAACCACTAGCTTAACTTAAATATTTACGAACAAACTGTAGATCTTCACTAGAAAATTGTCACAAAAGGTTCAGTCGAACAAGTCCAAGAATTAACCGACGAAGTAAACGCAAACGTTTCATACCACCTGTTTTGCTAAGCCGTTTAATTAGATTTCTCATCCGAGTGAAATAAAGGCTTGTATATACTAATAGATTGGAAAATGATTTAGGAGATAGAGCTTTGTAATAAAATAGAGTTGAAATCGCTTTGATGGAAGAGTTTTGATATTTACTACTAGTATTGAAACCTTCATATTTTTGAAGTGACAAACCACAAAACGTTTGCTGAAGCCAATAGAATCACAAAAATTCACATTCGAAGTCATGAGTAAAGTCCAAAGAAATCAATTCCAAAATCATCAAAGTAGAAACACTCCTGCGACCTAACGTGGCCGAGCTAAGGAATACAAGTAGGCCGAGCGACTTAAGAAAGTGAGGCTGAGCGACTCAATTGCTTGCGAGCTAGGTCAGGCGACCTAACATGATAGCGGTTTAAGGGGGTGAGCGACCTAAAACATGGTCGAGTAAAGTATTGGAACGACCTAAGGAGTTAAAGCAGGCTAAAACGTTGCGACCTAAAGTGGTGAGCGACCTAACATGGTTGCCCATGCCGAGCAACCTAACAAATCTGGTCTCACGACCTAAGTATAAAAAGGCGAGCGACCTAAAGGGAAAACAGGTCGAGCGACTTATAAAGGCAATAGGGCGAGCGACCTATAGGTAATGCGACCTTGGGTTCAAGCGACCTAAGGTGGTGAGGTCGAGCGACCTAATGGAAGTAAGGCCTAACGACCTAAAGAAATAAGGTCCAATGACCTAAAAGAAATAAGGTCCAACGACCTAAAGATGATGCGAGCCAAGCGCAGTAGGTAGGTGCGACTTATCTAGGTCGAGCGACCTAAGGCATAAACGACCTAACGAAATAAAGACCAAGCGACCTATCGACGCGAGCGACCTAACATGTCGAAATAGCACGGGGAGCGACCTAACACACTCAAACGACCTAACTGCAGGCGAGCGACCTAAGCCCAGAACAAGTAATTTGCAGGCCTGTCTTCTCCAAAGCCGAACGACCTAACTGCAGAATTTTGCCAAGACACTAAAAATTGGGGTTTTCACCAATTCAATCCTAACCAAATGCAAATGCATGTGCACAAGTGATAGGGAACCATTCCCAACAATCCAATGACAATTATAGGCAAGAATGTGAGATAAAAATCTCACCTTTTCATGAAATTTGAATAAGATGAAGCTTGAGAGCAAAGCAAGAACAGTCCCAAGCTTGAATCAATGTCTTCTTCTTGAATTTGGAGTTGGTTGATGGATTTGCAAATGAACAAGAGCTTTGGAGTTTTAATTTCCCATTCCCTCCCCCATTTTTGATGAAGTTCTATGTTTAGGAGAAGGAATAAATGAAGAGGAGAGGGGGGTTTGGGCTGAATTAGTAAGTGGTTCAGCCCAATCCAAAGGCTCAAAGCAAAAAGTGACGAAAATTTCACTATCTCCAAACATATCGAAGTTGACACTCAAAAAGATCGCAAACGTCATTTTGAACTCAATGGAGGTGGTCTCGAGTCCTAATTTGACCGTATGTAAAAAGTAGCTTTTCGGACTAAAATCCGACTAACGATAAAATATTTAAATAAAATATTTAAATATAAAATCGACAAATATGCGGGTTGTTACAGACTCTCCTCCTTAAAGAAATTGCGTCCTCGTAATATATAAGGTGGAAATAAAAAGTAACAACCATAAAAGCATATTAACACAAAAAGAAATTCGAAATAAGAAGTTCACCTTAAAGAGATGAGAAAGTAATTCCGGATGTGTACGCTCGATGAATTCTCTAGATTCCCAAGAGCAATCTTTAGGATTTGAGGACCATCGAACCTTCACAAGCGGAACATCTTTATTTCGAAGTCGTTTGACCTCCGAAGCAATAATTCGAATAGGATGCTGCTCATAAGTTAAATTAGGCGAAACTTCAATCTCTTCCACAACATTGGGCTCAAGAATAGAATTGGAATCCCGAAGGCACTTCCGTAATTGAGAAACGTGAAACACGTCATGCATGGCAGAAAACTGAGTCAGTAATGAAAGGCGATAAGCCATGGAACCAATACGTTTAGTGATAGGAAATGGCCCAATATATCGAGGCGCTAACTTTCCCGATCGACTGAAACGTACCACACCCTTCATAGGTGAAACACGAATAAATACAAGATCTCCCACAGAAAATTCTAATTTTCTCCTTCGGTTATCGGCATAGGATTTTTGTCTACTTTGGGCTTCTTTCATCCTATGTCGAATAAGTTCAATCTTTTCTGTGGAATCACGAATAAAATCTGGACCTAAAACCAGCTTCTCACCGGCCTCAAGCCAACAAGAAGGAGATCGGCATGGCTTTCCATAGAGTGCCTCAAAAGGTGTCATACCAATACTAGATTGGAAGCTGTTATTATAGGAAAATTCAACAAGTGAAATATGATCTTCCCAACTTCCACCAATGTCAAGAACACAAGCACGAAGAAGATCTTCAAGTGTCTAATTCACACGCTCAGTTTGTCCATCGGACTGGGAGTGATAAGCGGTGCTAAAATTAAGCTTCGTTCCCAAAGCTTTTTGAAGACTCTTCCAGAATCCACTAGTAAATAATGGATCACGATCACTAACAATGGAAGTAGGAACTCCATGCAATTTAACAATTTCTTTGATAAAGAGTTTGGCCAAAAGAGGTACGGTCCGATTAGACCGAACATGGATAAAATGGGCAGATTTAGTAAGTCTATCAACGATCACCCATAAGCTATCATGACCAGAACGAGAACGGGGAAGGCCATCAATAAAATCCATGGAAATTTGATCCCACTTCCAAACTGGAATTTCCAAAGGTTACAATAACCCACCGGGCCTTTGATGTTCGGCCTTGACAAGTTGGCAAGTCATGCAACACTTAACAAAGTTAGCAATATCAAATTTCATTCCCTCCTAGTAATAAAGTCGCTTCATATCCGCGTACATTTTACTATTACCGGGATGAATGGAATATTTGGAACGATGTGAATCTTCTAGAATATCATTACGAAGATCACTAATATTTGGTACGATAAGTCTACCAAATTTTTGAATGCCGCCACGAGAATTAATATCAAAGTCTTTCAAACCTTCAATATCAACTTTATCCTTAATATTTTGGCCAAGAAGAGCCAATCCGGGATCTAGCCTTTGAGCTTCAAGAATGCGGTCCAAAAGAGAAGGATGAGCCTCAAGGCTACATAGAACAAGAGATGAACATAAATCAGATACACGATCTCTAATCTCACAAGTGGATAAAACCTCAAGATCATGCCATTCTGATATCATCATCGAAACAACCGCTTGTTGCTTACGACTAAGAGCATCAGCAACTCGATTTCCTTTTCCGGGAGTATAAAGAATATCAAGATCATAAGAGGCAAGGAATTCGAGCCAACGCTGTTGACGCAAATTAAGTTCCTTTTGAGAAAATAAATATTTCAAAGACTTATGATCAGTATAAAGTATAAATTTCTCTCCCAAAAGATAATGTCGCCAATTTCGAAGGGAGAAAACAATAGCCGCGAGTTCTAAATCATGTGTGACATATCTAGTCTCAGCCGGCTTCAATTGCCTAGAAGCATAAGCAATAACACGTTCTTTTTGCATAAGAACGGCACCCAAACCAACGCGACTAGCATTTGTATAAACAACAAAATCTTGATTCCCTTCGGGAATAACAAGAATAGGAGCATCAGAAAGGAGTTCTTTTAATTTCTGAAAAGAAGTTTCACATTTTTCCGATCAAATGTATTTAACACCTTTCTTTGTTAAGCCAGTAAGAGGGGCGACAATTTTAGAAAAGTCCTTAATGAAACGACGGTAATAACTCGCCAATTCAAGGAAGCTACGGATTTCCGTTACACTCTCCGGTCTCTTCCAATTTTGAATCGCTTCAATCTTTGAAGGATCCACTGATATTCCAGATTCGGAAATAATATGACCGAGAAACTTCACATTAGATTGCCAAAAGTGGCACTTAGAAAATTTTGCTTTTAACTGATTACTCCTAAGAGTTTCTAATACAATCCGAAGATGCTTTTCATGTTCCTCCTCGGTTTTAGAATACACAAGAATATCATCAATAAAGATGAGAACAAACCGATCGAGGAAATCTTTGAAAACTCAATTCATAAGGTCAACGAAATAAGCCGGAGCATTCGTTAAACCAAATGGCATAACTAGCCATTCATAAGATCCATAACGAGTACGGAACGAAGTCAAAGGAATACTATCCTCTGCAATACGAAGCTGATGAAAACCGGTAGCCAAGTCCAATTGTGAAAAGACTCTAGCACCACTAAGTTGATCAAACAGATCATCAATCCGAGGAAAATGATATTTATTCTTAATTGTAAGATCATTAAGCTTGCGGTAGTCAACGCAAAGCCTAAGTGTACCATCAGACTTATTTACGAAAATAGATGAAGCTCCCCAAAGCGAGGAACTAGAGCGAATAAGTTGCTTCATCTCCAATTCAGATAATTGTTTGCGCATCTCTTCATTCTCCTTATTGGACATGCGATAAGGAGGACGGGTAATAGGTTGAGCTCTAGGTATAAGATTAATTTTGAACTCAATTGCTCGCTTAGGTGGTAATCCTAAGACGGGCTCGAATATGTCGGAAAATTCACGAACGACGCGAATAAGAGAAATGACATCCTCCTCATCATCATTGTCATCATCACGAGGATTTAAAGAATATAAAGATGCAACCAAAGCGGAATCCGAATCTTTAAGAATAATAGAAATCTGATTAACAGATTGCGGATGTCGGAGATAAATAGTCCGCTCAGGACATAGGATATGAGCTTCATAACGGTTAAGCCAATCCATACCCAAAATCATCCCAAAGCCTAAGTAACGCATGACATGCAAATCGGCTAGGAAAGAAAAATCACACAAAATAATCTCAACATCTTTACAAAGCAAACTAAGAGTTGCGGATCCACCAACCGGATTCGCAATTCTTAAAGAAGTCATTAAAGCAACAACACTTAAAGAAAAAGTATCGACGAGTTCCTTTGATATAAAAGAATGGGATGCACCCGTATCAAAGAGAACTCTAATAGGTTGATCATGAAATATAATAATGCCATCAAGAACAGAATGAGACATACCTTGACCGCGAGATGTGTTGCCAGGGACTTGAGCAACATTTAACTTTCCCTCCTTGCTTTGAAGCTTAGGGCATAGGTGCATAAAATGATCTGGACTTTTACAATAGCGACAAGAGCGGGGCTTTGAGCACTTGTTCGCAAAATGGCCCTTAGCACCACAGTTGAAGCATTTCCCATCACTGGGGGAAAGTGTCTTTGCAGCAGGAGTTGCTTGTTTACCCTTTTTGTTGGGATAAGGACCTTTGAACTTGTTAGGCCTTTTCTTGTTGCTGAAGTTTGGTTTGGCAGCCACCACTTCAACATCACTGTCCTTATTAGCCTCTTCAAGACGAAGAGCGATATCAATTAGTTGATCGAAAGAAACTTCTAATTTTAGAAGTAATGGCTTCTTGAGATTCTTGTTTAAGCCATAGACGAACCTCTGGTTCTTCTTCAATGGGGTGTTGATGTATTCAACCCCATATTTAGACAGTGACTCGAAGGATGCGATATAATCTGTCACAGAGGATTTGCCTTGAACAAGGTCTATGAAACGTCGAGCCAATGTCACTTTCTCTGCTTCTGGTACGAATTTTAATTCGAAGCATTCCCGGAATTGCTCCCAGGTGAGATCAGCTTCATTAATTTCAGAAATAAGAAGTTCGTACCAATCCAATGCTCTCTCTTGGAGCATACTGGAGGCCACCTGAACACGGTGAAGATCGAGAAGATTCATGCGAGAAAAGATTCTATCGCATGTTCTTAACTAAGCCTGGACTTCAATAATAGTTTCGGAACCTTTGAATGGTTTCCTACCCAAGTTGGTATAATCGTTGCACAAACGTGCAAATCCAGACTTAGGATGAGTAGGTTCCTGATTAGGACCAGCTGCCTGAGCATTCTTTACTAAATCAAGAAGCTGTTGAGCAGTCATAAAAACTCCATCCTGGGGAGTAACAGTGGATAGTCCAGCTCTAGGACGGCCTGGTCTAGACATTCTCTTCTTTAAGGAAGAGAAAAGAAGAAAAGTTATTCTCCAATTAAATATCAAGCAAATCTTGATAGTTGGAACAAGGATATAAAAGGAAATAGGGTAAATCGGTACGAAGACTCGAATTAAATCCTAAGGCACGACTCCTAAGTTGAACTTAGGACGATGATCCTTGTTAAGTTATTCTACATTGTTCCGAAGTTTGGCTCTGATACCAAGCTGTGACGCCCCACCTCTATACCCACGCTAACCAAGAACACTACGGTGTAGTGCTGTCAGTTAGCGCGGAGAATAAGGCTGTTGAGGAGCGACCATCCATGTAACTTCTTTGTGCGAGCACCGATATGTCAGATAGTAAAGCATGCATTTCATTTAAGGAGGAAATCCGACATACCGATACAAACTCAAAGCTATCACACAGTGGCTATATATAATCTTTGGAAACAAATATAGAAATAAACATAACACAAATCAGTCTCAGACATCCATATCACAAAGGCGGAAAAAGATATGAATATATATATAACACATGAAAGTGTACATCAGAGTAGTGGTCAGAATGATCCACGATAATACAAAAGAATAGTAACATGTGCTATACAAAAGAATACATCTATGAGTCGATATCTCAAATGTATACAACAAAAACTACTAATCTAAGTAGTTAGCCAAAAGTCAGAGTAATCCCAGAAGAGAAGTCAAACAGAAGCACCTGTAACATCTCGGTCTGACTAGAGTATTATTTATAAGAAAATAATAAACGGACCAGTCTAGCTATAAATATCAGATGATATGGTATAAAATAAAAGACATGGCATGAACATGTAATAACCATAATAACATACTACTATAAGTATGTAATTGGAAATCAACATGAGATTAATCAATATCACAAGAATCTTCTCAAAGATAAATTAGGGTATCATACCCTAAACTTGTATTCATAACAAGTCAATGACACACGAATTCACCAATGCACAAAAATTGATAAAACATATCAATGAAAATCACAAAAATTGGTGAAGCACAAATTCCAGAAATCAACACACGAAATCCAGAAATCACAAAAAGGGGGAAGGCCTATCACAAGAACGGGAGCATGAAAACTCACCAACACGTGTAACACAAGAACGAGAAGCTATCTCATGGAAGCTATCCATTAAATTTTGACACACGAATGGCCCGAAGACCATGGGGCGCTACCCCACATATGTGATGTAGAAACATCACACAAACGGGGTTTAGTCTCCCTCGTAGACAAAGAGACATCACACAATTGCTAGTCTAAATCACAAAAATGATCATCATGATCATCAAGAAGTGTCAATTACACTAAGCTAGTAAATATACGAGTTTAGCTTCATGTCCCATAACCACTAGCTTAACTTAAATATTTACGAACAAACCGTAGATCTTCACTAGAAAATTGTCACAAAAGGTTCAGTCGAACAAGTCCAAGAATTAACCGACGAAGTAAACGCAAGCGTTTCATACCACCTGTTTTTCTAAGCCGTTTAATTTGATTTCTCATCCGAGTGAAATAAAGGCTTGTATATACTAATAGATTGGAAAACGGTTTAGGAGATAGAGCTTTGTAATAAAATAGAGTTGAAATCGCTTTGATGGAAGAGTTTTGATATTTACTACTAGTATTGAAACCTTCATATTTTTGAAGTGACAAACCACAAAACATTTGCTGAAGCCAATAGAATCACAAAAATTCACATTCGAAGTCGTGAGTAAAGTCCAAAGAAATCAATTCCAAAATCATCAAAGTAGAAACACTCCTGCGACCTAACGTGGCCGAGCTAAGGAATACAAGCAGGCCGAGCGACTTAAGAAAGTGAGGCTGAGCGACTCAATTGCTTGCGAGCTAGGTCAGGCGACCTAACATGATAGCGGTTTAAGGGGGTGAGCGACCTAAAACATGGTCGAGTAAAGTATTGGAATGACCTAAGGAGTTAAAGCAGGCTGAAACGTTGCGACCTAAAGTGGTGAGCGACCTAACATGGTTGCCCATGCCGAGCGACCTAACGAATCTGGTCTCACGACCTAAGTATAAAAAGGCGAGCGACCTAAAGGGAAAACAGGTCGAGCGACTTATAAATGCAATAGGGCGAGCGACCTATAGGTAATGCGACCTTGGGTTCAAGCGACCTAAGGTGGTGAGGTCGAGCGACCTAATGGAAGTAAGGCCTAACGACCTAAAGAAATAAGGTCCAACGACCTAAAGATGATGCAAGCCAAGAGCAGTAGGTAGGTGCGACTTATCTAGGCCGAGCGACCTAAGGCATAAACGACCTAACGAAATAAAGACCAAGCGACCTATCGAGGCGAGCGACCTAACATGTCGAAATAGCATGGGGAGCGACCTAACACACTCGAACGACCTAACTGCAGGCGAGCGACCTAAACCCAGAACGAGTAATTTGCAGGCCTGTCTTCTCCAAAGCCGAACGACCTAACTGCAGAATTTTGCCAAGACACTAAAAATTGGGTTTTTCACCAATTCAATCCAAACCAAATGCAAATGCATGTGCATAAGTTATAAGGAACCATTCCCAACAATCCAATGACAATTATAGGCAAGAATATGAGATAAAAATCTCACCTTTTCACGAAATTTGATGAAGATGAAGCTTGAGAGCAAAGCAAGAACAGTCCCAAGCTCGAATCATTGTCTTCTTCTTGAATTTGGAGTTGGTTGATGGATTTGCAAATGAACAAGAGCTTTGGAGTTTTAATTTCCCATTCCCTCCCCCATTTTTGATGAAGCTTCTATGTTTAGGAAATGAAGAAGGAATAAATGAAGAGGAGAGGGGGGTTTGGGCTGAGTTAGTAAGTGGTTCAGCCCAATCCAAAGGCTCAAAGCAAAAAGTGACGAAAATTTCACTATCTCCAAACATATCGAATTTTACACTCAAAAAGATCGCAAACGTCATTTTGAACTCAATGGAGGTGGTCTCGAGTCCTAATTTGACCGTATGCAAAAAGTAGCTTTTCGGACTAAAATCCGACTAACGATAAAATATTTAAATAAAAAATCGACAAATATGCGGGTTGTTACAAAACCAGCCAATGTTGAGGTCTAAAGGGAATGATTGAGAATTTCTTAGGAAAAGAAGAACTTCAATAATTTATTAGCTAAGTTTAAGCAAAAGGCAAATGTGTCTACACAAAGCAGGTAATCAATAATGAAGAATGCTTCATAAAGTGGATTTATATAAAATAAAGGAAAAAGCCTTTGATCCCTCTAAGATGGCCTGGTCAAAGCATCTCCTAGAGGGAGGTCAGTGTAAGCCTATGGTCCCACCTATAATGTTTGGCCAAAGTGCTATAAGCCTTTGGTCCTGCCCACGTGGCTTGGCCGGAGCGCCTCCTAGAGGGAGGACGGAGTAAGATTTTGGTCCAACCTAAGATGGCCTGGTCAGAGCACCGACCAGCCTTCAGTCCTGCTTATAAGGCTTGTCTAAAATGCCTCTTAGAGGGATGACGAGTAAAACTTTGGTTCTACTTAAGATAGTTAACCAAATGCTTCGACCAGCCTAAATCATTACCTATAAGATTATAAGGGGCTCAAGCCTAAATCACTACCGAAAAGAATAGTAAGGGGCAAAGGAAATGAATCAAAGCCTAAATCACTACCCGAAGAGTAGTAAGAGGCTGTCTTCTAAAGGAAGATTAATCGAATGCAAGAGCAATTTAAACTTGTTCTAAAGAAGGAACAAAGCAGTCTTCTAGAGGAAGATCAGCCAAATGTTAAGGCGACCTTCAAAGGAAGGATCAAAAGCTATCCATCAAGAAAATGTGAGAATTTTTAATTTCAGATAGTGACATCTAAGAAACTATGACTTATTACCCGAGCCCGTGCATCATTCTTCAAAATATCAGATCCACTTTCAATCCATGATTTCTATATTAGAATTCAATATCAATTAATGGGAATCTTCATTAAAAATAAGATTTCTAAACAATAGGAATCTCGGTTAATAGTCGGATTTCTATTCCTCTTGCTAGATGGAACTAGACTTGTTACCAAAAAAATTTCTAAATAGGTTTCTACCCTTCGATTCAGATTAAATTATGCTATTATTACCAGATCAATTTCCGGTCTTCTATTCTATCGTCAGATGGTCTTCTATTGCCAAATAGTTTTCCGACCTTCTATTGCCATATGGTTTTCTGATCTTCTATTTCAAATGATTATCAGACGGTTTCTCGATGTGTACTCCTTTGAGACTAAAGCTTTAAGCGTCAAACTCCAAAGCTCTAAGTGATATAGTCAAAAGATGATGTTATTGAAAGATTCATTCCACAAAGTGCTAAATCAAGTTCTCCTAGAACGGAGTTCAAATTTTCTAATAATTAAAATCTTTATTATTAAACGGATTTCCAGTTTCTTGTTAAGTAAAGGATGGGTTCTTCCAAAATTTTGATTAAATAAGTCACTAATCCTTTATCAAAACAAGTTTCAGGTTTTAATGATAAGGTTTATATTAAGAAGACAACTCAATGCTCAATCAAAGGCTACATATCATATGGAATCAAATTAAATCTTTGGAAAACAAGTTGTATGTCTCAAACAATTCAACATATTCAATAGGAAGAATATAGTGTTCATTCAAAGTAACAAACATTCAGGTACAAATTTGTCCATTTTACATATTATATATAAGAATTACAGGTCGCCAAAAGGGAAATATGCCTAAAAACTCATAAGCGATTCTCCATTAAGTATCTAGTTTCTGCACCTCCTCTTTCAAAGTTTTAACGACCGAACAAGGTTTAATAATGTGAAAAATTGCCACATCTAAAAGTTTCTTAAGCTTCTTTTCTTTCTTTCAAATTTTATCTGCATCGTCAATCGAATCAACTTGAATTTCCAATGCATGATTGAATGCCTTATTGGCTCCCAATAAAGTCTGAATTTCACTTTTTAATTTCTTGACCTCCTGTTCAAGAGCATATTTTTCACACTTAAGTTTCTCCACCAGACCCAAATAATTGTTAAGATATTGGAAACTATATCATCCCATTGCTTGTTAAAAAATTGAACGCATTCATATCTAACTCTTTGACTCCATCTGGTGATTTCACTGCCATCTAAACTCGAAGGTGGGTTCAACAAAGTAGAAAATTATGCTTTTCCAATCAAAGGAGTAGGAGTAGGAAGGCTGTATTTGCCTCCACTCCCAAAAATTTCCGAGGACTAACAGGATACTTGACTTTTCAACAACCCTACTTCATGATCATTACCTTTTGATGTAGTTGGGCAATTTCCACATCAGCATCAATTCTTTGGATTGAAAGTTCAAACTGAACAGTCGCACTCATGTTCCCTTTCAGCTCTAGGATTTCTCTTTCTCTTTAATTTTTTCCTCTATATTGGAAATCTTCTCCAACTTAATGCATATTTCAATTGATAATAATTTTTGTGCCATTTCTGTGCATTCAGGTTATCCGGAAATAACAAAGTTGAAGCATCTTGAGAAGAACGTTTCTCCTCGATGATTGACCTTATCTTGGCTGTAATATTGTCTAATCGAGGAAGGAGATTTGGACTGCTAAGTATAAGCGTTGATTGTTTTTCCTAATAAAAATAAGTAAAATGAAATCAATACGAAGGAAATGCTTTATTTATTAACAACAAAAAGAATTCCAAACATGAGCAAATTCAAATTGCATCAACAATATAAGTTTGAAGCATTTAACTTTCAAAGTTTAAAGACTATAGTTTTAGCCTTTTTAAGTGATCCAACAGACAAAGATAGGATAGATTCACAAGGAACATTAAACCATTGAGTGATATTAAATGGAGGGAATTGATGATAATCCTATTTTCCAACCAAAGGGCTAATCTCATCACATAACAATTTAGTGTGATTAGTTCATATCTTTCTAAGCAGCCTATCCTTTTTATCACCCAATAAATCAAAGTGTAAGTGTGGAACCATGTGTAAACTTGATGGATATCTTTGAGGAACAATATTTTGCTAGCCGAGAAGTTTTAAGAATTAACAATTTCTCTTTAAATCCCTTTTTAATTTGATAAATTTACTTAAGAGTTCTAGAAATAGGACTACCCGATGACTCCTTAATCTGTATAAAATATGAAAAATAAGCTAAATTGCAAAGAAATGAAAAATGGAAACACTAAAATCCATAAAACTGTTTGAATTACACATTAAGAACAATATTTCTTGGGTTCGTACAATATTGATCCTTTGGAAAATTCGAAAATAAATCTCTCCTTATTAAATTTAACTTTCTCGGAAGGAAGAGCGTTTTGGGAAAGAGGAACGATCATGACCCTGGGAAGATTCCAACATTCTCCAGGATGAGGATCGATTCCATGCTCATCCAAATATCTACAATACAAACGCCTGATCAAACTCCCACTCTTTTCCCTTAAGAAAAAAATCAACGAAACTACTCCTAAAATAAATTTTATAAAGAAACTCTACTAAAGCATCCCTATCATCAATAAGCATCCAGAAGAGAGTAGTTAGCTCTGCATTTTTTCTTATGACTCTCTTTCGATGAAGGCGAGACTTCTTCAATAACAAGGCTACTCGTTTTTCTTTGAAGTTCCTTAACCATGTGTTGTAAACAGAAAGGCATCTATACTTATCAAATAACTTGATATGGTCCTCGATTACCCTTTCAGGTTCTCCATTCAATCGATGCACCACCCTATCGCTTTTTTCATATAGAGTCTCATAGTAATATTTGTATCTTTTCCTTAACTAAATCGATAAATTTTTTAACTAAAGGCTGGCAGATAACTTTAAATAATGAATTCCATACCTACGCGACCAGAACTTGAGAATCTAGGACATAAGCCTTTTCCTTTGGCTGTTGACTGAGGAGAGCAGCATCTTTTGGGGAAATATTTTCGTGTGAAGCATCCTGGGGATCAGATCCATCAGGAAGAACTGCATCATGGGCAGATGAGTCTAAGTTGTGACTGCCTGATTCGTCATCCCCATCTCTTAATCCTTCTAGACCCTTGTCACCCTCCCCACCTTGATTATTATCGTCGTCATCTTCGTCATCATCCTCCCTTCATCTGAATCTCCACCTCCTTTAAGCATGGGGTCATCAGAAAATAACAACCTTTTCAGATCAACAACTTCTTCTTCAAGGAATTTGCCTTGAAGCAATCCCTTAGCTCTCCCTAATATAAGATCAAACTTTATTTAGAATATGTCATTTAGGTCTGGGAGGGAAGAAAAGTCCAAATTAGGGTATTTATCAATGCTGTCATTATAAGCTAAAAAAAGAACATCTTCATAGCACTTTTTAGTTATCTTAGTAAGAGCATGATCAAGAAAGAAAGTGAATTTCTTCTTGGCATCCTTTATGATATTATTGGCATAGATCAGAGTAACATCTCTGGTTTCCAGCTGGCTTTCTAAAGACTTTATCTTCCGACCATATCAGCCTTCTCTTTCTCTAAAGCCTTCACACTCTCCTCAAGTGAAAATTTGGCTTTCTTTTGCTCGTTAAAGGAGGAGGCAAGTTTGTTTTTCTTAAGAATAGCATTATCCTTCTCCACCGTAATATCAGCACTTGAGTTGTTAGCGAAGAGACTTGCTACTGGAGCTTGGTGATTTGATTAGATGGCTATTGAGAGGCCTGTTGAAGAAAGAACACGTGCTCGGCCGCCTAAAACATACAGTAGACATAAGCTAATTAAGGATGTACCAAGTTAAAAGTCTAGAATAACCAAACACAAGAGGATACATACTAGCAAAAGTTATTGATAAAGGACATAAAGATGATATGTTGAAAAGGATGATAACTGCAATGGCATTAAAGAAGCCATAGTTGGAGATTGGGTAACTGAACGAGTAAGATTATCGAACTCCATATGAGCAGTTTGAGCTTGAGTCTCTGAAGGAAGAGAATCATTGGGAAAGGGAGTCAGACCTAACTCCTCAAATAGACGTTGGAAAATGAAAGCAGAAGTAGGAAGCGAGATGTTCAGTAAGGGATTCACGATGTGAACATCTCCTATGTGTTCTTATGCATCCTGCATACTGGAAATGGCACAAGGAAGGATCCAAAATTCCTGAAAAAAAGGAAAAGAAAGCATTTCAAATATGATTTTGAAATGTGAATTATTAACCCAGGTGTAGATATTTTGTTTCTGGGTCATATGAATTATTTTGAAATGAAAAGCAGAAAATATTTTATTTGAGTAAGAAAGTAAATTCTTACTTAAAGCACTGGATTTTTAACCCAGACCTAACCAAGTTATAAATATGAAATATATGTATGTATATATTTTTCTGTGAAGCAAGGAAAATTAAATAATATATATATATATATATATATATATATACATGTATACTTTTCTTTAAGTAGAAATATGTTAAAGCTAAGCAAGAAAAATAACATCAAAATGACATGAGACACAATACAAGTAAGCATGTATGTGTAGGTAAAAAATAGAAAAGAGGATTTCCAGAAATGAATAAATGTATAAAATATAGCTAAGTCACACTTTTAACATGACTTGAGTAAGTGGAGAGGTATTCAAAAATAGCCATTTTCTGAAAAGCAAAAAAGAGGAAAGCACTGACCATAACCAACTAATGTAGCCCAGGGTATTAAGGATGGGAAATGTGAAAATACAAAATGCAAAATGCCTGATGTTAGCCAGGACAAAAATGGAATTTTATCTTGATAAAACCCTAGTGAAAAACATTCATATAAATAAGAAGTTATGGCCAGAAAATCATTACCCGAGATACTTAAAAATAAGAAAGGAAGAAAATATTTAAAAAGAAGGAAAAGCATTCAAGGGTTTTCTGGATCAAATAGAAGGAAGTACTTAGGTGAGTAATCTCACTAAATCCATGGCATTAAGTCCTGATATGAGGCAGCCAAACTTTTATGTTGTTATTTGCATATTTCTGGTTTTGTTGAACATAGTCTTATTAGATATCTTATGGATGTTCTTTGGATGGTTTTGATCTGATATGATGTTTATTATGGATGTGCATCCCACTGTTTTATTATAATTAGAAAAGCTAAGGCACAAAACCTTGAAATTATGGGAAGAGTACTTACAACTGATATAGAACTATGGCATGAAAATTTCGATAAAGAAAATAATATGAGCTGCATTATACTTTGTATAAGTGCTGAGGCTTAAGAAAAAGGAATTAGGGGTGCAATAGAGATCTTTATGTGCTGAGCCCCTAATCAAATAGCAAACCCACAAGTCAAAAATTATGATTAAGCTAGATCTTGAATCTGGTTCAACCATAGTTACTTGCAAATCATAATAACCTAACATGCCATGTCTTTATTCTCAGTTGTAAATATTCTTATATTTGATTTAAAGTCAAGACATCTGATGGCAATGTCCTTGAAAATGATTATCTGCTTGCTTTTGAAAAATATGTTTGCAAGATGTATGGGATGTTTCATGTACACAGTGACTTGTTCACCTAGCTATATGATGATAGGATTAAACATGAATACAATTAGTAAATAAACTAGGGATGGTGAGCCAAGAAGGCGGCTGGAATGCTTGTCATATTTGAAGTATGCAAGTTGGCACATGGTTTGTTCAAGCCCTGAGATCTTTGTGCAATGATGTGAATTAGTTCATTGCAATGTGTCCCTGTGATTCCTTGATAGCAGATGAGGCTAGGATTTAAATTGATAAATACAACCCATAAATGATGAAATAGGAACTTGAGTATTTCCTAGATTGGTTGGAATGGAACCATGGTTGTTCCAGTGCATTTATATGCTACTGATTAATGTGCATGTTTGCATAATTATGTATGTGTACATGGTTGATTGTTGAAGTTATCATACATGCACAAAATTAACTGAAACATGGTAAAATAGCTGATTAAAAAAATTGCATAAGCAACAAGCCAGTACTCATGTATCACCTATTTGCTTAATGTTATGAATATATTGTTGTTGCTCACACCAGATCATAGATCTGACCCTTGTTTGCTCATGGCATATGGGGGTGTCTCATTTTAAAATGAGGCAGCCACTAATGCTCTTTTAGGGAATGCAGGACCTAAGTAGGAAGGAAAGTTATGGCTAATGAGAAAGAATGAATGAGCATGCTAGCTAGTTTTTAATAAGAGCATAGGTTGATTTATCTGCATGTATTCATGAAAATTTGTGTTTTTAAATTTCCTGTTATGTAATGAACTTGTTATGTTTGATTAAACTAGTTGTTTCTGTTGAATTTTGTTATGTATTAAGGTTTGAGAACTGAAGGGTTATCTGAGTTGTGAACAAGAAAATAAGCTTAAAGTATTATTTATGAAAATCTGAAAAAGAAATATATATTTGAGCAATGTCTTACATAACCTATATTATGTATTAGTCAATCTTGAGTCATTCAAAAGCATTAAGTTTTGGGTAAAATCTGATTTTAACTTGGAGTATTCTTTTAAGTATTCAGTTGCTTTTCATTGAAATATTTTGTAAAAGAGTTCAAGTCCATTTGTGAGTTGGTTTGAGAAGTGTATATATCTTAAAAAGGTTTCAAGTACTTTGCAAATGAATGGCATTTCAATTGACATGGTTAGAGTGTCTAGTTAACACAGTCACAAGGGTTAACTAGCTTCAAAAGAATGGAGTCTTGGTTGATCATGTTGGTCTGTATTTTGATAGTAAAATGCATTTCATAACCCTTTGTTCTTTTAGCAAGTGTTTCACCAAAACTCTCTTTCAAATACCATAGACAAATATGCACTTTGACTGGTTTGTATTATCAAACCAGGGAGCACTCTGCATTCAAGCCCTGGTTCACCATAATCCAGGGATTGCACCACTTTTTTTTAAAAACTTTCAAGTCCAGTACCGTAGTCACAGAAAACTCAGAAACTGGTATGCAAGTGATTAACACATTGAGGTCTGGTTTGCACAAATAAAACACAGAAAACACTTTGCCTAAGACACCAAATTCTGGACTTTCAACTCCAGGAAATCAATCTTGTATTGATCTTCTGGTTAAGATAACTTTAAGATTACTGAGTAGAAGTGACTTAGGGATATATATATGTATGTATGTATGTATGTATGTATGTATGTATGTATGTATGTATGTATATTAACACATAGTGTGTCTTATTGATTGAGTCAAAGAACAGATGAGTTTCAAAGAAAACCATAAGTTGAAAATGATAAATATAGATATCATTTTCTGGCCTTAATCAAATATCAAGCATTTGAACTATACTATGAAAAGGCCATGTATTCTGAGATTGTCTTGCCAAGATAAATTATTAGTAAATCATAGTTAGAATGATCAAAATCATTAAGAATAAATATGAGCAGGATCTACTCATATATTACAAATATAAAAAAGAATATGGAAATTAACTATGTGTAGATTGCTTCAAATTCAAATCAAACAGAATATGCTCTTGTTTACCATAACTCTGATTTAAACAAGAGGGACACATGCATCCTCATATGTATGTGCATATCTTTATGAATACACTGATATATTTATATTAGCAGAAATTTGGATCCTGGATAATTGATTGAAAAGAAAAATGACTCTGAGAATTTAAATTAAGTTTAAATGTGTGTATATATATATTCAAAAAAAAATCCTTGAAAAATTAAGGTAAAAATTTGAGGGTCTTTTCATTTGGTATGAGAGCGAGGTTGTTGAGTGCTATAGAAATATATTATGTCTGTTTGTTTTGGATGAAATAATTTAGATAGGAAAATACTAATTATAGAGAATACTCACAATATACTAATCCCATCTGCCCATAACCTAGTTATCAAACCATGGTAGGAAGGGGATCTCATCACAATGCAGGAACAAGTGCACCATAGATGCTTGATATGCAGGAGTTTGTGAGGGTTTTAAGGGATGGAATTGGGCATAGGCTTGAGAATCCACATGAGGAACTTTCAAAACTATTAAAGACTTATACAAACTTGGGAGGCAAGAGTTTTGAAGGGACTGAGAATGTGATGGAAATTCAAGCATGGTTGAGAACACTGGATAGGATTTTCAATGACATGCAGCTTGATGATCAAAGGAAGAGGCAAGTGGCTTCAAGACAGCTGAAAGGAGTAGCTTTAGGCTGGTGGGAGGTGATCATAGCTGGGAGGATGGAAAATGAAATCACTTGGAATCAATTCAAGGAGATGTTGGAGGCAAGGTTTGTACCAGCACCAACTAAAACCACATTACTTGAAGAGTTTATTAGACTCAAACAAGGAACTTTGAATGTCACTGAGTATACTCAAAAATTTGAGGGATTATCCAAATATGGAGCAATGCTAGTGGCTGATGAAGCATCAAAAAATGATAGGTATATTAAAGGTTTGAACCCAGGACTTAGTAGGGCCATGTTACCATATGCTGATAAGACTTTTGATCAAGCAATATATCTGGCTTTGAAATTTGAGCAGCATGACAAGGAAAGAGAGAAGTATAGAAATTTTAAGAACAACAATAACAAGAAGAATAAGGGAAGATACCACCCTTATGACAAGAAGAAAGAGGAAACAGATAACAAAAAGGCCAGTGACACCAAGGCCAATGATACTAAGAAGAAATTGGTTTGCCATCATTGTGGAAAGGAGGGACACATCAAACCAAGGTGCCCAGAATTAAAAGGAGGAGCCTTCAAGTGCTACTTATGTGGGAAAGAGGGGCATATGAAGAGAAATTGTCCTGAGTACAAACAGCAAGGAAAATTGGCAAATCTGGAAGGAAAAGGCAAATCCACAGTGGAGACTAGTGCTGAAAATCATGGTCAAGTTGAAGGTACACTACTTATCTGTACCATACCCATAGCAGTAGTATATGATACTGGGGAAACTCATTCTCTAATTTCTTATGAAATAGTTAAAATGCTAAAACTGAACTGCATATTGGTTGAAACACCATTGCTTGTACAAAGTCCACTGGGGAGTTCTAGTGTTTTAAATATGATTTGTGTGGAGGTGGAATTAAACATAGGAGGAAATATTTTTATTTCTAATTTATATGTTTTAAACTACCCAAATATAGGTGTTATATTGAGGGTAGACTGGTTAAGGCAATTTAAAGCCATAATTAATTTAGATTCATCCACCATATCATTGCAAAACCTTAGAGGCTAGAGAATCACAATTTTATGTGAAGTAGCTAAAGAAAGAAAATTATATCATTTAATTGACTTGGAAAAGGATTTCAGTGAACCTTCCATTGAAGAAATTCCCATAGTTAATGAATATTTGGATGTGTTTGGGGAGGTTAAGGGTGTTCCACACCATAGACCGGTGGAGTTTCAAATCAACCTCATTCCAGGAGCAAGCCCAATAATTAAGAAACCCACCAGAATGGGGCCAAGTGAACTGAAGGAGTTGAAAAACCAGTTAGAGGAATTAGAACGTAAAGGGTTTATAAGGTCAAGCAACTCATGCTGGGGTGCTCCAGTAGTGTTTGTAAGGAAGCATGATGGTACTTTGTGGATGTGCATAGATTACAGGGAGTTAAATAAGGTTACCATCAAGAATAAATACCCGCTGCCTAGGATTGATGATCTTTTTGATCAACTCAGTGGAGCTAAAATATTCGCTAGATTAGACTTAGCATCTGGGTTCCATCAGATGAAAGTTGAAGACTCAAGTGTTAAGTACACTGCATTTAACACTAGGTATGGTTTATATGAGTTTATGGTTATGCCATTTGGGTTGACAAATGCCCCCTCATATTTTGTAGATTTAATGAATAGGATATTCAGGGATTATCTGGACAAGTTTGTGCTAATTTTTATTGATGATATTTTAATTTATTCCAAAACGGTAGAAGAGCATGAAAATCATTTGCATCTGGTTTTGTCTAGATTGAAGGAAAAAGATTTAAAGGCAAAATTTTCAAAATGTGCATTTTGGAAAGAGGAGGTACATTTTCTTGGTCATGTCATTTCTGCTAAAGGAATTTCTATGAACCCCAACAAAGTTGTAGCTATCCAAGCATGGAAGAGACCTAGCACAGTGAGTGAAGTTAGATCATTCATGGGGATGGCAGGATATTATAGAAGATCCATAAAAGATATTTCCAAAATGTCATCACCACTTACTAATTTAACCAGAAAGAATCAAGCATTTGTATGGACTGAAAAATGTGAACAAGCTTTTATCAAGATAAAAGAAGCTTTAGTTAATGCACCAGTATTAAGGGTACCTGAAGGAAATGAGGATTTAATTATGTACACTGATGCAAGTGGTTCTGGGCTAGGAGCTGTGTTGATGCAGCAAGATCAAGTAATAGCCTATGCATCCAGACAATTAAAACCACATGAAACAAGATATGCAACCCATGATCTTGAGTTAGCAGCAGTGGTGTATGCATTGAAGCTTTGGAGACACTACTTATTAGGTGCCAAATTTAGTTTGTACACAGATCATAAGGCACTGAAATATCTTTTCTCACAAAAAGATTTGAACATGAGGCAACATAGATGGGTGGAGTTTCTAGCTGCCTATGACCTAGACATACTTTATACACCAGGTAAAGCAAACAAGGTTGCAGATGCCTTGAGTAGACAACATGCTAAGGTAGCTATGTTGATGATGGAAGAATTTAAGGATTTATCTATACTTGCTGACTTAGAAATTGAAGCAAGCAGTGAGATACACATGGTGACAACTGAAGGAGATGAGAGTAAAGGGAGACTGAGTTTAATAACCTTACAATCAGATTTAATTTTGATGATAGGAAAAATGCAAGAACAAGACCCAGACCTATTAGAGAAGAAAATTCTCATATCAAAAGGGGAAGAAGTGATAAATTACCATATTGATAAAAATGGTTACATAAGGAACAAAAATAGAATATGTGTTTCAGAAAACATGGAGTTGAAGGAGGAAATATTAAATGAATACCATAGGAGTAAGTACTCCATACACCCAGGCAGTACAAAGATGTATCAAAATCTAAAAAGGAGTTATTGGTGGAAGGGAATGAAGTCAGATGTAGCTAAACATGTTGCAAAATGTATGACTTGCCAACAAGTCAAGGCAGAGACACAAAGACCATCAGGATTGTTACAACCCCTTAGCATACCACAGTGGAAATGGGAGGATATATCTATGGATTTCATAGATGGCCTGCCTAGATCCAAAAGAGGAAACACAAGTATATGGGTAATAGTAGACAGGTTAACTAAAGTGGCACACTTTATCCCAGTGAAATCAGAGAGGAATGCACCAAAGTTGGCTCAAGTGTTCATGAAGGAAGTGGTAAGTTTGCATGGCATTCCCAAAACTATTGTGAGTGATAGGGATACCATTTTCACATCAAGATTTTGGAAAGGTTTTCAAGAGGCCATGGGAAGTGAATTATGCTTAAGCACTGCATATCATCCACAATCAGATGGACAAACTGAGGTGGTGAACAAAGTTTTAGAAGACTTATTGAGGGCATGTGCACTGGATTTTGGAGGCAACTAGGAGGACCATCTCCATTTAGCTGAGTTTACATATAATAATAGTTATCAAAGCACTATAGGGATGGCACCATTTGAAGCCTTATATGGCAAGCCATGCTTATCACCTATATGTTGGGTAGAGACAGGAGAGAGAGCTGTCTTAGGGCCTGAGTATATAAAAGAGACTACAGAGAAAATTAAGCTAGTAAGAAAGAGGATGGTAGCAGCTCAAGACAGGCAGAAGAAATTTGCAGATATGAAAAGAAAGCAGGTGGAATATGAAGTGGGTGACTTTGTTTTCATCAAGGTTTCACCTATGAAAAAGGTTTTGAGATTGGCAAGCAAGGAAAGCTCACACCAAGGTATGTTGGGCCCTATAAAATTCTGGAAAGAGTAGGCTCATTAGCATACAAATTTGAGCTGCCAGAAGAAATGAAAGCAATGCACAATGTATTCCATGTGTCACAACTTAGAAGATGGGTACATGATAAGGAAGAAATTCTGGAAAAACCTACCCAAGTCCAGATAAATCCTAATTTGGTTTATGAGAAAGAACCAGTAGGGATCTTAGCTAAAGAAGAAAAGAAATTGAGAAGCAAAACTTTGAAACTGGTTAAGGTCCAGTGGAGTCTTGATCCTAATGATTGTACATGGGAGTTAGAGGACAAGATTAGGATGGATTATCCTAAGCTTTTTGCAAATTAAAGGTAATTTTAAAATTTCTGGAAAATTTAATATGTATAGTTGCTATGGTTGAATTTGTTTGCTTATGCATGTGTTTGATAAATTTTCTAGAATCAGTAGATACTTGTTATAAGTATTAGAAAATTGTGAGGAAACAATTCCTAAAAGGAGGGGTGAATGTAATACCCCAAAATTTTGTGAAAAATTATTTTAATGAAATAATTTAGTTTTGAAATATTTAGATTTAATTATGGAGGAATTTCTGGGATTGAATAATGTGCAAGGATATGTGTGCACGTGCACACTGGAAATGGCACAAGGAAGGATCCAAAATTCCTGAAAATAAAAAAAAAGGAAAAGAAAGCATTTCAAATATGATTTTGAAATGTGAATTATTAACCCAGGTGTAGATATTTTGTTTCTGGGTCATATGAATTATTTTGAAATGAAAAGCAGAAAATATTTTATTTGAGTAAGAAAGTAAATTCTTATTTAAAGCACTGGATTTTTAACCCAGACCTAACCAAGTTATAAATATGAAATATATGTATATATATATATTTTTCTGTGAAGCAAGGAAAATTAAATATATATATATATATATATACATGTATACTTTTCTTTGAGTAGAAATATGTTAAAGCTAAGCAAGAAAAATAACATCAAAATGACATGAGACACAATACAAGTAAGCATGTATGTGTAGGTAAAAAATAGAAAAGAGGATTTCCAGAAATTAATAAAGGTATAAAATATAGCTAAGTCACACTTTTAACATGACTTGAGTAAGTGGAGAGGTATTCAAAAATAGGCATTTTCTGAAAAGCAAAAAAGAGGAAAGCACTGACCATAACCAACTAATGTAGCCCGGGGTATTAAGAATGGGAAATGTGAAAATACAAAATGCAAAATGCCTGATGTTAGCCAGGACAAAAATGGAATTTTATCTTGATAAAACCCTAGTGAAAAACATTCATATAAATAAGAAGTTATAGCCAGAAAATCATTACCCGAGATACTTAAAAATAAGAAAGGAAGAAAATATTTAAAAAGAAGGAAAAGCATTCAAGGGTTTTCTGGATCAAATAGAAGGAAGTACTTAGGTGAGTAATCTCACTAAATCCATGGCATTAAGTCCTGATATGAGGCAGCCAAACTTTTATGTTGTTATTTGCATATTTCTGGTTTTGCTGAACATAGTCTTATTAGATATCTTATGGATGTTCTTTGGATGGTTTTGATCTGATATGATGTTTATTATGGATGTGCATCCCACTGTTTTATTATACTTAGAAAAGCTAAGGCACAAAACCTTGAAATTATGGGAAGAGTACTTACAACTGATATAGAACTATGGCATGAAAATTTCGATAAAGAAAATAATATGAGCTGCATTATACTTTGTATAAGTGCTGAGGCTTAAGAAAAAGGAATTAGGAGGAGGGTGCACCACTATTACCGAAAGTATACCTCTAGAAAATATACTTGAGAACTACGATGGCTCTTGGAAAATGTACAAGCCGAATCCCAACAACCTTACCGAGTATCTGAGTATGTCACATCTCCGTGCACATACAACCGCCAATCTAGAGTAGTTGTGAATATACCCTAATAGGAGCAACCCCACATAGATAAACGTCCACCCACGCTTTAGTTTTATTCATTTTCAACAAAGGGTGTCAGCACTCAACTAAGCAACAAATCGTCTTAAATTAACAAAACTCAAAGAAAATAGGAGAACCGATAGTCAATAAATCAACTATCGGGAGTAGAAAAATAATCGTATATGAAAATTATCTCTTACAACATTTGACTCACACTTATACTTGATTATCACATCACAAATATTTGTAAAACACTTTAAAAACAAACATTCTTTAAAATTTCTTTTTTGTAGAGCAAATTATGTTTCTAAGTGTATTAAAAAGAAGGGTAAAAAACAAATGTCATTAAAACAACCTTTACTATAAACCCAAATAATTTACACTTAGCTTTATTTTTAAACATTTATTTTCAAAGATTTTCTCATTTATAAACTATCACTTATAACTTTAAAACAACATTTATTATCTCGGAAGATAATACATCAAATTTAAAATGCTTTTATAAATTTAGAACAATGTTAATCATCCTGAAAGATAATTGATATAACTCTTTTATAAATTTAAAACCATATTTATTATCCCGAAAGAAGATTAATCAAATTTAATGTCTTTTTATAAATTTAAAACAATATTAATCATCCGAAAAGACAATTAATCAAATTTATAACCTTTTTATAAATTTAAAACAATATTAATTATCCAAAAAGATATTTAATCAAATTTATAACCTTTTTTAAATTTAAAAAAATATTAATTCTCTCAAAAGATAACTGACCAAATTTATAACTCCTTTATAGCTTTTAAATAACACTTATCCTTTATTTCATAATTCTCAAAAATAGTTGAAATATAGTTTAAACAACTTTCAAAGTGAAAATGCGACCAAACATTTATTTTTTAAAAATACAAGCACAGGTTCAACTCACACAAAGATTTAAGGAGATGATATTTCATAAGTGACGGTATAGCTATAATCTCTATAACAACACTTACACAAATCAAACAATATGTCACAAATATTTCAACCAAACATCAATATAAGCAACATATGAATACAAGTAAGATGCATATAACAGTAAATTAATAATGGTGAGAAACCTTTAGGGTCTCTACAAAAACCCTTGCAAAACAATGGTTATTTATGCAATCTGCTTTTCAAGCGAGAATTCAAATCCAAACAAACAATCAAAAAATAATAACAAACATATTATTATCAAAAATTAGCAATCAATAGCTAACATATCATTTATTAATTAATCCACATATTAGTTAAGTTTAAAAATCATATTTTTACTTTGAAAGCACGGAATGGTGATTTATTCTGCTCGATAGATGTCCAAAATAATCTATTCAATTTAATTATAGTAGAACGGTGTTTTATTCTGCTAAATAGATATCAGAAATGAAGTATAACTAATTTAACTACGTTAAAAAAAATTAATTTAAATCACTATAATTTTATCATTAATTTATACTTCATTAAAACTACCAACTATCATCCAAGCATTCAATAATAATCTATAGGAACAAAAATATCATATAGTTTATTTAGAGGTGAGTAAAATCACGAAAATTCTAGATTTTGCTATCACATATAGGTTTGACCTAAAATCGAGTGACGTTTGATTTAGCTCCAAATTTAGCGAAACCAATTCCTATGTGTAGATAACATTAATACGAGCCCAACGCAAAAGACCGCATCTTAATCCGACCTCGTATGAGATGTTATTGGATATATAAGAATTCAAATTAATTAAATTAATTAATAACTTAATTAAATTTTTAATTACCTTATAAAACATCCTTCTTCCCCAATACAAAATTTCATTTTCCCCCAAACTTACATTCATGCACACCGACACCAAAATATTTGATCCTCTCTCCCCTCCAATCTCACTCCATGGTCAACGATTCGACATCGCCCCACCTCCATCGTGCTCTTCTTCGCGAACTCCACCTCCTAAAACCAAATGCATGAAGCTTGATCCCCTAAACAGAGAACGCGACCTGGAATAGGTCAAACGCAAACCATAATGTCGCAATATGCTACAAGGCGTTGCTCACCCACCAAAGCACCACCTCTCCTCACGTCTTCATCCCCTGAATTCATATCCGCCCTCCAATTTGACCATCTCCTCTCCAATCAAATTCGAAATCTAACCCTAGTTCGACTGGCCTAATTCAATTTCGACCAAACACTTACCACACACTACAATGAGCATATTGATTTGTAGATCTAGCTACTACGAACTCAAGGAAACTTGTTTTATAATCTTTAGCGGAGTAATTCCTTTGATTTTGATTTTTTAAGTGGTATGCTCATTTTCTTTTTACTTTAAGGTGAAAAGGAAAAGGAGACAGGGGAAAAAAAGTGAAGAGAAGGAAAGATGAAAAATGTGAATTTGTGTAACTTATAAACAAAAATCAATTTCTTACTTCAATTACAAGTTAAACAAAATTTTCAAGCAAACCAAAATTCTCAAGCCACCCATCACATCACCATAAAGTTATGTTGAAAATTTTGAATTTTGATTTGATTTAAAAAGTTTTGAAAAGAAGGGTTTGCTGTATTCCGCTACATAATATTTCATTCATGTAGGAACCGCGAATAAAAGCGATAAAAAATACGATCATCACCAAAATGTAAAACGATCACAAATCAATAATAAAATGCACAGATTATTTAATTTTGTGAAATTTCAAATATACCAACGTTTGTTGTAGTACGTTACATGAAAATTTAAATATTTTTCAAATTAAAATTATGAAAAAATCCAATAAATTCATTTTAAAATAGGTCACTAAAAATCGAGTCATTTTATTAACAATTGATTTTCTATTTATTTATTCGAACTACTTATTATTATAAGTAAATTTACAAAATGAGTTCATCATTATTATTTGTTAATTAAAAGGAGTTAAATAAGGCTATTAAATCCATTTAATTAATATTTAATTCACAATCCAAATATTTAAATAATCACTATATTTGAATATAAGTTATTAAACATTAAAAAACAATTATTTAAATATTTAAAATTAATTAAATATTCAAAATTAGAACGATAAAATTCCAGAATGTTACAATCTCTCGCTAAATGTCTCATCTTACCACACTAATAACATTTTGTTCCCTTCTTGAGGTTCACCCTATAATTCTTGGCTATATGTCTAGTCTTATTACACCTTCTAAATACAGTAACCTTCTTCTTATTCTTCGCACCCTATGGTCCCTCATTCTTACACTCGTTCTGATCTCCAACCGACACATGCTCCTTATTCAAATCTCGACTCACAGCATTCAACAAAGCCGCCCCAACTAACCCCTCAAAAGTTACTCCAAATGATACCCGACTCAAAGCCAACTCCCTCTACTATAAATTCAACTCCTTAGCAAATTTCATAGCTTTCTTCTTCTCAGTATCTATCAATTCAAACCCTAACTTTGCTAACTCATTGAACTGATTCACATGCTCCTTTATAGTCTATCTTCTTGCTTAAGATGGATAAACTCCTCCAACAACATTCCCCTCTCTGCTCTAGAAACGAATTTCATCTTGAACTTCCTTTCCAAAGTTTCCTATGTAATAGTATTTTACTCCATCTTAGCTATAACGATCTCCCTCCAATTACCTGCCTCTTCCTATAAATACCAAACCGTCGGCTGTCTTTTAGTCACATTATTTATTTCCCAATAATCCAAATTTCCTCTCATGGTTTGTTGGCTATGTCTTAGTCGCTGCATATGATTCTTTCCCAAAATATGGTTTTCCACCTAAGTTAGAAAAATCCTTGCAGAGTTTCGGGGAATCAACATTCGGTAGTGGAACATTAACCACAGTTTTGGGCGTAGCAACTGGTTTGGTGGAGGTAGTAGTGGTACTAGTTTGAGCATTTGCTTAGAGATATATGCATAACAAAAATGTCATATTCACACCAGAAATCTCAGGGACATCCACTCGGGTACTGGCACCCACTCTAGTATTAACTCCACCAACGTTGGTCCCTGTAATAGTTTCCTTTGAATTATTCATACTTCAGTTATTTGTAAATGAGATTTATTAGCAACTCCTCAAACAGATAGCTGGAAAATCACTAGAATAAGATATGGTCTATACATACATATAATATATATACACACATACATATATATATACACACATATATTCAAATCGATTTTTATATAATATATTATATATATTATAAAATATATAAGTATGCTCTCTCAATACATTCCTAATTCTATAACTTATGCTCCGATACCAAATGTAACAACCGCCATTTCATAACCTCATAACTACACAATGAAGTTCTGAAACGGTGATTCGTTGGGTAATGATATATATTGACATATAGAGAGAGCATACAAGAAAAACTAAACTAACTGATGACTTTCAGAGTCTCACAGCAAGTAGTCGCACAAAATATCATATTGCAAAAATATATACACTATTACATATTTCATACCAATACATAGGTCTATACAATCCAAACCCAATCAACTTCACACTGTCACATCATGTCTTTAAGGTACGGATTATTTATACAACATTTACACATAATATTTGAAATATATATACAGATCACACCACCTGGTCCATCACGTCTGCAGATACCATTAACTTGAACAATATCGATAAAGAAAATATTATAGTATGTCAGACATATGTCTGAGTAAGTGAAGCCAACCTAAGATTTATATACTACTGTGATAGCAATATAATATGATTTAAGTCTATTTATAATATCTTTTGGACCTTCCTGCACCATGCTATAGAATAGTATTACACTATCTAAAACTAATTCGATCCCGAACACCTATAGTAAAGGATCCCCTATTATACGTAATCTGATCTCGCCACCTAGGGTAAAAGATTACATGTCTATAACCACTATCCAGTCTCACTAGCTACGGTAAAGGATAGTACGAACTGGACACTTTCCTGGAACTGCCACGTGCGCTACAGGAGTAGCCTCGTTGCTCTACAGAAGAATGCTTGTCAATACCATGAATTAAGAACCCGCCACGTGCGCTACAAGACTCAAGTATTCATTCAACGTCCCAAAACAACACACACACATATATATCCATACCATATCAGCAAGCTATATGATTCCAAGGCCATATACACCTTATCGACAAATTACTCAATCCATGGCCAAATATATACATATACCATATCTCCAAAATACAAAATACAAAATCCAAAATCCAAATTCGTACGCCCTACATCCACATCTCACATTATCGTTAAGATTCCACATACTCGTCTCTTATCCAAATCTGCATATACCACATTCATACATCACTAATTCCAAGATAGCGCCCGTACCTGATTTGCATATCCATCGATCACTCAAAATCCAGATGTACTATATACCTACCTCAACATTATCATCCATCTATACATCCAAACAGCAGCAATACAAGTCAAGTCATCTCCATAGCTGGCTAGAAAACACCTCGCAAAAGATCGAAACAACGCACATTAATTCGGGCAGTCAAAAAGCTCAAATCACCCAAATTTAGGTTGTACATTGGTATACCTATGTGCCCTACCGGTACACTGGTGCACAGTCAGATACATAATTTATTTACTGTTTTGAGCATTTTTTTATTATAGATTTGATCGTTCACTTTATTTCTTGCTTATGAAGGTTTCCATACGATATATTTACATTCTCTAACATGATTCTAGGGTCATAAAATTTTAGTAAACATCAATTATAGTTTCTACGTAGGTTAGATTCTAATTGGTAAGAAATAGGGTTTTTAATAGTTCCTTATAATAAGAATACATATGTTTATATTAGATAGTTTCAGATTTAACGTTTTGGAATATTTTTCAACATAGTTTAATAAATTAGCCTAAAGCATCATATATCATCGTCACAACATTATAAAAGAATCGAAGGAGCCACAGTCACCAAATTAAGCCAAAAGAACCCATTGTCCAAAATTTCTTGAAATCCAAATCTCTGAATTAGCCTTTGATTTTTTACTACAAGTGATAGAGAATTCCACCATGATTCCAATGCACTTTATCCCATTAATTTGTGTTAAGAATTGTGTTTATTGTGTTTGGATGGTTAGAGGAGGAAGGAGTTGTTGGGTCTCACAAAATGAAAAAGAAGAATGAGAAATAAAATGTACATAGTTTTAAAATAGATTTTAAGTGGGATAAACTAAAATGGTGTTTTAAATTTTAACTTCAATTTCCAACCCTGCCAAATTCAGCCCTGTTTAGCTCGTTGCTCGCACAAAACCCAACGCACTTCATTAAATCAATGATATCTCACTCATACGGTGTTCGATTCAGATAAATGGATACTCCATTTTGACCAAAAAATTGAGAGCTACAAAATGGTACGAATCCTGTTAGCTAATTTAATTTTCTATTAAATTACCATTTTTCCCTTCTTTGAAATTTACGAAAATATCCTCCAATTAAATTTCAAATCTATTTATTATTATTTATTGTCATTATTTAAGTTATATGCAAAATTTTAGGGTATTAAAAAAGTGGTAACGGCTAGGGCTCCGTAGCCTCACTTATATAGTCAATTCAGATAGATTGTGGATCATGTATCCGATTAGCATAAAATAGCTATGTACGCTATTTAAATATTATATCGCCTCTATTTCACAAACTGTAACTCCAAATGCATCAAAACTATACATCAAATAGATCTTCATGGAAATGCCTTTGCAACGGTTATAAACATGATACCCAATTCACCCTTTTATTAAAAATTCATTTTTATCAAATTGCGAGTCGTTACATTCTTCTCCCTTAAATAAACGCGTCCTTGTAATTCCCTTAATATAACCCTCAACCAAATCAGCAAGGTATCATCATAGGTTAATCACAAAGTATGGAGGAGCATACTAATCACAACTAACAACTTATAAAATAGTATACGACAACTACACATCAAAATCCGTCGTGACACAACAAAATTCATTCAAAACAATTAATTCAACACACATACTATAGTACCACCCACACTTCTTCACTCGTGTAATTCTGACTATAGTACTAAAAAGACACCCATTAACAAAAATGAACCAATCTCAATCATATGTCATTTTCGTTCATAAATCATAAAATACATCTCAACAATCCAACCATAGTAGTTCATAATTGGCTCCATAATAAAAACTTGGGTTGGCCCAGACATGCATGCACACATAATACATAAATCAAACATCAGTATAGCCCACCAAAGTAAGCACACATACTCAAAGAAATAGGGTATCATCCTCACACTAGCATATCAACAAATAAAATATGCATACCAACTCTTATACGGATCACACATATGGTCGGAAAGTATAAACCACCACTTTGGTCTCTCACTAAGCACAATTGGACACAAAATAACCCGTGCGACTACCGCTAAGGTCAGTAACTACTTAACACTATAGCCTTACCAAAGCCCGAAGTCGCTACTTGCCATCGCTAAGGCAAACTAGACCATCACTAAGGTCCTATACCAAAACACTCCTTGCCACCACTAGGGAAAAATAGACCGGCACTAAGGTCTTGTATCGAACACTTCTTGCCACTACTAAAGCATTTAGACCATCACCAAGGGCTTACATAACCATAGCCATCACCAAGGCCTTGCATCATCACCAAGATGCTCTCGAATATATATATATATATCAACTCGTACGACCATCACCATGGTCTCTCATCATCATATCCATCGCCAAGGCTTCATGTCACCATATCCATCACTAAGGCTTTGCATAATCACCAAGATGTCACTTTGTTCTGACCATCACAAAGGTCGTTCATCATCACCAAGTAACTTCATCCTGACCAACACCAAAGTCTTGCATCATTACTAAGATGCCTTCAGATATCCGATAACTCATACGACCATCACCAAGGGTGGCGACACAGTATGTCACAATTAGATTGGGTGTTTGATCACGTGCCATCGCCAAGGTAGGCTGGACCATCACAACGGTAGGCTGGACCATCACCAATGTCCAAGGTACACTTGTGAGCATCCTCATATACCCTTGCCCCACGAAACACCTACCACATCTAGAGTTATCGACGACCCCTTCAGCACATGACTCGATTCGGAACACACCACCTCACATCACATTGTTTTATCTTATCGAACGTGCTTCCCCGACGTCACCAAGTCAACATATAATTTTTTTTCTTTTTCTTCCTCCTTGGATACCACCATATCCATATACACTTCCCACCTATAGTATTTGACCTAAAACGATTCACACCCTCAATACTTTGAAGTTCAAAACACCTCACTTGGTTGTTAGGATTTCCTTGCACTTTATCCAAAGCAAACCACCCTTTTCCTAAGGCATGGCTCGTAGCCAACTAGTGAAAATCTCACGTTATCTACCTGATGATCCAGATATGTCCCTTATAATCTCATTAGTTTTTCCAATGCACATTCCCGAAAAGTTAACATTGATTAAAAAACTCATCACAAGATTATTAACACTAACATGCAATGTATCCTACCATACAATGTATACAATCATAATAAGAAAAATAACAAGAAACAAACAATTAAATGGGCTAAAGCAAATCAAACAATCAACAAAATTATTATGCAAGCAAAAAGAATTAACTCAAAAGTGTAAAACATAACTAATGGACAACCATTATCAAAGAAGTAAACAATAGTAATACCATACAAATGGAATAATTTAATTCAAACAATCATGTCGTAGACCATAAAAGAAATGCAGTCAAATAAAACAGTCAAAATAATACAATTAATGTCAACAAGCAATAGAACACCACAACCAATTCAACCAAAACAAACAAGTACTACTAAAGTAAAATATCTCAACCCCATACACCAAAATGGGAAATCCTTATCTCATATCTATGACAACCCACACCTTAGTGGGCCTAAATTTTCGCTAAATCGAAAACTCAAGTCTACCAAAGCATGGATCGTTGGTTTGGTATCCTGCAAATAAAACAAAAGAATGCATACTAGAGCTCTAACGGAATAAGTTTCATTGGAATAATTAAAATATAACAGATTACATAATTACTGACCAAGATTTGACACTTCCAAGGTCAAGTTCCCTTGTTAGCACCGAACACACTAAACACCAATACCTATCCTTCTAACTATCCTATGGGTTGTAATGAGGAGGGGGTTAGAATAATATTCTGATGACTAGTAAATTATACATCTTATACTTAACACTAACTTATGCCGATTGTTCACTATTTCATGTTATGTCTGTTTATATTATTAGTCGTTTCGACTCCATCTCTACGTACGAACCGTTCCCATCTACATCCCATATATATATATATATGTATGTATATATGTGTGTGTGTGTGTGTGTGCATGTATTCCCTGGTCCCCTAATGGACCTAGATACTATCCTTACTAGTATCTCTTGTTCAATGCCTCGTAAGGATCCATCGCTTCCCTATATTACGATCACCGTATAACTCGAGGAAATCCTATAGTGTGCACCGATGACCTCTTATACATTAGGTTGTATTCTCTTTGGGGATTTTCTACTTTGTCTACTTCCTATAATGTGAACTCGGCTCTACTAACCACCCCATCTATATTTTGAAGGAATCTCTGTATGGGTTAACTAGCCGTATCCTATCAAACAAACTAGTAAACAACTATGGTGGTGCTTGACCTAACCGAATCGACCCTGGTAGGCGGCATCATCCAATTAGGTGTAACCCTGTCCTTCTCGTTGACCATAGGGGACCGATGATGAGCTCGCGACCTATGCAACCTTACCCATAGTTTGGTACCACATGCATTGCATAACATCCGACCCTACCCATCATCTGTTTAGATTGCTTAGTGAAATCAAGGAAATACCCCTATTACAAATTTGAAGTAGACCAACTTTAACTGTGCGAGTCCATCCTCGACATCCGCCTAACAATCAATGTTCACTATTGGCTAATGAATGTATGACTATTTATGGAGCTTTAGTTTGAAGCAAAGTCCCGAGGGTATCCATTCCTCTATATGCGTTTAACTTTAATTATGCGTTTAACTTTTGCTTCATCAAATTCATTACTGCTACTTATTTTTTGTTATCAATATCGTTGATAACACATTCATTGGTTTCAACTTTAATTCCTATTTCATTTAATTTTCTATTCCTTTTTATTCTTGCCAATAACTTCAGATTATTTATTTTATTACTTCCCATCTTATTGGTATTTTTATTTCGTTCTTATCTTAATGTTCAACTCTTGGGATCTACTATATTTTAATATCCTAGAACTAAACTTCTGTTCAACATATGATAACAGAGTAAACTTCCATAACTTATCAAAAGTGGTGATGTTTGTCCTGCATTTGTAATTACAAGGAATTGCCTTTTTAATTTCTCTTGAAATAGACAGTACAAAACATAGAAATTTTCTCTTGTTTTGTACATCTCTTTCTTTTTATATTCATACAGACATTTCTTATTATTCCAAACGTCACACTATTGTTTGTTTTAAACTTGATAATACGCAAAAGTCCACTAGCAAAATTTCAAATTCTGATACATTAAAATATCACAATAATCCCAAAGATCTAAACAATTTCTTATTTCAATTTTTTTATTCATATCGTTAAATAAAAACAAGTTCCTAATCATTACGCATTCATTAAAATTTTATTCAGTTCATATCCATCGAATAAAATAAAATTTCCTAATCATTACACATCATTAAATTAATATCCAACATAAAAATAACAGTTCAAATCATTACGCAATTCTAAAAAATTTAAATTCTAATCCTTAAGCAATTCTAATCCATTTCACATACAATAGCAAACTAGTTCATAATAGGAAAATACTTGATTTATCAATATAATTTCATAGGCAAGATTCAATTCAACATTTCATATAACGGGGATTAACTTGCAATTTTAATTAAATTGTCAGGTATATAGGAATAGATCTGGAATTATATAATCTAATATTATATAAAACATATAATATTCTCATTTATATTTTTAGCGTTCCCAAATCTCTAGATCTAATCCAGATTTAATCTCTGTTATTTGTATTCTCCATTTGGACACCCTATTCTGATCCACAAATAATATTCATACAGATCTACTAGATCCTGGTTAGAGAAAAGAGATCTAGATTTAATCTTATTAATTAGAATCATATTTATAGTTTCCTTCAATGTAGCACCTTGGTTTGAACCTATTTTCTATTCTCTATCATCTCTATTTCTTCTCCAAAGTATAAACGTTCAATCTAAGTCTAATCTGTGTATTTAGAATTTTGGAGGAGAAAAGAAAATGACAGAGCTTCCGTGCTCATTATAAAAATTATGAGTTTGAATTGAAGCCTACGTTATAGAGGTTCAAAACAGTGCTAACCATCGAATTAAACAATTTTAGATCCGGACCATTTAGCCACAATTCACTGTTGCTCTAAATAGATCACGGGTTGACCCTTAACGACCTATGGTCGACCGCCCATGGTCGACCTAGGGAAGGTCATGGTTAACCTATGCTTTGCAATTCTGGGTGATTTTTTATGTTGATTGAATTTTGTGAATTTGTTTCCTTCGTTCAATGATCTTGTCTATTTATTTCCTTCGTTAATTGATCTTGTTCAATTTTTTCACCTTGATAAACTATCTAAGATTGTAATTTTAATTTTAATTTTTATTAACATTCAATTAGTCTTGATTCATTTTATTACCAATTCAATATATAATTATTTTCGACGCTAAAATGTCAAACGTTAATAACTTTTCCTTTTGAACTCCGATCGAAAAATATTATAAACAAAAATTGATGAAAAATTCACCACGAATAGAATAATGCAAGTTTCATAGCCAAATTCTGACATTTGCAAAATTCTATTTTTCACCATTTACTATTTATCAATTAGTTTCTTTAAATTAATTAATATAAAAACGCAGGGTATTACATTCTCTCCCCATTAAAAGAATTTCCTCCTCGAAATTCCGCAAGGGTTCGATCATGTAAACCTATTGCACATCTATTCTAAACTAATAAACCATGAGTGCAAAAACAATTTTTCAACAAATCGTGTGCGGTGCACGGTTTATCACAACATATATGATATGCAAACCGAGAAATTCTAAATTGGCGCCTCCTACATGAATGCTTTACCTTAAACCAATTTTTCGGAAATATGATGCAAATACCCTAAATATACTAGCAGTTCTACATGTATGCAACCTTCGAAAAACAAAAACTTTATTTTTCATCCAAGTTTTCCCACACTTCTACGAATAGTAGTATCATTCAATCAATTTTGCATCCAATCCTTACTATTCAAAACCTTAGCACACCATTCCTAAGATCCAAGTTTTAGAAGAATCCAGTTTTTTAAACCTATTTTCTTATTCTAGGAAAAGGTCTAGATGGAAAATTCAATATTTTCATCCTTCTCTTATATACCACTTTCCCTGTATCTTGGAATATTCTCTTTTTCCCCATTACCTTTACAACTTTTACAAGTACATTTTTCATAAGTCAATTTCATTTTAAGTTTTAAAACATGGTTTATATCAAAAATCAACTTTTTGGTTGCTAACAAGATATGGAGAAAGTGATTCCCTAACTATAACAGTTGTCTCCATCGTTTCTAATCATATTTTATTTTACCGTCATCTCTGCAGCACAATAAAATCCATACTAACCAACTTGTCAACTATTCCCCGACGTCAAGTATGTGGCATTTCCAAAATTTGAAATTTTCTTTTTAAAAGAAATATATATTCTTATGTCACTTTCTAAAATATTCATAAAATATTCCGTAACAATTTGCAAAGATAGTTTATATTTCAAAAGTATACATATGTATAGGTTTTTCAATGAAAATTCCCCACATCTCAAGAAATTGAGGTTTAGTCAACAACCCAATGTCCATTGTGGACTTCTTTTAATTTACGCAGTAAATTTTTAGTTTAAAAACTTCTTTTATTTAAAGTAGAAAACAACAACCAAGTTCAATTATAAATTTCAGCCTTTGAGGTTCGGGGATATTGATCCATGGATACCCAACATTCCTTCCCTATCCTCCACTTTTGGAAATTTATCAATCTTATTTCATTCCCTTTTTAGTAGTCAATTTAATAAATTTTCTTAATTTCTTAACTTCCAGTCTGTACTACTTTTCCTTCCTAATGTATTAGTTGGCTATCATTTCTAAAATTTCTTTATCTTATTGTTTTCTCATAACATTGCGGTCCACATTTGAAAACAGTCTAAAAGGAAGATTTTCTATAATATCGTACGTGTTATTACCCTGAATAATAATAACCGATACTTACAACCCAACCTAAAAAGAAAACTACTAGAAGTTTGCTTTCAACACCAACCAACACTAATGATGTTGTAATCTTATCACCTCTTACTCGAATTGAATGGACCTTCTAACATGCCATCCTTTTGCAATCCTTATATCTTAACTTTGAGTTTGCCAATATTCTTCATGAGTGTTTGCCACCTTATAATCCTTTGTTACTGTTTGCACAAAAAATGGACAAACACCTCAAAGTCGTATGATTTGGTAGATCTTATGCGGTTCTTAGTGATTTGGATGATTTATGCAAAAATATAAAAAGCAGGGGCTAAACTGTAAAAAGACACGCAGATTTATAGTGGTTCAGCCAGAATGTGCCTACGTCCACTTCATATGTTATTTCTCTTCTCTTATTTAGATTACAAGTACAAAGCTTTGATACTAGTAAAAGAAAGTTGTTTGAAAGTTCTCTCCGTGCTTGAGCTCTCAAACTTGTCCCCCATTATTGTACCCCTGCCCCTCTATTTATAGAGTGAGGCTGGGGGTAGGGGTCTTGAATGGGTATAGCTGCTGGCGGGCCTGGGCTGATGCAATCTGGCCTGGCAACTTTGGTTCAGCAATGCCTTGGTTTGGTAGTAGATGGTTGGAGACGAGGTCTTGGTCCAGTAGTACTTTGGTCCGGTGGTAGGTGGTTGGATAGTAGGGAAGTAGTGTCCATTCGGCAAGCATGGAAGAGGTTTGGTCCGGCAAGCATGGGAGAGGAGTTGATGTTTGGCGAAGGCTGCCTTGGAGTTGGTTCTGTAGGTCTTCGGTGGGACTTGGTCCGGCGGTGGGAGGAGATGGTCCTTGATTCGGCAGTGTTGGTTCGGTAGGTCGTCGGTGGGAGGAGATGGTCCTTGATTCGGTGGAGTTGGTTCGGTAGGTCTTCGGTGGGACTTGGTCCGGCGGTGGGAGGAGATGGTCCTTGATTCGGCAGTGTTGGTTCGGCGTTGAGTTGGTGAGACATGGCCTCGGGGGTTTGGTTCGGTGATGACGTTACACCGGTCGAGATACACCCAACACTTGCCCCCTAAAGCGGGGTATGGGCATGCACATGGCGTGCTTTGTTTGAGGTTGGTCATCCTTATCCGGTCCTGTATGCCGAACCAGTCGGTCCGGTTGTTCGCCTTCGGTTATAAGTAGGAGGCTAGGGCTTTCGATACTTCTTACCAAACAAGACAGCCGAGCATTGACTTCTTGCCGAATCAGGTGTGTCGCCAACGTGTTCAACCGAACCAAAGTGCTTTGCCGGACAAAAGTGTTCCTTTTCACCGAATCAGGTATTGGTCCTCTCCCTTTTTGCCGAATGAGTTTTCACCGAATGGACTTGGGGACTCCGAGTGCCGAATGAAATCATATTCTTGTACTCTGGGCGCTGAATGAACTTGTACTCTGGGTGCCGAATGAACTTTATACACTTGATTTTTTCATTTTTCATATCACGAGCGAAATTCCGGACTACATGTACTTGCTTGTTTATATCCTCTGTTTTAACAACATGTTTTTCCGATGTTGCAGATAATGTCTCGCAAAGCAGAAACTCGATCGGATAAAAAGAAGTCCCAGGGCGAAGGAGAATCTTCCGCAGTGCCCCCTGCTCAGCCAGGACCGGAACGTCACGGAACTGCCCCGAGATCACTGGTGGATGGGTACGGCCCTTAGGAGCTTCTGAACTCCCCGCTCGATTGCTTTCCCAGCTCCCTCAAGGAGGAGCAGCTTGATGTCATCTCCCGTTCTTTCGGAATCGATAGAGCGCACATGCTGTTGCCAGGGAGAGAAGTTATGCCATATGACCCTCCTGAAGGGTACTTTGCCAACAGCAGATACCACTGCATGTGCGGTGCCATCCCGTCTCTTAATGCTTGGGTAGTCAGCTTTCTTACATATCTAAAGGTGGCCCCATTCCAGCTTCAACCCAATTCCTATACTGGTGAGCCTCTTCGTCATCTTTCAGAGGAAGTATGGGCGTGCTCCTTCCAACCGGGAGATCCGGTACTTATATAATCTGAGGGGCTATAAGAAGGGGTCCCCATACATCAGCTTGGAGTCAGCTGTAACCTTCAAGCCGGTCTTGGATCTGTATTCTAAGTACAGCATGTTCAAGAAGGAGTGGTTCTTCGTCAGGGACGACTCTGTTTCTATTCGGCGTTTCACTTCTGGATGTAAGTCGACGCTTTATTTATAACTTCTATTCTGGTTGCGATGCTTCTTCTCATACGTTTTCATTTTTTGCTAGCGACAGGTGGCTTTGCGGTTGTGGAGACTGATCGCCTGGTTCAGATGGCGGCCGAGATAGAAGCTATCCCCGGGAGAGATAGATCAGCTGCTTACCTGATCAGAAACGCGACCCTTCTGGAGAATAATTTGATCCTTCCACAGCAGTCAGTAGTCAAGCAGAGGGAAACGGCGGAGGAAAGGGCGGCTGCTCAAGCTAAGGGAGGTGTCACAGTAGAGAGTGGTAAGAGGAAACCTTTCACGAAACCTTCCGTTGTCGGAGGTAAGAAACTTAAGAAGTCGGATGGTCGTTCCCCCAGCACTTGTCCAATTACTCAGGGGGAGGAAGATGTGGAGGAGGAGAGAGGTGAGGGTGGAGATGACCAGGAAGGTGGCGATGGTGGCGATGGCATCAGGGCCTTGCTTCCTGGGCAAGCAGGCGAGATTCAGGAGTGGACGGATGATGCATTCCGCCAAGCTTTCGAGGGGCTGGGCGGAGAATCGGCTTCGGTAGAGAAATCCGGGAAAGTTGACAAGGCCGAGACCGGTGCAAGCGTGTCTTCCCAGACTATTCCAGCCAAGGTGGCTCCGACGACTCAAGGTGAACTTTTGACTTCTGCAGGCTCCATTCATGATAAGGATTTAGGAATATTTTACGATCTGCTCCCGTCCTGGAACGAAATCCAGGACTTATTGCAGTATCCTACTCCTCCCCAGGGTTTGTATAACAGATGTGTTTCCCTTCTTTTTTTTTTAACTTTTAATTTAACGCGTTCCTTGAATCATGGATCAATGTAAGCTTGTGACACTTGTTCTTCATATCAGGAGCAGGTAAAATGGCCAAGGCCTCAGAGCTTCGGCATAGGCTCGGACAATACAAGCTCTCCAAAGCTTCCGCCAAGCCGAAGCCTTCGACCCACCATTCTGGGGATGTAGTCGGCTACCGTCCTCTTCTCGGGGTTATTGAAGAGGGTATTCAAAAGAGAAAGAGGAGTCATCCCTTATCTGAACCTTCACTTGGTCCTCAGCCCCCAATTCAGCCTCTTCACGATATCACGAAGGAGGATACTGAGTTCGCACTCTCTCCGCACCCATCTGAAAATCCTACCGTTACTCAGATTGATCGTCCTGGCTTGGCTCGTAATCCATTTGCGGGTCATCCTGATCTGGATCCAAGTTCCCATGATATTACCTTCGACGAGGTTACCGGTGAGCACCTTCTTCCCCGCAATCCCATGGTACGGGTGCTTGATGAGGCTAAGTCCTTAGATCTTGATTTACTTACCACTCGGATAGTTACCATGGGAGATGAGGCCAAGGCTAATATTGATCGGGTGGCGGAGGAGACTAGGAAGCTGATGGGGCATCATGCCCGGCTGGTTAAGGCTGGAGAGGAGATTGGGAGTGCCAACATCCGACTACGATTGATGGTTTCGGACCAGGCCAAACAGCTTGCTGATCAGGCCATTCAGATTTCTCAACATGAGGCTGCCTCCGGGCGGTTGAGGAAGACTATGGAGGAGGCTAGTAAGGCAGAATTGCGGAAGATGGAGGCTGCCTGCAAGGAGCAGATAAATATGGCCATCTCGATAGTGGACGAGGTTCGGAGGGCGGATCTTGAGCAGGTAGAGGAGCTATCGGGGAAGCTTGAAGCCGCAGAGCTTGCTCAGGTCAGGCTAAAGGAGGAGATGGAGGCGATGAGGAGGTCCCTTCAGGCTGACTACTCGCGATACCGACTGGAAAGGGATGCTACCATTGCAAGGCTATCGGTTTCTGAGGCTCGTATGAGGGAGTTTGAGGAAAATGAGGGGATGATGGATGATATGCTGCAGGATATGTACTTTCGCATTTGGAAACAGGGCAACTTATCTTGGATGGACGACTACCCCCGGGTTATGGCTAGGATTTACCTCAGGGCTTTAGAGGAGGCCAAGGCTGAGGCGGATAAGGAGGGTGGAGCGGCCTTTTGGATGGATGCGGTTACCGATCAGTTCACCAAGGAGGAGAAGATAGCTGTGAAGGAGGGGATGCGGTTGTTTGCGGTTGAAGAGGCAGGTGTGGAAGTAGGGGATGACGACCAAGACGATCAAGGGGACGTTGCTGGTAACCTCTTCTTCATTAGTTTCTTCTTTTGTTAACTCTGTCGCTTATCACTAATGATTTCTCTTCTTTCCTAATCAGGCGGTCAACACCAACAAGACAAGGGTAAAGATCCAACGCAGCCAGCTCCCTGATTCGACCTGGATGTTTCTTTTGGTTGACTCGATACTGTTACACATGTTGGTTTTGAAACAGTAACACGACTTTCAAGTTATAATGGTGCTACTTGTAATAAGAGATTTGATTTTCGGCATGTAACTTTTAACTTATGATAATTTCGTTATATATGGATGTTTTTTGTAGTCTTAACGTGCTGAATAAGAAATATAGCTATGCGTGTACTTGTGATTCAGTGGTATTTGATGCTACATTCCTGCTTAAAGTATAATTTCATATCTTGTAATACTAACGTGATGTGCGAATAAACTATAGCTATGTTTTTAGGCACACAAAAATAAAATACCATCCCTCTTGCTTTAGTTGTAGACGGCGGCTTTAGCGTGACTGAGTATGAAAATGTGGTCGAGTGCCCGGCCATCCGGTCTCATTTGCGAATGCCTCCTATTCTGTGACCTGTGCTTTAGGGATCGTTATAGAGGATAAGAGGAAAGTTTTAAAAATAGAATGGAAATATAGGAAATAGTAAAAACTTCCAATCACGGAAGGCCGTCGATGTGCTTAAGTTCGTGGCAAACGGGTTTTGTAGTCACTTTCCCTAGCTGTGGGTCTTGGAGACATTTGTCACCCATCTTACGCCTCCGCGGGGAGTTAATTCTTTTTTACCGCAGCCGTACTTAAGGCACATCGGAGCCGAGATCGCGCACAGTAACTACCCGAGCCATTATGGCCCGTAATCGTGGGTATTATTCGATTTACCGTGGCCGGCTAGCGTGGGTGCTGATCGTCAACCGTGAACTGCCCCTGGCTGGCCACACCTTATGTTGGGGCTTATAGTCGGTTCACGGTTGCCGGCGAGCCGAACGCCGTAATGAGATGCCTCGGCTATAGTCGGACTTCTCGGTGGCTTATAATCGGCTCATTACAGTTGGCTTTAAGGGCCGTCGCGATCAATGAGTTAACCCGCAGCAGAGGGGTACTGGAGCAAAAGTGTCTCATTCGCGAGGGCATAGATTCGCATAGTACTTGTCAGGTCTTGTCCAGGCGAAGTTGCGCTGTGGAGTGCTTTGAATTGAAACGCTGTATGCAAAGGATTTTGTTCAACAGAAAGGATAAAGTTAACAAGCAGCCAAGATATAAAGGAACAAGTTAAAAAAGAGGCAAGGTTTTTTAAAGTGGTTCGGCACGAAAATGCCTACGTCCACTGATTCTCTTTGTTAATTCACTTCATATGGGCAATACAAGTTAAGAAAAGTATCGACGGAGGTGTTGGATGTTCCATGCCCTCTGGAACACCTCTCCGTCCACTGTTGACAAAATATAGTCTCTGTTGTGGAGATCTTTATGAATTACATATGGTCCATCCCAGATTGGGTCTAGCGCTCCGGGGCGAGGGAAGATTCGCTTGTGGACAAGATCCCCTTCTTGTAAGGTACGATGCTTGACTTTGGAGTTGTATTGTGCCGCCACTTATTGTTTGTGGGCTGCTGCTTTAAGGACTGCATCATTTCTTCTCTCCTCAACTAGATCCAAAGACATGTGAAGGAGTTCTTCGTTCTCTTCTTGGTTATAGTGGATCCTACGGTGGGAAGGCACAATGGTTTCAACTGGGAGCATAGCCTCCGATCCGTATGCCAAAGAGAAAGGAGTGTGCCCCGTTGATGTTCTGAAAGATGTGCGATAGGCCCATAGTGCCGTAGGAAGTTCATCCACCCAAGCGCCCTTTGACTTTTCGAGCTTATTTTTTATTAGAGTTTTCAGAATTTTGTTGATGGCTTTGACTTGTCCGTTTGCCTGGGGATACGCTACGGATGAGAAGCTTTTGTGAATTCCGTGCTCTTGGCACCAGTTGGCGAATTACTCACTGTCAAACTGAAGTCCATTGTCTGATATGATTTTGAGTGGGACTCCGTACCTGCACAGAACATTTTTGATCAAGAAGTTAATAACTTTTGCTGAAGATACTTTATTCAGAGGTTCCGCTTCCACCCATTTGGTGAAGTAGTCGACTGCCACTATAGCGTATTTGGCCCCGCCTCGGCCCATTGGTAGTTCGCCGATTAAGTCAATTCCCCATACTGCAAAGGGCCAAGGGCTAGTCATTTGAGTAATCTCAGTTGTTGGCAGCCGTAGAATCTTAGCAAACTTCTGGCATCTGTCACACTTTTTGACGAAATCCAAGGCGTCCTTGCTTAAGGTAGGCCAGAAGTATCCATATCGGAGTGTCTTTTTTGCTAATGTTTGTCCTCCGGTGTGATCTCCGCAACTTCCTTGATGAATGTTGGATAAGATTTCCCTGGCTTCCCTCCCAGCGACACACCTTAATAACGGGTTAGAGAATCCGCGTCGATAGAGGATGTCTTCTTGTATTGTGTAGCGGGAAGCTTTTCTCAAGATTTTCTTGACTTCGTTACGCCCGTTGGGTAGTGTGCCGTTTTGTAAGTAGTCTCGGATGGGAGTCATCCAAGTTGCCTCTTTGGTTGCAGCTATCAGATTCACTTGCTCAAAACTTGGGGTCAGTTGCTTTGAGATGGTTACTGCCCCGAAGATGGCGCTGTCTCTCACACTTGCTTGCTTTGCCAATTCGTCGGCCTCTTGGTTCTCTTCCCGAGGAATGTGTTTGACTAAGTAGTGGTCCAATCGGCTGAGAAGTAACTTGGTCTTCTTTAAATATGCTATGAGTCGTTCTTCTCGAGCTTGGAATTCTCCTAGTATTTGATTAACAATAAGTTGAGAATCGCTGTGAAGACACAAAGAATTGGCTCCAATTTCTACGGCAAGTTCTAGTCCAGCTATCACTGCTTCATATTCTGCATCGTTGTTGGTGACAGCGAACTCCAACCTTATAGCATAGTGCAGTTTGTTTCCCCTGGGAGTGATTATTACTACTCCTGCCCCCGAGCCTTGTTCGTTCGATGCACCATCCACAAAGAGATTCCACTTGATGTCTTCTGCTATTTCCAATTGCTCCTTATCTTCGTTGGTAGTGAATTCTGCAATGAAATCAGCCATGGCTTGTCCCTTGATGGCGGTGCGAGGGTGATAGGTGATATCATACTGACTTAGTTCGATGCACCATTTAAGTAGTCGCCCAGAAGTGTCGGGACGGTGGAGTAATTGCCTCAGTGGCTGATCGGTCAGAACTTTGATGGAATGGGACTGGAAGTAGTGACGCAGTTTCCGGGATGTGATTAGTAAACAGTATGCTAGCTTCTCAAGTTTAGGATATCTGACTTCTGCCCCCGTAAACCTCTTACTAACGAAGTAAACTGCCTGCTGCGTGCGGTTGTCTTCCCTTACCAAGGCAGCGCTTAGGGCGTGAGATGACACAACAAGGTACAGGTATAATTCTTCGCCTTCGCTTGGAGTCGAGAGTACCGGTGGTTTCTGGAGGTGTTCGATTAAGTTAAGGAAAGCGGTCAGGCATTCGTCGGTCCATTCGAACTTTCCTTTGTCTTTCTTTAGAGCTTCGAAAAAGGGGACACACTTGTCCGTTGCTTTGGAGATGAATCGGCTTAGGGCGGCCACTTTTCCATTCAGGCTTTTCATTTCCTTCCGAGTGGAAGGTATATTGATATCCCTTAGCGCTCGGACTTGTTCAGGGTTTGCTTCAATCCCTCTGGCATGGACGATGAATCCTAAGAACTTTCCTGATGACACTCCGAAGGAGCATTTTATAGGATTCAACCTCATTCCATACTGTCGAAGTACTTGAAACCTCTCGCCTAGGTGGCTTACGTGATCGTCGGCTTTCCTTGACTTTACCAGCATGTCATCCACATATACTTCCATAGTTTGCCCTATTAGCCCCGCAAACATCTTGTTGACGAGGCGCTGGTAGGTGGCTCCTGCATTTTTAAGTCCGAAGGGTATTACCTTATAGCAGTATAAACCCCGGTCGGTGATGAAACTAGTGTGGTCTTGGTCGGGAGCATGCATAGGAATTTGGTTATACCCTGAGTATGCGTCCATAAAAGATAAGAGCTCGTGCCCGGCTGTGCTGTCTACAAGCTGGTCGATTCGGGGAAGTGGGAAGCAATCCTTTGGGCAGGCGTCGTTTACGTTGGAAAAGTCAATGCATGTTCGCCACTTCCCATTAGCCTTCTTTACCAGCATTGGGTTAGCGATCCATTCCGGGTAGATGGCTTCTCGTATGAAGTCATTGGCGAGCAGATTCTTTACTTCTTCGTCAAGGGCTGCTGACCGCTCTGCCCCCATACTTCTCTTTTTTTGTTTTACGGGCGCCTTGGTAGGATCAATGTTTAATACGTGGCATGCTATGTCGGGGGAGATTCTGGTCATGTCAGCGTGTGACCATGCGAATACATCCAAGTTGTGGCGGAGAAAATCGATGAGTTGTTCCTTCAACTCTGCCTTTAGTTGGGACCCAATTTTCAATAGTCTACTTGAGTCGTGCCTGTCTACAAATACAAACTCCATAGCCTCTGCAGGCTCGGCGGTGGCCTCCTCCCCTTTGTCCCTAGGGTCTAATTCATTGAAAGGGTCGCTGGTATATCGAAGAGGAGGGGCTTTCTTTAGTTGCTATGCTTCTAGATTTTCGTGCAGAGGGCAACCTCTACACCCTTCCCTTTATCCTTCCTATGGTTGTTGCGAAGTTCAGTCACATAGCAGTCTCGAGCAACGTCCTGGTGTCCTTCTACTTCTCCTACTCCATTGTCCGTTGGAAATTTCATTTTTAGGCACCATGGGGCTAGGACAATTTGGAAGTCAGACAAGGCTGGCCTTCCTAAGAAAGCGTTATAGGCCAAATGGTTTTCTATTAGCACAAACGTTTGTTTTCGTACAACGGAGCGGGAATGGCTTCCAATCTCAACAAAGAGGTCTAGTTGCCCGAGGGGCATCTTCGCATCTCCAGTGAAACCGTGTAGTGGTTTATCGTAGGGAGATACATCCTTCATTGATAATTTCATTTTGTCGAATGCATGTTTGAACAGGATGTTCACTGAGCTTCCAGTGTCTACTAAGATCCGGTAAACTTCGGCGGGACCGAGCCGGGCAGAGATAACCATGGGATCCATGTGAGGGTACTGCCTTCCTTCCAGGTCACGCTTACCGAATGTGATGTCATCACTTTCTTTCCATTTCGGGTGGCGTTCTTTTATAACCGAATTGACACAGTATTTACTGTCTCTAAGCGACTTTCCATATCTTTCCATCTCTTTCCAGCTCTTGTCTGCGATGTGCGGTCCTCCTGAGATGGTATGGACCACTATCTTCTCTTGACTAGAGCCGCTAGCGTTGCGGTTTCCTCTGCCGGTCTCCGGTGAGTGTAGCCTTGGGTTTTCATTGGCAGGAGCCGGAGCCCTGTCCTGACTTTTTACATAGCGTTCCAGTTTCTTCCTTCTGATGTGTTCCTCAATCAGATCCAGGAGATGATGGCATTCATTGGTATCATGCCCATGAGATTCGTGGAAGCGGCAGAACTTTCCAGACTTCTGCGCGTTATCTGATTCCTTCTTGTATGGTGGGCGTTTGTATCTAACTTCGCCTTGGGTGGCAAGGAAGATATTTTCGACGGTCTCGTTTAAAGGAGTGTAAGTGTCGAATCTCGATCCAGGCCGATATAGGCGCTTTTCTCCCTTCTTGCCCCCAGCATTGTCTCTGGAATCATTTCTTCGAACGTTCCTTGCTACAGCAGGGGCGTTGCTGTGAGTTGCCTTATTTTGCTGTCCTGTCTGCCCCTCAACGGCAGCATCCTCAAGCCTCATATATTTCCCGGCTTCATGGAAGAAATCAGGTAAAGTAGCTGGTTTTTCTTTCGTTAACCTTCTAGCAAATTTAGTGTTCGGATACACACCACTACATAGGGCCATTAGGATAAGCTTCTCATCGGCATCTTGGACCGCGGCTGCTGCAGCATTGAATCGGGTTAGGTATTGTTGCAGTTTCTCTCCAGGTTTCTGTTTGACGCTGGATAAGGAATAAGCGTCCTTAGGTTGTTCCACATGGATGCGGAACTGACTGATAAACTTTTCTTTCAACATTTCCCACGAGCTGATGGATCCCTGGGGTAGATGACAGAACCAGGAGGTAGCGAGATCTGCTAAGAAGAGCGGAAAGCATTTGCACAGTACTCCCTCTGTCGCTCCACTCATGAGCATATGTTGTGTGTACCTCTGTAGGTGTACAACGGGGTCGGAGGTTCCTTTGTAAGGTTCCATTGTTGGCATCTTCCATTCTCGGGGAGTGATAGCAATTTCGATATTGCGGGCGAAAGGGCTGGTTACCCTAGCGCTTATCCCTCGATCTCTTTGCTGTCGTTGGACGCACTCTCTGAATAAGCGTGCCATCCTTTCATCAAAATTTGGAGCAGATAGAAATGAGTTTGGTTCTGTTCTGTAGGATTGATTCCGTCAAAATGACCTGTAGGGATGGTATCGTCTATCATTCCTTATATTTTCTAATGGCTGCCTTTGATCTTCTGGGAGCATGCTAGGGTCAACTACAGTTGGGCCTTGCCTTGATCTTCCCCTGCTGGGTTCTGATCTAAGCACTTCCTCGGGTCTAACTTTGGGCTGGACTCTAGCTCGGCCCCATTCACTGGCGTTTCCGTGGTTAGGCAGCATGACAGGCTCAGCTACAGTTGACCTTCGCCCGATACCTCCCCCGTTGGGTTCGATACCAAACGTTTCCTCAAGCCTAACTTCGAGCTGTGCTCGATCTCGGCTCCTACCATGGCTACTTCTGCCGTTAGCTCCTTCGAAGAAGGAAGATCTTTGTTGTCTCTGAGATCCTCCAGACTGGGACTCGCCCCATGATTCAGTGTTGCGATTGGACTCTTCAGCATCCCTTAAGCGTGACATGAGATGGTCCACCAAGGCTTCCTGCTGGGATGTGAAGCGGTTAGTTACTTCAACCACAACCCTGTCCAAATCTGCCCTAGTAATTGCTGCGGGCTGTTCTGTGGCAGGAGTGGTCGGATTAGCCTGTCCTTCATTTGTTACTGCTACTGGAGGAGGAAGATTTACTTGATTCGTGGCAGCTGGATCTGGAAGACTGTTGAATGCGATGTTTTTTCCTTTGTTAACATCTTTTCTCTGTTTGGGAGGCATGTTTTCCAAGTGGCGAACGATGCTGTTAGGAAAAATGTTAAGTGGATGAAGCTGAAGCTTCGAGCTTCCGACTCTCAATGAAAGCACCAAAAATGTTTGCACAAAAAATGGACAAACACCTCAAAGTCGTATGATTTGGTAGATCTTATACGGTTCTTAGTGATTTGGATGATTTATGCAAAAATATAAAAAGCAGGGGCTAAACTGTAAAAAGACACGCAGATTTATAGTGGTTCAGCCAGAATGTGCCTACGTCCACTTCATATGTTATTTCTCTTCTCTTGTTTAGATTACAAGTACAAAGCTTTGATACAAGAAAAAGAAAGTTGTTTGAAAGTTCTCTTCGTGTTTGAGCTCTCAAACTTGTCCCCCATTGTTGTACCCCTGCCCCTCTATTTATAGAGTGAGGCTGGGGGTAGGGGTCTTGAATGGGTATAGCTGCTGGCGGGCCTGATGCAATCTGGCCTGGCAACTTTGGTTCGGCAATGCCTTGGTTCGGTAGTAGATGGTTGGAGACGAGGTCTTGGTCCAGTAGTACTTTGGTCCGGTGGTAGGTGGTTGGATAGTAGGGAAGTAGTGTCCATTCGGCAAGCATGGAAGAGGTTTGGTCCGGCAAGCATGGGAGAGGAGTTGATGTTTGGCGAAGGTTGCCTTGGAGTTGGTTCGGTAGGTCTTCGGTGGGACTTGGTCCGGCGGTGGGAGGAGATGGTCCTTGATTCGGCAGTGTTGGTTTGGTAGGTCTTCGGTGGGAGGAGATGGTCCTTGATTCGATGGAGTTGGTTCGGTAGGTCTTCGGTGGGACTTGGTCCGGCGGTGGGAGGAGATGGTCCTTGATTCGGCAGTGTTGGTTCGGCGTTGAGTTGGTGAGACATGGCCTCGGGGGTTTGGTTCGGTGATGACGTTACACCGGTCGAGATACACCCAACAGTTACCATCTTCTTTTAATCCAAATTCCTTGATGGTATTCTCAAATCTTGCACTTATGTCTAACAAAGTATTCCTAGGTTTATAGCACAATTCTTTACACTCTACGGGATTCCTTATTACTATTACATAAGTAATCATTGCTATCTTCTTTATAGTCTTATCCTTTACCTCGTCTTTCCTAGGCTCTAATTCCTATCTACTCCATATTTAAAATCTTGGTTTGGCCTTTACCATTTTTTTTTCAAAAATTAAAAATTAATTTTTTTTGAAACATTTAATCCCAAAACCATTGCCTTTAAAAGTAATACTTAGAAACCTTTCATGAAATTCAAAAATAATTGGTGTTTCAACCATTTAAAAACTTTAATTTACAATTTTTGAATTTAACTCATTCATTAAACCTAAAAGAGATGTTAACAAAACTTAATTAAAAGTTTCTTCCCTTTTTTTTCCAAATCAACCTTTTCTTTTTAAAGATCTTTTTGACCTTTACTTCTTTAAAATTAGGATTTTTAATTAAACTGTTTATTAATTTTTTTCTTCAAAAACTTATCTGTTACACCAAACCATTATTTTCTAAAAATTCATTTTGCAGTTTTTCCAAAACATCTTTTACAAACTTCAAACAATAAAAACTGGAGTAGGTAAGAAAAACTCCCATACTATTACTCTTTATATCCCACTGTCCATCTTAGGTGAAGTCTCTGTTTGCATGCTAGGATGACTTTTAAATGGTACCTGAAACCAATGTGCACGACTATAGAAAATATTCATTTTTCTATGTCGCTTCTAGTTAGATTACCATTCAAATTTCTTCTTATGGTCTCCCGCATAATTTCTAATTACTTTAATTTTTATTTAAGGATCTTATACTTTAATGCATTGGAATTACTTTCTCCATTCAAAAGGAAATGCTAATGCTATAACTCCCCATGAATCGCTTAAAGGGGAATTTGTATTTTTTGTGAAATTACAAGAAATTATACCCATTTCCTTATTGGAATAGATAATACAATATACAGGATTTCCCATATTTTGTACATCTCTTTCTTTACATTTATATTTCTTATTATTTCAAACAAAACACATTTATTTGTAACTTTGTTAATTCATAGAAATTTATAGGGGGATTAATTTAAAGGACAAAAATTTGTATATTTTTAGCCTCAAGGACATGACCTCAATATTTTAAGCACAAAGACAAACATTCTCCTAAAAATTAATCATAAGGACAAACATTCTTCCAAAATTATTCATAAGAACAAACATTCTTCTAAAACTGCTACCGAACTAAAAATTGATACCTAAAAACTACTAACAATAACTACAAACTGATACCTAAAAACTGCTATCAATAACTAAAAACTGATACCTAAACAAAGTTGTCCTTCAGGCTAAAATACTGAAGGTCTATCCTTGAGGCTAAAACGCCGAGAAATTTTGTCCTTGACAATAATTTCCTGAAACAACTTATATTGTTATCCCTTTTCATTCCAATGAAATATAATATGTCAAATCCCAACCTAATTATAATAAATCAAACCTTGTTTCTATTTATTATTTCATAACTTTTGTACTATTCACTCCTTTATTTAAATTGCATTTATTCCAATTGTTTTCCCTTAATTTACTATCTTCTTATTTGAACCATTGCAATGTGTTCACCTACAGCTTTTTTTAGGGTCCTAAATCTTCTTTTCTATATTATTCATCCTATTCTAAACTTGTACTACTTTCTATTGTCCACCCATAAAAATGTCTTTACAGCTTAAAAATTCTCATTACATAGAAAATTCATGAGCTATATTGCTCTACCATTTCTTCTCAACAGAAAATAGCTTTCTATAAAAAAAATCCTTTAAATGTTAGATTTTAACAAATTTTTAACTTCTACTAAAACTTTTTATTTACAATTTTTCTTTCTTTACAAAGAAACTAGCGAGCTATATACGCTCATCCTTTTTTTTCTCAAACAAATTACTTTTATAAAGCCATTTTACGGAAACTTTTCGGTTTAATTTCCAACAAAACCTTTATTATGTAAATATCTGTTCAAAAATCCAATATTTGCTTCTTTACATTTTCAAATATATTAATTATATATTTTTCTCAACTTTTAAAACTATTTTCTATTGGGTTGGACACTTAGTGGATTTCTAACAGTTCACTTAAGAACATCTTTCCTTCAATTTACTAACTTGTTCCTTTCTCAATATTGAAAATCCAATTATCAATTAGGAGCTTCCGCGTCTTCCACCATTTAAAGCATATGGACTCTTATTTTTCGTTTATCTAGACCTATTATACATTATCAATCGGCAATCATATGAGGGTCTACAATCATTGGGTTACCAATGTTCAACTAGGGAGTGATGTACCATCCATCTTTAGGGATTTCCATATGTAACTGTTCTATAACAGAAATTCTTAGGATTTAATGTATATTATATTTATATTTATAGACAAAATACAAATATGTTCACTTAACATTTCCTAAATTTTTCAGGATTTACTAATCTAAGCTCTGATACCAAATATAACTACCCGCAACCCAATAGGCCTGAATTTTCGCTAAATCAAAAATCCAAGTCCACCAAAGCATGGATCTTTGGTTTGGTATCCTACAAATAAAACAAAAGAATGCATATTAGAGCTCTAACAAAATAATTTACAACGGAATAATTAAAATATAACATAGTACATAATTACTGGCCAAGATTTGACACTTCGATGGTCAAGTGTCATTGTCAGCGCCAACCATGCCAAGCACTAATACATATCGTTCTAATTATCCTGTGAGTTGTAATGAAGAGGGGGTCAGGACAATGTTTCGGTGACTAGTAAATTATACAACTTATACATAACACTAGCTTATACCGATTGTTCACTATTTCATGTTATGTCAGATTATATTATTAGTCGTTTCGACTCCATCTCTACATACGAACCGTTCCCATCTACATCCCATGTATACATACACACACACACACAGATATATATATATATATATATCAAGGTCCCCTAATGGACCTAGATATTGTCCCTACCGGCATCTCTCATTCAGCGCTTGTTAGGATCTATCGCCTCGCTGTATCACGATCACTATATAACTCGAGGAAATCCTATAGCTTGCATTGATGACCTCTACTCCACAAGGTCGTATTCTCTTTGGGGATTTTCTACTATGTTTGCTTCCTATAACGTGGACTCAGCTCCAATAACACCTCTATCCATATTTTAAAGGAATCTCTATATGAGTTAACAAGCCTTACCCTATCAAACAAACTAGCAAAAAACTATGGCGGTGCATGACCTAACTCAATTGACCTTGGCAGGCGGCATCATTCAGTTAGGTGTAACCATGTCCTTCCCGTCGATCGCAAGGGCCGACGACGAGCTCGCGACCTATGCAACCCAACCCCTAGTTTTGTACCGCACGCGTTGCATAGCATCCAACCCCACCTACCATCCGTTTAAATTGCCTAGTGCAATCAAGCAATACCCCTTTTAACAAATTTGAAGCAGACCTCTTTGACTATGTGAGTCTAGCTTCGACATCCACCTAACAATCAATGTTCACTATTGCTTAATGAAAATATGACTGTTTATAGAGCTTCTATTTCAAGCACAGTATCGAGGGTATCCCTTCCTCTATACGCAAGCGTTTACTATCCATGGTCCTACAGTTTGATGTGTTTTCACATTCCAACCAACTCTAATGACTTTATGTCATTTACTTTTTATAATTATACTAATGTAAATTGCACGTACATGCATCTATAGAAATATTTCATCGAAAGGGGAATGGTGGTTGAGGTGGTAAAGGATGATGAGATTTCGTTGATAGATGATGGTTATTCTAGGAATTTCAAAAAGACACCATGGAAATCATATTCATTGAATTCTCTTTATTAATAGTAAATATATATATATATATATTAAATCATAACTATACACATTCATCATAAAAGCATATTAGAGGCAACACATATACACCTTAATATTCATGTGCATTCATTCAGCTTACTCTTTCTTCATTGCCTCTACATCTTTTATATCTGATCCTAGGTCTTCATTTTGTTATGTGTTTAATTTTTTCTTCATTAAATTCATTTACCGCTATTTATTTTTAGTTATCTGTATCATTGCTACCAAATTCATTGGTTTCAACTTTAATTTCTATTCCATTTCATTTTATATTCCTTTTTATTCTTTCCAATGAATTCACATTATTTGTTTTATTACTTCCCAACTTTTTAGTATTTTTATTTCATTTTTATCTTAATTTTTAACTCTTGGGCTCTACTATATTTTAATATATTAGAACTAAACTTCTGTTCAACATATTTTAACACAGTTAACTTCCATTTCTTATTTCAATTTTTTATTCATATCATCAAATAAAAACAAGTTCCTAATCATTATACATCAATTAAAATTTTATCTAGTTTATATCCATCGAATAAAATTAAATTTCCTAATCATTACACATCATTAAATCAATATCCAACATAAAACTAACAATTCTAATCATTATGTTATTCTAAACATTTTAAATTCTAATCATTAAACAATTCTAACCAATTTCACATAAAATTGCAGACTAGTTCATAACAGGGAAGTACTTGGTTTATCAATATAATTTCACAAGCAAGGTTAAATTTAACATTTCATATAATGGGGGTTGACTTGCAATTTAAATTAAATTGTCAAGTACATAAAAATAGATCTGCAAGGACATAATCTAATATTATATTAAAAATATATAATATTTCCACTCACATTTTTAGCATTTTCAAATCTCTAGGTCTAATCCGGATTTAATCTTTGTTATCTGTATTCCCCATTTTGACTCCCTATTCGGATCTACAAATAACATTCATACAGATCTATTAGAATTTGGATTAGAGAAATGAGATATAGATTTTATTTTGTCAATTAGAATCAGATTTATAGTTTACCTTTGATGTAGTGCCTTAGTTTGAACCTATTTTCTATTCTCTATCATCTCCTATTCCTTCTCTAAAGTGTATACATGTAATCTAAATCTATCTCTTTGTATTTAGAGTTTTGAAGGGGAAAGAAAGTGAATGATCTTTCACGCTCATTAGAAAAATTATGAGTTGAAAGTGAAGCCCTAGGTCTTAATTTATAGAGATTCAAAACAGTGCTAACCATCAGATTAAACTATTTTAAATCCAGGTCGTTTGGTCATAATGCACTGCCGCTCTAAATAGATCACGGGTCGATCCTTATTGACCCATGTTCCACCGCCCATGGCGACCTAGGGAAGATCATGGTCGACTTATATGCTTTGCAATTCTGGGTGATTATTTACGTTGATTGATTTTTGTGAATTTATTTCCTACGTTCAATATTCTTGTATGTTTATTTCCTCTATTAATAGATCTTATTCAATTCTTTCCCTTTTTTATTAAATATCTAAGATTTTAATTTTAATGTTAACATTTATTAACATCCCATTAGTCTTAATTGATCTTATTACCATATTTAACTATATAAATATTTCTGATGCTAAAACTTGAAATGTTAATAAAAATTTCATTTGAACTCCGATCAGAAAAAAATATATAAAAATTAATCAAAAAATCGCCACGAACACAATGGCCCAAGTTTCGTAGCCAAATTACGAAGTTTGCAAAAATACCACTATTCACTGTTTACTATTTATTAATTAACTAAAGTAAAAACGCGGGGTGTTACAATATCGCTACTATTTCTCCGGAAGGGAATAACTAGAAATCACTACAAGACATTAGGTAAGGCAAAAAAAAATTACGTCTTCATAATAGGTAATCTGGACAAATTTAAAGTACATATTGCTAGTCACCCCACATCCTATGCACCCAGTCTAGTTTTACAATCTTCAAACCAAGTTTTCCAAACAAAAATAACCTCCAGAATTTTATTCAAACCAAATATTTACTTCTTTTCTTTTCAAAATTCTCTTTTGAATTAAATTATTTCCATCCTTATAAAATATTTTCTCAAAATATTCAACGATATTTTACAATACTACTTTTTTTGAAAAGAAAAATATCTTCACACATATTCTCGATAAAACATTATCTTTTAAAAATTGGCTACTCTTGCAGTCAAAATCTTTTTTTCAAATGTTTTCACTTCGAACAAAGTTTATCAAAAAGTGTTCTTTACATAAAAACAACTGCAACCAAAATTTGTTTCCACACAAAAGCTTTTCAAATTTCAACGACCTTCTTTTGAACAAAACACTTTTCTCAAATAAGATGCTCCTCTCACCCTTTACTCCAAATGATATTTCTTAAAACATTTCTAACTAAAGTATTTTTAAATAGTTTCTCCATTAGAATAAATTTTCATACATATTTTCTATGTACCAATACCTTTTTACAAAAATTGCTCTTTCCACAAAGTACCCTCAATAAAATTTCCATCAAGTTAAATGTTAATTTTAAAAATTTTAAAAATTCGGTAAATTACTTCAAGCCCAAAACATACATTTTTACTTCTTAAATAAAATAACTTTCAAAATCTAAATTGTATATTATTGATATAACTTTTCAAGTCGAAATTCCATAAAAATAGGCCCACATAAGGTTAGGTCTTAATATCCCATGTGAATCTCTAGGGTTATAACTGTTATCCGACCTTTTGGCCTGGCTAAATTCAGACCGACTGGACAAGTTAGACTAGACGATCATCGAGGAAGACAGCCCGGAGAGATAATCATTAGGCTCAGAGATCAAGCGCAGGTAATGATATGAAGCGACGATCAACTAAGGCTAAGAGATAGACTCTCCAGAATATTCTAAATATGGAATATTGCCTCCCGGAGGTGGGGGATCAGTGCCTATCCCTTTCCCTAGGGGATCGGTACATATCCTCAATTTTTGTTTCAAACTCGGTATAATAGTTATTGAGTGACAAGGAAGGCACCATGAGGCTACATTTCAAGTGTCATATGGATTTCGTATGCACAAGTTATGGGCAAATTACTTCACCTGTTAAAAGGAATTTGTATAAAAGGGATCGGTATAAAAGGTATCGTCCATATTCAGCTTTTACTACATATTGCAACAATGATCGATCAATAACTCAAAATCTACAGATGCTATCAACATGAAAATTGGAGTATAAGCTAATTAAAACATGTGGAACACTCCACAGGGATAGCATGGTATTTGGAGTAAGTTGGAGGAATCGGTACCTATCCCTCTAGAGGGATCGGTAGAAATCAGAATTCAAGCAACACTACTTCACGGAAAATGCGATATCTCACAAACCGTACGTCGGAATTGCACGAAATTTAGGGAGTAAGTAGCTAACATCATGGGGCAACCCTCATATGGATCGCAGTCCATTTTTGGATACATTAATAAGGATTGGTACCGATCCCTATTATGGTCCTACACATTTTTGGGCTGTCTCGTCTTGTTCTTCCGAACCTTGTGCCAAAATTTCAGTCTGATCCGTGCACGACTTCCCCTATAAATACAGCAGGCATGGCATTTGAAAAGGTATCCTACTTTCTCTACCGAGGCTCTGCCATTTTTATTCTTCACTTTTGTAGTAGTGGATCCTAGTTGATCCAAACATTCTTATAATCATAATCAAGTGGAAGATCAATAAAAATATGAAGTGGACATAAGCCAAGATTGTCGAACCATTATAAAATTTTTGTGTTTTCCTTTATAATTTCTACTCTATTTTAATTTCTCTTCATTCAATCTCTACTAGATTCTGTTGGGTGTTGATGCCCATTTTTGGCGTCAACATTTTGGTGCTTTCATTGAGAAATGAATTCTCAACTTGATTGGATCTCATCATCTACTTGTGGATTCCCATATTTGTGAGATAGATCCAACTTTCAAACAATAAACTTCCTATTCTATTAAGATTTAAAGAAAATCTAAAGGAAGCCGATAGCCATGGTTAGAGGAACTAAGTCTACTTCCTATGTTTTTGGAGGATTTGATTGTGCTTAAGTTCTTGTTTGGAGTTGTTCATGTCCATTAGGAAGGGATCAGATTCACTCATGTATGCAAGTTCTTGGGATTAGATATTGAAGTTTGCACTCGAGTTAGTGAAGGGCTGACCCTCTCTCAAGGCCATAATGGCCGATCCCTCTCACAAGTCCATGATGGCCGATCCCTCACAAGGCCATGATGGCTGATTCCTCTCTTAAGGTCACTACGGCTAATTTCTCTCACAAAGCCATAATGGTCGATCCCTCTCTCAAGGCCAAGATGGTCGATCCCTCCATACTTCGTATGTCGATCCCTCAATACTCAGTACGTCGATCCCTCCATACTTCATACGATCCCTCCACATACTTCGTATGTCGATCCCTCAATCCTCCATACGGCTGACCCCTATACTACCGATCCCCTCTCAAAAGCCCATGTGAACGATTCCTATACTAAAGATCCCTATGCCAAAAAAATAATATGGATCGGGTATGATCCATTTTTTTAAAAAATTATAAATCGGGTACGATCCATTTTAGAAAAAAATAGCTCTATCATTCTGGATTCGAAACTCGTGCCATAAGACCAAACCCGTGCCGCAGCACAGTGCCCCCACATTTTGAATTCAGAACTCAACTTAAAGACGGTGCATTCTATCCACTTCTTTGAAGTCCTGTGACTGACCAAAGCATAAAGGATCAAGTGGTAGCTTCTGAATTGCAACCAAGGAACGGACAAGTAACCGCTACTCAAATGATACTCCCAAAGGTTGAGGAACATAGGTGATGTGACTCAAAGCAAACCCAAGAAACTTTTGCCTAAATCCAAACTCGGGTAAAACCAAGATTTTCTCCAAGCAGATGCCAAGATGACTCCAAGCACCGTCCTTCACTAACCCAGCACTTCGAATTCAGTGACTCTAAGCAAACCAATTGCTGACTCCAAGAAAATAGCAGATTTTCTCAAGTCTGACTCCAAGTAACTTACCACTGATCCATCAATACCGGTCCATCTATCTTTTCTCATATCTCGGGCATGCATACATCATTCATAAGCATAACAAGTAGTTGTAACCTAAAAACGAACTGGATTAACGATGACTAAAGCATCTCCCCAAGTCGAAGCCTATTCATTAAAGCCGTTCAGTGTGCAGAATATCCAAGGAGATTTAATGTACCTATCATATCGGTTTACTAAGGGAAATCAACCCTATACTGCATCTCATGAAATTCGAGTGGCATATGAATTCCGCCAGAGAGATATGTGCCATCGAATGCAGACGCTTTCCTATATTCCTCAAAGGTGTATTGGTCATGCGGTTTATGGCCCAAACCGGATCAGATGTTTATCGAGCAGTTCAGAATGCATGCAACTCACACCAAGGATTGATGTCATTATCCAATTTATTCCAGATGTTAGGTGAGCCACTCAAAAACTTCCTGTAGAGATTCAATGTCGTCGTCGTCGTCACTAAAGCAAGCAATCCCAGCGAGGATATCATACTAATGGCGTTGATGAGGGGAATCGACCCCTAGACAGATTTTGGCAGCTAGTTAGCTAGAGGGCTTCCTAAGACCTTGGATCGTTATTGTTACAAAGTGAATTAGAACCTAAGCAATGAGGAGGTAGAGCAGACTAGGAGAAAGAACAATACAGGCCCATTGGCTAAGGACTCAAATTCTAAGAGACAACCCAAAATCTCATAATTCAACTCATATACTCCTTTGAACAATAACATCTACTTGGAGACTCACGACTCGAAGCAGTACTGGAAAATAGCCTTGAGAGAGTCCACTGAAACCCAGAAGAAATCAAGGAACATCAGATGCCTATCAATAAAGAATTTTGATTATCAATTGTACCACCGACGGTCAACTTCCAACTGAGAAGGGCTTGAACTAAGTGGAATAGCGAGCATACGACATTGCTTCACTTATCAATGAGATTTATTCCGATCTTCTTCGAATTATTTCTATTTCATACCAACTTGAACTAAACTACTTCCAAACGATGCAGGTGACCAAGTACTTAGAGTTGGGCGCCAACCAATCTCCTCGGACCATGATCGGGCCTTTGGAGTTCCATCAAGATAAGCGTGATTCAACCACTCATCAGCATATGCCCCTGACTTAGGGCCAAGGATTCGAAATGGAAAAACTCAACAAGGTTAGGATCCAGCAAAAAGTGGACACAACTGATCGTCCACTCATCAACTTCCACACTTGACTTGGAGACCACAGAAATACTTAGAGTGGATGCAACCCAACCATCCACTCCCAGCCCATACTTGAAGTTCACCAAAATACTTATGCCTCTCCTGAAGCTCAGCATGACCGAAGTCCAACTAAAGTGGATGCGATTTGACCGTCCATACATTAACTCCTGCCCTGAACATAGGAGGCGGTTCGAAAGCTCGACTTAAAGTAGGCATGACCAACTGCCTACTCATTAACTACCGCCCTCAACACTTGGATATAATTACAGCTTGAGGTGGATGTGACCTGACCATCCGACCCAAGCATGTATGTGATCCGACAATCCATCGCCTACTCCGTTCCTTGACTTGACAAGAGAAGCTACAACCACCAAGCGGATATGAATCGATCGTCTCACTTGCCATGTGCTATCCTTCATGTTAGGGACAGAATTGCATTCCATGAATGAATGTGATTCGACCGTTCATTCGATAATTCCTATCTCGACTTGGAAGATGGAGTATAAATCAAAAACGTGTGCGATTGACCACCCATCAAACAACTCTAAGTCCTTAGAGTGTGAACTGGAGTATAAACATAAATCTAGTGGATACCGACTGTACATGAAACAACTCTAAGTCCTTAAAGTGCGGATTGGAGTATTAACATAAATCGGGCGGATACCGACTGCACACGAAATAACTCTAAGTCCCCAGAATTGGGACTGGAGTATAAACATAAATCGGGCGGATACCGACTGGCAACGAAACAACTCTAAGTCCTCAGAGTGCGAACTGGAGTATAAACATAGATCAGGCGGATATCGACTGCCCATTAAACAATTCTAAGTCCCTTGAGTGCGAACTAGAGTATAAACATAAATCAAGCAAATAACGACTGCCCACGAAACAACTCTAAGTCCCCAGAGTATGAATTAGAGTATAAACATAAATTGGGCGGATACCGACTGCCCGCAAAACAACTCTAAGTCACCAGAGTGCGGACTGGAGTATAAACATGAATGAATAGATAAGTGGATTTCGATCATTCTCTATTCTGCAAAAAAACCTCTAAGTCCCTAGAGTGTCGACTGGAGTATAAACATGAATGAATAGATGAGTGGATTTCGACCATTCTCTATTCCACAAAATAACTCTAACTCTCCATGGTGTGGACTAGAGTATAAACATGAATGAATAGATGAGTGGATTTCGACCATTCTCTATTTCGCAAAATAACTCTAAGTCCTTGAAGTGCGGACTGAAGTATAAAAATGAATGAACAGATAAGTGGATTTCGACCGTTCTCTATTCCAAAAACTCTGGCCCGAAATCGATAAGAGGACTATAAGCTCGCTAAGGATGGAATTCGACCGTCCGACTTATTGCCTCACTAAATCAATGCTGGGGGTAAGAGTACAAATCACTAAGAGATGAATATGACAGCTCACTATAGCTTCGGCTTAGTATTCTTTACGACTTAAGGCAACGACCGCAAGGAGGCCTTAATACAAAACTAATCAGAATGATGTCAGATGTTATAGGCGACTGACAATATTGTGCCGCTGGGTCGACGGCCTATATCGATCTACACCAAACACAAACAGATGTGACCCGGATGTCCCTCAAAAAACTATGATCACCAGAGTGCAAATAGGAGAATAAACCACGTAGACTTGATCATATATTCTCTAGCACCCTCCTTAGATTTGTCAGAAGGAGTATGACACCGGATGAGCATGACCTGACTGCACCTGAGCTAACTCTACCCCAAGCTCTGATTAGAAAATATGAATCAAAGTGGATGTGGTTGACCGTCCAGTACCCAACTCATGCCCGAAATCCGACGGAGCATCGAAGTATTCCCTCTAGAAGGAAAAACTAGAATACAATCCAGGATAGGCGAGACTCAGCCTTCCATCAACTAACCTAATCCTGCGGTTCAACGGGAAAGAGTGTAAAGCTAGAGTGGACATGGCTTGCATTCCTACTTATCGATGCATTCCCCGGACGTGGGGGCACAAGCGAGAAACAATATGAATGTGAACCGACCATTCATCATCAACTTTATGTCTTCGAAGCTTAGGTGGGAGTATAAACATAGCTAGGATAAGACTCGACCGTCCATGTAGTACATTTATTAACCCGAGACTGGGAGTAGAAGTGTGATCATCCAAAGGCTGGCTACGATAGCTCAATATTGTGAATTATATATAGTGTTTACAATGACTCGAGGCTACAACTGAAAGGATTCCTAGAGATAGAATCTTCGATCGATGCCCAAGCTCATGGGCAACTGACTATCATTCCAACCTGAACGACGAGCAACATATCACCGGTACATTGAATGGAAAGCACGTTACTCGAATACACAAGGAGATTCAAACTCAAAGCAAGAGCCAGTTATGCAGCCGCACGCAACTCGAGGCAGACCCCTACTTGACATTTGCTTCAACGTGCTTCTAAGCCTGATCTTTGGCCATTTGTAGATAATTGCTTAAAGCATTTAGAGCCCTTCACTATAAAACTTAATAACTCATGACAAGACTCTGGGATTCAACCGGAGTAACCGTCATCATTGATCGTCCCAACCAGATTTCACGTTGATTATTACGCGAAATAGTTACATTTGAACTCAAAGAATCCAAGACTGCACCCACTGAGCTAACAATCGACATTACAGTCAGCTATAGCGACCTATCATGGGTACTGAAGACAACTCAGTGCAACGATAATGAAGGAATAAGTTGGCTTTCTCTGAATGAATCTTGATGTGCTCGCTTGGACCCATTCTTACATGCATACGATCTCATCGACTATCGCGATCCATGCATTGAATATTGACTCGAGGCATGTCCCGATGAGACAAAAGAACCGCGTCATGGATCTAGAGAGATCTACTGCACTTAAAGTGGAAGTGGACAAACTCAACAACAATAGGTTTACCCGCGACACCCTCTGCTCGAAATGGGTATCCAATCTAGTTCCTATGAGAAAAGCTGAAGGAAAGTGGCAGACATACATCGACTACTCTTACCTGAACAAGGCATGCCCAAAAGACACCTTTCCACTTTTGAGGATCTACCAATTGGTAGACTCAACCGTTGGACATGAACTGCTTTCATTTATGGATGTGTACTCCAAATACAACCAGATTATGATGCACATCCTCGACTAGAAGTACACCAGCTTCATTACTCATCTAGGGCTATATTTTGTGATGCCATTTAAACTAAATAATCCTGAAGCTACTTACCAGAAACTGGTCAACAGGATGTTCAAAGACCGGATCGGGCGATCAATAGAGGTATATATGGATGATGCGCTTGTGAAGTGACGATGATCAAACGACCACCTCGATGACTTAGCAGAGATGTTCAGTTTTATCCAAAGATATGGAATGAAACTCAGTCCCTTGGAATGCTCTTTCGGCATTGCATCAGGGAAGTTCCTTGGTTTAATGTTCAACCCTCGCAGAATTGAAGCAATCCCTAAGAAGATTCAGGAAATCAAAGACATCTAGAACCTGAAGACAATCAAGCAGGTATAGAGTCTAAATGAGAGGTCATCGTCCTAAGTCGATTCATCTCCAGGGTCACCGATAAGTGTACTCTCTTCTTCAACCTAATCAGGAGATGGAAAAGGAATTTTGAATGGACACAGGATTGTAAAGACGCATTCCAAGCTTTTGTGAACCACTTAAAGTGACCTCCCATCTTGTCGAAGCCAGTGGATCATAAAGATTTATACATATATTTAGCCATGTTGGTAGACGCCATAAGCCCCGCAATGCTATGTGAAGAGAATTGGATCCAAAGACCGGTATATTATGTAACCAAGCGATTGATAGGTGTACCCCATTAACGTCTATGCCGACCAGCCTTTACGACAGGTTCTACAGCAACCTTAGACATCTGGAAGTTTGCTCAAATGAAATATCGAGCTAAGCCAATTCAATATCACTTATCTCCCTCGGAGAGCTATCCAGGGACAGACATTAGGAGACTTCATCTCTGAATTCACTACATCAGATGATGATTCGAAGAGCAATGGAGAACCAAACAACCGATGAAAAGTGTACGCGGATGGAGCATCCAAGGATCGGTGTACTGGCCCCAGAGTCGTGTTAGTAACTTCTGTGGGAACAATCGATCTACTATACCTTGAAACTCGACTTCCCTGCAATAAATAACGAAGCTAATTATGAAGCCATAATCGCCAGCCTCAAACTTGCTAGAGAACTGGGAGTAGAAACTTTACATATCTTCTGTGATTCCTGGTTAGTAGTATGCTAAGTAAGGGAAGATTATCTTGCTAAGGGCAGCGTCTCGCTCCTTATCTCAAATGGGTCCAAAAGCTACTGGCCGACTTCGAATATTGCAGCATTACATGCATCTTTGGAGAAAAAAAATGAAAAATCCGAGTCACTGGCCATGCTAGCCAGTTCTGAGGATGCGCAACAAATACACTTTGTCCCGGTTGAAGTACTTAACATTCTAAGCATTGATAGATGGAGATCGAATAGATCTTAGAGACGGAGCCAGAAAAGGAGTCATGGATGACTCATATCAAAGACTATCTACAACTGGGAATTCTTCCTAAATGGAGGAATGAAAAACGATAGATCCTTTGAAAAGCTTCATGCTACGTCATCCTAGAAGGAGTCATGTATAGAGAGGGTTTCTTCATTTCCCTACTTCGATGTATTGCCCATGATTAAATCAAACGAGTCTTGAGAGAAGTCCATGAAGAAGAATGCAGCGATCACACTAGGGGGCAAACCCTGACAAAGAAAATACTTAGCTACGGGTATTACTGGCCAACTGTCAATCGAGGTGTAGCTGATCACACAGACAATGGGACGAGTAATAGATGTTTGCAAAAATTTCAAGAGCCCTACGGACGGAAATTACTCAAATGGCCAGTCCATAGCCGTTCGCCACTTGAGGTATTGACGTCATCAGCTTCTTGCCGATTCTAAATGTGGTGCGAAATACACCATCATAGCAGTGGATTACCTCACCAAATAGGTTGAAGTTGAACCTTTAGCTGCGATCACAATGAAAAAAATGTAATCAACTTCATTGTCTGAAACATCATCTGTCGTTTTGGCCTTCCACGAACCATTGTAACTGATAATGGAACCCAACTCAATAGCGTTAAATCAAAAACTTCTGCCGTCGGCATCATATTACAAAGATATTTGCAGCATTTTCTCACCCTCAAGCTAATGGACAAGTCGAAGCTGTTAACAAAATCATAAAGTCCATTCCGAAGAAGCGTTTGGAAAAGGCTAGAGGCAAGTGGATCAACGAACTCTCATCAGCATTATGGGTAAACAGAATCACCAACAAGTCCACGACTGGCCATACTCCATTCGCCCTTGCTTACGGCTCTGAGGCCGTCATCCTTGTAGAACTTAAAGCCCCTCCCATCGAATGACTTATTACAACACCTATTTCATTATAAAATAATATATAAACAAGGAATTGAAATCCAATTGCAATTAAACTAGCTCCATAGAACGGGGCACAGATAACAACTAATGGATATAATCTTGAATTTATACTATTGGAAATCGACCAAGCGTCATGACATCAAAGAGGGGTACAACACTTTGGGAAGATAATTCAATGGAAGGATAGCGACTATTCAGGAAACTGAATGGATTTCTTCCGATGACTCTAACTTGCATCAATTTAAAGCATGTCATGTACACAACAAGACGTACTTTGGGGCGCAAGTGTTATCCGGTCTTTTGGCCCGGCTATATTCAGATTATCTGGACAAGTTAGACCAGACGATCATCGAGGAAGACAGTCTGGAATGATAATTATTAGGCTCAGAGATCAAGCGCAGGCAATGATATGAAGCGACGATCAACTAAGGCTAAGAGATAGACTCTCCAGAATATTCTAAGTATGGAATAATGCCTCCCCTAGGCAAGGGATCAATGACTATCCCTTTCCGTAGGGGATCGATACATAACCTCAATTTTTGTTCCAAACTTGGTAAGATCGTTATTAATTGACAAGGAAGGCTGCATGAGGCTACATTTCAAGTTTCAAGTCATTTGGAGTTCGTATGCTCAAGTTATGGGAAAATTACTTCACCTATTAAAAGGGATCGATATAAAAGGGACTGTCTATATTCAGCTTTCACTATATATTGCAACAATGATCGGTCAATAACTCAAAATCTACAGATGCTATCAACATGAAACTTGGAGTATAAGCTAATTAGAACATGTGGAACACCCCTTAGGGATCACATGGTATTTGGAGCAAGTTGGAGGGATCGGTACCTATCTCTCTTGTGGGATCGGTAGAAATTAGAATTCAAGCAACGCTACTTCACGGAAAATGCAATATCTCACAAAACCATGCGTTAGAATTGCACAAAATTTGGGGAGAAAGTAGCTAACATCATAGGGCATCCATCATAGGGATCACAGCCTATTTGGATGCATTAATAAGGATCGGTACCGATCCCTATTATAGGCCCCAATGGGCCTGCAAATTTTTAGGTAATCTCGTCTTGGTCTCCCGAACATTCTGCCAAAATTTTAGTCCGACTCGTGCATGGCTTCCCCTATAAATACAACTGGTATAGTGTCAGAAAAGGGATCCTACTTTCTCTGTCGAGGCTCTACCATTTTTATTCTTCTCTTTTGTACTAATGGATCCCAGCTAATCCAAACATTCTTGTAATCATAACCAAGTGGAAGTTCAATAAAAATATGAAGTGGACCTAGGCCAAGATTGCCGAACCACTATAAAAATTCTGTGTGTTCCTTTATAATTTCTGCTCTGTTTTAATTTCATTCTTCATTCAATCTCTACTAGATTCTATTGGGTTTTGATTCCCATTTTTGGCATCAACAGTAACCAACACTTAGCCCCTTCTATATATGCTCATTCTACTCCATTCCTATAGTATTTATTCTCCACTCAAATGCTACTATAATTAACTAACATTTTAAGATAAGGTAATTATGGTTACACACATAATCTATACACTCAAAAGACATAAATATAATAAAGAATGCTCTCTCATTCTGTATGTTTAACCCAACCAAAAGTGAAAATTAACGTACCGTAAATGGCTATTTCTATCCAAGGCTTAGGGTGTTGCTAAACTTAAGCTCTGATATCAAGTGTAATGCCCCCATTATAATAAACATTTGAAATCAATTGCAAACACCATGAAATACGATTGCAACTAATTTTTGATATTAAAAATAGTGGATAGTTTGTTTTATTATTTAATTTGTTAATAACTAAGAAGGAAAAGGAGAAAACCTCATAGCAGAATCAAACATCAATATAAATAAATATTAACTCAATAATACATTTATTTAACATCATCACATTAATTTGCATTTCAATACAATAATGGTACAAAAGAATATACCAAATTAGCTATCCACGTGATGTGCACGTAAATGTGCATATTTTGACATCCATATTTAATCTACTTTTATTTTTAATAAACGTCATAGTTGGGTATTTTTACATGTTTAAAACCAAATTTCAAAAATACTTTCAAGTCATCATTCATGCATCAACTTGGGGGTAAAATGGTAATTTTGTGCATATATTAATTTTGAGAATATTCTCTTGCACATTTATTTGTAGAAATTTGGATGGAAATATGAATGCACAAAGGAAGGAAGACAAGAGAATGAAGAAATAAATCAATTCATGCAACATGGAGGACCCACCTACCCACTTACCTTGATCTACAATTAGGAGCTAATGCACATGTTAGTGGAAATTAAAGTTACATGCATACTTAATGGAGGATTAGTTAGAAGCTAATGATAATTTGGTGGCCACACTTCCTAAGGGGTATTTTAGGTAGCTTCCTAAAATATGGATTAGGGTTTTAGGCTTGTATAAATACCCCTTTTATGTTCATGTAATGAGTTTTTAGTTTTTACAATATATCACGCTAGTTGTAGCCTCAAATCAAATGAGAAACAAAATGGTTTCCTAAGCCTCTTTTTCTTCTTTACTCTTTCATGCTTTCATGTTATTTTATGTTCATTTTTATTTACATGCTCTTTTTTCTTCCATGTTAGTAGTTAGCTTAATTTATGCAAGTAGTTTAGCTCTCTTTTTATTTTAATTAGCTTGCACTTCTTTTGTTTTCTATGCTAAAATTTACATGTGTTGAAATGATAACAAAAATGAGTAGCTAAACATCTTCAATTCAGGGGTAATGAAGCTCTCTAAAATTATGAAATTTCAACATATTTTTTGATCTATGATCTCTTTTGAATGCTTCATCAGAAGTGGATGTTGATGTAAGTTTATAAAAGGAATTTGTTAGCCTATGTTGTAATCACAAATGGGTTATGCTTAATCCAACATAAACACAATTTACATCATCATCTACTTAAGTGACATTGATTGTGGAATTAAAATAGGAACAAAATTTAATGATCTATGTTACTAATCAAAAATAGTAAATAGATCATACTTAAAATAGATTTTGTTTTAGTTTCATATTCATTTTCATGAGAGTTGACAAGTGATTTTAGTTGTTGTATTATAGTTTGATGGTTTAAGTTATGTTAATTAATAACATAAATAGACCATACTTATAATAAATACATCACTAATTCCACTTAAGAATCAAAATATAGAGATCATAGATTATTTTTATGTTGATTTATGTAAAAATATGAGAGTGGATTTGTCTCTAAGTTGTTTTCTAATCTCATATTTTCAATCACTATTGTTCTAGCTAGTTTTACATTTTTCTTAGCTTAAAACAATCTCAAGTTTGGTTTAATTTGATTGAGTAGAATTTTTAAATCACTTCAATTCCCTATGGATCGATTCGTACTCGCCACGTACAAAAATAGTACGCCATGCGCTTGCGGTTATTTTTATTACAATTTTTCAGTAATTGTCAAACCAATAGAAAACTCGTCGATTCAACACCATGATACAGCGTACATCCACCTTTTCATTCCCTCTTCCGCTTCTACCTACAACTTCACACCCGAGTAGATATATAAAAAAAGAAAAAGGTTTCAACTATGTTTGGACTGCACCTAACCCTATAAACTACGACCATAAGTTTGATAGTTATTGCAAAAGGGAAAGACTGCATATGTATTCTCTTGGGAGATCAAGCCCACATAGTTCTGTTTCCTACTCTTCACCTGCATCCAAATACTTGTTAGCACATAACAGCCACAACATCCATGCAACCAATGTAAGCAGGAAACACTACTGCTACACAAACACACGATCATCAAATGTGTACTAAGCCGCTATGCTAGCAACACAACAGCACATCGACAAATGTGTACACCAAATCACTAAATGTGTAATAACCCACTACATTAGTAACCCAAACATCAAATCACTAAATGTGTACTAAATCACTATATTAGTAACACAGCATTCATGATGACCGCTATAACTACATATTAATAATAGTAAGATATCACACAACTCATCTTAACGTGATTTCATCTCTATACAATAAACATATTAATTTACACATAATAATTACTCACATATGTTATAATCATCCAAAAAGAGATATTTAGACTCATTAATTTCTCTTAAGTATAGAATAGCCTTATTATTGTTTATTGCAAAAACACATTTATTTATTCCGGCTTAAAACCATAATAACCTCAAAAAAACGATAATATACTTCAAAAATCTTCTTTGTATATTTATTTCACCAAATACCTTAAAAACTGTAATTTAGGTAATAATAATATATATTTATACTCAAATATCCATAAATCCTCTTTAACAACCATTTTATCACTATTTAACTCATAGATAATAATTTTCCACTTTAATCCTAAAACTCATTTTATCATTGTTTATCTCAGAATAGTAATAACATAGCTCAAAAACACTTTTGAAAATACGGTTTTACTATTATTGTTATTATTGTAGAATATCTCTTATTTTTATTACTCCATTAATAATAATAATAATAATATTCTGTTAACCTGCCTTTTGGGAAGACCATAGACAGGCGGATTTAACTCAAATGATTGTTCGATTATCGAGGCTGGAATATGATGGTATTAGTTCAGATGATGGATAGACGATCAATCACGGATGACAAACATGATTATGAGGTCGAGATTTGGTATAGTCGATGGACAAAAAGCACGGGATACTTGGAATATGGGTTTCAACAAAAGTTGAGTTGCTTCGGGTTGCTTGGAGTTTTCTTCGAGTCACATTTGGATTTGCTTTGGGTTTTCGAGAGGATTGCTTCGAGTCAGGCCAAGACATACTTTGGGTCACCGAGGGATCGGCATGTTTTCATAGGGTCAGAGTTGACTTCGGGTCGACAACCATCATGCTTTGAGTCGGCAGCTAGCTAGCTTCGAGTCGGCATAAAGCTATGAGGTCGGCATCACGTTGGGATCGACATGTTTGAAGGACTTCGGGTCGGCACTTCCACGAACTCGGGTCGGCAGTAGGGAAATGGGATCGACATGTTAGGACACTTCAAGGGGTCGGAATTATTGGCTTGCTTCAGGTCGGCTATGGATGTTCTTCGGGTCGGCCATGGGAAATCAGGTCGACATAGGATTCTCAATTCGGCATCATTCTCTTCGAGCCATAATGCAATTTACTTTGGGTCATTTAGGGGTCTGCTTCAGGTCATCTTCGAGGCAACTCCGATCAGCATATTAACAACTTGGGATCGGTCATGATAAAGGGTATGGGCTCGGTTATGGTTTTGGTGGGCCCATATCACTCAGGAAGCCCATTAACCAGAATTTTGCCTATATATACACCAGGCGGGGTTTCAAAAAGAGAGATTCTGATTCTGTTTCCCTTCATCTTCTACAAAAAGGCTACTCTACCATTTTTGTTTTAGAAACTCCGGATTGTAACTGTAATCAATTCTTTGAGAATAAAAAAGGAAATTTCTGGAGTGGACGTAGGCCAGAGTAAGCCGAACCACTATAAATCTCGTCTTTTTTACTTATTTCTTTTTAATTTTTCTTGTTCTTCATATTTATATCCTCCTCATATATTCTATCTGTGATCTGCGACTGTGAATTGGTGCTTTCATTTGCAATTAGGTGTTTGTGATCATTTTTGGCGCAAACATTTTTGGTGCTTTCAGTGAGAAAGCTAGCACTCAGGGATTCTAAAGCTTGGATTTTGGATTTGAAGGCTTAGGAACTCAGATTCTGGAAGTTACGGTTAGGCAATCAGCAAGGAGGTAGGTGACAGCAAGGAGCCATCAAGCGGAAAGTCAGAAGGCTCGAAGCTAGAACAGATTAGGCATCCATCTACATCACAATGGATGAGATGCGGACTATGGTGGATTCCATGCAGGAATAGATGTTGAAAGGCAGGAAGAGATGATGTAGGAACTCTTCAGGCAGATGGGAACAGTTGGGACACAGAACCTAGGAAATGGACCAACTGCAGCTGCTGGCAATGTAGAACAAGGAGTCGGAGCTAAAAAATCTCTGGAGGTCAGAACTAGAACCGGGGTGGAGAGCTTGAAGGAAATCAGCAAAAGTCGGGGGGCAGACCCTCAGGATTGGATATTGGAAGGCCCGTAAATGGAGCTCAGCAAGCTGTGGCTAATGCAACTGCAAATGAGCAACATGAAGAGTACTACCCAGAATATCCTCCAGGATATGGGAGGCAGGATGGAAATGCAAACAGGGGAGCACCCCCCGATGGAGACGAGCGGATGGTTGGATTGATAAGAAGGAGTATGAGAGGAGGGCTACCGAGCAGAGGCTTGGAGGAAGTTAGTCGGAGTCCGTTCACTCCGAATATCAAAAATGCAAGGAACCCTCCAGAATTCAAACTACCAACGTTGGAGGCCTAAGATGGGAAGCCAGACCCGACTATGCACGTAACCAAATACATCAGGCATATGGAAGTGCTGGGGGCATATGAGGAGGTGATTTCAAGATGTTTCCCTTTATACTTGACGGATTTAGCTGCACTCTGGCTCGGGAAGCTAGAGAATGGATCGATCAGGACATGGGGCGAGCTAGTGGAACGCTTCATGAGGTAGTTCAGGGTCCACGTGACGCGACCTAAGAATGTAATGACACTGGCATCAATGAAGCAAAGGGCATGAGAGTCCGTGAGGAATTTTCTAATTCTGTTCAATGCAGCCGTGGCATCAATGGACCGCCCGGATCCATCAATGATTTTGATGGCCGCGGTAGTAGGAATTGCTGAAGGCACCGAGTTCAAGGATTTTTTAGCATGGGATCCACTATAGGATCTTAGAGAGTTCTATCATGAGGCGGAAATATTTATTCGGTTAGAGGATTCACGTGCCGAAAGGTAAGAGGTAAACGCCGCGCAAGGCGAAGGAACATCTGGAGAAGGACATGGGATGGATAAAGGAAAACGAAAGCAGGATGATAGATATGATGATTCAAATAAATGGAGGAGAGACTAGGAACCCAAATTCACAACATACACAGACTTGACAAAGAATCTGGAACGGATTTACTTGGAAACACGAGGGCAGCTCCCCTATTGGAGACCACCCAAGAGGGATCCCACTGAACGGGAACACAGGAGTGGGAGGTACTGCCTATTCCATGAGCTAGAAGGGCATGCCATGGATGAATGCCACCACTTGAAGGACGTGGTGGAAGAACACGTTAGGAGTGGCATATTGCCGTAGTATGTGAGGAACCAGAGAAGAGTGGTAGAACATGAGCAGCTACCACCTGCACCAAACATGAACGACCTTGGATCGGGGTCATGATGCATCATCAATTGATCGTGATGGCAAGGGCCGAGTTCAGGATTTGAACTTCAGTCATCAAATATTTTTTTTGATTTTGTTTCAAAAAATAAAGCAGCTATGCAACTTACACATGTAAGGGAACCGGAGCGATCCCCAGGCATGCTCTGAGATGGTAATAGACTGCTTTGCCCGGAGAAGCATCACTTAGTTTTTTTCTGTTTTTTCTTATTAGACACTTGGAATTTGGATTTAATATATGAATTTCGATTTTATGAAACAAATCCCTAACCGGAGAGTTACGGGGTGGATACTGGAAGTCAGTTGGAAATTGATCGCATAATGTTCAGGGATACTGAACCGGAGTGCAGGGAGTGACGCCGCTTCGCCGGAGAGCGATAGGATCGACTCGCTCGATGTTATTTCCCCTTCATGGGAGAGTGACAGGATGGGATCCAGCAAGAACCCGGAGTGGCTATAATCGGTCTAGGACTTAGGCTATGGCATCGCTTAACGTTCAGGATACTGAACCGGAGTGCAGGGAGTGACGCCGCTTCGTCGGAGAGCACATAATTGGCTCGCTCGACGTTGTTTCCCCTTTACCGGAGAGTGACAGGATGGGATACAACAAGAGCCCAAAGAGGCTACAATTGGTCTAGGTGGACCAGGGCATCGCTTAATGTTCAGGGATACTAAACCGGGGTGCAAGGGATAGGTTGCCGCGCTGGAGTGCAACATGATCTGCCTATTCAATCGTTATGTTTGGATCGAGCTTAGCAAGAGTCCAGAGGCCGTCAACGATCCGGATAGATCATAGGATTTGATTACTAACTTCCAAGGTGTGAAATGGATTTGGATAGTGACCTCTAACAACTACGAATTTGGATATGGACCCAGCAAGCTCTCGAATTTGGATATGGACTCGGCGAGGTCCCGGATTTGGATTACAGGACCCGAAGATGTCCCGGACTTGAATAAAATGATCTGGAGAGATCGTGGATTTGGTTAATGGATTTGGAATTGATAACGACTCGGAACGGTCGTGGATTTGGCTATCGGACTTGGATGGAATTGCTTGATAATGGATTGGATGGTAAGGTTATAGATGGAATATTGACTTTGGATATCGGATTTGAAGCTATTCAAAACACGCCTTCCAATAGCAAGGCATGTTTTGGTGGAAAATTTTAAGCTGCCTTTTGGCAAGACCATAGACATGCGGATTTAACTCAAACGATTGCTTGGTTATCGAAGCTGGAATATGATGGTATTGGTTCAGATGATGGATAGGCGATCAATCACGGATGACAAACATGATTATGAGGCCGGGATTTGGTATAGTCGATGGACAAAAAGCACGGGATACTTGGAATATGGGTTTCGACAAAAGTTGAGTTGCTTCGGGTCGAGTCACATTTGGATTTGCTTTGGGTTTTCGAGAGGGTTGCTTCGAGTCAGGCCAAGGCGTACTTCGGGTCACTGAGGGATCGGCAAGTTTTCATAGGGTCAGTGTTGACTTCGGGTCGGCAACCACCATGCTTCGGGTCGGCAGCTAGCAAGCTTCAGGTTGGCATAAAGCTCTGGGGTCGGCATCACGTTGGGATCAACATGTTTGAAGGACTTCGGGTCGGCACTTCCACGAACTCGGCTCGACATTAGGGAAATGGTATCAGCATGTTAGGAAACTTCAAGGGGTCGACATTATTGGCTTGCTTCGGGTCGGCTATGGATGTTCTTCGGGTCAACCATGGGAAATCAGGTCGGCATAGGATTCTCAGGTTGGCATCATTCTACTTCGAGCCATAATGCAATTTACTTTGGGTCATCTTCGAGGCAACTCTGGGTCGGCATATTAACAACTTAGGATCGGTCGTGATGAAGGTATGGGCTCGACTATGGTTTTGGTGGGCCCGTATCGCTCAGGAAACGCGGTAACCAGGATTTTACCTATAAATACGGCATGCGGGGTTTCAGAAAGAGTGATTCTGATTCTGTTTCCCTTCATCTTCTACAAAAAGGCTACTCTGCCATTTTTGTTTCAGAAACTCCGGATTGTAACTGTAATCAATTCTCTGAGAATAAAAAAGGAAATTTCTGGAGTGGACGTAGGCCAGAGTCAGCCGAACCATTATAAATCTCATCTTTTTTATTGCTTTCTTTTTATTTTTTGTTGTTCTTCATATTTATATCCTCCTCATATATTCTATCTGTGATCTGTGACTGTGAATTGGTGCTTTCATTTGTGATTGGGTGTTTATGACCATTTTTGGTGCAAACATATTCTACAATAAACTTTACAAACTCTACCATTTTGTTATTTACTTAAAACAATGCAATTTTTCACAAATTCATGTTGTCATTTATTAAACCTCTCATTATTTTATGGATTATAATTCTTTAATTCCAATTAGAATTTTTTTTTATTTATAAATTTCCTAGAAATTAATAAAGAATAACCTTATTCAATTTTTCCATGTTTACTTACATAAAATGTTTAAATCTCTATTATTTATAAATATTACTCCTATGTAAATAATCTCATTTACTACTAATTTACCTTATATTCCCAAAACTATACAATTTCATTCATTTCTATAAATCAACTATATACAAGAATTAACAGTTAATTGTAATTAAATGTTAAATAATGTGGTAATTAACACTAAATCAAGCGAATCAACCCTTAACTTTTAAAATATCGCAACAATCCAAACAACCATCAATATAGCACGACCTATATTAATCAATATAAATTATTCAGCGATGGTTAATTGTTAAATATTTTTAAAGCTCAGCTAATTAAATTTAATAAACCATACCAAAATGCTTTTACAAATAGCCTCCATACTCAGAAAACCTAGTGACATATCATTCAGAATTTCATGACGAGTCCAATAAAAGAAGTAGTATGTGAATCGAAGTTCGTATGCATAGGATGTGGAGGTTAGAAGATACAAGACTTTATTTAATAAAATAAAAAAATAAAAAAATTACACCACCGTATACTGTATCAGGTACCTCCTTCCCCCCGTTTCATCATGATCAAACCTATAGGCCATCGCCTATCTCCACCGCTGCATCCCCTAAATGGCCACTTAGGCAAGATCCATGACTACCACCATCCCCCATCATATGCCCCTCATTCGTCGACCATACTGGATTCACTCCATTCGTCGTCGTCCACCCAATGGTGCCCCCCATTCAAACGGTCGAAGTTTAATTGTAAATTTCCAACCGCCTCGAATGTCATAACCAAAAACAGACGCTTTCCATCTATTCCACTCGTCGAGAGTTTTCCAACGATATATAATTCGATAAGGTTTGGAAAATTCAGGTTTTAATCACTTTTTAAACAACTTGTTAATCACCATTAGAGATAGTTAAAGTTGATCTTGGGACTAAGGAAGAAAAGAGAAGATAGAGATTATGGTTAGGGTTCCGTTACCTCACTTATATAGTCTTTTCAGGTAGGTTATTGACGTATACCTAGTTTGGCCAAAAACAACTACGTATGCTATTATAACACTATATCGCCTCATTTCGCAAATTGTAACTCAAAGTGCATGAAAACTATACATCAAACCGATCATCTTGAAAAGACCTTTGCAGCGGCTATAAAAACGATACCCAATCCATTTTTTTATTAAAAATATTTTTAATTAATTTAATATTTTGCAGCATCAAATTTGCGGGTTGTTACAAGTGAAATACCATAAATTATACCCAGTTGTTTCACTTGTAATATTAATATGATATGGTAAATAAATATTAAAGTGATCCAAGTTACAACTATATATCTGATTATTTACTTCATAGTGCACAAAGTTTAAGGAGAAATAAGTTGAGAAATACAAATAACTATGATGATAATTTTATAGTGCATCCTTGATTAAAGTTCACGTTAGAGTTGAATATATATGCCATTCTCATAGTGAAAATATAATATATTATTGTTAATAATAATAATTATTGAGATATTACAGGAAAATACCCCATCCTACATTAATTCATTGGGACAAATTATTTATTACTTTAACATGATATTATTTTCTTTATATGTTAGTGCTCTGTTTTTATTACCGCTTATTGATTATTTATAGGTGCTCACATGTTTATATAATTAATACCCTTGATGATATTACATGGGTTGAGGTAGTGAGTATGATGAGAGATAATTTATGCGATTAGTATCTTGTGAGATTCATTCGATATGAGGGTGTTTTTGGTGGTAAATCCAAATGTAATACTATAGAGGCTAGTATCCATTATAGCTAACTAACCATTAGGTAGCACCTCGAGCCTATGATAAGTTAACTCTATTATCACTAGTAAAAAAGTATTCTATTGGGACCAATCCTAGGTGTTGAGAATCTGTACATAAATTAAATTAATGAAAATATGTGAATTGTGATTTGATTGTTATTTGGGGTAACACGGAAACTGTGCAAGGACGTCCACAACGTAATTGAGTATTTTCTCTTGTTATTTTTACTCAGCCTATATTATAGATTTCCAATAAATATGATATTTGGGAAATTGTAATTCAGGGAAATTTAAGATTACATTTCATGAATCTTTTGAAAAACAGGTTTTGAAAACAACAGAGCTAATGAAATGAGAATGCTTACCTATGAATTAGTATGGAAATTAGATACAATAAAAGGATGTTATAACTCGAGTGGGGTAGATTAGCGCACCTTGTGACTTTTACCTATGTACCATGATGACTTGATTATGCATTATTAATGCCTAAATCATTATAGTGCCAAACGAAATTATAATGGAATGTTGACAAGCAATTACTTATGGGTTGTTCTGGCTACTAACTATGACTTCTGTATTATTTAAGTGTAACAACCCACACTTCTCGATACACCGATCCAAAGCCTAGTGTGACTTTCAGACTCGCGTCATGCCAAGAAATATGAGTATTTTAGTTTTTAAGTATTACTAAGCAAGACTATAATGGTAAATTCTATGATATTCTACACTTTCAGATTTCACCAGTGGAAGGAATTAAAATATAAGTACTGAAAAATAGATATTTCAGAAAAATAATCTCCAAAATACTCAATTTCCATATACATCGTTTCCAACATACAATATAAGCTTTATAGGCTTTCAATACAATAAGTAACTTCATGATGAAAAATAAATAATATAAAAACTCCAACGTGTAGCTCCTTTCTCCATGTACTATGCTTAATGAACTATTAACCTGTCATGCTGTAGTGGGGAAAATAGAAAGAAGGGGGTGAGTCAAACAAAAGTCCGGTGAATGATTACAAGTTTAATACATGATGATCATGTGCGATTAACTTTAATTCTATTCTAGATGACATAGGGTGTACCACGAGTGTCCATGAATTCCTAAGGTCCATTACCAAAGGGTTCTTGTTCAATACATATCTACACTACAACTAGTGTAGGCTACTACAAGGATCGAACCACGTGTCGAACCTCTCAACTAACGATCAACCACTGCTCCTAAAGCTACTAAATATGTAAAGCACTTCCTCCTTGGCTACTAACTATGGAAAACCACCATTATGCTACTGCGGGAATACATTCCCAGTACTATCACTGCATAATGCTACTATGGGAACTACTTTCCACTATATCACCGCCACTAGTACTCGAGAGTCGATTTTTCCTCTAACTACTACTACACGTAACCTACTACACATCGAGCCGGAACCTGCAATGCTAACTCACTAAAGTGTCTCATCATCCACATTTATATCCACCTCTCGATTGTAGTATGTGCCTCTTATTGCATGCGTTGGGATCCTCCATTCGAACTGTATCACGTTGTGTTAGTATCTTTGCATACTAAGACTCCCATTGTGCTGGGACACCCTCCATCAGGCTTCCTCGTAAGTGTTGCGCGTCCACTATGGAACCTCATGCGAGTACCATTTGCAAAAATACATCCCCCCCAGTCGATACTCGATCCTAAATTGGGTAAAGAACATTTATCCAGCACTGCAATGACCTAGCATCTTCTCATAAGGAACTAGCTTTCCTACTCCTCCTAAAATACATCCAAATAGACATATATCGGGTCACAAAAAATTGCCATCCATTTAAATTATTTTTATTAATTGGGCCTTAGGCCGAGGTTCAAATTGTGCACTTTGCACGTAATCGGTCGACCGCTAACCCTAACCGGTCGACCTCTACCGTTCAACCACTAGGGATCAGTGGTCAGCTGGTCATAGGCTAAAATTTTGGGTTCGTTAATTTTCTGATGTTGAATTTACTTTGATTAATTTCGTTTCAATTGCAGTTTAAGATGAACCATAATCACTAATTTTAACCAGTCTATATTTTCAATTTCAATTTCAATTCTTCAATCTAGGTTTTTTCGATTTTAGGGTTTATAAATTTTAGGATTTAGAGTTAATTAAATTAAAGGGGTGTGCTAGATCAATATCAAGTTTAACAATTCACAATAATTTTAATTCTACCTTAGATTATAGAATTCAATTTTAGGGGCTATAGTTTAAAATTAGTTCTCTAGCATCCTAGATCATATAGGATAGAGTAAATTTTACTTCAGGTAATCATCTAACTAAATCTGTTCCCACTCACCTTATGCCTAAGTTCTTCCAACTTGCTTCGCTTTAGAACCGATCATGTTTGTTTGAAACTCCCAGATTCTATTGGTTGCAATCCTTTTACTTTGATTTTTAATTTACTTTGATGAATTTTTAGGGTTATAGGAGAGGTTAGAGTTGGGCGGAGTTTCATTACAGTGATGGTTTCTGTAGATTTTAGAGTTAGATTAATGTTGAATTTATAGGGATTAGCAATCATTCAAGATGTTAAATCTGGCCTAGAGAATCTTTAGAGTCATCACACGCACCCATCTTAGCTTGGCCAGGAAGTAACCAATCACCCCCATTCGAATATGTCACGAAGCAGCTAATCACCCTTGATTTTTCATTGCCAACGATTGCCCGCTTTCCTCCCTGGAACGACCGCTACTGGTCGACCATTGGCCATCTTGGGTTAATCGATCATCATGTAAAATTAAGAATTTTTATTATTAAATATTCATTCAATTTTAAATTCTTCCAATGCCCGTACTTCTCCCTACTAACTCCGATTTTGAAATGTAATGTATGAAAATCGTCCAGAAAATTACTATGAACGCAATGATATAAGTTTCATAGCCAAATTTGGACGTCTGTTGAAATTTCATTTTAGTCCTTGTTTTATTTAAATTAAATTTTCTTATTAAATTTTTGGGGTGTTACATTCTCCCCTTTAAAAGGATTTCATCACTGAAATCTCAATGTATGGAAAAAATGTAACTTACACGCAAATAACCAATAGCTACAACGATCTACTCATCCATGGAAAATCATTATCCTTTGAAATTTTCTAATGAAATATGTACATATATATGCAACGTGAATGCATGTGAACTTATAATAATGCATAGAGTAGGCAGTCTTCTGATCTAGTCGACCTTCTGTCATGCAAATGCTCATGCCATGCATCTAAAATGTAAGCAACATCCTAAATAAGTAGACTTGTAATTCCACATGTATGTGCAACCATTCCATTCATCTACAACATCCACATGCATAATGTTCAAATAGAATAAGTGACAACCAAGCATTCATATACATAATATCTAGCAACCTAAACAACAAGTAAAAGATAATGTGAATGTGTGTGTACTACCTATAGGATATACTATTCTAAGTATGTAAAAGAAAAAATCCAAACAATACATCCACTAGCACTAATCATCCATGATATGTCCTATTGACATGTTTACAACCATTCCTAGCATCCATTGGCTTCTACTTAAGCTAAAACCTAATTATAAAAATAATCTTTCTAAATAAAATGTAAACATACCAGAAAAGAGTTCAGGATGGGTAGCTCGGTCTTTCTCCTCAAGCTCCCATGTACTCTCAACTAGGTTGTCTCCCCACTGGACTCTAACCAGTTTGATTATTTCATTACAGAGTCGTTTTTGTCCCACGCTCAAAAATATGGATAGGTGCATAGCGAACAAGAGAATCACCTATCCTTTTTAACTTTAACTAACACAGCTTGACAATGAAGATTGAATCACATAGTCACTTTCGCAAGTACCTAATGACAGCTCCATAATAATTTAATCGTATTCTATCATGCCTTGGGAATTTTCTACTGATATGCTTTCTATTGTGGACTCAGCTCCATGGACTACCCCATATGTCTCTTGTTAGTACTTTCTTTTCCGCCTATCTGGTGCAGTCCTCGTCTCTCTATGAAATAAACCCATCCATTTTTTTCAACTGCACTTCCCATTCTTTACCACCGGCATAAACCTATAATCTGATGTATGTGCATAGGTAATTCTCTACAACCCTTGCTACTAACTCAAGTGGTGTCAACATGCACCATGCTAAACAACTTGAGCATAAGTGTGCTTCTATGAAACTGTAGCTATATGAAATCCTCAATGCACAACTTACTGCTTTAACTCATCCAATGGTACACCTAATCACCTCAACTTCTGGATACCAAGTGAGACAACTCGAATGTAGATGGTTTCGCCTTTCATGTTACTACCGACTTGGCTCTTTGCTATTTCTCCAATTTACTCAAGGGCAACCAGACTTAGTGATTTCTTAAATTGTTGAAAATATCAAACTTCTTTTCCAATTTGATTCAACTTAAGTCATCTCATTTTACTTTTGAATGGTTTCTTCAGTCCTTCAAAGATCATGGTACCAAGGTATCACGTTCAGAGCCTATGGGGATCCATCCTAAATCTCACAAGTGAATGTTTGGTCTATCTTCCTGTTCAACCGTAACAATAAAAGTACGAAAATTAATTGAAGTTATAACCTAGAATCATTCTAGCATTGGTGATTGTTTGTACCAAAAATGGGCACAACACTCTTCGGGAGTTGTTTGAAGAGATAAAATGAAGATTATAAATGTAAAACAGAGATTATCTAACAAAAACTCCAACAAATATGAATGTAAAGTGCACAGACAAGCAATTTAGAGTGGTTCGGCGTATAGCCTACGTCCACTATGAAGTTTTGATGATTTTATTGATTCTCTTTCAATGATTACAAGCGTTTACAGCGATGAACAGCGGATTACAGTTTAGAATTCGAAATTGACAGCAAAAGTATGGTGCAAATCTCAATCCGGCAGAGTCTGGACGCCTCAGAGAAAAAAGATCCTTTTTCCGTTGATTCTGGGGCTCTATTTATAGGCGTAGGAGGCTTGGATTTCGCTCAAACTCCGGGAGACTTGGCCTGACACGTGAGGGGACCCATTCGACCACTTCCAGAGAGTTTCAAGCCAATCTGTGATCGATACGAAATCATTTCGTATCGATCAAGATTACCTCCAATTGAGCTCAAAATTGGTGGAGACGTTCCTTGTTATGTGTGCAACCTTCAGTTAAAATTTCATGGTGTTTGGATCAGTGGATTGAGAGATATCGTCGATACGAGATGGATTTTAACGCTGGCTGTTCTGCTCGTCTCCATTGCTTCGACTCCATCCTTTCGTCTCGATGATTGCACGTGCTCTCAAGGTGATGCGGTGCGCGCGCCTCGCTTCGATCCGCCCTTCTCTCCGAGTCGACCGCGTCGACTCCATATATCTCGGCGCATTCGCATCGAGGGATGACGTGGTGTGCGCTCTTCGCCTCGATCCGGTATTTGCTCCGCGTTGACCGCTTCGACTCCATGTATCTTGCCCCGTTTCCTTCGAGAGGTGACACGTTATCCAAGCTGGTTGACCTGATGGTTTCGATTAGGACTTCATTCATGGATACGAAGCAAACACTGGCTGATGGATACGAAGCAAGTGTTGGCTGATGGATACGAAGTAAACACTGGCTGATGGATACGAAGCAAGTGTTGGCTGATGGATACGAAGCAAACACTGGTTGATGGATACGAAGCAAGTGTTGGCTGAAGGATACGAAGTCCTTCAATTGCTGGTATGCGTGAAGTCCATCGATACGAGTTCGATGGATACGAAGAAAATCGAGTCGAACCTGGGTACCTCGATGGATCCGGAGCTGATCGATACGAAGCATGATGGATTCGAACTGGGGCTTCGGTGATGGATACGAAATCGCCCAGAATGATGGATACGAAATCTGGGTTCTTTCCAATTTGACTCGATCATAACTTGAGTGTATGAGTCTGGATCGACTTGAAATTTGAGGTGCTGATCTCTATGGCCTTTCTTGTTGTGTCCTATCAATTGTAGCTCACTCTGGGCTCGGACAAAATTCAGTGATATCCATGGCGTGCTATCCTTGTTCTCTAGCCGGCTTCTTGATGTCCTGGCCTTGCCAAAAGGCGGGATAACATTTGCCCCCCAAAGTACGTCTTGTGAAAACATGACGTGCTTTGAAAAACTTTAGGCCTTCTTCGAATAGCTTTGGAAGTCACACCCCTTAGCCATTTTCTCGTATCGGTCCTCTTACGAATCGATGCTCAAAGTCGAAAAGCTTTCTTTCGTATCGATGTGGGTTGGCTTGATGGATACGAAAACAATCATTCGTATCGATGGTCACAAATGGTGGTGAATTCTGGTTCGAATCGATGATATCTGGTGGATACGAAATGGATGTTCGCATCGATAGATACTGATGGATACGAAATTAAAGCTCGTATCAACAGGTCTGCTCTGTTTCGAATCGATGGCTCAAAATTTGGATGTTTCGAAATGATGGTGTCTGGTGAACATTTCGCCTTGATGAATGCACAGCTTGGTGGATTCGAAGAGAGCGTTTACATCGACCCATCGTATTCATGCGGCCTCCATGTGCGCTCCGAACCGATAGAGTCTGGTGGGTTCGAAACGAGCCTTCGTTTCGATGCGCCGTCTGACTGGTTGCGACCGGTCAGATTGACTGGGAGTCGAATCGACTCGGTTCCGTCCTAGGCTTCATATAAATACCTGGGACTTAGCCCATTCTCACTTTTTTACCTTTCTACTTTTTACTGTTGCTCTTCATTCCTTCTTTTACTTTCGTATCGATAAACTGAGAGACAAGTGTTCGCCTTCGAGTCGAAGCAAACTTTCGTTTCTTTATTTCAAATCGCTGAAATCAGGTAATGAATGGATAGAGTCATGTCAATAACGTCGAATCACGAGTCTGCGCATTCATCTTTCCTGCCTTTTCGTCCAGCCTTCACGAATTTTCAGATCTGGACGAGAGAAAACGGTATTGGGGAATGACTCGTGGCCATGGAGCTGAGATCCCTTGGGGAAGAAGAAGATATGGAGGAAATCACCCTATCTTCGTCTCGTGTCGACCTGAAATTGGAATATTCGAATCGATCCAGTCAGCATACGTTCGTATCGGTAGGGAGATGAGAGCGGCAATTGCTGCGAAGCCATCGTTTTCAGATCGATGCAAAATTGGTGAATTCGATCGGTTCGAATTGATCTGCTTCCGATCGACACGATTCGTATCGATTCGAACCTGATTGATACGAAGCGCTCTCACCCCTGCCTGACCGATACGAGTGTATCGAGTCGAACTCGATCGATACGAAGCACCTGCATTCCAGTGTGATCGACACGAACATATCTTTCATTCTGAGACGATCGATACGAATGTATCGATTCGAACAGCCGGGTTGCGACGCATGACCTTCATGACTCGATACGAAATGAAATGTAACGACCGATTCCAACCTAAATTCGAACGGACTTAAAGAAATTTTTAATATTCAAATACTTGACTCCGACGAGCTTCTGCCTTGCACAATAGAACTTTGTCACAGAACTGCATATTTGACTGACTTTCGGAGCTCGTCGATGGAACTGCCTTTTAATAGAAAAGTACAACGAACTCTTTAACCTGGAATCGATTGTTATCATCTGGATGGCGCAGTCATGACGGTCAGCGATGACGGTCATGTTTGTCTGACTTCCAGAATCTCGTCGCTTGCACATTTTCTTTAACTCTGCAGAATTTGCTCAAGTCATGCACAGCACTTGCACTACACAACACATTCACGCACTTTACACTGGGGAATGCACGGGCTTTTTGTCACCTAATGATGGTTTCTCGTGAGTTAGCTAGTGATGGAACCGTCAAGTTCGCAGCAGCAAGAAATTCAGAACCCTGTCCTTCCTAGAATTGAGATTCCGGTCATCGAGGCCGAAGTTATTGGCCCAGCTCCGGACGAGTTGCCCAACGCGTCCTTCATTAACAGTCCACCCGATTCCGTCTCATCCAATATCTCCGAAGACATGCTGGGGAGGATATGCTTAAGGCATGGTTTATCTTTGGATGAGGTGTTGTTGCCTGGACCGGATGATAGGCCACATAATCCCCCGGAGGGGTATACTGCTTTCAATCGGCATGCGTGTGCAGCCGGCACACTTCCTCCATTCAACGACTATATAAGAGAAGTGTTAGCTTACCTGGACATTGCTCCATCTCAATTGCATCCGAATGGGTATGCCTCACTCAACAGCTTGTTCGTTGTATTCATGGAGTACCTCCATCGTCCTCCCCGTATGACCGACATAAGATTCTTGTTTAACTTCAAGAGTCGGACTGACAGCCCATCTTATACGTTCCTGGAGTCTGTAAGGAACTGCCAAGTCGTCGTGGGGTCGTGGACTAGGCTAAGCTATTTTAAGTCGGAGTGGTTCTATGTCCGATGTCCCCCGGGATTTGCCAGAAGATGGCTATTCAGACGTGAGTATTGTCTCTTTTCCCAAGTAATTGACAGGGCAATTTTCGGAGTGAAATTAAACTTACATCTTCTCCTCTTTTTCTTTCAGCTATCATCCAGCGGCCTGAGGGTGGCTATTACAAAGAGATAGTTCGGGTCCTCCAAGAGATTCCTAGCGAAGAAAGGAATATTGAACTGTTATTGACAGATCGGAATCTCAGAGTCCTTGGGCTGATTGGTCGGCGGCAGAGCATAAGACTCGACGGCGCATTAAAGACCGTCTCCAGGAAAAAGGTCAAGCAGATGAAGCCCAGGGTCGTGATAATCGAGGAACCCGACTCCGAGAAAACCCATACTGACGAAGAACCGTTGGCCGGACCTGCTAATGCAACCCCAGAGTTCGATGCTAAGAGGAAAGGCAAAGCTGTGGCTTCGAAACAGCCTAAGTCTGGGAGGCGGAAGTCTGTGGTTTTGCACCGCCCTTCGTCAGGAGTTAAGATTACGGAGGCGTCCTCCCCGCAAGCTGGAGATCAATTCGAAGGGCCTACTGACCCTCCAGTCCCTGACACCGAGCTGGAGCAACACGATGTTGGGTCAGGTGGACCGCGACATGTCGACGATGTTAGCGAGTCCGAGCCCGCCAATGCGACGGACACTTCTGGTTGGTCCGGGGGGTTACACATTCACACACTCCTCACGGCACAACACACTTTCTTAACCATAAACAACACATCGCAAACGGTTACTGATTCTTTGTTGTTTCCTTTTCAGGTACGATGTCTGGGAAAGGTTCCGTGCTTGGTAGTTTGCGTAAGCGCCGTTATCACGAGCCACGCAGGAGAGAGGGCGAGAGGGATTATGACGCTGGACACTCTGGTCAGGAGAAGTCTGACAGAGATAGGGGACATGTTCACCGATCCCGATCTCGTTCTCCTCCCCCCAGGACCTCCGCACCTCCTGTGGTCGCCGTTACCCGTCCCCCCGAAACTTCACGGTCTAGGCCGCCTTCTCAAGCTTTGAGGTCCGACCCCCCGCGCAGGACCGAAATAGCCACCTCTTCGGCTACTGTGTCGGTCCCGACCGAGGCGTCTAGCGAAGGAGCGCTCAAATTAGCACAGATGAGGAAGGAGTTTCCTGACATCTGTTTTGATGGATATGTCTTTCCCCCGCACCTGAAGAGAATCCCGCCAACCGCGGAAACCACTATCCACGATTACGTCGCGGACATCTTTTTCCAATATAGAGAGTGGGGACGGGCCGCAAGGAAGGCATCTAAAGTGGCGTTTGAGCGGGGCGTCACCATCGAGAAACTTGAGAAGGAGCTGGGTCGCAACGACCAAATCATAACAGCGCTCAACTCAGAGGCCGAGTCTTCTCGTAAGTCTGAAATGGAGGCTTTAAAGAAAGTTGATGAAGTGACCGCCGCCATGGCCAGGATGAAACAAGAACATTACACCGCTATTGAGGACATGGGTCACAGGAACACTTCCATTACTGCCGAGAGGGATGCCGCTCTCAAGGAGCTTAATGAGCTGAAGTCAAAGTTTTCAGAGATGGCAAAGGAAAAAGACGCAGCTAACGTCTCTGCGCAGGAAGCCTGTGACCAGGCAGTGACACTTCAAAAGGAGAAGGAAGCGGCTGTACAACAAGCCCGTGAGGCTGAGGCTGGAGTTGAGGAGAAAGTACGGCAGGCGGAGGCCAGGATTGAGGCCGAGGTGGAGGAGCTACTCGTCACTTACAACGCCAATGTGCTAAGGCACCGAGACCTGACATGGCTTGACGATTACCCCACACATCTCTATAACGCCTGGAACCTACTGGTGGATGAGGAGAGATCTGGGCACCCTGATGAAGCCCCTGATGAGTTCGAGCTGGAGAACCGCATCCTCAATGATGACGAAAAGAAAGTTCTCCATGACTCCATGATTTCCCATGACAGGGTGAGGCTTGGTGCTCAGGTCCCGGAAGTCGGAGAGAGCTCTGGTGTGGAACACCATGTTACAAGTTCTGAGATTGTCGTGTCATCTCAGTCTGAGCCAACTTCAATGATCTACTCCCAGCCCATCCCAGCGTACGACCCAGATCAACCGCACTTATCTCCTATTAAGGAGCATCCTTCTGAAGCGGTTCAGACGACCTCGAGCCACACCGAGGAAGGTACTTTGAACTAACTTCCAGTATATTTGGATTGAAGATCCCGTGTTGAAATGTTGCTAATGACATGTCTTTTCCTTTGATCAGTGACAGGAGTTGCACCAGCCGCGCCTCTTACCACCCAAGTATTAGGTCAGGCGCCAGGAGCCATCGTTTCTGAGGCGACCTCCGTCGCAGCAATGGCACCGGTTGGAGTGACGGAGGGGAGCTCACTTTCTTTCGACGAGCAGATGATAAACGAGCTTCTCGGCCGTCAAAGTGATCCTTTTGCGGACCTGCCATTTGGCTTGGGTGGATTCACGGCTACATCAGACACCTTGTCCCAAACTACTACGGCTCCTAGCGAGGCCAGGGCACGGCGAGAAGCGGCGATGTTAGCCGAGATCAATGCTGAGATGACGGCTGCGGCGCATGGCGGTGATGCAGATGACGGAGCGGCAGCGCAGTGCCCCATTCCTCTTATGACTATGTCTCCTGAGGGCACACTTACCGATACTGGTGTACCAGCCCCTCCTCCGGCTGCGGAGTCTGTTCCTCCCACTCCTCCCGTGGGAAGTATCCCTATAGAGTCCAGCTCAGATGAGGACGTTGACATTACGCCTTCACCCGGGGGGAGCTTGCCTAGGGAGAAAGGCTCCAAGCGAAAGGGAACTGGCGGCTCCAGTAGTTCCTCAAAGAAGAAGAAGAAGCTGAGGAAGCAGAAGGATTAGACATCCTTTTCATAGGCAGTTAGGGACTTTTGTTATTTTTTCTGTCTTTTCCCTTTTGTAGGCCGTGTTTAGATGCGGGTTCGGCCCCTGCTAGTAGGAACATTTTAGGAAAGATCTCATGTATGAAGCATTGTTTTTGGGTTTAGTTGGAATAAAATTTTGTCTTTTAGCTTCAGCTTGCGTTCCTTTCTATGCTTGAATATTGTAGTGTTCGGACTTTGGTCCAGTGTATTTGCATTTTTTGATTGCTTCAAGGATAGCTCATTTGTACTTGTTAAGTACGGAACTTTCGGACTCGAGTTGTGATAGGGAATTGCATCGGAGCTGAACATCATATAGTTTCGGGCAATGTCTAACATTTGCTTCTGCCCCCAGCTTCGGGGTCAAGGAGTGATGATCAGCTTGCGATGGTACCGAGCGAGGATCGCGTGGTAGAACTACGCTCGTTCTCTTATGAATTGTTCCATCCATACTCCGGGGATATGCGTCATCTTGTAAGCGGTTGTTCGCACTCTGGGAACATGGAGTTGACTGTTTATACTTCGCTTCGCACTTTGGGAATGCGGAGCTGAATGTCTATACTCCATTTCGCACTCCGGGAATATGGAGTTAAGTGTGTATACTCCGCTTCGCATTCTGGGAATACGGAGTCGAATGTTTATACTCCATTTCGCACTCTGGGAATATGGAGTTAGATGTTTATACTCTATTTCGCACTCTGGGAATATGGAGTTAGATGTTTTATACTCCGCTTCACACTCTGGGAATACGGAGTTGGATGTTTATACTCCATTTCGCACTCTGGGAATATGGAGTTAGATGTTTTATACTCCGCTTCACACTCTGGGAATACGGAGTTGGATGTTTATACTCCATTTCGCACTCTGGGAATATGGAGTTAGATGTTTTATACTCCGCTTCACACTCTGGGAATACGGAGTTGGATGTTTATACTCCATTTCGCACTCTGGGAATATGGAGTTAGATGTTTTATACTCCGCTTCACACTCTGGGAATACGGAGTTGGATGTTTATACTCCATTTCGCACTCTGGGAATATGGAGTTAGATGTTTTATACTCCGCTTCACACTCTGGGAATACGGAGTTGGATGTTTATACTCCATTTCGCACTCTGGGAATATGGAGTTAGATGTAGGATTGTCGTGTGTCAATCCTATTAATATCGGTGTCATGGCTTGCCCCCGAGCTCGGGTTTCGCCTAGTGAGTGGCCGGTCGTATCACAGCCACTCTCCATTTGAATAAGTCCCATTGTGTGATGGGATTTAGCTCTTCGTGCATCGTGATGTTGTATATCGTACATAATGAATCACAGCTCTGGCTCGAAGAAGTGGCATTTTATTGCTGAAATAAGAAAATGCGGCAAAGTCAGTTGCCTTATTACAAAATTTCAAATTTCGAAATGCAGAAACAAATTGCTAAATAGAATGAAATAAATAAAGCCTGTCATATGTAGTAGCGGCGGAGACTTTCGCTGTTCCAAGCCCTCGGTAAATCGAGACCGTCCACAGTCGACAGCTTGAATGTACCATCTCCGAGCTTTCGTGTAATTACATACGGCCCTCCCCAGTTTGGTTTCATGTGTGAAGGAACTGGGTAAATTCTCTTGAGCACGAGGTCGCCGAGTTCAAAGGTTCGAGGTCGAACTCTGGTGTTGTACAATCGGGCGACCCGACTTCGATGTGCGGCTGCTCTCAAATCAGCCTCCTCCCGTTTTTCATCCAATAGATCCAAAGACTCGGCTAGGAGTATAGCGTTTGTTTTTGGATCATAATAAGTCACGCGATGAGAGAGCACTTCTGTTTCGACCGGAATAACGGCCTCTGAGCCATAAGATAGGGAGAACGGAGTGTGTCCGGTCGCGGTTTTATGGGTCGTTCGATAGGCCCATAATGCCATAGGAAGTTCATCGACCCACTTGCCCCCAGCCTTCTCTAATCGTTTTTTCAGGATCGATTTTATAACTTTGTTGACAGCTTCAACTTGTCCATTCGCTTGGGGGTGTGCGACAGCCGAGAACTTTTTGCGGATATGAAACCGTTGACAGAAACTCTTGAATTCTGCGCTCTCGAATTGGGTTCCATTATCAGTGATGATAGTATGCGGGAGCCCAAATCGACAGATGATGTTGCGAACCACGAAATTTATCACCTTCTTTGTCGTAATGGTTGCTAGGGCTTCGGCCTCGGCCCATTTTGTGAAGTAATCAACTGCGACAATGGCGTATTTCGCTCCGCCTTTTGCTAAAGGTAAAGCGCCGATGATGTCAATGCCCCACATTGCGAATGGCCAGGGACTGACCATTTGGGTTATCTCAGTTGGCGGAGCTCTCGGAATTCGGGCATGTATCTGGCATTTATCGCATTTCCGGGCATAGTTTGCCGCATCTCGGTTCACCGTCGGCCAGTAATACCCATATCGGAGTATCTTTTTAGCGAGAGCTTGCCCGCCGGTATGATCACCGCACTCTCCTTCGTGCACGTCATGTAGCATTCGCTTGACTTCCTCGTGGGCGATACATCTGAGGAGAGGAACGGAATAACCTCTCCTGTACATGACTCCGTTTTGGATGATGAACCGCGAGGCTTTTCGCTGAATCTGTCTCTTCTCATTTCTAGGTCCAGGTAGCACCCCATTCTCAATGTAATTCCGATACGGAGTCATCCAGGACTCTCTATTGGGAGCGATTTCAAATACAGAGTCCATTTCTATCCGATCGATGCTTGGAGTGGCCAAAGTTTCAACGGGGACAAGTCCCATTTGTTGTGCTTCGCCTGTGCTGGCTAACTTCGCTAGTGAATCGGCTTTCTGATTGTGTTCCCGAGGCACATAATAGATGGCATAATAATCAAACTGGTTTAGGATTTCCTGAACTCGTGTCAAGTAAGCGGCCAGTCTTCGGTCTCTTGCCTGGTATTCTCCTCGCACCTGGCATACCACTAACTGCGAATCGCAATAAATTTCTACAGCGACAATTCTCAAATCTCTGGCAAGCCTTAGGCCGGTCAGGAGGGCTTCATATTCGGCTTCATTGTTAGTTGCACGAAAGTCGAATTTAAGAGCATAACATATGGATCGGCCCTCGGGAGTTTCAAGTACAACCCCCGCGCCCGAACACCGGTCATTTGATGCACCGTCAGTATACAGCTTCCAGATGTATTCAGGAGATTCACTGGTTTTGGGTAAGTCTTCCGGGACGGTGAATTCGGCTATGAAATCAGCCAGGACTTGTCCTTGAATGGCCCTCCGCGGAGCGTATGCGATATCAAATTGGCTTAGCTCAATGTTCCACTTGAGTAATCTACCGGACGTCTCAGGCCGCGTAAGGACCTGTCGTAATGGCTGGTCGGTGTACACAGTAAGCGGATGAGCCTGGAAGTAGGGACGGAGCTTCCTTGAGGCAATGACCAAACAATAAGCCAGTTTTTCCAGCCTTGGATAATTTCTTTCAGCTCCTGTTAGTCGCTTACTAACATAGTAGACCGGGTTTTGCACTTTGTCTTCTTCCCGGACTAGGGCAGCACTGATCGCATGTTCTGATACTGCCAGATAGAGATATAATTGCTCGTGGTCAACCGGTTTTGACAAGATCGGAGGCGTGGAGAGATGTTGAACTAACGATCGGAACGCGCCTTCACACTCCGTGGTCCATTCAAAGTTTCGTTTGCCCTTCCGAATCAGGTCGAAGAAAGGAATGCATTTGTCGGTGGACTTTGAAATAAACCTGCTCAATGCTGCGACCTTCCCGTTTAGACTCTGGACTTGCTTTATAGTTCTAGGGGTTTGCAAATTTCTAATAGCCCAGATCTTCTCAGGATTCGCCTCTATCCCTCGAGCGTTGACAATGAACCCAAGGAATTTTCCGGACGCAACGCCAAAGTGACATTTGAGTGGGTTGAGCTTCATCCCGTACTCCCGGAGGATGCTGAACATTGAACCCAAATCTCTGACGTGATCTGTGGAGAATCGGGACTTCACCAGCATGTCATCCACGTAAACCTCCATAGTTTTCCCAATCTGATCAGCGAACATTCGGTTGACTAGGCGTTGGTATGTTGCTCCAGCGTTCTTTAGACCAAACGGCATGACCTTGTAACAGTAGAGTCCCAGGTCGGTCACGAAGCTGGTATGCTCCTGATCAGGCAGATGCATGGGTATCTGATTGTAGCCGGAATAAGCGTCCATAAAGGATAGTAGTTCATGCCCGGCCGTCGAATCTACGAGCTGATCGATTCTTGGAAGTGGGAAGCTATCTTTTGGACAAGCCTTGTTTAGGTCAGAGTAATCGACACAAGTTCTCCACTTCCCGTTAGGTTTCCGAACTAGTACAGGGTTGGACACCCATTCTGGATACAAGGCATCTCGAATGAACCCATTCGATTGCAGTTTATCAACTTCCTCTTTAAGGGCGGCAGATCTCTCTGGATCCATACCGCGCCTTTTCTGTTTCACCGGGACATGTCGTGGATCTATATTCAGGGAGTGACTTGCAATGCTCGGCGAGATCCCACACATGTCAGAGTGTGTCCAGGCGAAGACGTCGAGATTCGCCCGAAGAAATTCGACCAACTCCTGCTGTGTCTGCTTGTTTAGTTGGGACCCAACTTTCAGCATTTTTGAATCATCATCCTCACTGATTGGGACGTCCACAGTCAGTTCGGCTGGAGAGGCTTGGCTCTCCGTTGATTCGTCTCTATCCTCGTTGTCCCTGGGGTCCAGGTCTTTCAGGAATTGGTCGTGGTGCCCGGGCCGAGGCCCAGGCACCAATTGTCAATTGTCGATAGAACGGACGCAGAGAGATTCCTCTACGCCCTTACCCTTCTCTTTACGTTGCGCCCCGCGCAGCTCAGCAACATAACAGGCCCTTCCCGAGGCCTGATCTCCTTGAACAACTCCAATCCCATGATCAGTGGGAAATTTCAGAGTCAGACACCATGGGGCGATCGCCGCCCTGAACTCGGCCAAAGCTGGTCGTCCCAGAAACGCATTGTATGGTGAATCTATCTCTAACACAACAAATTGTAACATGCGGACCCTCCGGCGCTCTCCAACGCCTAATTCGACTGGGAGTTCAGTTATTCCGATGGGTATCGTGGCACTTCCATTGAAACCATGGATTCTGGATACATAGGGTTTCAAATCCTTTGTCTCCATCTTCATCAGATCGTAAGCCCGTTTGAGCAAGATGTTTACAGAGCTCCCACTGTCAACCAGGATCCTCTTCATCCAAGCAGGACCTACCTGGGCGGATATGACTAGTGGGTCGATAGTAGGGGCTTCAACTTTATCAGCGTCTCGGCTCCTGAACACGATATCATCGGACATTATCTTTTGTTGCTTTGCCGGGGTCCCATCCTCGCAATTACTATAACATTCGAAGTCCGCATGCCTGATAGAACTGGCATACGACTCCATTTCCCCCCAGCTTCTGTCTGCCGGATGGGGACCACCACTTATTGTGTTGATAACTAATCTTCCGCCCGCACGAGCGGGTTCATCCTCTCTTTCCTGATTCTGCGAACGACTTTGATTTGAGGGGCCCGCTCCGCCAGGCTGCGGCGCCCGTACAAACTGATCTAGCTTCCTCTCTCTAATCAGCTTCTCGATGAGGTCCTGTAAGTGTCGACACTCATTGGTATTATGTCCATAGCTCTCATGGAACCTACAGAATTTTCCTGTCTGAATCTGTCTCTCCGATGAGGGCTTCGGAGCAGGCTTCTTATACTGTACGGTGTTGCAAGTCTGTAAGTATACGTTTTCCAATGACGTGTTCAGCGGTGTATAACTGTCAAACATCTGAGCTCTACGTCGTGGACCTTGGTTCTCATCTCTCTTCTTGTTCTGGCCATTGTTTCCTCTCTGCTGGGTTTGCTTGTTTTGTATGTTGAGCTGAACTTTCCCGGAACTCTCGCCGGACTGTTTAACTGCCACATTGCTCTGTATTCCTTCAATGCTGGGCCTCGCATCGTCCTGCTTCCTAGACTGTCTTGCATCCTCCTGCCGCAGGAATTGAGCGGCCTTGGAGTAAAAACGGTCCAACGACGCGGGCGGTTTCCCAGCCAGCCAGTTTCCGAATTCAGAATCAGGATCAATCCCCTTGGTCAGAGCCATTAAGATCGAATTATCGTTGGGATTGGTGATCTCGACGCATGCTGCGTGGAACCTCTCCAAGTAACGCCTGAGTGTTTCTCCAGGAGCTTGAGTGACGCTGGACAAGGTGTTGACGTCCTTCGGCCTAGCAACATGCATCCGGAATTGCTCCACAAACCTCTTGGCCAATTGATCGAACGAAGAAATTGATCTAGGTGGTAGGCGGGTAAACCACATTGTCGCGATTCCTCCCAGAGAGATGGGGAAACTCCGACACTTCACTGCGTCGTCGGCCCTTGCAGCGCTCATCGACCATTCATACTTCAGAATATGCTGGTTGGGGTCACTATTCCCTTCATACATCGGGAGAGTCGGCATTCTGAATCGCCTAGGGGGTTCGGCATGTAACACTTCGTCTGTGAAAGGGGTATGACTACGGGAAATTCCCCAGTCATCATTAGTGAGCCCCTGACTCTCGCGGATCATTTGACGTATCATGGTTGATATATCCGAAACAGGCGGATTCGGAGCGTGATGAGCTAAGGCGTGGTCGGGTTCCACGGCGCGAGTAGGGATCGGGCGTTGCCGACGACCCGTATCTCGCCTCCTTGGCTCAACGTCTTCTGGGACATAAGGTTCAGGAGTATGTCCTCGCTGTTGATTGATTGGCTCAGATTGATTTCGGGTATCAGCTCTTGTCTCTGCTGCGGCAGTTGTGGCGCGGTTATCGGTGGTGTACTGTGGGGGCAGTACCTCCTCGTGTTGAGGGACCGGTTTGGAAACTAGTCGACGGTCCTACCCTTAGCTGCCCAACAGTTAAGGCAGGCTGATATTCAGCAGCTTGAGCGCGATTCCCCTCTAGTCGAGGACGGGTAGTCTGGCGGTGGTAATCAGATGAAGCTGAGCTTTCGGTAGACGCTCTGGAGGCATCATCTCTCCTGGACCTTCTGTGCCCCCGGCGGTTCAGCTGGTTGGTCAGCTCGATATTGGCGCGTAACTGTTCTGCCAACTGCTGACGGCTTTGGGTCAGCTCCTGGAGCAATACCTGAAACTCCTGTCGGGTGACTAGCCCCGTTGAGTCTGACTGAGTGGCATTGTCTTGATTGGAAGAAGGCGGCTGGGTTGGATTTTGCCTGTCTCTGCCTTCTTGCTCTGTGGCGGTGGCGCCAGTTCTTGTGCTGACCATTGTCGGTGGTGGAGTCCTTTCCTAGATTCTGAGCAAATCTGAATAGAATGGAAGGATTCCGGGCTGGATATCTGGATCTTCCTCTTGGATTTGTGCAATCCGGTATCGACGGCAGATCCAACGAGCAGGAGAAAAAGCTGGTTCTCTCAGTGAAAGCACCAAAGTGTTTGTACCAAAAATGGGCACAACACTCTTCGGGAGTTGTTTGAAGAGATAAAATGAAGATTATAAATGTAAAACAGAGATTATCTAACAAAAACTCCAACAAATATGAATGTAAAGTGCACAGACAAGCAATTTAGAGTGGTTCGGCGTATAGCCTACGTCCACTATGAAGTTTTGATGATTTTATTGATTCTCTTTCAATGATTACAAGCGTTTACAGCGATGAACAGCGGATTACAGTTTAGAATTCGAAATTGACAGCAAAAGTATGGTGCAAATCTCAATCCGGCAGAGTCTGGACGCCTCAGAGAAAAAAGATCCTTTTTCCGTTGATTCTGGGGCTCTATTTATAGGCGTAGGAGGCTTGGATTTCGCTCAAACTCCGGGAGACTTGGCCTGACACGTGAGGGGACCCATTCGACCACTTCCAGAGAGTTTCAAGCCAATCTGTGATCGATACGAAATCATTTCGTATCGATCAAGATTACCTCCAATTGAGCTCAAAATTGGTGGAGACGTTCCTTGTTATGTGTGCAACCTTCAGTTAAAATTTCATGGTGTTTGGATCAGTGGATTGAGAGATATCGTCGATACGAGATGGATTTTAACGCTGGCTGTTCTGCTCGTCTCCATTGCTTCGACTCCATCCTTTCGTCTCGATGATTGCACGTGCTCTCAAGGTGATGCGGTGCGCGCGCCTCGCTTCGATCCGCCCTTCTCTCCGAGTCGACCGCGTCGACTCCATATATCTCGGCGCATTCGCATCGAGGGATGACGTGGTGTGCGCTCTTCGCCTCGATCCGGTATTTGCTCCGCGTTGACCGCTTCGACTCCATGTATCTTGCCCCGTTTCCTTCGAGAGGTGACACGTTATCCAAGCTGGTTGACCTGATGGTTTCGATTAGGACTTCATTCATGGATACGAAGCAAACACTAGCTGATGGATACGAAGCAAGTGTTGGCTGATGGATACGAAGTAAACACTGGCTGATGGATACGAAGCAAGTGTTGGCTGATGGATACGAAGCAAACACTGGCTGATGGATACGAAGCAAGTGTTGGCTGAAGGATACGAAGTCCTTCAATTGCTGGTATGCGTGAAGTCCATCGATACGAGTTCGATGGATACGAAGAAAATCGAGTCGAACCTGGGTACCTCGATGGATCCGGAGCTGATCGATACGAAGCATGATGGATTCGAACTGGGGCTTCGGTGATGGATACGAAATCGCCCAGAATGATGGATACGAAATCTGGGTTCTTTCCAATTTGACTCGATCATAACTTGAGTGTATGAGTCTGGATCGACTTGAAATTTGAGGTGCTGATCTCTATGGCCTTTCTTGTTGTGTCCTATCAATTGTAGCTCACTCTGGGCTCGGACAAAATTCAGTGATATCCATGGCGTGCTATCCTTGTTCTCTAGCCGGCTTCTTGATGTCCTGGCCTTGCCAAAAGGCGGGATAACAGTGATAATCACCTAAGTGGTACTTTGTTCACATGCTACTGCTATGCACACAACTATATATTCTAAGTTAGTCTTCCATGAATTCCTTAAGTAAATAGTCTTCTTCCAATCCAAGGGATGATTGAGAAGAATCCTTTTTATCCCTTCCTCTAAATCTTATCAAAATTTCCTGATCTAATTTTCTATGAAAATCGACCTCGCATTCTCAGTGCGTGCAATTAACAATATCTTTTTCTTGATGGAGACCCAAATCCTTGACTTAACCGTCCCTTGCATAGTCTTGAATAATTTTTTTTATCTAGGATACCTTTTTGTGATTTGACATTCCAAAACTTTTATCATTTATTAATGTCCTCCCATATATGAGACCTTTTTACCAAACATAACTTCTTATCACTTTATTCCAATTATTTCACGGTTGAGATAACTTAATATGGAAAGACGCCGTGCCATTTTAATCCAGTAAACATGATGACCAATATTTTGGTTTATACTTAGGGATTTCTGTATTCTAATGCATTGGAACTACATCTCTCCCAAATGAATGGATAAATGCATTAATTTCTTTATCTTATTGAAAAGGAAATTGTGCTATGTTTAGAATTACAAGGAATTACCTTTTTCATATTATTGAAATAAACAGTACAAAATACGATAAATGTCCTTATTTTGTACATCTTTCTTTTTGGTGTATTCCTTGTCATTTCAAATAATATAGTTTTATTTATAAATATGAACTTGGTAACTCATAGGAAATTACATTGCAACCCTCGACATTTCAATGAATTAAAATATTACTTAAATCTCATTTCCAATTTATCACTACTTCCAATTATGTCTACTAACCCATATCAATTATCCAACAAAATCTAGGACCACCTAAATCCAAAACATTTACTGTGATAACTTAATGTACATTTTACTTGCACACATCATCTAAATCTACAAATCTGGAACTATCAAATGATCTAGAGTTTCAGAGACTACTACTACCCAATACTAAATTCAGGGACTACTAATACCCAATATGTTTTAGATTCAAATATGTGCAAATTTCTAACCCAACAGCTGCAAGATTTACATAGGCATAGTTGGAGCACATTTACAATGATAGAACCAAATAAGGAAACACTCCCCGTAGGCTATTGTGGAAACCAATTTAGACTAATGTCACCGCATAATGCTAATGTGGGAACTGCTCTTCCACTAATATGACTTCCCACTTATGTCCACCTAGACCACTTATAGCCTCCAAGTATCCTATTCTTACCTATATGGTACCGACCTTGCTGCTATAGCGCCGAACCTACACATACCGTTCCATCTTGATTGCCTAATGTATTCAAGGATTTTCCTTTTCAAGGATTTGCCCCATTTTCACTTAACTCACTATATAAGAATTGAAGTAGACCCTACTTGGCCCTTTTTACACTTCAAATTGAATAACTTCTTGCATTAGCAGCATCCTTTGATAAAATAAAACATCTCGGCTTTCTCTTCCCTTATTCGAAAATATGTTTTATCCATATCATACTTTCCAAACTTCTTCACACAAATATCCTATGATTCAAATCATACTTGGGTAAAAAGATACAAGGTGGTATCCATCCTTCACTCCTACTGGAAGTTTGTTCGAGTACCCTGTCCTTTTAACTCAACCCTTGACTGAAAAGGTCACTAAATTCCCATATTTCATTTTTATCTCTGTCCTAACCATTTCAATGCTTCCAAATTTCATACTCAAATTCTTTCCTAGTGGGCTGTTTAATCCTATTTATCTAACTCCGATCTATTCTTTCCTTTTTAAGATTAAGTGATAGTCATAATATATTCACATTTCCCTTTTAAATCAAAATTTTTGATTTTAACTTTATTTCCACAAAGCTAGTAAGTTTCAAAACTATGAAACTCTCTTTTCATTTTTAACAAAACGTTTCCTTCTTACTAAGATCGTGATATTTTTGTTTAATTAAATTAACAAAAAAGGTTGAGCTTAACTTAGCAAAATGTATATAAAACACACCATTTTAAAAAAAGTTCATAAATACGAATTTTTCAAAAAATGTAACTATAACTTATTACTAATATTATTTTAGAGTTTGACAAAAACATCGATAAAAGACATTTTCAAGTACTAACCATTTCTTATATCTAAAAGGAGTTTGAAACTTGGATCTTACATACTTTTAAAATTTTATTATTATTTTCCAAAAGTTCTATTATTAAAGCAAAGTGCACATTAACAGTAAGCATAACAATGTGCCTAAAAGCCAAACAAAAGCTTTAAAACAGTTACTGAAAATTCGCTCTTTATCAAATTCTCTATTTTTAATTTTTAAACAATTTCCATAAAGTTAGTTTATATAAAATCATAAAACTAACTTTCTCTTTCTATTTAAAATAATAGATATCTACGATTTTAAACTTTTAGAAAACAAATCGATTTATCACTTAACAGAGTAGTAATAGCAACCTAATTACCTAAGCCCATTTATACCCAACAATGTTTAAGTGCATAAGGTTTCCTTCCTTCTTTTCAAAGATGGTTAGCTGAAGTTTATTTTCCAATACAGTGCCCAACTTCAATATGGAAGTACTCTAGAAATACTTTTAGGTGAATAGTAGTCCTTGCGACTACTACCAATACGAGAATAGGGTTTCTACTTAAATTGGGGAATCGACTTTAAATTTGTGTTGTCCTCTTTTTATTCTCCTTATGTTATTAACATCGTATTCCTATTATACTGTTCTTATGGTACTAGTCTTCTTTACTCATCTTTAAGTATAAAATTTACTTGCCAATGTTAGCTAATATACAAACCTCCACTAGCCTTTCTTTATGGGGTAAATTCTAATAAATGTAAAAAGTTTATTTTTCACCTCAACAGTCATAACCTTAACATTTATTCTGACCCGCAATTGTGTGCTTACATAAGGGATAAGCCAATAACTTGCTTATGAGTCAGAATATACAAGGTGTTGTGTATTAATACACATATCAGAAAATTATAATTACGCAGTCAGAATTTACAAGGTGTTGTGTTTTAATACACATATCAAAAAATTATAATTACGCTGTCGGTTTAGGCTCATTTTATCTCCTTGTTTTAGATACAAACGGTACAATATAGCGATGTTCATGCTGGAATCTTAGCTGCCATTCCTCTAAAACTTGTACTCATTCTCATTTTCTATGATTGAGAATTATTTTCAACTTTCCCAAAGGTAGTATAGGCGTGAAGAAGAGAAATTTTGACATATAGATAAAATCTTTGGAAAGCTTTTTGGAAACTTTTATCTATCTATACATATATATATTTTCAAAGCCCATTTTTTAAAAAAAATTCTGAAAACATTTTGGAAATCCTTTAGAAAAACCAATTTTTTCAAAAAAAAATCATGTACGTTCTCACAATACATGCCTAAATCCTAGGGGATCTTAAACCTAAGCTTGAATACCAAATGTAAGAACCTGCACTTCCCGACACACCGATCTAAAGCCTTATATAACTTTCTAACTCGCACTATGGCAAGAAATACAAGCTATTGGATTTTTAAACATTACATAGCATGATTATAAAGGTAAAATTTAAGACATTCTACACTTTCAGATATCGCAGCGGAAGGAATTAAAATATAAGTACTAAAAAACAGATATTTTAGAAAAACAGTCTCCAAAATACTTAGTTTCCATATACACCGTATCCAACATACAATATAAGTTTTACAAGCTTTTAGTACCAGTAACCCCATAATGAACAATAAATAATACAAAAACTCCAACGTGTACCTCATTTCTCTACGTACTATACCCAATCAACTGCTAACCTGTCATTCTATGGTGGGGAAAATGGAAAGAAGGGGGTGGGTCAAACAAAAGTCTAGTAAATGAGTACAAGTTTAATATATTATAGTCATGTGCAGTTGACTTTAATTTTACTTTAGGTGACATAGGTGTTGTTTGCACAAAAAATGGGCAAACACCTCCAAGTCGTATGATTCAGTTGATTCTTGCGTTGTTTTTAGTGATCTGGGTGATTTATGCAAATATGTAAAAAAGCAGGGACTAAACTGTAAAAGACACGCAGATTTATAGTGGTTCAGCCAGAATTTGCCTACGTCCACTTTATATATTATTTCTCCTTTCTTGTTCAAATTACAAGTACAAAGCTTTGGTACAAGTATATAAAAGTTGTTTGAAAGTTCTATCCGTTCTTGAGCACTCAAACTTGTCCACCATTGTTGTACCCCTGCCCCTCTATTTATAGAGTGATGTTAAGGGTAGGGGTCTTGGATGTATATAGCTGCTGGTGGGCCTGGGCTGATGCAATCTGGCCTGGCAGGGTTGGTTCGGTAATGTTCGGTCTGGTAGTTGTTGGAGAGACTTTGGTCCGGTAGTTGGTTGGAGAGGCTCTGGTCCGGTAGTTGGTTGGTTCAGTAGTTGGTTGGTTCAGTAGTTGGTTGGTTCGGTAGTCATTGGAGAGGCTCTGGTCCGGTAGTTGGTTGGTTCGATAGTTGGTTGGAGAGGCTCTGGTGCGGTAGTTGGTTGGTTCGGTAGTTGAGTTGGGGTTTGGTATTGATCCGGTGGTCTCGGTCCGGTGACGAATTGGTTCGGTGGTGGCCTTGGATCGTTGGCGATGGCTTGCCCAACATTTGCCCCCCAAAGTGGGGCACGTGCCTGCATGTGTTGCGCTTTCTTTTCTTGCAGTTGGGATAGCTTCATTCGGTTCTAAGTGCCGAACCGTTTGCTCCGGTTATCCCGCACTCGCCTATAAGTAGGGGAATCATGCCACTGTTATTCCTTTACCGTTTGAGAGAGCCAAATCAACTGAGCGCCGAATCAAACTTGACTGTCCGAAATAGCCGAATCAACCGAGTACCGAATCGCACGTAACTGCCGAACCAGGTGAGTTTGCTTCTACCGAATGAACTTTTATGGCTGGACTACCGAATGGGATAGGGGAGTTCAAATACCGAACGGTCTTAAACATTTGAATTACCGGATGAGGTTTCGGGAGCGCGAGGGCCAAATGGATCCTTAGACGCACACTACCGAATGGAATTTTGGGAGTGTGAGTTCCGAACGGATTCTCGGACTCGTACTACCGAATGAAACTTGGTGTCTTGAATTATGAATGAAATCCTAGGCTGTACGTACTTGCTCGTTTATTTCTCTCGTTCTAACGACGTGCTTTTTTGTATTTTCAGATAAATGTCTCCTAAAGTGGAAACCCGATCAGAAAAGAAGAAATCCCAGGACAGAGAAGAGCCTTCCACAGTGCCCCCAGCTCAGTCAGGACCGGGACGTCATGCGCCCACCCCGAGGTCACTAGTAGATGGGTACGGCCCTCAGGAGCTTCTGAACTCACCTCCTGACTGTTTCCCAAGCTCTCTCAAAGGCGAGCAGCTTGATGTTATCTCCCGCTCCTTTGGGATTGACAGAGCATGCTTGCTATTGCCGGGGGAGGGGGTGATGCCATATAATCCCCCCGAAGGGTATTTCGCCTATAGTCGGTACCATTGCATGTGTGGGGCCATTCCCTCGATCAATGCTTGGATAATCAGCTTCATTACCTACTTGAAGGTAGCTCCGTTTCAGCTTCAGCCTAACTCCTACGCCATCCTGGTGAGCCTGTTTGTCATTTTCCAGAGGAGGTACGGGCGTCCTCCCTCCAACCGGGAGATCCGGTACTTGTACAATTTGAGAGGCTATAAGTAGGGGTCTCCATACATCAGCTTGGAATCAGCCGTATCTTTCAAGCCTGTCCTGGACCTATATTCGAAGTTCAGCATGTTTAAGAAAGAATGGTTTTTTATCAAGGACGACTCTGTTTCCATCCGTCGCTTCACCTCCAGCTGTAAGTGTGAAGCTTATTTATAATTTCCGTTATAACTGCAATGCTTCTTCTTATGTGTTTTTATTTCTTTCTAGCGACAGGTGGCTTTGCGGTCGTGGAGAATGATCGCCTGGTTCAGATGGCTGTGGAAATAGAAGCCATTATGGGAAGGGACAGGTCAGCTTCTTACTTGATCAGGAATGCTACACTTCTGGGGCACAACCTGATCCTTCCACATCAGTCCGTAGTTAAGCAGAGAGACACGGTGGAGGAGAGAGCTGCCAAAGTTACAAGAGGGGCCACGGTGAAAAGCAGCAAAAGGAGACCCTTCTCGATGCATCCAGTCGCCGGGGGGAAGAAACTCAAGAAGTCCGATGGACCCTCTCCCAGCACACATCCAGATGTTCAGGAGAAGGAAAGAGGTGAGGACGAAGGAGGTGAGGCGGAGAGCGGAAGTGGTAGAGAAGGTGACGGTGATCGTCACGGTGATGATGGTGGCGAAGGACAGCGCGGTGATGGCACCAGGGCTTTGCCTCCCGGGCAGGCGGGCGTGATTCAAGAGTGGACAGATGACGCTCTCCGCCAAGTCTTCGAAGAGTTGTAGGAAACAGAGAAGTCCAAGAAAGCTGGTAAGGTCGGGACCGACGCCGATTTATCTTCCGGGAGTGCTTCTACTGAGGCAACTTCTGCGATTCAAGGTGAATTTCTCTTTATTCTTTTTAATTCTTGAATGTTGGCTCAATGCATGCTGGTGACACTTGGTTTTCATTCCAGGAGCGGGCAAAACGGCCAAGACCTCAGATCTTCGGCACAGGTTTGAACAATACAAACTCCTCAAAGCTTCCGCCAAGCCGAAGCCTCCTATTAACCGTCTTGGAGACGTAGTCGGCTATCGTCCTCTTCTTGGAGTTATTGAAGAAGATATACAAAAGAGGAAGAGGAGTCGATCTACGTTTGAATCTCTTCCTAGTCCTCCGGCCCCACTCCAGTCTATCCACGATATTACGGAGGATGATAATGAGTTTATGCCTTCCCTACATCCGTCTGAGAATCCAATCTTCACCCCGATAGATCACCCTGGCTTGGTTCGTAACCCGTTTGCGGGTCATCCAGACCTGGACCCGGCCTCTCATGACATCTCCTTCGATGAGGTTACTGGTGAGCATCTTCTCCCTCGCAATCCTATGGTACGGGTGCTTGACGAAGCTAAGTCCCTGGACCTCGATTTGCTTACTACCCGGGTTATAACTCTGGGGGATGAAGCTAAGGCGAATATTGACCGGGTTACTAAGGAGACCAGGAAATTGATGGGGCATCATGCCCGACTAGTCAAGGCCGGGGAGGAAATTGGGAGTGGCAACATTCGGCTACGGTTAATGGTCTCCGACCAGGCTAAGCAGCTTGCCGATGAAGCCATCCAAATTTCTCAGCACGAGGCCGCATCCAGGTAACTGAAGAAGACTATGGAAGAGGCCAGCAGGGCAGAGTTGCGAAAAATGGAGGCCGCCTGCAAGGAGCGGATTGACATGGCCATTGCGACGGTGGATGAGGTCCGACAAGCGGACCTCGAGCGGGCGCAGGAATTATCGGGGAGACTTGAGGCCACGGAGCTCGCTCAGTCCAGGTTGAAGGAGGAGATGGAAGCGATGAGGATATCCCTTCAGGCTGACCGCTCACGATACCGATCGGAGAGGGATGCTGCCGTTGCTAAGCTGCGTGCTTCTGAGGCCCGAATGAGGGAGCTTGAGGAGAACGAGGGGATGATGGATGAGATGCTCCAGGATATGTATTTCCGCACTTGGAAACAGGGTAACCTATCCTGGATGGATGATTACCCCCGAGTTATGGCCAGGATTTATCTCCGGGCTCTGGAGGAGGTTAGGGCTGATGCGGATAAAGAGGGTGGTGCGGTCTTCAGAATGGATGTGGTCACTGCCCAGTTTACCAAGGAGGAGAAGATGGCGGTGAAGGAGGGTATGCGGCTGCTTGCCGCTGAGGAGGCAGGTGTGCAAGTAGAGGATGATGATCAGGATGGTCAGGGAGCAGGCGCTGGTAAGTCTTCCTTTCTAGTCTTTCCGTTAACTTGGTTGCTTATTACTAATGAATTCTAACTTTGACCGGACAGGTGGGCAACAGGACAAGGATAAAACTCCGACGCAGCCGGCTCCTTGATTTGACCTAGATACCTTTTAGTGGACTTGACATTGTTGTATATGTTAGTCTCAAAACAGTAACGTAACTTTTAGGTTGTAATTATGCTATTTGTAATAAACAACATTATTCTTGATGTGTAATTTTTTAACTTAAGCTGATTCTGTCATTTTTGAATGTTTTTGCTATTTTGACATGTTGTATGAGAAATATAGCTATACGTATGCTTGTAATTCAATTGTGTTTGATGTCAAGTTCTTGCTTAAAACATAATTTCATGTCTTGCAATGTTAGTGTGACGTGTGAATAAATTATAGCCACGTGTTTATACATGAAAGAAGTGTTGAGTCAAGATTTTTATAGAGTTTTGATTTCTGACAAAGAAATAAAGGCGATCGACAAAAAGAAGACATCTTGGCTATAAAGAGACACAAAAGAGCTACATATGGTACTCTAGATTATAGGTTGATTATTTGATGTTGTAATAGTGTTAAACTTGTTAAAATCTATCCTCAAATAATCATGCACCTCAATATAATCAATATATATACGTTTGAATGGCATTGCACATTCATTGTGCAATTTAACAGGGACCGGTCGACCGGTAGGTTTTTGGGCGGTCGACCGTTTCTGTGTAAATTGCACAAAGAACGTGCACACATGCACATAACGTCTATATATTTGAAATCCTGTCTACCGGCCATTTTTGACCTGTCGACCGTTTTCAAACAGAGAGCAACCTTTCGTATAGACACTTCCTTTTCTTCAACGGTTGCTTCTCTTTCTCTTCACCAATGATCATGACCTTTGTGTGTACCTCTTCACAAAGAGTTACAACCATTTATTCTCTATATAAACACGTCTAAATCATTGATTCAGTAGAGATTCTTGCTCTAATTTCTGATCTTACTTTCTAAATACTCTTGCATTCTAAAAGCTCTCTCTATTTCAATTGCTTATTGAATCATTGAAATTATTTCATATCTTTTGATTCAATAAGTAATATACTTCCTTTAATCTTCACAAACATCATTCACATATTTTGAGGATAAGATTATAGGAAGGGTGTACTACAAGTGACAAATCAGTGTTATCAAGAGCACAAGTTGTCAACGACAATTGTATTTGTTTTTGTTGAAGTCCTCGGTGTTATAAGAGGCACGAAATCCCGTTCGGCTGTTCGGGTATTGTAAACCTGTTCCTCCAGGTGAAGCGAGGTAGTTGGTAGTGAAATCCAGATAGAAGTCTGGGACTGGACGTAGGACGGGAGGTCCGAACCAGTATAAAAATCCCTGGTGTGATTTTACTGTTTACTGCATTTACTATTCTATATCTGTGAATTGCTATATAGTTAGTTTATTGAATATTTACTTATATAGCAATTGTATATAACATTCCGCATATATTAGTCCATATTACACGATCCACAATTAGTGTGCACAAGCGTACACACGCTTTCATTTGGTATCAGAGCATACAAACTTTCATTTGGTATCAGAGCACGGTCATCATATAACCGTAACACCGTTATTTGATATATTCTTGTAATATGGCAAATAACGCAAGTACTAGCTCTAGCACTTACACGGAAGGTCAATCAACACAAAGACCTCCATTCTTTAATGGTCTCAACTATAGCTATTGGGCTACACGTATGTCATTTTTCATGCAATCAAATAGCTATGATGCTTGGAATGCTACTCAAAAAGAAATAGTAAATCCAACAACTGAATATTCAGAATGGACAACGGCTGAGAAAACGGCAGCAGCCGTAAATGCAAAGGCAATAAATATGTTGTTTTGTGCATTAGACCAAAATGAATATAACCGTGTTAGTATCTGCACTACTGCATATCAAATTTGGCAAACGCTGAAAACCACTCATGAAGGTACTAACAAGGTTAAACAAGCCAAAATAGCCATGCTGAAGAGTCAGTTTCAAAATTTCAAAATGAAACCAAATGAGACAATCAATGATATGTATTCAAGGTTTCAAACTATTCATCATGCACTTATCGGATTAGGGCAAAAATATTCAGATTTTGATGTTGTTTCAACAGTTCTACATTCTCTGACTAGTGAATGGGAAGGAAAAGTATTAGCAATTGAAGAAGCTAATGACCTTTCCATCATGAAGCCAGATGAATTGATAGGAAATTTAATGTCCTATGAAGCAAATTTGCAGGCTAGAAAAGAACAGAAAGAAGAAAAGAAAAATGTAGCATTTCATGCTGAGAAAGATGAAAATGAATCAGATTATGAAGATGAAGATTTGGCATTCATTGCAAAAGGATTCAAAAAATTCCTAAAATATCGAAAAGCCAGTCGCTACAACAAAAGGAAACCTGGATCAAGCAAACCATCTTCATCAACTATAGAATGTTTCAACTGTCACAAAAAGGGGCACATGCAGAAGGATTGTCCAGAACAGAAGAAGAAGTCAGAAAATGATAAATTCAAACATAAGAAGGACAAGTCAAAGAAACGAGCCTTCTCAGTAACATGGGATGATTCAGACTCATCCTCATCTGAAAGTGAAAGTGATCAGGAGAGTGAACAAGCTAATGTTTGTTTTATGGCAACAGAAGATGAGGTACAAATTCCTACATTTGATGAATTACTTGATATAAATTCTGAATTGATAGTCAAATATAAAGACATAAAACGTCAATTAAAAGTAGCCAAAGCAGATTTGAGTAGAGCAGAGTTTGAACGAGATATGTTAAAAGATGAGAAGAAAATATTAGAAGAAGAACTTGAAAAACTTCAAGAATCATCATCTAATGTTGACTCTCAACTATCTCTTTTGAATCAAGAAATAGAAGCTCAAAAAGAGAAAAATGATGCTCTCACTACTGAAAATCATGAGCTTAAGGCAAAAGTTAAAAATCTGGACCTAGAAAAGGCGAGCTTACAAACTAAGTTAGATGACATTACTCAAAATGTTTCTAACTTTAACAAAGGTCGAGAAAATTTGACAAAGATCATTGAAAGTTCACAATCTGTTTCAAATAAACAAGGTTTGGGATATAAGAAACAAGAAACCAAGAAACATCTTGGTAATGAAAGGAAGAGGAAAATACAAAAGACTGAAGCTAAGAAAAATCTTAGTTTATTATATTCCAAACCAAAACCAGTTGTGAAATTTCAGAAGAAAAATGTCAAGACTATCAAAATATGGGTTCCTAAAACAAATAACAATTTGATTAGGAATAAATATATTCAGAATTTCATGAATACTGTACATCTTAATACTAATTATATATATAAAGGGGATACCGGACCCGTATGGGTTTGGACTCCTAAGACCTAACTCTTAGGACCCCATAAAAAGTGGGTACCATGGACTTAATTCTATTTTTTGCAGGTCCCACTTAAGAAAAGAGGAAAGTGGATATTCTGGTTGATACATTCCTATATTATTCCATTATCTATTACTCCTTTTTGTCGATGACAAAGGGGGAGAAAGTGCTAACAATTATCTGCAGGAATATATATATTTATATAAAGAATACAGACAAAATCTCAGGGGGAGATCACATATTCAGGGGGAGATTCAGAGTTTCAGATATATGTTGTCATCAATCAAAAAGGGGGAGAATGTTGAGTCAAGATTTTTATAGAGTTTTGATTTCTGACAAAGAAATAAAGGCAATCGACAAAAAGAAGACATCTTGGCTATAAAGAGACACAAAAGAGCTACATATGGTACTCTAGATTATAGGTTGATTATTTGATGTTGTAATAGTGTTAAACTTGTTAAAATCTATCCTCAAATAATCATGCACCTCAATATAATCAATATATATACGTTTGAATGGCATTGCACATTCATTGTGCAATTTAACAGGGACCGGTCGACCGGTAGGTTTTTGGGCGGTCGACCGTTTCTGTGTAAATTGCACAAAGAACGTGCACACATGCACATAACGTCTATATATTTGAAATCCTGTCTACCGGCCATTTTTGACCTGTCGACCGTTTTCAAACAGAGAGCAACCTTTCGTATAGACACTTCCTTTTCTTCAACGGTTGCTTCTCTTTCTCTTCACCAATGATCATGACCTTTGTGTGTACCTCTTCACAAAGAGTTACAACCATTTATTCTCTATATAAACACGTCTAAATCATTGATTCAGTAGAGATTCTTGCTCTAATTTCTGATCTTACTTTCTAAATACTCTTGCATTCTAAAAGCTCTCTCTATTTCAATTGCTTATTGAATCATTGAAATTATTTCATATCTTTTGATTCAATAAGTAATATACTTCCTTTAATCTTCACAAACATCATTCACATATTTTGAGGATAAGATTATAGGAAGGGTGTACTACAAGTGACAAATCAGTGTTATCAAGAGCACAAGTTGTCAACGACAATTGTATTTGTTTTTGTTGAAGTCCTCGGTGTTATAAGAGGCACGAAATCCCGTTCGGCTGTTCGGGTATTGTAAACCTGTTCCTCCAGGTGAAGCGAGGTAGTTGGTAGTGAAATCCAGATAGAAGTCTGGGACTGGACGTAGGACGGGAGGTCCGAACCAGTATAAAAATCCCTGGTGTGATTTTACTGTTTACTGCATTTACTATTCTATATCTGTGAATTGCTATATAGTTAGTTTATTGAATATTTACTTATATAGCAATTGTATATAACATTCCGCATATATTAGTCCATATTACACGATCCACAATTAGTGTGCACAAGCGTACACACGCTTTCATTTGGTATCAGAGCATACAAACTTTCAAGAAGAAAATACCGCCCTTCATATTTTGCTTGTAGGTGGCAGCTTTGAATGTCTTGCGTGACTGAGTATGGAATGTGGTCCAGTGTCTTGCTGTGAGTATCCACTTCCACTAGAGAATGTCTCCTATTCGGTGTCCTGTACTTCAGGGATTGTTACAGAGGATAGGAGAAAAGTTTTTTAAATAAAATTGAAATATGCGAAATAGTAAAACTTCCAATCACGGAAGGCCTTCGATGTGCTTAAGTTCGTGGCAAACGGGTTTTGTAGTCACTTTCCCTAGCTGTGGGCCTTGGAGACATTTGTCACCCATCTTACGCCTCCGCGGGGAGTTAATCTTTTCTACCACAGCCGTACTTAAGACACATCGGAGCCGAGATCGCGCACAGTAACTACCCGGGCCATTATGGCCTGTAATCGTGGGTATTATTCGATTTACTGTGGCCGGCTAGCGTGGGTGCCGATCGTCAACCGTGAACTACCCCTGGCTGGCCACACCTTATGTTAGGGCTTAAAGTAGGTTCACAGTTGCCGGCGAGTCGAACGCCGTAATGAGCTGCCTTGGCTATAGTCGGCCTTCTCGGTGGCTTATAATCGGCTCATTACAGTTGGCTTTAAGGGCCGTCGTGAGCAATGAGTTAACCCGCAGCAAAGGGATGCCGGAGCAAAAGTGTCTCATTGGCGAGGGCATAGATTCGCATAGTACCTGTTAGGTCTTGTCCAGGTGAAGTTGCGCTGTGGAGTGCCTTGAATGGAAATGCTATATGCACAGGATTTTTTTCAACAGAAAAGGATAAAGTTAACAAGCAGCCAAGATATAAAGGAACAAGTTAAAAAAGAGACAAGGTTTTTAAAGTGGTTCGGCACGAAAATGCCTACGTCCACTGATTCTCTTTGTTAATTCACTTCATATGGGCAGTACAAGTTAAGAAAAGTATCAACAGAGGTGTTGGATGTTCCATGCCCTTTGGAACACCTCTCCGTCCACTGTTGACAAAATATAAGCTCCATTGTGGAGATCTTTATGAATTACATATGGTCCATCCCAGATTGGATCTAGTGCTCCAGGGCGAGGGAAGATTCGCTTGAGGACAAGATCTCCTTCTTGTAAGGTACGATGCTTGACTTTGGAGTTGTAGTGTGCTACCACTTTTTGCTTGTGGGCTGCTGCTTTGAGGGCTGCATCATTTCTTCTCTCCTCAATTAGATCCAAAGACATGTGAAGGAGTTCTTCGTTCTCTTCTGGGTTATAGTGGATCCTACGGTGGGAAGGCACGATGGTTTCAACTGGGAGCATAGCCTCCGATCCGTATGCCAAAGAGAAAGGAGTATGCCCCGTTGATGTTCTGAAAGATGTGCGATAGGCCCATAGTGCCGTAGGGAGTTCATCCACCCAAGCCCCCTTTGGCTTTTCGAGTTTCTTTTTTATTAGAGTTTTCAGAATTTTGTTGACGGCTTCGACTTGTCCGTTTGCCTGGGGATGAGCTACGGATGAGAAGCTTTTGTGAATTCCGTGCTCTTGGCACCAGTTGGCGAACTCCTCGCTGTCAAACTGAAGTCCATTGTCCGATATAATTTTGAATGGGACTCCGTACCTACATAGAATATTTTTGATCAAGAAGTTATAACTTTCGCTGAAGATACTTTATTTAGGGGCTCTGCTTCCACCCATTTGGTGAAATAGTAGACTGCCACTATAACATATTTGGCCCCGCCTCAGCCCATTGGCAGTTCGTCGATTAAGTCAACTCCCCATACTGCAAAAGGCCAAGGGCTGGTCATTTGAGTAATCTCAGTTGTTGGTAGCCGTGGAATCTTAGCAAACTTCTAGCATCTGTCACATTTTCTGACGAAATCTAAGGCATCCTTGCTTAAGGTGGGCCAGAAATATCCATATCGGAGTATCTTTTTTGCCAAAGACTGCCCTCCGGTGTGATCTCCCCAGCTTCCTTGATGAATGTTGGATAAGATTTCCTTGGCTTCCCTTCCAGCGACACACCTTAATAAGGGGTTAGAGAAGCCGCGCTGATAGAGAGTGTCCTCTTGTATTGTGTAGCGGGAAGCTTTCCTCAAGATTTTCTTGACCTCGCTACGCCCGTTGGGTAGTGTGCCACTTTGTAAGTAGTCTCGGATGGGAGTCATCCAAGTTGCTTCTTCGGTTGCAGCTATCATATTCATCTTCTCAATACTTGGGGTCAGTTGCTTTGAGATGGCTACTGCTCCGGAAATAGCGCTGTCTCTCATGCTAGCTTGCTTCGCCAATTCGTCGGCCTCTTGGTTCTCTTCCCGAGGGATGTGTTTGACTAAGTAGTGGTCCAATCGACTGAGAAGTAACTTGGTCTTCTTTAAATACGCTATGAGTCATTCTTCTCGAGCCTGGAATTCTCTTAGTATTTGATTAATAATAAGTTGAGAATCGCTATGAAGACACAAAGAATTGGCTCTGATTTCTAAGGCAAGTTCTAATCCAGCTATCACTGCTTCATACTCTGCATCATTGTTGGTGGCAGCGAATTCCAACCTTATAGCATAGTGCAGCTTATTTCCCTTAGGAGTGAGTATTACCACACCTGCCCCCGAGCCTTGTTCGTTTGATGCACCATCCACAAAGAGGTTCCACTTGATGTCTTCTGCTATTACTGATTTCTCCTTACCTTCGTTGGTAGTGAATTCGGCAATGAAATCGGCCATGGCTTGCCCCTTGATGGCGGTGCGAGGATGGTAGGTAATATCATATTGACTTAGTTCAATGCACCATTTAAGTAGTCGCCCAGAAGTGTCGGGATGATGGAGTACCTGCCTCAGTGGTTGATCGGTCAGAACTCTGATGGAATGGGATTGAAAATAGTGTCGCAGTTTTCGTGATGCGATTAGTAGACAGTATGCTAGCTTCTCAAGTTTAGGATATCTGACTTCTGCCCCTGTAAACCTCTTACTTACAAAGTATACTGGCCGCTGCATGCGGTTGTCTTCTCTTACCAAAGCAGCGCTTAGAGCATGAGATGATACAGCAAGGTATAGGTATAACTCTTCGCCTTCGTTTGGAGTCGAGAGTACCAGTGGTTTCTGGAGGTGTTCGATTAAGTTAAGGAAAGCTGTTAAGCATTCGTCAGTCCATTCGAACTTTCCTTTGTCTTTCTTTAGGGCTTCGAAGAAGGGGACGCACTTGTCCATTGCTTTGGAGATGAATCGGCTAAGGGCGGCCACTTTCCCATTCAGGCTTTGCATTTCCTTTCGAGTGGAAGGTATTTTGATATCCTTTAGAGCTCGGACTTGTTCAGGGTTTGCTTCAATCCCTCTGGCATGGACGATGAATCCCAAGAACTTTCCTGATGATACTCCGAAGGAGCATTTTAGAGGATTAAGTTTCATTCCATATTGGCGAAGTACTCGAAACATCTCGCCCAGGTGGCTTACGTGATCGTCGGCCTTCCTTGACTTTACCAGCATGTCATCCACATACACTTCCATAGTTTGTCCTATTAGCCCAGCAAACATCATGTTGACGAGGTGTTGGTAGGTGGCTCCTGTGTTTTTAAGTCCGAAAGGCATTACCTTGTAGCAGTACAATCCCCGGTCAGTGATGAAACTAGTGTGGTCTTGATCGGGAGCATGCATGGGAATTTGGTTGTATCCTGAGTATGCGTCCATAAAAGATAACAGTTCGTGTCCGGCTGTGCTGTCTACAAGTTGATCAATTCGGGGAAGTGGGAAGCAATCCTTTGGGCAGGCGTCATTTAAGTTGGAGAAGTCAATGCATGTTCGCCACTTCCCATTAGCCTTCTTTACCAGCACCGGGTTGGCGATCCACTCTGGGTAGATGGCTTCTCGTATGAAGTCATTGGCAAGTAGATTCTTTACTTCTTTATCGAGGGCTGCTGATCGTTTTGCCCCCATACTTCTCTTTCTTTGTTTTACGGGCGCCTTGGTAGGATCAATGTTTAGTGCGTGGCATGCTATGTCAGAGGAGATTCCGGTCATGTCAGCATGTGACCATGCAAATACATCCAAGTTGTGACGGAGAAAGTTAGTGAGTTGTTCCTTCAACTCTGCTTTTAGTTCGGACCCGATTTTCAATAGTCTACTCGAATCATGTTTGTCTACAGATACAAATTCCATAGCCTCTGCAGGCTCGGCGGTGGCCTCCTCCTCTTTGTCCCTGGGGTCTAATTCATTGAAAGGGTCGCTGGTATATTGAAGAGGAGGGGCTTTCTTTAGTTGCTATGCTTCCAAACTTTTTGTGCAGAGGGCAACCTCTACACTCTTCCCTTTATCCTTCCTGTGGTTGTTGCAAAGTTCAGTTACATAGCAGTCTCGAGCAACGTCCTGGTCTCCCTCTACTTCACCTACTCCATTGTCCGTTGGAAATTTCATCTTTAGCCACCATGGGGCCAGGACAATTTGGAAGTCAGACAAGGCTGGCCTTCCTAAGAAGGCGTTGTAGGCCGAGTGGTTTTCTATTAGCACAAATGTCTGTTTCCGCACAACGGAGCGGGGATGACTTCCAATTTCAACAAAGAGGTCCAGTTGCCCGAGGGGCATCTTCGCATCTCCAATGAAACCGTGTAGTGGTTTATTGCAGGGAGAAACGTCCTTTATTGATAGCTTCATTTTGTCGAATGCATGCTTGAATAAGATATTTACTGAGCTTCTAGTGTCCACTAGAATTCGAAAAACTTCGGCTGGACCGAGCCGGGCAAAGATAACCATGGGATCCATGTGAGGGTACTGCCTTCCCTCTAGGTCACGCCCATTGAATGTGATGTCATCACTCTCTTTCCGCTTCGGGTGGCGTTCTTCTATAACAGAATTAACACAGTCTTCATTGTTTCTAAGCGACTTTCCATATCTTTCCATCTCTGCCCAGCTTCTGTTGGCGATGTGCGGTCCTCCCGAGATGGTATGGACCACTATCTTCTCTTGACCGGAGCCGCTAGCGTTGCGATTTTCTCTGCCCATCTCTGGTGAGGGTAGCCTTGGATTCTCATTGGCAAGAGCTGGAGTCCTGTTCTGACATTTTACATAGCGTTCCAGTCTCTTCCTTCTGATGTGTTCTTCAATCAAGTCCCGGAGATGGTGGCATTCATTGGTGTCATGCATATGAGATTCGTGGAAGCGGCAGAACTTTCCAGATTTTTGTGCGTTATCTGATTCCTTCTTGTATGGTGGGCGTTTGTATCTAACTTCGTCTTGGGTGGCAAGGAAGATGTTTTTAATGGTTTCATTCAAAGGAGTGTAAGTGTCGAATCTCGGTCCTGGCCGATATAGGCGCTTTTCTCCCTTCTTGCCCCCAGCATTGTCTCTAGAATCACTTCTTCGAACGTCCTTCGCTGCCGCGGGCGTGTTGACGTGAGCTGCCTTATTTTATTGCCCTGACTGCCCCTCAGTGGCAGCGTCTTCAAGCCTCATATATTTCCCGGCTTCATGGAAGAAATCGGGTAAAGTAGCTGGTTTTTCTTTTGTCAATCTTCTAGAAAATTTAGTATCCGGATGCACACCACTACAGAGGGCCATTAAGACAAGCTTCTCATCGGCATCTTGGACTGCGGCCGCTGTGGCATTGAATCGGGTTAAATATTACTGCAGCTTCTCTCCAGGTTTCTGTTTGATATTGGATAAGGAATAAGCGTCCTTTGGTTGTTCCACATGAATGCGGAACTGGCTGATAAACTTTTCTTTCAACATCTCCCATGAGCTGATGGATCCTTGTGGCAGATGGCAGAACCAGGAGGTAGCTAGATCTGCTAAGAATAGTGGAAAGCATTTGCACAGTACTCCCTCTGTTGCCCCGCTCATGAGCATATGCTGTGTGTATCTCTGTAAGTGTACAATGGGGTCAGAGGTCCCTTTGTAAGGTTCCATTGTTGGCATTTTCCATTCTCGGGGGGTGATAGCAATTTCGATATTGCAGGCGAAAGGGCTGGTTACCCTAGCGCCTATCCCTCGATCTCTTTGATCCCGTTGGACGCACTCTCTGAACAAGCGTGCCATCCTTTCATCAGAATTTGGAGCAGATAGAAATGAGTTCGGTTCTGTTCTGTGGGATTGATTCCATCCAGATGACCTGTAGGGATGGTATCGTCTATCATTCCTAATATTTTCCAGTGGCTGCCTTTGGTCTTCTGGGAGCATGTTAGGGTCAGCTACAGTTGGCCCTTGCCTTGATCTTCCCCTGCTGGGTTCTGATCTAAGCACTTCCTCGGGTCCAACTTCGGGCTGGATTCTAGCTCGGCCCCGTTCATTGGTGTTTCCGTGGTTAGGCAGTATGAAAGGCTCATCCACAGTTGACCTTCGTCCGGTACCTCCCCCGTTGGGTTTGGTTCCAAGCATTTCCTCAGGCCTAACTTCGGGTTGTGCTCGGTCTCGGCTCCTACCATGGCCGCTTCTGTCGTTAGCTCCTTCGAAGAAGGAAAATCTTTGCTGTCTCTGAGATCCTCCAGACTGGGACTCACCCCATGATTCAGTGTTGCGGTTGGACTCTTCAGCATCCCTTAAGCGTGACATGAGATGGTCCACCAAGGCTTCCTGCTATGATGTGAAGCGATTAGTCACTTCAGCCGCAACCCTGTCTAGATCTGCCCTAGTAATTGCTGCAGGCTGTTCTGTGGTAGGAGTTGTCGGATTTGCCTGACCTTCATTTGGTACTGCTGTTGGAAGGGACGACTTACTTGATCTGTGACCACTGGATCTGGAAGACTGCTGGTTGCGATGTTCTTTCCTTTGTTAACATCTTTCTTCTGCTTGGGAGGCATGTTTTCCAAGCAATGAACGACGCTGTCAGGAAGAAGGTTAAGTGGGAGAAGCTGAAGCTTCGAGCTTCTTGCTCTCAATGAAAGCACCAAAAATGTTTGCACAAAAAATGGGCAAACACCTCCAAGTCGTATGATTCAGTTGATTCTTGCGTTGTTTTTAGTGATCTGGGTGATTTATGCAAATATGTAAAAAAGCAGGGACTAAACTGTAAAAGACACGCAAATTTATAGTGGTTCAGCCAGAATTTGCCTACGTCCACTTTATATATTATTTCTCCTTTCTTGTTCAGATTACAAGTACAAAGCTTTGGTACAAGTATATAAAAGTTGTTTGAAAGTTCTATCCGTGCTTGAGCTCTCAAACTTGTCCACCATTGTTGTACCCCTGCCCCTCTATTTATAGAGTGATATTGGTGGTAGGGGTCTTGGATGTATATAGCTGCTGGTGGGCCTGGACTGATGCAATCTGGCCTGGCAGGGTTGGTTCGGTAATGTTCGGTCCGGTAGTTGTTGGAGAGGCTTTGGTCCGGTAGTTGGTTGGTTCGGTAGTTGGTTGGAGAGGCTCTGGTCCGGTAGTTGGTTGGTTCGGTAGTTGGTTGGAGAGGCTCTGGTCTGGTAGTTGGTTGGTTCGGTAGTTGGTTGGAGAGGCTCTGGTCCGGTAATTGGTTGGTTCGGTAGTTGAGTTGGGGTTTGGTATTGATCTGGTGGTCTCGGTCCGGTGACGAATTGGTTCGGTGGTGGCCTTGGATCATTGGCGATGGCTCGCCCAACAGGTGTACTACAAGTGTCCATGAATTCCTAAGGTCCATTGCCTAAAGGTCCTTGTCTAATACAAACCTACACTACAACTTGCATAGGCTTCTACAAGGATCGATCTACGTGTCGAATCTCTCAACTAACGATTAGCCACCACTCCTAGAGCTACTCAATATGTAAAACACTATCCCTTTGGATACTAACAATGGAAACACCGGTGCTAGGCTACTGTGGGAATACGTTCTCACTACTATCACCGCATAATGCAAATATGGGAACTACTTTTCACTAATGTTACTACCACTAGGCTATTGTGGAGCTAGTTTTCCCCCTAACTACTACTACATGTAACCCAACTACGCATCAAGGTGGAACCCGCAATGCTGAATCGTTGAAGTATCTCATTTTTTACATCCATATTCATTTCTCGATCATAGTGTATGCTTCTTATTGCATGCGTCGGGATCCTCCATTCGAACTGTATCACATCGCGTCAATATCCGTACACACTAGGACTCCTGTTGTGCTAGGCCACCCTCCATATGGCATCCTCATCAGTGTTGCGCATCCACCATGAAATCTCTTGTGAGTACCGTTTGTGAAAATACAAGTCCCCAGTCGATACTCGACCCCAAATTGGGTGAAGAAAATTTACCAAACACCACAATGACCTATCGTCCACTCATAGAGAACTAGCTTCCCTACTACTCCTAACATACATCCAAATAGCCATAAGTAGGCCCACAAACATATAAAATTCAAATAAATTTTTATTAATAACTTCAGCCTTAAGCCGAGGTTTAAATTTTGCACTTTACACGTTAACCGGTCGTCCGTTAACCCTAACTGGTTGACCGCTACCGATCGACCACTAGGGATCAGTGGTCGACCTATCATAAGCTAAAATTTAGGGTTTGTTAATTTTTTGATCTTGATTTTACTTCGGTTACGGTTTAAGGTGAACCCTAATCACTAATTTTGACAAGTCTATATTTCTCAATTTCAATTTTAATTCTTTGATATAAGGATTTCAGGTTTTAAGGTCTATAGATTTTAAGATTACAGTTAACAAAATTAAAGGGATATGCTCGATCAATATTAGGTTTAACAATTCACTATAATTTCAATTCTACCCTAGATTGCAAAATTTCAATTTTAGGGTTTTACAGTTTAAAATTAGATTTCTAGCATCTTAGATCATATAGGATAGAGTAAATTTAATTGTAGACAATTATCTAAATAAATCTGCTCCCACTCACCTTATGCATAAGCTGTTCCAACTTGCTTTGCTTTAGAACCACTCCCATTCATTTTCTCCTCCCAGATCCGATTGGTTGCAATCCTTTTAATTTGATTTTTGATTGATTTGTAAGAATTTTTAGGGTTAAAGGAGAGGTTAGATTTGGGCAGAGTTTTGTTACAGTGACCATTTCTGTAGATTTTTGAGTTAGGCTAAGGTTGAATTTATAGGGATCAGCAATTAGTTTAGGACACTGGATCTAGCCAAGAATTAATTAGTCACCGTCGTTTGAACACGTCACGAAGCGTCTAATCGCCCTCGATTTTAGGTCGCCAACGGTCAACCACTTTGCTCCTTGGGTCGACTGCTACCGGTCAAACATCGCCCATCTTGGGTCGACCGCTAATGGTCAAACATCGCCCATCTTAGGTCGACCGGTCACCATGTAAAATTGAGAATTTTTATTTTTAAATGTTTATTCTATTTTCAATTCTTCCAACGCTCGTAACTTCTTCGTACTAACTCTGATTTTGAAGTGTTATATATGAAAATCATCCAGAAAACCGCTACAAACGCAATGGTGCAAGTTTCATAGTCAATTCGAAATTTCATGAAAATTTCATTTTAGTCCTTGTTTTATTTAAATTTAGTTTTGTTATTAAATTTTCGTTGAATTTTCGGGTGTTACATTTAGCATACTTTAAATTAATAGTCATCGTATTACTATTCAAATACAATAGTTCTTTTTAGTCTATGTCATGAGTTCGATAAACCTCTATATTTTGTGCATATCACTATAGGAGCGCATGTAGATAGGAGTTTCCTAACTTGGATTATTATTATCTTCATTGTGATAATGATATGCTATATATATTATATGTATATGTATATGTGCTAACTTTGTGATGCATGTGAAGAGCAAAAAATTATGTAGTTATGAGTTTTCTAACTCGTACTATTGTCGTTTATTTACATTGATTTTGTTGTATATTATTACACTCTTATATATATATATATATATATATATATATATTATGTATTAACCCTTTGGTCCAGGAGAAGTGTAGGGTCAGGTATGGTTTCTAAACCTTCCCTTCGGTTTATTAGTAGGTAGGAAAAAGAAGTAAGCTTGATCCTATAATTGGTACGCAGGCTGTCACATTGGTATCGTGACACGGTCCATTCATCTAATTCATATATCCTGCTTTTCTATGTATATTTGTACAATAAGGTTGCATGATAAAATTGAAGTTGATTAGTACTTGGGAGAAGATAGGCAAGAAACACCATTGTGGGTATATTTATGATTAATATGATTTTACTTTATGAGATAATTAAAGTACATCTATTTGTTCAATAACTTTACCCCACTCTCATAGGTATTTTCTTATTGATTATAGGCATTATATCACAATTTACTTGATTATTGTATAAGTCATATTTTATATTGCTACCATATTAGGTAGTTGAACCTGTTGTTTTAGTTAACATTCCTATTTTCAATGCTTCAAACGAGGGTCAAAATGGGGATGCCACAATCCAACTATATATTTAGAATGATTTCCACCTAAATGAAAAATGTTTGATCGACCTTGCAATTCTATACAAGAGGAGTATTTAGATGGAGTTGAAAACTTTAAAGAAAAAGAAACTGGGTACTATGTTTGTGTACACTTTAACGTAACTGGAAAAGGAGTTGAGAAATGATATGATTAATTTATATTTTGTTTTAGTTAATTATTACTAGGTTTAAGTTGAATTTTATATGTTTATATATATGTATTAAAATAAAATGAAATACTAATAAACTAAACTTTTGAGATATTAATATATATTATTTTAGCATAGAAAATCTCATTTCATATTGCTAATATCATTTCCAATAATGGTTTTTTATTGATTAACTAACATACTGTAATAGGTTATCCATTTATATATTTAAAAGAATATTAAATTTAAAATTTTGAAAAGATTTAAAAAGATTATTCTTGCAAGACTAACGGTTATTCCTTTTTTAAGCTACAACTATTTACATTTCCTAAAAAAACAATATTTTTTTCAATTTTATAATAGATGTTAAGAAAGTCAATAATCATAAAGTGTTCGAATTATAGTTTAACACACTCGCCATATAACATAGTGCTCGATGCAAGCAGAATGTTGTAAATTTGGCAAGTATGGTGAAAGTGGTATTTTTCATTCCAGCATTATAAGCATTATATGTAAACAAAATGCTACTCGAACAAAATAAGCGAAAGGGCGATGTTGTGATTATTTATATACCTCTACACAACAAAATGTAGACTCAAATGAAAGGTTGGTAATGGAAGGTTGGGAATGTTGTGAACGTTCATAAAGAAATTCAAAGCCTTGTCTCGAGAATTAGGACTCGAATGGAAGGTTGGGAATGTTGAATGCTTAGCATTGCAAGGATAATTAAACTTATTAGATCAAATATATACCTTATGGTTCAATATTGGATGAAATGTTTTAAATTTCCAGTGTCTACAGTTCATCACATTAAAGATATTTGTAGTAATTTTCCATGAAAGGAAGAATTAAAAAAAATTCTTTAGATATCGTGTGTAGGCAGAAATGTGGAGAGGGATGGGTGTACGATTGTTTAAAGAAATCCAAGTTGCTTTGGGTTCTAAAGTAATTTAGAAAAACTTAAATGATGAGGGGCTATAGGCAACAACCATGAAAGCTAAGTACTTGAAAAGATAGTCTTTCTAGGAATACAACTGTCGTAATTATGATTTAAGCATATGGAAATTCATCATTAGCATTAGAGGAGAAGTTATGAAGTGCATTTGGCATAGAATAGTGGATGGTAAAAGTACTTATTTGGGGTATGATCCTTGGCTTCAAGGAGGAGAGTTAACCGACAATTCAGGGGAAGACATCATGGTGAGAGTTAGAGGAGAAAAGATGATGGTTAAAGATGTTTTAGAAAACGAGGAATGGATAATAGACAAGGTAAGTTTTTTGGGGGTGGTAAGCAACGAAGTTAAAGGAGCAATGATATATAATGATGAAGTGAAGGATTACCAGTCTTGTCTTACTCACAAGAAAGGAAAATATATTTTAAAGCTATTTTCGATTAAGTTAGAAGGAAATGTACGGAGGTTGCATCGTGCAAATGGGCATGGGGTACGGTCCCTTACGTCAAAGCGGCGGACTGCTTGTTTAGAGCCATTAACAACCTTTTACCAACTAAAGACTAACTGCTTCAAAGATGCATAGTAGTGGACACGGTTTGTGTGTTATGTAATAGAGATAATGAAAGTGTGGAACATTTATTCTTTAAGCGCAAGTTCAACTGTGGAAGTGGTGCCATATTAAAACTTGACTGGCCAGCAAGTCATTCCAACATTATTTCAACCAATGGTGAAATACATAGCATCAGAGACAAATTCAAATTCAAATGAAATAGCCAAAATTGTATTATCAACTTATGTATGGGCTATTTGGAAATAGTGAAACCACAAATCATATGTAGTAATTTGATTGAGAGAAACTTAAACACACACACCCCCTCCCCACCCCACAATGGACGAACAGGGGTTGAGGTTAGAGATTGGGGCCATTGGCTATATGCTGTGGGTAAGCTCGATAGAATTTGCTCCGGCCAGGTATTCTCTAACCCTATGTTATTTTAGTTTTGTCCATCCTATTATTTATGCATCAGGTTATGCGTTGCAAACAAGACACTGTATTATCCAATGGAATAGACACATGTTAGTAATGATAACTAGAATGGAAAAGGAGGTATGCATCTTAGATGAAGAAGTGAAAAGCATTGATATCATCTGCAAAATCAAAAGACTCGCCTCTATAACTCGCTCATTAACTTCCTTGATGCAATTAATTTTTTTCCAGCATTTGATAATTTCTAATTCTAATGACCAAATATTAATTACATGCACAATCGAAAGAATATATTCCCTTTTTTCAACTGAGTTACAATCAAATGTTGCTCATTTAGACGTTAATTGCAAGAAGTTTCTTTTGTAGATGTTACTTTTCAATATTTGGGTACTTGCAGGCTAATCGAAAGTCAAATTCATAAACATAAGCGAGGGTTGAGAAAGCTCAAACAATATAGAAGTTAAATTTGAAGTTTTAAAGCATTGGGTGAAAGCGGTAATATAGTCGTTAAAAACATTCGTGTCTTACTCAATTAATTTTTAATTTTCCTAGGACTATTGTAATGACCCTAATTTTGACTAACATTATTTTGGACATTTAATTAGACAAATTAAATGAAATAATGTATATGGTTAAGGGATTGAGATTTGCTAATCAATAAGGGACCGTGCCTTAATGAATGTGTAAGAAAAAGAGAATACAAATAAGCAAGCAGGAGAAATATGATAAGGACAAAATAGGAATAGTCTTTGTTCTTATACTCTAAACCCTTCTATCCTTCATTTCTTATGCATTTCAACATTCACAAACAAAACCAAAACACTTATAAGCTCGGCTGGCCACCATTAAGAAGAATCAAAAGAAGATCAACTAGGAAATAAGTAGGAAGCTTGAAGAAATAAATCAAAGGGCGAATCTCAACCTTCTTAACACAAAGCCAATGTGAATAATTTGATTTATATCTCACTTTTGCTAATGATTTCGGTTTCAAGGTTGGATCTGAACTATTTTGCAAATAGTATGCCATGTTATGTATATTTAAATATATATATATATATATATATATGCTTATTGATGAATTATATTATTTAATATAGATTTTAAGATAAGTTTAGAATGGAAAACCTACTAAATGACATCCAAATGATTTGCGTTTTTATACATGGTCAAAAACATTATTTTAGAAATGGGTTTCAAGTTTCATAAAATTTTAAGTTATTGTGGATTTATTATGAATTTTCTATGAGAGAAAATAGTCAATATTGGGTTTAAATTATTTAAGGCAATTATATATTGATTTCGGGTCTGAAATTTAAATACGTTAGAAAACATATTAAAATTGAATTATGATGATTTTTAGGGAATTTTCCTAAGTATTTTACTATGGTTATAAAATTATTCAAGTTATGAGACATAAATGTTTTATATGTTTTACCAAGGAGAAGGGCTTATTTGTTAAAATGTTTTTAATTAATAATTTTGAATTCAGCAGCCTTTTTAGAAAAATGATTTTGATAAAGAAATGGAAACCAATTACATTTTGACAAATAAGGCAAGTTAGGTGAAAAGATATCACTTTGTAGGGCATAAAATCAGTTTTGTTATGAATTACCACTTTGCCACTTCCTTAGCTTGCTTTCGTCAACATACTAGTTAGATCTTTCGCTACTGTTCGAAACCAAAGCACATGATATCAAGAAATTTATATGGAGTGCATTGGAGAAAGGCGGAAGGGATGAAGGAGTCAAAGGCTGGATTTTGAAGGGGTTGCTTTTAACTTGTCTTTATTTTAAAAGGAAGCTTTCGAACTAGTTGTTGCTTGCCTTTGTTTTTAGAAAAGTTCTTTCGAATGAGTTGCCGCTTACTTATGTTTTAAAAGAAGCTTTCGAAGGGATAGCCGCTTTGAGCATATTTGAAAACCATGCTGCCGCATTCATACCTTTCAAACTAGTTAAGACCGCTTTTCTTTATAGCCTTAAAACAACGTATTCGAAAGGGTGCTTTTGCCTTTTTACTTGGATGTCACGTTCTCAAAGCTTTAGAAAGGGTTGTATAGCTGTTTTTAAATGGTTTCGGAGGCAATGGTTTCGAAAGGGAAGGTTTCGAAACTATCCTCTTTCTTTTACTTGGGATTAAAGCTTTCGAAAGTAATTGCTTTCACCTCAATTCTTTGTAACCCTTTAGTTATTTATAGGCTTAATCCAATGGTTTCGAAAGGAATAATTTTAATGGTTTTGAAGCAATGTTTCCACAAACATTTACTTGAACCCAATTCTTTTGAAATGTATGTTTTGGCCTTTTAGCCTAATATTTTCAAGGTTAAAGTCGTAACTTATTTGAAAGGGATACTTTTAATAAATTCGAAAGTGATTGTTTAAGGTTTTAAAAAAGGGTTTCAAAAGTATTGCTTTAGCTTTAAGGCCTAAAGTATTCTAAGTTAGAAAGGAGTGCTAATTTGTTTTGATAAGATAGAAAACCCCTTTGATTTATATTTCATCAACATTGTTTTGTGTAAAGCATATATCATGGCATAAGTATTTTGAGTAAAGCATAGATCATATTTTCCTTGTTTAGGTATGATTTAAAAGGGGTTAAATTATTTTAAAAGAACTGTTTTCAAGGAAAGTTGGATGGGGTAGTTAACCCTAAGTATATGCTTGGATATTAGAAGACCGGATGGGACTGTGGTAGGGTCGCGCCCTATACTTTAGCTAGTAGCCCCTAGCTATTATAAGTCCAAAATTCCAATGTGTAAGGCTTTGTCATAGGTAAGACTAAAATGATGTTACACACAGAAAGGAAGACATAAAGTAGAGGTAGGTTATTGGTGAGCCAGCAATACCCTTAGATTCAGTTGACCCTTGGAAAAGTAAGTTAAGGACAGATTGTCTAGTATTGTGTCTAACAGAAGTTGGATTATTGATTATGTCTGGTAGGCCCGAGTCAGCCAGTGGTTAATAGTCAGCCTAATAAAACTATATTTTTTGGACAGATAGTCCGTCGATTATCTGATTTGTATGCATATATGTTATTGCTATTATGATTATAATCAGTTTGATTGTAGGTTGTGATTTTAAAAAGATATGCTTTCAAAAGGATATAGTGAGGGGAAATTCGTTCCGCTATGCGGCGTGGTCTCACTTAATATCAGTAAATCGGGATGTAACAGTATTATTTACACCAGGCATTATGTCTGACTCAAAGTTTATGTTTTCCCCTTAAACTCTCGGGTGTTCAAAATTTGATTTGAGTAGATTAAGGGTTGAAGCTTCTCAGGTTTAGTAGGTTGAATAAATAAGCTTTCGAAGATGTGCAGGAGGTGAAGCTAGTTATACATGAACTATTTAGTATAGTTTCCGTTGTGATGTATTTAAGACCGATATGTCTATTTAGTACTCTGATCATCTAAGGGGGCATCTTTATATGTCGCTTTTGGTGTAATTTGTAATAATTATATTTGATCAAAATCTGGGAATCATCTTGGGATTATGTAACTGAATATGAAATATGGATTTGAAATGTAATCATAAAAGTTGTTTTTGAAATCTGTGTTGATTTTATTTCATATTCATGTGCTTATGATATTACGGATATCATTAACATTACCGTGTTTTGTCACCGAAAGTTAATACTATGCATGACTGTAGCATCTATAGCACTTAGCTTCGGGCCTTAAGATAGGGGATGTTACAACTTAGTATCAAAGCATAGGTTTATGAAAACTTTAAAGAAATTTTAGACTTAAAATGATTTTGAAAACATAATCCTAAGGAATTAGAGAAAAAAATTGGGGTATGGGATAATGCTATAGTAACGTACTTGTATTTGCTATATATAAGTGTACACTTTATCTCTATTCTCCCATCTCTCTTAGAATATTCCTTTGTATCTTACAAAGACTCGAATGCAGAATTTAAGGAAGATATGGATACTAGGAGTAGAAGAGTTAACATTGGTGGAGGAAGCACCACAACCAATGGTAATGCCAGACCAAACACTAGAAGGAATTCACGTCGGGCACAAACTGCTAATTTGGGTGCTGGAGCACCGCAAGTCGATATGGGAGCTATGTATCAATTCTTCGTCAACATGATGCAAGCTGGAGCTGCCATGGGATTAGTTAGAGGAAATCAGTAAGCTCTAGTGCTCAATAACTATGCAGTACTAAGCAGAGATTATGCCAAGCTTGGAGGAAAACCGTTTATTAGGAATGAGGACGCAATTGAAGTAGAGAATTGGTTGCTTCATTGCAGAATGATTTTTGCTGATTTAGGGCTTAATGACGAGCAGAAGAGGAGACTTACTTCCAGGTAGTTGCAAGAAGCAACACTGTACTGGTGGAACAATGTTACTATGGAAGTTAATTAAGAGACCATGACTTGGGCAGAATTCAGAAGGAGGTTTGAGAATAGATTAATGTCGGAGATTGCCAAGTCGACTCTGCTCAAGAAGTTTGATGAGTTGGTGTAGAGAGACATGACAGTGCTGGAGTATGCTACCAGGTTTGAGGAGCTATCGAGATATGGGTATGCTACGGTGGATTCTGTTATCAAAAGGAATGAGAAGTTCATCTGTGGATTAAGCCCTGAGCTTGCTAAAGCAACTTTACCACATATTAGGGATCCATGCGACGTAGTTGTTGAGATGACTTTGAGGAATGAGGAGATGCTCCTTTCTTAAATAGCAAAGTAGTGGAAACTCTAGGTGGGTAGAACAAGAAGAGGAAGTTTTTCCATAAGAAGGGAGCTCAGAAGAATAGAGCTGCTAAGAAAGGAAAGACATAAGTTATCTGCTACAAGTGTGATAAAAAAAAGGGCATTTCACTAATGAATGTTGCTCAAAGGATGGAAAGAAGGTGATTGGGAAGAAGAATATCAATGCTTCAACTGTAATCAGATTGGACATTATAAGAACCAGTGCAAGGAACCAGCCAAGGATAGAAAGGGCAATGTGTTTGCATCGAAACTAGTTACCTCAAGACTAATAGCAAAGGAGAAAGAAAAAGCTATGTTGAGAGGTACGCTTTTGATTTATAGTATGTCAGTTAGAATTCTACTTGATACTGGTGCGTCGCATTCTTTTATATCTCATTGTTTAGTAGATAAGCTTAACCTAGAACCCTCATACCTAGTTACTTCCTTAAGGGTTGCGAATCCGATAGAAGGGTATACAACTCTAGGGATGAGATATGACCACTTAGAGTTTGAATTGTTAGGTCATTTATTTGCTTACTGTTTGCATGTGTTTTATTTCATAGGGTTCAGAATTATTTTGGGTATGGATTGGTTAAGTAAATACGATGCTGAGATATTTTTCCATAACAAGAGAATATCACTTAGACACCCTAGTTGTAGTGATCAAATTATATACTCCGTAGAAAACCCTAGTTTTGAGGTTAATGCTTTGTTGGTTGTTATGAATGGAGAAGACGAGTGAAACCGAGTTTTCATGGTTAGAGAATTTGTAGATGTCTTTGAGCCCGTGATAGGACTACCGTCGAAACGAGCCATTGAGTTTCAGATAGATTTAGTATCAGGAGCAGAACCGGTGAGTAGACCGCCAAGTGGAATGACACCAACCGAGGTGAAGGAGTTAAAGGTGCAGTTGGTGGATTTAGAAGGTAATAACATTATCAAACCAAGCAGTTCGCCCTAGGGAAAAGCCGTAGTGTTTGCAAAGAAACCGAACGGATCGTTGAGGTTGTGTATCGATTATCGTAAGCCGAATGAGAAGACGATAAAGAACTGATATCTGTTACCTAGAATTGATGATTTGTTCGATCAGTTGAGTGGAGCCAAAGTATTTTCCTAGTTGGATTTGGAAACAATGGCCCATCAACTTAGAGTAGTAGAGGATAATATTCTTTTGACGGTGTTTAGGACCAGATATGCATCGTACGAATGGTTAGTGATGCCATTCGGACTAACTAATGCGCTAGCATTCTTCATGGACCTGATGAACAGAATCTTCCGGGAGCATCTGGGAAAATTTGTGTTAGTATCCATAGAAGACATTTTGATATACTCTACGGATGAAAGAGAGCATGAAGTTCATCTTAGAGTGGTGCTTGAGACTTTGAGGCAGCATCAGCTGAAAGCAAAATTTTCGAAGTGTCATTTCTAAAAGAAGGAAGTGAAGTTACTTGGTCATGTAGTCTCAGAGAGAGGGTTATCGGTAGATCCGGCTAAGATCGAGGCAGTGAATAGTTGGAAGAGACCCGAGACAGTGACTGAGATAAACAGTTTTCTTGGATTAGCTGGTTATTATCGGAGATTCATTAAGGATATTTCACGGATAGCGGCACCAATGACTAAGCTAACTCGGAAAAATGTGAAGTTTGTCTGGACTGATAAGTGTGAGAATGCATTCTAGAAATTGAAACACTTATTGACTAATGCACCTATGTTAGTTGTTCCAGAGGGGAATCAAGACTTAGTGGTGTACACAGATGCATGTGGAACAGGGTTAGGAGCTGTGTTAGTGCAAAGAGGTAAACTGATTGCCTATGCTTCTCAACAGCTTAGACTCCATGAAGTTAGATATCCAACTCATGATTTGGATAGTTATTTTTGCATTGAAGGTGTGGAGACATTACCTTTTGGGAGAAAGATTCGAGTTGTATACGGATCATAAGTCACTAAGATATTTATTCTCTCAAAAGGAGTTGAATATGAGACAACAGAGGTGGTTAGAGTTTTTAGCTGCTTATGACTTTGGTATTGAGTACATACTAGGAAAAGGGAATAAGGGTGCACATGCACTTAACAAAAAATATCAGAATGCAGTATTGCCAATGATAGCTGAGTGAAAAGTTTTAGAAGCATTGACTACATGCAGAGTACAATGGAGATCTAAGAGTAGTTCTAGTCAAGAAACTGTTATGTTGTCGTCTTTAGAAGTTAATGATAAAAAAAGATTGCTTTTAAGCAAGGAGAGGATCCATTATTAGCTGAACGGATCAGAAAGTTAAGGAATGGAACAAAGAGCGATGACTTGAAACTTTTTAGTGTTGACCAAAATGGGTGGTTGAGGAAGAAAGGAAGACTATGTGTTCCGAATGTGGGAAACATTAAGAAGGAAGTTCTTGGAGAATGCCATCATTCAAAGTTCACTATTCATCCGGGAGGAACTAAGATGTATCAAGGTATGAAGAGAGATGTAGGCTTATGGGTGATATAGTGTTGAACCATCAACAGGGAAAAGCCGAACACCAGAAACCGAGTGGGTTACTTTAACCTTTAGATGTTCCAGTCTGGAAATGGGATTCTATCTCAAAGGTTTTCATAGATGGGCTACCAAGGTCGAATAGTGGAGATGAGATTATATGGGCTACAGTGGACAAAATGACTAAGAGTGCACACTTTATACCCGTTAAGTCGACCAGGACAACACCAGATTTAGCTAAGTAATTCATGAGGAATATAGTTTGATTACATGGAATTCCTAGTAGTATAGTAAGTGATAGAGATTCCTTGTTTACTAGCGAGTTCTGGAAGAGTCTACATAAGACTTTAGGTGTCAAGCTCAAGATGAGTACCACATACCATCTGCAGATAGATGAGCAAATAGAGAGAGCTCACAAAGTCTTAGAGGATTTGTTAAAAGCTTGTGTGCTAGAATTCGGGGGATCATGGGAAAACCATCTACACTTAGTCGAGTTTTCATATAACAACAGTTACCAGAATAGTATAGGGATGGTACCATTTGAAGATTTGTATGGAAGGCCATGCAAATCTCCTGTTTGTTGGTTAGAGACCGGGGATAGGTTAGATCTTGGTCCAGATATTTTAGAGAAGCTATAGAGAAGTTTAAGTTAATTCGAGCTAGGATGAAGGAAGCTCAGTCTAGGCAGAAGAGTTATGCTGATAGGAGACAAAAAGACTTAGAGTTCTCAGTTGGAGATCATGTTTTCGTCAATGTGTCACTAATGAAAGGTGTAATCAGATTTGGAAAATCAAGAAAATTGGCACCAAGATTCGTTGGACCATTTCCTATTATAGAAAGGATCGGGAACTCACATATAGAGTGGAGTTACCGAATAGTTTGGCAGGAGTCCACAATGTTTTCCATATCTCTCATCTAAGGAAGTGTATTCGAGATCCAGAGACTAGTATAACACTGACTGTGTTAGATAGTCTAGTAGTGGAACCAGATATGACTATATTTAGAAAACCAGTTCATATAGTCACGAGAGATGAGGATAAACTAAGGAACAAGACAGTCGGATTAGTCAAAGTTCAATGGAGTGAATACGAGAGAGACTGTACACACTCATCTTGACTTGTTTTATGGTATGTTTTACTTTATATTTGATTGTTGTGAGTACCTCATCATAATTTCGAGGATGAAATTCTTTAAGAAGGGGAGTCTATAACGACCCTAATTTTGACTAACGTTATTTATGACATTAATTAGACAAATTAAATGAAATAATATAGATGGTTAGAGGATTTAGATTTGTTAATTAATAAGGGGTCGTGCCTTAATGAATGTGTAAGCAAAAGAGAATAAAAATAAGTAAGTAGGAGGAATATAATAAGGGCAAAATAGGAATAGTATTTGTTCTTATACCTAAACCCTTCTATCCTTCATTTCTTATTCATTTCAACATTCACAAACAAAACCAAAACATTTATAAGCTTGGTCATAAGATAAGCTAGGAAACAAGTAGAAAGCTTGAAGAAATCAATCAAAGGGCAAATCTCAACTTTCTTAACACAAGGCCAAGTTGAATAATTTGATTTACATCTAATTTTTGTTAATGATTTCGATATTAAGGTTGGATCCGAACTATTTTGCAAATAATATGCCATGTTATGTTTTTTAAATATATATATATATATATATATATATATATATATATGCTTGTTGATGATTTAAATTGTTTCATATAGATTTTAAGATAAGTTTGACATCCAAATGATTTGCGTTTTTGATATATGGTCAAAAACATTATATTAGAAGTGGGTTTCAAGTTTCATAAAATTTTAAGTTATTATGGATTTATTATGAATTTCTATAAGAGAAAATAATCAATATTAAGTTTAAATTATTTAAGGAAATTTTATATTGATTTTGGGTCTGAAATTTAAATATGTTTGAAAACATGTTAAAAGTGAATTATGGTAATTTTTCGAGAATTTTCTTAAGTATTTTACTATAGTTATAAAATTATTTAAGTTAAGGGACTTAAATGTTTTATATGTTTTACAAAGGAGAAGGGCTTATTTTTTAAAATGTTTTTAACTGATAATTTTGAATTCGGCACCCTGTTTAGAAAAAGGATTTTGATAAAGAAATGTTAACCAATTACATTTTAACAAATAAGACAAGTTAGGTGAAAAGAAATTACTTTGTAAGGCATAAAATCAGTTTGTTATGAATTACCACTTCGCCACTTCCTTAGCTTGATTTCATCAACATACCAGTTAGCCCTTTCGCTACTGTTCGATACCAAAGCACATGATATCAAGAAATTGATATGGAGTGCATTTCAGAATGGTGGAAGGGATGATGGTGTCAAAGGCTGGCTTTTGAAGGGGTTACTTTTAACTTGTCTTTGTTTTAAAAGGAAGCTTTCGAACTAGTTGCCACTTGCCTTTGTTTTTAGAAAAGAGCTTCCGAATGAGTTTCTGCTTACTTATGTTTTAAAAGAAGATTTCGAAGAGATAGCCGCTTTGAGCCTATTCGAAACTCATGCTGCCACATTCATAACTTTCGAACTAGTTAAGGTTGCTTTGAGCCTATTCGAAACCCATGCTGCCACATTTATACCTTTCAAACTAGTTAAGGCCGCTTTTCTTTATAGCCTTAAAACAACGTATTTGAAAGGATGCTTTCGCCTTTTTACTCGGAAGCTGCCTTCTCAAAGCTTACGAAAGGGTATAGCTGTTTTTAAATGGTTTTGGAGGCGATGGTTTCAAAAAAGAAGGTTTCGAAACTATCCTCTTTCTTTTATCTGGGATTAAAGCTTTCGAAAGCAATTGTCTTCACCTCAATTCTTTATGACCCTTTAGTTATATTAAAGGCTTAACCCAATGGTTTCGAAAGGAATAATTTTAAATGGTTTTGAAGCAATGTTTCCACAAACCTTTTCGTGAACCCAATGCTTTCAAAAGGTACGTTTCGACCTTTTGGTTGAATATTTTCAAGGTTAAAGTAGTAACTTATTTGAAAGGGGTACTTTCAATAAATTCAAAAGGGGTTGTTTAAGGTTTTAAACAAGGGTTTCGAAAGTATTACTTTGGCTTTAAGGCCTAAAGTTTTCTAAGTTAGAAAGGAGTATTAATTTTTTTGATGGGATAGAAAACCCTATTAATTTAGATTTCTTCAACATTGTTTTGTGTTAAGCATATATCATGGCATAAGTATTTCGAGTAAAGCAAAGAACATATTTTTCTTATTTAGGTATGATTTAAAAAGGGGTTAAATCATTTTGAAAGAAATGTTTTTAAGGAAAATTGGATGGGGTAGTTAACCCTAAGTATATGACTCGGATATTAGAAGACCAGATGGGACTGGTGTAGGGTCGCGCTCTATACTTTAGCTAGTAGCCCCTAGCTATTATAAGTCCAAAATTCCAATGTGTAGGGCTTTGTCACAAGTAAGACTAAAATGATGTTACACACAGAAATGAATACACAAAGTAGAGGTAGGTTATTGGTGAGCCCGCAAAACCCTTAGGTTCAGTTGACCCTTGGAAAAGTATGTTAAGGACAGATCACCCAGTATGGTGTCCAACAAAAGTTGGATTACTGATTATGTATTGTAGGCATGAGTCAGCCAGTGGTTAATAGTCAGCCTGATAAAACTATATTGTTTGGACAGATAGTCCAATGATTATCTGATTTGTATGCAAATATGTTATTGCTATTATGATTATAATCAGTTTGATTGCATGTTTTGATTTACAAAACGATATGCTTTTAAAAGGATATCAGTGAGGGGAAAGCCGATCCGCTAAGTGGTGTAGTCTCACTTAATATCAGTAAATAGGGATGTAATAATATTATTCACACCAGGCTTTATGTCTGACTCAAAGTTTATGTTTTCCCTTTAAATCTCGGGTGCTCAAAATTTTATTTGATTAGATTGAGAGTTACAAATAAGATTCCGAAGACTTATAGGAGGCGAAGCTAGTTATACAGGAGCTATTTGGTATTGTTTCTTTTGTGATGTATTTAAGACCGATATGTTTATTTGGTACTCTGATCATCCAATGAGGCATCTTCATATGTCGCTCTTGGCGTAATTTGTAATAATTGTATTTGATCAAAACATGGGAATCATTTTGGGATTATGTAACAGAATATGAAATATGATTTTGAAATGTAATCAGAAAAGTTGTTTTTGAAATCTGTGTTGATTTTATTTCATATTCATGTGCTTCTGATATTATGGAACCATTAACATTACCTTATTTTTTCACCAAAAGTTAATACTATGGATGACTGCAGCATCTGTAGCGCTTAGCTTCGGGCTTCAAGATAGGGAATGTTACAACTATGTATTATCTTCCATAAGTTTTTAACATTAAAGGAATACAAGCGTATGGATATTTGATCTATATTCAATCACATACAAAAATTGTATGGTAAATGATCATATTCGTATTGTACGAAATTTCGATGAAAATGTTTCACTCGAAATAAGATAGTGAACCATAGTGCAAGTTCATATGGTCAATATGTTTAAATATTATAATGATCTTGTTATGCTAGAAGAAACACAGGCCAAGAGCTCTAAGGCAGACTAGGAATTCGATCATAGAAATGCAAGTTTGACCTATTTACATAAGGGCAAATTATTTGATATTCTTAAATGTTAAGGATGATAGAATGCATTTATGCAAAGAATTATGGTGTAGTCTTGAAGTAAAGGGTTTATCCTTTGAATGGTTTGACCCTTTGAAAGAGAAAGCAAAAGTTTGAGAATGGTAATAATATTGGCACAGTTGGAATGAAGAGAGTGAATGGTCACTTCTACTTTAGGAAGAGACATCGAAAATGCAATAGATTAAAATATTTGTAGACGTTTAATACAAAATAAGAAATATGTTTTTCATTACAAATGTATTTTTCTCATAAATAATCCATTCTCTACAACTTCCATTTCTAGAGTTTGAGATATCTGATTTAAAACTCTCGAATATAAATTAATTATAGTAATGGAAATCAAAAGTCCAGTGAGCGATTAAATGGAGCTTCGTATTTCATACGTTGTCATTGTAACAACATAAATAGTGGGAGCATACCATATGACATTTACTAGTGGACAAATCAAGTCTTAGAAATCTACTTTCATGTATGTCGAGTATTATTTATGAAATAATAATTATATTCTGTTATGACTAAATGTAGATATAGTATTTTTATATGAATATATGAATATTCATTATATTACAAAATAATTCTATTTTTTGGCATTTTAATGATGCTAAATATTTTTACAACTTTACTGATGTGTTAGCTATAAAAAATGCAAAAATCTGAATTATTTAATAATCAATTTTGGAATTATAGACTAAGTCGTGTATTTGTGAAATAATTCTTCAGTCGTGATAATGAATCATATGGTATTTATGAATTGTATCATAAGTAATTAAGGACAAAGTATGCATATGATAGGAGCAACAAAAGAGTTAACAAACTCTTTCAGATTGATGTATATGGATCTAATTAGTCCAAAGTCTAATACTGGAAAAGCATATCCACTTAGTTCCTTAAATTCTCTGATGAATTATCTAACATATGAACATGTGTATTTGATACACAAGTTAGATGTCTATGATAATTTCATAGAGTATAAAATGGAAGTAGAAAATAAAAATGCAAAGGAAATAAAATAATTTGATTTGATCGAATAAGTGAGTATATTAAATAAGAGTTTCAATAATACCTAAAAACAAATAAGATTCACTCTCAACATTACCCCTCCCTATGCAACATAATGATGAATTAATAAGGAGTAATCATACTTTGCTAGATAAAGTATGGTTTATAACGATTAAAGTTGAGTTCCTTCTTTCAATAAAGATATGTACTTAAGAGTAAGTACATATGTTAAATTTAATTTCATATAAAAGTATAGTTTGTAATTTCTTACAAGAGATTAATAATGCAAGTACTCTTATCTTGAATATTTTAAGATACAAGGTTGTTCAATTTACATTACGAACTTAAGTTTCGTAAACTTATAACTAGTTATATTATGTAAGGTTAAAGGCAATTCATACAATGTTATGAGTGCTTTTTCTATCACACTATGAAACAAAATTTTGTTTCAAGAAAAACCACCTTACCATCAAAGGAATTTCTTTCTAGAGATATTAGTGGCAATGCGATGAACTCAGATGCGATCTGAGATTCTAGCATAGTAACATATTATATAGATGAAATAAATTTAACTAAGCTAAAAACAGACATAATTACATTAATTTCTAATGAGATTTCTCCTGAGTTGAAGAGAAACTACGCGATTTCTATCAATGTTAAGAAAATAAATTATTAGCAATAACATTCTCCTCAATTCTCGACAAGCCAGGGAGAAAGTAGACTCTACCACACGAAACGGTGCTTTAAATCTGAAATGGATTCCAACTACATCAACAAAAAATGATTTTGATAGTTATACCCAAAAGGATATGATCCATCAGTCATAATTAAGTCTTTCAAAAGAAGATCCATGAAATTGGAATTGTATAAAGAAGTGTTGAAAGGAAAATACTTCATTAATTTTTAATGTTGAAATTAGTAAAGTAATGTTGATAGTCAACATGCATTAGTCCGTTTAGATTCTACATGCAATTATCACTCAATTTAACTTTTGAGTTTTGGCACATTGATGTTGAAATAATTTCTAAATAATGAATTAGAAGGGATCGTTTCAAAATAATAGCTAAAATGTCTCAAAGTCAGTGGAAGTGATAACATGGTTTTTATATTTTTTGATATTATCCAAGACTTATACAACAATGCATCCAACAAGCATCAGTGTGAAGCGAGTATTTTGACAGAGATATCAAATAGTTAGATATTTAGTCAAAATAAAGAGGAAGCGTGTTTCTATAAGAATGAAAATTAATAGGTATTAAAACAGTTCTTACTATAAGTAAATAACATACTAATGATTATTATCGATGCACCAATATTAAAGTTGGTTTACTATGGTTGTTCAATTCTTGATAAAGGATTCGATTGAGACATATTTTAGGGAGTTAAAGGTAAGCCCTATGAGAAATTTAGTAATTTATGTACATTATTAACTCTGAAATTAAATCTTATTCGAAATAAAAAGTGTCTGTTTTCTATTTTATACCTTATATTATGATATGTTAATTAAGTAATTAATTATAGTATTAAAACATAAAATCCATAAATGATATATTATGTGATAAAAATAAAAAAGAGTTGTAATCATAGAAAATCAAAATAATATAAAATAACATATTATTTTAAATATCCCCAATCAAGGTGTTTCGAGAAAGCATATCAATACATCCAGTAAGACCAAATTGTATAACGCCATCAAAATGTGGGGCAAAGTATTACCAATGGCTACTGGGGCACCAAGCGGTTACGCACTTATAGTTATTAGATAGCTATGTATTGACTCGTCCGAGAGTTTCCCGTTGGCTAATGACATGTAGGTCAAATAGGAAATCTCAGGGTGACGATGTTACAAAGTTCTATTGACTTAAGAACACCATGGAACATCAAGGCGAATACTTCACACTGATTATAGTTAAAATATGGCATGACAATCCATTGAGTGACTATAGTTAGGTCTGAGTTGAAGCATCAGAAGTGAAAAATTGTTCAAAAGAGAACTCGTATCCATAGTTGTATGAGGTTAGTATCACGGTCAACAATAGTTAACTCAAAATCAAATTCTATGGCTAATGTGACAACCCGGGTTTTCGGACCAGTAAAAATTGTCGAAAAACCCGTCCGTCGTCACATTTGGTATCAGAGCTTAGGTTAGGTGCTAAGTAAAATTTGTCTAGGTTAGTAAATAAACCTAGGAATTTTAAAAATGAAACTATCTTAATTTGATAAATAAAATGGATAGGATAAGACACCGAACCTCCGACCGGGGTTATGGGTGATATTACTATTTTTGGTGTGCTTAATTTTCTTTAATTGTTGTTTTTTTGTAATATTTTTCCGTCCTTGTAATTTCGAGGACGAAATTCTTTTAAATAAGGGAGAATGTAACGACCTAGAATTTTACCACTTTAAAATATACCATTTAAAGTGATTCTAAATATAAAATATATAATAACATTTTATGATTTAAATAATATTAGATAGAATTTGCAAAGAGAAATATACACAAAAATAGGAATAATTGCTTATATCGACAAAAGTGATAAAATCCTGATTTCAGAAAAGTAAGTTTCAATGGTTAAATAAATTATTTTAATTTATTTATGAGTGTTTATATTTTTAAATAGCATTATACAAATTTATTTTTAAATTTCGTTTACATAAATAAATAGTTTAACTAAAACGCCAAAATGTGACCGTAAAACATTTTTGTCAAAAATCAACGTTTTGTTGATTTAAAGTTGTCTCAACATTGTTGCACCTTTATTTCTTATATATGAACATATATTCAAATAGTATAAGTATTAATTAATTCACTAATCAAGTTTACTTTTACTAAACTTACTTAGAAAATTCTATAATGTGATTAACAAAAAGTAAGCATAAAAAGACAAAAACTGTTATAAAAGTCAAAAGGTAAACATTAAATCAAACAAACATAATTATTATATTATTTACTTAATACTTAACTGAAAATGACATAAAGTAATGATTTGAAATGTGATGTTAAGTGTTGAAAAAATTAGTTTGCTTAAAGTATAAGAAAATGGTATTCTGGTCTTTTTACAAAATATTAATCCAAATTTTTTCCTATAAATACCAACACACTTTCTCACTTTTTTTCACACCTTTCTTCTCCATTTTCAAGCCCTTCTTCCACTCTTTAATGGCTTCCATGTCTCTCTTAAAAAATTCCAAAAGCGTAACAAAGTTATGGCAAAAATAATCGACAAATAAGTATACCACTTAAGTCATGTTCAAGCTAGTAAGTTCCATCCATCCACCCAAGGCTATGCCCAACTAGAAGCCATCTCCACCTCTTTTCATCTCAACTTCTAGGATAGCAGAGCTATAGCCGGATTTTAAGAAGTTACAGGAAATAGTAGCGAAGCTATAGTCAAATCCGTAGTGACAAAGTTAGCAAAATTGGTAGGAAGTATGGTTTAGATATGGAGTTTCTTACCTTAAGATTTGACGGAGTGGAATCCAAATTGAGTTATTCCTTCCTTTAAGTTCATTAAAGCAATTGCTAAGTTGAAAGAACTTTAAATGTTAAGTGTTGTTTGAAAATCCTTGTTGAATGCTTGTTTACTTTGTTTGCTAAAACAATGGTTTTATTTCCTTGTTTGACTAATTGTATGGTTAATTAAATATTTTAAAATTTAGAAGTTAAATACTTAATGGGGTATGCGGAAACAACTAGTACACGTGTTTCGTCTGTGAGATCCAAGGAGACTTGGGCAAAGGACGGAACATGTCGAAGGGAAAGCCCAGATGCTCCAAAATAAATATCAAACTATTTTAACCCAAAATAAAAAAAGTGTTATAAATATTTGATAGAATGAAGCATTGATCATCATTTATTGTTGTGTTTATTTCATTGATTTATTGTTTGAATTAGGCTTGGACAGTTTAAGAGCACTGATTATTATTTATTGATTGTTGAATTTGCTTGACCAGTTTATGAGCAATTAATTATCGATATGCATGGGCTAGGTGGAAAATAATTGTGGCTAACACCTTGTGATTATTTCACGATTTGACTACAAGGTGTTTAGCGGTAATATTTGGTTCACTTCAATTTAGTGAATTGTTTTGAAAATTGGTTTTCAAGTTGAAATGTTTTCATTTAAAAGAAAAAAAGAGATATTTGAGAATAAATATTTTGAAGTGATTTTATATAAAAGTGGTTTTTATAAAAAAATTGTTTATAAAAATGTTTTATAAAACGGAAAGAATTTCGAGGACTAAACCAGATGGTTTTAAGATGATCTTTGAAAGAATTTGGAAATGGAAATTATTGTAGATTTGAAGTATTTGTATTTATTAGTGTAAATGATTTTGCCACTTCGGGATATAAAGTGATTTGTTATGTTACCGACAATTTGGGTAACCCATAACTAAAAAATGGGCAAGGGAGGTGTAGATGTTCTGTAGCCTCAGTATAGTCCACACTCATTGTAGGGGGATAGACATATCTATATTTATTTTTGGAAGGCTGGGACCCAGTTGCCCTGTTATGGCTAGAAACCTCCCGATTAGATGCATATAGTTTTGTATGCTTGTATATTGATATCGTTTCAAAAAAAGTGATTTATTTTCAGATCCCGAAGTAAAGACTAATTTGAATACAGAAGATATATATATATATATATATATATATATATATATATATATATTTCAAAGGTTTTGAAAATAAGAATTCGGAAGTAAAGTCCAAAGAGATAATTTCCGTAAAGGTAATTAGATTTGAAAATCTAAATTTGAAGATTAAGCCTAAATGGTTAGTTTTGTGAATTGCATATTATTTGTTGCATCGTAGGCTCCATGAGTCCTATCTGTGGTAGGAGAACTATGTTGGCTTGATCATGTATCTAATTGAGTACCCAATTAGATAGGGGTACGTAGGCAGTCACGAGTGGTAGTGATGCAGCCCCAATAATAACATAACATTTTTCTGTTTATTGTTTGCCATATATCGTGTATTGTTGTCTCTCACTAGAGTTGTGCAGCGGTAAATTTATTTGTATTTGTATTTGGTATATATTAAAGCACACCTAATAGATTAAATTGATTACTCTGATAACTTGTACAATTGAAATTGTATCCTATACATTTAATAGTGTTGAATATTTATCAAATATTGTGTATTAAGTTGGTAGTTTTCATTTGTAGTTTTAGAACGGACGAGTTTTCGACGATATTTACTGGTCCGAAAACCGGGTCGTCACAGCCAAAGTATTGTGGTTAATAATAATTGTAGTTATTGAACCAATAACTTTGTTTATGTACTAACTAAGTTAAATAAGGATGATATTGGAAATTTGACCAAAACCAAATTCCATAAATCCTAAAGTGTTATAGTGTTAATGAAGAGAATGTGTTTAAATTATCATTACTAAAAGATACCGCTGAAGAAAATATAAAATTTAATTTTTTACCCAAAAGACCTATAAGCGATGTATTCGATCAAACTGTCACATCACTAGCCAAGCTGTCATGTGAATGTTAATATTTGAATTGTTCAAAATTAATCGCTAACTGAATTTACACCTTTGAGTCTCACAACCGTATTTGTGAATTCTCCAAAAAACCACACGATTTGATTAATTTATGAAATATTATAAATTAAATTAATTAATTAATATTTAAGAAACTTTAATTGTTAATTTATTTTATGTTTTTGGAGTTCTTTGTAATTATTTGAATGCAAATACAAAAGTCATATTTGCGCACATCCATATAAAATTTTGGTTTATTTTTAAACGAAACTAATTAGAGATAATTACTTAAAGGATTTTTGGGAAACTATGCTCCATATAGGTGGCAATAATGGCTGGACACACACGTATATATAGAGAAGAATGGAATGAGAAAAAATTAAGGGATTAATTAGGCAAGTTTTAATTAAAAGAATGGGAAATGTTTCAATCTTTCAGTTAGGGCAAATCCATTAATTTCATTTTCTTCATTCATTTTTTCTCCTCTATTCTTCAAGCCAGAGTTGAAAAAAAATTAGTAACTTTTTGAAAATTATTAACTCCAAATCAAATTATAACATTGAATAAAATACAAAGCCTCATTGATCATCCATCTCTTATAAGTATTGGTTGTAGATTCAAGGATCTAAGCAGGGATTTCTAAGTCAAAGTGTAACCTATTGGCTAGGTCTGAAAGCTATATTCTACTTTTAATTGTTTTCCTAGTTGTAACATGCTTATCACAATTCTATATGTGTGCATTATTCCTCACCTTGATTTAAAATTAGTTATGAAATTTAAATAATTTGTTGAATGACTTGTTTTTTCAATCGAAAAAATCAAAACAAAATTTTATATATGATTAAAACAATTTTTTGGTTATGGATATATGTTTTAAAATTTTTTATATTAATATTCTAAATATGTTATACAACTTAATGTTTAAATGTTTCTATTTTAAAATTTTTGTAACGACTAGGATTTTGCGTCGTTCGATTTTGAATATTTAAATGGTTTAAATATTGGATTTGGAATTATAATTGTGTCAGTAAGATTTTAAAACTGATGTTTCAACTGATTTTGTCAATTTTTGAAATCGTCAATTTAATCGACGCGTTAAAATAGCGATCCAGGGCACAGTCTCAGAATTCGATGAAACCAATTCCATTGGATTTGTAATAGTGTATTATTATCGGATTTCGAATTTCGTAATGTTTGGATTTACCGTTTGTTCGTACGAGATATAAACGCGTTGAATTTATTATTGAAAATTGAATATAATAATTGGGTCCAAAAAGCTATCTTCTCCATACGATCGAATTAAGACTCGAAACCTTTTCCATTTCGTTTGGAATAAGGGTATAACATTATGAACGCCTAGCGGCACGCCTCGATAGGGGTTCGAAATTTTTGAGTTGCGTAAATTGAGAAATTTTGAAAATTTATTATTTATATATATTGACCAGTCAAATACTGTTCCTTTCATCAAGCCACCTATCACGTTCGAGCCGCCCTTTTCCCCTTTTAAAATCACGTCTTCTTCCCCTTTCTTTTTAGATCAAGTCCACCAAAGAAAAAAAATTATAAAATATAAAATCAAAACAAAATCGCGCATACTTTCCTTCTTCTTCTGTTATCATACGCGTCTCTTTTTCAGTTAGAATCAATTCAATCAATTTGAACGGAAAAAAAGAAGAAGAGAAAGGAAATTTCTCTCGATTGAGTGGCGATGATCGACAGTGGCCGCACATTGGTTGGAGAAGTGGCTCACCAGAGGTGCTAGCTCGAAGACGCGATCTTGGTTTAGGCTTCAAGGCAGTTATAAGCAATGGAAGGAGGGGGTTCCGTTGTCGATGGGTGAGTCGCAGCGATGGCCGATTTGGGTCGCGATGCGGCAAGCTCAGAGGGTGTGTAGTGGTCGGCAGTGGATCCTCGTGGAGACACGATGATTTCTCGAGCGTGGAAAAAAAATAATCACGTGTGTTTCCGCCTGGGTATGTCGAAATCGAGCTCGCGATTGCAAGTGAAGCTGGCTGTGAATTCTTGGTTCTTCGATTCAAGCTTTCATTCTTGCTTCATTGGTATGTGGTGACTCGGTAGACTATAGTGAGGCGTAAGTGGATTCTGGTGAGCTAGGTTGATGTTGCGAAGGGATTTGAAGGCTTGTGATGTCGTGGGTTCAAAAGCTGGAGTCTTTAGGCAGAGGGGGATTTGCATTAATGAAGGTAATTAATGCTTATAATTAGTTAATTTAATTTATTAAATAGTAATTAATTGATTTGACTAAATTGAATATTAATAAATTCATAATGCATTTTTACGAGGTAAAAATTTCATGAAATGGACAGGATCGTAAGGCGATAGGCTACAAGCTGGAATTTTAGATTTAAATAGAACGTTGTCCGATTTAATAAAAAAATCAAGATGAGTAAATCTCACTCAGTTTGGTTGGCGGATTTGATTTATAATAATTAAAATTAATTACTAGATGCTTGGTTGAATTTATAAATTATTATCAGTTTGGATGTTATATATATATATATTAGTTGGATATATTTTCTCGCCTATTAGAGTGGATGAGACCCTATGCATCCCGCATAATAGCTGATGATCCTATATACCGCGATATCCCCCTCGAAGTGGGTTTAGTATTTTTTTATGTTATCAAACATCTATGGATGCATGGAAAACAGGTTGGAGGGATCCAACTGGATTCCTCAAAATATATTAATTGTTCATATATATGGATATATGATGTGTGTGAATAAATTTGATATAGATTTGTTGTCATTGAATTTTGGATGTTGTAGTAGCACTAGCCTTGATTTTGGTATTTTAAATACCATAAATAATATTTTTAAATGTTTAAGGAACTAAAAGGAGATTTGGAATATAAAAATAATTATATCAAAATTTGGACTATTTTAAGAAGAAATTGATTGGATAAACAATAAATTTGATTTGGTTGAACTTAACTAATCCATAAATTGTTTAAATAGAAATTTTAGAAATAATCTATATAAAGGATTTTTAAATGATATCCGGAAAAATATAAAAAGGAGTTGGAATCGATATAAAAAATTATATTGGCAGGATAAATGGAATTTATACGGAAATGGATTTATAAAATAAAACTTTATAAATAAGGTTGTTTTTATAAACAAGCTAAATTCTAAGGAGTTATAAATTTATAAACGGTGTTTATAAATAAAGAAAATCGATATTAGATGATAGCTTGGGAATATAAATTAATAGGGTGAATTTATATTAGAATGTGGAAACAGGGTTGGGAAAAATAGTGGATTCTATTTTGAAAAGTGGAATTGGTTAGGGAATCGGAATGGAATTGATGTGTTGTGAATCGAGAGGGATTTATAAGTTAAATTGGTTATTGGAATTTTTTTTAAAGAACAAAATATATTTTGTTTAAGAAACTAAGTTTTATTTTAAAAGGAAATTTTATTTATTAAGCTGTATAATTTGACGCTGGTTATTATTTGAATATTTCAGAAGTGATACCGAATATTAATTGAAATAAAATTCAAAACTTTATAATCGGTTTTGTAAACAGATTAGTTTATATTAAAATGAGTTTTGATGTTTTATTTAAAATGTTATGATTTTAAATAAATTACTTAAACATGTTTTAAAATAAATTACTATTCTTTAAAAATATTTATTTGATACATATTGAGATTTGGGAAGTGAATGGAATTGATTTATAAATGCTCTCGAGATTTATAAACAGAGTGTATTAAATGGTTATGACTTTCAAAAGAAAAATCTTATAGTGGAATTTTGGGAAATTTAAGGAAATTTCTGAATCATTGAATTAAGATAACTTCGAAAAATGAATTAGAATTCATAAAGAAAGTTAGAAATGGGTGGATGGAATTATAGACTAGTGTAATCGATTTTAAAGGGAATTAATTAATGGATTCCAGAACTTATAGAATTTGTTAAAAGTGAGATAAGGAATTTATAGGTGAATTGTAAAGGATTGAGCAAATAGGAAATAAATGAAATATTTTCTATGTATTGGAAAAATAAATGATTTTGGGAAGTTATACTTAAGGATATTTTCTAAGTATTGGACTGGATGGATTTGAAATATTTTAACTACATGTTATTATTATAGAAATAATTTCAAAGTATTGAATTATAAATGGGATTGGAAGAAAATATTTCGAAGTATTGAGATGGTTTGAAATTATCCTGTTATGGATTTAAATATTTGAAATTTTTATCGAATATTGAAATAGATGAATGTATATCTTTGTAAAGATATTTTGAAATGAATATTTTGGAAGAAAATTATAAATATTGGCCTAGTGATTGCTTATGGATGTTATATTGATAGTTAAATAACCGACTATCAATATTGGCCAATTTCGTTAATCGTTTCGAAGAGACCGGGATCGGATTTAATTATCCGAAAACCACTTCGATCTGATTTAGGCATTACGAATGGATACCGTGAAGATAGTGAAGACAATGATTCAGTTTGTCCAGGCCCAGGAAAACTTGTATAGATGAATGCTATCAGAACATCATCATTGGAGGACGATGAGCATTCTAAGTGAAATTGTTCTTGAAAGGTAATTGTAGCCTCAAGCCTCATCAACCGGAATGATTGAAAATCATAGGAGATGCAGCAAGGCTAAGTGGGTCGCACCCAATTAGGGTATGCTATCACCTTTCTAGATATCCTCGGATATATTATAAATTATTGATACGGTGGTGCATGCAAAAGACCTCTCGATAAGGGTGGGCACACCCTGGGTGAAAACATATTCGGTTCTATCTAGGTTAGGGATAGGGCCGGTCATGTGTTGTAGGGGATCCCGGTGAGGTCCTCGGTACATTTTTCTAGAAGTGTACTGTGATAGGTGGTACCCCAGTGCCTAGTCATTATACGGAATCCATTCTCCAATAAGCGCCGTACGGTTTTGATTGTGCCCAACTATGCTGAAACGTGAGATGTAAGCATTTCAGCTAGTTTCTACTATAGACACTATAATAATATCAGATGATTTTGATAAAAATTATTTTGGTTATCGTAAGGTAAAAACCCGTCGTGTTTATGTGTGACGTGGTCTTACGAGATACCCTTGTTTTCAAAGGATTTTGATAAAAGTTAATAATTCAAATTGAGTGTGTTTTCTCACGCTGGTTTTCCAGACCGACTTGGGTGTTATTTTATTATAATGCTCGGGTCAGACCGAGTATTACAAATTCAGGATAAGATGCTATGGAGCTCAGGAGACGAGTTGGATGATAGAGACATATTTCCGTACTTGATTGATATTTCCCCTGTATGAGGACAAGTTATTATAACTGTCCAGATTGATGTATTGATTGTGGTACTCTGATGATTGTAAGTGTAAAACAGTTATAGATTCTTTTGTATAAAAATCTGTCATTATATATTATATTTTGTTCCGCTGCGATTGGGAGATTCTGTGTTGTTGTTTCTATTTTCTTATACCTTTTTCTTCTTCACCCCTAACAATCGATATTTCCAGCACTTGAATATTAGGCTTGTTATATAGTGACTGTATAGATGTCGATTTTCGAGGGTCGAAAATCCCATTCGTTACAGTTGGTATCAGAGTTTAAGGTTAAGTGAGAACCTTGGCTTTGGTGGGGTTACTCATTAGAGATAGGGTCAGTAGTACCCTAGAATGAGTCTGAGTGTATTAGTAGATATGAGCGCGTATTTGTTAGTGGATATAAATTGTTTTATATTGTGTTGACTTATCGGTTGAGTGTTTGTAAATTCTGTTCTGTATAGTCTGGACAACTGTATCGATAGGGATTTCTAAACTCTTAAACTAGGCAAACCGACACAATATTGTTTAAAAAATGGGTAAATGAAATAATTTTACCCAAACTATATTTTGATATAAAGGAAATAATTTTCTAAAATAATTATAGTATATTGGAGTGTTTGGTTGATAATATTATAATCTAACAAGATTCTAAAATCGAAAATAGTTTATAAAAACCAAATGAAAATTGTATAAGTGTGAATTATACAAATGAATTATAATTGAAATGGATTCGAACTCGAATTCAGGAAATTAAACCCCGGAAGGTTTAGAAAATATTTTCAGAAGATTGTGGAAATGAAATTGGAGTTATTTCGGAAACATTTTTGAAATAAATAATGGAGTATTATTTGGAGATTTTTTGAATAGAAAATGCTTTAACTTAATTTAAAAATGGATTTTGGGAAGAGATATAGCACTGAATTCACTACAGTCGCTGGAAAATAATTCCGATGATGATCGCGACTTCATCAGTGTTCATTTTCGAGTTTTTAAGTGACGAATTCTACCGTAATTGATTTGTTGGGCAAAAAAGTTTAGTTTCAAAATTGTGAAAGGAATTATTTTGGGTAAAAACCAAGTTTGAGTATAAAAATTTCAGGGGAATGGTTTGTTGAAACAAAGAGATATGTATTTGTGTGATTTCAAAAGGATTTAAAAATAAATCCGGGTGTTTAAATTCTGGAATTTCATCTAAATGATGTGTGAAAGTATTATATAAGAAGTTTTTGAACTTATAATTTGGAAAATGGCATAAGTAAGAAAAGAAATCAAAAAAGTTGAGATATGAAGTTGAATGGAATTCAGCATAAGCCAATTAGAATAATTTTAAAAGTTTAAGTAAATCAATAAATGAAGTGATTATAAAAAATGAAATGAAATTAATAGAATGTAATGAGGTTAACTAAATATAAAAGCATATGAATATGAATAAGTGAATGGAACAAATAAATATAAGTAAAGAAGTGTGGAAAAATTTGAAATTTGAATTGAATTCTTACTTGATTAAATTAAATTAATTAAAAGTAAATTTGTTGGAGTGAAATTAGTTTAAGTATGAATAACTCGAGTATGGTTTTGAAATGTTGGTTAAAAGGAATTGAAATTTAAATAAAAAGTGAATTAGATTTGAATCATATTGAATTGAATTAAATATGTAAATGTGAATTATAAAGTAACTATATAACTATAAGTTATAAAATTGGGTTGGACTAAAAATAATATCGAATTGAAGTAAATATAAATTTTGAGTTTTGAACTAACTATATAACCATAAAGTATAAATTTTAAATGGAATAAAACTTAAGGGAAAAGAATTATGGAATGGTGAATAAATAAGTTATATAGCTTATAAAAATTGAAATTAATGGAATAAAAGTATATTTAAGCTATAAGGTGATGTATAATCTTGAGTTAAAAATAAAATATGGATATACTCAAGTATAAAATTGAGGGGAATATGAGAAAATAAGTTATTTAACTTATAAAATTGAAAAATAGAATAGAACAACCAAAATAAAATGGTGTGATATTTTAAAGTGAAGAAATAAAATCCAAACTTGAGTTATAAAATAAAATTTGAACTCAAGTAAATTAAAATGGAGGTGAACTAATTAGATAATTAATTAGTGAATTGAATATAAAAGTGGATATTAACTTGGCTAAGTAAAATGAATTATGAATTGAAATTGGAATTCAATTTGGAACTTGAGTTGTAAATAAAATTTCGACTTAATTGTAAGTGAATTAAATATATTTTGAAATGTTGTGGAATTAAATAAGAATGGATTAAAATAGTAATGACTTGAGTTATTAACAAATTCAATTTAAGTGTAAATAAATTGAATATGACCCTGAATATTATTTAAATGAATTCGAGAATGAATTCGAGTATGGAATTAAAATTTGAAGTGGATTAAGTGAATGAACTAATTAAATAAATTAGTAAAATGGAATGAAATTTGATTGAATGAGAAGCAATCTGAAAATGAAAATGGGATTTGGTTGCAAGAGTAATAAACTTAAGTTACAAAGTTGAAATAATTTGAAATAAATAAATTAACTAAAGTAAATAGTTTGTATGGAAGCTTGGCTTAAATAAATTTATGAAATGGTTCATAAATAAATTAGCATGGAAGGATTCCGAGCTTAATAAAATGGATTTGAATATAATAAATGTGGATATGAATGGAATGTAAATAAATTGATCTAGAATCAATTTGAAATGGAATAGAATTGAATAAAAATTGATTTGGAATCAATTTAAAATAGCTATAAACTGAAATGGTTATTTTATTAAATGAATATCGTCGAATTTGCATAGAAAAATTGTCGTTTGGCGTAAATGGAAGTAAATATAATTCTATGAATAAATGGCAAGTGAATAAATTGATTTTTAATCAATTTGGAATGAATATAATTATAATGTGTGTAATTATGAAGTGAATGCAAGTAAAGTGGGTTGTAAATCATTCGAATTGAATATGAATCGATTGAAAGCAATTAAATTAGTATCGGAACCTTATAATTGCTTATAACATATGTTTAGCATGATTAAGTATGAAGCTTATGTGTTTTAACCATTTAAATGAATGAAATGTTATTAAATTTTCATGTTTTAGTACTTACGTGTTTAAAATTGAGTAAGTACAGGTACCCGTAGGCTATCGAGCTAGATTTGGGTTGCGTAATTGCATATGAAGTAAACTTGCTTGCTTAATAATGCTAATTCAAGGTACGTTTTCGGATTAAATACCGCAAATATATAAATGTTGCTATATATTTTGTTTTTCGACTGTGTGGGTCGATGTATATATTTTATCTCTCCTGTCATATTGCAAAATGCTCTCCGTACAATGGAGACTCTGCCAATTTTTTTTGGAAATTTAGGGTGTTAGAAAATTTTTGTTAACTAGAAATTGATTTTTAAATTTAACTGAGATTAAAGGGTTTTGGATGAATGTTGGAACTAGTTAGTGAATTTAGGATTAGAAATATAGAAAAGTGAAATGTCGAGTCTTAACAAAATGGGTTTCTGAAAAAGTGATAGGTTTGGAGCATTTTCCTGCCTTAGCAAATTCGGGGACGAAATTCTTTTAGGGGGGAGGAATGTAACGACCTGGATTTTGCATCGTTCAATTTTGAATATTTAAATGGTTTAAATATTGGATATGTAATTTTTGTGTTAGTAAGATTTTAAAACTGATGTTTCAACTGATTTTGTCAATTTTTGAAATCGTCAATTTAATCACGCGTTAAAATAGCGATCCGGGGCACAGTCTCGAAATTCGACGAAACCAGTTCCATTGGATTCGTAATAGTGTATTATTATCGAATTTTGAATTTCGTAATGTTTGGATTTACCGTTTGGTCGTATGGGATATAAACGCATTGAATTTAATATCGAAAATTCAATATAATAATTGGGTCCAAAAAGCTATCTTCTCCATACGATCGAATTAGGACTCGAAACCTTTTCCATTTCATTCGGAATAGGGGTATAACATTATGAGCGCCTTGCAGCACGCCTCGGTAGGGGTTTGAAATTTTTGAGTTGCGTAAATCGAGATATTTTGAAAATTTATTATTTATATAAATTGACCAGTCAACTACTGTTCTTTTTCATACACGCCACCTATCACGTTCGAGCCGCCCTTTTCACCTTTTAAAATCATGTTTTCTTCCCCCTTCTTTCCAGATCAAATCCACCGGAGAAAAAAAACAACAAAATATAAAATCAAAACAAAATTGCGCATACTTTCCTTCTTATTCTGTTATCATATGCGTCTCTTTTTCAGTTGGAATCAATTCAATCAATTGGAATGAAAAAAAGAAGAGAAAGGAAATTTCTCTCGATTGAGTCGCGATGATCGGCAGTGGCCACACGTTGGTTGGAGAAGTGGCTCGCCAGAGGTGCTAGGTCGAAGACGCGATCTTGGTTTAGGCTTCAAGGCAGTTATCGGCTGTAACAACCCGGCATTTCCTACCCATTGAATTATCGTCTCTTGATGATTTAATCTGGTTGTTAATTGCTACTGGCATTTTAATCAAATTGAAATTCAGGGATAAAATTTTGTTATTCGCTATTTGGAATTTTCAAAGCAGTTCTAAATGTTAAACGGGCTTTAAAAATTTGTTAAGTGTCGTTTGGGTTTAAATAATAATCTCGGCCCACGTTCTTTTGTTTTGAAGCCGTGATTTCACTCAACACCCAAATACCCCTTCCTCCATTCGTTAACCCTAGGTCCAAAATGGAGATAAACAAAATAATGTCGGCCTGCTTGTTTTATTTTTCTCTGGAGAAAAAAAATGGCGACTCCTTCCTTTGATCGATTAAATTAGGGCTTGCAATTTTTCTTGCTGTCTGGAGCTTCATGCTTCTCGATTGCCTTGAGATGATCTCGTTTCCGCTTGCTTGTGGAGGCTTACGAGATTTAGGGTTTTTCTGATTTGGGGCTTTGTTCTCCTTTATGCTCTGTTATGCGAATTCGGGTTGAGAATATTATCAGCTTGGCTTGGCTTCGGCTTTAGCTTGTTCTTTTCGTCGATGACGACTCGGCTGCTCAAATTCGTGGTCTTCAAAAATGGTGAGTAATTCTCACATCTAATTCGTTCTGGTTATGGTACTTCTGCAATGTGATTTTTTTGATTCGAGTACTATCTTTCTTGGCCATTGGTTTTTGTTCGATGTTGATAAGCGAGGTTGTTATCAGAATTCCTAGTGTGTTATGTCGTTCGTCTTGGTTTGTTGTTAATGATTTACGACCTGCTTATGCATTGTTTTCGGTCATTTTGAAATCGAGAGTTTCTCGTTGACTTCGATATGCTTTTATGACTTTGGTTGGTTTCACGAATTTCTGATCACTTCGGCTTCATATTTCTGGCATTTGGACTTGAAATTATGACTTCGGCTTTGCTGTGAATTTGATTTCGGTCATCACTGTTTTGATTTTTTTTATTTTGATGATGCTGATTTAATTTAGTCTTGGCTATTGCTTAGTATTATACTGGTTGACTTCGGTCTTGATTTTGGGTTGTTATAGGGTTTGAATCCCTGAGTATTCGTTCGAATAATATAATTTGAAATTGTCAATCCTGTTGATCAGCCACTCGATTCACTGGGATGTTTGAGATAAATGATGACTTCATTTTCTATCGGTTCAAACTCCTACTTGATTTTTGTTCAAACTTTGCACTGCTTCATCATGTCACTGGTCTGGTATTGCATGCTTTCTATAACCTTGGTCTTGACACTGTCTGGTTGCATACACATTGTTCACTTGACCATTTGTCCACCCTGACGTACATGCAGTCTTCATGTTGTATTTCATCCTTCACTTGAGCATTTCACTTTGTGGTTGCTTACAGTCACTGTCCATATTTGTTCGACCACTGCTTGGGTTTTGGAACTAAATCGCATTGAGTTGCACCGCTGCATTTGGTAGCTCTGTGCTTGTTTGTATTCACTCCAGATATCCTTGTACATTTGATAGTCTGACACTTGATTCCTTTTGTTGTACACTTACCTTTTGGTATTGCCGTTTTCACTCTGCAGTATAGCCTGTTGCACTGCATTCCTGTTGATTTAGATGTGCACTTGAGTCTGTTTCAATTTTCCCTGTGTACGTCTCGAACCTGTGAGCTTGATGAGTTTCTTCGTCATAATTGTTTGCATCTGCAGCATTGTTTCATCACTAAAGCTTTGATGCTTTGATATTTATGATTTCATTTGTGCATTCTTGTAGTCACTTGGGCTTGCTCTGTAGCTTGCTTTGACATTGGTATTTAGCTGTCATGTAATTCTTCTTGGCTTTAACATTGCTGAGTCTTTGCCTTTGATATTATTTTGTGGTCTTTACTTTAGTTCACTGTCATCTGAACTGTTGCCACTGTCTTCTTTGTAGTTGCAGTCTGCCCTTGTCTTTGCAACTGTTTGCCACTGCAGTTTCATCGTGGTGGTTGCTTTGTATTTGTTTATGTCTGCAGTTGCATGCGTTTTGCAGTGAATTAATGCATTTGGATCTGTTTTCAAATTCACTTGAGTTGAACCCGATTTCGGGGTTTGACCTGGTGATCATTTGTGACTTTCACTGAGCTTTTGTGTATCTCCTGAGATAGTGGCGAGGCAGTACACGCGTGCGTGTACTGCAGCCCTATCAGATTTGACAGTTTTAAATTGATGTTTCGATTTGCTGAATTGTTTCGTTGGTTAAATTCAATATTTTGAAGTTGTATTTTGATTTTCGAATCTACTGATTTGCTGTTTAACACTGATACGTGTTACATTTATCGTTATCCAATTCTCTTATTGAAGAGTTGGATATACGAGATTTCTATGACTGTCGTCTATTTGATATTTGATTATTATTGCTTCCGTGCATTAATAACTGAGTTTGAATTAGACTGACCCATGTATTATTTTCTTTTGAATTTAATACTCGGGTCAGACCGAGTATTTACAGGTTGTAGATTTTTAGCTTTGGGTTGCTACTAGAGCTATGAAGACCTTTTATATCATTTGAAGTGGTCTTCGTCTTGTTGTAGTAGTCAGTGTGTCTGTTTTAAGATGATAATGTATTCATGTATATTAGTCGATAATGTACTTGTATATATAACTTCTTGAGTCGATAGATGTAGTTGTATCATTTGTATTATGTCAAATGTATTGTAACTGACATCAGTTATTATATATATGAGACTTTTCGTTCCATCTGTATTCCGCATTTATGTTATCTGTGTTATTTTTATATCTATTGTCCTAAACTATTATAGCCACTGTGTAGTAGCTTTGAGTTTGTATCGGTATGTCGGATTTCCTCCTGTAATAAAAATGCATGTTATTCTATCTGACATATCGGTGCTCGCACAAAGCAATTACATAGATGGTCGCTCCTCAATAGCCTTATTCTCCGTGCTAGTTGACAGCACTACACCGTAGTGTTCTTGGCTAGCGTGGGTATAGAGGTGGGGCATCACAGCTTGGTATCAGAGCCTGGGGTTTAGGACAATTATAAAACATACCTTAGATGGAGCATGTGTTGCAACTATTTGTCGATGTTTTATCTCTCATCTTTACATATGATTATTTTTGACTGTTAGGTATGAATTCCTAACGCTTATTTATGTGCATTTGATTTTGATTTCGTAAAAGCATTTTGGCTTCTGCCTCCGTTTGCTTTGCGAACTCAAGTTGGATTTTTGATGATGAGTATTTTGTTCCTGTGTTTTCGGCTTTGAATTGATTTAGCCGATGTTCATTTTGTTCGAATTTGGCCAATTAAAGCCATTTTGACTTTTGGACTTTGTTCCACTTTTGTGCTATGCTATGAGTGTCATTGTGTACCTGTTACACTGTGATGAAAAATAGCTTGACCAGTTGCAAATTAAGTGATTTTGATTTTTCATTTATATCTAGTTTGAATCTCCGTGTTGAACTTGATATTTTGTGTTTTCCTCAGCTTGAATTCCATTCGACTTCGACTAATTTGCATCTGCATTGAATTCAAACTTGTTTACCTCTTGGTTTTATTTGCTGTTTCTCTATAATTCTGTTTTTGAGAAATTGCTAATTCTTGATTTTCAAGACTCTGACTTTGTTTGCCGTTGGATTCTTTGATGATATTGATTCATTTTGTACTTGACAGTGACCATTAATTGTTGATTTCGGCATTGACTTGATTCTTACTTTGTTGAAGTCATTTATGCATTTCTGCTCGATTTGCTTTGTTTTTCCAAGTGTTAATCGATTCTTCTTTTCCGATTTGTTGTTATCACCTTTGTCGACTTCGATAACTTCTATTTTTGGAATTTTTGGGTATTTCTACTTTGATGAATTTGGAATCGAATTCTTTGGATTTTATTCACGTCTTTGAATGTGAATTTTAGTGAATTGATTGGTTTCCAAATTTAATCGATTCTTGATTATTTCCCCGATTTGTTGCAATCATTTATTAGCAACTTTGATGATATTTTCTTCGGGATATTTGTGAACACACTTTTTGATGGATTTGGTATCGATTTCTTTGGATTCTATTCACATCTTTGTATGTGAATTCTTGTGATTGATTGTTTCTACAATCATTTTTGTGATTTGTCACTTTAAAAATATAAAGGTTTTCTATACTAGTAGTAAATATTAAAATCCTTTTCTCCAAACAGTTTCAAAACTATTTTACTACAAAACTCTTTTTCTTAAACGGTTTTCCAATCTATTAGTATATACAAGCCTTTATTTCACTCGTGTGAGAAATTGAATTAAACGGCTTAGTAAAACAAGTGGTATGAAACGCTTGCGTTTACTTCGTCGATTAACTCCTAGACTTGTTCGATTGAACCCTTTGTGACAATTTTCTAGTGAAGATTTACAGTTTGTTCGTAAATATTTGAGTTAAGCTAGTGGTTGTGGGACATGAAGCTAAACTCTTATATTCACTAACTTAATGTAATTGACACTTCTTAATGATCATGACGATCATTTTTTATGATTTAGACTGGACCTCATCGGTGTGATTTCGTCTCACACATATATCTTGGGCTTTGAGGATTGTCTAGACACCATTGTGTGATTTCGTCTCACACATATTGCACGGTTAGACTAGGCCTCATCGGTGTGATTTCGTCTCACACATATCTCGTGGGCTTTGAGGATTGTCTGGATACTCTTTGTGTGATTTCGTCTCACACATATTTCTTTGTCTGCGTGGGAGACTATACCCTGTTTATGTGATGTTTCGCCATCACATATGTAGGGTAGCACCCTACGGTCTTCGGGCCATTCCTGTGTGATACGCGTAGGTGAGTTTTCATGCTCCCATTCATGTGTTAGGCCTTTTCCCCTTTTTTTATGATTTAGACTAGCGATTGTGCGAAGTCTCTTTGTCTGCGTGGGAGACTATACCCCGTTTATGTGATGTTTCACCATCACATATGTAGGGTAGCACCCTACGGTCTTCGGGCCATTCCTGTGTGAAAATTTAATGGATAGCTTCCATGAGATAGCTTCTCGTCATGTGTTTTACGCGTAGGTGAGTTTTCATGCTCCCATTCATGTGTTAGGCCTCCCCCCTATTTATGTGTTTTCTGGATTTCTTATGTGATTTCTGGAATTTGTGCTTCACCAATTTTCGTGATTTTCATTGATATGATATCATTTTTTGTGCATTGGTGAATTCATGTGTTATTAACTTGTTACGAATACAAGTTTAGGGTATGATACCCTATTTTATCTTTGAAAAGATTCATGTGATACCGGTCGGTGAGTTTTCATACTCCCGTTTTGTGATAAGCCTCCCCCTCTTTGTGATTTCTGGTTTTCGTATGTCGATTTCTAGAATTTGTGTTTTCTGGATTTCTTGTGATGATTTCTGGAATTTTGTGCTTCACCAATTTTCATGATTTTCAGTGATATGATATCCGTTTTTGTGCATTGGTGAATTCATGTGTTATTGACTTGTTATGAATACAAGTTTAGGGTATGATATCCCTTTCTATCTTTGAGAAGATTCTTGTGACATTTTTGATGAATGAAAATTCATTGGTATTATATTTTGATGCCAGTTATTGTGATGAGATTTTGACGTGTTAACTTCAGTAACCGTCGATTTTGAAATGGATTTACAAGCGGTTCTCCCGCAACACTGATATTGCTAGTTTAATCACGTATTTTCAAAATTCGTTATTTTTAAAAGTTGTTTCAAAATATAAATTAAAATTGTTTTCAAAATTCTTACAGTTTGCATTTTCAAAAGAATGAGGAAGCGATTTAAACGTTTCAGCAAAATCGAGGACTATGACCCCTTTCTTTTACTGGTTCGCTTAATTCCGGACTTGTCCGTTTGAGAATGTGAAATATTATTTTTTTAAAAACACACAATCCTGCAATTTCAAGGAAACGATAAAGAGATTTAAACGATTTAGCAAAAGTACGGAGTATGGAACCATACTTTTACTACTTCGGTTAATTCCGGACTCGTTAATTGAATATTTATGACTTCTGATTATCGTTTTTGATAATCAGAAGTTTGTGTTTCTGATTATCGTTTTTGATAATCGGATATTTCTGATTTCTGATTATCGTTTTTGATAATCGGATATTTCTGATTTCTGATTATCGTTTTTGATAATCAGATATTTGTGTGATTTGATTATCATTTGTGATAATTAAATATTTGTGTTTCTTATTATCGTTTGAGATAATTAGATATTTCATTTGTTTTCTGATTATCGTTTGAGATAATTAGACATTTGATTTGTTTTCTGATTATCGTTTGAGATAATTAGACATTTGATTTGTTTTCTGATTATCGTTTGAGATAATTAGATATTTGATTTGTCTTCTGATTATCGTTTTTGATAATCAGATATTTGTGAAATTTGATTATCATTTGTGATAATTAAATATTTTTTCGATTTAATTATCGTTTGAGATAATTAAACATTTTTTTTTCTCCTTTTCGATTTGATTAATCGAATATTTATGATTTCTGATTATCGTTTTCGATAATCAGATATTTGTGAAATTTGATTTTTCATTTGTGATAATTAAATATTTATTGATTTAATTATCATTTGAGATAAGTAATTATTTGCGATTTGAAAATTCGATTATTGTTTTTGATGATTGAATATTTACGATTTTGAGATTCGAGCTTCGTCTTTTTCTCTGGCGATTCAGGTGAGTAATTTGATTTACTCACATTCAATTCGTGCAGTACGTGAATTCTGCTCTGTTTTCCTTTTCTTTTAAATGCTGGAACTCGATTGATTCTTCCTTTTGATAGTCGTCTGATTTGATTCCTTGATCCCCACGATTGTTGATTCTTTTGACTTGAAGCAGTCGAACCTTTTTGATTCTACATCTGATACTTCCATAATTCCAATACTTCCCCGTTGACCTTTGCTTTGCTTACGCATTCGACATTGTTATGTTCTTATGGTTGTTACCTCTTTTCCACCTATCCCTTAGGATTGCGAGGACGCAATTTCTTTAAGGAGGGGAGTCTGTAACAACCCGGCATTTCCTACCCATTTAATTATCGTCTCTTGACGATTTAATCTGGTTGCTAATTGCTACTGGCATTTTAATCAAATTGAAATTCAGGGATAAAATTTTGTTATTCGCTATTTGGAATTTTTAAAGCAGTTCTAAATGTTAAACGAGCTTTAAAAATTTGTTAAGTGTCGTTTGGGTTTAAATAATAATCTCGGCCCATGTTCTTTTGTTTTGAAGCCGTGATTTCACTCAACACCCAAATACCCCTTCCTCCATTCGTTAACCCTAGGTCCAAAATGGAGATAAACAAAATAATGTCGGCCTACTTGTTTTATTTTTCTCTGGAGAAAAAAAAATGGCGACTCCTTCCTTTTATCGATTAAATTAGGGCTTGCAATTTTTCTTGCTGTCTGGAGCTTCGTGCTTCTCGATTGCCTTGAGATGATCTCGTTTCCGCCTGCTTGTGGAGGCTTACGAGATTTAGGGTTTTTCTTATTTGGGGCTTTGTTCTCCTTTATGCTCTGTTATGCGAATTCGGGTTGAGAATATTATCAGCTTGGCTTGGCTTCGGCTTTAGCTTGTTCTTTTCGTCGATGATGACTCGGTTGCTCAAATTCGTGGTCTTCGAAAATGGTGAGTAATTCTCACATCTAATTCGTTCTGGTTATGGTACTTCTGCAATGTGATTTTTTTGATTCGAGTACTATCTTTCTTGGCCATTGGTTTTTGTTCGATGTTGATAAGCGAGGTTGTTATCAGAATTCCTAGTGTGTTATGTCGTTCGTCTTGGTTTGTTGTTAATGATTTACGACCTGCTTATGCATTGTTTTCGGTCATTTTGAAATCGAGAGTTTCTCGTTGACTTCGATATGCTTTTATGACTTTGGTTGGTTTCACGAATTTCTGATCACTTCGGCTTCATATTTCTGGCATTTGGACTTGAAATTATGACTTCGGCTTTGCTGTGAATTTGATTTCGGTCATCACTGTTTTGATTTTTTTTTATTTTGATGATGCTGATTTAATTTAGTCTTGGCTATTGCTTAGTATTATACTGGTTGACTTCGGTCTTGATTTTGGGTTGTTATAGGGTTTGAATCCCTGAGTATTCGTTCGAATAATATAATTTGAAATTATCAATCCTGTTGATCGGCCACTCGATTCACTAGGATGTTTGAGATAAATGATGACTTCATTTTCTATCGGTTCAAACTCCTACTTGATTTTTGTTCAAACTTTGCACTGCTTCATCATGTCACTGGTCTGGTATTGCATGCTTTCTATAACCTTGGTCTTGACACTGTCTGGTTGCATACACATTGTTCACTTGACCATTTGTCCACCCTGACGTACATGCAGTCTTCATGTTGTATTTCATCCTTCACTTGAGCATTTCACTTTGTGGTTGCTTACAGTCACTGTCCATATTTGTTCGACCACTGCTTGGGTTTTGGAACTAAATCGCATTGAGTTGCACTGCTGCATTTGGTAGCTCTGTGCTTGTTTGTATTCACTCCAGATATCCTTGTACATTTGATAGTCTAACACTTGATTCCTTTTGTTGTACACTTACCTTTTGGTATTGCCGTTTTCACTCTGCAATATAGCCTGTTGCACTGCATTCCTGTTGATTTAGATGTGCACTTGAGTCTGTTTCAATTTGCCCTGTGTACGTCTCAAACCTGTGAGCTTGATGAGTTTCTTTGTCATAATTGTTTGCATCTGCAGCATTGTTTCATCACTAAAGCTTTGATGCTTTGATATTTATGATTTCATTTGTGCATTCTTGTAGTCACTTGGGCTTGCTCTGTAGCTTGCTTTGACATTGGTATTTAGCTGTCATGTAATTCTTCTTGGCTTTAACATTGCTGAGTCTTTGCCTTTGATATTATTTTGTGGTCTTTACTTTAGTTCACTGTCATCTGAACTGTTGCCACTGTCTTCTTTGTAGTTGCAGTCTGCCCTTGTCTTTGCAACTGTTTGCCACTGCAGTTTCATCGTGGTGGTTGCTTTGTATTTGTTTATGTCTGCAGTTGCATGCGTTTTGCAGTGAATTAATGCATTTGGATCTGTTTTCAAATTCACTTGAGTTGAACCCGATTTCGGGGTTTGACCTGGTGATCATTTGTGACTTTCACTGAGCTTTTGTGTATCTCCTGAGATAGTGGCGAGGCAGTACACGCGTGCGTGTACTGCAGCCCTATCAGATTTGACAGTTTTAAATTGATGTTTCGATTTGCTGAATTGTTTCGTTGGTTAAATTCAATATTTTGAAGTTGTATTTTGATTTTCGAATCTACTGATTTGCTATTTAACACTGATACGTGTTACATTTATCGTTATCCAATTCTCTTATTGAAGAGTTGGATATACGAGATTTCTGTGACTGTCGTCTATTTGATATTTGATTATTATTGCTTCCGTGCATTAATAACTGAGTTTGAATTAGACTGACCCGTGTATTATTTTCTTTTGAATTTAATACTCGGGTCAGACCGAGTATTTACAGGTTGTAGATTTTTAGCTTTGGGTTGCTACTAGAGCTATGAAGACCTTTTATATCATTTGAAGTGGTCTTCGTCTTGTTGTAGTAGTCAGTGTGTTTGTTTTAAGATGATAATGTATTCATGTATATTAGTCGATAATGTACTTGTATATATAACTTCTTGAGTCGACAGATGTAGTTGTATCATTTGTATTGTGTCAAATATATTGTAATTGACATCAGTTATTATATATATGAGACTTTTCGTTCCATCTGTATTCCGCATTTATGTTATCTGTGTTATTTTTATATCTATTGTCCTAAACTATTATAGCCAATGTGTAGTAGCTTTGAGTTTGTATCGGTATGTCGGATTTCCTCCTGTAATAAAAATGCATGTTATTCTATCTGACATATCGGTGCTCGCACAAAGCAATTACATAGATGGTCGCTCCTCAACAGCCTTATTCTCCGTGCTAGTTGACAGCACTACACCGTAGTGTTCTTGGCTAGCGTGGGTATAGAGGTGGGGCGTCACATCGGCAATCGAAGGAGGGGGTTCCGTTGTCGATGGGTGAGTCTCATCGAGGGCCGCTTTGGGTCGCGATGAGGCAAGCTCAAAGGGTGTGTAGTGGTCAGCGGTGGATCCTCGTGGAGGCGCGATGATTTCTCGAGCGCGGAAAAAAAAGGAATCGTGTGTGTTTCCGCCGGGGTATGTCGAAATCGAGCTCGCGATTGCAAGTGAAGCTGGCTGCGAATTCTTAGTTCTTTTATTCAAGCTGTCATTCTTGCTTCGTTGGTATATGGTGACTTGGCAGACTGTGGTGAGGCGTCAGTGGATTTCGGTGAGCTAGGGTGACGTTGCAAAGGGATTCGAAGGCCTGTGATGTCATGTGTTCAAAAGCTGGAGTCTTCAGGCAGAGGGGGATTTGCATTAATGAAGGTAATTAACGCATATAATTAGTTAATTTAATTTATTAAATAGTAATTAATTTTTTTGACTAAATCGAATGTTAAAAAATTCGAAATGCATTTTTACGAGGTAAAAATTTCATTAACGGGCAGGATCGTAAAGCGATAGGCTACAAGCTAGAATTTTAGATTTAAATCGAACGTTGTTTGATTTAATAAAAAAAATCAAGGTGGGTAAATCTCACTCAATTTGGTTGGCTTGTTTGATTTCTAATAATTAAAATTAATTATTGGATGCTTGGTTGAATTTATGAATTATTATTAGTTTGGATGTTATATATATAGTAGTATATATATTAGTAGTTGGATATATTTTCTTGCCTATTGGAGCGGATGAGACCCTATGCGCCCCGCATAATAGCGGATGACCCTATATACCGTGATATCCCCCTCGAAATGGGATTGCTATTTTTTATGTTATCTAACATCTGTGGATGCAGGGAAAACAGGTTGGAGGGATCCAACTGGATTCCTCAAAATATATTAATTGTTCATATATATATGGATATAAGATGTATGTGTATAAATCTGATATAGATTTATTGTGATTGAATTTGGGATGCTATAGTTGCACCGACCTTGATTTTGGTATTTTAAATAGCATAAATATTTTTTTTAATTTTTAAGGAACTAAAAAGAGATTTTGAATATAAAAATTATTATATCGAAATTTGAACTATTTTAAGAAGAAATTGATTGGATAAACAGTAAATTTGATTTGGTTGAACTTAACTAATGCATAAATTGTTTGAATAGAAATTTTAGAAATAATCTATATAATGGATTTTTAAATGATATCCGGAAAAATATAAAAAGAAGTTGGAATCGATATAAAAAATTATATTCGCAGGATAAATGGAATTTATACGGAAATGGATTTATAAAATTAAACTTTATAAATAAGATTATTTCTATAAACAAGCTAAATTCTAAGGAGTTATAAATTTATAAACGGTGTTTATAAATAAAGAAAATTGATATTAGATGATAGCTTGGGAATATAAATTAATAGGGTGAATTTATATTAGAATGTGGAAACAGGGTTGGAAAAAATAGTGGATTCTATTTTGAAAAGTGGAATTGGTTAGGGAATCGGAATGGAATTGATGTGTTGTGAATCGAGAGGGATTTATAAGTTAAATTGGTTATTGGAATTTTTTTTAAAGAAAAAAATATATTTTGTTTAAGAAACTAAGTTTTATTTTAAAAGGAAATTTTATTTATTAAGTTGTATAATTTGACGCTAGTTATTATTTGAATATTTCAGAAGTGATACCGAATATTAATTGAAATAAAATTCAAAATTTTATAATCAGTTTTGTTAACCGATTAGTTTATATTAAAATGAGTTGGAAATGAGTTTTGATGTTTTATTTAAAATGTTTTGATTTTAAATAAATTACTTAAACATGTTTTGAAATAAATTACTATTCTTTATAAATATTTATTTGATACATATTGAGATTTGGGAAGTGATTGGAATTGATTTATAAATGCCCTCGAGATTTATAAACGGAGTGTGTTAAATGGTTATGACTTTCAAAAGAGAAATCTTATAGTGGAATTCTGGGAAATTTAAGGAAATTTCTGAATCATTGAATTAAGATAACTTCGAAAAATGAATTAGAATTCATAAAGGAAGTTAGAAATGGGTAGTTGGAATTATAGACTAGTGTAATCGATTTTAAAGGGGACTAATTAATGGATGCCATAACTTATAGAATTTGTTAAAAGTGAGATAAGGAATTTACAGGTGAATTGTAAAGGATTTGAGCAAATAGGAAATAAATGAAATATTTTCTTAGTATTGGAAAAATAAATGATTTTGGGAAGTTATACTTATGGATATTTTCTAAGTATTGGACCGGATGGATTTGAAATATTTTAACTGCGAGGTTATTATTATATAAATAATTTCAAAGTATTGAATTATAAATGGGATTGGAAGAAAATATTACTAAGTATTGAGATGGTTTGAAATTATCCTGTTATGGATATAAATATTTGAAATTGTTTTTGAATATTGAAATATTGAAAGAGATCAATGTATATCTTTGTAAAGATATTTTGAAATGAATATTTTGGTAGAAAATTATAAATAATGGCCTAGTGATTGTTTATGGATGTTATATTGATAGTTAAATAACCGACTATCAATATTGGTCAATTTCATTAATCGTTTCGAAGAGACCGGGATCAGATTTAATTATCTGAAAACCACTTCGAGCCGATTTGAGCGTTACGAATGGATACCGTGAAGATAGTGAAGACGGTGATTCGGTTTGTCCAGGCCCAGGATAACCTGTATAGATGAATGCTATCAAAACATCGTCATTGGAGGACAATGAGCATTCTAAGTAAAATTGTTCTTGGAAGGTAATCGTAGCTTCAAGCCTCATCAACCGGAATGACTGAAAATCAAAGGAGATGCAGCAAGGCTAAGTGGGTCGCACCCAATTAGGGTATGTTATCACCTTTCTAGATATCCTTGGATATATTATAAATTATGGATACGGTGGTGCATGCAAAATAGCTCTCGATAAGGGTGGGCACACCTGGGGTGATAACATATTCGGTTCTATCAGGGATAGGGCCGGTCTTGTGTTGTAGGGGATCCCGGCGAGGTCCTCGATACATTTTTCTAGAAGTGTACTGTGATAGGTGGTACCCTAGTGCCTAGTCATTGTATGGAATCCATTCTCCAATAAGCGTCGTACGGTTTTGATTGTGCCCAACTATGCTGAAACGTGAGATGCCAGCATTTCAGTTATATTCTATTTACTTTCTATAGACGTTATTATAATATCAGATGATTTTGATAAAAATTGTTTTGGTTATCATAAGGTAAAAACCCGTCGTGTTTATGTGTGACGTGGTCTTACGAGATACCCTTGTTTTCAAAGGATTTTGATAAAAGTTAATAATTCAAATTGAGTGTGTTTTCTCACGCTGGTTTTTCCAGACTGACTCGGGTGTTATTTTATTATTATGCTCGGGTCAGACCGAGTATTACAGATTCAGGATAGGATGTTATGAGCTTAGGAGACGAGCTGGATGACAAAGACGTATTTTCGTACTTGATTTATATTTCCGTTCTATGAGGACAAGTTATTATAATTGTCCAGGTTGATGTATTGATTGTGGTACTCTAATGATTGTAAGTATAAAATAGTTACAGATTCTTTTGTATAAAAATCTGTTATTATATATCATATTTTATTCCGCTGTGATTGTGAGATTCTGTGTTTTGTTTCTATTTTCTTCTACCTTTTTCTTCTTCACCTCTAACATTCGGTATTTCTGGCACTTGAATATTCAACATGTTATATATTGAATGTATAGATGTCGATTTTCGAGGGTCAGAAATCCCATTCGTTACAATTTTAAAAGATTGTTTATTTGATTTGTGGCACGCAATTTTTGATTTATAATATTTTAGTTGTTTAATAATAATAAAATGGCAAAATTTTATTTTGGGTTTAAACTTTATATATATATATGTATATAGAAGTATTTTTTCAGTTAATTTATGTATACCTATGTTTGCAAAGACATTAAAAAATTTTAACATAATTTGGAAGTTTTAGAGACATTTTTTTAAATTTATTAAACAATTTAAAATTGAGGCATACATATAAATAACATGATAGATATAAATCACAATATCTGCACATGTATATATTGACCATGTTATTGATTGTTCATTTTTTTTAATCATATTATCTCTTGAATGTAAATTAGATGTTGTGCCAACTAAAATTTGATAAAGAGGAAAGGTGGAATCAATTAACGAGGCCCCCTTTCATCCCTTCCTTTTAGATATTGATGTGATTACGTCTACATCTAATTTCATATTTATTCTCACCCTTTAACACATAAAGTTTACACTTGCTTTATGTTTCTCATGGTTTTCACACAATCTAAAATATGAATATATTTGATAGTTCAAACCTTTTAGAATTTCACACTAAATTAACATGGTATGATTAAAATAATATTAATAAAATATGATTTTATTAACATAACTCGGTTGGATCTAATGAAACCTATTAGACTTCGTAGGCCCACTATGATTCAAATAGGGAAATGTTTTGAAATCTACTCATTTCACCCACTGCAGATTGGGCCAATTCCTTCAATGGTATAAGAGCCCAAATGGTCTATGTATTATAATTTGTCAGCATTTAGGGGCAACTTATGGTACCTACTTATTTGATAGTTGTCTAGAATAGTGGTATTTAGGCTTAGGGTTGAAAAATCAAGTATTTTCCTCTCCCAGGCTATGGCCCAATCGGTGGAGTAAGTCCAAAAGGTTAACCCAGATGTAAGAGCCAAATTCTTTTAGGCCTTGGACAAATTTTCAAATAAATATTTGAAATTCTAAAATTATATTTTAAATTTAAAGTTAAATTCAAAATATAAAGTGAAATTTTATAAACGTTATAAAATATTTTTCAAAATAGTTTTGAAAATAAATTTGATATTTACAAAAATTATTTAATATTTAATTACTTTAATAAATTAAATAGATAATTAATTGAAATAAACATATATAGTGATGCATGTATATTTATTTGTCTTAAATTGTTTAAGGTTATAAACAAAATTTCAAATTTATTATAAAATATTAGTTAAATTTTTTTATTAAATAAATAAATTATTTTATAAATTAATTAATTAAATGTTAATTAATGTAAACATATGCATATATTATGATATATGTATGTAACAATAATTGTTATAGCCATATATTTATCATAAATTTGTTTAAGATGAATAATATTAAATTTTCAATTTGATTTAAATTTTTAGTTAAGTGGTTTAATTAAACAAAATAATTTATCAAATAAATTAATTAATTATAAGTTTGTTAATTTATATATGCATATATTGATTTGTATATATAAACAAACTATAAATGTTATAGTAGGTTATTTATCTTCAATAGTTTAAGGTGAATAATATAAAAAAATTGTAATTTTAGTAAAATTTAATTAGTTAATTGAATAAAATTTAAAATTAATTAAATATGATTTAACTAAGTAAGAATTAAAAATAATTAAATATGATTTTACTATAAAGGTACATGTATATATTAAATAAGTTAACTAAATTATAATAGTTATAAATAAATTAAACTGATATAACTATATATGTATAAATATAATGAAAGTGGAAATGAAATAAACCCAAAATGGGGTTTTGGAGTAAATACATAAGTATAGTACTTATACCACGATTTTAGATTTTTCTAACACTTGAACAATAAAAGTATTTCATAAGAAATGCATTATTCCTTAAATTGATATCCCTTAGAATATATTAAAGTTATGAATCTCTAATATAGTGTCATCCTCTACCATTTCTTTGTTAATAGATTACTTGTATACTCTTTATTTATTGATCAAACTTAAGCTTGGGATGTTATGTGTAGTATTATCAATATATTGTTAGATGAGGTAAGGTACATGCATGTATTTGTTGAGAAAATCAAGGTATGTGCATTATACTTAGGCCGTCGTGAAATGGTATGTGCGAATGGAAAATCTATTTCGACTTGTTGAGCAAACTCAAGGTCGAGATTAAGATTAGGGAAAAGACAATGGTTATGTGTTGTGTACAATACAATCAATAAATGGTTATAGATCTTTATGGGCCTTTGATTTGTTGAGCAAACTCAAGGTCAGAATTCTTATGCTGGTGAGTCCTAACACTCACTAGAGGAATCAAAAGATATTTATATATCTCTATGGATTTTGAGGAATATAAAAAATCTAGTGGGACCCTTATTAGAAAATGAAATTTCAAAACTTAACCATTTTAATTTTTTTGAAAAGTAAGTCAATTTTATGAGTGACCCATCCAGTTTTTGTTAATTCAGATAAAACATGTTGAAACAACTACAACTCACACAAAAATAATGTCCAGTAATACGCATATCCAAAGATGAATACATATCAAAAACCAACATATGCCAAATAAACCTAGGATGGAATGATATCTGCAATATTATACTCAATCCCATCATTGGGATCATGGAGTGTGGAGCTAGTGGGTTGGTCATGTAGATGAGATGTGAGCTTGTAACGACTTAGAATTTCAAGCACTGCGCATTTAAATATCTGAATTGTTTAAATATTTAAGACTTAAATTTAATGTGATTAAATTGATTTAATAACCTTGTCAATCACCTTTTTATTAATAAATAATGATGGTAAACCTTTTTGGAGAAATGTTTACAAAAATAAATAGTTTAAAGAAAT